>JAKGUB010000327.1:4640000-5985000 GCA_026261675.1 Hippocampus mohnikei
ACGAAAGTCATGCAGCGTTTTAAGGTTCGAAGCAGAAATAAATTGCTGTCCCTGTTGCAGGCTGTTTAGCGATACTGTGTAAATTCTTAGACTGCTGCAAAAATTTGGAATGGGAAGCGTTTTCACACAACGGAGCTCTATGAAGAATTCCGTGAGGGAATTTGCTGAGGGCTTTATTTGGTTGCTTGCGGTGGCTTAACCTCTTGCATACCTTCAACTTTGTTTACCTGCTAATCAGTAGCACGTCGTCGCACGCATATGCATCACTATTATAAAGCGCCAACAGGCAGTCACACGCAGTAATCATTCATCTAAGGATAAATGGTTTCTCTTGGGAACATGACAGCCTCGTTCGTTTACTCCCATATGTCACAGCTCACAAACCGATGCATGTTACAAAATGTTGTTGTTTTCCCTCCAGGTACATGGGTGACTTTTGGGGGTCAGATAACAGATGAGGTAGGCTCCATTTTCTTCTCATCATTCATGCTTTTATGGAGTTGGGGGGAAAAAAATGCTTTTTTTGAATGAGAACGATCAATTTTGATGGACACTTTCCACCATAAACTACCCCCCCCCCCTTCCCCCATCCACCCCCACCAACCATCCTGCCTCGAAAGTTCAGGATATATTTGAACCGGTTCGCTGTGCCCTATGTGACCGCCTGTTTTGCCCTGTAGTGTTGCCGCATCTCTGCACACTCACGCACACACACACTCAGTGACCATGGAGTCACACGCCTTCCTCCCGGCCGTTATTCTTCAGTTCAATGTCACTGGTGACATCGTGTGCTAAGGCAGCCCCCTTCTTTGCTTCAACGTTTCTGTTGTCATCAACTGATCGACAGCATGCCTCCAGTCGGCTTACGTTTAAGAGGCGACATACACACAAGCTTTGGTAGACAGTAGCTGCTGGCAATGAGACGGCTTTTATTGTGATAACTGGTCATTGTCTCAACATGGTGGGCTTTACCGTTGCTCTTTAATTAAAGCTAATTTGTTTCTTTGTTTATTTCAAAGCACTCGGTCAGCAGGTACACGATCAGGCCTGAGCCCTTCGGTAATCCATCATGGGGACATGTGCAAACCCAAAGGCTTGTCTAACACGTGAAGGGGGCATTTCTTACTCGGTGTAAAGACCAATTTGAGGATATTAATGCATCATGGTTTTTTTTTTTTTAACAACTACAATAACAAAAGCCCCGGACATTCAAGCATGTTGCTTAGCGTTGCTTATTGTGAGATGGAGCTTGTCGTCCTCATGGTTCAACTCATGTTGCCAGGTTGCAGAGCAGCTGATGACTATTGCCTACGAAAGCGGGATCAATCTGTTCGACACGGCTGAAGTCTATGCTGGCGGCAGGTGGGTGTTGTCCGGTTTCCCCGGCACTCTCGCTCCAATTCAAAGTCTCTTACAGTATATTACTGTATATTGTCAACCTAAATAGAGTTTGCCTTCGGACTTTGTGCTGCTTTCATCTAAAAAAATGCAATCTGTGTTGAGGTATTTATCTCTGAATCGGATTTATCACTGGCTTGACAAGCTCCAGCCGACAGTGTTTCCTTTATAATATTTTGCCTTTGCTTTGAGAAAATATGAAGTTGTCCGAAGATTAATATAACATCACTCTCATCGGATGCTGACTTTATTCCCACAATGTCAAATTATTTTTATTTCAGTGAGTCCTTCACATTCATTCATGTCAAATTTTTGCCCTCTGAAATAATAATTACAAAAAGATTAATGAGCATAGCCATTATTGTCGACAGTTCAACCAAAAGCACATTTAAAACCAATGCTTCTCTGTTTGTGTCGTGCCCATAAAATTACATGACTAACATCAAAAGATAATTCTTGTCATTTTTTGGTTCAACCTTCCAGGGCCGAAGTGATTCTTGGAACCATTATCAAGAAGAAGTGCTGGAGGTAATTACATTCCAGTGCTTTTATTTAGCAGCCCAGTCCATTTTTCCACCATAAAAGGCTTGAATAGAAACAAATCAACAAACGAACAGCCTGTGAATAGAATAGTGAGGACAAGGAAGCCAAAGCAACCAGACTTAAAGAGTGGCTGTAGTCGGCAAAACGTCCGATTTAAAGACTGAAATCATGAGGCTGGAGAGAGACAGAATCGATCCTGAAAATAATTTACTACCAACTGCAAAATCAACACAGCAACCATCTTTGAAGGTTCCTTTCATTTTCTGTTTTGTTATTTTGTAGGAGATCCAGCTTGGTCATCACCACCAAACTTTACTGGGGAGGAAAGTGAGTTCAGAGTACCTTTTTTTATTTTTTATTCCTAAACATTTTCAAATATGAAAAAAATATTTTCTTTATGTCTAATGTACAGCAACTTATGCTGTTTTCTTATACTGTCATAGCCACATTGATAATCTGGCAAAGAAAATAAAAGCTTTGGGCATCATTTTTTTTATGCCACCAGAGCAGAGACAGAGAGAGGCTTGTCTCGAAAGCACATAATTGAAGGTATGGCTAAAACGACGACAACTTAATAATGAATGATGTCAAAAGCTTTTGTTCATGTATATGGTCTGAAAGGTCTGAAGGGCTCGCTACAGAGGATGCAGTTGGAGTACGTCGATGTCGTTTTTGCCAACCGCCCTGACAGCAACACCCCGATGGAAGGTGAAGCATTAGCTGTCCGAGGCGCCTGAGAAATCACAATCAGGTCATGAACACGTCCAGGATGAAAACACGCCCCACTTGTCTGGCATGTGTTTGTTCCTTGTGCACCGAGTACTTTGCCTCAATGTTTACGCAACATGAGAGGCATACACTTGTCCAACAATTCTTATGTCTATACCCGGGGTGTCAAACTCATTTTTGGCACGGGCCACATTGTAATTAGAGTTTCCCTTGGAGGGCCATTTTGAATTTTGGGAAATCATATAAATGTTGAATCACCTCCACATATTACATACACAGCGCACATCAAATTGATGGATGACTAGTTTTAAAATCAGGAGTCAAGACCAATGCCTGTTTTTGTTCATTACATGTGACAATTTGAAATGTTGGTTCAGACTTTAGCAAGCATCATGGAACTTGACATGCTTGATTTGCTTTCACGGGCCACATAAAATGATGTGGTGGGCCAGATCTGGCCCACGGGCCTCGACTTAGACACCTGTGCGCTATATAGAAATGAAACATTGGGATTTTATTTTTTTATTCTTTTCTTTAGCATAACTAAACCTTCCGTCCATTTTTAAAAATTCTCATCTTTTTTATTTCTTCTGTCCTACCTTGTTCTTAACCGTTGTACAACAAAGTACATCGCTTCACCTAGAAGCAAGAAAATAAGTGTGATGCCCTCAGCGAGAGAGATTGCGGCGTAATTATTGGGGAATGAATCCGGGGGTGATGATGATTGGACCTAATGACAGTCCCAAGTCTGAGATTTTGTTGCCTCGTGCTATCAGCACTGTTTGAGACTAATTGCATCATTAGTGCTGCGATAGGCTTCAACATACTGTAAGCTTCCCTCCGTGAGATTGTGAGTTAGTGGTGGATTGGGATAGTTAATGAGAAAACTAGCGTACATTTAAAAATGCAACTGTGCAACTGTGTATGCTATTTACTTAACTCCGGTCCGTAATGTATGCCTTACATAATACACATACAGCATAAAAATGCACCCCCCCCAAAAAAAAAAACTGGACACATTTTATGTATATTTTGACAGCTTTCAAATTCAAAAGCTGTCAGCGACAAAAAAATATTTTTTCTTGAGTATGTTTAGAAGCCATCCTTGATGAATACAGAAATTTGAATTTATAACACACACACACACACACACACACACAAAAACACATTTCCAAATATTATCCCACTCACTGCAACTTCCTGATAATTTACATGTGTCTGACAGAGATCGTCCGGGCCATGACTTATGTGATCAACCAAGGGATGGCAATGTACTGGGGAACGTCTCGGTGGACAGCGATGGAGATCATGGTAAGCATGAAACACACCCCGAAAGATTCACTATACATCTTTGCAAAGGAACAATTTGTAATGACTGACATTTTAAAAAAATAGCCATTGTTGACCAAAATTGAAATCATTCTTAAGTCTACTCAATTAAACGGTGCTCCGGTAGTCGACTGATCAGCGTGTCTGCCTCACAGTGCAGACTTGTCGGGTTCGATTCCGCCTTGCTGTGTGGTGCTTGCATGTACTCCCCGTGCCAGCGTGGGTTTTCTCCGGGTACTCCGGTTTCCTCCCGCATTACAAAAAACATTCATGGAAGGCTGACTGAACACTCCAAATTGTCCCTAGTTGCGAGTGTGAGCGCGGATGGTTGTACGTCTTTGTGTGCCCTGCGATTGGCTGACAACCAGTTCAGGGTGTCCCCCGCCTACTGCCCGAAGACAACTAGGATAGGCTCCAGTACCCCCCGCGACCCTTGTGAGGATAAAGCGGTTCCGAAAATGGATGGATTGATGAAATAAGAACTAGATGGAATATTGATTAACTGACTTGAATTAACATTTGAATGAGTACCCGATTGCCAGCATTTGATTAGCCCTCTCTCATCCGTCTCCCTCCTCTATAAGTCCGTCCCATCAATGGTTGTCCTCCTTTGGTTCTTTTCTCCTCTCCTATTTTCTTTTCGTGACAAAGAAGCTGACTAATGCATATATCAGGCTTCCCAATTCTTGGTCGGTCTTTGTTCTTGCAGGAGGCGTACTCAGTGGCAAGACAGTTTAATTTGATCCCGCCAGTGTGTGAGCAGGCGGAGTACCATCTCTTCCAGAGGGAGAAAGTGGAAGTGCAACTGCCCGAGCTTTATCACAAGATAGGAAAGGAGTCTTTGCTGTCATCCTGTCATATTTTCGACTTTCCACAGTTCTTCTTCTGTTAACATACGTAGTCCCGTTTGTCTTCTCCTTGGGTGCAGGGGTTGGAGCGATGACTTGGTCGCCGCTGGCGTGCGGCATCATCACAGGGAAATATGAGAATGGCATTCCTGACTCTTCCAGGGCTTCCATGAAGGTACACACACTAATTGGACTTTTCCGGGCTTTTTCTCTAAGCTTGCTCTCACATTCCAAAATGTTTGGTAAATTGAAAACTTAAAATCGTGGTATGCTGCCCTTTTCTAATAAGAAATTTTAAACAGGGCCCAAAAATCAGAAGGTCAGATGAAAAACAGATGAAATGTTAAGGGAGATGAAATAATAATAATGTAAAATACAACTGCAAGAAAAGGTGAAGGTACGGTTCTTTTTATTTTAAATGATTTCAAAAAGATGAATGAAATGTTCATGAAAATGTGTCTCGTGAAGTTTTTTTGGTTTAAATTCAGTTCTGTCTTTACCTTTTGACTTCCCCACTTTCTCGCTCTTCCAGTCGTATCAATGGCTTCGAGAAAAAATAGTGAGTGAAGATGGACGAAAGCAGCAAGGCAAGCTGAAAGACCTCAACCACATTGCGGTGAAGCTGGGCTGCACGCTACCTCAACTGGCTGTGGGTAAGTCACACTCCAGCCGGGCTGCTGAAAAAAACGACCATGTATAGTAAGGCGTTTTTAGACGTAAAAATCAACCATGTATCGTAAGGCGTTTTAGACGTAAAAACAACCATGTATAGTAAGGCATTATAACACGAAAAAAACGACCATGTCTTTGCGATCGTGAATGAAGTGCAAATAAAACACCCATTACGCACACTACCAAAACTTGCAAGCCAACTTTATTCATTGTTTCAAGATGCTTTGTTGATCAGGGCAACTCTGCTGAAATAGTTGAGATGCAAGTCTCGTCTGGATGCTTGGGGGGTGCTCTCTGCTGGTTCCAACGGGGCCGGGGGCTGAAGAACCTGCAAAACCCAAAGGATCGCGGTGAAATCAAACTTCTTTTCAGATTGGGGAGGAAACATCGTATGACTTTCTGAGGGCCCCGATAACTTTTCCCCCTCAAAGTATTTACTGTATATCGATCAACATGTCAGAAACATTTCGGTCTCAAACTCCAGCAGAGGGCCTGCCATTGGCAAGGAGAAACCATAAACTTGATTTCGCTTTCCAATGTCAGCTAACAGCAGGAAGAATCATTGTCAAATTCGACCGCAAACTCGCAAGAGGCTCGCGCCCGTCGTTGACGGTGTTGACAAGGTCTACTGGTGACCAAAAGGAATGACAAACCTTCGACTGAAGTGGCTCTCAACTTTACAAGTACAGTCCCACAGAAAAAATACAACTCTGTGGGCAGCTTTATCAGGTGCTCACCATGTTCATGTGTTTATGATCCTCTGGACGAGTTGGAACTGGGAAAATCAATTCCTTCGTCTGTCTGTGGCTGCGCAGACGCGATGGAGCATGTGCTCAGCGTGCACTCAGTGCAGTCCCTACCAAGCCCCTCGCCTTTCTCTTCTGGTCTACCTCTCTGAGCGCGGCAGCTGAGCCACTGCCAAACCTCGCTTCAGACATGTGAAAAAGAGAGCGACGTAGAGGGGGAGAGAGAGAGAGAAGGAAAATGACAGAGCTGGCTCTCGAGGGAGGGTGCCGGCTCTCATCATTCACTTCAAAGAGCCGGCTCTTTGTACCGGCTCGTTTGCGACCGACACATAATTTTTGTCAAGATAATTAAAAGTATAAGCACGCTATCTACTAGCAAGCAACCATGGTTTGCGCAACGGCTCACGCTTCTCCGTCCTCTCTCTGCAGCATGGTGTTTAAGGAATGAAGGTGTGAGTTCAGTCCTGTTGGGGACATCCAACCCCGAGCAGCTCACAGAGAACCTTGGGGCCATCCAGGTGAGAACATGGACACACGCATGCATTGACGCGGCTCTTTTCCATAGTGCTTGTCCTGATTCGGATTGTGGGTGAGCTCGAGCAGACCACAGATTATTTTGGGCAAGCGTTGTGGCGCACCCTCTCCTGAATCCAACTTTGTTTCTGTAGAATTCTCACGTCCTCCCGGTATCAATTATCATGTGTCTCACATCCAGGTTCTTCCCAAGATGACGTCTCATGTGGTGTCTGAAATTGACCACATTCTGGGCAACAGGCCATATAGTAAGAAGGACTACCGCTCATAGACCTTGCTTGTAGGACCCCCCCCCACCCCAAGTGGTCAAGGCTGCGACAGACTTGTCATACCGCATACCATGAACCTGCTGTGGCCTGCTTCAGACTGGAACAGACCCCGCATTGCATGACCTGGACTGTCTGAGCTGCCCTGCTTCAGTTCCACGAGGCTAACATCGGGTGCCAACCTGATAAGCCTCTCTTTGACGCTTCTAGTTTAGCTTAGTCAGCGTGGCCCTGTTTAGTATCCGTCTGGACACATGGGTGGGTAAACTTTTGTGTTTTTTTAGGCCTGCCGTACACCAAGCAACGCCGCCGTTTGTGACAGATCTGGACATCTGGGCGCAAATTACAGTCTGTGACTCACAGCCGTACACCTGGCGATTGACCTTGCCACTCTCCGTGTTCTTCCTGGGATACAAGGTTTTTAGGCTATACCTTAATCCGGTACTGTCTTATATTTCACTGAACTATGAATAAGATGACTCATTTATAAAGGAAGAAAACAGATTGCTTTGGCGGCTGCCAATTCTGGCACCGGCTTTCCTTTGTGGAGTTTGCATGTTCCCCCCATGCCTGCCTGGGTTTTTTCCGGGGACTCTGGTTTCCTCTTACATTCAGAAAACAAAACAAGCAGGTTAATAGAACACTCTAAATTGTCATCTATTTTATATATATATATATATATATATATATATATATATATATATATATATATATATATATATATATATATATATATATATATATATATAGAGAGAGAGAGAGAGAGAGAGAGAGAGAGAGAGAGAGAGAGAGAGAGAGAGAGAGAGAGAGAGAGAGAGAGAGAGAGAGAGAGAGATCCATATACTGTATACTGTACTGTTTTGGTATGGTGGCAGCCGGATGGATTTTGCTTTGAACCAGAATGTATTTTTTTAGTATTTTTGATTTTTTTACTATTTTTGATTCCGTTACATTGGCAATTCTGATTTTGAATCACAACAAACCCAGAGGCCAACGGTTGGCCACTTATGAAAACTAATTTCAGAACCCAACACACTGCATGATAGTTCAGTCCCAATTGTCCGCGTGGCTCGGTGTGTGGCGGGTGTGCAAATGGAACACATTGTTCGTGGATGAGGAAAGAAAAAAGTAACAATGTGAATGTAAAATTAGGTAAAGTAAGATAAGAAGATAAGTAAAGAGAAGAATTAGTTGTCATTTCTAAATTTGAGGTTCTGCAGTTTGTTCGGATGGTGATTCCCAGGCAGCGCCAGTCCCAAGCCAGCATAAATATTATATGGGTTGTGTCAGGAAAGTCATCTGACATAAAAACTGTGCCAAACAAATCATGCGAGTGTCTCACGGTGGCGACCACTCACAGAAAAGCCAAAAGTTGCAACATAATTCATTTAATTATTATCGATGAACTAACTACTGCTTCCTCCACAAAATCATAAAAATATAAGCCTTTATGGAAGTATTTTTTACATTCATGTGTTATTTTATTGACGATAAAATTAACTGATTTAAATGAAATGAATTTCAATAATTAATATATTTTAATGAAACACTTTTCACGGGGTGAGAGCTAAAATATGGACTCTTGAACATATACTGTTAATGCTCAGTGCGCTGGATTGATAGAAGGTGTGGGTTGCACAGCTTTTAGCCTGTGTCCTACATACCGGTACTTTACCCACCTCTGCTCTCAAGCGACTTCTACATGACGAGTGGCACATCAGGAGCGTTTCAAGAAAAAGTGCCTTGCTTTGAGAGCAACTTCTAAATACAGTAGGGGAGCAAGATAAGCCTCTTTCACACACAGATGCCACAAAAGAGGAGCATCCAAGCCAGAAGAGAAGAGCATGCATTTATCAGTGTTTGCCTTTCACACAGAACCCAGCAAAGCAGGATATTGAAAGGATTGTTCTTGCATTCACAGTAACAAGGCATCCACTCACAAAAAAAAAAAAAGATTGTGTTTTTCAATGCACTTCTTCAAGTTTAATGATTGAAATTCAAATATAAATGATTCAGATTCAGTTTCTGGTGTCACATATTCAGCCCATATCCATCTTTTTGAACGGCAACAAATTATTTTCAACACAGCAGGGCGGTAAACGTCAGTATTGAGTTTAAAGCTCCACACCCTTGCGGCTCTGATGCAACCTTCAACGTGGAATATTCATGGGACACCTTTGTACAGACGTTTGTTCTTTTGCAGAAAAGGGACTTTTGTGGAGGAGTGACCTTTTCTGTCCTTTAAGGCAGGGGTCCCCAACCGCCGGTCCGTCCGCAAGGCATTTGGTACCGGGCCGCACAATAAGAACTTACACTAATTCCGTTGTTTTTATTTTGGAATACGAAATATATTTTATTTTGAAAAATTTCCCGATTCTCCGTTACATCCGCCTGTGTCACTCTTGACGCACGTCAAACCACGCTTCTCCGTCACGTGACTGATTACGGCTAAAAACAAAACGCTGGAGCTTGCTAAATGAGTAAAATAAACTGCTGGAGATCGCAAATGACGGCGGCCTTAAAAGTACGTTCGAGACAACAACTCTGTCGGTGTTATGGATTCAAGTTAAGGCTGAATACTCTGAGATCGCCACAATAGCACTGTTGCTATTTCCGACATGCTACCTGTGTGAGGCTGGGGTTTTGTGCAGCAACTGCGACTAAAACAAAATTACAAAGAAGACTCGACATAAATCACACTTTGGGTGTCATTGTCTCCTATTACCCCGAGATGGGACCGCCCGGTTGCAGCAAATCAAGCCCGGGGCTCGCACTGATTCAGCATTGTGGTGAGTTGACATTTTCATGCACTTTGACTTTGCGTTGTATCGTATTTTGAAGGCATGAAACATTACCATAGCGATCAGAGTGTTGGGGCCAGATTTTACGCTCCTCGTGTTTATTATTATCTCTCGAAAACCCCACAGTGTTCATGCAGCTCTTACCATATTATTTTATAGTATTTATCCGCCACACCTTAAATGCCGGTCCGTGAAAATATTGTCTGACATAAACCGGTCCGTGGGGCAAAAAAGGTTGGGGACCCCTGCTTTAAGGGCAGTGTGAAATGGCTTTCATTTGAGTGGTACACTACCCACTTGTATGCTCCCAAGTGACTCAAACCCTCCAACCTGCTTAGCTCATTTCACCATTTCACATTGGTACGTTTGAGCAAAAGTCAGCCTTGTTTAGGATACACACACAGATTTATATATATATATATATGAGTGACAGATGAGTCAGGAATTATGGCGACAACAAATATGATTCTTTCACAAATGTTTAAATATATAAACATCCTTAATGTCTACCTATCAAGTAGATTGATGGAGTGCACAGTCAATCGGCCTTTATAAAATGGCTACGTAGGCATAATAATAAATAGATGCATGTTTTCTCTGCTGCTTCGGTTCAACAAAGCACATCATTAAAACAAGTGGACTACTGCTTAAAAAAGAGAAGGAAAAAAAAGCTGCTCGAAAGAATGTCGTGGTACCGTTGGCCAGATGGAAAGATGTCTCCCCCATGTGGTCACTGGAGGAACTGAATGACAGGAGAGGAAAAGTGCTCCTCCTTCCTACCCGGTGCATTTATTTTCATATATTTTCCCCATTTTAGTTTCTGCCTATCATCGAACCCTGCATTGCTGAGTGAATGAAGCAAACACGGCGTGTCATTATTCTAATGGATTTAAAATGGCTAACAGGACAAGCATTTTCGCATCATCTACTGTCAAGGGTTTCCTTCCAGCGTACAGTACTCCAGTATAGTTGAACAAGCTGATACTGATGTACATTTTGTGGACTTGTAGAGTATGCAAACATCCAGAAGCCTTGTGCATTTCAAAACTGTACACTACTGTGTATGGTTATTGGTTAATATATTATGATGTACAGGTGTAGAGATATTTTTAAGTTGCATTGTTGAGTCACTCATTTTCAAAGTGCATTCTGAAGGACATTTATTTTTCAACAATAAAAAAGCTCAGTGGGAGGTTTCATTTGTCAGTGTCAGAAGAAATGATTCATGAAGTTCCAACTGACTGGTTCGTCACCTATGTACTGGTGGTTGTGGAAAATAAAATCGCCACATAAACCTAACATATTGTTTTTTATGCTAGTGGTCCTCAAACTGCAGTCAGCAGACCCAGACCCCCCTCCCACTGTCTATTACTATTTGCACATTACGACAATCTCGCAACCAGGCATTAAAGATGATCAATTCATTAAATGGGTGATGTGCAGTCATGTCACTCATGAAAGGCAATATGTCCTGTGTGTGGAATGAAGACTTATCAGGATTTGTGTTAAAGTTTTACCACTCAACGATGTGCCTTGATGAGAGTCCCCCCCACCACCACCACCACAGGAGGATGAGTTTCATTTCATTGTTACATGTGTGCGTGGGACAAGTTAGAAGTTAGTAGCCGAATGGACTTCAAGTTTCTAGTATGAGTAAATGGTATGACTTAATTGAAATCTGAATTACAAATTTCCATTATTGTTGAGATGGATGGAACCTATTTTTAGTTGAGGCAACATGTCACTCATAAGTGTGTTCCCCTGCAGAACATTTATTGTAAATAAAATCCCGAATAAAGGCCATGCCAATGGAAACAAAATAGACTTGTCATTTTTTTGTACTTGCAGAGTACCGGTAGTTGAGGATTTACGATCAAAACTAAAAATCCTACCAAGGAAAGTGAAGAAAATTATCAATTAAAACACACAATGAGTAATTATAATGGGTTATTTTTTTTATTGTTACAAAAAAGATACACCTAGAGCAAGAGCCTCCAGATTTTTGATCATGAATTTCATGAAGTTGAAATGTGATATTGTTCCTCACTCCCAACTTTAGTGAAAAGTACTCAATCCAAATATCCCACCCTTCTTCCCCCGATTAGCACCATCATCATCATCTACTTCGATCCGGTGGACAGCAGAGCAATGAGTCCGGAGGATGCGCCAATTGACAAGATGTAGTTGCTGGGGGGAGGGAGGTGTGTTAAGGCAAACGCTACCCTTTTTGTTTGTTGCAAATGAAACATTTTCTTGAACCATTTGTGCAGGCTGATAAGAAAGGATACACGGCAGGATTGAAGTTCTTGAGCAGGAAGAAGGAAGCGATGATGACAAGCACCAGGAAGAGGGTGTTGTTGTAGAAGATGGAGAATGTGGTAGCCTCGTAGTCAGCAACCTCATTCTTCTTCCACAGGATCCTGAGGCAACGGAAAACAAGCAGCGTAAGTAATGTGAGAAAGGGACTATATACTCTGCTGTGTGCTTTACTGTATATTAAAAATAGATATATTTGAAGTCATCAGCAGTTCCCCTTTCGTCGTCAGCTTTTCACCTCTCGTCCTTCTCCTTGCGGGACATCTTGCGATTGTCTGCCTCGGACAGCTTCCTGGTCACCTCCTTGGAAACAGCATCCTCACGTTTCTGAGCAACTCTGGAAGGAATTGGGGGGTGGGAGGGGATGACAAGAATTGGTGAGTGATTGATTCAAGTACCATATGGGAATTATAAAACATCAGCTGTAGAAATAAGGAGAGGGGGAGTTTGAAGCTTTATTTCCTCAAAGAATCAGTGAAGGCTGTCCAAAACAAACTAACACAGTCCTAAACTGGGTTTCAGCAAATTCACTGTATAGGGTGTCCCGACATGAACAATTGACAGTAATTATGGTATTTTTGCATCACGTTCACATAGTAAGAATGGGATATTTAGTTAATACTCTGGTTGAATAGAATGTCAGCGATGTATCCAGACGTTCCGTCTGTCCATCTTACTTGTGCTTGAGAACAAACTTGACATTCTTGTATGCAAAAGCCACCAGGTAGGTGCTGGCCAGAGTCATCACAGTGTACAGGAACGCAGACTGGACCAGATCCATATGCCAAATCCTCCAGAACAGCCCTAGAGACACATGGGAACCAAATGAAACATGACGTCGACTGAAGACGTCCCACAGGTTACAGTGAGCTTCGTTACGTTTGGAAAATGGGAATGTATCCTTTGTGAGACAAATAAAGATTTTCTTATCTCAATAGCCTACATGTAGCAGCACAGCTATGCTAACATTAGCCAATCGCCACGTTTTATCTCATTTGTGGCTGATTACTAATCTTATTTCTTGTAGTTTTAGCACCGTATCCGACATCTTTTCGTTCCTCCGTGACGCTTGACAGCGTGGCAGAGTTGCAGAAAGCAATTAACCGCAGCAAAGTACTCACAGATAGGGATGGCAGAAACAATGAGAGCATTGGCGTAGAATAGCGCGGTGGACTTTGTCGAGAGGTTTCTGCTGAAGTCCTGGAGGAGAAGGTCTTCCTCTGACTGCTGTTTGTTGGTGACTTTCGGCGCCATAACTGAGAGGAGTGACTGAGCGTCCTGGTTGACTGCTCGGCTAACGACAGAAGAGGACTGACACGTCGCTAGGAGAACTCAAGAGGGACGCGTCAGCATTAATCCGGAAGTATAACGCTTGCTTTCTTCTTCGGATTGTTCGCTCAGCAACGAAATGCACCGTTCCATTTCAACAGTGCCCTCTACAAGTAACATTATTATTGCAAATGAGTTGAAGTCAAAGGAAGAATACTGTGCTACAATCAATCTTGTCGAGTGCCTGAAAACGATACTTGGGTAAAAAAAAAGCGTAAAATAACTTTGGTAGAAGTTAAACTCGTCTTTTAAAATATTACTTAAGTAAAGGTCTTACATTTCTCAAGTATCAACTTTATTCATAGAGCACTGTAAAAACAACCACAGATTCATAAAAGTGCTGTACTGTACATATTTTTTTTTTTTAGGGTTCAAACAATCAAAGAATTGAAACATTAAAATAGCACAATGATGTGTTAACATGACACAGCAGATGGTTCACTTCTCTTCTTGGTAGAAATGTTACCTCATCATGACTAATGAATATTTTCCTACTCCATCAACTTTTGTTCCTGCAACATAAGCATCTTTGGATGTACACTCTGTAACAGTCCATTGTTATAATAGTATGGCTTTAATTTGCTGTGTCAGTTGGTCAGCTTTTCCTTAACCTTGAGGAGAAAACTTGTTGTTTTTTTTTGTTATGGACTCAGTCGGATGTACCCAACAGCTTTACTCATAACAAGTGTGTGGCGAAGCTGCGGAACTGTTATTTTGTTGAGAATATACAGGTGTTTTTGGAAACTTGAGAAGTCTTTGCTCCTTTGGCTGTCAGGCGGCACATGCCCAGACCTGGTTTCCTCATCGGCTCAGACCAACACGTTACAACTGCTTCTCCATTATTTTTACTTGGTCAGAAGAAATGCTTTGAGAGCAGAAAATAAACCCGATGCTTGCATGACAGTTGAATTCAGCAGCAAGTCACTCATCAGTTTCTTCCCTCTCTTCTTCTTTCCCAACATTCAGTAAACTCCACTTCTCTTTTTATGTATTAACGGAGAAGTGTGCCTCGGTACTTCTTGCTACTCACATTCCACTAACTAGAAGTTCTTAGCAACAAGAAACAGCACGCAAGGTGAAATCTCTCATCATAGTGCCGAGTGACAAAGAAAAAGTATCAGCTTTATTACACTTAGTATTTGACTTTAATAACCTTCACCAAGAGCAAGGAGGAGGCAAATTACAGTATGCCTTATTGATCTGTTTTTTGTATGAAGAATCTATTAAAAACATGTGTAATCTACTGACATTTTGACCTCACCTTCAGTTGTTTGGCTTTTGGGTTAAGATAATAATTTATCCTTTCCTTTTTTCTCTGCAAAGAACGTCCAGCAGACGGCGCTAGTGAGGCTCTGCCTCACTTTCCGCGCTAGACTGCGCGTCACTGAAGAATCAGCACCTTACTTCCCGTCTCAGTAGCAATTGGCGACACTTTCCTGATGTCGTCAGCCATTTTTGAAATTTAATTTCACTTCAAGGTCTGACCTTTTGAGCGCCAAGTGGTGTGTATCCTTCTTTTCAATTTTCCTGAGTGCAGCATTACATACGGTATAATATTACAATAGCTACTGATCTGCAAAGTGGGAGGTATCCATTACAATGTGGCTAAAATGGGCAGAATGCAGAATAATACGAACAATCGATTCAATGTTTGCGCATGTATGACTTCTCCAATAGTCGGTAATTCGAGTCTTGAGTGTTAAAATGACTCACAAGCATTCCAATAATCATTTGCACAAGGCACTCACGCAGCTCGTCACAAGTCCTTTTTTTTGTCCCTATGTCGTCATCCAAAGATTACCACGGACATGTTGTTTGCTCCTGCAGACCAATTGAAAATCAGCAGACAGATATTTGACCTGCTGCTGCCCCCACATCATAGCTTAGCCCCCTGCTGCGCTGCTCTCTTTCTCAACTCTGTTTGCAGCAAGCAGCAGGCAGCGCGTGTGTGCGTGTGATGCATCCGGGCAGGTTTGCGTGATGTCCCTCTCTTTACGTGGGGGTAGAGCTTAAGGATTAAGGACCCCTGTGCACTTCAGGGGTGCAAGAAGGAGAAAACTAGGAGGAGCAGGAAGAGATCCCAAATGGCCTGCTAACACAATGCCAGGTTCACTCACTCTCCCTCATGTTGATTACTTTGGCTTCGGAGATACCGCGGGCACACTGACCAACACACGCCCCCACCCACACACACACACACGCGCGCGCACGCTAGACACTGATGATGGTGTGCCTGGCAATACCCTGACTGTAGCCTGGAGTGTGTGCATGACAGATCACCTAAAGTAGAGCCCTTGTCTTCCTATTCAATGACTTTGTCACACTTGCCGAAGGGTAAACTGCTTTACATATGCATGCCACTACATATATGTATGTGTGTCTACTATACGCGTGTTAGGTTTTACCGTGTAAACATAGCGGAGATGTGTAGTATTGATGTCAAATTGCAGTGGAACCGGGATGTTGGTCAACCTCTGATTTGTTTGGATTTTGAAGAAAAAATAAATAAATTCCTGATCCTTTCAAATCACGGCAAATGCAAAGTCTTTATTTATGCTACGACAGGTGTAAGTGATAGTAATAATAATAATAATATTATTATTATTATTATTAAGTGCGATTGGCTGGCAACCAGTTCAGGATTTACCCCGCCTACTGCCCGAAGACAGCTGTGATAGGCTCCAGCACGCCCGCCACACTCGTGAGGATAAGTGGATTAGAAATTGGATGGATGTATCATAATGAGAAGAATACTACGTTTTGTAATGCTTCCTTATTAGGATTGGATTGGATTGGATATACTTTATTGTCAAATGTACTGTATGTGAAACATACAGCACAGATGAAATTTCTTCCCTCTCAACACAAAACAGGGCTGTATAGGTTGAAGTCTTTTTTTGAAATTTACAATCAATTAAAAAAATGATTAACATCCTTGTTAATCAATCCCATCTGGTCCGTTATTTTGAATGAATGATGCAAAAAAAGGAACAAAAAGTCAAAGACTAATCAAAACTTTCATGTAAAGTTAACCATTTGATGTTCACTCAACTGAACTGACATAATATGACAATGGTTCAAATCATTTTCCCCTCTGAAATGTCCAAGACGTACGCGCCCCTGTTTTTCTTTGACCGAAAAGTCACATGTTAACAGTAAGTAGTAAATATGCATGCCTTGTCATGTATTAAGCGTCATCTCAGAGGTGTACCGAGTGGACCGCAACACATTCCTTCAGAAGCAGAAGCAATGAACTTAAGAGTGACACGCCGGCACTCATTTAAAATGACATTTGCCTTGACTCTGAACAAATGATTTTGCACCCTTGGTTTGAAGTACAAGCGAGCAGACAAGTGGTCACATGGTCCCTTTGATGATTTTCAAGCAAAATAACATGATATGAATGTGTTATTGCTGAAATGTGGCATCCGCTCTGAAGTGAAAGGGCTCACATGAAGGGAGCTCATGGGCATGTCCTTTGTTTTTCTTCATTTCCTCCACAAGAATGGGAACATTCCACAGTGCGCAGCTTTCTTCTGCTTATTAAAGCTGAGAAGGCGCCAACGCAGCCCATGACTGATTTTCCTCATGAAATAACTCGATCAGAACAAGCAGCATTTGTGTCAAATATCACCTAAAATAACTTCATATTGCACAATAATTTGGCACATTTGCAGAGCTTAGCACGCTTTAATATAACTAAGCCATCATTTCTCCGAGATATGTCACAAACTTGAACGTGTCATGATTTCTGTCACTTAGTAGCGTACCTCATTTGTGTCCTGCATTTCATAAATGAAGTCTCTCTGTTTACTCAAAAGAGAAGAGGACATGATCTGCTGTAATTGAGGACAGTGGTATTGTCGTCAGGTGTAAAAATAAATTAACAGCTGTGTAATACCAAAACAACAAATATCGATGAAAAATGAAATCAGGTTTTTAGGGACATTTGGATGCATCGTTTTCACTCTATTGGAATTTTTGTTCCGATAAAGTTGCTGACAGCACTGTGGTTCAGTAGTTAGTGCCTCACATTTATGAGGTTTCGGATTTGAATCTCGGCAAAATATCTCCTGTGTGGATTTTGTATGTTCTCCCTGTGCTTCCTTCTACAGTCCAAAGACATGCATTTTAGCTTATTTCTAAAGTATTTCTAATTCTGAATTTCCATTCTGAAGGATTACTTTATCTCAATCAAAGATTGTAAATTGCCTTTCTTTGTGAGTGTACCTTAACCTCTCACCCAAAGTTAGCAGGAATAATAATAATAATAATAATAATAATAATAATACATTTTATTTATAAGCGCCTTTCAAGACACCCAAGGACACTTTACAATAACAAAAACAATAAAACACAATACAGGTTGAGCAGCGGCAGCCAACGCGCCAGCGTTCACTCATAGGCTCCAGCTTACCTATGACTCCATTGGGGGCCACACACAATAGAAATGGATGGATGAAAACAGTCCCTCACTTTTTGTCTACCACAAAATCAGAATACTACGACAGGTATTGCACTCGTAACTTATTGTGTCATCCTCCATGAACCAGGACAAAGTGTGCTAACGCGTTAACGCGTGGGTTTAAAACAAGGAGACAAGGAAAGTATATTCCCTATAAGGTCCGTCCGTTAATTTTCCTATCCGCTTCATCCTCACAAGGGTCGCGGAGGGCGCTAGAGCTTATGCTAGCTGTCTTCGGGTAGTTGGCGGAGGACACCCTGAACCGGCCAATCGCAGGGCACACAGACGAACAACCATCCGCGCACACACTCACACCTAGGGACAATTTAGAGTGTTCAATCAGCCTGCCATGCATGTTTTTGGAATGTGGGAGGAAACCGTAATACCCGGAGAAAACCACACAGGCCCAGGAGAACATGCAAACTCCACTCCAGATCCTTAAACAAGAACACACTGGGGCTGATGGCCAACCAATCTGATCATATTACAAGAGCCAAGGTAACCCCCCCACCTCCTCCCCTCAACTTTATAGCAGTCAAGTTTAGCCTAAATGGTTGCATGTGGAAAATTCACATTTGTGGCGTACCTCCTTGTGTCCTGTGATTAATGACCCCTCTCAGCTCCAGGGGAAGAGTACGTGATCTGCCGGAGTTGAGGGTGTTGGTGTGGCTTCTTTTTGTGAGATGAAGGGGAGAAAAGGGAGTGAAATACTTGTACTTTAAGAGACATGTGTTTACACTTTGTGCCCACTTTTGCCATAAAACGTTTCCTCAACCTCAAGCTGTGTGCGTGCGTACCAGCACACTGCACACACATGCGCTTGTACACGTGTGACCAAAGAGAACAAATATAAACTTGTGTCTGCAGCTCCACCCGCTCTCTTTCACACACACACGCACGCACGCATGCACACACAAATATGTAATATTGATAATCTTAAAACATTTCCGATCAGTCCTTGAATATTGTATTACTATTGTACAGGTAGTACAATTGTACTCTGGGGGCAATTCGTTTTTAAGAAAGCAAAAGCCCATTCAGTTTTTTTTCCTTCTCTCTTTTAGCGGTGTGTGTTTCAGAGGTGTGACTCATACTGTACGTGCGGAGGTGTAGAGATTATTTATTGGGTCAGCCAGACCCGGGCGCTGAGATACATAACTATCCGGACTGCGATGACACAGGCTGAGCTTTCCGCAAAGTTATGGTGACCCTCCAGGCGGAGCTCAGTCCCAAAACAAACTCTCACGTGGTGTCATTCCTTCGCTCCGATAAACCTCCGATTTCACTGTGTGCTCATACAACAAGTAGATAAGAACGGGCTGCTCTGTTTTTCTTTGTGTGAACGCAGACCTCTGTCCCATTCTGGTTCGCTCCATTCTCTTTTAGATCTGCTTGGTCACTGCGCGACTCAACTCCAAAGTAAATGGACTGTCAACGCGTTGTCATTTAACCCTTTCATGCACCAATAATGTTAACCTGTAACCTGATAAAATGATCAGCTGTCCACTGTAGTACCTGCCATCCCTGAAAGGGTTTTAATCTTTGCAACTGCTTGTTTTCAAATGTTTATTTAGGAACATTTGGGGATTTAACTTGTGTAATACATTTCAATGCAATCGTCGTACGTTCTTTTTCCACATCTATTAAAGTATAATTTATTGGCAGACAATAACGTTCGGCATATCTTTTGCGAAATAAAACCTTCCTTTTGTCGATGAACACATGGGCCTACTACGCTGCTATATTTAAATTTCGCAACTATTTTGGTACTTGGGGAAACAAGTATTTTTTTGGAGGTGGTACTTTGTGTAAAAACTTTAATTACCGAACAGGACAGTCACAAAATCGGTTGTAGGCATGAAATCAGAATAGAACCCTCGACTTGCAGAATAAATGCAGCCTTAGAGTGGAAGCCATGATCCAAGGAAACTCTTCCCCTTTCATTTGGATCTTCCACCAAAACGTGAAAGGTTCTTACTCGGCACTTTCCACCCTGACACAAAGTTTCATGTAAACTGATTTTGTGACAAACAGTGATTTATAACAATACTTCTAGTGTCAGCACATCTATGCTTGGAGATGCTCTGCACAGACCGCGTTGTGCGAAAGTAGACAATGTGGGCCTAACCTGCTGTCGGCTCCGTCTGCATCAGAAGCGAAGCGGTGGCGAAAGATGTTGACGGTTTGGCAGTGGAGCATTTGGCATCTGAAAGGTCACCGCGGTGGATTTGGAAGAATTGTGTATGTATGTGTGTGTGTGTGTGTTTGTGGCCGCTTGGCTGCCAAAAGCATTCGAAATGTGTGTCTTTCTTATCAATTCTGTGTCAAAAGAGCAGCAGAGGGCTATAAACAAAGACGCAGGAAGTGCTGGACACAGCACAAACAAAGTAGTAGGGATCCCTGCCAAACAAACACACACACACACACACACACACACACACACACACACACACACACACACACACACACACACACACGCTTGACTTGTGCTAGTGTTGTTCCAAAACTGTATCAGACAACACATGTTTAGAAAATAAAGTAGAATTAGAGACTTCCTGTATGAGGGTACGAAAATGTGACCTTTCAAAATCATGCGGGATCTCATGATTTAAGTCTGCATGCCTTGTGCCGTAATGCTATGTAATGACCTTTAATATGCCTATTGGCTTTGCGGACGCCTGTATTTCACGCTACTGTCTATTGTGCAACCAGTGGGAGAAATGAAGAGAGATATATTTTGATGGAGGTAGATAAAAACGGCGGACCTAAAGTTACTAAGAAAAAGGCTAGAGGAAATTCTAATTGGCTTGTCAATTTAGAGAGTCATCGGGCACATTGGCTGGTTTCAAAAAAGTTCTTTTAGAACCCTGGGCGTATGCAGATGTCAGTTACCACCTCGGTTCATCTGTTCTCGTTCATCTCAAAGATGTTTGATGGCTCGAGGTCAAGACTCTTAGGTTTTTCTACACCAATCCAACCACAACGTTTCGGTCCATTCCCCGGGTACGGAAAAAGGCCTTCCCAAAGTGTTCAGAGGTTTGCCCGTTGAGACTTTCTGCATTTTATTCCATGTTAACGGATTAAAGGATGCTAATCACATGTGTGTTTGTGTGCAGCTGTTGGCTATAATTTCTGGTGAATCTACGAACATGCCTGTGGTGTGCAGCACACCACATGGGAAGACTCTTCGTCCTCAGATGGTGCAGTTGCGGAACATGTGTGAGATAACAAAATTCTTCTTGAGTGATTCTTTAAAAGTCTGCATTCCTCTGCGCTATGTGAAGTACTTCAATGTGGATATTCTAGCTGGCCATGTGAGATGAACATCAGATGCTCAACAACGACCGCCCAAAAAATCGAACTGTACAACTTGGCCACTTTCACACATGCTCTTGCACCAAAACATTATTCAGAAAGTACCACGAGAAGCGGCCGGTCCATTGTCTTTCAGCTCAGCATTAAATTGCTCTGACATGTCACCATTCACTTATGTTGAAAACAACCATTTGCGATCCCAGTCACCCCTAAAGGACAAACAGTTTCTTGAATGAACCTAACATAACTGTGAGTAGCTAGATATGAAAATTCTCGGCTATATACACTCTCAGCGCCTTTGCGATTTATAATCCGGAAAATACGGTATATGGTTTCAGTCATAAGGGAAGCCTTAACTATAATGTGACCCGTGACAAAAATGATTTTGGCACCCCTGGCCGAGGTTGAAGCAGGTACCTCATCAGAGTTCCATGTGTGCCGAAGTGATCCCAGGTGATGCAAACCACAGCTGGTCGTGTTGAAGGGTCATCTTTGGATGACACAAAATGATGACAAAAATAAATAAGCTTACCCCGATAGATTCCTTTAACTTTGGATGTTGCAGCATTGAACTATACTCCAGTCATGCACCACTTTGCTGCACTGGGCTGTTTTCTTGCTGACCTCACTCTCCTTTTTGAATACAATTTCTCTCCTTACTGCAGCTAACACCCGCATGCTGAAAAGTAAACAGAAGAATCATTTTTTTCCCCAAGCGAAACAACCACATGGAGCCGTGTCATTGAAAAGCAGCATTATTTGACTTTGACTTTTATCCATCAAAAGAGTCCAGCTCAGATGAAATGCAACTAGCGATTTGCGTGTCAAACACCAGCTAGAGCAGATGTGTGCACAGTGGAATGAGGGGCCACCGTAATAAATATCACGAAGGTTTCCACGCATGTGTTCATCAAAGGCCTTGAAATGACTTTCTCGCTGGTGTGCATGCGTGGCCCCTTAGACTGGAGGATGTGTTCAAGGCGCATGCGAGAATAGAGAGTTCATGTCCAATTCCGCCGCGAGAGGCTGACATGCTTGCATGAGAGAGGAGTGGTGTGAATATGTGGATGTGTTGCGTTCCTGATCGAGACAGAGGTTACACTCTCACGGGAGGAGTTCTCCGCGTGTTTGCATGTGAGCACGCGGGGAATTAACGTGTGAGTGAACGGGCTGCTAAATGAGGAGTGGACTAGACGGTGGAACAAATGCGCAAGTGTGCATTTACATATGTCAGCGGTTGTCCTAATGAAATGTGAAAGCCCTCCGAGTCACCTCTGCCAACCCCCTACCACTGCTAGCATCGAATGCCGTCTGCCCATCTCTTGTCTCACACACACAAACACACATGCACTCGGGGCTTGTGTTAACGCGGAAGTGTTAGCGTGGAAAGAGGTGGGTCGCGGCCCCTCTCCCGTCTATCCCGCGAGGCGATGCTTTTCCCTGGCCGTGTTGCTCGTACAGCTGGCAGTCCCCGAGCCTCCAGACACACGGACACACATGCATGCAGACAGAAGCACGCTAGGCAGTAGGTCATGAAGCCGCTGGCATGGAGAATAGACGGGCGGGTCTGACACCAGAAATGCAGACAGCCGTTGCGGCATGCACAGGAGAGCATTGCGAGCACGAGCGTGGCGTGTTCCGTTGCGACTGCATGTGTGCGCACATCCATGTTGGAGAATAACAACACATTCTTGTGAAGATGACAGAAGAATAAACCATGTTATTTATTTGGAAAAGGGCACTTCCTTTATTTGTTCTACCTGCATAGACAGCATGAACTTGTTTTACATGTCCAAAACCCGAATATTGGCAATAGACGGGTTTTGGAAGGCCATGTAAAAATGTGCAAAAATTCAAATGTTCTCACATCTTTTGAGTCAAGGAAGTACTTGTATGCACGGCGTCTGGTGTGCAAACCACAGGAAATACACAAACAAAGATATACAAACACGGCAAAAGTCAGACATTGGACACTTTTGGGGGGTGGGGGGAGGTGGGTGGCAAGCAACTGCTTCATTCGTATGGGGAGTGACATGAATATCTGTTTTGTGGATGGTAAAAAGTAAGAAGCGGAACAGACTTCTATTTGCATCACAATGTCATCCATGAGTCACTGTTTCAATTGGGATATTCCAAATGACATCTATGGGGTAAGGATGGGTGGAGGCGAACGTAATTTAGGATGACATGTTTTGTAGGCTTACATGTCGCAACGTTCCCTCACATTACTCAGACGTCGCAAACGCTGTACCACCGCTGCACCGAGACGCACTCTGCTTGGTATCTCCGTTGGTGACGCATTTCAGCAACTCTGGCGTGCTTTGTGAATAGGACGCTATCTGTTTGCTCCATTTTGACAGGTTAGCCTCACGCAAAAGCCACGCAATCCTTGAGTGAATTTCACCCTCAGTGTCATATTTCTTAAATGGGTGATAAGGAAGAAACTTTTTTTTCTTTCTTTCTTTCCTTTTGTCATGACTGATTTGACTTTGGAGTGTATATGAGGCAAACGTAACAGAGCCATTTTTCCTGTTAAGCAACAATATCATTTTGAGGTGTTTTTTTAATGATTCATTTTTAAGATATACAGACCCGGCCTCCTTGCAAACGCTAAAGAATTTGAAGTTCCTTACAATTTGCCTTTGAGCAAACGTAGTGTTTCAAATAGGTTGTTGTATCCTAAAGCGATTGAAGGCAGAACTATGTCACCAAAGCCTTTAATGAATCAGAGGACTGACTAGCTGAGCAATTTGCAGAAATCCCGTTCTTGTTGTTCAAGGCGTTTTGAGACAGTTCGCCGTTAGCTCAAAATGAGTGGATGTCAGGTTGCCAAGTCGGAGCCAGATGCTACTGAAATTCGTGCCCGCAGCAGGACTTACAAGTCTGCACAGGAGAGCAGAGAAGAACATACCGGTCATTGTTTTCAGCTCACTTGACTAATTTGATGCATGATAATGTGTTTTTCTTTCAGCTGCTTTTCACTTGTTGGGGATCGCCCGACTGTTCCTATTCACTAGCTAAACAATCTTTGAGGAATGTTCGGTAATTGTTCAATAGCGGTAGAAGGACTACCCTGTTTTTTTTACACATTTAGTGTCATTGAGTGTAAAAAAAAAAATTGAAAAATCCAAATTAAACGATAGCTTCATGATTAAAAAAAAAACGGAATCTATACTGTAACATGCTATGCATATTGTGACGGTTCCAAATAATGAGGCTGGTCGTTCATTTGAAACAAGCGTCTGACGGAAAACTAAAAAAGCTGCAGAGAAAAGGAGAATGTCGACGTCACATGAGCTACGCCGTGGTCCTTCATGACATCTCGCGTGATAATGGTTGAAAATGGCTCCGCCGCAACATACATTTTCCAAGTTACTCACGGAGTTCTTTGACTGACGCGTTGAACAAAGTCAGGAGCAGGCAACACATTTTCCACATTACCGCCTCCTTCCTTCCTATTACTCCCACTCCTGTCTCTATTTTAGTGTCCTCTCACATTTACTGCACTCTTTAGAGCGATAACTTCCTTTCTGCTGTCCATTACCTCTGCGTAATTTATGGTGGTTCGACCCATCTCGTTTTATTTTATGGACGGCGTCATTTAATTCCTTCTCGATTTTTATGTCTCAATGACAGAGGGTCAGCCACTGAACACATTCATGCTTTTTTGAGGGGATGGGGGGGTACAAATAAATCAATCACCAAGACATTGAGAGTGATGCGGATACAAATCACCAGAGTAATTTATCACTGCGTAAAAAAAATACGTGCTTTTCTGTGAGGACATTATGGAAGTACCATCTGTTGAACTTGTGACAGGAAACGTCACATTTTCTAACAGTCTTTATTCACTTGTATTGAATAACAGTTGTTCTATTCCAGGATACGGCCCAATGTTGACTGCACAACTTCCTGTTGCCATGCAGGACAGAGCGTTCGATCATTGCTTCCTCCCTCAGTCTCTAAGCAAGGCCGCAGTGTACACACACACACACACACACACACACACACACATACACACACAAGTATTGTCCTCTACATTGTTGTACATGTTTGTCCGCGGTTGCATGACAACCAGTGTTAGATATTAACTCAGAGCGATGGAGCAAAAGGTGAACGTTCACACGCGTTGGCACGTGTTTCTGTTGTGCTCATCATGGGTGACCGCGGGTGTATCCGCACACTGCTTGGGTTGTGTACAGCTGACTCGATAAAGGTGTTGCGCATGATCTTGTGTGTGCGTTTGGAGGACATACTGTGTGTGAAACACATTTACCTGATGTATCACAGCAGTCAATCAGTTCTTTCCCTGGCAATGGAATGTTCTGTGTGCACGCGTTTACTGGACCAGAACACAGTTTTCCCAGTTGCGAACCATTTTTTCAGTTGCTCCACATCAAACATTACCACAAGCCAAAGGCTCCCATTTTTACCGTACGTGTTTTCTTCCCCAGCTGATGCTTTCACATTATAGGCATTTGGAATGATGGATAGTGATGAGGGAGCAGGACAAAGAAATAGAATATGGCAATGGTCACCTTTGGTGACTTAACCCACTGCTGAATACGGCTTGTATCAAAAATGATAGAATTAAATAATACTGCACAAAAGCACAAAGTAACAGAGACAAAATGCAACTCTGATACAAGGGCCTTTATCCCCTGGAGCAGTACAAAACCAATATTTATCTAATAACATGACACGAGCGTAAAAAAGAAAAATAAAGAAAAAATGAAGTACTTACCAGCTATTCCGATTATCAAATGTACTGATGCATGCAGACCAGTTTTACTTGTCAACGTTGGCCGTAACAAGTTTTGCTTTGACCTGAACTGAGCTTGCTTTGTCCTCTGCTTGGCTAACAGAGGACGGAAAATGCTGACATCATCCACGGCCTTTTCTCGCTTGGCCCCGGGAGGATGAACTTGAAATCTGATTGGTTTAAGACAAATTTGCTTCAGAATGGCCGGCCAATTCTAGCCCAACCTGGTCCAGCAATTTTTTTTGTCTGTTGTTGTTGTTGTTGTTTTGTAATTGACCCTAATTCCTTTCCCAGGGGAGCACGCATCATCACATGGCCATTTTTTATTCTCACCTGCTGTCACATTGTCACACCCTGTGTACTCACCACTCAGCTGGAGTCAGTAAAGTACATTATACAACTGTAGGCTTTATTGTGTGATCACGTGCCCATAATGAGCCAATCAAACCAGTCAAACCAGGGGAGATTTGTAAGATTTGAAGACATGCGGCATGTATTTCTCCAAAGTTCTAAAAGTGGACTCAGAAAATAGTATTTTTCAAAATAAGCGGACGGACCAGTATATTTTGCCAGTCCGTCATTCGTCAGCGGCCTGAGCACCTGCCCGTCGTCGTCAGTCCGTCATTATTTTAAGTAGAACCAAATTGTAATCGTTGGGCGGTCAGTCCGTCATGTAAGGACACTAATGGACAAAAAAAACCCCACTTCCGTCAGTGCTGAGTGACGAAGCCTTAGTCCATAATTTTTTTTTGTTGAAGTTTCTCGTCATTTGTCAGCAAATGGACTGACGGACCTCGCATCAGTCCCGACAGAATGCGACAAGATTCTGTACCAGTACCAGTGACAGCAAGGACAAAAGGGCAATTATGACCATGAATAGGAAATGGACCTTATTTGTCATCAGGCTGCGCAAGCGTATTGTTGAAAGTGATACCAGGTGTCTCAACCCTGGCTACTCAGTACTACTAATAAGAATTTTGAAAAAAAGAACAGCACGTACTGTACACACCTCCCGGGCACAAGCGCTAATCTCCTTCTGCACTACCTCATGTCACATTAGTGGTGAGAACAGGAGGTCTTTGGTTTCTGGATGGTTTTTGGATGGCCCCGAGCTTACAAACGGTGTGCGGTGAACTCGTTTTCTCAGCAGCGTAGCAATGCACCCTGACATGGCACTTCGAGACACACTCGCATACCTTCGTACTTACTGATTTATATGTATCGACTAGAAGTGTTTCAAACAATTATTTACACATTTGCAATATTTCATATGGGAGAAGTGGTAATGACCCGTTTTGCACTCTTCTGGGATGCACCGAAGTTGGATTGAGCATTAACATAATTGTCTCTTATGAATGCAGTAATCCCTCTTTTTTCACGGCTTATCGGGAGCAGAAATCCCCCCGGGAAAGGTGAAAACCTTGCTCGCCGTAGTGCTTCAAGTGTTGTTTTCTATACCTCTCGATCCTCTCCATAGTGGCTCTCGTTATTCGTAGATCCTTGTTTGTATTTTCATTTTTTTTCTTATTGCTTTTGATCTTTGGCTCCGCGTTATTACCTTCTTGACATTTCGTTTGTTTATTCTTGGTGTTCCCTAGCACTTTGCCTTTTTGCGAGCGCTTTTGTTTATGCAGCGTTTTCTTCTGTCTCCCTGTGGCCAGCGATTTATGTTTGTACTTTGCCGGTGCGCTTTTTTTGGAAATAAATATTTTTTTCTTATCACACTTTGTCTGAGCCAGCATTTCTGGAATTCGAAAACATTTGCTTCACTCCAGAACCTGACAGAAATCTGATGACCGTTGGACTATTGATCTTTTGGATAGCTTTTGCATTGACATTGATTCCATATAAAAATGGTCAAAAGGTCAGTAAAAGATTGAGATTGCCGACATACCATACAATATATATTTCATGGCAATATGGCAACAGACAAATATCACACTTCACACTAATCTCGGCATACGAGGAAAGGAGTGAGGATTTAGCACTAACACTAATGCAAAACACACAATGTTTGCTTGTGTGTTTTGATGAGAGAGAGCTCATCAGATGTCTAGAGATTTACTTCCATAGCCGAATTAGATTACTTATTAAGTCTAAATAATCAGACCATGTGGGAAATTAATGACAGGGGGGAAAAAATAAGGCAAATGTTTGTGTCTTATGATGTATTCTTTTAGAAGGCTAATTGTATTCTTGGAATGACTCCGTGCTGAAGGCGAATGAATACAATAAGCTTCGATTTAAGGTCAAAGCAACAATCACAGGCATTGCATTATCTCCTGCTGGTACTACGTTCCCATGAAGATGAGAAATCTGGATCAATCTTAAGACTAGGAAGTGGTGCAAGGAAAGAATTTGATCATTTTACCCTTTTAGGGCTTCAAAGAAGCCTTATCCAGTATGAATTATTTCATGACTAAATGGCACAATGAACTTTCAGTCCTCAAAAGGTTTCGTGGTCAGGAAGATGATCAGATTTCAATCTGGGGGGGGGTGGAAAAAAAAAAGATCAAACAATTTTCAAGAAGCCTGACAAAATTAGAATGAGACTAGAGCGGTTCTCATCAAGGGTAAGGTTTGTCGTTGTTAATGATGAACTTACTTCTAACTAAGTCCTTATTTCTTATGCAAGAAACTGTTTCCAAATCTAGGAGTGGACTGTTTGACCTGTCTACTGCATTTCCTTTTGGGTCAAATAAATCAACGAGTACATTGACCAGCTTGCAATTGTCTCGCAACCATTCCAGGGTGTACCTCCGCGTCTGACCCAAAGTCAACTTGGATAGACTATAGCTCACCCAAATGAGGACACGCGGATTATAAGGAATGTCCAATGTACTGTAATCAGACAGAGCACCGCACCAGGACAGGAGAACTCATAACAAAACTCACACACAAGCACTGTGGAGTCATATGACCCATGAGAACTTTGAAGTGACCGCCGCGTACCGTCAGCCAAATGACAAGAGTGTAAGTCAGCTGCTTGCAAAATGAAACAGAGCGAGAGAGGCTTGAGCTTGTGACGAAGAGGCAGGCCGAGGTCTTCTGACTGAGTAAGGAAAGCGGCAGATCATCGTGTGTGACACATCCGCACACACACACACACACACACACACACACACACACACACACACACACACACACACAACTTGGAACAAAGTCAAGCTCATGAAATCATCTGATGTGGGGAAAGAAAACTCCCAAACGGGAACCTTTGGCTGCAAGAACAGAAATGGGTCAATTTGTTAATCCCAATAAATGAGAAGGTGGACAATGATGCTGCAGTCCTCTTAGTGTGGCCTTAAAATTCAACGTTTAGAGTAGAGCAACAACAGGTGGCATCCATGTACAGTAGTAGATGTATAGAAGAGGGGAAGGTATCTGTGGCATTCCAGTAGTACGGACCTGCTGGGCTGGTTTGTGGGTCATTAAAATTCCTTTCCTTCTCTCAGCGCTTGGCTTATCGGAAGCCTCTGTTTGTTCCTCATGCGACATGTTGGCTCATGTCCACCCACCTGCCCAGCTTTGCCTCCCACCTTTCACTGTGTTGTCTCCCCCTGTGCCAGAGCACACTGCGTTCTGTGAGTCTTGGAAAGTTTACTCCATTTCCACATGTTGTATTTACTGACTAGTGGATGAGTTCCCCCTTTGGTTTCCACACCGAGAGCTGATCGCCAGCTATTTTGATCTTCTTTCATTCCATCTATCTTATTGGTGTGTTTTTGTGTCTCTTATTCCAGTGCAGCGCGAAAGTGAAATCATCTTTGATGTCACTTCTATGTTAAGTAAGTAAGCAAGCAAAGTCATGCGCCCGTGGCCTTCATCACAACAACAGGATGAAGTACGGAGCGGACATTTGTTATTGTGATTGGATAAACTACACAACAACATGGTAAAATAATAAATCCGCACTGATTAATGGAGGAGCGTAAAATACCCCGGTGAGAAAAATTTCTGTAAAAGTAAACCGTAGCGACATTTTGTGTAAACATGACATTTTAACTTGCGTGGATGTAATTTTTCCGTTTGTCACTACTGTGATAAATCAGCAGATTTTAATTTTTTTATTGAGTTTTTTTTCCTCTCCATTTTCTCAAAATTGCTGTATTGTGATGTGAATGCTATTTTTGTCCAAATATACCAATAATCTTGTCTTGCAAGTGACTCGACCCACATTTATCTGTGAAAAAGTGGACAGAATCAGCATGGAAACGTACTGATTGATAAGCAATAGACTTTGGTGAAATAAGATCAGTTGACCCACACCACACACATGGACACACTCGGCCTCTGGGGCTATATAGCCCATCCCCACATCGACCTAAAAGCCAGACCATGCCTTTGATCAACATACATTGTCAAGGCACACTGGGTGACCTGTGTGTGAGAGAGGCACAAGAGGGGGCTGGGAGGTCCCAACCTGAAGTGCGGTCGTGTTACTTCCTGCCATCTTAAGCTCTGACCCAGGGAAACTCAGCCAAGGAGCCTTGTGTTTAGATGACCCTCAACCTCTGCTGCGCCCCTCCCCTTCTCCCTTACTATTCGTTCGCTTTTGCACTGCTTCGCTCTTCTTTTCACTGCTGCTTTCCCCCTTGAACCTTAACTATAAACTAACACTTGTCCATTGGACCTGATCATCAAAAGACCACCAACCGGAATGGGTGTGTGTGTGTGAGACACACCAAACACATTCCTGAAAGGTCTCCATAGCAGCAGAAATCCTTGATAGCATGCTTTGAACCTGAGTTGGGTGGGCAGGTCACCGGGTTCGCCCACAAAGGGACACCGTGATGGTCCCGCCGTCTGTTTTATGCACATTAGGATTCTTGTGGTGTGCAATAAAGATCATATGCTCGCTCAACATGAGACTGGGCAGAGATCAGCACTAAAAGCGACCCTTGCTTTTTCAATTGCAAACATCCCCAAGATGCATGCTAGTTGGCGGAACAAACACACACACACACACACACACACACACGTGCACACACACACACACACACGTGCACACACATGTGCACACACACAGGCAATATCTGCAGGAATGTATGTCAAACACTTTGTTTAATTGTTCTCGCAAGATTCCACACGCACCTCTTGGACAGCATGTTAACTGTGGAATTTTTACTTTTGTCTTGTGCCTCACAAAAGTGGAACAGCATAGGTGAAACATAATGCATTCTGGGACTGTGATGAAAGTCATATTTGTTCAAATTTTAAATCCAATTTTCCCGCATCGGAAATATGTATAGATTATGATTTTGAGAGCCAAACTGTTGCCATCGTAAAATATGTATGAATTATACAGGCAGCGCGTCCACTATTTCACAGTTCTTAACTAACACGCAGGTATAAAATAATAAAGTTAACCGCTATTAATTGTCAAACAATTTCAAAAAGAAAACTCAGTCTTAAATGTATTGAAGATGGTGTACGGCAATATGAATAAGATAAGATAAGAAATCCTTTATTAGTCTCGCAATGGAGAAATTCCCAATTCACAGGAGCAAAGTTATGAAAGGAAGAAGTAGAAGAACAAAATATAGGAGCTGCTGGAAAGGCAGCCACTCTCGCGGCACCCTCTTGAAGTCAAAATAACAAAATAACACAGCACAACACATAAGACACAGACAGTCGTGCAATCTTCCATCACTTTTCCTGCATGCACTTTTTTGTTTGAAGCAGTTCTAGATGTAAGAGGAGAGGATCAAAGTGTGAATGTGAGTAGCGTTGCAGCTACAACATCATTTAATTATCGCACAGGCCGAAGCTGAAGCCAAAGAGCAAAACGCATGGCCAGGGATAATTCTTTGATGTGATGATCATGTGCTGAACTGTGATGTTTTGTTGAAGTGCATTTTCTCCAACATTATAACATTTGATGGGTATGGCCAAAGTATGTCAGCATACTTTTTCCTTATTCATGCTTGGGAACATGCGTGCTTCTCTGATAGCAAAGCGTAATATTTGCTGCTGCTGAATCTTTGCATTGAAGTTCACATGCCTGCCCTCCAAACATTTCACCACAGTTCTCTTTGGTTCTGGAGGGTTTTTTTGGCTGCAATCAATAAATGATGCGGAGGGAACAGAGTGTGCGAGCGACCTTATGCGGCCTGTCTGCATCAGCGTGTTTGACAAAAGGATGTCAGTTGTACCAGTGACAGCCCCGTTGATGTCAGCAGTGTTGTGAACAATACTAGTTGATGTGTTGCAATCAGGCTTGGAGTGGCAGTAACCACAAATCGAACATGGTCACAGAAGCCTCTTTGATCAAAAGAAATATTTGATTTACTTTGACAGCACCTTGAACACGTTTCATGAGAGTATTCCTTTTATTATATTATTATATATTGGGTTATATTATAAACAATTGTTATTCAATATTCATGCAAGTAAACATGCCTTTTTGATTGACGATCTTGATAAAGGTATTTGTTTAACAATATGCTCATTACTGTAATGTAGCATACTGAGCAGTCCTTCTAATGTTTGACCACATAAGAGGGTCAAAATATCAAAAACGCATTTGATACAGCTTTTGCGTTAGATTTCAAAAGATGTGGCGGTGTACCTAATGTTGGGGCCCCTTAGTGTATTCAGAGACACTGAAGCCATGACATTTTTTTAAATGTTTCTATTAGGGCCAGGACTTTAGTGTGTTATTAATTACAGAAAAAAAAGAATGTTTGAGCATGCACACACACACACACACACACACACACACACACACACACACACACACACACACACACACACACACACACACACACACACACACACACACACACACACACAGACTACATGTAATTACACTTTTACATCAGTGCCCCAATTTCTGGCATGCCACTAACACCAATAAAAAAGACGAGTGACATCAACGCACTGGAACATACAAAAGACATGATGAAAGAAGTGAGACCACATTTCTTGGCCTGCTTGATGGAAGGTTTATTTGTGGAAGAAAATGCCTAATAGAAGAATGGAGAAAAGCATGGCTGTCTGCAAATTGTGCAACAGAGGCTTTGATTATCACTAACATATTGCAAGCGTACACTATCACCTTTTATATAAAGTTTTGGAGGAAGCACTGCCACCAGAGCTAACATTAGAGTAAAGCGTTTTGGTGCGAGGAAGACTGTTTGTCTCAATAACTATCAGAAAGACAAGCAATAAACTTAGATTCTAATGGGTTTGTTTTTGACCTATTTTCGTAGACAGGCGCCCATGCGTTCAGTGTAAAAATTGGCACATCCCAATTGCCGGGTCAAGTCAAATTTAGTGTTTTGGAATTTGGCAGACCATGCAAGACTTCACTGGGGATTCCAGCGGACCGAGGGCGCTTTCTTTGGCACGGCCCCGGCGCACCTGACAATTTTATGACAGAAAGTAGACTATACTTTAGACCAGGTGAAACTAGGTGTTAGTTGTGGTGCAAGTGTTGTAATGCGATATGGGTGGATTTGATCCAGGCACGGGCAGACACATTCTGCGTAGCGCTAATCTGTGTGTAGCGGCCAATTTGACATAATCTGCAAGTGGAGATTGTCGTGCTGTTCCTTGTCAATGCACTTTGCACGTGCTGATCTCCTGCAAAGACCGAGCAGACCTATTAAGCTTCCGCCCTGTCAACCGTGCGCCTCACCTGGGTTGAATTTAAAAGGAATGAGGGGAGATGTTTCGATTGGCCGGGAATCAAGTCGGCTGTGTTCAGTCCCACAATGGTGCACACACATATTTTTTACTGCGCCTATTTACAAAAATGCAAAAAGAAACAAAACTTTCTTCCATGTGCACAGTTAGACTGCCCTTTGTGGATCAAGGAACTGTTCCTGCCGTAACATTAAGTTTGTTATTGGTCAAGGATATTTTCGGGCTTTCAACTGCTGTGGAATGTGCTTCAAAGTAAAACCAAAAGAAATGTGCTTCCAAGACATTGAAAGTGCTTGGGTTTACAAATCAGGTCAAAACATGAATAGCCACCTTGAATTTATGGGTTGGGAATGTTGTCAGCTAAAAATGCAACTTGAAATCGATTTCCCATGATAACTATTTGTCAAAAATTGCACCAACTGGTTTATTTGTGTCATATCCTATCAGAAAATATTCACTTGTAGACTCTGTAGACATGTAGACGTTCACATATTCATCAATTCACTATGTTGTATTGAAACAGTGGTGGTGGCGCCAACATGTTTGTGTTCAACAAAACAGGATGGATGAAGCGTGGTTAGTTTATTTCCTCTTTTATACAGAGACCCATTATTGTTTCTCGTTGTACAGAACTGTTTTGAGCATAAAAGACGTGTCAAGGCTGAGGGCTTTTCAAATGCCTGCAATAAGCGCAGGCATGTGAACAGATAAGATCCAAAGAGCTAAGACGTCAAATTTATTTAAAAAACTGACACCTTTTACTATTTGCAAAGCAGAACCATTTGACTATTCATTTTATTCAGATGTGTATTCACTGTGGGTCTGCCATCTGACGTTATTTGGCTTCTATTCTTAACCTTTGACCCCACTGTCAGACAATGTCTGCATGTTATAACCCCCCCCCCCCCCCCACACACACACACCCAGCAGTGATCTTATGGCTCTATCTCTGCTATGACTACAAAATATATGTATTAAATGATCATCTCAGTGCTTTATTTTTTATTTTTTTATTTTTTATTTCATGTGCTCAAAGTGCTAATTGACATCAGCGGGTTACCTTTTCATAGAGCGTCATGTCAGACAAGTTGAGGCTTGAACAATGACTCGTCTGATGCACGTCGGCCAAGGAAGACTCCTCCAGATCTGTCGGTATGCATCCAAGCAATTACTCTTTTATACATCAACTGCTCACAGTTTATAACGGGCAAGCCTGTACTTTCCCAAAGAACAACTTTCATGTCCACTGCTTTGACAGCATCAATATTTCTCCTGAATAGGGCAGCACACCTGCGATTGGCTGGCAACCAATTCAGGGTGTACACCGCCTACTGCCCGAAGACAGCTGGGATAGGTTCCAGCACGCCCCGTGACCCTTGTGAGGATAAGTGGATCAGAAAATGGATGGATGCATGGCAGCACACCACTGGTCTTAGTTCTGACAGCTCAGGTTGCCGTTTGTACAGATTACTTGTGCTGCTTGCAGTGAGGTTTGATTTAAAAATCACTTGACAACACACAAGCTGAAAGTTTGCAGATTGCCAATCTTTACAATATGTTATCCGGATGCTTTTTTTGTTTGTTTGTTGTTTTTTTTTGCACTTTAACTTTTTTTGTGTAGCGTTTTGTAAATAAATAAAGGCTTCATTTTTCAATGAATTTAAATGCATGTTATTTGATAAAATTACATTAGAGCACAGCTTTTAAAAAATCAATTTACCTTTGCTTCTAGACAACAAAATAAACCTTATCGATACACACAATATAAAATCAAGAAATGAAAAATTGTTGATTATACATTTTAAAAAAGAAACTAGAGCTGTCAGTTTAGCGCGTTTTTATTGGCATTAATTTAAATGAATTTTATCGGGATCAAAAATTTTCTCGCGAGATTAACGCGGCAGACGTCACAGCGGATGTTACGTTGCTCTATAAATAAACCAGAAACAAAACATCAATCGCTCTGCACAGGTCCACGCACGTTTGTTTTGCCAGCCACGGCAGCGCGAGACACCGAAAACGGATACTTAAATAGTTTATGAATGGAAAGTTTACTTTTAAAAAGTTGCCAGATTGTTCCAATGACAAGACCAAAGTTACCTGAATGTTTTGCAGTCGTAAACTGAGCTATCATCATAGCACGTCGAGTCTGAAATACCACTTAATGGCCAAGCACACAGCTGACGTGCGTAACTCCGCCTCCTCGTCTCAGACCGACAGCTATGGATCATTTCAAAGCAAACAGCGTGGGCTAAAATGTTGCTAGAATAGGGGTGTCTTTATTTAGCTCATTTTTGCATAGTTGTCATGTTTGTCCGTCTGCAATCTGACGTTTAAACGAAGTAAATTGCATTTCAGCGCCGGCGCTCCACTTCCGGGATTGAGTATTGGGACTTGTAGTTCTTTTGTTTGATTTGACTTTATGTTTGTGTTGTATGGTTTCTTACGTTTAAAACAATGAATAATGATGACGATAATGATACATAGTGAAATCACGGTTGATTAAATTATTTATTAAACGTATTGTTAAATAAAGGTATTAATTAATGTCAATTATATACATATTTACATTGTGATGCAGAAAGATAGATATATTATTTTTTTACTGTATTTATGTGTAGTTTATGTTATTACCTGCTTCTGATACTTCTGTTACAACTACTACTAGTACTTCTGCTGCAAAGTGCTCCAATAAATGATCAAAAAAGTACAGAACGAGAGATCCTTCCATGCTGACTGACAATCCCTATTCAGGGGGCCGTGAAAAATTATAGGCTGAGTACTAGTTTACCTTAGATGTGCACTTTATATTGCGCTGTTTTGATTCCATAAAAAGAGCTGTTCAAGCAGCTGTTGTGTGACAAAATATTTTTTTCACTGTTGTTGATGGACAGTATTATTGTGAGAGATGATGTGTGAATAACTGCTCCAAGTGAAAAATGTTCATGTAAAATTGAAAATCGAAATTATTTCAGTAAATATTTGCATTTGGCACATAGAAAACTGATTAATGATTCCATGTTGATGAGAGCGTTAAAATGGGGGAAAATAGGACAAAAAATATAAAAGGAAATTCAGAAACGATAAAAAATGCATGAGTAATCATGATTAATTTTTAGTTAATTTGAGTTAATTATGACAGTTGAGTTTTTAATTAGATTAAATATTTTAATCATTTGACAGCTCTAAAAGAAACCCAATTGTTCATTCATTATAATGTCATATTTTTATTACTCCTCATGAAGTTGTTGATTAGCAAGACAAAGTAAATAAACAAATTCCAGCTTTGATTATATATATCTATATCTATATAGATTGGCTGGCAACCGATTCAGGGTGTCCCCCGCCTACTGCCCGGAGACAGCTGGGATAGGCTCCAGCACCCCCCGCGACCCTAGTGAGGATCAAGCGGATCGGAAGATGAATGAATGAATATATCTATATAGATCTAGATATAGATCTAGATATAGATCTATGTAGATATATATATATATATATATATATATATATATATATATATATATATATATATATATATATATATATATAGAAAATGGATGACACGACGAACAAATTTGCTGAAGCCATAGCTAAATAAATGGCTACTGCATGCAAGCCTGTCAACATTGTCCACAGCTCCACTCAAGCTGAAATAATTCGCATTGCATCGAACGACTCCTGTTGGATTGACCTGGCGCTTTAAGAGGGGCGGGGCTGCCACGGACAGGTGACCGTTCGCGCGATATATAAATAACGTTTTGTTTCGTGAGTGAATACACTCGCTTCGTCGTCGGCATGGCTCAATGTTAAGCTACGCGTGTGCTTCTTATCAAGTTAGATGTGTAAAGTTAGCTTTGCAATCTGACGTTTAAACGAAGTAAATTGCGTTGCAGCTGGGGTTAATCATGCCGGCGCTCCACTTCCGGGATTGACTATAGGGACTTGTAGTTCTTTTGTTCGATTCGACTTGATATGTTTGTGTTGTATGGTTTCTTACGTTTAAAACAATGAATAATGATGACGATAATGATACATAGTGAAATCAGGGGTGATTACATTATTTATTAAACGTATTGTTAAATAAAGGTATTAATTAATGTCAATTATATACATATTTACATTGTGATGCAGAAAGATAGATATATTAACTTTTTACTGCATTTATGTGAAGTTTAGGTTATTACCTGCTTCTGATACTTCTGTTACAACTACTACTACTTCTTCTGCAAAGTGCTCCAATAAATGATCAACAAAGTACAGAACGAGAGATCCTTCCATGCTGACCAACAATCCTTATTCAGGGGGCCGTGAAAAACGGAATTAACTGAACAACTCCACTACGGATTGCCAGCGAGAGCCTCCATTACGAGTACTAGTTTACCTTAGATGTGCACTTTATAATGTTATATTGCGCTGTTTTGATTCCATAAAAAGAGCTGTTCAAGCAGCTGTTGTGTGACAAAATATTTTTTTCACTGTTGTTGATGGACAGTAATATTGTGTGAGAGATAATGTGTGAATAACTGCTCCAAGTGAAAAATGTTCATGTAAAATTGAAAATCTAAATTGTTATTTCAGTAAATATTTGCATTTTGCACATAGAAAACTGATTCATGATTCCATGTTGATGAGAGCATTAAAATGGGGGAAAATAGGACAAAAAATATAAAAGGAAATTCAGAAACGATAAAAAATGCGTGAGTAATCATGATTAATTTTTAGTTAATTTGAGTTAATTATGACAGATGAGTTTTTAATTAGATTAAATATTTTAATCGTTTGACAGCTCTATATATATATATATATATATATATATATATATATATATATATATATATATATATATATATATATATATATATATATATATGAAATTCAGCACTAGTAGAATTTATGGATCAGACAGATGACAGTGGTCCCCGTCAACCTGCAACTTCTTCCGGCCACCACTAGACGACTCTTCTCTCGTTCTTGAATCTCAAGCCCGGATCTCGAGTCCCACCTCCAGCAGGTTAGGAGGCGGGACCTGTCCCGGCAGAGGAGAGGCAGCATTGCACAGCACAGCAATTCCTCTCACAGCTGAGCTCCCTTCGCTGTGCTCACTTGATCGAGTAGTGATCTCTATGCTTTGCCAAACGGCTCAAGGACACAAAGAGACGGCCGGACATTTGATCGAGACAAAGCATGAGAGCGGAGGAGGCATCAGAGAGACACGACGAAATTTACCCGGACTACCGTTCCATCTGCGCGCATATATTGTGGAGCTCTCCAACCGTGCTCCGCCGATGTGTTCACCGGTTGTAACCTACCAAAGAGCGCCGACATCTGAGTGGTGGGAGGACTTTATCTCACAGGTAGGGGAGTATTTTTCTTAATTCTTAGGCGAACCCACGACGTTGAAGGGACACTCTACGTGGTGCAGTTGCTGTTTAGGCATATAGTCACGACCCACGTAGGCCGTAAAGAAGCCTCGTGCCAATTGAAGAAACGTTTCTTAAATGATGAGAGGAAACTAAGCTAGCGAGCTGGATGAAAGCGCCTGGTGCAGTGGTGTGGCGGTCTTTTTCCGCTGTTCCGCCGCAGTGGATAAGAGAGTGTGTGTGTGTGTATTTGTATGAGTGTGTGTATGTGTGTGGGAGAGAGAGGGAGAGAGAGCGTGTACGGGCGCGCGCGATGGCCGACGTGCGAAGTTGCGCGGGGGCAGCGACGTCTACACTGCACGTAGCCGACCCGGAGCTGCGTATCGGACTCCAGTGATCAAAAATACAACGTCCCGGGAGAGCGAGCGAGAGAGAGAGAGAGAGAGAGAGAGAGAGAGAGAGAGAGTGGAGGTAGTTATAGTTCCTTGTCACGGCCTTGATTTGCTCTCTTTCTTGGAAGCACAAGACCGATTTTTGTTAGGGACTCAAGAACGTTCGAATAAAAGCGCCATTATACAATTGTCACAAGATAAACGAAGCCGGTGACGGTGACTTTATCCACACCGCCTCACGCGGATTAGGTCATCTAGTTTTCGCTTCCGTTGCTGCTCGTGAATCGCTCATTTTTCTCAATTATTGCTCGTACGTGCCCGACGCAGTTAGTATGACGTTATTATTCAAGTGCGACCCACTTGGTTGTTTCTGCGTCGTGTCGCAGCTGTTAAATACAGTATAGGTTTCGTTTCAGCACATCGACGGTGCCGGCTCTCTTTCCAGGAAAGGAAAGGCGAGTTTTGAGTCAGCAGCGAAACATATTATTCCTCGCTTTATACGCCAAGATGACTTCACCTTGTGAAAAGGCTACGATATTCTAGAAATTACCTTTGATGACTGCCCCTATCAACTATTTTCCCCCCCACAGGACCGCCGAGGTTTAGGTGTGGAACATGGATAAAACTTTGCACATTCTACAGAAATCCACAGACGGTGTACGGACTGGGATCGCCTTGAATGTGAGCTTAAATGTGGATGAAGGGGAGGACTTCAGAGAGCACTCAATCGTGGGACTCTCGGACAAAATACCTTTGGTGAAACCTTATTTCAAAAAGAAACAGAGGAAACTAGATGCCAAATGCCTTCACCGCGCCTTGGAGGAGCCTATCCTGACCTCTCTGCTCAGCGGCGACATATCGGGGGACGGCGTGTTCGTGCCGCGTAGTCAGGCTGGACGCACGCCGGGGAACCTTTGCACGGCGGTCGTGGCCAAACAGAACTGCATCCGACCAGTGTGCGGCCTCAAAGACTCGCCGTCCGCCGACGGTGCCGCAGCAGGGACCGGAGATGTGGAGATGGCCGATACTACTGTGGAGCTGGAGGAAATGGAGCGCAGAGGGGAGCGACCGAAGGCAGGCCTCAAGGCTGCAGGGAGCACAGGGACAATAACGTCAGCCAGCAGGGACGTGCCTCCCATAGTTGCCCCTCAGGCTTCTCGTCAAGAGGGAGCCATCAAAAGTAATGACTGCTCAACTCACCCAAATCCCCTCCCTGTGAAAGACTACGGTGCCCTCCAGGACAGCCACCCCCTACTCGTGCAAGCCCAGCTGCCTGACAATCGAGTGCTTTTTCAGGACAAAAGTGAAGAGGCCTCTCTGGACTTGGTATTTGAGCTGCTCACCCAGCTTCAGTATCACACACACCAGTCAGACTCTGTGGACATTTGTGTGGATTTCCTCCAAGGACAATGTGTGTACGGCAGTGATTGCGCTCACCACCACACGGTCCTGCCCTACCACTGGCAGATCCGCAGGAGTGACACTCAGACGTGGCAAAGCATCGCAGATGAATCCCAGGAACAGCTGGAGAGACTCTACTGCAACCCAGACAATGACCAAGTCAGACTCAAGTACCAGTGAGTGTCAGTCCCACATTCGTCGTGTTTTGAAATCTTTGTGTGCTTTTGTCAGATGTTTTTTGTTTTATGGTGGCTCGGTTTTCACTCAAGAAGTTGCCCTTTACGTTTTTTTGACAATCCACACACACTATCAACACAAATGTTAGGAACAGAAAATACCCAATCTAAAATCTTCTTTTATCTTAATTTTTCAGATATATACAGGGTCAAAAGCTGCACTGTTAAATTAAATTTCAACCACAAAAAGCTGTTATGTTAAATGATGTTTTGACGACATGTAATTGACAATTAACAATGACAAATAAGCTTGTTGTTGTTGTTGTTTGCCTTTAGGCTGAGTCACTCCTAGTCAGGGGTCGCGGCAGAGAGTTAAATGGATCACTATAGACTCGTATAATGCAGTTAGTTGTTGCTTCACGAGATACTGTCGTGTTGTAAGTGTTTCGAGAGGATTCTGTATGGTAAATGGATCAGTGCCAATGTCATGACGACAATGGCGCTGCAGTAAGCTGATAGGCTGCTTATAGATGATAAGCAACTTCTCATTCATTGTGTCGGAAACACGACACTTGTTCCTCCTTGGTTTCACCAGCGCTGACAAGCACAGGGGCTGGCATGCACACGTTGGAGTGCAATTGTCCTTCACATAAAAAAAAAAAAGTGGGTTTTATTTCATACACGCAGGTGTAAAATACAGCGTTTTAAAGCCTGTCATAATCAGTGAAAGGTTGTTTTTCTGTTGTCGTGTACAAAGGTAATCAATCGGCTCCTCACCATATGACTTCCCATCTCCCAACTGTGATATTTGTGATTCATTTCCTGTAAGTCAGCCCTCTGCTTGGCTGCAGCTCTGTCCTAAGCAGACTTTAGAGCACTCATGGCAGAGCGTGGTGAACTTCTGTGACCCCCTTGTGCGGTCACTGACACAGCCGCACTTGGCAGCTTCTATCCCTCCCTCGGTCATAGACGTGCACACAATAGAGCACACACACACACACACACACACACACACACACACACACACCCGCTCACTCCCTCTCTCTCTTTCTCTCTGCTCGCATGCAGATGCTCACACGAATGAGAAAAGAGAAGCTCAGTGGCTCGCAGCTCTCACACGCACACAGTTTAGCAGACAGAGATAAACCGCTCTTTCACTCTCCTCTCACACGCCCTCAAAGTTACCCGCACGCACACACACACACACACACACACACACACACATGCGAGCACTTGGCAAACCACGGTGGGGTGACATAAAGGAGCATGCCGTTTCCTGCGGAACTGTACTGTATGCATGCATAGTCACACACAATGAGACCATGCACGGTGACCTTGTTCTAAATAGGAAAAGTAGCTCTAAGAAGCAGTTTACGTGAGTTTTGCCTTGTTAGTTAATATTCCTTTGTGTATGGAGCAGGAAGAGTAGATGTTTAGTTAGTTTCGCTACACCTCCGCAATATGAGCACGAGAGGTACCAGAAATGGATATACAGTATAAGGCACTGTGGTTCTATCTCACTCCTACATCAATAATCAACGTGTTCATTGTGTGAATGATGTGAAAAAGCGAAAAAGTATCTTGTTGATCGAAATGTGTCAAACGAGAAAACCACACTTTGAGCCACATTAAGATCCACATTGCCAAGGCTTTTCACCAGGTTAGGTGTAGGAAAAAAAAGTAGTGTGTTTCCGGTAACCCGACCGACCGAGAAATTCTACCTCGGAAAAAAAACTTTACGGTCGGCATTTTTTTCAAGCCTTCTACATTTTTATGTAATAATAATAATAGTACATTTAATTTATAAGCGCCTTTCAAAACACTCAAGGACGCTTTAAAATCAAAACAAGAACAATAAAACCACAGACAAAATTATAAATAAAAGGAAATATGAATTTAGAGCGTTTACATTGTTGCAAACTCGCGCGATATTCACGTTGCGTCGTTTGCCCTGTCGTCTGTCAACAACATTGAATCATGGCGGCAGCCACGATCTCCGACAACAGTTTAAACCGCGTTTTGTGTGTTGCAGTCGCATGCTCGCACGATAATATTAAGAAAATAGCATCCACTGCTGTATCAAAAAGATTGAACGAACTATTTGACGAACACCATGGGCCGTCTAGGACACGGGACGCAGAGGTAACGAGATGGCTGTAACACCCAGCCGCTGGGTACCCAACTCTCTCGCCGCCTTTGGTTTCAATCAGTGGCGATTGCTCTCGGACTGCAAGGGAAGCTCGGCTTCCCCTAAAATGTCAAAAAATAAGTGATCAAATATATGAATGTAAATTTAATTCTGTGTACATGTCATTGACTAAATATGCGCTACAACGTGCTCAAGCTTTGTTCCGAATCAGCTTCTTCTTACTGGTTACGACACAACTCCCTTTTCATTCATCCCGCAGCTTCGCTGTGCTTTAAACGGTGGACGCAGAGCGTCTAGTCTAGTGAGTTCAGGGTAGGTTGTCCCAATGCGTTGAACAGAGACGAGTCATTGGATACAAGCTGGTTTTTGTCCCGCCCACGTACGCTCGTCGTCTCTGGGACTGGATGGCAGTGGGAGGGTACCGGACGCCAGGCTTTTCTGCATCCGATTGGATGATCTGTCTGAGCCTGTGTGCCAGTTCGATTGACATTGAAATGAGCCAGTCACCGAGCTTTTAGTGTAGACATCCGTCGGGAGCAATTTTTCAACTCGCATTCTGTTCCGAGTTGAGCTGGAGACTTCTCCTAATCATTTTAGTGACACTCTTTGTTGTAAACAAACAACTAGCGACAAATTAATCTTTTATTTCTGGTGGGTTTTATTGTAGTTCCTATAGTTGTAGGACACTAATTAAGTACAGTACCGGGAAAAGACGCCTTGTTGGTATGACAGGGTCACAGATCATTTTCTTGAAAAGGAACGGAGCTAGAGTAGAATTCACATATAAATAAACGGACACATTTTATGATGTCGACCAAAATTGAGCTTCCCCTCTTTGACAGTCGAGCATACGGCACTGGTTTCAATGTCTCCTTGTTTTATGTTTTATGGTTATTTTGTTTTTGATGGGGGAAGGAGGGAGAAAAAAAGATTTAAAAAAAAAACTTTGTCCGACCTACCGACCCTATGCTGAAATTTCATGTTACTGGAAACACACTACTTATTTTTCTACGCCTTACCATTCTACTCTCCGTTTGTGCACATCTACTATAGCCCTTCACCACATCACCTGGGACCAGTCATACAAAGACGGATTAGAGGATTAGAGGAGGAACTTAATGCAGGGTTTGCTATGTTAGGCAGGGTGTGCACTCAAATCAAATGATATACTTGTAAACAGGTTTCTGTACTCTACACTATATCATCAATATGATTGATTAATCAATGACAATTCTTGGAAGATGCTCAGTGTCTTATTGGAATGTCAGATCCTTTGGCTTTCCCCGCCGTACACCGAGTGATGTGGCCGTAAACAACTGAAATGGACTATGACGCCAAATCAGGAGATTGAACATCGTTCATGTTTAGCAACTCGCTGCAATGGGGGGAGAAACAGTGTTCCTATTAGCAAACAGTATTTTGAGGTACTGCAAATAAGTATTTTTGATTGACCCTTAATTCGGAGAGTCTGAGACGGACGGGCAAACAAACCAATGCTCTGCTGTCAACCATTCATGATAAGTAGTTGCCGAACTGCACACGCCGCCTGACAGTTCAGTCGGTTTTGACCACGTCGGTCAGTGCGCTGTGGGCCTAAAGAGCTGCTTCTGTTCAAGAATGTAGCGCTTCATCATATGAACCCCAGGCACAACTTGAAGCCACTGTGTGCCTTTGACTGGAACGACCACATGCAGATTGAGCTCTGCCTGTATGCACAACGATTTATATCAAGAGTTGTTGACTTCAACCGAAGCTCTATGCAAAGTGCTCTTCAAACAGGATATGCACCTGGTGATGTCAAACCAAATTGGGCTGTGAGTGTCTTCCGCCCTCACACAGCCAGACAGGCTCAGCTGGCTCCCGTGACATAAACTGCACATGCCACAAAGGCAAATAAAATGTACTCTTTTATCATTCACAGTCATCGCTCATCTTTTCTTAAGCACCCGAATGCAACTCCACCGCACTAAACGACAGCCTTGATGTAAGGGACCCTGGCCTCGCACCGCTCAATGGAAGCGGTGCACATCATCGGTAATGCACATTGTACAAAAGAATCAGCGTGCAATGCAGTTGTTTGAAATGATCAAATTAATCGATAACATCAATTAATCGCCTAGATGAGTGACTCTTTTTTTTCTTCTGGATAGCTGCTTCAATGCCAGTGTCTTAGTGAGCATATTCTTGCGACCCATCGGACTAGCATAGCAGATGTCTTCATGAATGTAGCTCAGGTCATGTTTTGCAGGTATACTCGGCTGCCTATCACACTCCATTTTGCCTCAGTCGCTTAAAGCTCAATTAGTCACTAATTATCCACACAATTGACAAAATTATTCGCGTTTAACTGTTGAATTGACAATCAGTCAACTATTTTGCCCATCCCTGGTAGGAGAGTGCAAGTGACTCTAGTTGTCCTTAAAAGCGCACCGACATGCTTGCCGTCAGTGCCTAAAAAGAAGCCAGAAGAAAGCAATTTCAGCCCCCTTGGTCACACTTGTTACACTATGTGTATGTGAAATAGCATTTGTAAATATGTGCGAACAAAATAAATCCGAAACAAATGAGAAACACCGTGACATGCCACACAACATAGAGAAACCCAAAATAACAGGTTTTCAAAAAAGGCCGTTTTAATTTAACTAAAATCCAACTAGCAAATAGATGAAAAATTATGTTAAAACATCCACAAGTATTTATGATAAAAACAAGTTTTTAGATATATTGACTTAAAATGGGGAAGGCCAGTCAAACATTTTCTTTGCATTATTATTTAGACTAGCCCCCACTTACCTGTTTTTCTGCATCCAATCATGTTGTGTTTATTAAAATAAAACTTTGTGTCAAAGTAACATTTGTGATTTTTAGACAGTTAAAATGCAATAATTCATTGGCGGAAATATTTAGTGAGGCTCGGAATCCAAGACAAGACGAGTCGGCGAGGTGAGGCCACATAAATCCGTTTCCATTTAGGAGCATAACAATGTAAAGTCAACGTGTACGTAATTGAAAGATGATTTTTTTTTTTAATTGCTCTTTCCATATCGTCTTTCCATATCGTCTTTCAAACACACAATGGCTTTGACAAGCAGTGACTGAATGAATATACCTGGCTCAGGTAAAAACCCTGACGAGTCTAAACACTGCATTCTGATGAATATTACGCTGGTGCGATGTGCAACAAAATCCACCTGTTTTTCCATCTCAGGGGGTGGCCATTTTGCCACTTATTGTCGACTGAAAATAACATCAGAGTGCTGAAGGGCTTAGCTAGCGATTGTCATGTGACCAAATCCAGAGAAGGTTCAACTATGATTGCTCGTCACTTGAGCGCTCAGGCGCTGTCGTGTTGACAGGTAGTGGGTCGCTCCATTTTTAATCTTGTATTTAATTTTTTTTTAATTTTTTAGCCAAACCAATCAAAGTCGTCTGCTATGTGGATCTTGCTCTTTGCGTTTCTGATTTTTATTATTTCGCCTCAACTCAACTGTATTTATAGAGCACTTAAAAACAACCACCGCTGTATACAAAGTGCTATACATGGAGCAAATATCATATATACAATAAAACAATAAATTGATAATGAAGACAGCAGAAAGCACAAAAATAGTCTAACTCAAATCAAGTCTGAGTCATGCTGAGTCAAAAGCCAAAGAATACAAATGACTTTTGAGACGAGATTTAAAGATAGGAAGTGTGAGTTCTGTGCGACACTGTTCCCATGTGTGAATTATCCACAGCACAGGTAAATCCCGTCCATATGATGAACAGGAATGAAGGCTTTGCTCATTCCGCCTGAGTCTTGAAGTCAGCGCTGAGCGGGAATGCTGCCGTCATCATTTCTAGATAGACAAGTTACACTGCAGTAATCCTCAACGGTCCAGTTGTTGGTTAACTGCTCCATACTGCTGAACACCAGTTTTTATATGCAAGAAAGGGTGTCTGTACTTTCTGTAATTCAACCCACGATTAGAACGCGCTATGTGGTGTTCGATTTAGAAAACAGAATGTCTCAAGCCCATTTCCTCTTCATGTGTGTGTGTAATCAGGGCATGTTTTCGGGCTTGAAAGACAGCCTACAAATTCTTGCATGACCTTGCGACAAAGCGCGCCTATGTGTGGGTGTATGTCTGTGTGTGTGTGTGTGGGTGCGAGCGTGTGTTTGCGAATGAATAAATGAGAGCTCGCGATAGGGCTCTTTTGTTAGCCAGGTGATAAAAGGTTTGCTTGTCATTAACTGACATTAAGAGTCACAGAGACTAAGGGCAAAGTGACCTGACATCACACTGTGTGTGTGTGTGTGTGTGTGTGTGTGTGTGTGTGTGTGTGTGTGTGTGTGTGTGTGTGTGTGTGTGTGTGTGTGTGTATATATTATAGTACATAGTTTTAGTCAACTGCTTTTGTCAGCATGCGTGCATCTTTATGTCAATTCAGATTGACTCATTTTGTGTTGTGAATTTTTAACACCCATCTTTTGCGTTTCTGCTGTTGTGATTGTGTGCAAACATGAGCTCTATGCGTGTGTGTGTGTGTGTGCGCACATACTTGCATTCCATGAATCAGCAGGGTGAGGTCAGGTGTTGCTCTGCCTCTTTGTTAGTCACGAATAGGGATGGTTATTCAAATTAATATCCTTGGTGGATGTTCAAAAGGTAGATTTCCATAACAATTCTTTGTTAATGTTCTTAAACTATCGTATTTCATATTGTTGTCAAAGCCACAGAGCACAATAGTTTGACTTAGTGTTGCAGTTTCCTCTGCGGCGTGTTTCGGTAGTCAACCACCGCCCCAATTACAAACCCATCAACTTACTGTATTCGGGTCATAGAAAGTGTCAAGGAATTCTTCAGAACGTTCTGTCAATCAAAAGAGTCCATATTAACAACATTTCTAGTGAAAAAAAAATCTGTGAATACTTTGGTCATGCTCATCCCACACATCTTTCATGCCCCGGGGGTTCATTTGTGATACTGAAAGGGATGGCTGAGATGTCTGTCTGTGTTTTCATGACCAACCTTTGTAATGGTCTCAGCTTCTACATGTGGTGGGTCTCTCTCTCTCTCTCTCTCTCTCTCTCTCTCTCTCTCTCTCTCTCTCTCTCTCTCTCTGGCAGCATCTGAAGCTGATTACGTTCTCGCTCTGCATCTCTCACATTTTGTACCTCGAGCCTCTTGAAGTCCTCAGAACTGAGTGAGGGAACTCCCTGAACCATATGCAAAATGTTTGTGGGGTAAAGCAGAACAGGGGGAGTTAAATGAAACTTCTTGGTGGGGGGAAACACTGTGATTCTCTTCAGAACATGCATTCAAAAAAACATTTTCATAGCTCAATTGGACAACTCGAATTAACATTTACAAGACGTTAAACCATCAAAAATGCGAAAGCGCACACGCATGCAGTTGTAAGCGAAATGCGACTACAATGGAACTTGCAAGTTTACTGTGATCCTCACTACGTTCATAAAAACGTACCCCCCAAAAACGGAACGACAACTGAAACCATCAAAATCCACATGAAAATGTCACAGGTTGTCATTGTCCAACGTATTGTTGACAGTCGGGTGGTGTTTACACAATTCTCTCAGCCAACAAGCAATGTTTAAAACATATACCTTCAGCAGAGGTTATAAAAATGTGTCCTTTTCGAAATTGAGCTCCAACAAATTGAAAACCATGACATCAGCCCCAGTATGTGAGAGTGTGTGTGTGTGTGTGTGTGTGTGTGTGTGTGTGTATCCTTGTCTGAAAAGAGCATTCGTCAACAGATCTTATCAATGAGGTATATTTATCGAGGCATGACTGGATGAGGCTAGCATGTGTGTACATGAACCTGTCTAAAGAATGTATGCGAGTGAGCCCTCCGTTTCTTTTTTTTTTGTTTGTCTGTGACGTTCACACTCGTATGACTGATGCTGGTATGCAGGTCCTTGTGTGTGTGTGTGTGTGTTTGTGTGTCTGCGTGTGTGTTTGTGTGTGTCGAGCCGTGAGAAACTTTTGAAGGCATGTAGTGTATGTGTGCGTGTAGGAACCGGGGAAGGGTGGGGGGGGGGGTGATTATTAACAGCCTTTTTTCCAACGCTGAGTTTTCTTAACTGTTTTTTTTTTTTTTTTTTTGACACTGGGTGAAAGGCTTGTTCTTTTTCCAGCAACAGTGTCGCCTCGCCCTTCGCAATGAACTGTGAACGTTCAGCTGCTTTGTACAGAGCAGGTTTGTCTGTTTTTTTTTCCTCTCCGTGGCCTTCCTCCACACCTTAAGCACACCTCGGTTCAAGTCAGCAGATGTATTAATTTTGTTCTTTACACATGTAGCGTACCAAGTTGACCGTACCAGAGCGAGTGCCAAAAAACGTCTCTTTTCCAACTTTTGATTAGCCTCCGTGTCCAAAGCACCCCGTTTGAGTGCACTTAATTTCACTGGCGGAATTTTATTTTTGGAACATTACAAACCCAGTTGGGGAGCAAGGGAGGGCAGAGCTCAGTGAAATGTCTGTGAAAATCACTGGCTGTCCCCGTCTGCTGTCCAAATATTTTTCTGTTCGGGCCACACGGTGGGAGACACAATGGGTGGGCGGGGAGGATGCCTGTAAATGCCACAAAAGTGCACTTTGTATACTGATAATAACAGGTGAAAATGTGCTTGCTCAACAGAATATACTGAACGTGCCCAAACAGCCGTTGTGTGTATGTGTAAAGAGGGGGTTGTGTGTATGTATGTCGATTTAGGGGGCTGAGGGGGCGGGTGCAGCTGCATCCGGAGGTCTTCCATCCAAAACAAAAGGAAAGAAGCAGTCCATCAAAACATTGAAACAATGAAGAATGTACTTTTATCTGCATCCGCGTGCATGCGCTGTACATTTTCTCAAATTTCTTCTCTTTGATCCTCCTGGATCCTTCCTCTTCCTCTCTCTCAGGTCCGCAATTGCATTTACAATTCACTTTCGATGTCATCATCAAACATCACCAAACGACTGGAAATGGCCCAAAGTTTTGCGTGAAGTACATTCTCTGAAGTACATTCTCGGAACAGTCAAGCGGTTCTGACTGCATATGTTAAGCCTATTTATTCCAGTTTTACTTCCTCTTACGAACGCCCATTCGGTCACGCGATAACTAAGTAGAAACAGACTGCGACTATACATGCAGTACATCCAGTTGATCTCGAAGTGTGCTCAGGCATGACTCGGCACCTTGTTTTGTGCAGTGGAGGTAAAGGTGAAGGTGCAGCTTAATCACTTATTGAGGATTATGGCTGACAGCTCATGAAAAAACCCCAATTTTACCTGCTCAAGACGTTATAAACATTCCAAATTAGTTTTGATACAGAAAAATGATTGGAATTTGTGTTTTCCTATGCCTGCTGCGAAGTTGACCTGTTATGCTGAATGAGGGAGTTGGTTGCCCAAGTTTAGCAGGAGTGTGTGAAAGCAGCAGTTTTGAAGGAAGCCGCCTGGGCACGGTGGCGATGCAGTGAATTTGCACATGAATGGAGAAGCTGTGTTGCGCCATTGTTAGCAAATGTTTGCAAAAAGTGCCGGTTTATTTGGTTTTGGTTAAAAGGTGGTATTACACAAATGGGCTGGCCCCCTTTATTTCTCAACTTCCGCACAATTGGATTCGATTTCATCCTTTGAATGCTTCCAGACAATCTTTACTTTTAACCCACTTCCCAACGCACAGGCATCACAAACTTAGTTTCCCCGGGAAGCACAATCAATCGGCCAATTAGTTAACCTTTAGCGTGCATGTTTTGTTTATTTTACCTGAATGAGTATATATTTGGCAATATTTTGTGTGTGTGCGCGCACGTTCATCCGTCTCACCACTGTCTGTGGTCTAGCGTGCCAATATATGGTGCCCGTATTTATGCAAGTGTTATGTCTGACCCAGAAACACTATTTGCCAGAGGCCATATGGCAGACCAATGTAGATAGACTGTCAACCCCCCGCAACACACACACACACACACACACACACACACACACACACACACACACACACACACACACACAGACACACACACACACTAAGAGGTGATGACCCAGCGAGCTTAAGAGAGGTCATGAACAAGCTACAGTATTTTGTCCAATAGCCAGGATGCTAATGCGCGTGCATATAAGAGCTACCAAATTGCAAATCGTGTTTGTTTGTCATTCCACAAACGACGCTGTCTCCAATTAAGCTACAGTCTATCATATCGAGACGTTAGATGGTGTTTGCTGAGCTTGACAAAATAAAATGTTTGAGAGGGAGAGAGAGAGAGAAGATGAACTTTTGTCGAACATGTTCAGACTGAGCAAATTCATTGCTTAACAGGATAAAATTAGCGTTTGTTAAAACGGATTTACAGCGCTTTGGAAAATAGCTCTTGAAATATGTATCGATTCAAAATGTGCTCTTGTGTTTACTATTCCTCACTAAGTAATGACGTCCTGGTATGTTAGCTTTCGCTGAATCCATACTCTGTAGATGCATATGTCATTGGACATAAGGGAAAAGCCCAAAATTCACTTCTTCATTTTGCATGTGTCAGTTGTATCAACCTTATAATTATAAAAAGATTCAAAAGTCACAACATTGCAAGTGGTGAAAGGCCATATAAAGAGTTTTGGTGCATCGTTTTGTATTCCTTTTCTGGATTTAAATGCAGCTTCACCATGAGCCTTTTGATCACATACATCATCATTATACAGTGTGTAGATTTCATGTTTCCATGACGACATTCACGTGTTTCCGCTTGTTCGCCGCCAAGTGATGTAAAAATTGTGTTTGTCCAGACGGGCTCATTGGCTGAGTAATTAGGTCCGGTCATACTGGTTAATATGCCTGCTTCATGAACATTGACCAGTTTACAAGAGAGGCTCATATTCCATGAATACAAATGACCGAGATTTTGTTTTAAGATAAGATAAACTATTTGTCCCACATTGGGGAAATTTTCAATTTTCAATAACATCTTCATTTTCCACTGCGTGTTTCAGGGGATCGGTGTTTTCCCTGGACTTTGGAGCCATGCGGGTTTGTGACCTGAAGTTTGATCGTGTCCGCCGGCTGTCCACTCCCCCCAATCCTCTCGCCATGCCCGTGACGAACCCAAACCCCACCTCTAGCTGTCACACGGTGTGGAAGTACTACTGCAGAGACAACTTTGGCTGGAGGGAATACTCCGAGGTGAGGCGCGCTCATGACCTCGAGTCCAGACACATTAACCCTACCTCGATCAATCAGTTAGCCAGCAGCTGGGGGGTCAATACGGGCTCATCTGAATACACGACAGTGACACTTAACACTTGTAACACAGCTGTTATAAGCCATTTGTATTTTTTCCCAACCAAATCATCAACCTATTATGTGCCCCCTTCCCTCTATTGACTGTAAAAAAAAAACACTCAGTTGCCGTTCCATGCATCTTAATGATCTTCTTTCCATGTCCATCGCTTCCCCCTTCCACTTCTCTCCAATAGCCTGTGGTGAAGCTAATAGAAAAGGCAACTCTGAGGGGTCTCAAGGAGGTGCGATTCATTACGCTCCAGAACCAGTACATCCTAAACATCAGGGAGGGCTTCCAGCAGAATGCCATGTTTGGCTTCAGGCGTCAGATCAAGAAGCGGCCCATGTTCATGTCTTCGGTGATGCTTGCCCCTCATCTAGAGTAAGTAAAATATTTGACTTGATATGAAATATCCCTGAGCTGTGTTTACTATCCAGGCAACAAATACACAGACACCAAGGCAAAAATCAGATTCGAGACTCAAAACTGGCTAGTGGTGGTATGCTGTTCAACCATTTCAAATACGCATTCCGAATGAATGCATGTTGAGAATCAGTTGTTGAACAATGAGAAATGTAAAAAGTTGAACTTGGCAAGGTGGAAATGCGAAGGTCACTGGACAATCTGTGGTGCACATTGAGGAACGGTAGTCCATGTAAATGTGATGTCCTGATATCGACAGCAGAGCGAGCGACCAGTGGTTGATTCTTGGTTGGCTCGGCTTTGATCCGGTCACCAAAATGGCAAAGCGCAGAAGCAAAGTGTCCTCTTGAGTGCACTGGTGGAAAAGGGCTCTGTGAGACAGAAACAGACAAGAACCTAAACCAAAAATTTCCTGCGGAAAAACAGGAAACCAAGGATGGAAACAAGCGGCGTTGAGAGATCCCACTTCTCCCTGTGGCCATTTTCTCGAGTAGTGGGATGATTCGCACCCCTCGCTGCAGTGATAGTCCAGAAGAATGTGATACCAGATTCAAAACAAGTGTCATCTCACCTCATTTGCAGAGTTTTTCACGTCCTCGGCAGAGGGCCAGTCATCTGCTCTCATCCCACACTGAGCGAATTAGAACGAGCTGTTCGTACAGGACCTGGCAGCTATGAAAAGGAAAAAATGTAGGAGTGTCGGAGATGGAGGAAAGAAGATGAGATGGTGGGTGCAGGGGACACAGAGAGACAGTGAGTGAGAAAGAGAGAAAGCGAGGCGCACGGCCAAGAAAGTGAAAAATGGAGGGCGCTAAATGCCTTCCAGACCAGTTGAATGGAGTGTGAAACGTGACTGCGATCTGGAATTTGGAACGGGGGATTTTGTTCTCAACACTTTCCAGTGAATCCAGTGTCCCAAGTTTTTCGTTTCCAAAACAAGCGCGCACGCGCGTTAGGAACAACCGGCGAGAAGCTTAAAAGTTGAGGTTGTTTGTTTGAGTGACGCCGTCTCTCCTTTTCAATCCGCCGGTCCCTTGTTATTGTTTCATTTCTCAATTGTTTAGCGTCAATGCTTCAAAGCCCCGTGGGGATCCAGACGTCGTCGGTCGCGCGAGATCGACACCAGACAGACAGGATGAGAAAAACTGTCAGTGTGACTTTGAGTCAAACGGATCAAAATCTCTTGACAACATACCCCTGCTCACGTTCTTGTGGCTCATGGCACCGGCTTCATTTACAGTGGGAGAGTGAGAAGTTGACAGACAAACCGCTGTTCGTGACCCACATGACAGACAAAGTGGGTTTTCCTGACACAATGACCGCTCCGCAATCTGCACTTCATTTGTCTCTCGCTCTCGTGTCTGTTGTTTGGCTTTCTCAGCTCCGTTACAAACTGGCGTCGTCGTTGACAGGCCTGGAGAGATATTGTGGAAGACCAAGCATGGTCGTTAGAATGAACAGCATTTTGACAACAGTGAAGCTCAGACTGGGAAGACAACAGACAGTGGCGAGACAATGGGGCTGAGCCTCCAGCCCTGAGAGAGGAAAAAAAAAAGTCCTGGAGCCGTGCCGGCCCAAAATAAAAAAATATGAACATATGTACGGGGAAACCAAACTGCAAACTCCACATGGGAATGTCGGCGCTGAGATTTGTTGGCTTGGCGCGCTAACCGCTAATCCACAGTTTTGACACAACATTCATTACAACGAAAATATTTCATGGCTGGTTTTAGATTCCCTTTTCCAATCTTTTGATCACTGCCAATGCACAAATGGAAGGTCATGAAATTTATAACGCAGACCAAATCTACGGTATTTTACCTTCCATTACCTGCCGCAAATGAGTCGAGTCTGAGCGAGAATGTAATTGGGTAAAACACTTCCGTCTCTTCTGTCCAGGACTTTGGGTGGCATCGCTTCGTCTCCACTGTCTAGTTCTTCCTCCTCCCTGTCGTCCGCATCATCAATGGATGTCACGGTGTCGCATCCGCTCTCCCCGACCAGCACCAACCCGCCGAGCCTTTTCCCAGAGACCTGGTTGCCCATGGCAGTGAGCCAAGACTTTCTGCAGGTGCCCGTGTCCCGCGACGATCGCAGCTACAGGACCGTGTACAGCTTGTTCCACAAAACGGTGGCGGAGACCAAGTTCAGGATCATTAAGATACTCCGGGTACAAAATCCTTTCCTCTGGGAGAAGTACAAAAGGTGAGTTGTGCGTTTCTTCATCAACCCTTTCCACGCAGTCATTCTGATCCAATTTAGCAACTTGTTACGGAATGAAAGACTCAAATAAATGTTTAACTCCTGAACTCTATTTTCCCCAAAAATCAAACAAAGCAAAAAAAAAAGACAATATGACATGGATTCTCAACCTTTATTTTTTATTGCGTTGCCAAAGTGCTGTTTTTGTCAACCCTTTAGCGTTTTCTTTTATGGTGAGTTCATTTGCAACATACTTCAGTGTTTTATGCATTGGGCATGGTGTTTGTATGTAAGGTTGGAATGACAAGAGGCGTGAGCTGAAAAGTATAGAAAACGCTGCGACGAGATACAAGCAGAAAAAGTATGCAAAAGTATGCAAATCCAGCAGCTTTGCTTTTAATCGATTTATTTATTTATTTATTTATTTATTTATTTTTATTTTATTTTATTTTATTTTATTTTATTTTATTTTATTTTATTTTATTTTATTTTATTTTATTTTATTTTATTTTATTTTTGCCATGACCAGAAAAATAAAATGCGTCAACCCCCTGGTTGATTGTTGCTGTTGCTGAGTATGTGAGCATTTCACACTCAGCTGGATTTGCACAGAGACGTGATTACATAGGGCGGGATGTGAAACAACGCGAAGGGGAAGAGGAAGAAAGGATACATGAAACTAACGCTGGTGGAGCTTCGTGAGAGCGAGCTGGCGTTTGTGTGCGAATAAAGCGGATGGGGTGATGTTTGGGTGATGGCGATGTTCCGTTTGTGAGCGCAGTGGGCAAGCCGCTGCGGTCGGAGCAGGGCGGGTCCTATCAGCGGTGACACACTTACACAGACTGGTACCGCAAGCGTTTCACAATGACTGCCGTTGTGTCATTCTAAGAGTGAGGCCCCATTCTGGCCATCACTTGATTACACCCCTGCCCCCTTCCCCCTCCCACACACTCTTGTTTTGACACAGGAATCCTTCATGGTGTGTGTAATTGCATGCGCGTGTCAGTGCATGCATACTGTGCCATGCAATTTGTTGGTAAAAAACCGAAGGGTGTGTGTTTGGAATATGTTCAGTGGCTGTCTGTGTCAAGTCACAAGCGGCAGGATCACGGGGGGGTGATGCCAGGGTCACCGCCGAGTTGGCTTTGGCCTGCGTATGCCTGATTGATCCGCTCACCAAACGAGTCGTGTGCGTGTTGCTCAAGAAACGGATTAGGCCCAATGTTCTAACTGGTTTTAGCGCAAACAAGGTTGTTCAAGTTTTATGCTAATTTATCACCTGCATTTGTGCATCGGTAGATTTTTTTCATACTTTTTAGTGGGACAACATTGAGGTGCATATGGTTAGCATATTTACCTCACAGTCAAAGTGTCTTGATTTGAATCTCGCCGCAGCCATTCGCTTCCCGGAACATGTATTTAGATGACCATGTTTTCAAAGGTGTGAATGTGAGTGGAAAATTTTGTCTCTGTGTGGTTTGTGATTGACGAGCATTCCAGGGTGTATCTTGTCCACTCTCAAGTGCTAATATGCATACCTATGTCCAATCCAACAGGAAGAAGGAGTACATGTCCCGGCGGATGTCCGAAATGGACCGGCTGCTGAGCGAGCGTCATCTCTTCCACGGCACCTCGGCGGACGTTGTGGAGGGCATCTGCAAGCACAACTTTGACCCGAGGGTCTGTGGCAAACACGCCACCATGTTCGGCCAGGGCTCTTACTTTGCCCGGAAGGCCGTCTACTCGCACAATTTCTCCAAGCGCTCGCCCAAAGGAGTCCACTGCATGTTCCTGGCCAAAGTGCTCACTGGCAGGTGTGTGGAAATTGAGCAACTTTTGACAAACTCAGCACCACAAAGTCAAGTCATCCAAGACAAGTCCACTGTGCACTGACGTTCACGCTCATGCTTTCAAAGTGCGTCGCGGTAAATGTCCTCGATGTATAATGTATTTTATTCATAACCCCAGAGAGCTTTGCAAAGATTTATGGTTTATGGCTCTTTAGGCCCTGCACAAACAAAGTGGTGGCATCGCGTAGGCTCATCTCGCATACGTTCACCACACAAGGTTCATGCTCTGATATGAAGCCACATGCTCCGACGCTTATATTATTCAAGCTTTCTTAAGCGCACAAAAGAGCAAAAGGTCTTGTCATCATTAAATTTAGATCATCTTCTTCTAGATGCTGAATTATTCCGTAACCCTCCAGACAGACGTTTGTCTGAAAACCACATAATGCTCTTAATTGTCGCCATATACTCAACACGGCCTGGTCTCTGTGCAGGTTTACTGTAGGAAATCCTTCGATGCGACGACCGCCGCCCATCAACCCCCGCGACGCCTCTAGTGACCTGTATGACTCCTGTGTGGACAACTGGGTGGACCCTCAGATCTACGTCATCTTCAACGACGACCAGAGCTACCCATACTTTATCATTCATTACGAGGAGGTACCCAGCATGGTAGCCCTCTGAGCACACTTTCTTTTTGGCTGCTCTGGTGGTTAGCCTCACCTAACTCCAACAATCAGCCTAAACCGCATCCTCAGAGACACTCACAAACAAAGCTGTCAACTGGATTCAACCTGACTGGGCTTTGCCGTCAAGAACCACAGACAAGTCCAGACCGGACTCAACTGGACACAAGTGGACTGTCGAGGGACAAAAATCAACGTCACTCCCTCAGTACGTTCACATGCACTAGAGAACACGCCAACGACTGAGTTACTAATAACCGTAAACATTGAATTGGATTTAATTTTTGATTGAAAACTCCTTGTGACGGGTAGAAGTGTGCAGTCCAGTACATGGAGAGTAGGACCTACTGCTTGATGAATGTGTGCATGTGAACGTACTGAGAATTCAGCGGGGGGGTGAAAGCTTGCAATAGTCGTGCTTGGCTGGAGTCGTAAACCGTGTTAACTAGAACATTCAAGAAAATCTCATGATATCGCCCTTATCTTTTAGAAACTAGTAGACGGTTGGCATCATTGAGTTTTGTATTTCAAGGACGCAGCAACCAACCAACAGAGGCAAACTCGGACCACCCCATTCATTAAAACCAACACCAAAAAAAAATGCAAAAACAAAATACAAAAAAACCTTGTGTGTTATCCCTGCTGCTGGCCTGTATGTTTTTCAAGCTCCAAGTCTACGTGTTGCGTGTTTCGATTTAGTGGACTTAAATCTCGGGGCCTCTTGAACCAGTCAATGGACGGAAGTGTTGAGTAAACCTTTTTCCTAATGGACATCTAGGTACTGTAAGCCTTCACATGGAGGACTCGTACAAAGTTAAAACTGTTCCTGGTTGGCGTGTGTTGCTGCATCGGCGCCCACTGCTTTATTTTCCAAAAGGGGGAATTGAGGTGTATAGTTTTCATCCTGAAGCTGCAGCTCTCTCTCTCTCTCTCTCTCTCTCTCTCTCTCTGTCTCTGTCTCTCTCTCTCTCTCTCTCTCTCTCTCTCTCTCTCTCTCTCTCACTCTCTCACTCTGTCTTTCTGACTGTTCATGTTCAGAGACTGTAGACAAGTTTGATTGAGACAAACTGTAAAAACATTCTTTGTTTATATTTGAACTTGTGTGCCTTTTGTTCATAAAATGTTTATTTATGTTAGTTTAATGTAACATTGATTGAATAAAAAAACGGAAAACAAATATGCAGTAATGTGGTTTATTCTCATATTTGGCAAGTCAGCGTTGGGACTTCCAGCACTTTTTTTTGCAGATATTCCACTAAACGTACAGTGTTGGACACATATAGGCCACCTGCTATAAATAACAATATCCAGCATCCTGAAGTTCTTGATTGTGTAATGTCACTCTCTTGGTTTCACCATCAAAAGAAATAGATTATTTCAAACTCAATTCAACATTTGCTGTAAGTCTGTATCTCAATGGGTGCCGCAGGTTTGCGAGTGTGTGTACACTAGGATTGTGACACTATCTCGTTACTTTGTTACATCACGATAGTTTTGTCTTCCGATCGATTATCGATATGCCTCTGCCAAGGATCGATCTTGTAAATTAATACAAGGCTACTATAAAAGCTCCTTCATTGTGCTTAGTGAGCAATTACTTGGCGTTCCGCTAGGGGCGCGCCTCACAGGAGCGGTAGGAAAGTGGGAGTAAATTGACAGGCGAGGAAGACAAGCAATGGGCGAGTACGCGGCTGAAGCAAGTGAAAGAATGAAGTTAAAAGATGCGCCGTCATCACACGAGTCAAAGCTGTGGCTGCATTTTGGATTTTACAGTCGTACGGATGGAACAAAGGAAAGGGAAGGCAAATTTATTTGTGGAGCGCAAATCAACAGCAAAGACATAAAAGACCCTGCAACAAGAACAACTGTTGGCAGCCATTAAAATTGGTTTGAATTATTTGCTGAACGTCTTTGCCGAAGGTATGCAACATAGACGGAACCCTGACCAAAAAAAAACATTTGCTGCATGCACACACACTTGAGTAATTGAGATACGTATTTAAGAAATCTTTTTCTCTTTTTTTTCTTTTTTCAGAACATTAGAACAACACGGGCAGATTTGTAGATTGAATCAAAAGTGCCTCGAAGAAAACGTTACTCAACAAATAACATCTTCACATTTACAAGAACAATAAATGAAGGTTAAGGTATTTGGATATTTTTGGAGGCAAACACTAACTTCACAACCCACTCTTTGCGATCCTACATTATTTATGATAAGCCATGCAGCTGCCATGTTAACTATTTAAAAAGGTTTAAAATGTCCTCGCTGTGACACGACTCAGAGCTTGCTGAAAGACTCCTTGGTGTGATTATTGGGTCCTTTCTGTCAGGACCCAATCACACACCCTTTCTGACTCCCCACCCAATGAAGCTGTACCCAGCGGGTTATGACGTGAGTGCCGTGTCTAATGCGGTCGGGGGGGGGGGCGCCGTCTGTCGCAGCACAACAGTACATGTTGACGTGGAGGAACTGCAAGCTTACAAATGTCCAACAAAAATGCACATCCTACTTTTTTTGGTGTCGTATTTAAACCTCAAAAAGTGTCAAAACCACATGTTGAATCAAGAAGGACACATGATTTTACACAGACGGTGGGGATCAGATATCGTCCTGAGCTCTATTCCTAATGTTTTGGTTATTTAACAAGATAAGAAGGGTGGCCTCTTCAAAGTTACCTTCATGACAGTAACTATACGGTGGTACCTCTACTTCCGAACGTCTCATCTTGAAGGTTTTCAGTGCCATTTTATTTTGTTGTTGTTCTTTTTATATGCTGTGTTGGTTAATGCTGTTTATTTGTTCGGGTTAGTAAAATTGGGCCTTTTTTTCAGATTTTGAGCAAAAAATATATCATTTGTCCTCAAGTGGGAATCCACATTGTCAATGTAACCTTTCACCTAATTTCCTCCGTGCCTTTGTATGTCCTGCATTTTGTTTTGTCCCACAGCTCCCTCGGCCTCCGGTCACTGTCATGTGAGGATGGCGTGCTGAGCATTACTTTTTTTTGTTTTGTTATGGAGAGAATGAAGGAGTGGGGGTTTTGGGAACAAGAGTTATTTTGCTCTCTTCGTGCTTCTTTGCTAGGCTGCGTGCCTGTCTGCTCCTCTCGTGTGCATGCAAGCTTGCGCAGTTTGCCCTCAGTTTGCCCCCATCTCCCTCTCTCCTTCGCTGTCTCATCCCCCAGTCTCCCTCGCCTCACCCCTCCCTCTGTTAATCTCCCACCCCGCCCTTCCTTCTCTTTCCTCGCTCTCCCACCCTCCTAAGTCCCTACCCTACCTGCCCCCTCTCATCGGCTCTTAACGGCTTAAAACTCATTTTTGCCCTCTTAACAGTTCTACCCCTTCTCTTGCTTCTTCTCAGATTCTCTCTCTCTCTCTCTCTCTCTCTCTCTCTCTCTCTCTCTCTCTCTCTCTCTCTCTCTCTCTCTCTCTCTTAGTGGCCGCCTCTCATGAGTCATGCAGCGGGCACTGGCTGGGTTTGTTTGCCTGAATGCCCTCCAGGAATTGCTGCCGGCACACAGAAAGTGCTACTTTGTAGACCTGCTGGCTAAGGTTAGGAGAGCAAAGTAGGAGAAGAAGTGCAAGAAGGGGAGGAGAGGTAATGGATGTGCACTGATATTTGTGCGTGTGTGTGTGTGTGTGTGTGTGTGTGTGTGTGCACGCACATGTGCACATGCATATATATAGAATTGCTACTAAAACTCAATACTAAATGAAAATATTGGCCTGCATATTAGAGAGCAATTTAGTTTCCAATGTGTCTCTCTCTCTCTCTCTCTCTCTCTCTCTCTCTCTCTCTCTCTCTCTCTCTCTATCTCTATCTCTATCTCTCTATCTTGAAAAAGTTGGAGTATGAATAGTCCTTTTTTTTCTCAGACCTCAACGTCATTAATCACCTTTGAAATGTGCTAGAACCAACAATGTGAGCTGGGCCTTCACGCCCAGCATCAGTGATCGCTGCGCTATCTTCCATGTTCAGTTGCTGCTGACCAGATGTCCCAATGCTTTCACCCAGCGAGTGATTCCGACGTCTGCCATTGTGTTATACTCATCTTAAGTGAATAAAGACAGCTAATCCAAATAATTTCAGGTGGATTTAGAAATGATTTTGATCTCACTCTGCGCCTGCGCTTGTCACATTCTCCAATCTAAATGATTCCATGTTTCCTTTTTTCCTAGAAATGAGCATGAGAAACACTTAAGGACTGATTACAGAGTACAGAATAGGCTCCCACTGACAGAATCGGAATATTGTAGCGTGATGTTGGCCTTTTTTATTTTTGCAGCTATTACCACAGATTGTCACCGTTTGACCATTTTTATGCCACACGCATGAGATATGACTCACTGATGTGTAATACAAACCATTCAAGTCAGTGAAATGTATCACCTGAAAACAATTGCTTTCCATTAATGGAATACAATATGTTGTGGTTTGCCATTCTGCATCACAATCGATAGCTTCTGTGTTCCACTCTGCTTTGGCCTTGTGTTTGTGGAGTTTGCATGCTGTGTGGGTTTTTACTTTCACATTACTACTTTTCTTTTTCTACTCCAGCTTCCTCTTACAATCCAAAAACATGCCTGTTGTCACAATTGTACTTGCTGTTATGTAGTCTAAATTGTGCATTTGTGTGAATGCGAGTGTGGATGGCTGTTTGTCTATTTTGGCTCTGTGATTGGCTGGCAACCAGTTCAGAGGGTGTCAAAGTAATCTCCGCCCCAAGTCATCTCCAGCTAACTCATGACTCCATTGAGTGCAAGCACTTTAGAATGTGGGTGGGTGGATTTTACCAATCCTACTGGGCTTACAAGTGTAACAAAATAGTATGATTAAGCTTAATCATTGTAAAATATACAAACAACATTAAAAAACTTTAAGACTTAAAGGCGAAGTCACCCCCCCAAAAGCTAAAGAGCTTTGTGTAGCTCAAAAGTTGAAAAGCACTATTTGAGTCAAAGCCCATTTACCACAATTCTTGTATTAGTTCGTTTTGAGTAATAGATCTTAATTGATAGTAGAATTGCTACGAGAACTCAATACGAAATGAGTATATTGGACTACGTATTAGAGAGCAATTTAGTTCCCAATGTCTACTTCCTCTTTGCTCACACATTGACAATTCACACACATGTGAGCCCAGGTCCACATTGCACATTCAACAATGCCCAGCTGCAGCCAATGAACATTCCAGATGTTTTTTTTTTTCTTTTCCTTTCTTCCTCCTTCCCTCTCAATCATTTCAAATTTCAGCTGTGAGCCTTTAAGAAACGCAAAAGCCAAGTATGGGCAGGCTCGTGTCGTGAACTTTGAGCGACCTTCTAAAGTGACATACAGATCGTGACCTTTAAGATCCAGCCTGGGGCTGCGCTTTAGGCACCAGCCAGTGTACGGTCTGCTCTGACCATTAAACCGCTCATTTTGCTGTTTGAACATCCTCAAAAGAACTTCTTAATAATCCCCAACACATCTTTTTATGTTCTCATTTTGCCCTGTGCACTTTTAATACTTCCTCAAAGTGCAATAAAGGAGACCGTAGGAAGCTGAGCACTTCGCCATCCAGTTGTTAGCTTCAGTCAGCTGTTTTTTTTTTTTTTTAATTTAATCTCCAAACAGGTGCAACCTGATGGCTTACAATGAACAGACATTCACATTGCTGACAAAATCTTGGTACACCGGGCTATTAAACAAAAGTACAGCGAATCTCTCAGGCCATATATAATCTGTTCAGGGATGATTGGATGTGGATACAATTTATCCCACAGGAAATAACAGAATATAAATGAATATGTTCCATCAAAAGCGAAACAGTACAGGCAGGTACAATCCTTTAAGGAGAGAAATTGTGCCATTTTAATCACAAATGAAAACAGTTCCCGGGAGTCTTGTGTGTGACATTATTTGCTCAAACTACCCCATGTTTCAATAATTAAAACAAAGTTAACACCCTCTCAAAGTTCCCTGTCACAGGTAATTGAGCCAGTGGCTCACCTTTACTACTTGACTGTGGGGTGCGTCACTTCAAGAGAGACTGAATCCCGGCCTACAGCCTTGCAACCGTATACAGGGAGTTCACGGTCTAGCGCAGTTTCATTCCGTATGAACTATTTTGCGCAGCGGCGTTCGACTCTGTTGGAATGCGGCGCAAGAATACCTCTTCACACGGTTTCAGAAGGCAGCACATCTGATTACCACCATACCTGGTTTACATTTACGCAATGTGTGAATGGTCTAAGCATTTTTTTTTTTGCTCGAAATTCTGTCATTATGACTTTACAGCTGCATAACTTACCGTAGGTTAGTGATGAACTGTGGCACGTAACCATTTGCATGCAAATTCCAGTTACGTCGTCGTAAACTGAGGATCCCCTGTAGTCGAACATAAACCAAGGAAGTCAAAGCTAGCTTCCCAGTTTGTATTCTCCTCTTTTTCTTTCATTATAATGGTTTAATAATTGCCACTTTGGCCACAATAACTTTTGTTGTTCGTTTTTTTCTTTAACAGCTGTTTGCAAAGCAATTCTAAATCTTTTCTCATGTTGAGTTGCACAAGTGAGGCAGGGGGACAAAATTCCCCTCAGACATTTTTTTTTTTCAAAACACACGCGGCGGGTTAAAAGTGCAATGTTCAGCATGATTGACTCACTGTTGCCTACCACGGGGTCCTTTCTTGTCATAGAAAAACGATACGCTCATCTTTGTTTCTTAGTGTCAGTCGACTACAACCCACTACATAGGACAACCAAATCGCTAAGTTAGCAAAACTGACTGCTTTTGTAAACTAAGTCCTGTCTGTTTGCAACCCTGTTGTTTGTGGAAGCAGGTCACGTCAGCTAGTGGCTATGGATAGATATCGACTTTCATTCAATTTAATGTGGTTTCCTTTCCATTAAACGTGTCTTGAATATTTAGTTTGAAACGGTAGCATTTGAAACATTCCTTGCACACAAACAGAGAGAACCCCTGCCACATAGTGTACATTGTTGTATCCCTGATGTTTTATGGAAATGACGCCTTTCCAAAAAGCTTCGATTCTGAGTATGGCCAAGTCTTGCTTTTATCCCTTGCTACAGCTTAAGATGCAAGCTAACCTGACCTGGATAGACACTTCCTTCCGGTACATCCACTGTGCCACCCTTGATAAGTCCCAACTATGATCAAATGGCTCATTGATTTGTTCAGTCTCACTTGTTGTTGATCTGAGCAGATACAAACACAGGCCTGTCTAATTCTTCCGCAGGTTGTACGGCTCCTCTCGCCATCACCTCTCTGCTCCACCAACCCCACTGTCATCTCCTGTTTCCGTAATTGGGGTTCACGGGATGTGAGTCCGGCAGGAGGCTTAGATGTGGAGAAGGTGGAGGAGGAGGAGGAGGAGGAGGAAGAGGAGATAGGGAGCAACATGAGTGACAGAGACTTGAGGAGCCGGCCTGCTAGCAGGCCAACAGGCGGAAAGATCCTAATCAAATTGAGGTAATGTGTTTAGAGTACTGGTCTGCACTGTCGAGTTAGCCAAATAAACCCATGGTGAGATAGTTTGTAAGATAATGTTGTGGTGCTGGTACTCTTGAACACCACAGTTAGGTTAACATATGGGACGGCCTTTTTGAAAATAAAGTTTGAAACCAGCTCACTGAAACTGCCCTGTGGGAACTAATTCTTTCATCTCTTGCTAAATTTTGTACGTTTGCTAATTTTTAAATAAATTAACAGTGTATCTGAGATGGTTATTTCATGTTTTTGGAAATAGGTTATCGGTCAAAAATGGCAGACAGGTGAAGACAACATCTGCTTTCACTTATTTCTCGCCCTATTCCCCTTTTTAAGGGGGCTACATAATCATCTGCACGGTAGTTTTGAGATGGGAAGGGAAGAGATTGAGTCGGAGAACAGGTGTGGTTTATTCACTTGAGCAGACCATGAGAAAGCAATTGATTGTGCCCAGCTGTGTGGCACATGGTCGCCAGGCAATATCCAAGAGCCAGAATTTTGACTGAGGTGCTGTGGATCCAATGCTTATAGGACTCAATAAAATACACAACATAAAACTTTTATACTGTGCGTTTTATGTGCAATTTTTTAAAAATACACGTTTAATTAAGAACCATAAAACTTAGACACTACAAATGCAAATCTACAGTCGTTAATGATAATGGCAATCGTGAGATGGGGTTCCAGTGTCTGATTTGACAATTTTATTGTCTTTGTCTGCCTAGGAATAAGCTTCCAGTTCAAGAGGCTTTTTTTTTTTTTTTTTTAACTCTTCCCATGGCTGCAGCTGTCCGTTTTCATGAGAAGCCCTTTCCGCTCTCACCCATCAAAGCAGGCTTCCAATCAAGGATTTATTTGGGAGTTTTTAACATACATGCCCAGTGTTGCATGTTTAAGTCTAAGCATGTGCGTCTCTGTATGTTCATGTGTGCGCCCCCTCAGACTCTGTATCTGCGTGTAGTTCAAAAGGTTAATTGTGCCATATGGAGCCTGCGTGCATACAGGCGCATGTATGCCAGTGTGCATGCAAACGCTGCTGTCTGTGCCGAGTTGAAAAGGTCAGTCGTGCTTCAGCGCTGTGGATCCTGACTCAATAATTGAGGCTTAACGAGCACATGTTAAAACATGATGATCCTCTGTGCTGCCCGACTCAGTCATGAGAGCCGCAGAAACGCTTTTCACTTTAGTCGTACGGAGGTGGACTTGAAATTAAAGTCTCATTGTATTCTCTGGCCACAATATTAGGCACAGCTGCACAATCTCATTCAATAGCTGAAGCAAAAAAAAATGTCTTCACAAAGAAAATAGGTCTCGATTTTGACTGTCCTTGTCAGGGAAGTATCCATTGATCATCATGCATCTGTCCTTAAGAAAAATAAATCATTTGATATTTGTCAACCGTAAAACAGAATTTGACTCAAAGAGACATTTTATTGTAGTAATTCAGTTGATCAGTACAATACATCTTTGGAGCATTTGAAGTTTTGGCCTACTGATGATCTAATTAAACATTTTGACTTAGGTGGTAGTAATTGTCTCCCATCATTTATTGATTTGTTTGTTTTTGCATTGACACTCCTCCATCCATTTCCATCCAGCCAGCCATTTTCCATTTTGACTTCATTCTAGTTCTGGGTGAGCTGAGAGATAAGCATATCAGCATATCAAGAGGATGAGCAGAACCGAAAATATATGGATCCAAGTGAATGGATCCAAGTCAGTTGCAGAGTTAAACCTTGTAATAATACTTGTACTTGTAATAATAGGCAACACATTCCTGAGAATATTAAAATGATAGATCTGGGTCTAAATTCAGCCCCTTACCCCAAGACATGACAGCTCTCATGTAATGGAGGACATGATTCTGTGGGAAAAAGACTAGAATATGTGGCCATTAGAGTATCACATTCAATTCTGGTTGTGTTTCACTCGAAAGACATCTTTGTTTGTAGGTTGCCTCTGTTTTCCACTCTGCAGCCAGATCATCTTCCATTCTCCTGGGAACATTTTCTACAAGATGTTGGAATATGTCAGTGGGGAAATTACACATGGCTTTTTCTGTCTTATGTAGCAAACGTACGACAGTTTGTCGTTTGACTGTTTGTAGAGTCTGTCTTTGATTGTCACTGTTTGTCTTGCTTGGAGTCATCTCATTGGCCCTCAATCTCGATGCTTGTTGGTCATAGTTGGCCTTGTGAGCTCTGGAAGGCCGTCATCCAACTCAGTGGATGGAGAAAAGCAGAAGCCAGAACAGTAAAGTGATTCAGAGCCATCACCAGACCTCACTCGGCCTTAAGGGGGGCACGTGAAATGCATCAGGAGCCCAATTATTATTAGTACTTACTTTGCTCCACATTTTTGATGCTGCTGTACCCTATTCACGCAGCAGTGCCTCTCCCAGTCAGTTGTGGTGAGTGGCGCCCTTTGCGACAACCAGTGGCAAGTATTACCACGGGCAATGTTTACAGCGATTATACATGGATGTGGCAAAGTTAACCGATTTATGGAGAAATGGGTCTGGACGGGCCGTCCTTGACCGCAGCTCAGCCCGGTTCAAAGCAAACCACCGTGCCATCATATATATATATTTTTTTGCTAAGACCATATTCTTCATGAGCAACGTCAATCTTTGGTGGCAAATGAAAAGAGACACGACAATCTTTTTTATCGTCTTCGCGGTACATAGCATCATATTGCCCAGTTCTACTGGCGTGCACTTTGTCCGTTAAGACTGAACACTTCTGTACTTCATTTAATAGGAGGCCGATATGCTTGCTTAATTTTGAAATTCAATAAGTATGGTTTTAATCCGGGCCAGTGCTGGTTCTGGCAAGGCACAACTTGGCTAATATTGGCCCAACAGGGCCACCACCCAATAAGACTTAATGTCGGACCGTGAAGACTCGAAATAGTCCATTTTATGGTGTTTTACAAAAAGTCTCAACAGTAACCAAAAAAAAGTCCCATTTTTAGTAATCAAGTCAAGGGTAGGTGACATGCATTAGCACTGAAGAAATGCAAAAGCACTATGCACAGAATGTTGTTATCTTAATATTACAACTATATTCCTCTTTAATGATTCATTAATTGCTGCAATAATATAACCTCTAGTCTTCCAATCATTGCTTCCCCCCCCCTCAGAACTGTATGGCTTCCCTTCATTCTCATAAAATGGAGAACTTTTTCTCGCAAATTTGTCTTTACACTCACGGAAACGATTGTGTTCCGATAACAGTATGGCCTTTTTCTCATAAGATTTGGGATTTATTTTTGTCAAATTGTGTTTTCCCCCCTAACGTGTAATTCCTGTACACCGTTGACCTTTTCACATCGTATGACTTCATTCACTTTTCTTGCAATGTTATATTCTCAGACCGTTATAAATGTTCCTCACCAAATATGTATTTCATTATAACGCATCAGTTCAGCATGGCCAAAATGAAAAGAACACTACTAGTGGACAGAGCGGAAAGGAAAGAAAGAAAAACAAAATTGGTCAAAGGAAGTATGCCAGAGGAAGACTGGGCACGGTTTTGGGCGGAGGGTTTGAGATGTGCGTACGTGCGGCGTCTCGCATGAGCCTCGGGGGTTTGGATGAGGCTGAGAGAACAGGATGCACGGCCCGTGAGGAATGTGTAGAGCTGTGTTTGCATTAATGTGAAACTCATCCCTCCCTTCTCTTTCTCGCGTTTCTCGGTCTTTTCCTTGAGCGGCCCTTTTACTCTGCTGGCCCAACCCCCGACCTACTCCAGTGGTCACATAGGCAGCACGAGGCCGATCTGTAAACCGAGATAGTGCAGCAAAATAGAATGAAAGTGACTGACGAGGGAGCGAGAGGCAGCCTGTGGGATTTGGAGTATTATATAAAAAGTTCAAATTACCTTTGAAGGGAGAATAGGCAATCCCATTATCACTCGGTGCCATCAAACCCTCTGTGACAACTCTAGCGGTGACTCCACACTTGAATGCGATAAGTCATATTACTGCCGCTGTAACGTGAGTCACATACAGTGTCCACAGAGACGTCTCAGAGGAGCTGAATGACTAAAGCGTGTGCGTTGCTCCAGATTCACAGAGAAGACAAAAAAACAAAAAACTTTTTGACACGTGCGTTTTCTACAGTATGCCGATACAGTATGATGCAGTTCGTACACCATGTAACGGGCAGTTTTTCTTTTGTACATGGCCTTGGGCATGTTCCACGAGATTAATTTCAACCACATTCTTTTCGAAACCATGCTTTCTATGCTTTGCTTTACACCCCAAACAGCTGCTCTCCATTCATCCTTATTATCGCAGAGAACAGAGCCGTTAAGAGAACAGCCCAGTTAGTACTTAGCAGCATGCAGCTTAGCCCAGCGCGGCTAACCAGCCACAGCAGTCCCGCATTCAAGCCCTGTGCAGTCACCCTGTAAACTTTGGTAGCATACTTGGCAATTTGTGACTCACCTTTCATGCACTCCACCTCACATTAGAGGGACGGATGATTTAATTTTAGCTTCCATGCATTCCCACCAAACACGTGACGTGAACTTAATTGAACGCAATTATGAAGTCTGGTTCTGATGACTGATTTTGCACCATGGCAGATGCAAAAATGCAAAAAGCTGAAAGTACACTTCAAAAGCAACAATCTTAACAAGATTAAACGTCTCAAATCTAAGCAGAAAAGGCTTGAGTAACTACTTTTGGTGAGTACCGTATTTGTATAATGTATCTCACAAATCATTCACCACAATGAATACAAGACTTGGCAACCGCGCAATAGTTACCCTTTATCCTAGCTTCTTCTGCTTGTTCTTTGACTGCAATTCTTCTATTTTTTTGGCAGTCTAGGTGGCCTGTGGCACCATGCTGTCTCTCACAAGACAGTCCTGGTACCATGATATAAATCTGGTTGGGAGGTGAGGACTTGTAATTGTTGGTGGAGACAAACACAGCATGTATGTCACGTGCTACGTTTCTCTCTAATAGGGCACACACTAAAGCAGTAAAAACACATGATAAAAAAATTGTTTTAAAAAATGATTCTCTTTGAACCAGGAAGAAGCCTATTCACCAAGAGACACATTTGACACTTGACAAGCGGCACAAAATGGTGTCAAAGATTAACATTGTAATTTGGTGCCAAGATCCACCATTGGTTTTTTTTCAAATGTATTATTATGAAACAGGAATTATGGCAGATAATTTGTTTGTTCAACATTCTGCTATGGTTGAATCAAGGCAACTGGACTCTTTTTTTTTTATTTGTTGCAGACGTTTGACCATTAATCCCAAAAACTTTTTCAGTTGCAAATGTTAGATGTGGAGTCCCTCTTTTATGCCCCCGTGGGTGTGTTTCCTGGGGCTGGTGAACAGTAGGGTGTTGTTGTTCTTGCCCAGTGTGGTTAGTGAAATGACCATCTCACATGCCAATCATGCGTTTACTCGTGTTGTGGCAAAACAGCTCATTAGGGGCACGCTTCACGTTGAATTTGCAGGAGATCAGCAGATTCTCAACCTGAAGAAGCCGCTCGCCGTTTGTCTGAGTGCTGTGTGTTTGAAATAAATCAATCTGTTACTTTTGAAGAAAATCCTTCTGGGTTTCTCTACAAAAGCAACCTTCTGTTCCTGTCATCAGGCTTCGGCTTAGTGACTCTTCTTTTGGCAAATTTAACAAAGACCCAGTTTGTAACCCACAGCTTGACCCGGATGATGTGAGTCTGTGGTGGGGGATTTCTCTGCTCTGTCCTCAAGTGCTCTGATAACTCCTAGCTTGTGTGCCATTGGGTGATGGGAGTCAAAGAAAAGATACCGGTCTGTTTTCTGAAGACCGAAATATTGACGTGTCCGTCCGTCCTTCCCTGTCCACAACTCGCCGTCCAAAAACGGTAACGCTTCCTTTTCGCTGTCTTCTTGAGTGAAACAGATGTTTCTGTCCACAGTGTTGATGAGTTCCGTAAACAAATCTACATTCCAGTCTTTCATTTTAACCAATGCGTCATCAGCATACATGAACCAGCTGCTGGGCATAATTCCTCTGCAGGAGTCCAGTGCTGTTCTTTCGCCCACACTGGTAGAGACTGGCGAAGCCATGGCACAGCCGTGTTTTTGCTTGTAGAAACATTCCTCGTATTGGAAGCAAGTGATGCAAAGTCAAAGTTGAAGTAGATCACAGAACTGATCTGGAGTGAGGTTGGTTCTTTCCTGTCGGCAGGAGACCATTTCAGTCGTTCACAGGCTAAATCAATGGCTACTTGATTTGATTCAACGTTTGCAGATTGCCATGACCTGGATGATTGAGAAGCTACACACACATTTTGTTCAACACTGTTTTATAGTCCTGTGCTCCTTCTGAACATCTAAGGTTGAATTCAGTCCATTCCGGGATAATGATAAATTTCCATTTTGTTCGGATTTTGAAACAGTTATTAATAGTAATATTTATACAGCTGTTTCTAGTTCAGATCTTTGTTTGTTCTGCAGGTAATACTTATCATATTTTAACATCCAACGGTCATACAAGGGTAAAATAAAATGAATTAACACCGTTTACCTATTCTTGAAATTGTCTTGACTAAAAAGACCCATTTCCTTCATTTTTCACCAACTGGCTAAGAATTCATAATCCCCCTTGTTCGTTCCGTAGGTCATTGTCTCTGTAATAAGAATATCCCATTTCATGCACTCATAACTGATAGTTGTTAGTAGAATGCCACCCTTTAGTTTTCTGCCCAGTGATATCAGCATAACAAATAAGTGGTAGCCTAAGAGGCTGATTTGGAGGACATTGCTCCGAAGGTTGCACACAATGTGGGTCACCTCTTGCTGTTCAATCCAACGGCTGTTAAATCTCAAGAAGCCGGTGACGCACTGTTGATCTTTTTTTTTTTTTCTCTGCACTTTGTGTTTGTTGCTGCTATTGTTGCTCTCATATCCTAGGCAACTGGCCTTGGGGGCATGTTGGTCCCTAATCATCAGATATCATCTTGGCAGTCAGCGTGTCCCGCCTAATTCAGCTGCACACAGACGCGCACAAGCTGTTGTTGACAGGATGCAAAAGGTGGTGGGAGCGGGGAGGGGGTTACAGGATATTGGTGGGCTCACCACTGTGCTGCCTGCTAAATTTCTTACACACACCCCAAAACATGGGAGATGATGAAGGCCAAAGAGAAATAGCAGATCTGAAGCAACATATCCTTAAATTTAAGAGGGTAGGGCTTCCCTGTTCCGCTTGGAGCTGTTTATATTGCAAATTGCTGTGGTGGTCATTTTTCCTGACACAGACTTTTCAGATTTTTGTACCGGTAATTATTTACCAACTAATGTTTAATGCTAAACACAGCTGCTCACTAAGGCATCGTTTTGGCTCTGCCTTTTTTTTTGTTGTTCTTTGTTTCCAAGTCAGGACAACTATCAGCGACGACAAACCATTTTATTATTTATTTGCAACATATTACGCAAGAAAGAGCGGAAGGTTTGTCAAGAGAAGAAAAACCTAAGGAGAATCTACTGAAGAACTTGCACCAAGTTGCACAAGTTAAACACATATTAACATAACCAGCCCACAAGAGAAGTTCCTTGGCGTACTTGTGTGGCGGTAACACCCAAGTGATGAGTGCAAAGGATCAAAGTTCAAGCAGAATCTGCACAACCTGCCCACGTAAACGTTAGCATTTTATCCACGCCAAGCTAGCTGTGCAGCCACCATACCAAAGCAGCAATAAGTCATGTTATCTTTTGATCATGAACATTTGCAAGTAGCAGTGGTGGTTCAGTATCTTAAAAATTATGTTTACATTTTAAGGTGTATTCGTTATTACTTTAGGCATTTACTCTTAGGATTTTATGGTTTTATTTAATATTATTCTACATTGAATAAAAATGTGCCATTGAATGTGCTCCTGAATAAAAATGTTTGAACATAATGAAAAAAAAACCTTTCCTACATTAATAAAATGTTACCCTTTAGTTAGCTTTGTTTTCAGTGCCGACACTTTGAAAGAGCAATTAAAAGTACCGTAATGTTAAGTCGATTTTTACTGCTAAGCTTGGAAGGAAGGTTGGGCACCACTGGTGTTTAGCGTTACCATCATGGCTCCCAAGTTCATCACCACAGTGTAAATGACAACAAAAATTTTGCAACAACAATTTTGGTTACCTCCTCTGACTGTAATTATATATCAATTCATCTCTGTTCATGTATTTGCGACTGGAAAATACTGAAGGACTGTAAATGTATGTAATAAGTCAGCATGTAGCCTCTGAAAATGTAAATTGCGTCACTCTGCCTGTGTTTCTAGATTGAGACTCGCTCGCTTCACATGACTGTACAAAAAGTCCTTATCTCACAGCCTGGAATTGAGGAAGGAACTACCAGCACTGTTACAAAGGGTGGGCCTCATGAGGGTGAGTTGACATGTTTTGTTCATGCAGTTTTCCGTTAGCTGTAAAGTTTAGAAAACACGTTTTTCTCATTTGTTTAGTTTAGTTTAGTTTTGTTGCATAGAAGGCCTACAAATCACTTGACATGTGAAGGTTGGTTTTAATATCCATTGTGTAGAGTGGAGTACCTACAAAATTAGTTACAGGTGCGCAATCTAATGAGACAGGGAGGAGCTGCAAAATGACAATACTGCAACATTTTGATTGACACCAGTAACAAGGTATTCATTTGACAATGTACATTATTCTAATACACTATACCCTGGCCTGATACCATAGCTAGTAGACTTTTGCCATGTAGCTAAATAAGGTCACCAAAATACGTGTAACATTTCTTAGGATGACACTGTGGGGTTGTGTACTACAGCAACTGAAAAAATAACTCCCTGTTTGCTTCTAATCAAGCACCTGTGGTGAGAGCCAAACTGTGGCAGAGTTTCACTTTCTGGATCTGGATTTGCCACCTCTGTATACGAACGTATGTGGGGGGGGAAAAAAGCATTTTGTAAGAATTCAGCCACAGCTCCCCTTGAGTTCATGCACAACTAGAACAGGATGTGTTAATGAATGTTGATGAATGACAGATAAAGCAGACATGAGTGAATGGCAGAGGACATAATACACTCCTGTGGTGCACTCCTTTCCTTCAGCAGGGGTGGTCCAGTGTTGAGATAACCTCATCCAGACAGCCGTGGGTGATAGAGATCAGATTGAGATGACAGACTGAAGTGTAGCTTGCCTTCACACGCACACATGCATGCAAACACGCACGCACGCGCACACACACGTGGCTCAAAAATCTGCAAGAAAGAAATTGGTCTGAAAATATGAGGCTACATTTGAAAGGTTTATTTTGGCAAAAAATATGTCTACCTTTAATATAATATATTTTTGCATGTGATTTTGGATTTGATTTATTGCCACATGTAGTAAGATTGTTGAAGTTGAATGGCACACACCACAACCACACTATAACATCAGTCAGTGACGTAGAGCAAGGTTCATTGCTGGTTTAGGGACTGACAGAGTCAGATTTCCATGTTTATGAGCCAAACAGAGTGACATATTTGCCATCAAATTTGATTTGCAAGACTGTGTTGCACACCCCCTTCAGTGAGGCAGAGTACTGTCTGCCTCACCTAGCACTTTTTCATCTGTGGCTTTATGCAATCAGCAAAACAAACTATGCACCACACAAATATTAAAATCCATTGACTTGACTCTGTGTGTAGTGAAGGATTGTACAATCTGAGGTGAAGTTAGGCTGTTTGCTACCACCATTTGCGTCTTGCCCATGTATGTAAATAATATTCAAATTCAGCACTTTTGACAGATGTTATCGTGGACTTTCTTGGAGTCAAAAAGAAAGTGAGTACAAAGTTCTGGCCAAACAACTAAAAATGAAACCTGTATGCATATAAAAGGGAGTTGAAGAAAGACACCTTAGATTTTAAACAATTCAGTACCGTATTGCTTCAAAGAAAACAAAACACACATATATGCAGGTCCTAGAAGTCAATTCATCTTCAATGTAAAAATGACTGCGACTCTGTGTAATATGTACAGCCTGTTTTTTTGTAAACCACAAGGCAGATATTGAGATTTGATGACGATATGGTCGACCTGAGGTCGAGCATCAGCAAAAATCATGCCACTTGTGTTGTGCTTTTACATAGAGGTTTACCACCCAAGCAGACCCTCATTCTGTGTGCTGGAATGTGACCGTCGGTGAAAGGTGCCCTATTCTTTGCTTACTGCGTCGGTCATCATGTCTTGCCATTGTTTCCTCTAGTGCATTCGTCATATGGAAGTTTATGATCATTCGGCGATTCATGGAGTGCTGACAGATTGAACACATACAGCTCAGATTGGAATTTACGAGCTAAGGGCGAATGCGTCGTCACCAATTTTTTTTTCCACTTCACCATATCTCTCACCAAGTGAATATCCTTCCTGTGTGTGTGCGTGCGTGCGTGCGTGCGTGCGTGCGTGCGTGCGTGCGTGCGTGTGTGCGTGCGTGCGTGCGTGCGTGCGTGTGTGTGTGTGAGGTGTGATCCGGGAGATCATTGTCTGCGGGTCCAGACGGCACAGACTCAGGTTCTCAGTGTGGCTTCACTAATCTGCCATAATTGTGTCTCACAGCCAGCTCATTCCTAGTCATGCACATACAACATGATCTCTCTCTCTCTCTCTCTCTCTCTCTCTCTCTCTCTCTCTCTCTCTCTCTCTCTCTCTCTCTCTCTCTCTCTCTCTCTCTCTCTCTCTCTCTCTCTCTCTCTCTCTCTCTCTCAGGCAACAACAACTCCTGAGAGAGAGCTGTTGTTGCTTGTGTGTGTGTGCATGTGCAGCATCGTATCATGCGAGTGAACCCGCCAAAAGGATGCTCCCCCACACCTTCGGGGTTGAAGAAAGGCTCAAGTCAAAAATACCTTGTGTGAGTCAACATATAGTAAAACTTGCCCAGCGTACAATTTGCGCACGCGCCCATCGCATGCCACTTCCCTTGTCCCGCCCCTGTGACGCACATTTTTCTTGTTGTTTATCAACCGTTGTACCTCGGGCTGTGTGGTGACTCGCAGGCAGTGTGGACTTCCTAATTCCAGACTACCTGAATGAGTCCACAGAAGCACCATCAAGAATATTCCCAGAATGTAATTTCCACCGAGCACAATGGTTCATTCCAGTTTGTGGCATTGTAAAGGGTCCCAAAATATCAGATTCCTAACGTCACTACTTTCCTTTGGGCTACCCGTCCCATTCGGGAAGAGCTTATTATGCTGCATTTCATCACTTGATTGGCAGAGAATTGTGGAGCAAGAAGTAAACCTTTTTTTTTTTTTTTTCAAACACTGGGTTTTGATTCATAATAGAGTTTATCATTTGGGCAGATATACAGTAATGATATAATATAATACAAATTAATTTAATCCATCCATTTTCTTTAGCACGTCACCTAATTATGGGGGGTACGTCATTGATTTGTCACAGGTCAATCACAGGGCACATGCAGACAAACAAGCAGTCAGACTCACATTCACATCTCTAGACAAATGAGAGCCTTTCAAAATGTTAAATGCAGGTTTTTGAAATGTGACAGGAAGCAACTGGAGAAACCCGATGCAAACAAAGGCGGAGAATGCCTTAACTCGGAACTGTGTGTGTGCGACTATACAGTGCTCAAGCTTTTACATTATGTTCGTTGCTGCTTGCTGACAAGCGATACCGCCTTAAATAAAACTTTGTCAATCACACTTATGTGCCATGAACCCACATATCATATTACAAAATATTTTCAGGTATAGAGACTAAAATTAATACATTCGATTTGATTCGCCAAAAGTAATTAGCAATCCCTTAGGTCACCTGGTATATTTGTGAGAGACTTCCTAGGCAACATAACCAGGACGAAGCGTCGGTCATTGTTGTGGTCTGGGCTCATTCATATTGCAGTGGTGTGCAAGTGAACTCTGTTTAACCCCATGACAGCATTCATTTATTCAAAAGGCTGCTTGGTCTCACAGAGCAAACCTGTTCCTTCTACTCTTTGGATGACTTTGTGCGTGCGTGAGTATGTGTGTATGTGTGAATGCCACTGAGCTCATTAAACTGTTAATATCGCTCTCTTCTTCTCTACCGAACCTCCAAAAGATATTGCATGCTGACTGGTTGAACACACACACACGCACACAGTGGCACATTCAAAGCCTCATAAAGCTTTTTTGACTAAATGCGTGCCTGGATGCTTGCTTTAACACACACACACACACACACACACACACATGGCTGCAGCACAGCACTCTTATTTAAACTGATGTGAGTGCTGTCACGACATCCGACTAGTCCTATTTGTTCCTCAGAAGCCTTGGCGTGAGAGAGCAGGGTCACCCCACTGGCTCTCATGCAAATCCATTCAGTGCACACGCACACACACGCACACACTTAATAGTCCTGCAGATAAGCAAAAAGACAGAGAGGGAGGGAGACAGACAGGCAGGCAGGCAGGCAGGGGCAGCCATGTAAAGAGTCATGGAAACCTGTCAGCAGTCAGACAAATCAAGCAAAGACGAATCAAGTGAGAAATGAAAACACATTTTCATAAAGTGTATGAATAAACAAATCAGCCCACACTTCTGATAGCCTCACATATTATTGAAATTATGACGGAACTTTCGCTGAACCTTGCACGCTATAACCGTAATTGTCTTGTGCCTATTGGCAGGTTGTGTAAATGTGCAGCCAGTGAACATGGGCCCAAGTCCAGCTTGCTCAAACAAGATGACTAGATCAGTGTGACTCTAACGACGCTAAACGAATTTAAATTACCACTCCGACTACCTTGCGTAGAACCCGTCACACTTGATTTATTCCGTTTTCTTGCTGTTTGTGATGCTGGTCAAGATACGTTGATAAATTGTTGTGTTCCCGTTAGATTTCTCTCGGCAATGGCAAAGGCTGGACAGAGCAACCATCTTATCAAGAAAATGTGTGCATGTGATATATATCCATTCATCCATTTTCCAATCCGCTGATTCTCACAAAGGTCGCTGGTTGTGCTGGAGCCTATCCCAGCCGTCTTCGGACAGTAGGCGGTGGGGGGACACCCTGAACCGGTTGCCAGCCAATCGCAGGGCACACAGAGACAAACAACCAACCGTGCGCACACTCAGACTTAGGGACAATTTGGAGTGTTCAAACAGCGTTCCATGCATGTTTTTGGAATGTGGGAGGAAACCGGAGGACCCGGAGAAAACCCACGCAGGCACGGGCAGAACATTATGAAGGTGGATATATGTCAGGCTCAGCAACCAGTAAGATTGTCGGCATACCCCATCCCCATCCCCACCTACGAAGTAGAATTCCATGCCCCCAGCCAAACTTTCACTTCTCAAAGTAGAATACCCTTCTGGACCACGAAAAGCATATTTTTGTATGAATACGGTATTGGTCCGTGAAGGAAACAAGTTTGTTGATTAGTGAGCTAGACAATGCCACATTGCCCTACAAAATTGTTTTCATCTATGCATCCGTGCTGAGCATGGCAACACATTCTGGAGCGGATTATTTCATATGGGGAAAAAGATTAAGAAAACAAATCCCAGAACAGCTTGTTGAAGATGAAAACACAGAGGAGGATCTGATGAGTAGCTGGCTGAACACAATCAAGTACTCAAACGCAGTGGCAAATATAACAGAAAATTAAACAAGAATACATTTTTGTTTGAATTTGGATTTACGCATCCTTAAAACTTCTGTATTCGGAGGTCATGCATCATGAAACGCATGGGCTTTGAATTGTTACATGGTTTTTGATGATGAAAATTGACTTCCGAATGGTTTGACCAGTGAGGTGGACAACTTTTGAGTTTTCACTATACACAGGAAGTATGGTTGAACAGTATGTCAGTTTTTCATGAGATTTTCATGAAATGCTTGGATTCACATGGGGCAAATAAGTCAACTATTTGGTCGTTTTTGTTGTCGTGACAAAACACCCGAAAGCCTAAGAAGATTGCTGATTATCACTGTGGTGACATATTGTGTTGTATTTAATAGAGAACACAACATCTGTCCTCCACTCGAATATCACAGATGGTTTTGGTATTTTCATTGATGATGATTACATGTTTTGGGGCATTTAATATAGCTTGGCTCTGGCTTTTGCTTTCCTTATGGCTCTTATAAACCTTCCGTATTTATTATGTTTTGTAGTGACCTTCATATAAACCGTCTGTATTTGTTGTGTTTTGTGGTGACATTTTTCAAGACAAAAAATCTAGAAATAACGTCATTCAAATCATCCATTCTGTCCATCTTCTGTCGCGCTCACCTTGTTCAGGGTCACAGCGGCAGATGGATTTTTATCAGAGTTCATTCAGGGTGAAAGGCAGGCTACACCCTGGAGGTACCCGGCAAACCCAGGTCGATATTGAACCTATGTGAACTGCTACCCGTGGCCTCCATGAAAAAATCGGTACAATTGAAAGCCCCCGGAGGTCCCCCGATCTGGAATTGAAGGCACATTGAGTAGGTAGCTTGATGTGTATGTAATAAGCTCTATATTGTGGAGCACTGTATCACAGACATTCACACTAGGTTGTATTTGAATCTCAGACAGCGAGGCATTCAGGCAGGTTACCTCAGAAATGTTTCGTCAAGTCAGTAAAATTGCGAGCGAGTTTGCAGTTTGTATTGAATTCGGAAGAAGGAGCTAGAATGAGGCTCACTGATTTCAGGCAAAGGATACGATATAGTTTGATGAGATCAACCTGCGTAGCTGGCCATTTGATTTGTCCCACATACACTAGCCTATCCCCAGCCCAAATATGTCAAGCGTGACAATATTAGTCATTTCATACCCCCCCCCAAAAAAAGAGAATTGTGGGTCATATTCAACAGCCCTCTCATCATAAATCCATGCATGCACACATAGACACACAGACACTTTTCCCTGTCACCCCTTCCTCCTCCTGCTCCAAACCCCCCCTCCACACACAAGCACGCAAGCATGCTTCATTATACACTTGCCCACATAGCGTGCCGGAAACAGACTCAATAGATGCCAAGTCCCTGCAGGCTCAGTGCCCCTAAAACACTGGATGTACCTTCCTAAATTAGGTTAATTTGTTTTAGAGGCTGCTCAAAACAAAACACCGTCAAATATTTATTGTCTTAAAAGTTCCACATCATGGTAGGTTCTCAACTCCTTGTGTGTGCTCCTTGCCACGAGAACATTGAAGGTTCGTACACAGTTTCCAAAGGGCCAAGAGAAACGTAGAGGGAAAGAGTTCAAAATTGCGCCCTTTACCATGGCACTTTGTGAGGTCAGATTGTTATCTGCCTGACTGCAGCATTTCGCCCCCTCAGTCACGTTCACCAGACTCTTCCTCCTGCGGGGGAAGATAAACAAGCACGGAAGGTAGGCTAGACTCGAGTGTGCGTGTGTGTGCGTGTGTGCAACGTGCATCCCAGTCTGCACGATTCATTGATGGCTCCATAAATAGCGCGACGTGCAACCCAAATGAAATCATTTCAAATCGTTCTCTCCCTTCACTTGCTGTTCTGTGACAAAAGGTGACGTTAACCCAGATTTGTACACAGGTTTGGTTTGGTCAGCCACAAAGAATTGAGGGCATTGATATCACAGAAAAAGGCAAAAAAAAAAAAAATCTGTCTGAGGACATTTGTAGTCCATCTAAAAGCCATCAGATGATTGGCCCTCCAAAAGCCCCTGCAGGAATGTCTGGCCGTAATTCCACATTACGTCTGAGACAATACATTAAATGCACACGACCAAAACACTGCATGTAGTGAGCGACACATGCAAGCGCAGTCGGCAGAGCGCAACAAAAGGGCTTTGGGGCTGTTTCTACACAAAAAAGTACTTTACCACCGCTATTGATTGTGACAAGGACTATCAACGACTATTTAACCGATGAAGATAAATCATGACACTGTTTCAAATGACAATATTCTGAACGCAAAGCATTTATACACAAGCCCAAATACTGTGGAGAATGTTTTGATATTTAAAGAGCTTGAAGGGGACATAAGTAGAGATGTGCATGTAAATTTTGGTATTCATAGCAATTTTTGGACATGACGCATTTTACACGCACATGAAGCCAACGCTAACTATCCAGTTAGGATGTACCTCACGGCGCAGTATTTTAAATGACACATTTCTCAAACACGTAGCATATTTGAAATTTGAGAATCGCTGGAGCTCAAGACATAAATTATTGATTTGACAATTAGTTCCATGTGGATGGTAGCAATGCGTGCATTATTCCTGCTGACTATTTTAATTCATGGACATCCACGAGGTCATTTAATTTATGGCCACTTTTATGGTTTTTATGTCCAGAAAAGAGGCATTGATTTGCATGAATGAACACTCGACCACGACACTTAAGTGAAACACATTTGATGTTGCATCCAAATATAATTTGGTCCACACAGGATATTCTTTTGTGCTCACATGCTTAATTTTGTGCCTTTGTGTGTTTCCAGTCACGACTCGGGCATGCGCCCATGCAGAATAGATGAATTCATAAACAGCATGCCATCTCTCACATTAGACTGATTAACAGTTCAATCAGGGCTAAAACGGACAAAATGTCACAGGGTGGGGTGGGGGGGTAGTTGTCATGCAAAATCAGGCTTTTTATATCCGCGTCCATCTAAAGGGATAGGCCTGCTTAGCGCTGTCACAGAGCGTTACTAATTTATCTGTGCTGTGCGAGCTGCTGATTGAGGATCTCTGTTGGACTGTTTAAATGCAGAGCTCGGAGACAGTAAGGGCGGTATTCGCGCTATTAGCGTGCGTGAGCTTGAAGCCTGCTCTTTGATTGGACAGACTGTCGGAGTGCAAAAAGCGCATTTGTGGCTTTTTACATGACAGACCTTGAATATCAAGTCACGCCTTGCCGTGGCTGCGTGACTCCAAGACTTCTTACTTAGTCTTGTCATTATCTTTGAAGTGTTTGTCTCCTGCGTGTCCTCTCACTCTATTTCCCTCTGATGGCCTGAGAGGGCATTTCATGTCTGGCATGCAGCCATGCACGGAGGACCATCTGATAGCAGTGACCGCTGGCCCCAAGTTGGCCAGAGGTATTTAATGTGGGGTCAAGTGTTGGCTTGGCGTGATGCTTTCCCTTCCTAATGGTGAGCTGATAGATAAATGCCCTGAAAGCGTGCGCAGCCACATACCAGACAGAAGCTGGGTTAGGCTTGTATTACTGCTCTCCTCACACAACCCTCCTGCGGTCGCTGTCACGTTACTGACTGATGCACCATCGCATCTTTAAACTATTCAATGCAGGGAATTTATCGGCAGCATTTGGCAATTTTACTACGGTAGGGCTGCGACTCAGAAAATAAAATAAGCACGATGTACAGTCTATATAGGCTTAATACCATAAGCTTGACTGATTAATCTATTGAATAGCGTGTGCATCAAATGGGTTTAATATGGTGCACATCACGCTAAGGGATTTACTCTTACATTAACCTCAGAGGCTAAGAGCTATTAATCAGTTTACCACCCACCTTAAATCCTGAAAAAGTTTACTTGATATTTTGGGCTGATAGGGCGGAGGACACGACATCGGAAGACTCAACCCCTAAGGCACGCGTGTGCAGTAGAGCCTCGAAAGTTGAACACATTCCCATGTGTTTGGATTTCATAAAATTGATTCCCTGCAGGAAAAGAAAAAAAAATAATAATCTCAAACCGTCACCGTCATTAAACCTTTAATAAATGTACAGGCGATGTTTGAAGTAACACTGTTTCAAACACAGGGTACTGTGTGTGTTTGTCCTGTTGCACACTAGCATATTGTAGCGTCTGCTTTGGATTACTTGAGTCAGTGAACTCAAATTTATTAATGACCAAAACAATTTTTTTTTGTTTTGTTGTATTCTTGCGGTTGTCATCGAAAAGCAGGAAGAACACACACAGTCATGAGTGTTGTGTTCGTGAGATGGGAAATCAGAGCACTCACGACATGACATATTTGCCACAAGCCCTCAATGGCAAAACATAACAATAAAACACATAACCTAGTTCGTTCTTGCTAATTTATTGAGATCAAACCATCTTTTCGATGTATTCCATTTATTTCAGAGGCTGTTCAAGTTATTTTTTAGTACATTGGAGAGGTGCCTGTAGCAAATAAAACATATTTGAATACTTTAGAGTCACTGCAGGTATCGTTGATGATACAATAGGAATAATTTAAGACATAATATCGACCCTTGAGGAACGCCATCATCGACTTCAACATCTTGGATTTGAGCTTTTTGCGGAAATTTTCTATGTCTTTAGAGTGTTGAGAGTGAGGATGAACCAAACTAAAATAAGAGTTTGTGAGGGTGAGAACAGTAAGAGGATGTTTGCCCTGGCCACAAGACACCCGACCATGCCATTGTTGGGTTTCTTGTCTGATGTGTTGACACAACAAACCACTTTCTATGTGGACCTAAATGATTTCCATTCTAGCTATTTCTGCTTCTTCTCTGCTGGTTTCCAGGAGACAAGAAAATCTGCGTGAAAGCAGAGGAGGAGATGAGGGGAAGAGATGACACTGACGCATCCTTACTGTTCTACCATCCACCCACTCCCCTGTCGAGAACAAAGAGGTTGGAAGTTAACATCCGTTTTACAGCACACATTCATTGTTACTACCTTCTAAGGCAACATGTTAATCTGAAACGGAATCAACACACCATATGAAAAGTAGCATACAATGACATATTGAATGCGTTTCACTTTATTTCCTTCCTTATGCGGCGCGGGGACACAAGACAATAAGTCGACGCTGTTCGGTTTACGCGCCCATCTGCCTGAAGATAAAGCAGGCAGAAGTAAAATGATGGTGTGTTGCTTTACATTCTCGTCAATGCCAGGTGGCACTCCCATGTCCCCATATGATGCACCATATGCTATGAAAATGCATTAACTTTGCAATTTATCTCACGTGTCTCTGACACAGGAAGAACAAGAATTACCCCAGAGGACGTACAGTTTAATATAAAATAGAATCAGACTCACTGATACTTTTTGAGGCCATGGCATTAGTACTTAGCACTACATTACATACATACATATTACATTACATATGTACTTAGTACAAAGAACCCCCCCCCAAAAAAAGCTTAGAAGCAGTCGTTCTACATGCATTAGGAATTACAGAACAGCTCAAATGAAGTCACCGCAATGTGTACAGAATTTGTTTTTCCGACCAGCAGGGTTTGATTTTTATGTCGTACTTTGCTCATATCATCTCTGCTAAGAAGGTGAAATATCCCCAACGCTGGAGCGCAGCGATAATCGCGGCGTCAGTAGCTCATCTTTCATTTAATTTGGGCTTCAAAAAACCGAAGGTCACGATAAGAATCCTGCTGCGGGCAAATGCAAATGGCAAGTAGTTGTTGAATGCATGTGAGCCTGCTTCCTGACAGGTGTTATGGTGGCTTCGAAGGCACCCAGCCCATCCCACTTTGCTGAAGTTATGCGGCACTGCTTGCGTGCCCTTTTCACTCTGAGATCCTTCGTCGCAGGTGTGTGGTTTTCTGCGCGCTTTGCGACAGAAATACGCATCAGGGTGTTCGATTAATTTGAATTTCGAGGTATTATCATGTGGATTTGAGAAATAAGGTAACAGGTAGTGATTGCACTTTGACATCCGTACTAGAAAAAAAAACAGAGCAAACCTAGCACACTACAATGATACAGTATGCCCACAACTCATATGGTTGGAAAGAAGGGACATTTTTGACAATGATTAGTCATCGTCGATATTTATTAGCATTATTCATTCTGTGCCCATAAACAGACTGCTCCCTCCCCTCCTCCCACGGGACCTCACACAAACAAACAAACAAACAAAAGCACGAACATTCCACTTCTCCATCCATCCATCCATTTATGTTTCTGAGTGCGCCAACTCAGATGGAAGTCAATGTTGTGTATTGATTTTTGAGATGGACATCTTTCTCTCTGCGGTGGTCGGTTTGTTAAGCCTCACAAGGGGCGTGCGATCATCACGCTAAGTGCAAGAACTGTCAAATTTGACCCCAAAGCTACCCCCCACCCCCCAACAAACCCCGCCCCTGATCATCACTGTCCCCCACTTGGATTCCTATAGGTCTGCAAAATAAGCGATGTTCTGGGCTTAACCTCCTGCTGTGAATACCACCAACATCATTTATTGGAGAAGGCTTAGGGTAGCTGGGCTGGGGGGGGCGGTATGGACGGAAAACAAACACAAAAAAACCCCAACAGAGCCAGTGTGCGTTGTGAGTGTAAAGCTGTGATCAGCGCCACATGCGTTGGTGTGTGAGGCAGAGAGGAGGCAGCATGCTCACAGGCCCATTTAAGTGCTGTTCATCCCGGTGTGCTGGGAGAGCTCTGGGTACCAGGTTTTAATGGTGGGCTGCTGAGATGGGCACATGATCAAATCCCTAAATTCCTTGTAACTGTACTTCGACATACGTTGTTCTTTGAAACTGTTGGACTATTTGCTTACACAGTTTTGCACAAAGGGGTGAACCTCGCCCGATCCTTGCGTGTGAGCAACGGAGCCTTTTTTTTTTTTTTGCGATGTTCCTCTTCTACTCACTCGTGACACTCACCTGTTTCCTGTTGGCCCGTTCACCTGTGGAATGTTCCAAACTGTTGATTTATTTTTAGCATTTCTCAACTTTCTCAGCTTTTCGGGAAGTGTTTCTGTCTTTTTTTTAATCTGGATTATGTAGAACAGTAGCAAATTTATCATACAGGGCTGTAGTATTTCATCCGATTTGCCGAACCAGTGTTGTGACATGTGACATTTTGTTGCATTGCAAAAGCTGTTCTTTTGCTTTTGCTATTGTCAATCTCCTTATGGTGTAAACTTTTCGCCCTAACCGCCTCATCCAAAATTCCAAACAAGGTGTGTCTGCCCTTTTCTGATTCGTCATGGTGAATACAGTATTCAACATTGGCATCTTCCCCGCATGCTTAGCGTGGCGTTCCGGTCCAACTGTAGCTGAAGGATGAGTTGTTTTCAGCCGCACAGCACACCGCCTGAGCACCTTTTGTTCTGCGCCAGGCGCTGATACTACCCAATTCTCCGTTTAAGTGTCACAGCCACAAAGGAGCTGAAACACATATGCAGTCATGTGACGGAACACAACGTCCACCTCCGGCGGAGAGGGAAACACAGCGGGGGCGGGGGGGGGGGGCGACGGGCTAGAAATAACAGAGAAGGAGAAACAAGAGGGGCATTACGCTTACCTCTTTTAATGTTTTGTGTGTGGGTGCGTGCGTGCGTGTGTCTGCTCACGTCGACGCAATGTCACAGGACAAGACGTTCACTTGAGGGGTGATTAGCCAGCACGTGAAAGGAACAATAGGGCAGAATAAAGCTCTGAGTCCTGTGTGCAAAAATGAAGAGTCTTTGCGCACTGAGATGCTTTGCCCCAATGTCACACTTTAATAGATACGCATAGACGGTTACTTTTGTGCACTTAGCTTTGCTTTTAACTTTGCTTTTTCCAGACAGTTCAAACTCTTGTTTGCTCAGATGACAACAAACACGCACTTGACAAAATACAAGCGGACGATTGAGACAATGCCTGTAAATCGCCTGCGTTTGCATGTACTCTTGTGTACACGCTCGCATACGCACGCCATGACATGCATTCACATGCTTTAACTTCATTCATTCGAAAAGAGATGCTGCATTTAGTTTGCCGGGGCATTCTTAACATATTCACTCACTGGCTCTCGCTCTCTGTCTTTGTGATGTTCACTCAGCAGCGCATCCAAAGTTTGCGGTTTGCTTTCTTTTCATCTGAAAAATGCAGTCGTCTGTTTTTATAATATGGAAAATAGCATTTCTTTCATGCCTCTTTATTTTATTTTTTTGGGTCAATTGTTTAGCTACATGAGATAGGTAAAAATATTTCACATTTCTCAAAATGGTTTGCAGTAGTCTGAAAACTACCATGATTTAAAATAATTTTTAAAAAGTCATTCGTTATGATATGGCGGACCGGATTATGATAGCAATCTAAAAGTAGAAAAGAAACCACATTGACACGGTAGTTACACGCGGGCAGTCTTGTGCCGTATGCGCAATAGTACAATGTGTTCTTTGGAACGCCTTTGAGCAGACAGAGTTACATCATTGACACAGTCTTGTCAACCTTATAACTTTATTTGCTCAGAGCTCCTTCACTGTAATCTCTCACCAGTGGGGAGTGTTCTTTCGTCTTTTTTTTCTTTTTTTTGTGAGGGGGGAGGGGGCACATACAAAGCGAAAATTCTTATTTTCAGGAAAGAAGATGAGCATCTGTGGGGTACCGTTATTTGTTCTCCCAGACTTCTGACTGCCCAACAACGGGAGTTTAACCACTTTTGCTCTCCCTTTCCCTCCCTCCATCAATTCATTTTTAATGGGAGCATGACAAAGTCTTCCAAGAGGGACCACATGTCCCATTGAGCTCTCCTCATTTTACTGCGTCGCACTCACTCCCTCACTTCTAGCCTCTTTCAATAATGAATGGCTGCTAGCCAGACACACTCCTCCCTTTTTTATGATCCTCCTACTCAGTAAAACCTCAGCAGGCCACTGGATGAGGGTGCCACATGTGTTGTGTCTTTATACTCCAGTCAGTCTATACAGGAATTGCTTCCTTCCTCCTTCTATGGTGCTGATTTGGCTGTTCCGCCTACGTGTTGCCTGCCTGTTTTCTAAAATGAGGGTGGGGGGCAGATTATTTGAGGAGGCGTCGGGTAGGGTTGCTTCATCAGGTGACTGATGATCTGCAGTAATGACTGCGAGACAGCATGGGGATTATTGTGCACTATTAGCACGGGGGTTGTCTGGGGCCTACTAAAGTGACAATATGAGATTATAATCCACAGGGTCATCTCAAGGTCACCGGGGCCTTTGTGAAAGAGGTGCTTTACCACATGCTGTGTAAAAAATGTGAAGCAAAACATCCCAACAGTTGAATATTTTGACAGAAGTGTACCTGTCATGTTGAAAATAAAACAACAACAAAAAACAGTCGTTCCAATTGTTGCAGCGTCATCAAATAGATTTTCTCAAAGGAGTAACAAAGTTGAATCAAATTGTAGGAGCGGCGCTTTGTTGGGGTGTCTATCGCAGTATGTAGGGTTGAGCTAGAGAAACTGGTCTTCCTCATAAAACATTGAATTAATTGAACAGTTTAAAAAGAAAAAGTATAGTGTAGCGCTTATGTTAAACAAGGACTGAATAATTTCATTCAAGTCACTCATAAGGCGAAAAAACCCCATACGTTGACTTTCTGAAAATTGCACATTTCTAGTAATATAAAATTAAATAATATTCGGAGCCGTCTTTCTCGTTGAGAAGTACAATTGCGAATCCAACACTGTCATGAAAAAGCAAGCCTGATCCGGCTTTACCCGATTCAAACCAAACCCCACTGCGTTTTGGAACTGTGGCTGTCAAAGATTCGCACTCTTGCAAACCACCTGTGTTAAAGCCTGCTCGTGAGAGCATTTTTATTTTTTTTAACCGGCTTGTTCAAGAGCTCAAGTCAAATGAGGTCTGCTGTTTGCTATGCTTCGCTGGCTACCCAAACAAGGTGTGTCTGCCCTTTTCTGATTCGTCATGGTGAATACAGTATTCAACATTGGCATCTTCCCCGCATGCTTAGCGTGGCGTTCCGGTCCAACTGTAGCTGAAGGATGAGTTGTTTTCAGCCGCACAGCACACCGCCTGAGCACCTTTTGTTCTGCGCCAGGCGCTGATACTACCCAATTCTCCGTTTAAGTGTCACAGCCACAAAGGAGCTGAAACACATATGCAGTCATGTGACGGAACACAACGTCCACCTCCGGCGGAGAGGAAACACAGCGGGGCGGGGGCGGGGGCGACGGGCTAGAAATAACAGAGAAGGAGAAACAAGAGGGGCATTACGCTTACCTCTTTTAATGTTTTGTGTGTGGGTGCGTGCGTGCGTGTGTCTGCTCACGTCGACGCAATGTCACAGGACAAGACGTTCACTTGAGGGGTGATTAGCCAGCACGTGAAAGGAACAATAGGGCAGAATAAAGCTCTGAGTCCTGTGTGCAAAAATGAAGAGTCTTTGCGCACTGAGATGCTTTGCCCCAATGTCACACTTTAATAGATACGCATAGACGGTTACTTTTGTGCACTTAGCTTTGCTTTTAACTTTGCTTTTTCCAGACAGTTCAAACTCTTGTTTGCTCAGATGACAACAAACACGCACTTGACAAAATACAAGCGGACGATTGAGACAATGCCTGTAAATCGCCTGCGTTTGCATGTACTCTTGTGTACACGCTCGCATACGCACGCCATGACATGCATTCACATGCTTTAACTTCATTCATTCGAAAAGAGATGCTGCATTTAGTTTGCCGGGGCATTCTTAACATATTCACTCACTGGCTCTCGCTCTCTGTCTTTGTGATCTTCACTCAGCAGCGCATCCAAAGTTTGCGGTTTGCTTTCTTTTCATCTGAAACATGCAGTCGTCTGTTTTTATAATATGGAAAATAGCATTTCTGTCATGCCTTTTTTTTTTGGTCAATTGTTTAGCTACATGAGATAGGTAAAAATATTTCACATTTCTCAAAATGGTTTGCAGTAGTCTGAAAACTACCATGATTTAAAATAATTTTTAAAAAGTCATTCGTTATGATATGGCGGACCGGATTATGATAGCAATCTAAAAGTAGAAAAGAAACCACATTGACACGGTAGTTACATGCGGGCAGTCTTGTGCCGTATGCGCAATAGTACAATGTGTTCTTTGGAACGCCTTTGAGCAGACAGAGTTACATCATTGACACAGTCTTGTCAACCTTATAACTTTATTTGCTCAGAGCTCCTTCACTGTAATCTCTCACCAGTGTGAGAAAGAACACTCAACAGAGTGTTCTTTCGTCTTTTTTTTCTTTTTTTTGTGAGGGGGGAGGGGGCACATACAAAGCGAAAATTCTTATTTTCAGGAAAGAAGATGAGCATCTGTGGGGTACCGTTATTTGTTCTCCCAGACTTCTGACTGCCCAACAACGGGAGTTTAACCACTTTTGCTCTCCCTTTCCCTCCCTCCATCAATTCATTTTTAATGGGAGCATGACAAAGTCTTCCAAGAGGGACCACATGTCCCATTGAGCTCTCCTCATTTTACTGCGTCGCACTCACTCCCTCACTTCTAGCCTCTTTCAATAATGAATGGCTGCTAGCCAGACACACTCCTCCCTTTTTTATGATCCTCCTACTCAGTAAAACCTCAGCAGGCCACTGGATGAGGGTGCCACATGTGTTGTGTCTTTATACTCCAGTCAGTCTATACAGGAATTGCTTCCTTCCTCCTTCTATGGTGCTGATTTGGCTGTTCCGCCTACGTGTTGCCTGCCTGTTTTCTAAAATGAGGGTGGGGGGGCAGATTATTTGAGGGAGGCGTCGGGTAGGGTTGCTTCATCAGGTGACTGATGATCTGCAGTAATGACTGCGAGACAGCATGGGGATTATTGTGCACTATTAGCACGGGGGTTGTCTGGGGCCTACTAAAGTGACAATATGAGATTATAATCCACAGGGTCATCTCAAGGTCACCGGGGCCTTTGTGAAAGAGGTGCTTTACCACATGCTGTGTAAAAAATGTGAAGCAAAACATCCCAACAGTTGAATATTTTGACAGAAGTGTACCTGTCATGTTGAAAATAAAACAACAACAAAAAACAGTCGTTCCAATTGTTGCAGCGTCATCAAATAGATTTTCTCAAAGGAGTAACAAAGTTGAATCCAAATTGTAGGAGCGGCGCTTTGTTGGGGTGTCTATCGCAGTATGTAGGGTTGAGCTAGAGAAACTGGTCTTCCTCATAAAACATTGAATTAATTGAACAGTTTAAAAAGAAAAAGTATAGTGTAGCGCTTATGTTAAACAAGGACTGAATAATTTCATTCAAGTCACTCATAAGGCCGAAAAAACCCCATACGTTGACTTTCTGAAAATTGCACATTTCTAGTAATATAAAATTAAATAATATTCGGAGCCGTCTTTCTCGTTGAGAAGTACAATTGCGAATCCAACACTGTCATGAAAAAGCAAGCCTGATCCGGCTTTACCCGATTCAAACCAAACCCCACTGCGTTTTGGAACTGTGGCTGTCAAAGATTCGCACTCTTGCAAACCACCTGTGTTAAAGCCTGCTCGTGAGAGCATTTTTATTTTTTTTAACCGGCTTGTTCAAGAGCTCAAGTCAAATGAGGTCTGCTGTTTGCTATGCTTCGCTGGCTGCCTTCTCGTCAGATATAATGATGTCTAATTCCACCTGGCTGCGGCTGCAAATGAAGGTCACAAAAGCAGGATCACTTTTAAGAGGCGTATGGGGTCCTGCACAAATTGGACAGCAGCGGAGAAAAAGAACGTGGAGAGACAGGCAGGCATGCACGGTTGAGCCTCTGTTACCTCCTCTGGCCTCTCTTGGCTGACTGTGCCATGCCATGTCGTGCCGATCCGTGTGTTGTGATGCGTGCTCTTGTGGGGCTAACGGAAGCACATGTGTTGTCTGTTAACTCTGATTAATGTAACAGACTCCTCCATCGCTCTCTACCTCTTTTTTTGTGTGTGTTTTTTTTTAACTGCTGCCCTGTTGTCATGCCCTGACCCGCCTGTCCACAAAGAGTCTGTGGTGCAAAGCTGAAACTCAACAATGTCCTCATTATGTTTTTTCATTTTTTTCTTTTCTGTTTTTTATAGTATTGTCTGTCTGGTAGATAATTTTATTCCTTGAAATAAATAACACAGCCAGATAATGAGAGACTGAGAATTTGACTTTCTTTTAGAGAACCGATTCCCAGGATTTTGATTCCTAGGAATCGCTTTGCTCGTCTGATAATTACGCTTATTGATCCCCCACTCCCCAAAAAAGAAACAAACCAGTGCTTTGACCATGGCTCCTCTTTTTTTTATTTTATTATTTTATTTTTTTTGATAGAATAATTCATTATGTTTTCTCTGAATTACCTTTGGATGCATAAGGTTCATGGTATTCCCAAATTTTTGTAGCCAAAGTGTCATACATTTGCAAAACTTATCCAGTGGGGGGGGAGAGCTAATCTGCTAACAGGAATGATGGAAGTTCTTCTTTGTCTGTTCTCAGTGCCAGTGTTTTAAAGTTGTTCGATCAATTGGTCTTAATAACCCAAATAGACCACTCTGATATCTTGTTATGGTATGCGCAAACTGCGTTTAGCTTTGCTTTGAAAAGTAAGTCGCTGACTTTTTTTTTTTCCTTGGCTTGAGGGCCGAAGCGTCATAGACTTGAGACCCGCAGTCGACCAATTGCTTGCGGACCAAAATATACATAAACAAATCCGCGAGGGGTGCTGGACCCTATCCCAGCCGTCTTCGGGCAGAAGGCGGGGGACACCCTGAACTGGTCGCCAGCTAATCGCAGGGCACACACAGACGAACAACCATCCATGCTCACACTCCCACCGAGTGATAATTTTGAGTGTTCCATTAACCTGCCATGCATGTTTTTGGAAAGTGGGAGAAAACCGGAGTACCCGGAGAAAACTCACTCAGGCCCGGGGGAAACCATGCAAACTCCACACAAGGGAGTTGGAATTGAACCCGCACTGCACTGTGAGGTCGACGCGCTAACCGCTGGACCACCGGGCTGTGTGTGTGTGTGTGTGTGTGTGTGTGTGTGTATATTATAGTACATACTTAGTTTTAGTCAACTGTTTTGTCAGATTTTAAAACTGAACATAAATGCACATGCATGAAGCCGCACGCCGGCCGCTCTTCAGGATCCTTCTTTGTTGTTGCGTGTGCTCTGTTGTGCCATGCTGTGCCATGCCCTTTGTTAGTGTGTGATGTGATGCATGGACAAGCGCTGGTCAGGACAGCAAAAGGTAATTCTTCCCTAACCTCTGCACTTTCTCTGTGTGAGTTCTACAGAATTATCAACTCACTCTGTTCAAACTGCACTAACAACATCCTGTCCTGGAATCGCATATTGAGGTTGCACAAGTGTACTATTGAACCGTGATATTCTCGAACCTTTCTTTTCTTTTCCTTGCATGCCTAAGTTCCACATTTGTACTTTGCCCCTCGTTGCAGAAAGCTGCACCCAAGGTGCTCACTTATCAATAACTTACCATACTCTACACTATTTGCTTAAATACCGTCTTGTTGCTTAAAGAGACACTCACACATGTCATGTGATGTGCTCCGGGGGTCCACATGAGTGGAATCTCAGTGTTGGCTCTCGCTACACTGAGCACCACAGGGGGTCTTCGTCGTTGCAAAAATCAACAAAGCCTCTGTCACGAAGTGCCATCTCGATCACAAGCACAGGCACACATACATGCACATCTAAGACTGCACATGCGCCCGGGCATCCAAGCACACACACCCACCACCACACGCGGAAAGGCGAAAAGGACAAAGAAAAAAAAAAAAAACCTAAAGTGGTGCTCAGGCGCGCACGCACAGTGACAAAAATGCTCTGGTTTTGACACGCAAAGATAAGTGCGCAGCTGGACGACAAAGAGGACACCCTTGATAAGTTCCCACACGCAGCCGCAGTCCAATAAACAGAAAATGATTTGGGAAAATTAGGGGGAAAAAAACAAGGATAAATCCCTTAACGACTTAATCCTATCTTAAACGCTTGCGTGATCTATCGTGTCTGTGGTTTTGCCGACAGCGAAGAGAGGGATGAAGTGGCGGCTCAGCAGATAGAGAGAAATCATTTGGTAGATTGAATGAGAGGCAGCGAGAGTTTGAAAGAGTTTAAACAGATCCAGGTATGATTTGCGGGCTCTTTCGCTCTATTTTTTTCCTTCTCTAAATCCACCACCGTTATTATATCACTTGATTAAACCTAATCCCGATGCCTCTAATTCTCCAGACACATTTGAAAATGTGCCTCGTTCTCTTCCGACACGTTTCATTGTGCGCTCAGTTTGGCTTCACTGGCTGTAGTTGTCTGCACATCTTGTGTCCCTTTTTAAAAACCTTGACCTTATACTTATCTGATGACTGCAAGAAATAGATAAAGAGTAATGGTGTTTACTTACTGGAGCAGGCGGTTGTAAGTACTGGGACTTCAAGCACACAATTTGACACGACAGATAGAGAGGGAGTTTTTGGCATGTGTTGGGGAGGAGAGTATCTTCACGTAAACTAACTTCTTATGTACATTTCATTCTTATTGTTGATGATCTGGCCGTACAGCCATGACGGATGATCGCGCTTCTCCTTTGCCCCGAATGTGGCGGCATCACAAAAAGCCAAACGAGACGCAAAAATGAATGCATGAAGCTCAATTATGTATCGCTTCGTGTTATTGAAACGTTCAGATTGAAACTTTTGCCTTTTTTTTTTTTTTTCCGTTTGTGGCTGTTGATCCAAATCTGTATTTAGCAGATTGAGTTTGTGTGCGTGCTTCTGTGCTTGATTGTGTGCGAGCGGTTGCACGCATGTTTGGTCAGTTTTTGGTCAGAGAGTTTGGTCACGGAATGCATGTTTGGGTGTACTGTAGTTGAGGGCGGGGGGTGTAATGTGTATTCATGTGTGTGTCTGGTGTCTGAGTATATATGTGCTCATGACAGTGACCCACTTCTTGTGTTTTGACGAGCCAGATGGATCACGGCATCTGTAGGCGAGGAGGCGGAGGTGGACAACGGAGAGAAGAGGAAAGAGGAGATGAAAAAAGAGGAGGAAGAAGAAAAGGGGCAGATGAATGATTACGTGCCGAGTCCACGCAGCAGAGTGCTTGAAGGTTTTCTTTCGTGTGTTCCCTCCCTTGCATGAGACAATGAGCGCCGACTTTGCAGACAGACGCCCGCAGTCAGGGACTTAAAAAAAGCATCATGTAAATTAATTATGTTTTTCATTCTGGCAATAGACCAGAAAGCACCCATTCCGTGTCCCCCCCAACCCCACCCACCTGCATCCCATGTGCGCCACTCCTACCCCACGCCTAAATGTCTTACATCAGGCGAGAGGTAATATCAGCATGTTTAATTGATGGAGCATGGAGGCATTGTGGTGATAACTTGGATTCTGGAGTGGGTCCCAAGTGCCTACACACGAACACTTACACACACACACACACACACGCACACGCACACAAACATACATACATGAGTACAGACATGGATGTTGACATACTACAATGATACCATAAGGCTTTGTATATGCTTTGACTGTTTTGAGCCTTTTTGTCAAAGCTTAAAATTGTACTAGCAAGCATTTGGCTCAGTTACGGAACCAAAGTGCCCTTCGAGGTGTTTTTAAAGGGACGCTTGATTGGGCTGAACATTCGCACTTGTTATTGGTCCGTAGGCCGATGTAAAAATGATATTGGCACTAAAATTCACCCTCCCTGAAAAACTGCACTAATGTACCCTACCATTCAAAAGTTTGGGGTCACCCAGACGATTGTTTTTCTATGAAAAGGCACGTTATAAGGCATGTTATTTCTCAAATGAGTTGTGAAATGACGAGGACAAGGTTGGAAATAATTATTTTAATCTGAGCTATTTTGATTTGCAGTAATATTTTTAGTCCTTCAAACTTTGCCTTCGTGAAGGGGTCCTCCTTTTGCAGCAATTACAGCATTGTAGACCTTTGGCATTGTAGCTGTTCATTTGTTGAGGTAATCTGAACGAATCCAGAAGAAATCTGAGATGGGTGGGTGGGGGGGGGAGGGCAGGATCAGCCCAAAGAAGCACCGTGGGTCCCCCTTCCCAAGGGCTCACCACCTACGGGACGGACAAAAGGGGACAGGTGCAATCTAGGGACATGGAATGTCACCTCTTTTGCAGGGAAGGGTAGTGATATGAATAGAGCAAAAGGGGGCCACTGACATGGGCACCAGAGGACAAGGAGATATGCCGGTGCAGCCGTCAAGCATCAATAGGCTGCTGGCACGAGTCAAAGGACACCAAAACCTCTTTCCTCATCTCCAAAGAGGACTCATTTAGTCTTCTCTCTCGCTTGCTTGATTACCTCATTGATGTCTCTCGCAGGTGTTTGTGCAAGTGTGTGTGCGTGCGCTTACTGCCATCGCATGCGTGTGGAATGGTTGGATCCGTGATTTGAGTGCTAAGTGACTGTGTCAGTACATTGGGCAGGGGGTCTCCTTGTGGGACCAACGTCAGTCACGGGATCGCGCAACCTCCTGGTGGCACAGACATTCCGCCCTCGGGGTTGGTGTGAGAGTGTGCTTGTGTCACATGTGAGTGAGTTTGTGCCCCCGCCTCATTCGTCCGTAAATGTTGTCTCCTGTGTCTTTTGTCTTTGCGTGTGTGCGTTTCAGTCTGCTGTGTAAAATGTCCTTCTGGTGCATTGCCAGTTACATGAGTGCGTTAAAGCTTGTCTGCTCCGTGCTTTTGGCGAGTGAGTGTGTCTTTGCGTCCACGGCATATCTTAGGCACGATTCAGCCCCCGGGTCATTCGAATGCTGTGTGTTGTCCGCTCGTTGTCTGCCTTCATAACGACATCACTTGCATGATGAACCATCCCACCTCACGGTTTACATGCATAAGCATTTTCGCAGGGCTTCATTCATCACTAATAAGCTGTTAGACTTACTCAAATAGACGCAGAGTTTTTGCTGTATTTATGCCTGCAGGAAGCACGAGGACATCGGCACAATAAACACAAAGCCCCCCCGAGTCCCAAATTTTGCTCACACTTGCGCACGCACTCACTCGCTTTTCCTGCTGCTCACTCTCTCTTCCCAGTAGCATCCACTACACACTCTCTTTTACCGATACAAATACTTGATGTTTTATAGTGGCAAACAGGATTTCCACTCTTGATGTTCACCTTGTGGATCAATTAAGGGATTCCATTTTTTTATCCATCCATTTTCCGATCCGCTTTATCCTCACAAGGGTGCTGGAGCCTACCGCAGTCGTCTTCGGGCAGTGGGCGGGGGACACCCTGAACCGGTTGCCAGCCAATCGCAGGGCACACACAGACAAACAACCATCCGCGCTCACACTGTTGTGTTCAATCAGCCTGCCATGCATGTTTTTGGAATGTGGGAGGAAACCGGAGTACCCGGAGAAAACCCACGCAGGCATGGGGAGAACATGCAAACTCCACACAGGGAGGCCGCAGCTGGGATCGAACCCACGACCTCTGCACTGTGAGGTTTGATTTTCAATCAAATAGACTTGCTGCGTCCCGTGTTCAGAAGTGTCTTCAATTCCATATTGATCCATCATTGTCACACAAGGCAGATGAGTTTGCCACTTGACCTAATATAAAGAGACAAGACGCCAACACAAACCGAGGAGAAAGGCATCTCCTGTCAATCATTTGTCAGGTTTATCGGGCTTTTGAATGACGCTTGTGTGTTTCTACTGTCATTACACTTCATCGTCCTGTCATTCATTTCTCTCGCTCTTGGTTTTTTCAAACAATGAATTATTAGAAAAACGTCTGTTTCGGATTTGAGAACAGGCCCTGCTTATCGAGTTTTAAATATTTTTGGAAGATGTCGATTGACTCAACATTAAATCCCCTCATATTTGTTGACAAAACTAAAATCGTTTTGCTCAGATGTCATCCCTTATCTATCCCGTTACTTTTTCTCCTGATAGGCTATGATGGAAACTTCCATAGTCTGTCTGGTGTGTCTTTTCTCCTCCGATGGAGCACATGCAGTGACACGGTGTGCAGTTACTGCAGCGCAAGCTACTTCATTTTCCACAAGTTGCATCAGCTCGAAACACAACATGCTCGAGTGGAGGCTAAACTCTGTGAAATGGCCACAAAAGAAAAAGTCCAGCGACTGGGCAGACTGGAGTGGAAGCGATCCCTTAAAAATGAGGTCCAGAAACTGGCAGCTAAGGAAGAGAAATGCATGGAGAAAATATACCAAAGCAGAGGGGACAAGTCTTGCCGAGGAAAGTGGACTGAAAAACCGAGAGGTTGACGAGGGAACTCCAAGGTGGAAGATCGGAAAATGTGTGAAGAGAAAGAGCAGCCACTTAAAATTGAGCTACTTGGAAACTTGCAGACAGAAATTTTGAGGAAGCGGTGTGAAGAACTCCACGAGGAGGGTGAGAAGAAAAGAAGTTCAATGTGACGCACTTCAAAAAGGCCAACGCTCGCTTGGACGAGCTGCGAAAACGCCTCAGACGGCAGGAAGACAGGTGAGCTTTATGTGTTTGTCTTTATTTTCCCTTCCTGCTGTGAAATAATCTCCAACAGCAGGCTTTTTTTTTTTCTTTTGTGGTGAATGATACTGTGAGTCATGCCGTTATCCGACAAACACGCAAGCAACAGCTCAAACTAATCAGACGCATGTGATGACAGCACTGTCATACAAAAGACTATTCATCTTCAAGATTAAAACGTTTACTCTCCTCATTTCTCCATGCAGGTCGCTCAGATCGCACATCTCTGTATGACTGCGTTATTTGTATGCAGTCTGATTCCAATGCATCTTGTTCTGTTTTTGAAACCTTATCCTTCTTCTCTGCTTTGTGTTCACAGATCTCGTTGGGGCGAGTTTAAAGGTTTTGTATCGTCATTCTAGATCTACTAGAACATCTTTATAAAATACATAACGTAAGGTAGTTTACAGAATTTACAAATGGAGTGTTTTGCAGGAGTTCATGATTCTGCAGCTGTTGGCTTGCTTGATTGCAGGCTCCCTGACCTTTAACTGCTCTCAAGGTTTTAATAAAGTCAAATGTTTGACGCAGAACTTTCTTGGCAGCTTTGTTAATCGATTCCCAAATCTCGTCAGATTTTAATTGTCGGTAATCAACAAGCGGTAGCTTGTAAAAAAGTATTCGAGTTATTTATACATTTAATGGTTATACACGTGCTGCCTAATGAGACTGCAACGCATCATCATGTGAAATAATGCTTTGGTCAAACCAGTGACAGTGCTCAAGTCACAGAAATGTAATTTAGACAAAATGTGCGCCTGTATGCTTCACTGATTATATTGTACAAATAAAATAAATAAATAAATGTATAGTTGAAGACAAAAAAAAGCTTTTTAAAAACTAGTTTGAGGATGTGACCCATGCTGTGCGGGAGTTGATTTTTTGGTTATATTTACTAATTCTTAATATAACACATGGACAGAATTGTTACCCCACAGTCCAAAAAAAAACCCCAAAAAACAAACACACACCCAACGGTAAATGAACTAACCTGTAACCGATGAGAATGTCAATTGAGAGAGAAAAAAAAAAGCCTTTGGTAAACAGCTTTGAGCAAGTTATGTCAGCTCTATGGTCACACAACAAATTATGAAGCAAAGTAAATAGCATCAAAGTCTACTGTTAAACATGGGGGAGGCTAAAATATTTTTCGGGGCTGATTTGTGCAGGGTATTTCTCCATTAGTATTAAAAAACAAAAACAAAACAAAAAAACACTGTATAGTCTATAACACTCCATATATCGTCCATTATTACTGTATATGTTTTAATTTCAATAAATAAATAAACAAACAAACAAAACAGTTGACCAAACACGAATACAACACAGCGACCGGCATTATTAGGCGTCCCGTCCATTTTTAAGAAAATTGAAGACTTTTAAGTGCGCCTTTTGGTCGTGATAATTCGGTACTGCACATGTAATGGATTTAGTGGAAACCAAATGAACTGATGTTGGGTCCCCCTTGCTTCATTGTTGCTGATTTGGTCTTTAAAATTGGAAGGCTATTGTACATGCTAGGCTGGTGTGTGTCTGGTAGTCTGGCTGGGCCAATCCACTATGCGTTGCCATGTAAGCCGATTACTTCTGCGCTGCCTCTTCATGTAGCTCAAAGCACATGCAAACACACAAACAAACACGTGGTGTGCGCAGTTGTGCTTCGGGGCCAAGGGGCCAAGTACAGGTCAGCATGTTAAAGTTCAGGCAGCGATAATGATGCTTGCTACCGTGATGTGTGAATGAGCAGCACGGGCTGACAGGAGTAGTCGCGCTCTCGTGTGCATCCTTTGTCGGTCTTTTGTTAAAAGCTTGGAATATCGAGCGTCGGATACCTGCACTTTTTCATGAATACAATTTCACACAGCCACAATGAGAATCCAGAGATAATATGAGTGGAATAAAATATACACCCTGATGTACTGTATCTAACGCTATTTGTAGTGAATGAAAACGCACAAAGCAACAAAAAAACAAAATTGAATCAACTTTTCAGATGATGCAATGAAATTAAAATGAGAGTTAAAAAAAAAAGATAACTCAAACAATATTTTGTCTTTACAAACATAATTAAAATATCCTTTGATTTCATCTCTGTCAATTTATGTCATACATGAGCTTTCGGTGACATGTTTCAAAAAATATAATTGCTTCGGCTTTCCAGACAAGCGGCAGTCTGAAGCTCAAACTGTCATTTGGTAATTGTAGGCCGCTAATTGCGTGTTGCCAAAAGTTGCATAAGCGGGCAGTGCCTTTGAAATGCCTGCCGCCTGCCGACAATCAGATGAAAGAAATGCATTTGACAATGCTCCTCCGTTCTTTTGTCATTTGTCACTCAAACTCACTCGCCCCGTAAACCAGGTAGTGTCAACTGCCAAAAGTAATAAGAAGAAGAAATGGAAGAACATGAGGAACGAATAGAAGATGTACAGTAGAAACAGGGGTGCGCAACGAGTCGACCGCGATCGACCGGTAGCAATTCATCGATGGCACTGGCAAAGAATGGGAAGTGCTTGGAGGAAAATGTTAAAACGATACACGTGAGCTACGATAGTGACGTTGTTGCAATGAAGGTGCTTCCAAATTGCGTCCCATGCCGCCGCGTCAGGTCTCGACTTTGGTAGGCCGTGATTCCTTTTTACAAACTCACTAGCTTTAGTATCTACTTTATTTTTCTGTTTCGTTCGCATTCTGGGCCGTTATGGATGTTGCTCATCATGGCATGCGTGTGTGCATGAGCGCACGTGCGGTAGCGGGTCGATCGCGGGAGGTCGTTTGCTTGATGTGGAAGAAGTAGATTACATGGCAATTAATGTGCGACTGTGACGGATGAATTGACTATTTACAGCAGTAAAAGATGCGATAACTGAGCGCATTCTACCTTTGGCCACAATGTGACAAGAGGATTGTAGTTAAGGAAAGTCATTTTCAACTAAAAAGTAAAACTATTAGACGTGACAATGATTGATAGTTCCTCCTGGAGGGTAACAGCAGGAAGAGAGTGTGCGCTATGCTCATGTGAGAGCCAATGTATCGGTGTGATGGATATGAGCGATGAAAATGCCGTGGACTGAGGGCTCGTCTGACACGTGCACCTCCACCTGTTTGCCCCTGAGCACTGTCAGTCATGTTGGTAGAAATAGACAATGAACAAAGTGACGAGCAAGCTAGGAAGGGAGAGAAACAGCGTGGGTGTGGGTGATAATGAGGATGCTCCAAATAGCTGCCTGCACAGCAGGACCCTGACTCTTGCTATGGGAGATGTGCTTGTAATTGATTACCGTCCCTTCCCCCTTTGAGATGAGATTTTCAGAGATGATGCAATTGTAAGTCACCAAGAAAACCCGTGGACGACAGTCAATATCTGAGTCCACCGCAGATTTTATGAATTGAACACAAGTCAGTCACAGTTTTATTTGGTTCATGTTCAATTTTGTGGGTTTTTTTCTTTTTTTTGAAAGAACACTTGAGCTGTCAACATGGGCTAAAAACGGCATCTCTTTATCTGTGACCCTTTTTTTTCTTTCCACCAAAGAGTGTCATAACATGAACAGTGCTCAGAATGATGCAGTGCAGCTCTTCAGCGCACACAAAAAGCATGTTACTAAAGTAAGACCTCTCTAACAGCCAAGTCCATCAAGACTAAGTATTACCATCGCCATTTTAGAGGGAGGAGAAAGCAAATCAGTTTTGCTGAAAAAAAACCTTGCTTGACATCATAAAACTGCAGTGTGCTCAGGAGAACACAATATATTTCTAATTTAAAGCAGACAACTGATTTTGTTTTTCTTATTGGCATTCAGTAGACTTTTAGAAGAAGTAGTGTGGTGTGATTTAGTGTAGCTACTATTTGGGATGGGTATTGAACAAAATGTCTTCAATTACTTTAGACAGGGGCTGCCCAGTGGTCCAGTGGTTAGCGTGTCGATGTCAAAATGCAGAGGTACCGGTTCCAATTCCAGCTCTGGCCTCCCTGTGTGGAGTTTGCATGTTCTCCCTGGGCCTGTGTGGGTTTTCTCCGGGTACTCCAGTTTCCTCCCACATTCCAAAAACATGCACGGCAGGCTTATTGAACAATCCAAGTTGTCCCTCGGTGTGAGCGTGGGCATGGATGGTTGTTCGTCTGTGTGCATTCTGCGATTGGCTGTCAACTGGTTCAGGGTGTCCCCCTGCCTCCTGTCCAAAAAACAGCTGAGATTAGGCTCCAGCACCCTCTGCGACCCTTGTGAGGATGGACTGGCTCTCTCTCTCTCTGTCTCTGTGTGTGTGTGTGTGTGCTGAGACTGTAATTCACCCTTCAATATTCCCATATGACGGTTGGTTGTCGTTTTTATCCAAACTATTTGTATTTGACTGCGATTGTCTGCGTGTGTTTGGGGAAGGGTGTGTGTGCTCAACATGCTCTGCACACACTCACACCTGCCACGGATAGTTTAATCTCTCCCGCACACAACAAACATTGGACTCGGCGGTTATGAAGGATGAATCATGAAAAATGTGTGGGAGCATGTAGAAACTCACATGCGCAAACACCAATATACATGCACAAACACAAGCGCACACCTTGGGGTTGATTGAGTGAGATGTTTGCAGGTGTGAGTGGTCGACTAGATCAACGATAAGTGATGGATGACAAATAGAGAAGTACTCATGAAACCGGCGAGGACGGCAAATTACAAACACTTTCACAGTTTGATTTAATTTTGCGGTTTCCACTAGCAACTGCGGCAACAGCACACAACTGACTGTTGAAGTCTCCGCCTCTGTTTGACTGCAGCATGCGAGGTGTTAGGTATCAAACCGACACACACGTGCCCCGAGTGTGTGTCTTGCCCCTTAGGCTCTAAACTAACACTGACAGAGGAAAACCAAGTGAATCAATGTGGTCGCATGTTCCTTATTTTCCTCAGCGGCCCCAGCGCGCACCTTTCTGGACGGTTTTCGTTTGCAGGACTCCTGCTGCTACCTCGGTAATGGTTGCTCAATTGTTACCGCGGAGCTCATGACAACAGGATAAACACAACAGTTTCGGCTGCGTGTGCTGTTGACATGCACACAATTGACAATATCACGTTGAAACGTAGCAACGGATCTATACAAATGAAACACAGAGACCGATCGCTTCTTTGAATTTTAATTCAGGTTGATCTTGTGCAGAAGAACCAGGTTATATAAATAACAAGCAATGAAAACAACTGACCTACATTCCATCTTTCCAAATATTTGACCTGTCGTCGGAGCTTTTCAGAGTGCCTTGGAAAAGTATTCATACCGCCCATGTGCTTTTTTTCACTACACAACTTGCACCGATGATACACTGTAACTGCGTTAATTAATTTGCTTGTTTGTGTGAGGTGCGGCACGTCGAATCCAAACGGTCTTAAATCTCACACACATGCACACCCACAGCGGCGCAGCAGAGGACACTTTGATATGTGGAAAGACGCAAGCTTTTATCTCTCTTTTTAAGGGCATTGGAAAATGCCAGCGGACACACGCAAACACATTTCATCATGACTAGAGCAATTTCTGGGAGATTTATTGAAACCAACCTTTTACCAATCCCCAACCTTGGCCTGAACTTAAAGTCTGATCTACAAACAAACAAAAGAGATTTCTCACTTCATTGCGATAGCGCGGCATTTCCTTGTACGTCACTGTTCTTGAAGATACTTTGAGAAGCTGACACAAATGATGATGAAAAGGCCGGTGCCTCAACAGGGGACTTGGAGCAAATTAATTATCGCAGAAATATTACACTCTAAAAACATCTCAAGTCAAATATAATTAGTGTTAATGGATTTAAAGTTTTCATTTAGCTGCTGAAGCGTTTGCATAATCGGACAACGAGCAGATGGGTGTGCCAAAATTTCAAGGTCAACCAAATTACAATGACGTGAAGGGTTCCTGTAATTTAGCACAGATGTAAAACCAGATGTCATGACACACATTTCATATTTCGCTTTGTGCTGAAGATAAGCCTTTCAAAGGATTTAATCTTCACGGTTTTTTTTTTTTGACATTCAGGACAAAACTTAAGACATGCACGCACACTTAAATGGCAAATTTCAACACTCTCTCGAAAAAAACGAAACAAGTTCACGCAGTCAAATGCAAGGCTTGTCATGCCAGTGTTGTTGATGTGTGAGCATGACTTTGTGTTTGCACATGACATTTCTTGTGTAAGTGTGTGTGTGTGTGTGTGTGTGCTTGCGCTTGACATGTCCCGATGAGGCAGCTGATTCGGGCTGCTGGTAGGGGGTACTCTAATCCGGCACGCACTCGCTGGCACTGTGCTACCTAGTTGTTGCACAGACTGCCACTGCCCTGGGAACAGGAGCTCAAACTCGCAGAGCGCCACACAGAGTTTCAGACAAATACACGCACATGCATTCATGCAAATACACACACACACACACACACACACACACACACACACCCTTCTCGAGGCAGTGTTCTTTCTGATCTCACTTTTGGACTGGTGAGGACAGATGGGTGAACAGTGGGAGTCTGCGCTGCCATCACTTGAAAAGCAAAGGCATGCACGCACAAATACACACATTTTATATTCACTCACACACACACACGAACGAACACAGGTCAGACTTGGTCAGAAAGTGGCAAACAGGCAAATAGGCTGCGATGCTCACGCAGAGTGTAACTCGCTGGGTCTCCTCCGCCTTTAATACACACATTGACAAACATCAGTTACACGGCATCAGTTAAGCCTTTGTTGCACGCAGACTTATTTTGTTGTAAACACGCGCTCAGACTCCAACGTGGCCTCAGATTCACACGGCTTGACACACGCACACCAACACGGGATTACTAGAAACACGCACAAGCGCTCAAGCCTTTTTCACCCCTTCCTGCACCCTCGCATGTGTGTAGCTGGAATATCTTTTCAACAAAATATACTTGATAGGTTGATTATTTTAGTTATCGTACATTCGCTTATTATTAGTATTATTATTAATGTTACATTATTATTGATTGATTGATTATGCTCGCAATGAAGAACACTTATGCCTGCAATGATAAAAGTTGGATAAATTGCTCGTAAATGAGATCTGATCATCTCGTTCATATCAACAGACGGACAGTTGTTACTTTATCTTCAGCTAAAACGGGAGCACAAAAACAATTACAGTGGTAACTCTACTTATGAAATTAATTGGTTCAGGAAGAAATTTTTTACCTACAAAATTGAACACTTCTGGGTAAATGTGTGTGTGTGACAATTAGGAATGTTCAAAATTGGCGGGACATTAATGAAGATTTTACATCTATCAGATTGTGTGTAAAAAAAGTAACTTGTAATCGAAATTACAATCTTTTACAATCAAGTAATCTGTAAAGTAATTTACTTTTTCAAGGTGACTTTCGCAACCTCGGTGTGCAATGACAATGAGCGACTGAGTGGAATGAAAATGAAGAGAAAACTCCAATTTTGTGGACTTGGCATTGATCCACGTAGTGACAAATGATCAAGACAGGAAAGAAAAGGCGGGCAGAGGCTGTGTAATTAATGAGAGAGGTGATCAAGTTGTTGACTCTGAAAGATGCTAAATAGTAATAAACCATCAATTTTGCAAACGTGTTTTATTCCCCCCCCCCCTCTGTCTGCATTCTTCAATATCTTGAGAGATCTGGCCCATATTTGCTCCTCCATTTGGTGCTGTCAGGCCTCATGATTTATGTTGTCTGACATCACCAAACTGGCTCTCGTGACGAGATGCGCCCGTGTTCCCCTCCGCTCTGTACGAACGCACACAAACTCGTGCCCAATTTCATCTCATCTGAAGCGGCCTTCATTTTTGATTACCTGAAACCACAAACTCCTGAATAAGAAAGAACCACTCAACCTTGCTGAGATCTCCAAAACACTTGCCTCACCTTGCACGCGACACTAAACCATGTCCAGAATATTCCTGACGAGAGAGCCCTCTGGGAATAGTTGAATGTTCCGTTATTGACTTTTGTGCGTGCGTGCCAATGTGTGTGTGTGTGTGTGTGTGTGTGTGTGTGTGTGTGTGTGTGTGTGTGTGTGTGTGTGCGCACGTGAAGCAGCAACAGGTTCTACGAGCGACTAGTGCGCTTTTCTCTTGTGGTTGTGAAGCTCCCAAACGGGCGGGGGTTGTCTCAGCCACCTGCTTGACAGGCCTTCGGTTCTCAGGTGTTCTCAGGTCAAACGGTGTCATCGTTGTACCAAAAGGCGCCGTATTCCCCCGAAAGAGGTAAATTCACGTTCAGTGAAAATATAACTTTCACACATTACCACATTACGAGTTCTATTTAGGAATAATAATGAGAAAACCTTTATTCATCTCACAATGGAGAAATTCCCACTTGTCAACATTTTTATTCACAAGCTTTTTTTAGTATCGTATTTTGTATTGGGTTAACAATGTAGCTCTCTATTCACAGGTTTAGCCTGCTAAGTGCTTCATCGTTCGCAGCCCCGCTCGCGCATGAATTTTTAAGCGTTTGTTTTTGTAGCCCAATTTGAGAGTTGAGCACCTACAATGTGGTCCCACGTTGTGGCGTTGAATATATGGAAACGCTTTGCACTTCCTGTACAGCAGGCACGCACCAAAGAGCTGTAATCCGCCAATGAACCAAGACGACGAAAGAGAAGAAGACGACAACTCGCCTTTCTAGATGGGTACTGGAGTCCGTGCGATTTGGATTGGATTCTACCCTTGGCCACAACACCGAGCGGGCTCCTAGTTAAGGTAAGCCTTTTCAAACTTTACACTCTGGTTATCTTTTATGGATTAATAATTCAATTTCAGGCCTAGGATTGCATTTTTTTTGTTTTGGGCAAAAAAAAAAAGATACATTTTGTCAAAATGTGACTACATTATATTAAGACAATGACAATATCTGTTTCTATTTATGATTCATTTAGAAGTTACACAGTTGGCCCTGAGTACATCTTTTATATTCCATGTGGAATTACTTCCACAGTTGGGCCATAATATAAATCATCTTTGGCATCAGGTGCATTTGTGAGAGAGACAGGAAGGCCAAAATAAATATATCAATAAACAAATGAACACGTTCCCATAATCATAACCTTTACATTGAGTATGAGCCAAAATTCCTGATTTATGAGATTGTAAATTTATTCGCACTAAATCTCGATAACCTGATGCCAGGAGTCTTGTTGTCATGCCGTATTTAGGATTTTCCTGACAACATTCTTCTTCCAAAGTCGGGTCATCAATTATCTTGTAAAGATTCTTCTTTTTCCTTCCCCACGCTGCCCTTTACTCACCCGTTCTGCCCATAAGCCATTCCTGGCATTCAGGGGTCCCGTTTGGTTGCCCGAGTGTTGCATCACAACTTTTAGCAGACGATGCAGTACTGTTGGCATCAAGCCACAGTTTCCAACTTTCACTGGAGCACTTCACAGCCAAGTGTGACCTCCATATCTGAGAGCATGGTACTCACTCCAAAAAGATGGAGTGCCCTCTTCCGTCCGAGGAAGAGATCCCGCCTCAGCTGGAGGCGTCCATGGATCTTGGAGTCTTGTTCACAAGTGAGGGCAAAACGAAGCATGAGATTGACAGGCGGATTAATGCAGCGTCTGCAGTGATGCTGACTCTGTATCGGTCTGAGTAAGCGTAAAAAAAAAAAAGCTGAACTGAAAGTCGACGCCCTCGTTTTACCAGTGTAACATCATTCCTACACAAACCGATGGTGACGAGTTGTGGGTCGTGGCCGAAATGAGTTTTCTCCACGGGGTGTCCGGGCTCTCCCTTAGAGAGAGGGTGAGAAGCTCGGTATCCGGGAGGGACTTTCAGTCGAGCAGCTACTCCTCCGCATTGAGAGGAGCCAGATGAGGTGGCACGGGTATCGGATTAGGATGCCCCCTAGATGCCTCCCTGGTGAGGTGTTCCAGGCACGTTCCAGCAGGAGGAGGCCTCAGGGATGAACTGGGAATGCCTTGGAAGAGTTCTACATGGCTGGGGATAGGCTTCCCCGCTAAAGCTGCCGCCTCCGCCGCCTCACCTCGGATAAGTGGAAGAGAAATGGACGGAGGAATGGATGAACAGAGCCTGTTTCATCAAATATTTAATCATCCCAGCAACAGTCTTTCTCGTGATTGCTGGTGGCCCGTAAATGGCACCCATTACTCTGCATACTCAAGTGATGTTGTCTGTTTTCGCCAACAGTCCTCCATGAGAAAAGCGTGCGCCACATTGACAAAAAGAAGTAGAGGAAGATCAAGAAGAAGACGATTCTTCATATTCCTCATCTTTGTCATGTATACAGATCACATTAAAGTTTTCTTGGCCATCACCGCGGAGCAGGGGGACTAGACCAGCCCCAGCCCCCAGCAAGCAGTTGGCAATATTGGCGTCAGTGTCTTGCTGAAGTACACCGCAGCCGCAGGTCCGCGGGATGTTGATGTGGGATGCTCTGTTGCTACATCCTCTCCAGCTTTTTTTTTTTTTCCCTTGCCCACATTCCTCTGCCGGCCGGTGTCATGAACCAGGTGCTGAAACTTGGCCACAGCTGCTAACTAAATGAATTCTGTTTCGTTTTTTTTGAACCATAAACATTTATATTACACATGCGGTTAAGCCTATTAAGGCATAAAATAATCAAATAAAATATGACTAACAAGTGAACCAGGAATTGTGGTCCGCCATGAATAATGCATAAGAAATGTGTGACTTTTAATTATTTACTGAATGAAAGAAAAAAAAGGATGTCGGCATGAACAACAGACATGCATAATGTGTGTTTGTTGCTGACAGCCCAAAGTAGAGCTAACCTCCAGCTGACCTCATGGGTGTGTTTTCTCTCTGCTGCAAGTTTTAAACAGCCGCCAAATATGTGCGTGCGTGCGTGCGTGTGCGGGTGTGTGTGTGTATGCTTGTGTGTGTGGATTTGGCAGACAGAAAGAAAAGTTTTGTAGGACATGATCAGGTTTTCTGCGGTGTATCCTATTCTGTAATTAAACATTCTCGCTGTAGCTTCCCACAGAGTCAGCATAATTATGGTTCGTTAAGGCTTTGTTGGGTGAGTTTGGTGTGGAAGAACTTGACGAGAGCACACGCAGGCCTGACCTCATACCCATCAAGCACATTTGGAATGAACTAGAACAAAGATTGTGAGCCGGGCCCTGTCATCCAACATCAGGAACCACACAAATGCTCATTTTGTGAACAGACAAGAAATTCCGATTTCTGCGCAAACTGTTCGTTTCTCAAAAAGTGGAAGCATTAGTTGGCACCTACTTTATGTTTCGTACTTGATTTTGAACATGTGGTACGTCCATGGGCGGCACTGCGGTCGACCGGTTCGAACGCCGGCCTCACAGTGCAAAGGTGCAGGCTTCCATTCCGGCCTTCCTGTGTGGAGTTTGCATGTTCTCCCCATGCCCGTGTGGGTTTTCTCCAGGTACTCCGGTTTACTCCCACATTCCCCAAAACATGAATGCCAGGTTAATGGAAGACTCTAAACTGTCTTTAGGTGTGATTCTGAGCACAAATGGTTGTTCATCTATGTGTGCCTTGCGATTGGCTGGCGACCAGTTCAGGTTGTCCCCCACCTACCGCCCGAAGACAGTTGGGATCGGCTCCAGCTTGCCCCTGACCCTTGTGAGGATAAGCGGATTAGAAAATGGATGGATGCATGGATGGTATGGCCACGTGTTCGAATGCTTTTGTTGGATTGGGGCTCATTCTAAGCAGTCACTCATAGCTCTATTCGCGGTGTGAATCCTTTGTTGTTTCCACTCAGAGGAGTAATATCTATCGCCAACGTGTGTATTCATGTTGTCATGCAAAAGAATTCTTTCTAGAGTAGGGGAGAAAAAAAAAAGAATATGCAGGAGATGTTTTTTGCGGTGTCAACCGTTGGCTTGAATGCCCTGATGTTGATCCACAATGCATACACCCTTGTCAGTCACACACACACATGAGCCTAACTGATATGGGTGTTTGCTGACAATCAAACGGCTGCCTAATACCCGTACTATCAGTGTTGTGTGACATCAGGAGAAAGGCGAGGACTAGAAAGAAATGCTGTGGGAACGTGGCTCATGTGAATCGTTGCTGTTGCCGGTGATTAGGTGGTGCATAAGAGGGAGGAGGAGGCACCTGGTAGGGGTGTGGAATTTACAGAAGAGTAAGAAAACAGCGTACTGAAAATGTAATTCATTTTGTGAAATCATCAGTAGATGGCTAGCCTATCTCAAATGAAATGTGATGAATAGCGTGTTAATACTGTCATTCTTGGCTGATTTTTGGAGTGAGGACAGATGGATGACGGCGAAAGCCCATGGCTGTAGCGTGACTCAGGGTGTATGAATCCATGCATGTGTGTGTGTGTGTGTGTGTGTGTGTGTGTGTGTGTGTGACCCGTCCTTGAACTGTAGCCATCTGCCAGCACTTTGGCCTATCCTAAAACGACTTTATATGGTACCTACGTAGTTAGAAACCATCTTTGTGCATGCGTGTGTTTATAGTGGCAACGGTGTCTCAAAACATTTAATATGTTGCCAGAAAACGTAAAGTAGCATATCATTTACTTTCACTATGAACCTCAGTCTTTGTCTGTCTCTGCTTATATTTTTGCTGTCCATCTGACTAGCTTGATAGCCCAAAAACTCATTTTGGAAAGGAGCAAGCAATATTATTTATATCCGATCGTGGTCCTGCTCCGGGGGTCTGAAATCTGTTTCTTCTGGGACTTTCCGAATGAGAATGCAGTTCAAGCACTTGCAAATGCCCCAACGCTCTTTGTGATGACAATTGTTGGCTTTGGGAGTGTGCTCTTAACGACCCTCTGGATACTAATGATTCCTTTGCAAATTCTTTTCAACCAATATGAAATTGAATACACTACAGAGATATGATATTGAATGTTCACACTGATTAACTTATTTGTTGTTTTCCGTTATTCACGCTTTTTGGAGATGATGCCTGCAACATGTTCCAAAAATGAATGGACAGCATCATATTTACGACACTTCCTTTTGACAGCACTCAATAAGTGTTTGAGAATGGAGGACACTAACAATTTCAGTTACTCAACAGCCCTGGGTCTCTGTTGTCGTATTTTGCACTTCATATTACGTCACATGTTTTCAATTGGAGACAGGTCTGGACTGCTGGCATACCAGTTTAGTACTCAAACTCTTTTAGTATGATCCACCTTCTTGTAACACGTGCAGAATGCGACTTGGCAGCGTCTCGCTGAAATAAACGGGGACGTCCATGAAAAAAGACCTTGCTTGGACTGCAGCATATTGTCTCGGTTTTGCATGGGTGCCTCGTAAGGATCCACATGCATGGAAGCAGGAAACTTAAGGCAGGGATACAGAGTGTACTGAACAAGTCACATTTTTAATAAAAACATGAGCAAGGGTCCTGAGGAAAACACAAAAAGAAACAAAAACAAAAAAACCCCAAGCTCAATCAATGAAACACCAGGGAACAAAACACACCATGAGAAGTAACAAAACAATGTGACAGCTGCAAAGACCGAAAGACATGAGGAAACTAAATTCAAGCCAATTGACGACACAACGAGGACCACCTTGACAAGTCACGAGTGGCCGAGGGAGCTGATTGGATGACACAGGGCAGCAGGTTGACAAGCACAGGTGGAAACAAAAGACCTAACGAGAAAGACAGGAAATAAGAAAAGAAGTCCTAACAAGAAACAACCCTAAAAATAATCTCATCAAACAAATGACACGTATGATGCTCCCAAACCTGTATGCACTTTTCATCATTAATGGTGCCATCACAGGTGTGCTTCTTATCAGTGGCATGGGGCCCTAAATGAGTTATTGAACGCGGATGTTCCAATTTCTCTTCAGCCCAGAGGACATGACGTCCATAATTTCCAAAAACATTGAAGGATCTGGAGTCAACAGACCACAGCACACTTTTCCAGTTTGTGTCGCTCGATCTCAGATGACAGAGACGTTGGCGGCATTTCCGGGTATTGTTGATATATGGCTTTCGCTTTGCATGGTAGTTTTAACTTGGAAGGAAAAACTGTATTAATTGAAATCTTCCAAACACATGTGGCAAAATTATTCCGGTCAGATGAATACAATGTTGTAGTTATGTCCAAATCTTACCATGATTTGGGGCTGTTTTTCTTCAGCTGGAACTGGGCTTTTAGTCAAGCTGGAGGGAATTATGAACAGTTCCAAATACCAGTCAGTGTGAGCACATAACCTTCAGGCTTTGAATAGAAAGCACAAAAAAAATAAATAACAAATGACAAAAAGCCCGCTAGGACAGCTGAACTTTATTTGGGGTTTCTCTCAAGCAATTGAAATGGCGGCAGTTGTGTTTAACCTGAGTTTGTGATTGGTGAACGCCACATTCCCATTTATGAGGCTGTACACTGTACACACTTATGCAATCATATCTCAATTACTTTTTTTCTTCCCCCTCAACCCCCTAAAAAACATGTTTTTAAAATTGAGTTTTACAGTTTCCGGTCACACTAATGTTGGATTTTATTTTTATATTAAAAAAATATATACGGTATATACACTGGCATGTAAACAGTGGTGTTTAGACTTTTTCTATCCCCTGTGCATACATGCTTTGACACAACATATTGAGAAGAAAGCCAGACTGGCTGGTTTGCTGTTGTTGTCGAGTCTTAAAGCATTACACACTGAACTCTGTTAGGACTCGTCTGTTTCTGTGGGTATTAATGAGTACTACTAAGGGCGCATTGTCCTGCCTTGTGTGTGTGTGTGTGTGTGTGTGCGTGTGCGTGTGTGTTGCTTCACCCTCAAGAACCCTGTCATGTCACAGTGACCAGAAAGCAATTATCATTGCTGCTGTGAGGAGGGCCTTGTTGGCTCCCCTATCCCTGCAGGGAAGGTGAACAAGCCGCAATGAAAGAAACGAAAGAGTTTTAAAAAAACAAAAAAAAACCCAAAGCTGTGGTGAGAGGAAAGAGAGAAATAATTGCAGAGACGTGGTGAAATTAGGGACCACAGGGAGGAAAGTAACAAGGGATGGTGAGGGAAAACATTGGAAGAGAGAATGTCAGTCTGACATTGAGGACTCTAAAAAGCCAATGTGCCCGTACCACATTGAAGGACGCTCACTCGCCATGCTCACAATAGACACACACACACACACACGCACACACACTGGCTCGACAAACAAACACTTACTCACAGTGCAAGGCTCGCTACTGACTGACGTCTTCAGTCAGAAAAAGTCTTTGACTGAAACGACCATGTTTGGATGTATTTGTCCAAAAAGTACAAAGCCCCTAATCGCTTCTGACCAAATTAATCTTTGGTTATGACAGAGAGTAAAACATTATCGCCGTCCATTGGCACAGTCCCTCACAAGCTGCTCTTCCGCTCTGGTGTACTGACCTCGTGAGCTAGCAAACATGACTGGAAGCCAACTGCTCTGCTGTGGTTGCAGCTCCATTGACAACAAGATCGCTCAGATCTGAGTGAGAACCAACAGGATGTCTCAGCAATGTGACCGGACTGGGAACTGAATGTTCTGGTCCGGCCGGCTGAACGCACACTGTGTATGCAAAGAGGAGTTTTTTTTCCCCCGTTATGTTGGCAGGGTTTAAGTTTTTCCCAAAAGTGTTGTTTTGATTGACAGGAGGGTTTGTGCCCATTTTTCTAAGCGTCCAAATGGAGTTCCACATCATCCTCCTGAGAGATGACGGATGCCAATCTTGTCCAAAGTACAAACGAAACACAATTTCATGGAATCTCAAAAAGTTTGTGTGGCAACATTTACCGGTATGTTTTTCAGGCTGCTGCTAACAGACGGAGGGACAACGACTAAGAAATACACCGCTCCTTTTGCTGTGGAAATGATTATTTATACTGATAGTGAATGGACTTAATTCAATACCTGCCTTCAGAAATATGCTTGATATGAACACTGATCTTTAAAGACATGCCATTAATGGGGACAGCTGTGACCATTATCTCTCGCGTTGAATAAAAAAGGGCCTTAGAAATGATCCCTGATGCTTTTTTTTTCAGTCAAGGCAAATGGTGGATCTTTGGCTATGCTTTTCACTCAGACTTGAATACAGAGGCCTGTATGCAAATATGTCTGTTTAGGGCAGAACATTTTGGCGTGACAGACTTCCTCACGATTCGGACTTGGAACTTGAGTGCTTGTCGCTTGCGTGATGTGCGCTGCTGCCTGAAGCTGCAGTAAGTCCAGTGTAGGCTGACAAGTCGTTGGCCACATACAAGTCCTAAATGTTGCTGCTAAGCATTTTTTTTTCTCCCAGATCTGCTTTTAAATACATGTATTCAGTGGCCTGGTAACCAGTTATGTAAAATACAGTGTCAGGCAAAAAACATACTTACCGTTAGTACCGAAGATTAGCTTTTAAAAACGAGCCCTGTACAAACATGACATGAATTCACCCAACATCATATATCGATCAAACAGGGAGTTGCATTTATTTCTGTCCGCAAATTGGGACGTCAGCCCGCAGGAGGAAACAGTAGCAGCACAGAAGCTACACACCAACAAAGCCTTTCTGACTGAGGTGTTGTGTTTCATGGTTTCTCCTCACACCCCCCATGGTCCCTGGATGCCCCGCTCCTTCTGCTAGCAACCTCTCTTACAAATTCTCCTGCGCCTCTTCTACCCTGCTGGTTTTCTTCACTATTTTCCTCACCTTTTGTTTGGTTTTATTTCATGTTCCCATCTGAAACCTCAGTCTGTCTATTGTATACCTCCTTCCACGCTTCATGTTTGACTTCGGCTGCCGGTCTATTGCAAATGGTTTCTTTTGGTGTCGGCTTTCCCTTTGCGTAAGTGTGAAGCACCGATGCCACTGAAAAGTCTGCTTGCCGTACCTGTCAGTCTCTTTTTTATCCAAGGTCCTCTGTCTCGCTGCAAATCATGTGGCCTAATGGTGACAAGTTTGGAGAGCATTCTGGAGTGGAGTTTCACAAGATGAGAGGATAGAAGGAGCAACTAAGCAGCTGATGTAAGCATGAACAGAATGTGGCAAAGCACTCACTTTCTCATTCATGCACATGAAAAAACATGCACATTTACCCAGTTGGCAGCGCGGGTGGATTGCGGTATGTGGAATGCGCCAGGTGAAGAGCAGGTCATCCCTCTGTGTAGACTTTCTCAGTCAATCAAATGTTTTGTACTTGCCCCGCCCGAACCAGGAAGGACAGATAGTCCCAGTACTGCTGAGATGCACCGCTTTGAAGCCATCACACCAAGATCTAGCTGAGGGTTTAAAGCTTGATGGATGTAATTTATACAAAAAATGCTTCTGATGGTCTATCACTGTGTAGACACCTTTTAATGCCCTGATATGTAAACTAGCAATTCTCCAAGGCCTCAAAATGTGTGGCACATCTAATGCTCTAGTTGCATTGATGGCAACCAAAACAAAACATTCTGATCTCAGCTCATGTTCGCTTATTAACGGGTGAACAATCCAACATTTCATGAATTTTGCTTCACACTGCCTGAGATAGGTGATCATGTCATTAGCGTGTGAGAGTCCAAAATGCATTCCCATTCTACACTACTGCTGCCGCAGTAGCGAATATATTGTAATAGTAATACTTCCGTGACAGCGTCAATACAACCTCGGCATTAGGATCTTTGTAAAGAAAGACATTGCTCAACTATTTGTGAAAGTGGTCAGAATGTTGTGTTTTGGTCAGTGTAGGTCATATAAAGAAAGCGGTGATGTGCCGATCAGCCGATCGGCCGATTTCTGGGGGGAAAAAAAAAAACGATCACCCACAACTCGAATTTGGCACACTGCAGCTAACTCGAGACTAGCTTGTGGACAATGTAGCGTGTCCTCCCTTGTGGCGTGTGCCCTCCCCTATTCCTTAGCCCTGCACGTTACAGATCAAATCAAACCTTACCATAATATGTTTGTGAATTTTCAACACTGGCAATCTGAAATAAGACCCTGTTTTCGTATAATAAAGGGATGGGGATTTCGATTTAGAATGTTTATTTTTAATCCGATCATCCATTTTTATGGAAAAACAAATTGACAGATGAATCAATTATTAAAATAATCATTGGTGAGCAGCTCTAAATAATTTTCAAAATGTGCAGCTCATCCATGCGATCGGTGTACACTTGTTTTATCATTCATATTCATTGAAATGTCACCCACTTCAAAAGTGCACTCACAGACACTGGCAAAGAGCCACAATGGGAGATATTCACTCACACAAACATCCTCCTACGTTTTGGGGGAGTAAATGTAAAATGTTACCTCTATCTGTTTATCACAGCATTAAAGGACTACTTGACCTGACTGACTACAGATGAAGCACTCATTTGGTCACTAATGTTTCCTCCCTCTCCCACTTTAAGTTCACCATCACCTCCTTCTTCTCTCCTACAATTTGCGGATCATAAGAAAGGCTTTCCGTATTTATTATGCTAGGGAGAGGATATCATGCAGAATTTGTGGGAGGGTTTTCGGCATATCATATTGACAGAATGTGAGTGCTTTTCACAGTGTGTGTCTTGGATGAGAACAGATTGGACAGAGTACACTTGTTTCAGTGCACTTGTTACTCTTTCAAATTGCATACAAATGCAACGCACAGTCAATGGAACTCGATGTGTTTGCGCGTCTCTGTGTGGAATGTGCACGCATATACATTCCAAGAGAGAGATCAGGGTCTCAGACGGAGAGGAAGGAGGGGGATCTTGCAGTCGCACGTGACCCACCCAGACATATGGACATATGCTATAGGGAGAATCAGCCTTAGGACCATGTTACATCTTGTGGTCTATGTCGAGGAGGATAAGGTGGAGTGGATGCACTCGAGTCTGAGACTTAATAGCATGATAAGGAGTGCATGTATGCATGAGTGTGAGGACACGGCTCGCCGGGGTCGGTCTCAGCAGCTCGGCAACCTAATCTCTACATAACATAATGAATATTTTTTTTTTTCCAAGATGGCGCCCGAGTAGGCAGCCTTCAAGTGCTCTTCACGAGCCTTGCTTTTTTTGTTCTTTGTTGTTGTAATTGTCTTTTTGTTTTGTCACGTTGTTGTTTCGTCGTGTGGACCTGATGTGGACTGTTTTCAGCGTTTTTTGGCCACGACATTCATCAAAGGAGAAGAATCTGTGCTTGGCGGTTGCGCCTTCTCGGCAGCACGCCTGTACTAGAACAGATTTTGATTGGGAGGAATGTCGGCGCCATTGACTGTCGCTGCTGGACAGCCCCGGGCGCTTGTGTTTTTTGCGCCTGTAATGGGCAGCATTTTTCACAGCCCCGTTTTGTCCAGTGAATATGTCGGCGCTGTTGGACAGTCTGCGTTGGTGCGGCTGGATGGATGGCTGCTGAAGTTGAGGATGCGTATTTGGAACTGAGAGTCACCGCTTGGAATTGGAATGGATTTACTTGGGACAGGAGAAGTGAACCAATCTCTTTTTTCGTCAATGGATGCTACAGCTTCTTGTTGACTTAGCTTGTAGCCGACGTGTGCACATTTTGAGCATGACGTCTCTGATCCAATGGTGAAAGGACTCTTTGATTCTCTCCTCTTTCATCTCAAACTGCTTTAAACAACAAAGCGTATGAAGGGAAAAGTGGTTAGGACAGCACGACTGTCCATGTTTTATATTATGTGTTGTGTTTATTATTTTACTTTATGTTAACTGTTTTGTTAAGCGCTTTGTTACAGCTGACGCTGTTGTGAAAGCGCTATATAAATCAGCATGTATTGTATAACGGCGCTGTGTATAATATTGAATTGGTGGATTTCTTGACTCTTCCGTACCCAATATGGATTACGGTTTAACAGTACATCGAACAATTGCATTGGTCTCTGAGATGGGCATTCCGCCGCTGGGATGGAACGGTCCATCCCGGACGGAAGCCCATTTTTTTGGGACGGAGAATGAGAATTAAAAAAAAGGACGGACTAACCAAGGACGGAAGTTTAAACGTCCCTAACCGGGTTAAGTATATGTTGTCGGGAGGCAAAATAACAAGGCCAGAGTGTAGCCAAACACTGTATTTTCTTAACAGGCCATTAACAGCACAACATTAGTTCGTACGACTCACTTTGTTACCATTACAGAACTCCTCTCCTTCCTTCTCATCTTAACAGTATTTTTACAGAAACAGCACCACCGTGTGGACAGTCAGTGAACACGACATAGTACCTCGGACAGCCATTTCACTAACGATCAATCCAGCCGGTTAACGAAGCTGGCTGTGTTGTATGTCTCTCAGTGCCTGCCCAGCAAGCTGCTTCTGCCTCCCCATTTGAACACCGTGTTGTGAAATACTGATGTCGAGTTACTTATCAGGCAAACATTAAAAATATGGAGAAACAGTGATGTCATTTTGATTGATGGCAAGTCTTATACCGGCAACAACCAATCACGCCGTTACTGAAAATAAGCTTTGGTAGGCAGGCGTATACGCGATGGATACTTCAACGTTTGCATGGTTGACATTTTTCAAAGTGTGGCATTGTGTAATGTGGCAAGACGCGGCATGTGTTTTGTAATTTATGATTGACGTGTTTCTCTCGTGAGGTGACATCAGCTTTGTAGTAAGTGCCTCCATGAGGAGGAACATAGCGTAAAATCTTCAATACTTGGGCGATCTCTTTTCATTTCAGAAGTTCGACTGATTTAAAAAAAAATCAACCTGGATATAGTTAGAAACCTTGGATTATTAACAATGGCAGCATTAAACGTGCCTGGACTGAACACGCTTGTTTGTGCTGTAATGTCATTGATCACTTGGGAAATTATAATCTTGCAGCTCATGGCCAAATTTGCATGAAATGCAAAGTGTCTGCCAATCCGATCCATCCAATCAGATCTGCGTAAAGTCTGATTACAATTCATACATCCACCAATTCAAAGCGGAGTGTTGGGAGAGCATCTGGACCAAAAATGTATTGATTGGTTCTTCCTTGGCCCATACGCCACCACTACATGAAACACTGCAGATCCAGCCTCCTTTATCTGGCCCACGAGTGGCAGCCAAATCATGCTAAGTCTCGACTGAAGTCCAGATGGGATGACTGGACTGAGTTGATCAGCTCACCCTGTTTTCACTGTCCAATTGATAGTGATTGGTTGCCTGTTTACCAGCCGTCTGTGTAAGAGTGCGTGCGCATGTTGACACCACACAATTCATCAGAACGATCCCACCGACTCCAAAACCTTTGAATCCGTGTCAAGATCCCGAAATGAAAGGGGCACAGATTGTTTCTGTGTAGGATGTGTTGCCACGGCAACTGCCCACCCTTTGACTCCCACCCCCATCAAACATCAGTTTTCACCACCTGTTGTGTTTTTGTGGCGCCAGCCCATTGCCTTGGAAACACATGCACACATATTTGAGGTGCAGTCTAAGGACAGCGAGCAGCAGCTGTGGAATCTCTCTGATCCTGCATGCAATCTGATCAGCGTGCCAGCGAGTCACTCAAGGGCAATTTGTTTTGTCGTGACCACATATACCGTGCTTACTCTTCCCTCGCTCTCTGTGACTCGCTCACTACCGCGACCATCCTTTTCCTTAATTTGTTTTGCCAATGACACCCGAATCTTGGATTTGTAGCATGCTTGCAGTGTGTGCTTGAGCCTTTTTTTTAAAAATTATATTTATTTATATACTTTTTGTTCTTCTACTTCTCCCTTTAATAATGTTGCTGCTGTAAATTGGGAATTTCTCCATTGTGAGACAAATAATATCTTATCTCATGCATAATTTGCTGATCATCTTTTACCGCAACTAATGCTACTCACCACAAAGCAGCTTTTAGATGGTGGCAAATCTTACTGGCAATTGGTTTTCCAAGCATTAGTCAACAGATGTTTCTAAGGCCTGAGCGACATTTTTTTTGTTGTCTGTGAGCTTCTGGGAGCCGTATATATTTTCTGTAGCCAATCGTCCGGAGACTATGAGCTCATTGTTTCATCAGAAGATGAAGAAAGACATCGATCATTCAACACAGGACGAGACCAGATTGAACTGACGGATTAGAGGGGCTGGAGGGATGGATGCTCATAAGCAAGAAGAGGGATGAAAGAGGAGATGATGAATGAGTAAAGGTCAAGAGAGCAAGAGCGAGGCTGGAAGTGATTGATGTGTTACAGCTTGTTTTCATAACAACAATGCACACTGGCTATCTGCTCCATGCTTGTCCACGTGCGCTCATGCGTGCCTTTAAATGTATAGTTTGTGACATTGTGACTGACTGATGCAAGCTATTTGTGTGGTCTCTCATTTTTTTTTCAGATGCACTGCATGATTGAAGCAATATCACCTTTGCAACCGACCATTCCTCCGTAACAGGTAACTTCCTGACACAAAGGCCAGAGCAAAGATCGTTGACTGATGCAGACACTCTAGCATGTCAGCAAAAAACATGTTTTTGTGGAACCACCCATTCATCCATCCGTTTTCTGATCCGCTTTATCCCACAAGGGTCGCGGGGCGTGCTGGAGCCTATCCCAGCTGTCTTCGGGCAGTAGGCGGGGGACACCCTGAACCAGTTGCCAGCCAATCGCAGGGCACACAGAGACGAACAACCATCCATGCTCACACTCACACTTAGGGACAAGTGACTGTTAGCTTCTCATTTTGTTGGTTAACAAATGCTTACTGCTGGTTTAACCCAAACCCTATCCACTTGTCAACAACAGTCCGTACACCTGTGTGTCTCACTTTTATGAGAAATTCCTCAACTGGATCTAATTACATACCGTAGCTATTTTCTTCATCGTCTCTGATTACAGCGGAGAAGACTGTGAAGATGAATGTTTGATTCCTGTGTGCGTTTGTCACCCACAACAGCTGATTAACCAATTTTACAGCCAGCTGACAGTTACAGGTATGCACCCTTCTGTAAGCTATAATTTGAGTGATGCGTGCGCTCGTGCTGCCATTGCGCATGCTTGATTTATTCTGGCCCCCGAGCTAAATTTGGCACCGCCGTCAAATTTCCTCACTGGGATTGTCAGATTCATTTTTTGGGGGAGAAAATCTATTCTGTGTAAGTCACGCTGTTTACGACACAAGATGACTCGCACGCTCGTGTACTCGATAATATGATGCGATAAGCAAAGATCGATAGTTATGAGCCGCATTTACTCTGTCGCATTCTCGTTTGTAATTATTGGGGGAGAAATCGTTCACATCAAAGTCCTTTTTAATTGAGCTACATTTTTTCGTTGATTATTGCTTGTATGACCTGCTTGTTTTTAGTTTGTCAGAGAGACTTCTGTCACTTCAGACTGTTCCGCCAATCCAACGTAAGCAGTGGCAAGCTTTGAGTCCAAACCGGTCAAACGGAGCCAGGCAGTCACACAAATCCTCTGCAGCAAGTTTTCGAAGGGACTCATCCACATGAAACATAGCTTGGCATCTGTTTACCTTTCAGACTTTGGAAAAGACCAGCCACGTCATGCGCTGTTGCTTGTGTCTGTGTGAAAATGTCTGTGTGAAAATGTCTGCATTTCAGCCTACGAGAACTGTGTGGTTTCACTTGAGTTAGTAAAGAAAGTTCATTTAAGGCCATTTTGAATGGCTGAATTTGCCTTCAGCATTTCTTAAAAAATTATTTTATTTTGTTATTTTTTTTAAAGATTTTTTTAAATGATGGATTCATCACATCACAGAATTAAAAGGCTATTTTCTCAGTCTGGCATTTCATGACTGTGAAGAAGTAGTTTGAAGACAACATGGCCTCATAGAATTGCAAGTAACGCAGAGCAGACTAATTGATGCTTCCCTTTTTAATGATCTCTCGGGACGTTTGTTTTTTGTCTCCGCCAAAACCGAAAGAGACAAGCGAGAGGGGCCCAGATGTAGCTCGTCATTTATCAAAAGCAAACCACCTTGATTTTGAAAGTCAGAGAGAATGTGTTGTCATTGGAACAAATGTGGGTATTGTGTTTCTCGGTTTAAGTCACTGCCAGGGCACGTCCTCTCCGCTGAAGATGAGACCATGGAACAGGAAACTCATGTTTGTTTTCGTTTCTTGCTGAGGCAACCAAGTGTTTTCCCCGTTGCTCAATCAAAAAGCATAAGGGGTTGTGACATACCGAGTGGTCAGATGTGTATAATTAGTAGTGTAGCCATTCGAGATCCTACAGATGTGTCGGCTGAACATGTACAACGTTTGACTAATCTAAATAAACAGTAGCTGTGACATGTCAGGTGGGAAAATATTTTGAAAAGAGCAAGAGAGAGAGAGAGAGAGAGACAGAGAGAGACAGATGCAACTCGAATCGAGATGTGACATGAGGAACAAAGCAAGGAAGAGGAAGACTGATAGCTAGTGCCAGGCAGCTGTGAGTGTATCTCCGGGATTGCCAATTGTCAAACAGGATTACACGGAACTCAAACTATCATTGTAATTTATAGAATGGAAAGAAGTGATGTGTTTTAGCTCGTTCGGCAGAGGAAAATGAACAAATCGCTGCACGTCTGAGGAAGATGGACGGTGAAAACAGGCTGTGTGTTTGTGACCTCAGACATGCGAGCGCTCTCACTCCGTAGCCTCATTGCGTGTGGCTGCAAGGTCATAGGGTGAGAGAGCCAGCTACACACACACACACACACACACACACACAACAAACACATTAACTGATCATGTCGCCCGAGAGGGGATTAGGGCGGGGGGGGGGGGGGTAACGTTGTTAGAGGGTAAGGGTGAAGTCTCCCTTCTCCACATATTGTCATGGCACGCAGAGTTTGAGTTCAAACCGATTTCCAATTTACTTTCTCAAGAGCGAGGCAGCAGCCGCACATAAAAGAAAAACGCAGGCCCACACATGCACGCAGCACATTCACTTTGCATTTTCACCACTAAGAGGATCTTAAAATCGCTCATGTAAATTGCTTTGCCTGGAACTCATCCATCATCGATGTTCTTTTCAAAAACAGAAGAACGATTGTCATGTTCAGAATGCTTGCTTGAACTTTTTGCTCATCACTTTGTGATGTAGTTGTAGGCGTGCTCACAGACGTTCTGGCTCAAGTGTTGATCAATGACCCTTGCGAAATTCGGAACATCGTTCGCCTGCCAATCAGAGCCTGAAGGAGGCATGTCTCCTCCAGGCCAATGTATGTGTTAATTGTATTGCTGCTTTCAATGTAAGTCTGCCATTGTCATACTGGGGTGTATAATACTTGCATACTTGGCAGTGTATGTTCTCTTTTCATGGCCTTCTTTGACCACCTCTTATGTTGAAGGACGTTCCTTCTTTTAGAGCCCCGTGAATTAGAGGTCCAGAGAAAAGCTGATCAGGTACAAGGGTGCCTCTACTTACGAACGTCTCTTCTTACGAAGTTACGAAACGCCTTAACAGGAAAATATTGAATCTTGTTACGAAAGAAATTTCAAGCTACAAAAGGTAAAAATACAGTATGCTCTGCAAGTCGCAGCTCCGAGTTTCCTGAACGCAACATACTTATTGCTGCTCTTCCATTGGCTACTACCGAGCATCATCCTGGCATCCCATTGGCTAATGTGAATAACCCAGAAAAAGTTTACCAGATCGCACACTCTGCTGATGGTTGCTTTGGTCATTTTCAAAGGATTGTCAAAAGGCGACAAAAGCAAACATCCTTGTATCAGTTGTTTAGAAAACGCCAGGCAAAAACCGCTTTTGAGAGAGAACATGCACTAAAGAGGGCAAAAACCAATGAGGATGCAGTTAAATGTTAAGTGACCATCAGTTTTTACATTATGCGCAACTCTCATTTATTGTGCAGTAATCTAATTGTAATATGTATTTGTTACATATTTTAATGCATTTTTATGCTTTACAAAACATTTATGTCTGAACTTTTTTTTGGGGCGGGGGCTTGGAACGGATTAGGGCATTTACATGGAAAACGCGTCTCTACTTACAACATTTTTGAGTTCAGACATTTCTTCCAGAACCAATTAATTTCGTAAGTAGAGGTACCACTGTGTATATTTGGCGTCTCTTCTGTCGTGTGTCAACTGACTTATTTCTCTTGATCTCTTTTTTCTTAATTTCCTTTCAACTAATAAGATGCCTGTCGTTTCCGAGCAAATCATCCGCTTCCTCTGCTTCACCGCGCCTCTTCATCTCCTTCCTCCCACACAGATGGGGGTGGACGGGTGTTGTTGGGGTTAAAGTCAGATGAGATCTACTCTTGGATCACTGAAGGAGATCATGGCCTCTACCAAGTGCCAGTGAGAAGAGAGTCCGCTGTGAGGCGTGCGCAACAGATGGAAGCACTTCTTACTTGGCGTGGAGTCATGTTTCTCACACTCCACTGTGCACAGATGCGTGCACGTCAATAAGCGGAGCGCGCCATGCCGGTATGCAAGGAGACACACATCGACCCGCATGTGTGCACCCACACAGAGCCTCTCATCTCCCCTGCAGGCGTTGCAGGGATGTGGGGTGTTGTTCACATGGTATCTGCTGCTATTCTTTTTCTAAGCCACTGGAAGCCTGGTGTGTTCAATTAAACTGATTTATTTCCGCACTCAGCAGTCCGTGATCCCCTGCCCCCCTCTGGCGTCCTATACCGAGCGATATATGAGAATGCGCTGGGTGGCACAAAGCCTTTGGAGCAATCCACTATAGTTGAGCTAATTTAATGCTCTACAGTAAATAGTATTCACCAAATGCTAGATTAGAGACTGGTAAACAATATTGTGGCTTGGAGCGCAAAAAACATCTGCCTAATCAAAATGCCCGCATAAACACACTATTATTTGAAGGGCCTATATTAGATTTGAACCGCTCCAAAACACTAACCCACATAATGGCCATTCGTTTGCTAAAGTCAGGTGACGATCGGGTGCCCCCAATCCAAGACTTCACTCGTTTTTATGAGTTGACCGATATACATACCTACTACTAAGTCTCACTGTCCAAATCGTTTTAGTCACTGTAAAAACTTACTTTGGATTCATAACAACATCATATCTGCATGTGTTTGTCAGGTTGAAAGGGCAAGCGCAGGAGAATCGAGAGGGGTGCTTGTCATTTCAACAACGGTGTGATATTACTCAGGAGCTGCTGTTGGAATGGCAACACAAAGAGGCACAAATGAACCCTAAGTGGAGCGCTGCTAAGGAGTGAGTGATAAGTCTAAGGTATGAACTGGAGAGGGTCTGGCAGGAAGCTCACTCTCGTCTTTCCTCCGCTACTAATACATTGTCTCCCCTGTTTTATAGCCTCACAGCAAGAGTCAATGGTGTGAATGTCGAAAGCACATCCCCCACATCCCAGCACTCAAACCTGCTCTCCCGGATCTCCAGCTTGCTCCCCACAATCCAAAAATGTTGAGGCTCACTGAAGAGACTATAGTTGGGAATCCTGTCTTGGCCAATTCTGTGATTGTCAGATGATTAGACCGTGTACCAAGTCGATGGACCAAAGTGAACTGCCATTAGCTTGAACTTCTCCATATACATGCGCATTTTATATATTTTTTACATTTATTTTGAAGAACCAAAAATGTCTTTCACGCTCAGCCTGGAGTACTTTACTGAAGCACCATTTCAAATAACTTTCACCAGATTTTCTTCTTGTATGATTTACAAAACCACAACCACAGATTAGTGACAGATGGAAATAGCTTGTTTCAATTTTAAATATTTCCAATGCTTTCTTGTCTGGGAGGACTTGAAAAGGAGCATGAGCAGACATACATTCTTTGTGGCACGAAAAACTTTATAATCCTCGACAGCCACAGAAATGAACAATTGTTGAAACTTAACTAGTTTGAATTTTCACCACAAAGTAAACATGCTGCTAATGTACAATTTGAATCAGGTGTGGAAACTTGGTTTGCAAGTTTATGGCTTATGTTTTTGCGTATTTTTTTTATTAACACAGTCCATAATGCATGCATTCATGTTTTGAAAGGTTTTTATCAATATGTAGATAATGTTAGCGTTTGCATGTTCTCATGTTTGGTTCTTCTATTGCAGTGGTCCCCAACCACCAGGTCGCAGACCAGTACTGGGCCGTGGGCTACTTTGAACTGAGCAGCAGCGGGACGCACAGATGAAAGAATATCAAAACTTACAGTACATTACCGTCAATGCTAATTGCTTCAATCGTGTGAAGCCCGCTCTGCACAATATGTGGCGAGCAGCTCTTGCTCAAGCATTATGTTGAGTTATATAGTTTCATGCAACTTATATTTGTTCAATGATGCCATATGTCGGCGCATTATTGTAGTCACATAAAAACATGGCTTGACGTTTATCATTGTGTTCACAAAATGCCCCAGTTTTTGTTGCTGTTATTGTTGCGGCTTGTAAAGGTACATAAAAATACACAGTGGACTTGTGTTCATTGGTGTGACATAATCAGCCAACCCCGCATTTGCTGTGATCAAAATAAATACATATAATAAGCTGCTGGAGCTAAATAAATTGCAAATATAAACACAAGGTAAATTAATAAATAATGTATTTCAAAACACCATGGCTCATTAATACAGAGATACGATGACAGCTCTGCATTCAATTATAGCGAAATTGGTGTGCTTCCTACTTTCGGCTAATTTTCACTGCATTAACACCCCTTTTGAACTCATCGTAGCTTCATTGTGTGCCGCAGCTCATTGTTTAGTTGTCATTTTGCAACTGTTACTCATTTACATCATTCTCACTTGGGGGGTGGAATAATGGGCTGCGGCCACCAACTGGCTGGAGACTGCGTTTATGGTTAATTCACAGGCTGTCTGTGTCATGGGGCCGCACACAATCAAATAATGGAACATAAATGTTGACATGCTCAAATGTGTGTACTTTAAAGGTCATATACGGTTTATATATATATATATATGTGTGTGTGTGTGTGTGTGTGTGTGCCAACCTGAATATTTACACCGTGTTCATGGAGTCTTGCAGCTTCTTCAGTCTTGAAATGTATTTTTCTCTTGTCAGAACAAGAACTCTCTTGATTTGGAATCGGAACCAAGCACAAAGCGCATGGGTCGAGTTTTCATTCTTTGGGGATTTTCGCATGTGCCGGTGTGCAACTGACTAACTACCGTCCTAGGTAAGCGATTCTTCTCACTCCCTTTAAAATCAGTACGCAGGAGGTGCAGTTTTCGATGTTACAAAAGCACAAATTAACTCGCTTAAAGTCCATCCAGAAGATCGAAGCATGCAAAGTACGTTTATAAGTAATTGAAAGCAGAGCTCCATGGTGCCACAGCCACGGAGAGTGATTTAAAAAATATCAAGATGATAATAATAATAATACGTTTTATGAATTGATTTCTTTTACACCCACCTCACGTCAGCACAAAGCTCAGAATCTGTATACATGCACCATGATCAAATTCACCAAAATCACGTGACACCAACTGTGCCACAACTTAGACCTACTTTGAGCTGGTCTAACATTTTGTCTACTTCTCGCCACCAAAATGTTTGATGCACCGGGGTCATGTCATCGGAAATACCCTCAGCTCGCGGTCTGCCACATTCCCAAACACGCTCCACTGGCAGTGCACTGACACAAAAATCAACATGTGCCGATTTTTACGTCCGAGCGCACGTACGCTGTCTACGAAATAGAGCCCAGGGAATGTGTTATTGTAAATCAGTGACACTTTACATCTGATTACCTGCTCTAAATGGAAGCTGGTGAGAGAATTTCTGACTCAAATCTGAATTATTTCACTTGTCTGCATCATGTCTGGGTTGCAAGCCTCTAATATGAGTCACGGGGGAGGTGACATGATGTCAGCGGCGATTCTCGTTAATTGTTGAATCCTAACCAATGAAAGCTATTCAGATTTTGCCTTCGGAGTTTCGTGGTTAAAACGTGGACAGCGTTTGCAGTGTAGTCATCCTTTTTGTCTGGCCGCACACAAAGATTGAATCAGCATAAAGCAGAAACATGGATCGTGCCTCTTGATGAGGTGGCAGCTGCACACACACACCACACACTTGCCTGCCCTTAAAAGCAGCTTGCCGTGTGAGCAAATGAGAGAGAGCTCCCAGATTTTCCCATCATTCCTCCCTGTAATCCCCCCAGACCTCCTTCTGAGGGCTGAATTTGCACGATCGCACTCCTCGGGGGGTCAAGCACACGCACAGACACACATGCGAACAGAAACACATGCATGCTTGCAGGCTTGACAGTTTGTTTTGTAGATGGCTCTTCCGAATGTGTACTTAATTTTTTTTTTTTTTTTACTGAATTATCGGTCTGTTCTAAGAGTTCATGCTATGATGCTAACAAACGCACACTCTGCCAACGGAGCCACAGCCGCTGTGCTCCGTTACATTTACTTTTGTAATTTTAAGGATAAGTTGTACTGCACATCAGGAGTTTTCATGCGGCATACATTTTGCTCTTACTTGAATATTTTAAAGAAGAAATGCTATTTTGAATGGGTTACATCAGGGGTGTCAAACTCATTTGAGTCGCGGGCCAATTTGGAGTTATGTCTTCCCTCAGAGGGCCGCTATGACAGTGAAACCACAAAATTATTACTTGCCCACAAAAAAATGATTACTAGTTCTGAAATCAGTCAAGTCAATTATAATAGTTTGTTCGATTATTGTTCAAGTGAGTGAAAACTGGGGAGCAAATTTATTGCAAAATCTCAAGGTTATTTATTACATATGACAATTTGACATTTCGGTACAGATTTTAGCAAGTTGACATATAGGATTTGCTTTCGCGGGCCACATAACATGACCTGGCGGGCCGGATTTGGCCCCCGGGCCTTGAGTTTGACACCTACGCGTTATATTAAGCTACATTCTGTCCTCTACTTCGATTAGAATCTATTATTGCTTGCATTATGTATTTGCTTTGGGGTTTTTTTTTTCGAGAGAGACTTGTGCCACTTGTGCTCTTTTTCCAATCCAATGTAACCACTCCAGGCATTTAACTCCATTTCATCTCATCAATCAAACGGAGCCTGGCAGTCACACACCGCGTCTCTGCGGCTCCCACACAGAAGCAAAGTTTTCAGAGTGACGCATTTACGGGAAGCGGGGCAGAAACAATGGAGGGAACAATGGCATGCGACTCACAGTCAGAAAAAGGCAGAACAGCTGGCCACATAAGAAACAGAACAGGTATGTCATACGCTGTCATCTGTGTCTGCTTAAAAATGTCCTTATTGTAGCCTACAAGTGTGTGTGTGTGTGTGTGTGTGTGTGTGTGTGGTGGGTAGACTGACGTGATTAACCACAGCCAGTGGAGTGAATAATGTCTACCCCGACTTGGATGCAGTGGAATTTAGATGCTGCTCTTTGTTATACTTAAGGTTAAGTAGTCCTTTCTGAGATACACACAAGTGTGTATATATACACACACACACACACACACACGCGTGCACACGAGGACCCTCAACCTCTTCTGCAGGTGCACCCACAAAGATGCATTACACTGTTGATTCATGATTGAGAAAAAAAAAATCTGTGTAATATCCAATTCCAATTTGAACCGAATCAAGGCAATTGTTTGAATATGATGCTGACATGCACTTCCAGCATTTTCAGATTTTACTCATCTGAAGTGGACTCAGATGCTTTGCTCATGACATTTTCTTCAGACATGCATGTGACTCAAGAACATTTACTGCAACTATTTCAACCCTGTCTGGGACTTTGTTTTTGTTCTTCTCTCAGCCGTTTCATTTTAACCCGCCACTTATCCTTTTGCTCCTTTGGCTATGTTTTCCTATTCTTTTGTGCAAAGTTGACTTTCTGAAAGGATCGTCCAAAAATGGAATATGTGTGAATACTATCATGTACACGATGTGCATGTTGGTTGGTCTCATGTGGCTATCTTAAGGCATTTTGTGTAGATCACTAATGGTTTTAGAAACAGATGGAAGTTGTATCAAGCGTGTATCAAGCGAAGGAATTGGTTATTTACTCCTAGGGGCATTTGCTATTTGAGCCTCGTTTCAAATGTTGCGATTGACCTGATGGCACATTGTTCCTCCCATCACAGCACATTTGATCTCGTAAAACTTGAATGAGGATTCCGAGGCAAAAACGTTTATGCTGCCTTTCCAGCAGCTCCTATATTTTGTTCTTCTACTTCTTCCTTTCATAACTTTGCTGCTGTGAATTGGGAATTTCTCCGTTGTGAGACTAATAAAGGTTTTTTTAATCTTATGTCGACATCTAGAAAACGAACCACTTGGAGACGGAGTCGTGAGCAAGCCTAATAATCAGACAGCCAGTCGTCAACATGGCATGGCTTTTAAAAGCAGAAGTTACCTCGGTAACGATTCATGTCAGGTGCGGCTCGTGCGGGAAACGTCGACACTCCCGTCTGAGACTGAAACACAAAGCAAAAAGGCACAGGATCATGACACAAGCTCGTCTCAACTGGTCCGTGACACAAAAAAAGTTGGGGACCATTGATCTACGGTACCCCCGTGAATTTTAAGTCAGTAATTTGCACTGCACAAACTTTTAAGAATAGGACATGTGAATGGATTCAAGTATTTATTTCAAGGGAACTCGTGACAGGTGTCTCGTTGTTGCAAATCTGGAGAAGGTACAATGAACATCTACCAGCTGTTACGATTCACACGACATAATTCTAGCTTTGTGTCCACATTACATGATGGTTTCATATCCCCACTACGAGTGAAAATTGAACCCACATAAAGAGTGGGAATAAAAAGCAAAGCAACACACTGCGAGTTGGGACCATTTGTTTTGATGTGGAAACATAATTACCGTGCATCCGCATAAAACAGCAAAATATGTACTGCTCTCACTTGACTCCCAATTGACCTTGATTCAGCTGCACAAACACATTTCGCCCCACAGACAGCAGACTCTGTCATCAAATATTTCAGGCGAGGTGATCAAAGGCAAACTAAACACAGTTGTCAGATCGAGAAAAACAAGTGGCACGGTCCTATTTGTGTCATCATCTCAGACATGAAAAGCATATCAAGTTATTCAATCTGGGTTTCTTGACCTACACCCGTGGAACAGGAAGTGGTCACTCGGGTACCCTATTTGAACACACCCAGCAGCTGTGTACATACAGTACACACATACACAAACACACACACTCACGAGACAGGGAGGAAATAACCACACGGAGCCCGACCGTGCTGCTCACACGCACATTCTCCCCATAATGAGGAAGTGTTGTTTTCTCATTTGATGTGACTCACGCAAACGGAGCCTTTTTAAATGGTGTCACAAAACCTCAAGCATAACACGCGTACACGCGCATGCAAATCCTCACACGCCAATTAGTCATTTTCTTTCTTCTTTGACACACACTCCCGCGATTCTTTTTGTCACACTTGCACGCATACAGTAAACGTGTCAACTCAGATGAGCGAATGCGGCCAACATCCATCGACGAAAACGGAGGCGAGCTCGGTTTTGACTTGCTTTTTGAATTTGAGGGCTACATTCTGACATTTGTCTCTGCAAAGATCATGATACTCTCTTTTGATTGGGGCTGTCAAATGTTAGCCAATAAAGTCAACGATGATTGTTCCAAAGCATTTTAACGAGGCCTGTCACTTATCATTTTCAAATTTATAAGAAGCTATAAAAGTTAGGCCACCATCCTATTGTTGCGCTTGCTTTGGTGTCATCCTGTTAAATCATCCTGTTCATAAAAGTAAAAAAAATCGGCTGTTGCATTTAAATGGATCTACCCGGCAGATCTCGATGAGATGTTATTATTTCGTGCAACCACTGGATGAAATAAAATGGAATCAATTCTACACACCAATTTATTTTTTTTCAGTGTACGCTCCCACAAAGCCGAGAGGCACAATGGGTAGCTGTGTGAAAGCATCTCTTTGCCGAACGCAATGAAAACATGTTGGTGAATGATCATCACGCGTTACACACTGCTGGCTTGCCATTCGCGTGTGCGGACGCACCGGCAGCTGCAGTTAAGCTTTTATTGTCGTGTACTTGACTGCAGACGCGGAAAAAGGGACAGTGTCGTGTCTGGTTGTGACCGTACGTTGTCAGTTGCAGTGCCGTTGCCATGCGGCCTGATGTTATTACCTTTTTTGTATCATATAAAACTGGGCGTGGCCTGATAGCTCCCGGTATTTAACTCATTCAGTAACAGCCACTTCTGGACCAAGTCTGAAAAGACGTTTAAAAACGTCTTTGGGAGTGAATGAGTTAAGCTCGAGTGGGCTCAGCGAGGCCCGGTGAGAATGTCAAGCTATCTTGCATGCCGACCGCATCTAGCGCCGCTCTCGATTGTTTCTTTGCATTTTTGTGTCATGCATCCAGCCCTGATTTCTGTTGTTACTTGTATGTCAAGATTTGAACTCAGCCACTCCCATCTGCTCTCTGCATCCGGCCCTCACATGACGAACGGCGTCCATTTCCCCAATCTAATCTTGAATTCAAAATTCATTTTGAGAAAGACAGCACTTGTTTCATTTTTCGAACATCTTTTGGCATTCAGTGACTTTAGAGCAGAGAGTTCCCATGTTGACGATCCGTTCAGTGCTTGGCTGATCAGTAATGTCCTGGTGTGATGCGTATTTGTACAATAAATGTTCCACTGCGTCAATAGAATGCCCCACAATAAAGGCACGCCGCCATTGTGTTTGTACCAAGGGAATAAGGTGGAAGAAGGATGCAGGAAAAGACAGAAGGTTGAGCCGCAAAATAAAACCTTGGAAAGTGGAACGAAAACCAAGAACAATGAAGCAAAACATCCTAAAAAATTTGCGAGGAAATATGTGGTTTGTTTTACTCTTCTGGCAGTCAATTGAAGTACAAGTACATGGGGGGAATACTTCTCATGAAATATTTGTTGTTACACTTGAATAGTCTCAACAGAGAAGGACGCCATTCATCAGACGGTCTCAAACCAAACGCAGAATATTGACTTGTCATTCTCGCTAGTGGGCAGTTTGACTGTTTTGCCAGCAAAACACAACCGCTGGCGCTACAGCTGCGGCGCGCTCGTACAGACTTGCAGCAGATGGCAAGAGAGAAACCCCGAACTCCTTGACCAAGTGCGTTAAAAACTCCGTTAAAACTGAAGCGCGGAAGTGGATGCGAGTCGACGAACGTCAATTCTCAGTGACGTCCCTCCCTCATTGCTCTCTCAACTCAGTCTGGCCGCCCCGAAAACTCAAGTCTGTCTGCGGAGACCGTCCCTGACCTTTAACCTCACACTGACATCACTGAAGTCACATGACACACAAACATCAGTACTTATTATATGTCCGCCTTGCGTGTTTTTGCGTGGAAGCTGTGAGCGTGTACGATAGCAGCGTCGGCATGTGTTTGTGCGCCGCCACCGGAATGTGTTTTACAGCGTTGAATGAAAAGGCAGTCTGCGTGTGATTTTGATGTAATAGCCTTGTAATCCCGCTCTCACTAAGGTGCCCCTAATGATGGCTGTCCCTCCCTTGCAGCTCGACTGGCGTGCACGGGATCACACACGTAGCACATGGCGAGCTATTCGGCGCGGGCAGGAAGGAGAATATACCCGGCAGCCAAGTGCGAGTGTACAAAATGACGCATGTGCACCTTAAAGTGTGACACATGGCTTTTGTGGCATAAAAAGCTCCACATATGCGGAGAATTACTGCTGGCCTGTTAAGTAAACCACGCGGAGAGAATGAGAGTCGTATAGCGCGTGGTGTTTCACCGCATGATCGGGATTCCCCTCGAACCAAGTAGCAGATGTTGACGTGGTCAAGTCCATATGCTCTAATGACACTAACATACTGCATGTATGCATACACGAATCCGAATGATTTACGACTAAGACACGGTGTCGTGCTGTACCGTGTGTGATCTGTGATTTGTCATGATAGATGAAGGAAAATTGATTTTTGCAACCAACTAATATTGACCTCTCAGACAGTTAGCGCGGGGTTGCCATTGTAAGGAGACCCTCTTCTTTGTATGACACACGCCGGTGTAAGAAACAATTGTTACATTCTGGCCTTAAGAATGCACACAGTACAGTAGGCCTTATTGGCAAGAGCATGTCACATGTTTGTAATTACCGCTAAACAAGCCAGTAAGCAACATTTTTGGCCGTGGCCCATATTGGTTTGAAACACATGTCGAGAAAAATATGACCTGTAGCAACATTGAGATTTCTGACAAGCTGTCACACGATGAGTTCTACTTTGTAATTACACTTGATTTAGTGACAGAAACGGAGTGACTCCTACTTTTAAGATGTGAACAAAATTGTGTTGCGTTTTTTATTTTTTTTCAACTTTCAGTCATGTTTTAATGTTTCTGCTCTGGCACGTGTATCCCTGTACAACTGCAATGAGAGAGCAGAGAGGATTCTATTAAAACACCATTTAATCCTTGACACTCACTGGAAATGTGTCTATATGCTTTCAACCTATTTGGTTCATTATCTCGCCGGTGCAGTTGTTGAACATTCACTGCTCACACTTTTATTTTTGATCCCTTCTCGCTTAGCACTAGACTGATTTGAAATTACACGACTTGTATGTCCTAGCAAAAATGTCCTCTGCACTTCACCAGGCACACTTTTCAACCAAGTGTCAAGATTTCAGAAATTACCGGTATTTCTCTGTGAGGAAGTAGCCAAGGGATGGCTTTTTTTGTGTGTGTGTTTAAACTGCAGGGTGAGTGTGTGACTGATCCATTATGAACACTTTTAAACACCATTTTTTTCCTGTTGCATTGGCGTGCAAGTCGCCCTGTTTGGATCTCCTTCATATCTTGCTCACCACAGACACACGCGCGACAGGGAGTGGTGTGCGTGTGTATGTACAACTAAGCTCTTGTTCGTCATAGGGTGTCCCTGAACGCCTTCATCCCGCGTCGTTATGGTCATGCCGGAATTTTGCCATGCCATAAGCCCTCCCACACACCATAATTAAAGTCACCCGGGCAACGGGAGAAAGAATGCTCAGTATTCTTGTTGTTGTGGTAACTGCGTGAGTGTGAGAGCGGGGAGGTGCTGGTCGTAGGTGTTGGTTAATGATGGAGACAATGAGGCCTCAGTCTGCCACCTCATGCAGTGTGCTAATGAAAACGATAAAACAAGCACGTGCGTGTGTGTGTGTGTGTGTGTGTGTGTGTGTGTGTGTGTGTGAGAGTGTTATTTCATAACTTTTGTGTGATTAGGGCCATCATACAACTGTGTCAAAAAGACCCAATTAGGTACATCAATGGAAGATCCAACTCATACTACCCCTACAGGATTACAACCACCCAGCGCCTCGCCTCAATTGTCTGCTGGTTGTTTTAAGCGTACACAGTCACATAACTGTGATGGAAACATGCAAAATGCTTCATGTTTTATCATATTTTATCTAGATTGTGTTTTTGACCACAAAAAAAAAGTGTACCTGTACTGTATGTTTTTATGCAACTCAATGTGGAGTGGAATGGGGTGTGGGGTGTGTACTGTTTGGCCATTCAGTTGCTCGTTCTCGGCGAAATTGTAGCCAAGCCTTTTATTTTCTATAGCAATTGTCCTCAATAATGTTAGGCAAGTAACGGGACACACCCTGGAATGGTTATAATCAATCACACGACACATATATACAATTATAGACAAGTTATGGAATCTACGCTCAACCTAGCATGCATTGGATTGAGAAAAAAATGAGTAACCGGAGAAACCCCACTTAATCGCAGAGGAAGTCGAGGTTCGAATTCACGACTTTAGGGGCAGACGTGACAAACCACGTATGAACCTGTAACCAATATTGTGAATTTAATAGTTATTGAATGCTGCAATACATGAAATGTTGGGTCGTACTTCCCTCTGCTGTTTGTCCAGAACTACTGCAACGCATCGTTCTGAACAATGTATAGAATTGTACTTTATTGAGCATACCACCCGCTAAATTCACAACTATTACACATTTTATCAGATAATTTGACTATAGATGCGCAATAGTGTCGTATGTATGATGACGAAACTATAATAATAAAGATAAAATATCGCATTGCGGAAGTCCCTCGCTGTTCATGTGTAGGCATCATTGCTGGTGACTACACTCGGTTCGAGCACAAGACAGGAGACGATTCTTATTTTTCTTTGTGTGGTCGCTATCACTGAGTCGCTAAACACCTGGCGTGCCACAGTGCACCTTCACTGCCAGAAGCGAACTGCAGGAAGCTCCACCCCTTTATTTACATACACCCAGAACATGTATCCCTCCACACAAACTAGTACCAACATTAAACTATACAGTAGTGCTAGTGGCATACATCGTCACCCAACACCCCACTCGATGGTGCCACGTGCACTAACATTGCATTAGTTACCAAACATATAGGGTCTAAACTTTTCAATTTTTGCCCTTGTAGCAGATTTAGTAAACACGTCTGCTACCATACTATCTGTTGGACAATACATCAAAACAATTCTTTTCAGCAAAACATTGGACCTGATGAAATGGTATTTAATGTCCACATGCTTGCTCCTTTGGCGATACACTGGATTCTTCGCAAGGTGTATCGTTCCCTGATTAATCCTCGAATATCTTCGTGGATTGTTCAAATCCTGGGTGGAAGTCTTTCAAAACTTGTGTAAGATATAGTGCCTCCTGAATGGTAGCCGCCAGTGCAACATATTCAGCCTCACAAGTTGAAAGTGCAACTGTCTGTTGTTTCTTTGTCTTCCATGAGACAATAGCACCCCCTTGTGACAGACTAAAGCAATAGCCTGTGGTGCTCTTTCTGTCCTCTTTATCATTTGCCCAGTCGGCATCGGAGTAGCCTACCAACTCTAATTGTGCGTCACTCTTTTTGTAACATAGCACTTGGTTCTTAGTTCCTTTTAAGTACCTATACACATGTTTTAATGCTGTCAAGTGCTTTTCTCTTGGATCAGACATATACTGAGATAGTCTACTCACAATCCAGCTAATATCAGGTCTAGTGCAGGTCATGATGTATATGAGGCTGCCCAGCATTGCTCTATATTTCCTCTGATCGGTTTTGTCCCCCTCTGGAGCCAGGTCACATTTGATTTCACTTGGAGTGGCTCTTGCTTTGCATTCAGACATGCCAAACCTTTCCAATATTTTCTCAATATATCTGGATTGGTTCAATGTGATTGAGCCCACATTTTGCTTGAAATCAATCCCAATGAAATGAGTGAGGCATCCGAGATCTTTCATCCTAAACTTACTCTTGAGTTTCTCTTTGATCTCGCATAAACACCTCTCATTGCTGGCAGCCACAATGATATCATCGACCCACACTAACAAAATTTCTTTTTCTTTGTCAGACATTTTGGTGTAAATACAGTGGTCTGCTTGACTCTGTACAAACTCGTTCGCAAGTAAAAACTCATGAAGCATCATGTTCCAATTTCTCCCAGACTGTTTGAGGCCATATATGGATTTGTTTAACTTACACACAAGTTGTACACCATCCCTTTGTTTCACACAAAAACCTTCAGGTTGATCCATGTATAGTTCGCAGTCAATAGGTGCATGTAAGTATGCTGCCTTCACGTCCATTTGGTGTAACAGCAACTCATACTGTGCAGCAAGCTGCATCAGTAGTCGCAGTGATGTCAGATTAGCGGTCGTGAAAATGTCTCAGAATAGTCAAGTCCTTCTCTCTGACTGTACCCTTTGGCTACATATCTCGCTTTATATGTTTCATTGCCTTTGTCATCCTCCTTTAAAGCATACACCCACCTTCCCCCACTGTCTGTCTACCCTCCGGTAATGGCACAAGGGTGAAAGTGTCATTCTCTTTAAAAGAAGTCATCTCATCTATCATCGCCTTTCTCCACTTTTCTGACTTTGGCGATGCCATTGCCTCGTAGAATGTTTGTGGCAATCCCACTGTTGCTCTATAGCAGTAATCAATTGTGATCTCATTGCCTTTTATCACACATTCATAATCCTCTAAATATTTTGGTGTCTTCCTTTCTCTACTAGAAGTGCGAGGAGTCTCATTACCATTGGTTGAGTCCGTGTCGCAGTCAGGTTTAAGCTCTGGTTCAGTGTCAGAATCTTTTCCTACATATTCCGTCTGTAACTGACTTGCTTTAGGCATAGTTACCCACTCTACATAGTGGTCCTCCAGTTGGGTCTTCTCGGTCTGCGTCTCACTCTCAGTCACGGTCTTTGTGATGAAGTGGACCAGTCTGTGTTTCTGAACTTTGTTTGTCTCTGGAAAATAAATCAAATAAGCAGGTGAATGACGGTCAAAACCAACAAAGATCCCCTTTTTGCCCTTTGGATCTAGCTTTCTCCTGTTTTGCTCATACACCATGCATTCTGAACCAAACTTTTTCATTTTTGACAAATCTGGTCTTTTTCCTGTGAAAAGGAAATAAGGAGTCTCCCCTGTTCTTTCGCAGTAACATCTGTTCCGTATAACTGCTGCTGTTCTGGCTGCATATGGCCATAGCTCTTTGGGTAAGCCTGATTCTATCAGCATACACCTGACCATCTCAAACAATGTGTGCCAGTTCCTCTCTGCTGTCCCATTTTGATGTGGGAGTAGGGCGCTGATCTCTCATGTTTTATCATATTATCTCGAAGTAGAGATTGATACTCTTTTGAAACAAACTCTGTCCCATTATCCGATCTCATTCGCTTCACTTTACCATATGGTGCTGTGTCTGCCAAGAACTGCTTTGTAGCCTCGACTGCCATGTTTTGTTCCTGAGAAAGTATACAAAAACAGCTCCAGAAAAGTCATCAGTAAAAGTGATGGCATATTTGTACCCGTCGAATGACTCTGGGTCAATAGGCCCACCTAGATCTGTATGTACCAGCCCTAATGGCTCTTTAGCTCTCACATCACTTTTCCTGTTTCTATTCTGGGTGAATTTCCCTTGAATACAGGTTTCACACTGGTTAGGTCTAGTTTTGTTACTAATTTTCATACCTTCTACCACAGCTTCAAGCTTAGCAATATCACCATAGTTACAATGGCCCATTATCTCATGCCATGTTTTCATGTCTAAAGATGCATTGCAGGAGTCCTCACTGCATGCAGAATTTTCTGTGACAATGTCAAGATAGTACATACGGTCCTTTACAATCATCTTGCATATTGTCCCATCTGAAAGAATCATTTTGTTGTCATTCTTCGCAAAGTTGAACTTCGCTCCTTTCGAAGTTGCTGCATCCACAGAAAGGATATTCTGCGGGTATTCTGGGATGAGGAGAGCATTTGTGAGCTTGACACTCACTACTCGTCCACTGCTGTCGGCCAGCTTGATTTGCGCGTCCCCTTCTTCTCGACACTTCCGGTGATCCGTCTTCCATCAGCCAGCTGCATGATGTGATCTTTAGGCGGAAACTTTCATCAAATCGGATGAATGCGTTCTTGTCGGTGATTATGTGGGCAGAAGCACCGCTGTCCACGAGTAGTCCATATTGCTGCGCTCCCTTGGGTCGCCATTCACTCACCGAACAATAATGTTTCTTCTTCTTCCCTCGAAGATTTGGCTTGGTCTCTGCCACGGAAAACTTTTTCCGAATCGTCCATAACTGTAGCCACTTTATTGTTCTTATCAGCTTTTGTCGTTCGCTTGTGTGGTTTCTTGTCCTTACTCGTGCAGTCTCTTGCTTTATGCCCCACTTTCTCACAAATAAAGCATTCTCCATTGAAGACGTATTTCTTGTCTTTTTCTTTGGGCTTCGGCTTGAATGACTTGGCGGTCATTACTTCATCTGGTCTGGGCCTGCTTCGGTAGCGGAGGGTGCATTCAAAACTTCTCAGCCTAGTCTTGAATTCAGCAAAGGTTAACACTTCCCTCGTTTGAGTCACATGCACAGAAAATGGGTTGTACTCATCAGTGAGTCCTTTCAACACCATAGCCACCAATAGTGCATCGCTTAGGTTCTCTTTAGCTCTTTGTAGCGCGCCACTAGCTTCTCGACACGTGCTAGATAGCCCGCTAGCTCTCGCCGTTAGCCATTAGCATATTGGTTAGCTCTGTGTACAGCCCGACAATTCGCGGCTTTTCTTCGGACTCAAAATGGCGTCTCAATATTTCCAGACTTTTCTTACCATCTTCTGGTGCTTCATACAGGATGAGTGTCAGTGTTTTATCATCCAAGCAGCCGCACAGTTCAGCATATGCCAGTTCGTTTTTCCACACGGTTTCTGTTGCGGCCTGTTCGCTGGATCCCGTAGCTACATCACACCGAGGATAGCATCTTTTAGCCCGATGGTTTTCAAGTATGCTAGGAACCTCGCCTCCCAGATGTGATAGCGGGCCTCATCTCCGTCAAATCGCGGCGGTAATCCTCTCCCATGGAGCACCGCTGTGCCTGGAACCCACCTGGGCCCATAACCTGTTGATCCTTCTGCTGCGGAAGTCCTCGCTGTTCATGTGTAGGCATCATTGCTGGTGACTACACTCGGTTCGAGCACAAGACAGGAGACGATTCTTATTTTTCTTTGTGTGGTCGCTATCACTGAGTCGCTAAACACCTGGCGTGCCACAGTGCACCTTCACTGCCAGAAGCGAACTGCAGGGAAGCTCCACCCCCTTTATTTACATACACCCAGAACATGTATCCCTCCACACAAACTAGTACCAACATTAAACTATACAGTAGTGCTAGTGGCATACATCGTCACCCAACAGATGTCCCATTTTGAAATAGTGAAGATTGTCTTAATGTCTATAAAACCATTTCGTGAAACTTTATATTGTGAGCGTGTACGTGTGTGAGAATGTGCGTGTGTGTCTGTGCGTGTGTGTGCGCGTGCGAGAACGTGAGAGAACGTGTAGGCGGATGGATATGTACCAGAGCTAAGAGTAAAAAGTCTCTAACTTGTAACTTCCCGTAATTTAGGTCATTTGAGCAGTAGGGACTTCCACTTCCCTCCGGTTAAATTTGTACGTTACCTGCACAGCGAATATGTTGTTTTCTTACGGCTTCGCTGTCCATTGTCTGAGCGCAAAACGATTGCTTAACGTGTTACGTGTTTGTGTGTGTGGTGCTGCACAGATATTCATGTTGTCGTCTACACGCGTTGCGGACTTAATTTGGGCGCGTTCAGAAATACAATACAGTAATACAATAGCAGATAGCGGCCAGGGGGAAAACACGAAACTATTGTAAAAACGTGAAAATTGTCACGTAATACCATGAACATTTTTACATAAAAACCTGAAAAGTACAAAATATGATAATATCACGACAACCTCACGGAGGACTCCCCAATTTCTATCGAGACCTTAGTCCCGTCCTGGAACAGGACGCACAGGCACGTGCTTCCAAATGCAATGGCACTAAAAACTGGATTTGCTGAGCTCGTCACGAAATCACGGTGACCCAGAAGATTTCCTCATGCATGGAGCAAAAACTAAGTAAGTGTATTTTTACGTTGCCCGTTGTTGACAAGTTTTTACGTGATAATATCACGTTTTTACATGACAGTTTCCACGCTTTTACATGACACGTTTCGTGTTTTTTTTTCTTGGTTTGGTAGCAATATGCTTCCGCACAATAATATTTTCACAAACAAAAATCTCACACTACCCAAACACACAAGCACACACACACACACACACACACACACAAGCAATTTCCCTTTTCACCAAAAACCCTCTTGATTTTTTTTCCTGTGAGAGGTCAAATTTAATTTTTGGTCAAAACAGTCATCCATCCATCCATCCATTATCTGATCTACTTATCCTCATAAGGGTCGCGGGGCATGCTGGAGCCTCTCCCAGCTGTCTTAGGGCAGTAGGCGGGTTACACCCTGACACCCTCCACCCAATCGCAGGGCACACATAAGCAAACAACAATTTACACTCACAATCACACCTGAGGACATTTTAGAGTGTTGAATTGACCTACCGTGCATGTTCTTGGAATATGGGAGGAAAGTGGTTATAAATTGGCTGATGTTTTTCCAGACATTTAAAAAATTATTGAGATATGATGTCATAGCAGAGGGCTTTATGCATGCACTCTCATTTAAAGCATAAATAGTTTTCTTTGGGTTGCAACATAACATTTACCCCCCCCCCCCCCCCCTCTCTCAAACACTAATGCAAATCAAATAAATGTATTTTATTAAACAAAAGCCCTGTTTGGGGTGTGTGGTAGCTCTTTGGTGAGCGTAAATGTTATTGGTTGCTTGACAGTACAATAACTTGTACTTGTAATTAAAAATACGAGCGTTGCGAAACTACTTTTCGTCTCGGATGTACACTAACGTCTGCGCCGCAACAGCTTTGTGACGTCATCATCTCAGTCCGGCATCCTGTTCCGTTTCGTAGCTGACTGATAGCCTCCGCCGTCGTCGTTATTTCCCGAAAGAAGATGGCCGCAGGTCCCCTTTCGGTTTCTTCAACTGCATCGACTACCAACGATGGCATCCTCATTGGTGACAAAGTTTACTCCGAAGTTTACCTTACGATCGACAACTCTCTTATCCCCGAGGACAGGCTCTCGCCGACGCCGTCAATGCTCGACGGCCTCGACCTCCACACCGAGACCGACCTTCGCATCCTGGGATGTGAGCTGATTCAATCGGCGGGCATCCTTCTCCGTTTGCCTCAGGTTAATAGCCTCAAGTCGCTTGAAAGCCATATCGCGTTTCTGATATCCATGGTAGTTGGCAAGCAAATGGGCGACGGCCTGTTAGCTGCTAGCTTGCTATGTCGCTGGCGTGGTGGAGTCAAAATGGCGTCGGCCCATTGTGCTCTTTCCACGGAAAACGTTAAAAATTAAACCTATTTTATGTTTTCAACAGGTGGCGATGGCAACGGGGCAGGTGCTTTTTCATCGTTTCTTTTATTCCAAGTCCTTCGTCAAGCATAGTTTTGAGGTAAGTTTCCAGGCTGTTGGTGCGGTCTCATGCTAGCGTGTCGTTGGTGGAACGTTGGCGGGCGCCATGTTGGACACTTTCAAACGCTGCTTAATCCTCCCTTATCTGTTCCAATAATTCCCACAACCTCCATAAGAAATGACCACTATCAATTACTTGTTTTTAAAATCCACGGCTCCGTTGTGCCGTTTTTGTCTTTTATTATAGTTGTGGTGTTTTTGTCTCGATTTCTACGACCTCTTTCTTGCAACCTTGTGCTTCATTTTGTATTTAGATTGTTGCAATGGCATGTATTAACTTGGCCTCCAAGATTGAAGAAGCACCCAGGCGAATAAGAGATGTCATCAACGTTTTTCATCACCTCAAGCAGATTAGAGTGAAAAAGTAAGTACCTGCGCTTTTGACACTTCCCTCCCTGTTAAAAATATCTCTCTCCTGGTTGGAACATGTTTCAGTCTAGGGCTGGACGATTATGGGGAAAATGATTATTGTGATTGAGACCGAAATCACACTTACTAAAATTATTATTCATTGATTTCAAATTTAGTATTTATTCAACTTCTAAAACTCAACTACTACAAACTATTATCATAGCCTCTGGTCCATTCACTGAACACTCTTTTTTATAAGTATAAAATGACTTTATCAACATCATGTGAAATTCAAACCTCTTGCATTTTTATTCTGCTACCTTCACACCGTTGGTACCTTGATCAATGCATATTAAAAAAAAGCTTGGAATAAGCGCTACCCATATCTCTTAACCATATTTATTTAGCAGTAATTATTTTGCCATGACTGGAAATTCTAATGCTAGCATTATTTTTGCTGGTTGTGCAGTAAGTTGACAGTGAATTGGTTATTTTAGTGCGATATATAGGCTACCATGTTACAGTTCAACTGGCTTCCACAATGGTTGAACTTTTTTCAGTTCTAACCCCAACCTTTTTGTAAAGTGAGTACTAGCAATGTTTTTAAAATGAAGCATGTTTTGTCTTTACATATACAATGTGCGGAGGTTAATTCTTTTTGATACATGTGTAATTTTACAGTAAACTGAAACTGGGTGTCGTTAAACAGCTTAAAGCACACTCAGGGACGGCAGAATCACATACGTTACGCGCTTGCTATGGTAGCAGTATGGTGCATTCAGGGTACTTTGACAACTGTCATTCTGCACATTCATGTTTTTTTTTTTTACTAGAAAGTTAACAAAAATGAGAAGCCAAAATCGAAATCAGGATTTAAATTTTGATTGATCGTCCAGCCCTATTTGTTACTTTTCACGAGGAATTGTTGTGATTTTTTTTCTTTAAATTTTTTTGTGTGCAAGTCAACAAAAGTTCCCTTCTGTTTATCCTTGTATTTTAAAACAATGTTTAAACCCATCACTTTTCCCCTCACAAGTGTACATTTGCAGATGTAACAATGTTTTGACTGCCACTTAAATTTGTGTCTCACAAACACTGAAGAGCCTCATAGGTCATAGCACCACTGCTTTGGCAGTGTGAGCATTTAGTTGTAATTAGAAGTGTGTTCATGGCAGCACTATAAGACCTCGGCATTAACTTGGCTTCTTTTTTCCCTTGCAACCAACTAACAGCGACCAGCTACATTTACCAAAGCCTGGGTGATGTGGAATGGTACGTAAGATGAAGCAGTCGGCATGACAACCATGATCCAAGGGGGCCTATCTCCTCGCCCAGGCCCCTTCCTGTGGGAGACGCCCGTGGTCTGCGCCACCTCGGGGCACTGGGATCGGGGATGACAGGTTGGCCGGAGGTCCTTGGCCCCCTGGGCACCTTGAAGACTCCTGTGGTTCAGTCTTAAGCTTTGAGTATCTGTCCGTCTGCTGGGTAACGTAGTTCTCTCTTGACTACTGCTTACCATGCATTTTGATTGTGTGATTAGTGCAAAAGCCCATTCACTCGCTGTCGCCTGCGACTATTTTCGAAATGTCACCATGTTCGTTGCCAAAAATGAGCCACGTTTTTGTGGTGTAGGTACGAACGTAACTTTGATTACATACCTAAGTATGTAGTGTTAGCATTGTTGTTTGTGGTCAAATTTTTTTTGGAATGTAGAATTGTATCGTTGACCTAAGCATGGGAGTTCTTGAAATGACGTTCAGTCTAGCATCTATACGATTCGTTATTATGCTTCACTTGAAGTTGGAATCCCACAGTCTGACGTGGTACGTGCAATTAAACGTGTCGTATTGAGACTCAAATCTTTTGCTTTTGAATTAACCCTTCTGTAACATTCCAGTGGCATTGCTAAAATCAATCTAATGTGTCTCACCCAACTTCTGTTTATTTTACTCGTTTGGTGAACCTGCAAATTTAATGTTAGTGTTTCGTGACCGAAGCATCTTGACGTGTATCAAGAGTCAGTCATAGACTGCTGCAACTCTGAGAATCCAGTCACTTTTTTAAAAGAAAATCTTTTTCAACCTTGGAAAATACATTAACCCGAAGTACTTTCAAGTTTTGTTTTCTCACATATGCCGCCTGCCGCTGCTCGGTCCAAAGTGGCCCACGGCCAGGGTGGGGTTGGGCACCACTGTTATGTGTCCTACCTAAACATTTTCTTATCCCTTTTGCCCATTTGAAGCGAGAGTCATCCAACCTAGAGACGATTTTAAGATGTTAGATGTCATAGGAAACGCGTGGTTTTAGATGTTGTGTGCAACGACCATGGATGATATTTCAATGGTATGACAGGCTGTGACTGAGTTTGACAGCGACAGATCCTCTAGACTTACAGAACCACAGGAGTCCTCAAACCCCAGCAGACAGTGAGGCATGCAGTCAATAAATCTGCTGAGTTGGTTGGAATAGAAAAAAGAACACTAGAGTACATTGAAACAGAAGGGTTCTTTCCTTTTTGGGTGGTTTTGAGGTTCTCAAAGGAAGGGAACATTCTTTTATTTTGATTCCATTGTAAAATAGGACTCCAAGTTCATTGATTCTTGATCAGAACTACATAAACACCAAAAATCAAGTCATCAAAGCTGAGCGGCGTATACTCAAGGAGCTGGGCTTCTGTGTGCATGTCAAGCATCCGCACAAGGTGAGGTTACACCCTACACAGGAGTCGTAAACTTACCAGTCTAGTTTTGCAGTCATCCCTCCATCTATAACAAATTGCGAAACTTTTTTTTTTCCTTGTCCAGATCATTGTCATGTACTTGCAAGTCCTGGAGTGTGAAAAGAACCAAACGCTGGTCCAGACTGCCTGGTAAGTTTCATATTTTGTTTTCCACCTCACCTTCAGCTACTTCTTCTCTTGTGTCAGAGACAAGTTTCAGCAGACAGACACAGACCTGGGCTAGAGATGAACCTTTGAAATGCTTAAAAGGCCACCCGATTATGTCCAGGGACGTCATTAAAGCTTGTTTGGGTGAAAAGCTGTATCTTCCAGCAGTGCTAATTAAGCATCCTCGTAAAACTGTTTGCCCGGGTCTACTCCCATTTGATCCAGTTCACGTATTGCTGTGCTTTGTATTATTGCACCCATGTGACGTCTCTCACACGCGTGCCCTGATGTGACCTTGCTGTAAATTGTTAATGGTGTCAGGGAGCGTGATTTAACTTTGTCCTTTCTCTCTACTCTTTGATTAAAGGGTAGTCCGTGCTGGTAAGTCACATAAAGAACCTCTGAACTCTGCCTCCTCCAACCACATGACCTCAGGAAGCCACCCCCCTTTGGCTGGCAGCCAGTCCCAATGCTGAGACTCGTTGCTGGGGGTGCTCGGGCCTTTCCCAACAGCCTACATCGTCTTATTTTCTCTTGGCTCTTCACAAGGATTTGTATTTTTTTTTGTGCCAAGGCTTTCAGAATCACATTGTTCAATTTTTTTTAACCACTTTTTAGTTTACTTTTAAGCATTGACCACAATTACATTTTTGGAGCAGGTAAAAAATTGAACAGTATTAGTGTGTCATGTCCCCAACTGACGTGTTGTCCAGACATGTCTGTTTTGCAGGCGGATCCAGTTCTCAGGTTTTGCCTCCCAGGACCCTTCTTGCTCGACATCAGACACAATTCAAGTTGGCATGTTGTCTTGCTGGCATAGTTTTTTCATGCTGGGCCATTAAAGTATCTTGTGGCTCATTCAATGATCCGTAACCCCTCAGCCTGCGAAATAACGGCGTTAATTAAATCAGTAAACCACACGTTGAATGTACAATGGAAAAGCATTGCAAAGAATTTTTTTCTTTGTATTTTTGCCTGGCCAAGCATTCAAATGTTGTGGGGGTTGGTTTTCAGGTTCTTTTGAGTTGCTTTTTACCACGTGGATCCTCTTAGACTCCCTCTTTTTTGTTTTCAACTTATTTTTTCTGCTTGCCTCCCAATGACATTGATTACTCATGTTCTTGCCCAATATACATCCCATTTTTGAATGTCACCGCATTTAGTTTATCCTTTGAAAAATGAACTGTGCAGGCTTTTTTTTTTGCACAGCAATTTCACTCAACCAAGGCAGCAATCCTAAAACCATAGTCTGATGGATAATACGTTAGGTGACAGTTTGGCCTCGTAAGCTTGCACACTGCTGGCTTCCCCAAAACGGGCTGGCTTCTGTGCATGTCAACCTTAAATGCTTTTTTGCTTCCATGTCCCTTCAGATCTAAAAATCTGAATGTGGCAACTGTGGTGTAGGTATTTTATTTTTTTTAACATCTCAATGTGTGCATGTTCCCCATGGCATGTCATCATTACCTCGACTGCTCATGGCAGGGTGTAGTGTCGGGCTGGCAGGCCTTCAGACGGAAGTTGTGACAAACAATACTCCCAAGGATACCCAGAGAGAAATGGACAAAGTTAAACATGACGGATATTACAAAAGCCTCACTGACACCCCATCTAGTGGGGGATTTAATTCAGCTCCTGCTATACAATGGTACCTCAAATTTGACTTTCCTGAACATTTCCCGTAAAGATGTATAGAACCATTTATTCCAGAGTGAACACCATTAAACCTTTAAATGTACTAACAACATTTTGTACAATTTTAATAATTTGTAACGCGAGTAAGAGGTCGAAGCGTCTGATAGGGACATTTTGGCGAAAAATACAATTGTGTCATTGGCAACTGACATGAAAATCTCAATATTTTCGTCATCTTTATCCACAGTCGATGCTTGTCACAATAGCCAAATCAAATGCCGCTGTTAACAAAAAAGCAAACAAACCGAAGCTTCAGCAAGCAAATGTACGAAGTAAAAACCACAAAACAAGCAACCATTCTTAACAACTTGACATAAAATATTTCTGATCAGTCGTCCATGACTGCTGATGTTGAATATCACGACACCTACCTACTCCTTGAAGCTGGATTAAATTACCATACTTTCAACGAGTCTGCTGTAAGTGTTTTGATATTGACCTCGGGGTAAAGACTCAAAAACAGCTTGTGCGAATGTTTGACTTGCGTGCACACAATCCCAGTTCCTTGTCACAAATCAGGAATTAGTCTTCGCTGATGTAAAATGCCTGCCCCAAATTTCCAATATTAAAAGCATATTTAACGCAGGCACCTGAACTAGCTTTATCGTGCTTCTCCTTTGAGGTACCACTGTAGTCCGCAGCAGTTTGGTTAATGCTGAGTCAATGTCCATCTTTGAAACCGTGAGGACCAAAGTGGCTTTGTTTAGAGAAGATGCTATGTTTTTGTTTGCTGTTCTTTGTCGTTAAAGGAATTACATGAATGACAGCTTGAGGACAAACGTGTTTGTACGGTTCCAAGCAGAGACCATTGCCTGTGCCTGCATATTCCTTGCTGCCCGAGCTCTACAGGTGAGAGAATTAAAAGGCACATTGTGCTTAAAAATGTATTTAGCCCATCCTTGGTCCCAGGTTAGGAGGAAAAAAATATTTGCTCATCCTTACCCAGTTGACCAATCTGACCTCATTTTAATAAAACGTACCCCAGGTTTAGCATGTCTATCAGAAAGAACAGCGTACATGAAGAAAAGTGTAATCTGCCCATAAGTAACACTCAATACGTTTTTATTTGTCCTGGCGGTTACAGCATGTGTGATTGCTGAACAGAGTACCTGTACTGCATTTTGCCCCAACTCTGGCAAGTTCCAAAAGTGTTTTGAGGGTTTTGTGCGCAACACGCCGGCAGGTGGCTCCTTATGCAAGCGATCACGCCAATTGGCGGCTTCACAGAGCGCTATAAAACGCTACCCATTCAGCATGACCTCACGTTGCCTCTTCATCTTTGTGTGGGCTGTGTTCTTTGTTTTCTTATCGATGTGAGGTTACAGATCCGCAAATACTTTTTTAAAACCTCGCACCCTGACAACCGGGTGGGCTCTGTAGAATTTTGAAGTAGCTCCCATTTTCTCTCCCAGATCCCCCTGCCCTCCAGACCTCAGTGGTACATGCTGTTCGGAGCAAGCGACGACGACATTAAAGATGTCTGCGTCACCACCCTTAAACTCTACACAAGGAAGAAGGTATAACATTAAACGCGTACATTTACTGCATTGAACCACCAATAGCAGTGTTGCAGAAATGTGAGGCAGTGAAAGATTAAGTGGTCCAAAATGTGCATATTCGATGCGCAATCTGTTGACTGACAGCGCAACTTGTTCCGCAGCCCAACTATGAGCAGCTGGAGAAGGAAGTGGACCGGAGGAAGGTGTCCTTGGCCGAAGCGAAGCTAAAGGCCAAGGGCCTGAATCCAGACGGCACGCCAGCACTGACCACTGTGGGGGGCTTCTCGCCTGCTTCAAAACCCTCTTCCCCAAATGTGGTCAAAGTGGAAGAGAAGTCTCCCAACAGCCAAACGGTCAAAACTGTTAAGAAGGAGCCAGAGAGCCGCACGCAGATGACAAAAAGTCCCCACAACGGGTGAGAAATGCTGCTGTGACACAATAATGCTGTAACTTTAATTTGGGTGAACAGTGTAGGGTAGGGGTTGTAGTATGTCAGGGGAAAAAAATATTGTCATTGCGATAATGGCCCCTAGAGCAATATGCGTATCGCAGGCGTCCAATAATTTAAATCTGGAATTGTATGCTTTTCTGTCGTTGACCAATCAGAGGCACAAGTTGAATGCTCATCACCATCCAATAGGTGAACAGTATTTATGGGCATTCCGAAGAATTTTAAACTTCAAAAACGATCTCCCTTTCTACCCCTTTTACTGTATGTTGCTTGCATAGATTGACAATGATACATTTTGGTAATTCGATCGTGAATTTCTTACCGCTTTCTTTGTTCCCCTCTTTGGGTCAGAATGAGGAAGGAGGCAAAGATCGGGAGGACTAGCCGGAGCGGCAGCCGTTCACGATCCAGAACGCGTTCCCGTTCCAGAACGCGTTCCCCTCGCAGACAGTAAGTCAAAATACGACAGTCACGTGCCACAGCCGCTATGTTGCTCACCTTCCTTTTCTTGCAATTCCTCTTCCAGTTACAACAGCCGGCGCAGTCGCTCTGGGACATACAGTTCTCGCTCACGCTCACGATCCCACAGCCGGAGTCCCTCTCCTCGGAGACAACCGCCCTCGCCTCTCCTCCCTCACCTCAAATCCAAGGCAGCCCACCACAGCAACAGCGACTCCAAGACTGGCGGACGTCACAACAACAACAACAACGGTGGCGGTGGCCACCACAAGAGAAAACGCTCACGTTCTCGGTCCCGCTCTCGCACGCCACTCAAAACCGAAAGGGAGCGGGACCGAGAGAGGGACAGGGACAGAGATCGCGGCGCCTTTGACACGTCCTCGAAGAAGCACAAACACGAGCGCAGCGCCGGACATCGAGGAGACAGGCGAGACGGGGAGAGGTCACGGTCATATGACAGGGACAGAGAGCGTGAGCGTGCTCACAAGGGCAAACATCACAGCAGTAGTAGCGGACATTCGGGACACGGAAGACACAGACGCTGACACTCGCTTCGGCAACGAGGCTTTTCCAAAATGTAAATAATTTCAGGAGTGCACAAGACAGCGTTGACGTTTGGGATTCCTGCTTTGTTTTCCGGGTTTCCCAAATGCATCTTTCATTTGACTCAAAAGACGTCTTTAACAGGAATGCTCATTTTCATACCTTTGTGGTAGCAGACAGAAATTTGTTCTGTTGCCAGAAGCCGCCATCCGGTGTGTCACGTCCTCTGTTAATGTCACACACCTGCTAACATTTAGCTTCAATGTGGACTGTGCGAGGACCCACCAACTGTGGCGTCACATAGCATCACGTTACATCACGTACCCTGCCTGCCCGAGCTGATCGATTCAAGTAGCAAAGCATCTATTTACAGTGTAAAGTTGGATTGATGTCCACTGGTATAAATGTCAATGCTTTAATTTTTTAAAGCGATCTGCACAGTGGATAGCTTGGATGAAAATGTCAAAAGCATTCAGTAAAGTGCAGAATATTACAGGCGGGTCTTTTGTCAGTTTTATTTTTATTTTTTAAAGACCAGTTATTCTTTACATATTGTGATGCAGACTTAATTTAATGAACAAATTGGGGCTGTCAACTGGTTACACTGGTTTTAGTATACACAAATATTCATGTCTAATTTTTATTAAATAAATAAGTTGAAGCACTAAATTTGTTTTTTTCCCCACCAGCTACCACTATGACTAGACACTGCATGTACCACCCGTTTTAAGAGGCAAACCCCCTTGAATAGATTTGAGTAGCAATGCGGATATTTGTGTGCCTCGCAAAAATGCAATAAGTGAAATGCACGCCAGGGGGTGTAATCGCTTCTATTGTTTGGGGGTGAATTTCCGGCATCACTATTTGCTCGGATGGGATTTTCGGCTCTTTTCGGTGATCCGGTTCATTTGGATCGGCTCAGTGAAAAGAGCCGGCTATTTTTGGCTCTTGAGATTTTCTTTTAACCCTATGTTGCATGGCTTCTGCAGGAGTTATTCAATTGTGGTTTGTTTTTAAATTTAGGGTAGATTATGGCCAAATATAATAAATTCACAATTTTGGGAAAAAAAATACATAATAGGGGGGTACTTGTGTGCATAATGGTCACTACAATTACCTTGCCAAAAAGCATGGCAGTACTGATAGGTAACACAGAAACTTATTTATTGTGTTCTATATGTTCTATATACTCTTCTGCACAAGTACAATAGGGTATTTGGACCTTTTCATCTCACGGATAGAAATTATTCAACATTTTGTGGACCCTCTTTCACCTTTTCCTCCCGCTGTTGCGCACGCTAGTGACATCTCGCGGTGGATTTAAAAACTAAAACTGGTAACTTGAATAACCAATATGAGTTAAAGTTGTGGTTACTGTAAGTAACCCGTATGCAACATAGGGTTAAATATTTATGACAAATTTAGCATACATTTTGACAAATGACTTGGTGAACTAAATATTGCACTCTACTGGCTGCAAATAGCAACAATTATCAAGCAAAAAATGGCTTTTTACTGAACATTAAAAAGGCTCCAAACAATAAACAAGCAACAAAATTAAACAACCAACAATCAAACATGCTGCATCATAACAAAAATAGTATTAACTGCAACAGCAGCCGTGAACAAAACAAACATAAGCTACTCCTTGCTTCATTGTAAATTTGCAGTCAACAAAACTAAATACTTCAACTTGGAACACTTCAATTTAAGGTGAGGCCCTCATTTGCATAACCCAAAACCTCCATCCATCCATCCATCTTCTACCGCTTATCCGGGGCCGGGTCGCGGGGCAGCAGCTTTAGCAGGGAAACCCAGACTTCCCTCTCCCTGGCCACTTCTTCCAGCTCTCCCCGGGGGATCCCGAGGCGTTCCCAGGCCAGCTGCGTGACATAGTCTCTCCAGCGTGTCCTGGGTCGTCCTCGAGGTCTCCGCCAGTGGGACATGCCCGGAACACCTCACTAGGGAGGCGCTCAGGAGGCATCCGGATCAGATGCCCAAGCCACCTCATCTGGCTCCTCTCGATGTGGAGGAGAAGCGGCTCTACTCTGAGCCCCTCCCGGATGACCAAGCTTCTCACCTTATCTCTAAGGGAGAGCCCGGACACCCTGCGGAGAAAACTCATTTCGGCCGCTTGTATCCGGGATCTCGTTCTTTTGGTCACGACCCATAGCTCGTGACCATAGATGAGGGTCGGGACGTAGATTGACCGGTAAATTGAGAGCTTCGCCCTTTGGCTCAGCTCCTTCTTTACCACGACAGACCGATACAACGTCCGCATTACAGCAGATGCTGCACCGATCCGCCTGTCGATCTCTCGCTCCCTTCTGCCCTCACTCGTGAACAAGACCCCAAGATACTTAAACTCCTCCACTTGGGGCAAGATCTCCTCCCGACCGGAGAGGGCACTCCACCCTTTTCCGACTGAGGACTATGGTTTCAGATTTGGAGGTGCTGATCCTCATCCCAACCGCTTCACACTCGGCTGCGAAACGCTCCAGTGAGAGCTGGAGAGCCCTGCTTGAAGGAGCCCACAGTACCACATCATCTGCAAAAAGCAGAGATGCAATACTGAGGCCACCAAACGGACCCCTCAGCGCCGGCTGCGCCTAGAAATTCTGTCCATAAAGTTATGAACAGAATCGGCGACAAAGGGCAGCCTTGGCGTAGTCCCACCCTCACTGGAAGCGATTCCGACTTACTGCCGGCAATGCGAACCAAACTCTGGCATCGGTGGTATAGTGACCGAACAGCCCGTATCAGGGGCTCGGTACCCCATACCCACAAGCACCCCACAGAACTCCCAGAGGACACGGTCAAACGCCTTCTCCAAGTCCACAAAACACATGTAGACTGGTTGGGCGAATTCCCACATACCATCGAGGACCCTGCTAAGGGTGTAGAGCTGGTCCACTGTTCCACGGCCGGGACGAAAACCACACTGCTCCTCCTCAATCTGAGGCTCGACTTCCTGTCGGACCCTCCTCTCCAGCACCCCTGAATAGACCTTACCAGGAGGCTGAGGAGTGTGATCCCTCTGTAGTTGGAACACACCCTCCGGTCCCCCTTTTTAAAAAGAGGGACCACCACCCCGGTGTGCCAATCCAGAGGCACTGTCCCCGATGACCACGCGATGTTGCAGAGGCGTGTCAGCCAGGACAGCCCCACAACATCCAGAGCCTTGAGAAACTCCGGGCGGATCTCATCCACATCGGTGACTTCAACCACAGAGATAGGAGAGCCCACATCAGAGTCCCCAGACTCTGCTTCCTCAAGGAAGGCGTGCTGGTGGAGTTGAGGAGGTCTTGAAGTACTCCGCCCACCGGCTCACAACGTCCTGAGTCGAGGTCAACAGCGCCTCACCTCCACTGTACACAGTGTTAGTGGTGCACTGCTTCCCCTCCTGAGGCGTCGGATGGTGGACCAGAATTTCCTCGGCCGCTCGGAAGTCAGCTTCCATGGCCTAACCGAGCTCTTCCCACGCCCGAGTTTTGCCCGGCGACCACCAAAGCTGCGTTCGCTTGGCCAGTCGATACCCGTCAGCTGCCTCTGGGGTTCCACAGGCCATAAAGGCCCGATAGGACTCCTCCTTCAGCTTGACGGCATCCCTTACTGCTGGTGTCCACCAGCGAGTGCGGGGTTGCCGCCACGACAGGCACCAACTACCTTACGGCCACAACTCAAATTGGCCGCCTCAACAATAGAGCGCGGAACACGGTCCACTCGGACTGTGTTCGGGTGTAGGCCCGCCACCAGGCGCCGCCAACGAGCCCCACCTCCAGGCCTGGCTCCAGAGGAGGCCCGGTGACCAGCGTCCGGGCAAGGGAAACTTAAGTCCATTTGTTTTGTTCATCATAAAGGGTCTTTTGACCCGTGCTTTGTCTGGTCCCTCACCTAGGACCTGTTTGCCATGGGTGACCCTGCCAGGGCATAAAGCCCCAGACAACTTAGCTCCTAGGATCATTGGGACACACAAACCCCTCCACCACGATAAGGTGACGGCTCACGGTCGACAGCGTCTCCCCTTGAAAGGAGAACGGGCCTCCTCCTCCGGCTCGATCGATCGCCAGACGACGATTCCCACCGATCCAGGCTGACCTAGGCGTCCAGGTATGACCCCAAGATACTTAAACTCCTCCACTTGGGGCAAGATCTCCTCCCCGACCGGAGAGGGCACTCCACCCTTTTCCGACTGAGGACTATGGTTTCAGATTTGGAGGTGCTGATCCTCATCCCAACCGCTTCACACTCGGCTGCGAACGCTCCAGTGAGAGCTGGAGAGCCCTGCTTGAAGGAGCCCACAGTACCACATCATCTGCAAAAGCAGAGATGCAATACTGAGGCCACCAAAACGGACCCCTCAACGCTGGGCTGCGCCTAGAAATTCTGTCCATAAAAGTTATGAACAGAATCGGCGACAAAGGGCAGCCTTGGCGTAGTCCCACCCTCACCGAAACGATTCCGACTTACTGCCGGCAATGCGAACCAAACTCTGGCATCGGTGGTATAGTGACCGAACAGCCCGTATCAGGGGCTCGGTACCCCATACCCACGGCACCCCACAGAACTCCCAGAGGACACGGTCAAACGCCTTCTCCAAGTCCACAAAACACATGTAGACTGGTTGGGCGAATTCCCACATACCATCGAGGACCCTGCTAAGGGTGTAGAGCTGGTCCACTGTTCCACGGCCGGGACGAAAACCACACTGCTCCTCCTCAATCTGAGGCTCGACTTCCTGTCGGACCCTCCTCTCCAGCACCCCTGAATAGACCTTACCAGGGAGGCTGAGGAGTGTGATCCCTCTGTAGTTGGAACACACCCTCCGGTCCCCCTTTTTAAAAAGAGGGACCACCACCCCGGTGTGCCAATCCAGAGGCACTGTCCCCGATGACCACGCGATGTTGCAGAGGCGTGTCAGCCAGGACAGCCCCACAACATCCAGAGCCTTGAGAAACTCCGGGCGGATCTCATCCACATCGGTGACTTCAACCACAGAGATAGGAGAGCCCACATCAGAGTCCCCAGACTCTGCTTCCTCCAAGGAAGGCGTGCTGGTGGAGTTGAGGAGGTCTTCGAAGTACTCCGCCCACCGGCTCACAACGTCCTGAGTCGAGGTCAACAGCGCCTCACCTCCACTGTACACAGTGTTAGTGGTGCACTGCTTCCCCCTCCTGAGACGTCGGATGGTGGACCAGAATTTCCTCGAAGCCGCTCGGAAGTCAGCTTCCATGGCCTAACCGAGCTCTTCCCACGCCCGAGTTTTTGCCCCGGCGACCACCAAAGCTGCGTTCCGCTTGGCCAGTCGATACCCGTCAGCTGCCTCTGGGGTTCCACAGGCCATAAAGGCCCGATAGGACTCCTCCTTCAGCTTGACGGCATCCCTTACTGCTGGTGTCCACCAGCGAGTACGGGGGTTGCCGCCACGACAGGCACCAACTACCTTACGGCCACAACTCAAATTGGCCGCCTCAACAATAGAGGCGCGGAACACGGTCCACTCGGACTGTGTTCCGGGTGTAGGCCCGGCCACCAGGCGCTCGCCAACGAGCCCCACCTCCAGGCCTGGCTCCAGAGGGAGGCCCCGGTGACCCGCGTCCGGGCAAGGGAAACTTAAGTCCATTTGTTTTGTTCATCATAAAGGGTCTTTTGACCCGTGCTTTGTCTGGTCCCTCACCTAGGACCTGTTTGCCATGGGTGACCCTGCCAGGGGCATAAAGCCCCAGACAACTTAGCTCCTAGGATCATTGGGACACACAAACCCCTCCACCACGATAAGGTGACGGCTCACGGAGGAGTAACCCAAAACCTAATTTGCGTAAACCTGCCCACTTTCCAGGTTCTATACAATCAGGTTGCTCTAAATTTGCATAACCACGCCCCAAAACCACAACAATCAGAGAACATGTAATTTGCATAACCACTCTCCCTTTCCACAAATCACAGCATATTATCGTCATGCTCCACCCACTTTCACAGCTATCAGCGAATCATCAGCCATCATTCCAGCCAGGCCACACCCAATTTCCTGGATTTTTCTGCCTAGAAAAAAAAATCCAGGAAAGAAAATCTTTTGAGAAAAATTCAGAAAAAAGTTTAGAAAAAAAACAGAAAATAATGTTTTCTTTTTTAAAGTTAGATTGTGGTTATGTGTTTAAAAATGAAGTTGAGTTGAAGTGTTCTTTGTAATCAAGCTTTATTTCTTTTGCAGAGTAGATAATCACAAGAGCAGAGGAAAAAGTTGCAAGTTGGAAGGCAGTCTGCTTGTTGCTGGGCGGCGAAGTGGTCAGCTCTTGAGAAGAACGTGGGACAGGTGTGTTGACCTGAGAGGAAAGGCAACCGTGAGTTACCCGTAAGTCAATTTCTTGTGCAGACAAAGATGTGTTGGGCATGAAACTTACCAGGGAGATAGACTGTTGGGTCTTTCGAGAGCAGGAAGCCGATCATGTTTACTGCTGCCTGGGGGAGAAGAAAAAAAGTCAAAAACGTAGTCATGATGGTACATTGAACGAGTGTAAATGTCCCCTACTTTTCAGGCTGGCCAAAAGTTTGACTTCAGCACCTTGCCAATAACAGGAAGAAGAGCAAAAAGTGTTACCTGCAGATCTGTGCTTGTAGGTGGACTCTGGCGGTGAGCAGGTGACTCTCTCTTGTGGCATGGAGGACCCAAGAACAATCTTCCTTCAACTCTAAAAATTGAAATGAGGCTTGTTGTGTTGGGTTTGTCTCAGTGACAGACTGAGGCTGCTGTTGTCTTCTTCTCTGATCAAAACAATGTTGTCTTTTCCTCTGATTAAAACAGTGTCTCCCCCTAGCGGATATTCCACGAATCACACCCTATTAAAAATATTCATTCCGTGTCTTTTGTGCATTTTTTCACTTTTAAATTATCCTCCTGGCCTGATCAAACCTCCTTGCGGGCCGGTTCCGGCCGTATGTTACACACCCCTGATGAATAGTAAGGCGTTTTTAACCGAAAAAAACGGCCATGTATAGTAAGGAGTTTTTAGCCCGAAAAAAACAACCATGTATAGTAAGGCGTTTTTGGCCGAAATAAAACGACCATGTATGGTAAGGCGTTTTAACCCGAAAAAAAACGACCATGTATAGTGAGGCGTTTTTAGCCCAAAAAACAACCATGTATAGTAAGGCGTTTTTAGCGGAAAAAAAGGACCATAAATAGTAAGGCGTTTTTCGCCGAAAAATACGACCATGTAAAGTGAAGCGTTTTTAGCAGAAAAAAACCCGACTATGTATAGTAAGGCGTTTTTAACCGAAAAAAACGACCATGTTTAGTAAGGCGTTTTCAGCCGAAAAAAACCGACCATGTAAAGTAAGGCGTTTGTAAGGCGTTTTTAGCTGAAAAAAACGACCATGTATAGTAAGGCGTTTTTAGGGCTTTTTTAGCTGAAAAAAACGACCCTGTATAGTAAGGCATTTTAACCCGAAAAAAACGACCATGTATACTAAGGTGTTTTTCAACGAAAAAACGACCATGTATAGTAAGGTATTTTTAACTGAAAAAACGACCATGTTTAGTAAGGCATTTTTTAGCCGAAAAAAACGACCATGTATAGTAAGGCGTTTTTCGACCAAAAAAACGACCATGTATAGTAAGGCGTTTTTAGCCGAAAAAAACGACCATGTATAGATAGGCGTTTTTAGCCGAAAAAACGACCATGTATAGTAAGGCGTTTTTAGCCGAAAAAAACGACCATGTATAGTAAGGCGTTTTTAACCGAAAAAACGACCATGTATAGTAAGGCGTTTTAAGCGAAAAAACCGACCATGTATAGTAAGGCGTTTTAAACGAAAAAACTACCATGTATAGTAAGGCGTTTTTAAGCGTTTGTAAGGCGTTTTTAGCTGAAAAACGACCATGTATAGTAAGGCGTTTTAGGGCTTTTTAGCTGAAAAAACGACCCTGTATAGTAAGGCATTTTAACCCGAAAAAGCGACCATGTATACTAAGGTGTTTTCAGCGAAAAACGACCATGTATAGTAAGGTATTTTTAACTGAAAAACGACCATGTTTAGTAAGGCATTTTTAGCGAAAAAACGACCATGTATAGTAAGGCGTTTTAGACCAAAAAAGCGACCATGTTTAGTAAGGCGTTTTTAGCGAAAAACGACCATGTATAGATAGGCGTTTTAGCGAAAAAACCACCATGTATAGTAAGGCGTTTTTAGCGAAAAAACGACCATGTATAGTAAGGCATTTTAACCCGGAAAAAATGACCATGTATAGTAAGGGTTTTAACGACGAAAAAAATGACCATGTATAGTAAGGCGTTTTTAGCGAAAAAACGACCATGTATAGTAAGGCGTTTTTCGACGAAAAAACGACCATGTATAGTAAGGCGTTTTCAGCGAAAAAAACGACCATGTATAGTAAGGCGTTTTCAACCAAAAACGACCATGTATAGTAGGCGTTTTTAGCTGAAAAAACGACCATGTATAGTAAGGCGTTTTAGGGCATGTATAGTAAGCGTTTTTAGCGAAAAAACGACCATGTATAGTAAGGCGTTTTTAACCCGAAAAACGACCATGTATAGTAAGGCGTTTTCAGCGAAAAACGACCATGTATAGTAAGGCGTTTTAACTGAAAAACGACCATGTTTAGTAAGGCATTTTTAGCGAAAAAACGACCATGTATAGTAAGGCGTTTTTAAAAAAAACGACCATGTATAGTAAGGCGTTTTTAGCGAAAAAACGACCATGTATAGTAAGGCGTTTTAGCGAAAAAACGACCATGTATAGTAAGGCGTTTTTAGCGTTTTAGCCAAAAAACGACCATGTATAGTAAGGCGTTTTAACCGAAAAAACGACCATGTATAGTAAGGCGTTTTAACGAAAAAACGACCATGTATAGTAAGGCGTTTTAGCATTAAAAACGACAATGTATAGTAAGGCGTTTTTAGCGAAAAAAACTACCATGTATAGTAAGGCGTTTTTAGCCGAAAAAAACGACCATGTATAGTAAGGCGTTTTTAGGGCTTTTTTAACTGAAAAAAACGACCATGTATAGTAAGGCGTTTTTCAACCAAAAAACGACCATGTATAGTAGGGCGTTTTTAGCATTAAAAACCGACCATGTATAGTAAGGCATTTTTCGACGAAAAAAACTACCATGTATAGTAAGGCGTTTTTAGCCGAAAAAAATGACCATGTATAGTAAGGCGTTTTTAGCCGAAAAAACCACCATGTATAGTAAGGCGTTTTTCGCTAAAAAAACGACCATGTATTAAGGCGTTTTTAGCCGAAAATAACGATCATGTATAGTAAGGCGTTTTTAGCCGAAAAAAACGACCATGTATAGTAAGGCGTTTTTAGGGCTTTTTTAGCTGAAAAAAATGACCATGTTTATAAGGCGTTTTTCGATGAAAAAAACGACCATGTATAGTAAGGCATTTTAACCCGAAAAAAACGACCATGTTTAGTAAGGCGTTTTTCGACGAAAAAAACGACCATGTATAGTAAGGCGTTTTTAGCCGAAAAAAACGACCATGTATAGTAAGGCGTTTTTAGCCCCAAAAACGACCATGTATAGTAAGGCGTTTTTAGCCGGAAAAAACTACCATGTATAGTAAGGCATTTTTAACTGAAAAAAACGACCATGTTTAGTAAGGCGTTTTTCGACGAAAAAACGACCATGTATAGTCAGGCGTTTTTAGCCCAAAAAAAACGACCATGTATAGTAAGGCGTTTTAGCCGAAAAAAACGACCATGTTTGGTAAGGCGTTTTTCGACGAAAAAACGACCATGTATAGTAAGGCGTTTTTAGCCCAAAAAACGACCATGTATAGTAAGGCATTTTTAACTGAAAAAAACGACCATGTTTATAAGGCGTTTTTCGACGAAAAAAACGACCATGTATGGTAAGGCATTTTAACCCGAAAAAAATGACCATGTATAGTAAGGCGTTTTTAGGGCTTTTTTAACTGAAAAAAACGACCATGTATAGTAAGGCGTTTTTCAACCAAAAAACGACCATGTATAGTAGGGCGTTTTTAGCATTAAAAACCGACCATGTATAGTAAGGCATTTTTAACGAAAAAACGACCATGTATAGTAAGGCGTTTTTAGCGAAAAAACGACCATGTATAGTAAGGCGTTTTTAGCGAAAAAACGACCATGTATAGTAAGGCGTTTTAGCTAAAAAAACGACCATGTATAGTAAGGCGTTTTTAGCGAAAAAACGACCATGTATAGTAAGGCGTTTTTAGCGAAAAACGACCATGTATAGTAAGGCGTTTTAGGGCTTTTTAGCTGAAAAAACGACCATGTATAGTAAGGCGTTTTAGATGAAAAAACGACCATGTATAGTAAGGCATTTTAACCCGAAAAAAACGACCATGTATAGTAAGGCGTTTTTCGACGAAAAAAACGACCATGTATAGTAAGGCGTTTTTAGCGAAAAAACGACCATGTATAGTAAGGCGTTTTAGCCCAAAAAACGACCATGTATAGTAAGGCGTTTTTAGCCGAAAAAAACGACCATGTATAGTAAGGCATTTTTAACTGAAAAAAACGACCATGTATAGTAAGGCGTTTTTCAACGAAAAAACGACCATGTATAGTAAGGCGTTTTTAGCCCAAAAAAACGACCATGTATAGTAAGGCGTTTTTAGACGAAAAAACGACCATGTATAGTAAGGCGTTTTTAGCATAAAAAAACGACCATGTATAGTAAGGCGTTTTTAGCCCAAAAACGACCATGTATAGTAAGGCATTTTTAACAGAAAAAAACGACCATGTATAGTAAGGCGTTTTTAACTGAAAAAACGACCATGTATAGTAAGGCGTTTTAACCGAAAAAACGACCATGTATAGTAAGGCGTTTTTTACTGAAAAAAACGACCATGTATAGTAAGGCGTTTTCAGCCAAAAACGACCATGTATAGTAAGGCGTTTTAGCATTAAAAACGACCATGTATAGTAAGGCATTTTAAATGAAAAAACGACCATGTATAGTAAGGCGTTTTTAGCCGAAAAAACGACCATGTATAGTAAGGCGTTTTTAGCCGAAAAAACGACCATGTATAGTAAGGCGTTTTTAGCAAAAAAACGACCATGTATAGTAAGGCGTTTTTAGCCGAAAAAAACGACCATGTATAGTAAGGCGTTTTAGACGAAAAAAACGACCATGTATAGTAAGGCGTTTTAGGGCTTTTTAGCCGAAAAAACGACCATGTATAGTAAGGCGTTTTGATGAAAAACGACCATGTATAGTAAGGCATTTTAACCCTAAAAAAACGACCATGTATAGTAAGGCGTTTTAGCGAAAAAACGACCATGTATAGTAAGGCGTTTTTAGCGAAAAAACGACCATGTATAGTAAGGCGTTTTTAGCCCAAAAACGACCATGTATAGTAAGGCGTTTTTAGCTGAAAAAACGACCATGTATAGTAAGGCATTTTAACTGAAAAACGACCATGTATAGTAAGGCGTTTTTAACGAAAAACGACCATGTATAGTAAGGCGTTTTAGCCCAAAAACGACCATGTATAGTAAGGCGTTTTTAGCGAAAAAACGACCATGTATAGTAAGGCGTTTTTAACGAAAAACGACCATGTATAGTAAGGCGTTTTAGCCCAAAAACGACCATGTATAGTAAGGCATTTTTAACTGAAAAAACGACCATGTATAGTAAGGCGTTTTAGCTGAAAAAACGACCATGTATAGTAAGGCATTTTAAGCCGAAAAAAACGACCATGTATAGTAAGGCGTTTTTAGCGAAAAAACGACCATGTATAGTAAGGCGTTTTTAGCGAAAAACGACCATGTATAGTAAGGCGTTTTTAGCGAAAAACGACCATGTATAGTAAGGCATTTTTAACTGAAAAAACGACCATGTATAGTAAGGCGTTTTAGCGAAAAAACGACCATGTATAGTAAGGCATTTTTAACTGAAAAAAACGACCATGTTTATAAGGCGTTTTTCGACGAAAAAAACGACCATGTATAGTAAGGCATTTTAACCCGAAAAAAACGACCATGTTTAGTAAGGCGTTTTTCGACGAAAAAAACGACCATGTATAGTAAGGCGTTTTAGCCCAAAAACGACCATGTATAGTAAGGCGTTTTAGCCCAAAAACGACCATGTATAGTAAGGCGTTTTTAGCCGAAAAAAACGACCATGTATAGTAAGGCATTTTTAACTGAAAAAAACGACCATGTTTAGTAAGGCGTTTTTCGACGAAAAAAACGACCATGTATAGTAAGGCGTTTTCAACGAAAAACGACCATGTATAGTAAGGCGTTTTTAGCCGAAAAAAACGACCATGTATAGTAAGGCATTTTTAACTGAAAAACGACCATGTATAGTAAGGCGTTTTAACTGAAAAAACGACCATGTTTAGTAAGGCGTTTTTACGAAAAAACGACCATGTATAGTAAGGCGTTTTAGCCCAAAAAACGACCATGTATAGTAAGGCGTTTTTAGCGAAAAACGACCATGTATAGTAAGGCGTTTTAACTGAAAAAACGACCATGTTTAGTAAGGCGTTTTTAATGAAAAAACGACCATGTATAGTAAGGCATTTTAACCGAAAAAACGACCATGTATAGTAAGGCGTTTTTAGCGAAAAACGACCATGTATAGTAAGGCGTTTTCAGCGAAAAACGACCATGTATAGTAAGGCGTTTTAGCGAAAAACGACCATGTATAGTAAGGCATTTTAACTGAAAAAACGACCATGTATAGTAAGGCGTTTTTAACGAAAAACGACCATGTATAGTAAGGCGTTTTAGCCCCAAAAACGACCATGTATAGTAAGGCGTTTTTACGAAAAAAACGACCATGTATAGTAAGGCGTTTTAGCCCAAAAACGACCATGTATAGTAAGGCGTTTTTAACTGAAAAACGACCATGTATAGTAAGGCGTTTTAGCGAAAAAACGACCATGTATAGTAAGGCATTTTTAACTGAAAAAACGACCATGTATAGTAAGGCGTTTTAGCGAAAAACGACCATGTATAGTAAAGCATTTTTAACTGAAAAACGACCATGTATAGTAAGGCGTTTTTAACAAAAAAACGACCATGTATAGTAAGGCGTTTTAGCCCGAAAAAAACGACCATGTATAGTAAGGCGTTTTTAACCAAAAAACGACCATGTATAGTAAGGCGTTTTTAGCCGAAAAAAACGACCATGTATAGTAAGGCATTTTTAACTGAAAAAAACGACCATGTATAGTAAGGCGTTTTTAGCCCAAAAAAACGACCATGTATAGTAAGGCGTTTTCGACGAAAAAACGACCATGTATAGTAAGGCGTTTTTAGCGAAAAAACGACCATGTATAGTAAGGCGTTTTAGCGAAAAAACGACCATGTATAGTAAGGCATTTTAACCCGAAAAAATGACCATGTATAGTAAGGCGTTTTTAGCCGAAAAAAACGACCATGTATAGTAAGGCGCTTTTAGCCCAAAAAAACGACCATGGATAGTAAGGCGTTTTTAGCCGGAAAAAACGACCATGTATAGTAAGGCATTTTTAACTGAAAAAAACGACCATGTTTAGTAAGGCATTTTTAACTGAAAAAACGACCATGTTTATAAGGCGTTTTTCGACGAAAAAAACGACCATGTATAGTAAGGCATTTTAACCCGAAAAAAATGACCATGTATAGTAAGGCGTTTTTAGCCCAAAAAAACGACCATGTATAGTAAGGCGTTTTTAACTGAAAAAACGACCATGTATAGTAAGGCGTTTTTAACGAAAAAACGACCATGTATAGTAAGGCGTTTTCAGCGAAAAACGACCATGTATAGTAAGGCATTTTTAACTGAAAAAACGACCATGTATAGTAAGGCGTTTTCAACAAAAAACGACCATGTATAGTAAGGCGTTTTTAACGAAAAACGACCATGTATAGTAAGGCGTTTTAACGAAAAAACGACCATGTATAGTAAGGCGTTTTTAGCGAAAAAACGACCATGTATAGTAAGGCGTTTTAGCCCAAAAACGACCATGTATAGTAAGGCGTTTTAGCGAAAAAACGACCATGTATAGTAAGGCATTTTTAACGAAAAAACGACCATGTATAGTAAGGCGTTTTAGCGAAAAACGACCATGTATAGTAAGGCATTTTTAACTGAAAAAACGACCATGTATAGTAAGGCGTTTTTAGCTCAAAAACGACCATGTATAGTAAGGCATTTTAACCGAAAAAACGACCATGTATAGTAAGGCGTTTTTAACTGAAAAAACGACCATGTATAGTAAGGCGTTTTTAACGAAAAACGACCATGTATAGTAAGGCGTTTTTAGCGAAAAAACGACCATGTATAGTAAGGCATTTTTAACTGAAAAACGACCATGTATAGTAAGGCGTTTTTCAACAAAAACGACCATGTATAGTAAGGCGTTTTAGCATTTAAAACGACCATGTATAGTAAGGCGTTTTTAACGAAAAACGACCATGTATAGTAAGGCGTTTTAGCGAAAAAACGACCATGTATAGTAAGGCGTTTTAGCCCAAAAACGACCATGTATAGTAAGGCGTTTTTAGCGAAAAAACGACCATGTATAGTAAGGCATTTTTACTAAAAAACGACCATGTATAGTAAGGCGTTTTAGCGAAAAACGACCATGTATAGTAAGGCATTTTTAACTGAAAAACGACCATGTATAGTAAGGCGTTTTAGCTCAAAAACGACCATGTATAGTAAGGCATTTTAACCGAAAAAACGACCATGTATAGTAAGGCGTTTTAACAAAAAACGACCATGTATAGTAAGGCGTTTTAACGAAAAACGACCATGTATAGTAAGGCATTTTTAACTGAAAAAACGACCATGTATAGTAAGGCGTTTTTAGCGAAAAAACGACCATGTATAGTAAGGCGTTTTAGGCCAAAAACGACCATGTATAGTAAGGCGTTTTAGCGAAAAAACGACCATGTATAGTAAGGCGTTTTAACCGAAAAAACGACCATGTATAGTAAGGCGTTTTTAGCGAAAAAACGACCATGTATAGTAAGGCGTTTTTAGCCGAAAAACGACCATGTATAGTAAGGCATTTTTAACTGAAAAACGACCATGTATAGTAAGGCGTTTTAGCTCAAAAACGACCATGTATAGTAAGGCATTTTAACCCAAAAACGACCATGTATAGTAAGGCGTTTTTAACTGAAAAAACGACCATGTATAGTAAGGCGTTTTTAACGAAAAACGACCATGTATAGTAAGGCGTTTTTAGCGAAAAAACGACCATGTATAGTAAGGCGTTTTAACTGAAAAACGACCATGTATAGTAAGGCGTTTTTAACAAAAACGACCATGTATAGTAAGGCGTTTTAGCGAAAAAACGACCATGTATAGTAAGGCGTTTTAACTAAAAACGACCATGTATAGTAAGGCGTTTTAACCGAAAAAAACGACCATGTATAGTAAGGCGTTTTTAGCCCAAAAACGACCATGTATAGTAAGGCGTTTTAGCGAAAAAACGACCATGTATAGTAAGGCATTTTTAACGAAAAAACGACCATGTATAGTAAGGCCTTTTAGCGAAAAAAACGACCATGTATAGTAAGGCGTTTTTAACTGAAAAAACGACCATGTATAGTAAGGCGTTTTAGCTCAAAAACGACCATGTATAGTAAGGCATTTTAACCGAAAAAACGACCATGTATAGTAAGGCGTTTTTAACGAAAAAACGACCATGTATAGTAAGGCGTTTTTAACGAAAAACGACCATGTATAGTAAGGCGTTTTAGCCAAAAAACGACCATGTATAGTAAGGCATTTTTAACTGAAAAAACGACCATGTATAGTAAGGCGTTTTAACTAAAAACGACCATGTATAGTAAGGCGTTTTTAGCGAAAAAACGACCATGTATAGTAAGGCGTTTTTAGCCGAAAAAAACGACCATGTATAGTAAGGCGTTTTTAGCCCAAAAACGACCATGTATAGTAAGGCGTTTTTAGCCGAAAAAACGACCATGTATAGTAAGGCGTTTTTAGCCGAAAAAACGACCATGTATAGTAAGGCGTTTTAACGAAAAAACGACCATGTATAGTAAGGCGTTTTAGCGAAAAAACGACCATGTATAGTAAGGCGTTTTTAGCTAAAAACGACCATGTATAGTAAGGCGTTTTAAAAAAAACGACCATGTATAGTAAGGCGTTTTAACTAAAAACGACCTTGTATAGTAAGGCGTTTTTAGCAAAAAAAAAACGACCATGTATAGTAAGGCGTTTTAAAAAACGACCATGTATAGTAAGGCGTTTTAGCGAAAAAAACGACCATGTATAGTAAGGCGTTTTAACTGAAAAAACGACCATGTATAGTAAGGCGTTTTTAACTAAAAACGACCATGTATAGTAAGGCGTTTTTAACCGAAAAAACGACCATGTATAGTAAGGCGTTTTTAACTAAAAACGACCATGTATAGTAAGGCGTTTTAAAAAAAACGACCATGTATAGTAAGGCGTTTTTAGCCGAAAAAAACGACCATGTATAGTAAGGCGTTTTTAGCGAAAAAACGACCATGTATAGTAAGGCGTTTTTAGCCGAAAAAACGACCATGTATAGTAAGGCGTTTTTAGCCGAAAAAAACGACCATGTATAGTAAGGCATTTTTAACTGAAAAAAACGACCATGTTTAGTAAGGCGTTTTTAGAAAAAAACGACCATGTATAGTAAGGCGTTTTTACCGAAAAAACGACCATGTATAGTAAGGCGTTTTTAACCGAAAAAACGACCATGTATAGTAAGGCGTTTTTAGCGAAAAAACGACCATGTATAGTAAGGCGTTTTTAAAAAAACGACCATGTATAGTAAGGCGTTTTTAGCCAAAAACGAAAAAACGACCATGTATAGTAAGGCGTTTTTAAGAAAAAACGACCATGTATAGTAAGGCGTTTTAGCGAAAAAACGACCATGTATAGTAAGGCTTTTTTCGCAAAAAAACGACCATGTATAGTAAGGCGTTTTTAACTGAAAAAACGACCATGTATAGTAAGGCGTTTTTAGCGAAAAAACGACCATGTATAGTAAGGCGTTTTTAACGAAAAAACGACCATGTATAGTAAGGCGTTTTTAGCGAAAAAACGACCATGTATAGTAAGGCATTTTTAACCGAAAAAACGACCATGTATAGTAAGGCATTTTAACCCGAAAAAAACGGCCATGTATAGTAAGGCGTTTTTAACCGAAAAAACGACCATGTATAGTAAGGCGTTTTTAACCGAAAAAACGACCATGTATAGTAAGGCGTTTTAGCCAAAAAACGACCATGTATAGTAAGGCATTTTTAACTGAAAAAACGACCATGTATAGTAAGGCGTTTTTAGCGAAAAAACGACCATGTATAGTAAGGCGTTTTAGCGAAAAACGACCATGTATAGTAAGGCGTTTTAGCCCAAAAACGACCATGTATAGTAAGGCGTTTTAGCCCAAAAACGACCATGTATAGTAAGGCGTTTTTAGCGAAAAAACGACCATGTATAGTAAGGCGTTTTAGCGAAAAAACGACCATGTATAGTAAGGCGTTTTTAGCGAAAAAACGACCATGTATAGTAAGGCGTTTTTAGCGAAAAAACGACCATGTATAGTAAGGCGTTTTAGCGAAAAAACGACCATGTATAGTAAGGCGTTTTTAGCGAAAAAACGACCATGTATAGTAAGGCGTTTTACCCCAAAAAACGACCATGTATAGTAAGGCGTTTTTATACTGAAAAAACGACCATGTATAGTAAGGCGTTTTTTAAAAAAACGACCATGTATAGTAAGGCGTTTTTAGCGCAAAAACGACCATGTATAGTAAGGCGTTTTAGCCGAAAAAACGACCATGTATAGTAAGGCGTTTTAGCTGAAAAACGACCATGTATAGTAAGGCGTTTTTAGCGAAAAAACGACCATGTATAGTAAGGCGTTTTAGCGAAAAAACGACCATGTATAGTAAGGCGTTTTTAGCGAAAAACGACCATGTATAGTAAGGCGTTTTTAGCGAAAAACGACCATGTATAGTAAGGCGTTTTTAGCGAAAAAACGACCATGTATAGTAAGGCGTTTTAGCGAAAAAACGACCATGTATAGTAAGGCGTTTTAGCCCAAAAACGACCATGTATAGTAAGGCGTTTTAGCCGAAAAAACGACCATGTATAGTAAGGCGTTTTAGCGAAAAAACGACCATGTATAGTAAGGCGTTTTAGAAAAAACGACCATGTATAGTAAGGCGTTTTTAAAAAAACGACCATGTATAGTAAGGCGTTTTAGCGAAAAAACGACCATGTATAGTAAGGCGTTTTAGCCAAAAAACGACCATGTATAGTAAGGCAAAAACGACCATGTATAGTAAGGCGTTTTAGCTGAAAAAACGACCATGTATAGTAAGGCGTTTTAGCGAAAAAACGACCATGTATAGTAAGGCGTTTTAGCCAAAAACGACCATGTATAGTAAGGCGTTTTAGCCCAAAAACGACCATGTATAGTAAGGCGTTTTAGCGAAAAAACGACCATGTATAGTAAGGCGTTTTAGCCCAAAAACGACCATGTATAGTAAGGCGTTTTAGCGAAAAAACGACCATGTATAGTAAGGCGTTTTTAACTGAAAAAACGACCATGTATAGTAAGGCGTTTTTAGCGAAAAAACGACCATGTATAGTAAGGCGTTTTAGCGAAAAAACGACCATGTATAGTAAGGCGTTTTAGCGAAAAAACGACCATGTATAGTAAGGCGTTTTTAGCGAAAAACGACCATGTATAGTAAGGCGTTTTTAACAAAAAACGACCATGTATAGTAAGGCGTTTTAGCGAAAAAACGACCATGTATAGTAAGGCGTTTTTAGCGAAAAAACGACCATGTATAGTAAGGCGTTTTAGCCGAAAAAACGACCATGTATAGTAAGGCGTTTTTAGCTAAAAACGACCATGTATAGTAAGGCATTTTTAGCGAAAAAACGACCATGTATAGTAAGGCGTTTTTAGCGAAAAAACGACCATGTATAGTAAGCCGAAAAACGACCATGTATTTTAAGGCGGCCAAAAACGACCATGTATAGTAAGGCGTTTTAGAAAAAACGACCATGTATAGTAAGGCATTTTTAACTGAAAAAACGACCATGTATAGTAAGGCGTTTTTAGCGAAAAAACGACCATGTATAGTAAGGCGTTTTAGCCGAAAAAACGACCATGTATAGTAAGGCGTTTTTAGCTGAAAAACGACCATGTATAGTAAGGCGTTTTAGCCGAAAAACGACCATGTATAGTAAGGCGTTTTTAGCCCCAAAAACGACCATGTATAGTAAGGCGTTTTAGCGAAAAAACGACCATGTATAGTAAGGCATTTTTAACTGAAAAAACGACCATGTATAGTAAGGCGTTTTTAGCGAAAAAACGACCATGTATAGTAAGGCGTTTTAGCCCAAAAACGACCATGTATAGTAAGGCGTTTTTAGCGAAAAAACGACCATGTATAGTAAGGCGTTTTTAGCAAAAAACGACCATGTATAGTAAGGCATTTTTTACCCAAAAAACGACCATGTATAGTAAGGCGTTTTTAACTGAAAAAACGACCATGTATAGTAAGGCGTTTTTAACCGAAAAAACGACCATGTATAGTAAGGCGTTTTTGACCAAAAAAACGACCATGTATAGTAAGGCGTTTTAGCCTAAAAACGACCATGTATAGTAAGGCGTTTTAGCCCAAAAACGACCATGTATAGTAAGGCGTTTTTAGCGAAAAAACGACCATGTATAGTAAGGCGTTTTAGCGAAAAAACGACCATGTATAGTAAGGCGTTTTAGCCGAAAAACGACCATGTATAGTAAGGCGTTTTAACCAAAAAACGACCATGTATAGTAAGGCGTTTTAGCTGAAAAACGACCGAAAAAACGACCATGTATAGTAAGGCGTTTTAGCCGAAAAAACGACCATGTATAGTAAGGCGTTTTAGCGAAAAAAACGACCATGTATAGTAAGGCGTTTTTAGCCCAAAAACGACCATGTATAGTAAGGCGTTTTAGCGAAAAAACGACCATGTATAGTAAGGCATTTTTAACTGAAAAAACGACCATGTATAGTAAGGCGTTTTAACGAAAAAACGACCATGTATAGTAAGGCGTTTTAACCGAAAAAACGACCATGTATAGTAAGGCGTTTTTAACAAAAACGACCATGTATAGTAAGGCGTTTTTAACGAAAAACGACCATGTATAGTAAGGCGTTTTAGCCGAAAAACGACCATGTATAGTAAGGCGTTTTTAACTGAAAAAACGACCATGTATAGTAAGGCGTTTTAACGAAAAAACGACCATGTATAGTAAGGCGTTTTAGCCCAAAAACGACCATGTATAGTAAGGCGTTTTAGCCCAAAAACGACCATGTATAGTAAGGCGTTTTTAACTGAAAAAACGACCATGTATAGTAAGGCGTTTTAGCGAAAAAACGACCATGTATAGTAAGGCGTTTTAGCCAAAAACGACCATGTATAGTAAGGCGTTTTAGCCCAAAAACGACCATGTATAGTAAGGCGTTTTAGCCGAAAAAACGACCATGTATAGTAAGGCGTTTTAGCGAAAAAACGACCATGTATAGTAAGGCGTTTTAGAAAAAAACGACCATGTATAGTAAGGCGTTTTAGCGAAAAAACGACCATGTATAGTAAGGCGTTTTAGCCAAAAACGACCATGTATAGTAAGGCGTTTTAGCCAAAAAACGACCATGTATAGTAAGGCGTTTTAGCCCAAAAACGACCATGTATAGTAAGGCGTTTTAGCCAAAAACGACCATGTATAGTAAGGCTTTTTAACTGAAAAACGACCATGTATAGTAAGGCGTTTTAACTAAAAACGACCATGTATAGTAAGGCGTTTTTAGCCGAAAAAAACGACCATGTATAGTAAGGCGTTTTAGCGAAAAAACGACCATGTATAGTAAGGCATTTTTAGCCGAAAAAAACGACCATGTATAGTAAGGCGTTTTTAGCCGAAAAAAACGACCATGTATAGTAAGGCGTTTTTAACTGAAAAAACGACCATGTATAGTAAGGCGTTTTAGCTCAAAAACGACCATGTATAGTAAGGCGTTTTAACCGAAAAAACGACCATGTATAGTAAGGCGTTTTAACGAAAAAACGACCATGTATAGTAAGGCGTTTTTAGCGAAAAACGACCATGTATAGTAAGGCGTTTTAGCCAAAAACGACCATGTATAGTAAGGCATTTTTAACTGAAAAAACGACCATGTATAGTAAGGCGTTTTAACTAAAAACGACCATGTATAGTAAGGCGTTTTAGCTAAAAAAACGACCATGTATAGTAAGGCGTTTTAGCGAAAAAACGACCATGTATAGTAAGGCGTTTTAGCGAAAAAACGACCATGTATAGTAAGGCGTTTTAGCCAAAAACGACCATGTATAGTAAGGCGTTTTAGCGAAAAAACGACCATGTATAGTAAGGCGTTTTTAGCGAAAAAACGACCATGTATAGTAAGGCGTAAGGCGTTTTAGCGAAAAAACGACCATGTATAGTAAGGCGTTTTAGCCAAAAAACGACCATGTATAGTAAGGCGTTTTAGCGAAAAACGACCATGTATAGTAAGGCGTTTTTAACTGAAAAAACGACCATGTATAGTAAGGCGTTTTTTTATGAAAAAAACGACCATGTATAGTAAGGCGGCGAAAAAACGACCATGTATAGTAAGGCGTTTTAGCCTAAAAACGACCATGTATAGTAAGGCGTTTTAGCCAAAAAACGACCATGTATAGTAAGGCGTTTTTAGCCTAAAAACGACCATGTATAGTAAGGCGTTTTAGCTGAAAAAACGACCATGTATAGTAAGGCGTTTTTAGCTGAAAAAACGACCATGTATAGTAAGGCGTTTTAACTGAAAAAACGACCATGTATAGTAAGGCGTTTTAGCCGAAAAAACGACCATGTATAGTAAGGCGTTTTAAAAAAACGACCATGTATAGTAAGGCGTTTTAGCTGAAAAAACGACCATGTATAGTAAGGCGTTTTAGCTAAAAACGACCATGTATAGTAAGGCGTTTTTTGCTGAAAAAACGACCATGTATAGTAAGGCGTTTTTAACTGAAAAAACGACCATGTATAGTAAGGCGTTTTTGGCCGAAAAAAACGACCATGTATAGTAAGGCGTTTTAGCGTTTTTAGCTGAAAAAACGACCATGTATAGTAAGGCGTTTTTAGCCGAAAAAAACGACCATGTAGAGTAAGGCGTTTTTAACTGAAAAAACGACAATGTATAGTAAGGCGTTTTTACCGAAAAAACGACCATGTATAGTAAGGCGTTTTTAGCCGAAAAAACGACCATGTATAGTAAGGCGTTTTTAGCCGAAAAAAACGACCATGTATAGTAAGGCGTTTTTAGCTGAAAAAACGACCATGTATAGTAAGGCGTTTTTTTTAGTAAGGCGTTTTAACGAAAAAACGACCATGTATAGTAAGGCGTTTTTAGCCGAAAAAAACGACCATGTATAGTAAGGCGTTTTAGCCGAAAAAACGACCATGTATAGTAAGGCGTTTTAGCCCCAAAAACGACCATGTATAGTAAGGCATTTTTAACTGAAAAAACGACCATGTATAGTAAGGCGTTTTAGCCAAAAACGACCATGTATAGTAAGGCGTTTTAGCTAAAAAACGACCATGTATAGTAAGGCGTTTTAGCAAAAAACGACCATGTATAGTAAGGCGTTTTAGCCAAAAAACGACCATGTATAGTAAGGCGTTTTTGCCAAAAACGACCATGTATAGTAAGGCGTTTTTGGCTGAAAAAAACGACCATGTATAGTAAGGCATTTGTAACTGAAAAAACGACCATGTATAGTAAGGCGTTTTTTCCAAAAAACGACCATGTATAGTAAGGCGTTTTTAGCAAAAAACGACCATGTATAGTAAGGCGTTTTTAGCCCAAAAACGACCATGTATAGTAAGGCGTTTTTAGCCTGAAAAAACGACCATGTATAGTAAGGCGTTTTAGCCCAAAAAACGACCATGTATAGTAAGGCGTTTTAGCGAAAAAACGACCATGTATAGTAAGGCGTTTTTAGCTGAAAAAACGACCATGTATAGTAAGGCGTTTTTAGCTGAAAAAACGACCATGTATAGTAAGGCGTTTTAGCCGAAAAAACGACCATGTATAGTAAGGCGTTTTAGCCAAAAAACGACCATGTATAGTAAGGCGTTTTAAGGCTAAAAAACGACCATGTATAGTAAGGCGTTTTAACGAAAAAACGACCATGTATAGTAAGGCGTTTTAGCTAAAAAACGACCATGTATAGTAAGGCATTTTTAACTGAAAAAACGACCATGTATAGTAAGGCGTTTTAGCTAAAAAAACGACCATGTATAGTAAGGCGTTTTAACTGAAAAAACGACCATGTATAGTAAGGCGTTTTTAGCTGAAAAAACGACCATGTATAGTAAGGCGTTTTAGCGAAAAACGACCATGTATAGTAAGGCGTTTTAGCCAAAAACGACCATGTATAGTAAGGCATTTTTAACTGAAAAAACGACCATGTATAGTAAGGCGTTTTAGCCGAAAAAACGACCATGTATAGTAAGGCGTTTTAGCGAAAAAACGACCATGTATAGTAAGGCGTTTTAGCCCAAAAACGACCATGTATAGTAAGGCGTTTTAGCCCAAAAACGACCATGTATAGTAAGGCGTTTTTAGCCGAAAAAACGACCATGTATAGTAAGGCGTAAAAACGACCATGTATAGTAAGGCGTTTTAGCGAAAAAACGACCATGTATAGTAAGGCGTTTTTAGCGAAAAAACGACCATGTATAGTAAGGCGTAAGAAAAAACGACCATGTATAGTTTTAGCGAAAAAACGACCATGTATAGTAAGGCGTTTTAACTAAAAACGACCATGTATAGTAAGGCGTTTTAGCGAAAAAACGACCATGTATAGTAAGGCGTTTTTAGCCGAAAAAACGACCATGTATAGTAAGGCGTTTTAGCCAAAAACGACCATGTATAGTAAGGCGTTTTAAAAAAACGACCATGTATAGTAAGGCGTTTTTAACTGAAAAAACGACCATGTATAGTAAGGCGTTTTAGCGAAAAAACGACCATGTATAGTAAGGCGTTTTTAGCGAAAAAACGACCATGTATAGTAAGGCGTTTTAGCCAAAAACGACCATGTATAGTAAGGCGTTTTTAACTGAAAAAACGACCATGTATAGTAAGGCGTTTTAGCGAAAAAACGACCATGTATAGTAAGGCGTTTTAGCGAAAAAACGACCATGTATAGTAAGGCGTTTTAGCCCAAAAACGACCATGTATAGTAAGGCATTTTTAACTGAAAAAACGACCATGTATAGTAAGGCGTTTTTAACGAAAAAACGACCATGTATAGTAAGGCGTTTTTTAAAAAAACGACCATGTATAGTAAGGCGTTTTTAGCGAAAAAACGACCATGTATAGTAAGGCATTTTTAACTAAAAAACGACCATGTATAGTAAGGCGTTTTAACCGAAAAAACGACCATGTATAGTAAGGCGTTTTAACGAAAAAACGACCATGTATAGTAAGGCGTTTTTAGCGAAAAACGACCATGTATAGTAAGGCGTTTTAGCCAAAAAACGACCATGTATAGTAAGGCATTTTTAACTGAAAAAACGACCATGTATAGTAAGGCGTTTTTAACTAAAAACGACCATGTATAGTAAGGCGTTTTAGCGAAAAAACGACCATGTATAGTAAGGCGTTTTTAGCCCAAAAAACGACCATGTATAGTAAGGCGTTTTAGCCCAAAAACGACCATGTATAGTAAGGCGTTTTTAACGAAAAAACGACCATGTATAGTAAGGCGTTTTAGCGAAAAAACGACCATGTATAGTAAGGCGTTTTTAGCGAAAAAACGACCATGTATAGTAAGGCGTTTTAGCCTAAAAACGACCATGTATAGTAAGGCGTTTTTAGCGAAAAAACGACCATGTATAGTAAGGCGTTTTAACTAAAAACGACCATGTATAGTAAGGCGTTTTAGCCCAAAAACGACCATGTATAGTAAGGCGTTTTTAACTGAAAAAACGACCATGTATAGTAAGGCGTTTTAACTAAAAACGACCATGTATAGTAAGGCGTTTTAGCGAAAAAACGACCATGTATAGTAAGGCGTTTTAGCCCAAAAACGACCATGTATAGTAAGGCGTTTTTAGCTGAAAAACGACCATGTATAGTAAGGCGTTTTTAGAAAAAAAACGACCATGTATAGTAAGGCGTTTTTAAAAAAAACGACCATGTATAGTAAGGCGTTTTAGCCAAAAACGACCATGTATAGTAAGGCGTTTTTAGCCAAAAAACGACCATGTATAGTAAGGCGTTTTTAGCCAAAAACGACCATGTATAGTAAGGCGTTTTTAAAAAAAACGACCATGTATAGTAAGGCGTTTTAGCCCAAAAACGACCATGTATAGTAAGGCGTTTTTAGCCCAAAAACGACCATGTATAGTAAGGCATTTTTAACTGAAAAAACGACCATGTATAGTAAGGCGTTTTAGCTAAAAACGACCATGTATAGTAAGGCGTTTTAGCCAAAAAACGACCATGTATAGTAAGGCGTTTTAGCCCAAAAACGACCATGTATAGTAAGGCGTTTTAGCTGAAAAACGACCATGTATAGTAAGGCGTTTTTAGACTAAAAACGACCATGTATAGTAAGGCGTTTTAGCCAAAAACGACCATGTATAGTAAGGCGTTTTAGCCCAAAAACGACCATGTATAGTAAGGCGTTTTAGCGAAAAAACGACCATGTATAGTAAGGCGTTTTTAGCCCAAAAACGACCATGTATAGTAAGGCGTTTTAGCCAAAAACGACCATGTATAGTAAGGCATTTTTAACTGAAAAAACGACCATGTATAGTAAGGCGTTTTAACTAAAAACGACCATGTATAGTAAGGCGTTTTAGCCCAAAAACGACCATGTATAGTAAGGCGTTTTAGCCAAAAACGACCATGTATAGTAAGGCGTTTTAGCCGAAAAAACGACCATGTATAGTAAGGCGTTTTTAGCAAAAAAACGACCATGTATAGTAAGGCGTTTTAGCATTAAAAACGACCATGTATAGTAAGGCGTTTTTAGCGAAAAAACGACCATGTATAGTAAGGCGTTTTAGCCGAAAAAACGACCATGTATAGTAAGGCGTTTTTAGCTAAAAACGACCATGTATAGTAAGGCATTTTAGCGAAAAAACGACCATGTATAGTAAGGCGTTTTAGCGAAAAAACGACCATGTTTAGTAAGGCGTTTTTAGGGCTTTTTTAGCTGAAAAAAATGACCATGTATAGTAAGGCATTTTTAACTGAAAAAAACGACCATGTTTATAAGGCGTTTTTCGACGAAAAAAACGACCATGTATAGTAAGGCATTTTAACCGAAAAAACGACCATGTATAGTAAGGCGTTTTAACTAAAAACGACCATGTATAGTAAGGCGTTTTTAAAAAAAACGACCATGTATAGTAAGGCGTTTTTAGCCGAAAAAAACGACCATGTATAGTAAGGCGTTTTAACTAAAAACGACCATGTATAGTAAGGCATTTTTAACTGAAAAAACGACCATGTATAGTAAGGCGTTTTAACTAAAAACGACCATGTATAGTAAGGCGTTTTTAGCCCAAAAAACGACCATGTATAGTAAGGCGTTTTAACTAAAAACGACCATGTATAGTAAGGCATTTTTAACTAAAAACGACCATGTATAGTAAGGCGTTTTTAGCGAAAAAACGACCATGTATAGTAAGGCATTTTAACTGAAAAAACGACCATGTATAGTAAGGCGTTTTAGCTCAAAAAACGACCATGTATAGTAAGGCGTTTTTAACTGAAAAAACGACCATGTATAGTAAGGCGTTTTAACTGAAAAACGACCATGTATAGTAAGGCGTTTTAGCCAAAAAACGACCATGTATAGTAAGGCATTTTTACTGAAAAACGACCATGTATAGTAAGGCGTTTTTAACTAAAAACGACCATGTATAGTAAGGCGTTTTAGCCTAAAAACGACCATGTATAGTAAGGCGTTTTAGCCCAAAAACGACCATGTATAGTAAGGCGTTTTAGCCCAAAAACGACCATGTATAGTAAGGCGTTTTAGCTAAAAACGACCATGTATAGTAAGGCGTTTTAACTAAAAACGACCATGTATAGTAAGGCGTTTTTAGCCGAAAAAAACGACCATGTATAGTAAGGCGTTTTTAAAAAAAACGACCATGTATAGTAAGGCGTTTTTAGCCGAAAAAACGACCATGTATAGTAAGGCGTTTTTAGCCAGAAAAAACGACCATGTATAGTAAGGCGTTTTTAGCCGATAAAAACGACCATGTATAGTAAGGCGTTTTTAGCCCAAAAAAACGACCATGTATAGTAAGGCGTTTTTAGCCGAAAAAAACGACCATGTATAGTAAGGCATTTTTAACTGAAAAAACGACCATGTTTATAAGGCGTTTTTCGACGAAAAAAACGACCATGTATAGTAAGGCATTTTAACCCGAAAAAAACGACCATGTATAGTAAGGCGTTTTTCGACGAAAAAAACGACCATGTATAGTAAGGCGTTTTTCAACGAAAAAACGACCATGTATAGTAAGGCGTTTTAGCCGAAAAAAACGACCATGTATAGTAAGGCATTTTTAACTGAAAAACGACCATGTATAGTAAGGCGTTTTTAACTAAAAACGACCATGTATAGTAAGGCGTTTTAGCCCAAAAACGACCATGTATAGTAAGGCGTTTTAGCCCAAAAACGACCATGTATAGTAAGGCATTTTTAACTGAAAAACGACCATGTATAGTAAGGCGTTTTTAACTAAAAACGACCATGTATAGTAAGGCGTTTTAGCCAAAAACGACCATGTATAGTAAGGCGTTTTAGCCCAAAAACGACCATGTATAGTAAGGCGTTTTAGCCAAAAACGACCATGTATAGTAAGGCTTTTTAGCCAAAAACGACCATGTATAGTAAGGCGTTTTAGCCAAAAACGACCATGTATAGTAAGGCGTTTTAGCGAAAAACGACCATGTATAGTAAGGCGTTTTAGCGAAAAAACGACCATGTATAGTAAGGCGTTTTTAGCGAAAAAACGACCATGTATAGTAAGGCGTTTTAGCCAAAAACGACCATGTATAGTAAGGCGTTTTAGCCGAAAAACGACCATGTATAGTAAGGCTTTTTAACTGAAAAACGACCATGTATAGTAAGGCGTTTTAACTAAAAACGACCATGTATAGTAAGGCGTTTTTAGCCAAAAAACGACCATGTATAGTAAGGCGTTTTAGCCGAAAAACGACCATGTATAGTAAGGCATTTTTCGACGAAAAACGACCATGTATAGTAAGGCATTTTTAACTGAAAAACGACCATGTATAGTAAGGCGTTTTAGCTCAAAAACGACCATGTATAGTAAGGCATTTTAACCCAAAAAACGACCATGTATAGTAAGGCGTTTTAGCTAAAAACGACCATGTATAGTAAGGCGTTTTCAACGAAAAACGACCATGTATAGTAAGGCGTTTTAGCCAAAAACGACCATGTATAGTAAGGCATTTTTAACTGAAAAACGACCATGTATAGTAAGGCGTTTTAGCTAAAAACGACCATGTATAGTAAGGCGTTTTAGCGAAAAAAACGACCATGTATAGTAAGGCGTTTTAGCCCAAAAACGACCATGTATAGTAAGGCGTTTTAAAAAAAAACGACCATGTATAGTAAGGCGTTTTAGCCTAAAAACGACCATGTATAGTAAGGCGTTTTAGCCTAAAAACGACCATGTATAGTAAGGCGTTTTAGCCCAAAAACGACCATGTATAGTAAGGCGTTTTAATAAAAACGACCATGTATAGTAAGGCGTTTTTAGCGAAAAAACGACCATGTATAGTAAGGCGTTTTTAGTGAAAAAACGACCATGTATAGTAAGGCATTTTTAACTGAAAAACGACCATGTTTAGTAAGGCGTTTTAACTAAAAACGACCATGTGTAGTAAGGCATTTTAACCGAAAAAACGACCATGTATAGTAAGGCGTTTTCAACTAAAAACGACCATGTATAGTAAGGCGTTTTAGCCGAAAAACGACCATGTATAGTAAGGCATTTTTAACTGAAAAAACGACCATGTATAGTAAGGCGTTTTAGGCTTTTTAGCTGAAAAAACGACCATGTATAGTAAGGCATTTTTAACTGAAAAACGACCATGTATAGTAAGGCGTTTTAACTAAAAACGACCATGTATAGTAAGGCGTTTTTAGCCCAAAAACGACCATGTATAGTAAGGCGTTTTAGCGAAAAAATGACCATGTATAGTAAGGCATTTTTAACTGAAAAAAAACGACCATGTTTAGTAAGGCATTTTTAACTGAAAAAACGACCATGTATAGTAAGGCGTTTTTAGCCAAAAACGACCATGTATAGTAAGGCGTTTTAGCCCAAAAACGACCATGTATAGTAAGGCGTTTTAGCCCAAAAACGACCATGTTTAGTAAGGCGTTTTTAACTAAAAACGACCATGTATAGTAAGGCGTTTTTAGCGAAAAAACGACCATGTATAGTAAGGCGTTTTAGCCCAAAAACGACCATGTATAGTAAGGCGTTTTAGCCCCAAAAACGACCATGTATAGTAAGGCATTTTTAACTGAAAAAACGACCATGTTTAGTAAGGCGTTTTAGCCTAAAAACGACCATGTATAGTAAGGCGTTTTTAGCCCAAAAAAACGACCATGTATAGTAAGGCGTTTTAGCCGAAAAAAACGACCATGTATAGTAAGGCGTTTTTAGCATTAAAAACCGACCATGTATAGTAAGGCGTTTTTCGATGAAAAAAACTACCATGTATAGTAAGGCGTTTTACCGAAAAACGATCATGTATAGTAAGGCGTTTTTAGCCGAAAAACGACCATGTATAGTAAGGCGTTTTTAGGGCTTTTTTAGCTGAAAAAAATGACCATGTATAGTAAGGCATTTTTAACTGAAAAAAACGACCATGTTTATAAGGCGTTTTAACTAAAAATCGACCATGTATAGTAAGGCATTTTAACTGAAAAAACAACCATGTTTAGTAAGGCGTTTTCAGCTAAAAACGACCATGTATAGTAAGGCGTTTTAACTGAAAAAACGACCATGTATAGTAAGGCGTTTTAGCCCAAAAACGACCATGTATAGTAAGGCTTTTTAGCTGAAAAACGACCATGTATAGTAAGGCGTTTTAGCCCAAAAACGACCATGTATAGTAAGGCGTTTTAGCCCAAAAACGACCATGTATAGTAAGGCATTTTTAACTGAAAAACGACCATGTATAGTAAGGCGTTTTAGCCTAAAAACGACCATGTATAGTCAGGCCTTTTAGCCCAAAAACGACCATGTATAGTAAGGCGTTTTAACGAAAAAACGACCATGTATAGTAAGGCGTTTTAGCCCAAAAACGACCATGTATAGTAAGGCGTTTTAGCCCAAAAACGACCATGTATAGTAAGGCGTTTTAGCCCAAAAACGACCATGTATAGTAAGGCGTTTTAGCCCAAAAACGACCATGTATAGTAAGGCGTTTTAGCCCAAAAACGACCATGTATAGTAAGGCATTTTAACTGAAAAAACGACCATGTTTAGTAAGGCGTTTTAGACTAAAAACGACCATGTATAGTAAGGCGTTTTAAAAAAAAACGACCATGTATAGTAAGGCGTTTTTAGCCCAAAAAAAAGATCATGTATAGTAAGGAGTTTTTAGCCGAAAAAACCGACCATGTATAGTAAGGCGTTTTTAGCCCAAAAAAACAACCATGTATAGTAAGGCGTTTTTCAATGAAAAAAACAACCATATATAGTAAGGCGTTTTTAGCCGAAAAAAACAACCATGTATAGTAAGGCTTTTTTCAATGAAAAAAACAACCATATATAGTAAGGCGTTTTTAGCGGAAAAAAACGACCATGTATAGTAAGGTATTTCAACCCCAAAAAAACGACCATGTATAGTATAGTAAGGCGTTTTTCGATGAAAAAAACGACCATGTATAGTATAGTAAGGCGTTTTTCGATGAAAAAAACGACCATGTATAGTAAGACGTTTTTCAACGAAATAAAAACATGTATAGTAAGGCGTTTTTAGCCGAAAAAAACGACCATGTATAGTAAGATATTTTAACCCGAAAAAAACGACCATGTATAGTATAATTAGGCGTTTTTCGATGAAAAAAAACGACCATGTATAGTAAGGCGTTTTTAGCCGAAAAAAACGACCATGTATAGTAAAAAGAAAAAAATTGGTGTCAAGATATATCTGACCGGCTATGGTCTCATTTCAGTTGCATTATAAATTGGTGCATGCTTATTTGACATACTGGCATTTCCACTTATCCTGTAAAGATAATCTTATCCTATGCAGTTGGTGCACCGGTCTCGTGTGGTAAATGTGCTTCTTGAAGTGGTTGGATTTGCCTTGACAGGAGACAAACAGTAGTTTGACGGAGGACGGCATGTTCACAATTTGAGATGTGGTGTGCTCCATTTTGCATTTTCAAATGGTTCAGGTTTTCTATTTGAGGACCGTGACCACGCATTATCTGTGCGGTAAAAAACAAACAAAACAAAAACACATTTTTGTTGCAGACATTAATTTTGCTTTCAAAGATTTATTGATGAACTGCTGAGAAAAGGCAACATTCAGACATGCAGTGGATCAATCCGTAATAGTTCAAAGTCACATTAAAATGAAGAGCAGGAAGACAATTTCGGGTCTTTCAGCATTACATGATTGAGTCATACAAAATAAATAGCACATTTTTGGACGTATCAAAATGCCATTTTGTACTTGTACTGTTAAAATTATTAAATGGGATGTTAAAATGGCTCTCCAAAAATGGTGCCTTGGAAATTTGCCTCAGAGTTCTGAAATTTGAGGTTTCGGATCTTTGCTCTGACCTTCCTGTGTGGCGTTTTTGTGCTTGTTTGGGTTTCATTTACTGAACATTAAATTTTCCAAAGGGACGAAGGTGATTGAATGGTTGTTTATGTGTGCCCTGTGACTCACTGGCAAACAGACCAGGATGTACTGCTCCTTTCGCACAAAGATTGAAGTCACCTGGAATAGGCCCCAGCAACCTCTCCTGGAATAAGCAGTGTTGAAAATGGCTGGATGGATGAAAGTTAGGCATCGCCGCTGCCCATCTTTAAAGCTCAGTTTTATTCTTTGGCTTTTGACTCGGCATGAGACTTATTTTAGTTTTCATGTTTTTGTGCGTTCCACTATCTTTGTTATTAATAAATGTATTTTTTGTTTGTTGTATGGATTATCTTTGCTTCATGTACAGCACTTTGTATACGGCGGTGGTTGTTTTAAAGGGCTCTATAAATACAATTGAGTTGAGTTATCTCTACACCAGCCCTACCCACTCACATCTGGATTTTGGTCTGTTATACTGCCATGCCCCCTCACCGCCTGAGCTTTTTAGAAAATGGATCAATCAGTCGATTTACTTGAGAATAAAGTTCCGTAACTGCTTGAATGAGTTTGGTGTGAAAGAACAGATGTGATCGTTTGAGATGAACGAGAACAGAGCTTCTCCAACATCAGGGACGTCTGACATTACAAAATGTTTTTCTGCCTGAATGAACCAAAAACCCCGGTCCATACATTTTTCCATTTTCATCCATAGTGTATGTCCCAATACTCCACATAAGAAGTGGCCCAGCCTCCAACCTGCACACAAACTTCAGTGAACTTAGATTGAATGTAAACTGTGTGACTTTTACAACAAAATGATGACACTGACTGAAAACTGGCTTGGATTGTAAGGGGGTGGGGGGGGGGGGGTGATAGGAAACGGGCAATGCAGGTAATTTGAGCCAATGTTATGTCTGCAGCTAGCAGGGTTGCAGCTGTTGCACAAAGATTTCAAGTGAAGATATTTACATGCAGTTGAAAATCTCCAAGGTGGAATGCCCACACAGAAAGGCTGGAGGCAAGACTTGAACCCAGAACCCCCGCAATGTGGGACAGACTCGCTGCTCGCCCTACCTAAAATGTACAACCGAGTCTATAGAGTTGCTTAATGTTTTATAATGGTGACATGCGTTATGTTAATAAAAAAACAAAAACAAAACGTTTGAGTCAATCGGCACCAAACAACAGATTCAGTTTGAGTTTGGAGGATTAACTGTACAAACACGATCTTTCTAAAATTGGTTGACAGTAATCACCCCGATAAATCACAATTCACCAATTGCAGTTTTGTCGATAGCGAATTTTGACAACGTCATTATTTTTCATGTACGATTAACAGCTTTAAAAACAAACTTTTCCACTTGCTTTCGACTGAAAATGACATCAGACGTGCTCACGGGTTCAAGTAGCAAACAATCATGGCTCATGTCACGTCTGCAAGCTGTGCCGCGGCACGTGAGCCCGGAGTATATTCCATGTCATTTTCAGTTGATGCCAAGTGGCAAAATGGGTTTGAAAGCTGTTAATTGTTCATGAAAAAGTGATCACATTCATTCAAGACAAAATATTCACTTTTTACTGACTAAAATGGCAAAATGAAGATGGATGAAACCAAACTGTATTTCCTCTATGGCAAATAGCATTCACATGCATGTAACAGTGTCGGCAAAGAGGTCACCATGGCAACATGACTGATTTGCCCGTGAGCGAGTTTAGACCTTATTTCAAGACACCAGTTTGGGGATCAAAACAAAGCAAAACAAAACAAAACAGCACAACTCATGGATGTGTATTACAAGATCTATGAAATGTGAAACGTGAATCTTGACTCTACGATGAGGCAACAGTTTGAGATCACTGCAAAACATCAAGTTCGGCTTCGGGACCGCAAAAAATATCCCACTCCAGACAGCGATTGCGAAAGAAAAGCAACTGGACCACTGTACTGACACTCAAAGGAATTTCCAAAATAGATGACTATTTGCGCGAAAGTAACATGAGCCGCTCTCTTTGGAACAAACAGAAAGCAGAACAAAAGAAAATAGCAAGCGTTTCCGTACAATCACATTCAAACCTTGTATTATATACACGTTGAAAGTATATTTTGACATTTGCAATAATATGCTTTCCTTCCGAGACGGTGAAATGAAATAAGACGCTCAAACCGCAAAATGTGGGGTCATGTCTACACGGGGGGTTGACAAAAGGCATCCCACGTGCGACCCGCTCCGTTCATTAAACACGAAGATGATCAAGAATCCGGTAATAAATCTTGCATTCATTTTGTTGTTGCCGCCCGTAAAATTGGTTTATTTAAAATGTAATCTCGTCATTAATCTCATCAAATAATTGCTTAATTGTGATTGTAAATAATAAAAATGTAACACATATATACAAATAGGGTTTCGTTTATTTTCGAAATAACTGGTTTATAAAATTCCTATTTCAACACACACACACACACACACACAAAATAATTTTGTTATTCATTATCACAGGATGCAATGACGCAAGCATGGCCGCTTGTTTGGTCTGCTTCTATCCAATCAGGGCCGTCATTTCATTCGAAATGGAGACACGGTTTAAGTTGCTCGCCACAGTTGTCCATCCGTGGCAAAAGAATATTATTCGACAGCCAGTCCTCCTTTGCTGGTATAATATGAAGATCATTTCTCGGAAATTACACTGCATACCGACAGAGAGTCAAAAGAACTCTTCATTTGGAGATCAACCAAACTTATCTGGAAAAAAGGCCTACCGTATTTTCCACACTAAAAGGCGCGTTGTATTATGAGGCGCACCTTCAATGAATGGACTATTTTGTAATTTTTTTTCATATATTGGACACACCGCATTATAAGACGCAATCTACAATGCATCCACTAGATGGAGCTACGCTCAAGGGAATGCCAACAGAACGATCAGATATCAGGAAAACGTATTTAATAAAGCAGCCACACCGTTCACTTAACCAACAGCAAGTTATAACATTGACTCGATAACGTTGAACTCTCTTGCCGCTGCTCTATTTCCGTGTTCAACTGCGTAACCGATCGCCTTAAGTTTGGACTCTGCGTTGTAAGCATGTCTCTAGCAAGGAGCCATTTTGGGGTCGAAATATTACCGTAATGACCATACACAAGGCGCATCGGATTTTAAGGCGCTGTGAGCTTTTAAGAAAATGGAAGGCTTTTAGGTGCACCTTTTAGTGCGGAAAATACGGTAGTTTGCATCCCCTAAAATCACACTTCCAACCTTTTGATTAATGAGGCCCAATGGGTGTTTTTTTCCCGCGTGTGTTTCCGCTGAAGATGAAGGCGGCGTGGAAAGATCACAGGTAGGTGGTGGCCTCTGTGTTCTCCCGCTCTCTGGCCTGAGCCACGGCCACGTTGATGCACTGCAGCCACTCTTCGGCGTGCTTTTCATCCTCGGCCTTCAGCACGTACGTCTTATTGTCCGTGAAGATCTCGAAGGCTCGCGGGAGGCCTCGATCTCGCCGCTTCTTGGCCACCACCTGACGGACAAATGAGTCAGCCTTAAGGGAAGTGGATTTAGGGGGCGCGCCGATAAAAGAGAAGAAAGCCTGGTGCTGCTCAGACTTTACCTTGACGCTTTGTACTTTGGTCAGCTCAATGGGAATGTCATCCAGCTCGTCCTTCTGCAAGGGAGTGCGAGTGGAAAAAATGAACAATGGCATCGTCGTCATTTCCACTTCACGCTGACGCATCGCTGAACTGCTTCCCGTACGTTTCACCACGCACCGAATGATTTTACCGACTGAATGTTGAAATTTTTTGTTGTGCGGCGCAATGTTACAAATACGCTTGCCAATGCGTTTGTAATTGTCTTTTTATTGGGAAACCCAAAGTTTTGTGGCGATAACCACATAACTCGACATTGTCTTTGTTGACTAGTGCTGTTGTCACCACACTGGAGGTCTTCTCAGTGGTTTCCAAAACGTACATTCATGTACCCATTCATTATCGATTTCATGGAACAGACACGGCAGTGAATCGTCAACAATTACTCATTGGCCACAACATTAGGTACAGCATGATAATCAAAGGCAGTGCTTTTCAAAGCGTGCCCCAACGGGCCCCCCAGAGGCCCAAAGGCAAGCCTCGGTAGCTTCAGAAGAAATAAAAAGATAGGTTACCGTATTATGAACTAACTTTGGCTCTAATACAGGCTAAACGGATTGATATTTAGCAGCGTGACAGAAAAATCGCACATTTTCAAACTCGCTAAGCTCCAGCTATGCTACAGCAAAATTGGTGGATTTTTAGGTCTAATATGAAAAATGTTATTCTCATTTGCTGCAACACAAAGAGAGCCAGATATAAAAAAAAAAACAACAAAAAACTTGTGAGTGGAACCAACGAGACCCCCTCGAGCCACTGATGATAGATGCCGATGGAAATGGAGCAACATAAAATAACATTTTGTGGAATCTCATCCCCCCCCACCCCCACCCGTGTGGAAAGTGGTTTCTCAACACACCGGCAAGAGCTGACAACGGTGAAGTGAGAGCTGAGAACAAAGCTAGAAAACCTTTCCCATTTGTGGCTGCTGAAAAACAAAGATGGTGTCGCCGTTTTGGAATCGAAACAAGAAAGCTTCACTCTTGGATATTTTTAGAGAATCCTGCCGTGGGACAGCAACTCAACACTGACGAGTGTGAGGAACACGGAGGAGGTTCACTTCTCCACTTGGAGAAGAATAGTGTCATATTTGACAACAGGAGATGTTAAGAGAGGAAAACACATCGGAGGTTGCATCTGGCAAGGCCACAACGCTCTGTTAAAATTCAGCAACCTCCAAGAGGACCAATGGTCTTTCGGAAAGAAAACATGAGAGCCATCCATCCATCCATCCATCCATTTTACGATCCGCTTTATCTCACAAGGGGAGTGCTGGAGCCAATCCCAGCTGGACACCCTGAACCGGTTGCCAGCCAATCGCAGGGCACACGCAGACGAACAACCATTCTTGCTCACACCCGGGGACATTTTAGAGTGTTCCATTAACCTGCCATGCATGTTTTTGGAATGTGGGAGGAAACCAGAGTACCCAAAGAAAACCCACGCGGGCCCGGGGAAAACATGCAAACTCCACACAGGAAGGCCGGAGCTAGAATCGAACCCGGTACCTCTGCACTGTGAGGTCGACGCGCTCACCACTGGAGCAATTGGCCACCAAAACACGAGATTAAAAGGCAAAATGTCTTGCTTGTATGTTCATTTTCCTTTTGATAAACACTATCCTGGCTATTTGCTACTTGGTCCCGGAGATATCTGCTCGCAGTTATGCTGGATGTGAGAGTGACTCATATTGTTGCATCATCGCACCTTGGCCTTGGCAGTTCCCTCCGGACCGAGTCCCAAGGCCAAGATGTGTTACAGTTGACTTCAGCAGCTTCCCCCACGGGGACAACCGAGCTGATCACGGGTGGAAATTTCCACTCCTGCATACGGGTTGGCCGGCTGTGAATGACATGGATGTGTGCGTGTGCATGCGTCATTTTCATCATGAGCGTACCGATTTGCCTCTCCGGAAGAGCAGCTGGTTTCCCGCCAAGGTAAAGTAGCGAGTCTTCCAGCGCTTGATAAACCTCCAGCGGACCTGTTTCTCCTTCAGCTTCCCTTCGATGAGAGGCTGACCTTCCTGATTCACACCTGCAGAGAAACGTCAAACAAGACCAGGAAGACATGAGCTCTTTGCTTCACACAGTCAGAGCAGAATATCACCACGGGATCTCTGTTTCTTCATTCTTCTTTGGCTTTTGTGCATTTTTCCTAGGGTGGTAATCCATCCATCCATTTCCTGATCCGCTTTATCGTCACAAGGGTCGCGGGGCGTGCTGGAGCCTATCCCAGCTGTCTTCGGGCAGCCATCCGCGCTCAAACTCACACCTAGGGACAATTTAGAGTGTTCAATCAGCCTGCCATGCATGTTTTTGGAATGTGTTAGGAAACCGGAGTACCCGGAGAAAACCCACACAGGCACCCAGAGAACATGCAAACTCCACACAGGAAGGCCGGAGCTGGAATCGAACCAGTACCTCAGCACTGTGAGGTCGACGTGCTAACCACTGGTCCACCGGGCCGCCCAGAGTGGTAATCTACCCATGTATTTTCTTTCGAGCTTGTATTTATTTGGGTGGCACCTTTGTGCAAGAGGCAGGGTACTCCCTGGCCTCACCTTTACCCTGGCTTTCAACTCAGCATGATTCTTTGCCCTTCAGCTTAACTTTTATTTTTTTACATGTTCAACTTTTATTTATGTGCAGCACTGTGTTCAGCTGTGGTTGTTTTTTTTTTCACCTAAGTGCTCTATAAATAAAATTGAGTTGGACTGAACACCAGCCAGTTGCAGATCGCACGGAGACAAGCAACCATTAACACCGATGAATGATTTACTGTCTCCAATTAACCTAATGAGCGTGTTTTGAGGATGTGGGAGGGAGCCAGCGCACTCCAAGAAGATCCACACCCAAGCATGGGAAGAACACGCGGACCTCAAAAAGGCAAGGCTGGAGTCGATATTCAAACTGCCAAGCCCAGAGTTCTGAAGCAGAGATGTTAAGCACTCCAGCGACGCGCTGCCTGAGTTTCAACATCATTTGTTGCATGAATTAAGCAGACTCACATTGCGTGCACACAGAGCAGCATTGTCACTTTTTAATCAAAGAAAGTTCAAGGAGGAATGCTTTGTTTTACAGTAACACTTTCTTCACGGCACCAGCGCACACAACCTGGAGTGTAGGACACGCACAGACAGTCATTCATACTCACATTCACGCCTGTCAACAATTCAGCTCTCGATGACCCTAACAGCAGCATGCAACTGACAATGTGTCCACCGTGTTGCCCTGAGTGCGATGGGACAATTACAAAGAGATACTGCCCAAAATCTGCTTGTTACTACAAAGTACAGGGCAGTCATTTTTTATTTGTATTCTTCCTAACAACAGGTTCCGATTGCGGTTATGAAGAATACTGGTCTTCATTTACTCACACTTCTTTTGAACACATTTTAAGAGGAAGTGTCATTCTGAATAACAATTTGCACACACAATGGGGATGACTCATGCAGCACACGGGGAGGTGGCCTGCTCAAGAACAAAGCAGCCACATTAGAAACTACTATTACACAAAAGGCCGCGGGCTTGTCCAGGATTTGAACCCAGGACCCGTCACACCGCAAGTGAGAATCACACCCATCAACCGGTAAGCAAAGTACCGCAACGATTACATTCTGGTCTGGTCACGAGTCATATGGCAACAATTGCATTCACACTCAAGTTGGAACAAAAATCACGCCTCTTGGCTGGAAGCCAAAGAAGCAAGTTTGGCACCTGCCTGAAATTTGTATCCATGTTAACAAACATGAACCTGGTGGTCAAATTTATTAAATTTAAATGATTACCGTATTTTCCGCACTATAACGCGCACCTAAAAATATTCAATATTCTCAAAAGCTGACAGTGTGCTTTATAATCCGATGCGCCTTTAATACGGATCAATATTCTGATTTCTTGGACATAGTATCTTAATGTCCTGGAAAGCACTTTGTGACAGCTGCAGCGGTTGTGAATGCGCTATGTAAATAAAGCTGTATTGTATTCCCTCTAGCATACCACCATCTCGTGGATGCATAACTCAACCTCAGCCACTCTTGTAGCTTCTGTTATATGCGCCTTATCATGTGGTGCATCCTATATATGAAAACTGTTTTCAAGTTCAAGGTCATCTTTTAAAAATAGGCCACGCATTGAAGGTGCGCCTTATACACCGAAGCGCCTTATAGAGCAGAAAATACGGTAAATGAAACACATAATCATACCATGTACTGCAGCTCTCTCTCTCTACACACACACACACACACACACACACACACTCTCTCTCTCTCTCTCTCTCTCTCTCTCTCTCTATATATATATATATATATATATATATATATTAGAGCTGTCAAACGATTAAAATATTTAATCTAATTAAAAACTCAACTGTCATAATTAACTCAAATTAACAAAAAATTAATCATGATTACTCACGCATTTTTTATCGTTTCTGAATTTCCTTTTATATTTTTTGTCCTATTTTCCCCCATTTTAATGCTCTCATCAACATGGAATCATGAATCAGTTTTCTATGTGCAAAATGCAAATATTTACTGAAATAATTTCGATTTTCAATTTTACATGAACATTTTTCGCTTGGAGCAGTTATTCACACATCATCTCTCACACAATATTACTGTCCATCAACAACAGTGAAAAAAATATTTTGTCACACAACAGCTGCTTGAACAGCTATTTTTATGGAATCAAAACAGCGCAATATAAAGTGCACATCTAAGGTAAGCTAGTACTCAGTCTATAATTTTTCACGGCCCCCTGAATAGGGATTGTCGGTCAGCATGGAAGGATCTCTCGTTCTGTACTTTTTTGATCATTTATTGGAGCACTTGCAGCAGAAGTAGTAGTAGTTGTAACAGAAGTATCAGAAGCAGGTAATAACCTAAACTACACATAAATGCAGTAAAAAATTAATATATCTATCTTTCTGCATCACAATGTAAATATGTATATAATTGACATTAATTAATACATTTATTTAACAATACGTTTAATAAATAATTTAATCAACCCTGATTTCACTATGGATCATTATCGTCATCATTATTCATTGTTTTAAACGTAAGATACCATACAACACAAACATAAAGTCGAATCGAACAAAAGAACTACAAGTCCCAAAACTCAATCCCGGAAGTGGAGCGCCGGCATGTTAACCCAAGCTGAAACGCAATTTACTTCGTTTAAACGTCAGATTGCAGACGGACAAACATGACAACTATGCAAAAATGAGCTAAATAAAGACACCCCTGTTCTAGCAACATTTTAGCCCACGCTGTTTGCTTTGAAATGATCCATAGCTGTCGGACTGAGACGAGGGGGCGGAGTTACGCACGTCAGCTGTGTGCTTGGCCATTAAGTGGTATTTCAGACTCGACGTGCTATGATGATAGCTCAGTTTACGACTGCAAAACATACAGGTAACTTTGGTCTTGTCATTGGAACAATCTGGCAACTTAAAAGTAAACTTTCCATTCATAAACTATTTAAGTATCCGTTTTCGGTGTCTCGCGCTGCCGTGGCTGGCAAAACAAATGTGCGTGGACCTGTGCAGAGCGATTGATGTTTTGTTTCTGGTTTATTTATAGAGCAATGTAACATCCGCCGTGACGTCTGCCGCGTTAATCTCGCGAGAAAATATTTGATCCCGATAAAATTCATTTAAATTAATGCCAATGAAAACGCGCTAAACTGACAGCTCTAATCTCTCTCTCTCTCTCTCTCTCTCTCTCTCTCTCTCTCTCTCTCTCTCTCTCTCTCTCTCTCTATATATATATATATATATAAATAATAGACTCCTCTCTTTCTGGCTGGCGGAAGACCAAAGACTGACCATAACATTGACAGAGACACCTCATTTCTCCCTAACTGCCTAAAACTTTCTCTTGAGAATAAATGGCTGAAGCTGATGACTGATATTTCCACGAAACCGAGTCAGGATCTTGCACAGAAGCCAAAAACTGAGCACAGTAGCTACATTGGCCAGAAGCAACGTTCTTGAATCACAGGTAAAATAGCAGTGCGGTGAATTGAACACATTATGAGCTGTGTGAAAAGGACTTGGACTTGGACCGCCTCTCTCTATTGTTGCAAGCCGAAAGTCCAAATGACTTCGTTCGAAGCTTTAATTAAAACCAAGTCCGCTGAAAGCTGAACGGACCTGACAACTCAAAGACAGATTTGCATTCCAACGGCTCATTCAGTCAAACAACCATCTCTAATGTTGGGTTCCACAAATAACCTGTGGAAGTCTTTGTACTTGTACAACTAGGGATGCAACGGGAAAATATTGAACCGTATGGTCCGCTCTGAACAGAACACTACACTCTTACGGAATGTGTGTTTTTTTTTTTCCAGATTTGCTATTCATTTTGCAATATTGACGCTCAACTGGCCACTGTGTGTTTTATCGCTGCATTTGACCAACTGTGACCAACAAAGAAAACATTTTCTTTTTGTCGTATCATCGCAAACGAATGCTTTCGAATTGCATAGGAATCACAGATGAAACCGATTTGTTCCAACAACTGAAGTAGAACCTACAAATGAGAAGTTGTTTTGGGAACAAAATGCCTCAAATAATCTCCATCATGTGTGCCGTCACGGGAGACTTAAACTCCGTGATCATCGAAAGGGTAACTTCCACTACAAGTGTGTTTTACTTACATGTTATTGAGACATACAGGAAAGCGGTACATTGTGTTTGTCTCGGTGTAATTTGTTTGACTTTTTTTTATTTTTGTGTCGCAGAAACATGAAAGCAGATTTTATTCTTTAAGCATCTGCTTACATTTTTCCAGCTGGATTTCTACGCACACACCGCCCAAAAAAAGAAAGATGTTTTTAAATGTGAGTTTCTTATTGAGTCATGGAAATTTAATGTAAGACCTGTCATGATCAATTATATTAATACGCCACCGTCACACCGAAAGTTGGACACTGTTCACTTGGATGACTGACATGTGACACAGTTGATGGTGGGCCTATTTTTATGCAAATGTTGATGTTTCACATATTTATAAAATGGAGACGTTTTGTGTTATTCTTAACTTGTGAATTGAGTCCAATATCTCCTGGCATGAAAAGAGGTGCTGCAAGTGAATTCTAAACCCTGCGAAATTATTGCTGCATGTTTTTACTTTGATTCTAACAAAGCTTGCCTTGTTTCCTGTCAGCTTCACTCAACACATTTAAACTAATCCCTGTAATACAATGGTCGATAAATATTGTTTTTATTGCATCAAAGTTCTGCGATAGACTGGCCAAAAACTGCACTCTTGTCCAAAGCCTGCCGGGATAGCTCCAGCTCACCTGCGACCCTGATTGAGACAATGGTTTAAGGCACATGTGTCAAAGACAAGGTCTAGATCTGGCCCGCCACGTCATTTTATGTGGCCTGTGGAAAGCAAATAATCCGGGTCAACTTCCTTTATCCTTGCTTAAATCTGTACCAAAATCTCAAATCATCATACGAAATAAACAACGGTGACATTAAATTAAATTAAATTCACGTGAGCAATAATTGTACAAATACTTGACTGATTTCAAAACTAGTGAGCCATCTTTTGAATGTTGCGGAGGGGCAACAATGACTCTATCCAACAACTGCTGTTCAAAGACTTCGGCTTCCAACTGAAAACAGAAATTGGTGAAACTAAATCATCTCCCTCCTGCTTGCACGCAACCACCCACCCCCCACCAAGATCACATGGAGTACTTCCAGAGTGAAAACGACAAACTTTCAACATGTTTGACATGAATACAATGTGTATATTAAAAACAATTATGCCTTTGACATGACTTGCATGTGTAGCATCTGCTCTCACTTTTCATACAAAAGCCTTTTAAGTGAAACAGAGTTGGTCGAGGACACATGTGGACCTGTAGTCATTTGTGCATGCACACGCACTGGCAAGAAAAATGCCAAGCGGCATCTTCTCTAAGCCCCACTCATGCAAATATATCAATACATGAGAGATAGATTAAGGTATTAATGGATCTTTGTCATGATTCATCAGTTGATCCTATTCGGGTTCAAATTTTTTGTAAAGATTTTTTGTGGGTCCACTAGCTTGTATCCACAACTGCAATGGTTGAGCATGTAACAAATTAAACCATGACCTGTGTTCTGAAAAAAGCTCTTTGCCATACGCGGATAGAAGAATCCAATGTATAGCTTGGTCTGTTTCACACACGCACGCACACACGCGCACACGCACACACGCACACACGCGCACACGCACACACACACGAGCAGTCATCTTAATGCGATTCAGAGATGGAAACATGACATCATCGGGGCTAAGTGCTCTTCGAAAACGGGTCACTGGTCCAAAGTCAACTCATCAGAGCTGATTGACTGAGTAAATAGATCCTTCACAAAGAACACGGTGAGAATTTTCGTCACCTGGAATATTCTGGGAATACATTATACAGACGCTCCCCAGGTTACGAACGAGTTACGTTCCGGACGATTGTTCTTAAGGTGAATTCGTTCGTAAGTTGCTTCAGTGCTATATTTTGTCTGGAATGTATGTTTAAGGCTTATATTGACATCCATATAACGGGGAGAGAGCTTTTCGTCACATTCTTCAGGGCTCGAGGGTTAGCTGCCCGGTAAACTAGCAGCGGCTTCAGCGGGGAGAGTAGACGATCGTCGTCGACCGGCGCGCCGGACGCCTCCCGCCCGTTCCACCGTCACACGCCCGCCCCACGCCTCTCCCGCGTCGCCGAACGTCGCCGCCGCCGTCGCCTCCGCTGTCCTCCTCCGCCCCGTTCGGCACTCGGAAAAAGGCGCGCAATACAAAATCTAGCTTTTTTTTTTTTTCTTTCGACAGACCCGTGAAAATGTTCGTATGTACCGTTTGTTTGTAACTCGGATGTTTGTAACTCGGGGAGTGTCTGTAATGCTTCAAGGGACTCGGGGGTCACCACCACACGGTTCATTGGAATGTTTTCAAAGTTGCAGTCCAAAGAAACTGACGACAATTGAGATAGCGAATAGATATCTCTTGCAAGAAATTATCCTTTGTGTGTATGTGTGTGTACCTGCGGCCTTCTCGGGGTTGTTGCACATGAAGCATAACCAGCCTCCCTCTTCTTCACTGTAGCCAAACAGGTCAAAGAAGCGAACCTCCTCCAGCTGCATTTGGAGACTGTCCAGGTCCTGAAGAAGCGCAGAAGCACAAACAGAAAATGACAATTGGACTGACACCACCTCTATTTTATTTCCAACATCCAACAGCGTGGATCAACTGGTCATGCCTGCGTAGTCGGATGAAGGCATGTCCAAATCAGATCGACAAACATCAGTGACAGAGGGACAACAGTGATTATGATAATTCAAATCAACTTAGTTCAGTGTCGCTAATGGACATAACTGGTTATTTATTATCTATCTATTTATAGGCCATACACCATGTGTGCCTGTGTGCTGGAACAATGTACAGTACAGAAGAGCGGAACTCATACCAGAAGAAAGCAAAACTCAGAAAGAAATAAGATGAGAACATAACATTAACAAAATGACAGCTCACAAAACAGGAGTCTATCTTTCGGAGATGCCCGTTTCTCAACATCCCACATTTACATCTTAAGAATGTGTTTAAGGTTCGATAGGTAAAAATCTCAGCGAGAAAGTAACAGGTACAAGTCCAAAGACAATAAAAGTCCTAGAAAGCAAACGTGGGAACCGATAAATTACCTTGCAGAGCATAATGAGAAATAAATAGTCACTAATCAACCACATGTGTTTTTGTTTCGACGGTGCATTGATGTCAGTGCGTGTGTGTGTGTGTGTGTGTGTGTGTGTGTGTGTGTGTGTGCCAGGCTGACACACAGCTGGATGGCCTTGATGCACCAGATGAAGGTCCCCCTAGGCACGCTTGAACGACGATTTTAGACGAGAGGAACTTATTTGTAATGAGACAACAGGATGTGGCTCAGAAGATTGTTTGGCTGCTGGATATCCTCAATTCACCCCATTTGGAATCTCAAGACCACCCCTGCTTTTTGCTGCACGTCCTCCCTGTTTTACTAGTTTTTGATCACGGTGATGATTGGATGAAAATCCTTTGGTGTGCAATAAAGACCGCACATGTGGACCAAGACACTACTTGAGATATAAAATCTAAAGTCCTTCTAATATTACTATCCCGACCCTCCTACGAATGTATCCAACTGTTATTTTCGCGCTCTTTCTCATTAGGATCACGGGCGAGAGGCGGGATACGTGATGGACACGCCAATCAAATGCAAGACACGGAAACAAATTTACGAACACTCACATTCACCCGGGGGAAATTTACGGTCTTCAATTAACCTGAAATGCATGCCTTTGGAATGTGGGTGGAAACCGGAGTTCCTGAAGAAAACACACGCATGCAAACTTCATGTGTAAGAGGAGATCCATGACCCGAACCCAGGGACCTTTGGCTACAAGTCAGACGTGCAAACTGCTCTCTTTCTGACAAAACATTGTTATCTCAAGTGCCGCTCCACTCTTCCTCATCTTCCATCCCGTCTTCAGCCTTCCTCGCATCTCCTCCTCCTCCTCTACCCAACTTGATCAACAGAGCAGCTATATCAACAACAATCTCCACTCGGGACACAGGGGTCGGGGGAAAGGTGAAATAATAATCGTTAATTGTCCCAGACCTCCACTCAGCTCAACTTCCCTGCCGTCATGTTTTCTTTCCTCTTTCTCGACTCTCCTTTTGAAATGACACAAGAGAATGCTTGGGGAAAAAATAACACCCACTTGCGCCTACCGTTACTCCATTTCTAATTGCCATTTGTCCCCTTTTACATTTAACTAATCTGTCTTCAATTTTGTCGTAAAACTGCTGAGCTGACTCATAAAAGGCAGAACTTCAATTTCAGAGGCCCGAAAAATCCCCAAAAGTCTCTGCTTTAAATCTCGCTGTCGATAACACTATTCCTGTCGCACGGGATGCAGTTGCTCACTTTTCCTCCCTCCCCTCTCTCTCTTGATATGTTTCACATTTTGAAAAAAACAGCTGAAGATTTATTTTTCACACCCCACACGTAGATAGGAACACTTCACACAACAAACATGCATGTTCCCACGGGCTTCCATGGACACACAGTACTTTCCTTGAGTACATGAGCAAAAACAATGTGCTGTATCATGAACATTTGGAAGGAAACTGTACAAAAAGTAAAAGTTCATCATCACAAATCGCACATGGCCAAACCACCGTAGCACACTCCAAAACTAAGGCCAACCCCCCCGCACCCCCCAAAAACCTAACAATTAAAAAAAAAAAAACACTTCAAATTAAAATCAGTCAAAATTATGCCGGATGTGAGGACAATGAGCAGGAAAAAAATCCAGAATTTTGTCCTAACTCCACCATGTTTTGCGCAGGCACGGCCCACTCAAGAAGCCGAAAAAAACAGAGCCACCTAACAAATGATGCCCACACTACTTTGGTTGGCCACAACATTAAGGTCATTTCAGCGCACTCATCCAATTCGGCAAAGACGTCTGAAAATAAATCCTCTCCTCTTCCACTTATTTATGCTTTGCTTTCCTATTCAGCACGTGTTGTGTCAGCCAGTATGATGAACACATCAACCAAACAGTTTTTGTGGCATCCATCCCTGGGGCGTAGTAAAGAAGCAATAAATATCTCTGTGCTCATTTTATCTGGATTTTCACCAAAAAATTAAATGGGTTCATCCATGGGCAAATTTCCCAACCTTCCACAATTTTGCATGAATTAGCTGTGTAGTTCTTGTGCAATAATGTGAAAAAAAACTAACTAACTAACAGACAAAACACTAATGTTGGTGCATACTTTGTGTGTGTGTGTGTGTGTGTGTGAGTATATATAAAGAATTGAATTTGTGTGGTCTTAAATCCAAGTGTGTGTTTGGGCTCTATATGGTAACCGCAGCAGCCGAGAAGAAAATAACTGCTGTAATATTTTTCTGAGCAACCGCTTAACTTGACACTTCAGGACGACACAGCATGGCGCCGATACATTTGAAACTTATGTGCACACTTGGGAAAAAAACCTGTTTGAAAAGTGTCAAATGATAAATGGGGATTTAGCAGCTGACCTCATCGCCGCTGTCGAGCCCACCAGAATTCAGCCCGATTTATCATAACCGAAAGGTATAATTAAGATAAAACTGACCATTTTTTTCTACACGTGCAAAAAGGTCTCTTTCTTTGTGGCGTGTGCTGCAGCCAGACTCGCCATAAATCGTGTTCAAATACCTTTCTGTGCGGAGTGGCGTGTTGCGTCATTGCCATGTGGAAGCTGTGAGCTCCTTTGAGTTGAGTCTTGCCCCAAAGAGAAGCCAGCCTCTGAACGCATTCATCTCCAGAACTTAGCGGAACTTTGGACTTACTCTACAAGAGACAAACATTACAAGGAATGACGTAGATGTTGGGCAGAATTTGAAGCGAGGTGTAAAGATGCAGGTGGAGACTTGTAGCTTGACAAATGTGTTCTTATCGAGGCGTTTCGATGCACCTGGAGATGGAGCAGCATAATGTGTATCCAAAGATGAGGCCGGCGGCTGCTCAGGCAAAAACTGGACTTTGTGTACAGGCAGTAATGACCCTTCAGGGGACAGGAGAACGACAGCTTGGCCACACAGCCTCTGTTTGATTCTGTCATAAAATAATATGCAATGCTATTAGTTGCGTCTTAGTGAGAAGAGGATAAGATAAATGAGAAGACGCATTCAACGTGACAGATATCCATTCGGGCTTCTCGATCGTGAAACAAATATTAATCACGATTCTAGACATTTTAGGTCATTCTGCGTGAACAAAAGCCTTTGCCGTGGATCCATATGATTATTTTTCAATGACACAGCAATGATAGAATGCACAACAAGGCCGTGGAGCTAATACTGTTGAAAACTGCACTAAACCCCTTTGTACCAAAATAAAAACACAAAACTTTACATAACAGAAGATGTCGCATGTGAAAGTGGAAGACATCAAAAGTGAGTTTTTCATTTCAGATTTTTTTTTCACATGAACTATAGACCTCTTTTGCTTCTAAACAAAGTGACCTGCCAGGAGTAGAGTTTAAAAGCACATTCCACATTAATATGACACCCCATTGTCCTTAACACACAATTTTAGTAGTTTAAGTTCCATGAGAATGAAATATATGCTGCGGAAAAAATAAAAAAATAAATCCCCCCCGCAGTTCTCACATGGGAGCTTGTCATAAAAGGCGAGCCATTCATCCGGCATTCAAACCTCGGCATGCCCTCTGCAGGCTCACTGCTCAGATTGGAGGCGAGTGATTTAATATTTGCTGAGCTCTGGTGGCTCAGACCCCTTGTTAAAAGCACACATGTTCAAATTAAATTACATCTCAGAAGAGATGAAATCACACATTGATGCCCTCCGGATGGTATTAACATTATTATGAAATAACTTGCCCGAGTAATAAATCTATGTTTGGTTGAAGCTCAAAATTCAATGATGGAATGCTGAGTCCTAAATACTGCTGCATTTTTTTTTTTATGCGGGTATGGTCGAGGTAATATTTTTTGGGGACGAATGCAGTGGGTTAACATGGTAAAAAAAATAGAGAATAAGACAAAATATAAGGTTTTTATTCATGCTGTGGGGTGGGGGGGGGTTGTTTTGTACGACACACTAGAAGGTGACCTGCATTTTTATGATTTTTTTGTTTTGTTTTGTTAAAGTGTGACTGAGGGGATGCTAAGGGTGCAGTGTGCACGGACATTAAAAAATAATAATAATATTAACAACACATATTACAGACACACAAAACTTTTTTTTTTTTTTTTTTGCCCGTTTCCCCCTACGCCCCTCGTGATCAACTTGAAATGAGTCCGCCGACTACCGGTCGATTGCGATCGACTGGTTGGGCACCCCTTGCTTTAGATGATTTTGTTTGTAGGAATGACTGTTTCCTACACTGCATTCACAGTGACATGCTAATATTTCCAGGACTTTTTTTTATTTCTATTTTTTTATGTGATTAAGAACAGATTTGGTTGGGCTATCTGTCTGCTGCTCAGTGTTTTTTGTGTACAAATTAATTACAGTTAATTTGAAAATTAATTACTACAATTGTAAAAAAAATGCAAATTGAAAACTTCAATATTATTATTATTATTATTAGTAGTAGTAGTAGTAGTAGAAAGATTGGATAAAGGAAAATGGGTGAAATTCACTGAATGAACTCTAAATAGATGCATGTATGTATTAAGATTAAATATTTACATCACCGGTCATCTTACCTTCTATTACGCATTGCTCTGGTGTGGGGATCTGTTGGACCATGCCCTTACAAAACTCTCGGATCATCTCAAGATTGTCTCTTAAGTGGATGAAGAGTCTGTCCGCTACCTCCGCCACCTCCTCCTTGTTCTTCTGCCCGCTCCAAGCTCTGTCTGCCTCTTTGATCCCATTGTCTGGCGCAGGGGCTGCGGTGCATGTGGGTGCATTGTCTGTCAGTGTCTTGGCAGAAGGTGTCGCTTCCCGTTGTGCCACTGAAGGCTGGCAGGACAAGGTGCTGGTGAATGTCATGTTGTCTGGACTCAGCTCCACTCCTTCTCCATCGTCCCCGCCGTCCGAATTGATGGATCGCAAGCGCACAACATGGAGAGCCAGGCTCTTGGACCTATGAGAGACCACAGTGCCATCACAAGAATGCAATTTCAATCCAAAAACATCCATAAATAATGTTCCACTTGATCCTTGATGCAAATAAATAAAACACAAAGTGGGTAAGACGCAGTGTTGATGATGTCGCAGAAAGGTGCCGCCGGCAGATCTGAAAGTAGGTAGTCTGTGCTAATGTGGGAGTGATCACAGCCAACTTCAATCTTGACATGGCAGTGTGCAGACATCATGTGCGAATCAAACACATGGTGTTCCAAATCATCTGCAAAGTGAGGTGGGCTCTAGGACACCAACTCCCCAACCTCCATCCTTCAAACTCCACAAGGGAAGGCCTAATCACAGATCCTTATGTCTGTGAGTCCGACGCTGTAAGCATATTACATTGTGCGGTCCTCATAAACAAAATGACAAGGCTTTCAGTCAATCTGCGCTGATGATCACATTCTCTCCCACCTGTTGAATCTCATCTCTCGTTGCTCATCTCTCACCGCTTGATTCAGGCTGTATCGCCGCTGGGGGGCAGGAGAGTCCTCCTGCGCCTCCGACCCACCTCCGCCTACTCCTCCTCCTTCGCATTGAAGCGATGCGTTGGGAGATGGCGAGCAATGCCCATTCTCGCTGGGAAACACACGCACACGCACACATCCACACACACACAAAAGGGTAAATGTATCGAGGACATGCGATGAAACTGATATTAATGTGTGTAGTTGCCTTCCCTCACATTCTGGCTTACATTTGAGTATTTCTCAAATTCTCACACCGGTTGGGTCTAGTTCTCTTTCTGTCACCTTTTACTCCCCCTTTTTCATCAGCGCCATTCTGCCCCAGCTTTTTTATGGTTCTTTTTATGAACTGCCAAGTATTGCCTCGATCTTGTTCTTTGTTCACGTCTCGGTTTCTCCTGCCAAAGTAGTTAATAATAATTGCGATAGCACGCAGTAGAGAGCAGACTTCATTCAAAGTTGAACTGTTAGTATGACTGGTATGAAATCCAATTTAGGTGAGGTTATTTGTGTTTGTTTGTCTTTATGTTTGTGTTTGTTTGTCTTTATGCTAGGAAGCAGGCTACTTTCTGGTTCGTCAAGTATGATGACATGGACATGAGGCTACCATTTGGATTCTGGAAAGACAAGTCAATTAAGACAGATTAACCCCAAAATATAATCAGTGTAGATGTATATTATAAATACTGTTTATAGATGTATTTTGTGGTTTTTCAGCACAGGGGGCCACCCCTCGATAAAGTTATATGGGAATCGGTTACGTAGATTTTGCAGTCAGGGAAACCAAAACAACACATCCTGCTTTCACGCTTGCCAGGGGTAAACACAACAACAGTTTTCCTTTGTTTCTCTGACGGGTTATTCTTACCACCCCGTTTGACTGTCATGAGAGGAGAAGACCCCGAGAAAAGCCCTCAATCCTGCACACAATGTTTTCATCCTTCCACATGCAAAGCGGCACACAAACACATGCTGTCATTCATACATGCTTTTATTACGTGACACTTTGTGTGTCAGTGGGGAAGGGGGAGGTGTAACTTTCAGACGTGATTGTCTTCAATATATTGCAATTTTTTATAGAGCATCCCAGAATGTGGGAAAACCACAAATAAGAAGAAAGAGTTGTACTGTAGTAGGAAAATAAATAAAAGACGATGTTAAGCTAAGCTAACTACGTTGCAGTTGCAAACTTTTTTACTTGTCATTTTTCATTGTGATGAATGATTGACACATGACACAAAAACTCAGCACATATAATTGCTCCTCTATTTGTGTTCGGCAGCTGCACAAGCGACAGCTCACTTCTACTTTGGCTATCATTTTGTTTCATGCCAAAGTGAGCACAGGTATCCGAATTTGCAATCCGACCTATTGAACAGGAGAAAGAAAAATCTTAACGCACGCCAACTGAAGAACATACCTTTGTTTCCGAAGAACAAAGGATGAGTGCGCCTCCTCCTCTGACTTGCGGCATGCGGTGGCAGTCTCCTCCAGTCGCCTCCCCAGTAGTCTGGCTATGGCTGTGAAGGAGTTGCTCAGTCTGTAGAGGTCTTTCCCATAGCCCCCGAGCACAGACGGGTAACGGTCTGTCAGAGCTCGGATCTCCAGTAGCAGTGTGTGGTGAAAAGTGTGTTCCATGTTGCCCAGAAGAGACACCAGGTAAACCAAAGAATTGTGTGCATGTGCCTGAGAATAATAAAGAACACGTTACAATTATAGAGTGTTTTTTTTTAATCCAGTCATAAAACTTTTGAGCTGAGGGTCAACTTTTTCTCTGCAACTCCAAAGTCTACATGAAGACACTAGTGACTTTGCTTCGATTAATTTAAAACGCAAATATTTGACCCACAGAAAAGCCTCTATATTCTCAAGTTTCCCACTGGTCTCGTTAATACTTCTGGTTTTAAAAAAATACACAGTTATATATTATCCAACAACAGATCAACCAGGCTAGTCACTTTTGGCACACGATCGTAACTACGAGCTAGATTTACATCTTTGGATGCTGTGTGTTCTATTCTGGCAGTAGGAAAAACTCATATGTGCTGGCAGTCATGCTGCATGATTACCCCCCTTGTGCTGGATCTAATAACATGTGTGTGAGTGGAGAACAAGCGCTAGGATTCAATGTCAGCACTCTTGCAATTTTAAATACACACACCACCCCCCATTAGTTGATAAAAAGTGGACAAAATAAGACCCCCCCACCCCCCGGGGGGGTTTCTAAGATCGCTGCTTTGGCTGGGCTGCATCCTTTAGTTTCCCCGAGAGACAAACATGAGTGATTGATGGGACAAATGATGTTGCCGCATAATTTGGGCACGTTTCAAACTTTTGATAATAACCTCATGTGTGAATGTGAAAGAGTAGGAGTAGCGGGCTTCCACCCAACATACTAAGGTAGTTAGGAGGCTCTAAGGCACAGCGCAACAATAAAACAGAAGCTCGTTGGGGTGAGGATTGAAGCTATAAAGATAGAATTGCACAATTATTATTGCATTACAGTGCTGGCTTTATTGACTTGTTATGTTACGTTCTAAAAGGCTAGCTGGACTCTCCAATCAATTGACAGCATTTTATCAACAAATGCTAATCCAGCTAATTGAAGCCCCACTGATAGGACGCACAAGAATTTTCACAGTTGCCGTCGACGAAAACCGAGCCCTAAGACTTAAGACACTTGAATTTCTTCTCTTCCTTTTATACGATGCAGTGTTTTCTATTTTTAAGGTCTCACTGTGAAGGCGAATTAAGTTGACGCGTTCGGACCAAACAAACAACAGAGATGGTCATTCAATACAGATGAAGCGCTTCCGACGCGAAAGGAAGCCAGAGAAAGTTGTGCAACCAGTAAAGGGGGTGATGTGTGTGTGTGTTCGGGTTGTGTGTGTGGGGGGGCAACACAAACTTACAGGAGGCATTGCCATCACTAGGAGGTCTATGCAGAGTCATTTCCCAGAAAATCAGGCCTTATTTTCCAAATAGCTCCAGTGTGAAGAAATACAGGACATTAGGAGCCAAATGACCTGTAACTATGTGTGTTACTAAAGATGAACAAATACACACACACACACACACACACACACGCACGCACGCACGCACGCACGCATGCACGCACGCATACACACAACTTATATCTTGTTGCCTGAGAAATAAGCATATCTTTTTAACACTACTGTACACCACCTCCCATGAGAACCCAACTAAGATTGGCAGCCATACTTGTAACAGTATCATATGGGATGAGGACCAAGTTTATCATTTGGGACTGGAGTTTGAGGAGCAGTGTGATGGCTCCGAGTTTCACAAGGAGGTATTGGTTGTCTTCAAGAATTCCACATGGTTATCTCCGCAGAACAAGTTATTGCAATGCACACATTATTTTTGGGTCTCGTGTGTGTGTGTGTGTGTGTGTGTGTGTGTGTGTGTGTGTGTGTGTGTGTGTGTGTGTGTGTGTGTGGTTGGTTGGATAACTTGGCTTTAGAAATTGTGATGCATGTTGCATCGTGCTAGTAAAAGCTTGAAATACTGTATATGGTATAATTGTTTGTGCTTTCCAAAATCTTTTTGTGGCCTTAGCTCATAAAAAAAAAAAAAAAAAACAACAGCAAAAAAACTCACCTTTGCTTCTTTTATTCTGTGTATTTACATGGAAAGAGTCAATTCCATATGCTTGAGTGAGATTATCATACAACAGACTAAAAGCAAATAAGTGATTGATAGTGAAGTGTTACATTTGCCCGACTTCAATGCAGCCAGCGCGGGATCAGTCTCGACTCAGTGACTGTATGAATGTGAGAGAGTGGATGCTTGCCCGCCACGATTGGCGATCAGTCCAGCCTTTCACCCAAAGTCAGCTGGGAAAGGTTCCAGCTCCCTAAGCAGTATAGAAAATGGACCCATGGATACTTGATTGGATTCTTTGTTTGAGTGCTTTTGTTTAGTCATGTTACTGAACTGAAGTTGGTTAAGTGGAATCATTGCAACTCCGTATGAAAGAATGCAGCCAGGCCAACGATTCAGCTCGCTAGTTGGTACTCCCATTCCTCATGAATCACTTGTCCATTGTGTGTGCGTGCGTGTGTACGTGTACCTCACTGATGATGCCCACAGCACCATGGATTTTGGCCACGTGACCCAAGAGAGCAGGCCATTGTTGTCCCGTAGTCCTGAGCTTTGGCAGACAGCTGACCAGTGAGGAGGGGCTGGCGAGAGACACATCCACCAGAGTGCCTAAAATGGCCTCAATTAGCGACTGGTTGCCTAGGTAACTGACCAGAGCAGGCACCTGAGGGCTCAGCATCTGAAAAATAGAGTTGTGTTTTTATTTATTAGACTTTTACATTGACTCCAGCAACATAAGGAGGCTTCGGTGGCATGCGGCCGGAGCAAGAAGAGGTGAAAAGCAGAGCGAGTTGAACAGTGAGGTGACTGACGATCAACAAAGACGCGACTGTAGGACCGTCTGGAAACACTCTGGCAATGAACCGTTCCTCCTTATTATCCCCTGGTAGACAGAATTGTATCATACAATAGCAGAAGAATCCTGCTGCTTCAATGACATTTACGTTCAAACAGTACCAACTGTCATCTGCACATTGATCAGGAAAACACAAAGGCACGTGCCATTTAGTACACAAAATAAATCTCACCAGCGGATGCTGCTCAGCCACCATTTGAAGCAGTCTGATCAGGTGTTGTTGTTCTGCGGAATCCAACTGTGACAGGGCAGCAGTGAGCTTGCCAAGGTGACGGTGTATGACATCAGGTTGTCTGGGGTAGACTGAGGGGAGCACGCGGAGGAGCATGTGGTTGCCTGTGGACGGACAGTGATGCCACATCATGTTATGTATGCAAAGAATAATACAGGTCACCTATTTATTTGATTTTGATTCATGTTGAACTGTTCTGAATTAAATCAGATAAATGGAAATGTTAAAATCATCTCACGACACAGCAACGTTCATCCATGTGCATCAAATGCAATGCTTAACAAGACACACTTTTTTCAACAGGCTGGCCTTGGCGAATTATTGCACCTTCTGAAATGACACTCTAATTATCTCAGGTCCTTATAGACGGCTCAAAGGAAGAAGATTGCTTGATGATTGTGAATGAGGAACAAGGACCCGATGTACATTTTCACCCAACATTCCACTGAATTATTCGACCTAAACAGCAACACGACAATCCCTGAAAGTTGGTAGGGAACACATAACAAAAAGAGTAGCATGAGGTAACCTAGAGGATCTTTTTGATAATTGATTCTGAAAATGTCTTGCCTGCCAACACGTGCTGCCAATTGTAATTGTAGTTATAAAAAACTATTCATGTCCCAGAAAAAAATAAAAATAAACTGTGGGAAGGTGAACCATAGCTATAAAAGGATGCATCAGTCATACTCATGATGTCCATTTCCTGCAATATGCTAAAGACCCAGTTGATCATAAAACTAGACACATATTGCACAGGGCATGTAGAGAGGCAAAGTTTTTCATAGCCATTAGGCTGAAGCTGAAGCATTTCCGGGATTCTTCTGAGGAATTTTTATGGGTTTGCGCAGAAATACGCTGTGGGGGATTTCAGGAGTTACACGAGTCAACCCTCTGTCATGCGCAGATCTAAACACATGGAGAGCATGTGGGATAATAATAGAGACAACGCAAATATTTCCAGCATTCCCCTTTTAAGCTCTGCATACACTAAATCCCAGTTCACGCAGTAGGCGGGGGGAACCCCTGAACCGGTTGCCAGCCAATCGGCAAACACATAATCAAAAATTATATACAGTATTTGCAAATTCAGAGCCAATTAAAAATAGAGTTCGCCACTAGAATCCTCTTCCGTTCCTCCTCGATAACATTTCAGAGTTGGTGGGTTTGGGTTTAGGTCTGGCGGTGGCTGTTTGTTGGAATGCCGGCCTGCATGTTTTGCTTAAGTATGTCAACATAAATGTTGGCAATTATAGTTCCCTCAATAAACTGTAGCCTTAGTGCTCGCAGCGCTCACGCATACCCAGACCATGACACTTCTACTACCATGCTCGACTCGAGGCAAGACGCATTTCTTCATGTTTCTACCTCTCCTCTGGTTGCCGCCAAACACACTGGGCATCATTTGAATCAAATACGTTTTTTTTTCTTTGGCTCATTTGACCACAGAGCATGGTTCCACTGATCCATGTCCTTAATCAGCTCAAGATGTACTCAGCAGTTTAGAGGCTAATGCCTGTGTCAAGAGTTATTTTCAGGAAGAAATTTACACCGGTATGCATGCGTTACACCGACTACATTGTAGCAAAGTGCCATTTCTTCTGCGTTGTCTCATGAAGGGATATAAAAAGTATTTACAATGATGCGAGTGTGTACTCACTTTGGTGGGATACTGTACTGTATTGTTACAAGAGACAAGAGGCAAAGTTGAGAGATGCCCTTTAAGTAACATCCTGTTTATATTACAATATAAACACGTACAAACCGTTCACTTTTTTTTGCTTTTTTTAATGTAGGAAGTTAAAAAAATTATTTAAGTAGGAAGCTTTTTTTGAATGAAGTTTTGGGTACAACCTGTGATGCAGCACACTGGGTCAGACAGGGTCAGTCAGCATTTCATACTGCTGAGTCAGCGGTGACTGAACATGGAAACAATTTTTTTCATGCCACTATCCATCATTTCGGCATGAGTCAACTATTGTCAGGAAGTAAAGGAAATGCCCCCAAGCTTTACGTTTCCAACATCTAATTTACACATCCATAGGAAGGGTGACGTGCTGTGACTTGTTTCTATTGCTGCTTAAGAGCGTGCCTCAGTTAGCAGCCAAATAATTGATGGTAAATCTAAAATCGGGCCAAAGAGAAGCGTGGGTAATACAGTACAGTAGGTCGCTAGTGCTTAATATTTTTATTTGACAACACTTTAAACATACCCAATCTTGTCAATTGTTTAAATGTTTCTGAATTGTATTATATTAGCCATCCATCCATCCATTTTCTAATCCGCTTATCACGGGTGTGCTGTCTTTGAGCAGTAGGCGGGGGACCCCCTGAACCGGTTGCCAGCCAATCGTAGGGCACACAGAGACAAACAAGTACGCAAAGACACACCGCAAATAAAAACACACAAAAAGGCTGCGCAGATCCCATGAAGAAGTTATTAAGTCCATCCGCTACACCAGAAAGACAAAAGCACAAAGTCCCACAAAAGGAAACATGTGTATATCTACACTGTCCACACACAACCAACAGCAGAAAAGCATTAGCTGAGGAGTACAAATAAGGGTGCAGAAAATTCTGAAGCCATTTAAAAATCCATTTCGAAAACGCTCTGTCTTTCACACAGGCATGCACAAACTCTGCATGGGGCAAAAATCAATCTCTCTGTCTCTCTCTCTTTCTCTCTCTCTCGCTCTCTCCTCTCCCATTACCTGTCCCCCCATTTCCCTGTGAGTGAGTTGCTGCATCGGCAATAATATCTGATTACGACATACAGGCTACCTCCAACGACGCATTACTCACTGCTTTGCCGTATGCGCTCTCAGGCTGGGGCACTGCTCACATTTCAACGACACAAAAGAGCTTTTTTAGTGGAGTTTTTGACCCAGCCCACGCCATGCAAAAACCTGTTGAACGCTTCTAAAATCCCCCCCAAACATCCATCCATCCATTTTCCGATCCGCTTTATCCTCACAAGGGTCGCGGGGTGCTGGAGCCTATCCCAGCTGTCTCCGGGCAGTAGGCGGGGTACACCCTGAACCGGTTACCAGCCAATCGCAGGGCACAAAGAGACAAACAGCCATCTGCGCTCACACTCCACAACACTTCAGTCACGCAATACAGTGTGCAGTGAGCACACAACCTGTTGTGATACAATAATGCACATTTAATATACTTGTCTTTGTTTTACACATAAATTTGGAAACAATTAAATGAAACGAAAACACCAAAAAAATTGAGGAGCCACGTGCCAGTCGAACAAGATCTACGGTCTAGAAAATGGTTGGATGAATCCGTCTATCCCAGGTTAAGTGTCACCATGGCATAGATTGCATTCAACAATGTAATATCCTAAATAGTTGAACTTGGGTTGAAACAAACAAACAAACAAACAAAAAAGCTACTCGAGCAATAAAGTGCTCTGAAGTCTTGCGTGACTTCTCCAAATGATTTTGCTGGAATTGTAATTTCAAGATCTCTGCAGAATTTATTGAGTTATTACTTGCAATTTTGGCCAGAAGTCAAGTCGAATTTACAATTTCTCTTCTCTACTGATCTCACTATTTCACAATCATAATCATTCTCATCATATTTAAAAAAAAACACACACACAAAAACAAAAACAACCCCCAATAGCTTTATGGTTTGTGCTCTCAAAAACAGAGCTGTGCAAGACAGCATTCAAATATGCTTCTCCCTTTTCATGGAAGAAAAGGATTTGAACTTACCAGAACTTATTACTCTGGGAGAACTCAAATTGATTGTAAAGGAATGTGAAACTGATGCTACTGGATAATGCGCAGATTGTAAAGTGTCCTTGGGTATTTTGAAAGGCGCTTATAAATAAAATGTATTATTATTATTATTATTAATGTGACTGCTTTTAAAATTGGTAAGGTTGGTGTTGAATTATTATGTATTGACATACGTGTTTATGGTGGATGACTGTTGTTGTTTTTTTCTTTGGGGGGAAGGGGTTGTAACTATGTCTTTGCTACCCCACATGGCTTGGTCACCTTTGGAAAAGAGACTTTTTATCTCAATGAGCCTGGTTAAATAAAGGAAAATGAATTATCAGTACAGTAGGAATGAAGATAATGGGATCCAAAGTGCTGACCATATCATCTCCAAAGGTAATGGCAATGGTAAAAGGTGTGGGTGACGGTCAACAATTTATATGGACAAAACGAGTTAAGTCAATTGGTAGCTTTCCTAAAAAGCGCAGTTCACTAATTGAATTTTTAAAAAGCAAGTTGTGCGTGAGTTGAATCCAACAAGCCCCCTTAAACTCTGTATTTGGCTGGGGTAGACTACACTGAACGGCTTCCTGCCAAGGATTGCTCAGCATTTAACAAGAAAGAATGGGAGCGGTAAAGAGGAGGAGGGGGAGGACGTGGAGAGGGAGGGAACAAATGTTGCATGAGGTGTTGGGGAGGGAGCGCTTTCAAAACGAGAGTGGTAGACCGGAGAACGTCAGTGACCGGAGGGGGACCACAGTGACTGACAGAGCATTTCCTCACGTGCATGCAGACACAGAGAGAAGGACAAGGAGGCAAGCCGCACATCTGTTTTCTTCTCCCACCTGTGCACACTCACTCACCTCTCGGCATACACGCACAGCAGAGCAGCAATGTTGTACTGGAGACTCCCCCTGGCAGTGGGTGCGTGGTCTATTTGTGTGTGTCTGACTCTGACCTACGACGACGATATCGAAGTCAACTATGCCGACACCTACTACAACGAAATCACAGAGGAGGAAACACCAGAGCGTAAGTGTTACATACACTTTGACCTATGAAGTCCAGATTTTAATGCTTCCCAATTAAGGGTTACGTTTGATTTTGTTTCCTCATATTCAAATGTAATAACTGTTTTGTTACAGTTACAGCCATGTCTCTTCCTCGTACATCTAGAAAAACTGAGGATAAGAGGGTTATGTAGCATGATATTATTGCTGGTTAATTTGTAGTTGGAATAAGGTGAATGGTCGGAAAATGGAAAACCACAAAAATCATGCGTGCCCAAGTTCCACCAAAATGTTTGGTAGAATTAAGCCTCAAAAGTCAAACAAGTCTTGGGGTTCAAACCACATCAAGCATGAAGTCACAGGACTTCTGTTCAGTGAGCGTCTCAAGGTTAATATCTTTAACTTGGGCTTTTTGTGTTTTTGTGATGCCGCCACAGAATGGGTCAAGCGGTGGTAAAGACGAAAAGTGTAATATTAACCATGAATCGGGAATTGGACTTCTACCTCATACCTAGCAACATCAATTCGTTCTTATGATCAGACAAATGCACACTTAATAAATTCTAGCACTACCCATAAACGGCCACTGCGGGGCAGTATTGCTTGTCAAACACCTCTCTGTTGCCTCTTCCTTTCGCTTTTTGACAGGAGTCTTCAAAAGGTGAGTAGTTGTACTTTATTTTCATTGTATTATACAGAGCCCACACCTAATATTTATCTTATACTTGACTGTTAGGAGTGTTCAAATTTCACATGAAAAAAAAACGTCTGTACATTTAATTGAGCCTGAAACAAATTAACAAAACAAACTAATTGAATTGAGCCAGAAACAAACTAATGAGCAAATGCTGGTTTGAAACAAGAACAACTTGCAAGTCCAACAGATTTGCTCAGTTTTTGGGTGTTCCGCTGTATTCTGTTAGGTGTGAGAAAGCTGCTAATTGCTATCTTAATACTTCATTGTAAGCCTATTAGTTGACTTGGAAAACATACAGGTATTTCAACAGCTTGGACCAAAATAAATTAGTTGCAGCTCTCAAAAGATTACCATGGGTGTGTCATTTCACACTGACTTAAAGTGTGGGCAGGCCCCTGTGTAACTCTTACAGAGTTGTGGCTTCCAGATGCTTTCGGTAGTCATGATGACGCTTTTTCAAGTACTGTAGCTCTCATAGTTCTGCTCAACGGACCTGAACCACACAGAGTTTATATGCAAACAAGTTCTTCAATCTGCCTGGGTGCAACCCAGGGTTTGGATGGGCATCCGTATTCCATTGTCTTGTTAACTAAGGTGTTCTCTCTCCTTCCGTTATCTGTTTCTAGCCACACCGAGCGCTGCCCCCTGTAGTTCTCCAGACCTCACTAAGTGGGACAAAATCTTCTCAATGTTGGAGAATAGCCAGATGCGGGAGAACATGCTTCTCCAGTATGCCGATGACATTGTCAAAGTGGAGATGGGGTCTCTGCGTGGGGAAATACTCAGGTCAGTTGGATGGTCGGGTCACATCCGATATTTTACACTTTCCAAAGATGGATGATGACTTGGGTCATCCAGAAGTTATGACGTTAAGATACTTAGTCATAATGGATTGAGGTTACGCAATCTTGATCCTTGATGTTGATTTTGTTGATTAGGTTTGTTTCTCAGTATGGAGGTTCATGCGGGGCTGCGGTGGAAACAGCGGGAAGGAGGATGGCTTTGCAGCTGGAAGGCCGACTAAGGGAATCCCTTGAACGATTGAAATTTGGAGATTACATTCCCACCGCTGATGCTAATTCTGTTGGGAGTTCAAATAACCTGGAGGCAATGCTACAACAGCTTCTCTCCGCCACACGAAGCCAAGCGACCCGACTTGGCAAGCTGGAAACCAGCTGCTTCAGCAACCCGGGAGGTGTGAAAGCAACATCGCCACTTCCACAGGGTGGAAGAGTTGGCCACAGAGAGCAGGAGGTCAAATCCCACGAAGTAGCTTTGGAAGCAGCCTCGACTGTGCTGCAGCAGACAAGAATGGAGATCCAGGAGGTACTCAGTTCATCACGGCGCAGACACCTGCCTGCAGGTAAACTGTCACTTGGCCCATCTTTCTCCTATTGAACCCCACACACTGTCTCCTCTTTGCTCTCTTTGGATTCATCTTCATTTTTTCAAGTTGCCATTCTAATTTGAATAATCTTTTCATCATCAATGTAGCTCATCAAACTTTGTTGACACATTTATGTCATTCTCAAATCCAGGAACGAGACTGCCCCTCGTTTCTTAGCAGCTAGTGACTAATCTCATGTCCTGCGTTTGTCCTGAATACCTTATTTTCAGTCTCTAGGCAATATAAGACTCTTCCTTTCTATCGGTTGACAGTACTGTCACTTGATGTAGTAAAGTTAACCTTTCGAAGGTTCATCTTTACATCACTCAATTTATTTATCACATCTCAACATGGAGCAGATTGCATATTATATTAAAAGGGCAAACTCCATCCCGAAAGCATCGCCCAACAATCGGAAATAACCCAACACCCAAAATGCCTTCCAAATGGTTTTAGTCCCAACTCTTGTTGACACCATTATGCCCTGGTATTACTCAATTTGAATCAATGAAAGGAGTTGAGAGCACCAGCATACATCAACTTAAATATATGCAGCGGTAGATGCAATCCCAGTACAATCATCATAAACCCGCACCACAAACTCTGGGGATAAACAAAACCAGATGGGATCCATCACGAGAACACCCAGTGTGTCCATAATGTCTCCTTTCACCAATATGAAATGAGTGTAAGAAAACTGGGAGAGGAGGCACATCTCAATAAAGATTTTAGTTAAAAATAAGCCTTCCAATTGATAGAAGGATAAAAAGAATTCGCAGTTGAATATTTTCCCCCAAAATGTGTAACTCTTCTGTTGGCAAAAAGTTGGACCTGTGATAATTTATGTCAAAATCCATCCCATACGGCTGAGGGTAGAAATTTAACTTGAACTTGTTGTGCCCGGTGTTCTGCAGAGTTCAATCTCAGCTCCCATTTCTTTTCTGTGAACAACAAAGTAGAATTATCAAAATGTATGGTATAATCAAATGCTTCAAAAAACGGTGCCCTCATCCAGTGAGTGATTTTACCTCACCCCTTGACCCTGTTCAGCTTTTAATGATCTGTTTAATTTTATTTCTATCTAACGTTGTGCCTTTACTGCATGTGAGGATCAGTCTTTCGACCTCCTCAGCATCAGTCATCTTCATAGACTTGGTCATTCTGCACTCAGCCCATTTCGACTGTTATAAAGTACAACATGAATATGATTGAGTAGCATCAGACGATTAATTCATTCTTTGGTGATCTCCGTTACGCAGGCAATGAGATGGCAATCCTCTTCCCAATGCGTTCCCGTCGCATCTACACATCTGTGATACCCGATGTCCCTCTTTCACTGTCCTCCTTCACTGTCTGCCTTTGGGTGAAGCCAGTCACCGTCTCCAACAAGACAGTTCTGTTCTCCTATGGCAACCGCCGCAACCCCTATGAGATCCAACTCTTGCTCAGCCACACATCAGCCCTGTTCACCATAGGAGGAGAGACTCACCTGGTGGAGGCACAGGGTGTAGTCGACCCAAAGGGTCCTACAGAATGGCTCCACCTATGCGGGTCTTGGTCCTCCGAGCAGGGCATGGCATCCTTGTGGGCAGGTGGGAAAAAGGTTGCTTCCACACCCGGAGTGGCAGAAGGACACATCCTGCCAGACGGAGGCTCACTCCAGCTGGGACAGGAAAGGAATGGTTGCTGCCCTCTGACCCCAAGCAGCAGTGGGAACGGGGTGCCGGGGTTTGAGGCAGGGTTCGATCCCAAGCTGGCTTTCGCGGGCACAATGACGGGAGTGAACATGTGGGATAAAGTGCTACCGGAGGAGAAGATTTCCCTGCTGGCCTTGAAAGAGGGCCAGCAGGGCTGCGAGCAGAGGGGGAACATAGTGGCGTGGGGTGTGACAGAGATGGTGCCACATGGAGGCGCTCTATTCATCAACTAAAATAGACTCTGTGAACTCCATCAGCATTGTCCTTGCCTTTCACAAACTTTTGAATCGCTTTCATCCTAAAACTGAGGAAACGTCACCTCTGTGCAAATATTTCAATCTTTATTTTTCTACCACAATCACTTCAATTGAGGCCATATCTCACACTCGCTGCTCGCTGCAACACGCAAACACTGTCGAGCATTCATCTTGGGAAAACGTGTGTTGCAGCAGGGAACGCGCTGCAAGCGATGTTTACCAAAGACCTAATTAGGGTGAAAGAAAGAGTCCATTGTGAAAATGAGCAAGTTCTGAGCCAATAAATGAAATAACTGAGCAGACACAAGAGAGGGTTACCAGAGGTCAAAAATTATTGAAATGTTTGAATCGTAACGCCATTTATTTCCTTTTATTTTGAGTCATTTTTGTCTGTCTAGTTTTGTCATACACAGCAAGTCAAACCTGGTATTTGGCAAGTCAAACCTGGTATTTGCTTTCTTAGAGAGCCATTCTCAGATTAGTCCCCTGTCGGACAACTTTACATTGCAGAAGCTGTCAGCGTTTTCTTTCACTTTTCGCCTCACCGAGTCCCTTGTATTGCTCATCAACATTTTTTACATTCATATTAGTCATTCTATGTCTGCTTTGTCAGCTGTATTTTACACATGGTGTAATACATGTATTTTTTGTAATGCAGTTACATAGTTCCAGTATATATATACAGTGTATATATATATATATATATACATGCGCGCGCGCACACACACACGCCACACACACACACACACACACACACACACACACACACACACACACACACACACACACACACACACACGCACGCACACACAGTGAGGGCAATGTTTACATGGTCTGGTCTTTCGTGAGTTAACTTGTCTTATAGAATACTGTACAGGTATGTTAACTGAATTTGGTTTCCCTGGTAATGGAACTGAGTGAAAATGAATGTATTTTGTACATAAATGTATTTTGAAAGGAGAATGTGATATGAATAAAGCTATACTAGTATGCTTGTTTGACAAAGTGTTTGATTGCTGAGAGAAATGTTTCCCTTTGCTGCTAAAAGATGAATTTTCAGGAGATTGAGATAAAAACTCAGGAAGCACAGGAAAAACAAGGGTTAAATAGTGGGGGGAAAATCACATCTACACATCTACTGAGAATTCCAGACAGCTCATATAAGCAAATAGGATGGATGAAGACCATTAAGAGCTTTAAACCCGATAAATGCCAATCAAACGAAAGCTCAAAGGGCTTTCGAACCGCCTGCTCTTGGTCCTTCAAGACAAAGTAGGATAGATGCATGTTTCTTAGCTGGGCAGAACAATAAGACTTGCTGCTCGATAGATGACATTTTAAAAACTTAACTGTGAAACACACTCATGTAACCAAGATATCACAAAGTCCATCATTCACCTCGCCCATGACATCACCCATACTTCTTTCACAAATTGCTGCTAGGGACACGTACGTATGAAGAAGTCATCTGTTTTTGCTTCGATGAGCTGTATGTGTAAGCACATCTTTTGCATGTTTCTATTCCTCTGTATACCTCCAGTTCCAAGGTATGGTGAGCTCATTAAGAACCAACGCGGTGTGAAATACATCAGAGCACAGTTTAGGCACCGCAATGGCACAAAAAAAAAAGAAAAACATTATTCAGAGTTTGTATTTCAAAGGTCTCAAAGTTCATTATTTGTCTACCGTGTGGTTATGTCATCATCTGGCTTGAAAAAGGACCACCATCAGACCGTCACCCCTGGTGAGCTGCACCAGTGGGTTTTATGCAATTTTATCGATAAGATCAGTTTATCTCATTCATTCTAATACAGTTTTCTCACAGCTTCAAGCATTAGCCTGTCATCCCTGGATGAAGAACTTCAGCACTACCACATTGCAGCTGACAAAGCATGCATTTGGTAGAGCACAACTAAAATGTAAATAGCATACATTGGAATAAAAGCCATTACAACATCACCCCTATTGTAGTTCTTTTTCTTCAGATAACGACTTACTTCGGCCAACCGGTGCATGCAGTGGGGCCATAAAAGGCAAGTACACAATACCTGAGGGTATTTTCAATTAAACACAATATCTAAGACTGTTTTACTTTAGGACTCTGACATATTACATCAACATTACCTTCATTAACAGGCTGGGAAAATCCCATGGTAGCACAGTGAGGTCAAGATTTGTCAATTTCGAATCAAAGTGAAGATACCAAGGTTGTATTTTCCTCACAAAGGGCTATACGGGGCATTGTGAAAGTAACATTATTTGAATGGTGCACGACCTTGTAATTAGGGGAACTTGCAACCTGGTCACTTTCAGTAGTCTGGAAATCTGTAATTATTTTAGATCTAGGACTCGGAGGATACAGTCTTGTGTGATTCGATATGCTTGATGTGTGTATCTTTCCTAAAATTCTTCACTTTATACTGTCAGGATTCTGCTATGAAAATTGCTGTGATGTATAATTTGTATTTCCTACGCCTACTTACCGACAATAATCAACAAATGGGTGAGTCATTTTACCCATTGCAGCTAGCAAGGACCTTTTCATGCCATATCAGTATAATACTGGAAGTATTGTCCAACCTGCAAGCACGCTGAGTGTTATGGCCTCCGTATGTTCAGCCAGTAGATCGACCTCGACTATAGCAGCCAGCGAGAGATAACTGGACATGTTCCTGCTCAGTTCTCTGTTCCCTCTATGGAGGAAGCGCACCGCCACCGGGACAGCCAACACCATGACTGACGGACAACTGTAATTCTGTGGAAAAAAAAGAGAGAGGGGGATGAGGGAAAAAGGACAGAGACAGCAAAAGGACCTTCACTTCTTTGTCATGACCTACAATTACAAGTATACCTCAACTTTTGTAAGCAAGGTTTAATACTACAGTATAACAGTAAATACAATCTGAGGAAACAGCAACAGTCATGCATGATCCATGAGTCGACAGAAAGCAGACTTGTCGCGTGCTACCCAGCAAAGCAGGCAGCAGGTGGCCAAAGGTGTACTGGCGCCCTCAACTGGTGAAACGGATCTGAGTGCATAAGTTTGTGATGATCAAGAAAGTTAACGGAGATTTCTGCCAATCCGTCACTGATGCATAAGCACACTTGGTGGTGACATGATATAGAAAAATATTTTATATGTGAGCATTAATCACGCAGTAAAAGATGATTAAACAAGATTTGGGAGAGTGATGAATGTCTTGTCCATTTGTCCAGAGAGGGCCAGATTCAACAGCTCTGGCCATTTTTTTAATGTGCATATGCATTCTGCATCACAGGGATTCCGTGTGTGCCTGTGTGTGTCTGTATGTGTGTGCGCATGTGTGATATGCATGTTACAACCTGGTGTGCTATCATTCCCTGACTGAATGTTCAGTGTTTAGTTGTCCACCTCTCAGTGGATTTAAAGGGGGCCGTTCGAGCATCTGTGAATCAAACGACAGGAAGTGAAAGTGAGAACAGAAGGACAAAAGAGAAGAGACAGATGGTCAGAGGGTAAAGAAAATCAAAGAGCAGCTGAAGCTGAAGAGATCCCATCGCCGTTGGGAGGTCGGGCTATGAAACCGGGAGCTGCTGTCAAATATGTGTGTGTGTGTGTGTGTGTGTGTGTGTGTGTGTGTGTGTGTGTGTGTGTGTGTGTGTGTGTGTGTGTGTGTGTGTGTGTGTGTGTGTGTGTGTGTGTGTGTGTGTGTGTGTGCATGTGTGTAAGTCCTTAAGACACCGCCTCATTACAAGGCTATTTAGGACATTCCTATTCCAACAGCGAATATGAGGAGGAAGAACAGAGGAGAATGTGACTGACTTGACATCATGTAGTTGTCGAGATCTGGTGTGGGAATGCACAGGCCCAGTTGTGAGGTTTTATATTGACTATTTATACCTGTTGTTGGTTTGTGTCCTTAAAAGCATAGGTGTCAAATTCAAGGCCCGGGGGCCAGATCTGGCCCGCTACATCAATCTATGTGTCCCGCGAAAGCAAATCAAACATGTCAACTTCCAAGATCCTTGCTAAAATCAGTACTCCAAGGGAAACCGTAATTACAATATGGCCTGCGACAAAAAGGAGTTTGACACCTTTACTTTAAAACAATGCAGTTGGAGGAAATCCCAAATTGAGTAGCACATCTGGACAGGGTTATTATTGCAGTTTTCCTGCTAAGTACACAGTAATTTTCGTAGAGTACATTTTACTTGACTGAAAAAAAATGAATGCTGGATATTTTCTTTTTTTTTCCTATTCAAGTAAACATCGCTCGAAATATTTTTTGGGTTGCAAAATTAATGCTGGCTATTTTACTCTCAAATTTTACTGTTTAGACTGGGACCAAATACAGTCTTTTTAGAATAAAATGTACTTCAAAAAAATTTACGGCATAGCATACCAGTGTAGCAAAGTATGATGTAAGATTAATTTCAGATAATTTACTGATGAAATCATTTCACACTGTCAGCAAGAAAATGCTAAAACTCACCATGACAAATTTAGATGAGGGAGCAAGGCAATACACACCGCATATTTAAGCGGGCAAGTTCATGTTTGAATAGCTGTGTGATTTACTGTGGAAAGATGTGTGTGTGTGTGTGTGTGTGTGTGTGTGTGTGTGTGTGTGTGTGTGTGTGTGTGTGTGTGTGTGTGTGTGTGTGTGTGTGTGTGTGCGCGCGCGTACGTACCTGCAGGATGCAGCTGGTAATGTCGGAGGCTATCTTGGTGTGCGGCGTGTCCTCGGTGTTGTCACCTTGAGGCGTGAGGTTATGTTCCAGACACGACTCCCACAGCCCCACCAGGGCCGTGCTGTGCCTCTCGATGGAGCCGGTCTCTCTGATGGCGCTGGTGATACGCGTGATACAAATCTCTACCACTGCCTGGTCATTGTCGTTGGTCAAATAATCCTGTATCAGACACATGTATTTAAATTGACTCGTGAAGACTATTAGTGACAGAAGAGGCTGATAAAATCACGATGAGGAGAGCTTTGGATTGAAGATATCCAACATGTCACGTTACCATCAACTGACTTTTTTTTTGCCCCATCAATGGATTTTGAATTTCCCGGAAATGTTTGGTTCTCTTTCCAATTTTACAGCCATGTGCGAATTCAGATTTAAAGTGTAGACTCCATTGAAGTTTATGAATTGTAGCGGACTGTTAAATGTCGAACTAATATACAGCGCTACTTTTTGGCATGCCTACTAACCGGTGAGCAAGAGATGGACTTGATCTGGTCCAGAGCCTGTGACAAGCAGTCTTCGATCGCAGCATCCTCCAGAGAAAACAGATCTCCTGCTCTGGATAAATCCCTCTGGCCCAGCACCTGACTGAAGAGCTGGTGCATCCTGGTCCTTGTAGAGAACGACTGTATGACCAGTTGGTCAACAAAGGTTTAAAAGCGCCCAATATGGAATGAGTATATCCCCAACATACTGTAATTGTTGAGAGATGATTCAAATCTGATGCAATTCCAATATGCAGCTTTTATTAACTCTTGGATTCAGGGAAGAAGTCAAGCAGTTCCACAGCATGATCCCAAGAGAAAAGACAATAAAGTACAGGTAGCTTAAAAAATAAAAATCACAGTTGTTTTTTTGCCATTATTCAGGGCAGTGGAAACCTCGGGGATATTTTGTTGTTTCTATTCCAATTTTCATCCCCTGTGTCCAGGATCAGGTATGTTGGAAAAAGGATCAACTTGGCTTGATATTTTTCTGGGTCTGCATGCGGCCTGTTACCATGGAGACAAAGCATATTCCAGAGGATGTCGGCGTGTCACAACAGAGTCCTGATAGAGAGAGGGAGGAAACAATCACTAGCTGCAAAATGCCGAGACGTCAAGTTTGTATGTTTTCTTGTGGGCAATCATTATCATAACATTTGCCAAAGTTGTCTTGTATCCTAAGGACCAAATAGGGGGGGGACACTCCTTGGCTGTCACTTTCTCCAATTCTTCATCACTGATACATTCATCAGAACCACAAGACAACCCCCCAGTTAGATCTGCATGTTGTCATGTGGACCCTTGATATGCACTAGGGTAAAAAAAAAGAAAAACATTTTTTTTAAACACTCGAAAGCTATTCAACTTCCAAAATGCATTTCCACTGCGTTTAAAATGGAAAAAAAAACATTGAGGAAAAATTGGTACATCCCCGAACCAACTATCGAGGCAATGTGTGAGAACAAACAACAACATGCCAACGGAAACACAATCTCCTGAGTGTGTGTCCTAAGCCGACTACATTTTTCAGAGTCTTCTGATGTCGAGACGGAATCGCGCTCTCACACACTTGAAGTTTGTCTTAAAAGAAGCAACCCCAGTGTGCCTTTTATTTGCGATCATGAATGAGTTTGCTTTGAGCTCAACTCCTCAGCTATAAGCATATGTATCTGTGCCACAGCCAGCAATCTGCACTTGGTTCCCTTCCCTCTCCCGGCAAAACTATCTCTCATCTCGTCCAACTGATGAAAGACCAAAGAAAGGCACAAAGAAGAGCACTATGGATCGCTTTCTGCTGGAGTTTGCCGATGGAACCCTGCCCGTGTTTCCTCGGTACCCACATCAGGAATCCTTGCTGGTCTATCAGCCCAGTGATGCCGAAACAGTCATGAAAGCAGATACGAGGGAGAAGATACACGGTTTATTGGCAGTGCAATATAGTACGCATGTATGGTGCGATGAGTTCTGTGAAATAGTAAACATTATGTAACACAACCCTCAAAAGCAGTTTTTATTTTTGTGTTTCAAAATCAACTTAAGCGGAAGAATATCCATTTTGAAACTATTTAAACTATCTTCCTGGAACTACTAATCACCCGGCTCCAGCTGAGCGAGCGCAGGAATGCAACCTTTAAACACACAAAAATTCCAGTGGGACAATCACCTTTGGATACCTGAACAGTTCACAAATAACTTGATCTTTTTTATTATTATTTTTTTTTTTACACTGGGTCGTGTTTAAGCACTGGAGCTATGCAATCGACATCTTGCAGTCAAATGAATACTGTATTGCATTAAACTGACGAGCAATGAATGGGGCCTTAGGTGAGGGGTGGGGGGGACTGAGTGTGATGAGTGGTGAATGCTGGGGGACCCTGTGAGAGTGAGGGGGTATGCGAGGGCAATTCGACGTAAGGCTCTCTTGCTCTCTTTCTGTTCATGTGGCCCACTGGCTTTCCTACTGTCTTCACTCGGCACACTGCTCGAGGGAGAACACTGGCTCTTTTGTAGCGCCTAAAAGACAGAGCCCTCCCTCCTTCGCCACCCCGTGTCTGCATGTCTCACTGTTTCATTCAGCCCCGTCCAACTGTGAAATTTGCACCTGCATTGCCTGTGAGACATCTCCCACACATACAAAAATACTTTAAGGATGACGTTAGGAGTACACATCATTATTATTTTGGACAATTTATATCGCATTTACAAACCAAAGATGAAAGTGAACATCCAGTAGTATCCGTGGCACATTCAAGCTCTGGGTGGACATGATGGAATGTAAGAAGTGTACTTCACAACCTATTGCCTGAAACGGCTCACTTGCCAAGGTCAGAGAGGTATTCATGTCAATAAATTAAAAATGTTTTGGAAGGGGTTGGGGGTTGGGGTGGGGGTGTATAGAACTGCAACATGCAATTGTGTGTAATAGTTTGACATTAAAAAACGTTTTTTTAATTTTTTTATTTTTTATACTGTAAATTAGAAATAGAACAGAGTGCACTTTTGTGCCACTGGAAACTACAAGCAAAATAAATGATCAACATTTCAATGAACAGATTTTATGCAAACCTCTCTGAAGCTATTCATAAAACATTTTGGAGGGGTGGGAACTAGGAAGAACCTGATTAACTAGCGGTACTCCAACCATGTTGAAACTTCTCTTCACCTAAGTTTCTACGCAGCTCATCCTTTTCTAGGTGTCAAGACAGACAACCATTGACACTGAAATTCATGACGTCACTGAGCAGGAACTGAACAAGTCACCACAACATCTATGTATACATCTGGAACTAGTAAGATTCATTTTTCTCCGCAATAATCCCTTTATAAAAAAAATTGCACGTGAGATGGAAATGTTGGCGGCACGCTAGCCGATTGGCTGACAAGAGGTTGTGGGTTCAAATCCGGGCTCTGGCCTTCCTAGCCTTCCCCATGTCATTGTTTTTTCACACTGTACACGCTCAAGTATGGACACCTGAAGTCAAACATTATAGCGTGTTGTTGATTTATTGGAAAGTTGGAGGCCAAAGAGAGAAACATGCATCCGCCCTTGGTTAATAAAAAAGTGAATCTATTACAGAGCCGCTTCCTTTGCTGCTCATGCAATCTTCTACAAAAGTGTGCTTTTCGAATAGAATTCATCGTGTGAAATGAGCAGTCCAATACAACACGGCAGTGGCATAAAGACAAAAGTCAGTTTGCCAAATTTATTTTTGCACACAAGTTTAGATATTTCTTTGTCTCATAGATGGATGAATACGACATTAGTTTGCACTGTCTGGACAACAATCCTACAAATTCAAATTTCAAGCACTTTTAGTGAACTGCAGTCAAGTGGACCACACTTCAGGTTATTAGTACAGAATCACATGGCCATCTGAGCTGAGCAGCTCGCATATTTGGATTAGAATGGCTCTCAGTAGGTCACAAACACCCACCAGGACCAAACAATACCAGGATTCTGGATCAAGATTATCCTCCTTTATCAATTGTATCCTATTTTGATGTGATCTTCATCCACCTGCAAAGATTCTCTGTTGACGCCGCAAAGGTGGGGTGTATTAAGTAACAACTGACGTAAATCGAGGCGCACAAATACACAAACATGCATGTTTTGGACATTTGTAATCAAAACATACATAATTTGTCCTATGACATGCTGAACACGTGTTTCAAAATACACATTGTATGGTGAATAATATGTGCAGGGCCCGGCGCTAAAACTGGGCTAATTCATGCAGTGGATTACAAGAATGGATATATGCAAAAAGTCACCAAAGGTCTGCCTTCAAGACCCCTCAATAGGAGTCTGTCTGTGTGTGACTTGGGACAAAAGGGAAAGTTCTCCATTATTTATGCGGCTGCGAATGGTTGTGAATTATACGCTTACAAGAGCGGCAGAAAATAGCCTCATTAAAACTAGACCGAGCATAGGGGAAATAAATTGGGGAATAGTTGTCTTTCCCTCCCGAGGACAAGATAAAGACCTATTTTTATTCTAACAATTTGTACCCTCCTGGGATTCATCTTTGTGACCACATGCGCTCTACGTGCACCCAACATTGATTGGATTATCACTGAACAAAAATAAAACAGTTGGCAAAGTTTCAAATGAAACTGAATCATGGCAGTTTATTTTGTCCTACGGGCAAACCAAAAGCCAACAATTAGTACTCTAGGGTCTTCATATGCCAATGCGAGTGCAGCGTAATCAGACAGATTGGATATATCCTTGTCAATGCAAACTTGACATAATTGAAATACACTGATTGCTGACATATATGGGCCCAAGTGGCCACGTTTGTCCAAACAACTCAAATAAACACATGAGAAACACCTGATTTAAAACTAAACTACAGAGTAAGCTTCGACCATTTAATATCATGTAAATATAGTGCATTTTGTGTGTTAATCATTAAATAATAAAAATAATTACAGAGAACGGCCAAAGAAGTACAGTAATGGCGTGGGGGGTTACCATTGCCAACATTAATGGGAGGAAGGCTCTGTCCGGGTCAAAAACTGTAAATATCATGTAATGTTAAGTATGTATTTATGCATTACTGTTTACGTCTCTACTGTCACTGCCCACGTTTGTCGTTCGTATAGTTATTTCATGCAATTTGGGCATATGCAGGTTGTTCCATGAATGCAAACAAAGCCATGATGGATGTAAATAGACAATTTTACAGAAAACTGGACATGGGCATTAAATCAGAATTGGGCTCCTGAACTTGATAATAGAAAGAAATCTACCACAGGCATAAGTTGAGCCAATACTCCACTCAACTGAATCTCAACATTTCTGGATACGGCATTTGGATTGCCTCTTATTGTGCTGGTGTATCTAATAAAGTGACGATGTGTGCATATGAACAAGTGAATGAAGCAACTAACATTAACTAGATGAGATAGAACGGGAACAAAACTAAGAAAGTTTCAAAGTCAATATGGGTGTACACTATTAATAAACGAATAGAATATTAACACAATACACCATCGGTTCTACAATCTCACAAGTCTTTGACCTTGAAAAGTGTCCCCCTCGATTCCTTTCTGCCTTCACACAGTCGGACCTCATCATGAACAGGGGGGGGGGGGGCTGAAAAATGTGAGTAATGCGACTGAACTGGCCTCTAAACTCCAAACACATTCCATTGGATTTAGGCGCCGAGAGGGCGACGACTGGATGGAGGCAAGGCAGGTGGAGTACAACAGTATGCCGTCGTTTTAATAACAAGTTACTCTCATTGCCCCTTGACTATACTGTATACGAATGCTTAGAATTGTATCCTACGTCGCTGTCCTCGCCCAACCAATGCCTCTGCATGCGGCCAACTTTCCCGAAATCAAGGAACGACGGCGACGTTCACGCCAATTGCCACCGCGTCTCGAATGTCAGCAAACTGAGCAACATGACAACCTGATTCGCCTTTTCCGAACCCCCACAGCGTCGTGCCGCTTACCTGCGGAAGAACACGCAGCCCGCGGAAGAATTAGCTGTTCATGTCAGCCCAGCGGCTCCCATGCAAGACATTCAGCACATAACAAGACATGTTTTTATCCGGACGAGCCCTTCGTACAAGCTTCAAGTTCCCCCCACAATCTGAAGCCCATTCCATCTCTACCGGCTATTATTGGAAAGCGCGCCATCGTGCGGTGAAAAAGGGTGCAGCCCGCAACAGGTGGACGGATGGTTGACAGGCTTGGATGCTGACTTCAAGGACGACTGAAAGTCACAGAAACAAACCAATTGGCAGAGCAGTATATTTGTGGAAAACAAAAGACTATTAAAAGTGCTGATTCAGTTACTGCACTTGCAATGCATACAAAAAGTCTCCACACCCCTGTTCAAATGGCAGGTTTTTGTAATAGCTAGCTAGATAGCTACATAGATAGATAGATAGATAGATAGATAGATAGATAGATAGATAGATAGATAGATAGATAGATAGATAGATAGATAGATAGATAGATAGATAGATAGATAGATAGATAGATAGATAGATAGATAGATAGATAGATAGATAGATAGATAGATAGATAGATAGATAGATAGATAGATAGATAGATAGATAGATAGATAGATAGATAGATAGATAGATCAGTCGCAGACAAACAACCATTCACTCCCACATCTATACTGTCACCAAGTGAGAACCGATCCCACGCTGCCCGCACACGTGTCAGGCAAGTGTCCCACGACATCATCAGGGACTAGGATTATTGCAATTAAGTTTATTTAATAATGTATGTTTCAATACATGAGCTAATTCAGAAAGTGCCTGGCTTTAACCAAAGGTGAGCTGACCTGAGTTGCTTAACTCGTCTGGGTGTAAATAGAATCAAATAAAAGCTGGAATTCTGAACTTTTGTGTGATATTCATCTTGTGATCAGAATCCCAAATGTCTTCAGGAAACAACAAAAACAAAGGAATTGATATTGCCGTTCCAATACTTTTGGAGGGGATGTATGTATGATAGCTTTGAGCCTTAAGTCATGGGTCATTTCACAGTGAAGAGGAAAAAAACCTTTATGAGAGAACCAGTTTTCTACTGGCATTTCTACAAAACAGTTGACCGTTTCACAGTAAATAGTCAAACTGAAAAGTGGGGGGACAGGTTTGGAAGGCTTCAAATCGTCCCTGACATTTGTTGAATTTGTTTGGTAAAACATTTATGCAGGAGACCATTGGATGGCAGTATTCCCCCAGGTATCGCTTAGACCAGTGGCACTGCAACAAGCGCAGAGTATCCGCTAGGTGACACTTTCTGATTTAAAATTAATATAAAAAGTACCAGATGAAAACCTTCCCTTTTAATTAGATAATAAACGAGTAAGTCAACACATTCTGTATATCAAATTGGTGAAATAATCCTTATCCAAACACAATTTTTCATATAATTTGCGTTATCATCGTCATAAAAACGAGTAGATAGATTCTGGCTGTAAGGACGACAATGAACACGTCATAATAATAATAATAATAATAATAATAATAATAATAATAATAATAATAATAATAATAATAATAATAATAATAATAATTGGTTGCCAGACATTTACAGGGCACATATAGGCAAACAACAACCACTCACAACCACACCTACGGACAAAGAGTGTTCAATTAACCTACTATGTATATTTATGGACTGTGGGAGAAAACCGGAATACCCAGAGAAAACTCACTCAGGCACGGGAAGAACATGCAAACTCTATACAGGAAGGCCAAAACCTGGAAACCAACCCTAGACTTCTGTACTTTGAGGTTGAGGTGCTATGTCGGCCACTGTGCCACGGAGTTTTAATATTTACTTTGTATTTGATCTTTTCTCACAGAAAAGTGGTTGTGTGCATGATCATGTCTGCTGTCTGAGAAAGGGGCTTAATTTAAATTGGAATTGACAGGCAACTTCTTGAATATACTTCATGTGGAATATAATGACAAATTGTACTAATCAAATAGGTCTTCAGTATATGTGCTTTGAAACACAAATGCACACTTTGTCATAAGTAATGGTTTATAATTGTTTGTCTAATGGTTGTTTGTCTGTATGCCCAATACGATTGACTGGCATTCACTTCGGGTGTACCCCTCCTACTGCCTGAAAACAGCCGGGATAGGCTCCAGCACGTTTGGCCTGAATAGCCGTAATTTTAAAACACAATTGGCAAGGCCTCCTGTCTGTTTCTATTTTCAACACTTTACCTATTTGACATTGTAGTGCGAAATGTTTATAGTTCATCATTTTCTTCGGGCTTTCATTAAAAAAAAAGTTAACTAAAAATCAAGAACATTGTCTGCAAAACACAACACTGACCACAGCATGCGGTACCTGTCTTTTTCAGTTTATCCAACTCTATCACGGGCTTCTTTTAATTGACACTTCTTTATACCAATAGGTGGATCGCATTTTTTTCGGGGAGGGAGGGGGGGCGTGAGTATGTATTTTTTTCGTTGCGGGGCGGGACTTCCTGTTTAGTTGCGGTTGGATGGCAGGGATCTACCGGGTTGACACGTAAACTCAAGTTAAAGGTGCCATGCAGGCCTCTTTGGCGATTTCGGACCTAACTTTTTTCGCACAACTTTTTTAGTGTGAATTGGATTTAAAAAATTGCAACGAAGAGTAAGGAGTGAGTTTAGTGTTTCGCGACAGTGGGCAAACCCCGAATCATCTGGTGAAAATCTGCGCGGTCACTTTGAAGGCAAGCGAAAAAGCCTGCTGCGAGGTGTCCGGTGCAAAAGTAATGTTTACGTCAACTCGCCTGGCCTGCTTGGAAATGTTTCTGGAGTAAAGGAGTGAGGGGTGAGGCTGCGAATCGACTCGGAAAGTTTCCAGCAGCAGAAACAGAGGTGACTCGATCAGGCGGCTGGGACGGGTGCGGGTCCAACATGGGAAACGGGGTGTGCTCGCGGAGGCAACGGAGGATTTTCCAGGTTCTCCTGCTAGTCACCGTGGTCTGCGGAATGATGTACGGCGGCATGGTGTCCTACGAGATGCACAAGGAGCTGAAGAGGACGCAAGCCACGGCACTGAAGTACCAGCAGCACCAAGAGTCTCTGTCGGCTCAGCTCCAAGGTAAACAGTGACGCTGTCGTGATTGACTCCGTTTTGCGCGTGACATGTTGCACCGCGCTGGGTTAAACAAGTCCTTTAAGAATGTGTTGGCTATTTGTCAATTGTGGGTTTGTGAAACCCTTGGAGACTTAGATGTGATTAAGGGGTAAACAGGTAACCTGACTTGACTTTGTGCCTGACATCTCCTGTCTGATAAAACACCGTTTCAAACTGAAGAATGAAGATCAACTTTATTTCAGTTTACTTACACTACAAACCAGAAAAGGTTGTCACTTTCTGCGGACTGCAGATACCCATGACCAGACACAAGTTGTCGCCACAATGATGTCAATTGAGTAGGAAAGCAACACATCTGGATGCGTTTGCCTTCATTTTTTTGTTGCTGTTGTTTTGTAGTGCTCCGTGCCTGTCAACAAACATCTGTTAAAACACAATTTGGAACTTTGAAATAATCACGAACTCCAGTTCAATATGGCACGAAGCATTAGGCGTAGAAAAAAAAGTAGTGTGTTTCTGGTAACCCGACCGACCGAGAATTTCTACCTCGAAAAAAAACTTTACGGCCGGCATTTTTTTCAAACCTTCTACATTTTTGTGTAACAATAATAATAATCGTACATTTCATTTATACGCGCCTTTAAAAACACTCAAGGACGCTTTACAATCAAAACAAGAACAATAAAACCACAGACAAAATTGTAAATAATAAAAGGAAAGATGAATTTAGAGCGTTTACATTGGTGCAAACTCTCGCGATATTCACGTTGAGCGTGCGCCGTCGTTTGCCCTGTCGTCTGTCAACAACATTGAATCATGGCGGCGGCCACGATCTCCGACAACAGTTTAAACCGCGTTTTGTGTGTTGCAGTCGCATGCTCGCACCATAATATTAAGAAAATAGCATCCACTGCTGTATCGAAAAGATTCAGCGAACTACTTGACGAACACCACGGGCCGTCTAGGAGGCGGGACGCAGAGGTAACGAGATGGCTGTAACACCCAGCCGCCGGGTACTCAACTCTCTCGCCGCCGAGCGGGGGTTTCAATCAGTGGCGATTGCTCTCGGACTGCAAGGGAAGCTCGGCTTCCCCTAAAATGTCAAAGAATAAGTGATCAAATATATGAATGTAAATTTCATTGTGTGTCCATGTCATTGACTAAATATGCACTACAACGTGCTCAACTTTTGTTCCGAATCAGCTTCTTCTTACCGGTTACAACGCGACTCCCTTCTCATTCATCCCGCAGCTTCGCTGTGCTTTAAATGGTAGTGAGTTCAGGGTAGGTTGTCCCAATGCGTTGAACGGAGACGAGTCATTGGATACAAGCTGGTTTTTGTCCCGCCCACGTACGCTTGCCGTCTCTGGGACTGGATGGCAGTGGGAGGATACCGGACGCCAGGCTTTTCTGCATCCGATTGGATGCCTGTGTGCCAGTTCGATTGACATTGAAATGAGCCAGTCACCGAGCTTTTAGTGTAGACATCCGTCGCGAGCAATTTTTCAACTCGCATTCTGTTTCGAGGTGAGCTGGAGACTTCTCCTAATCATTTTAGCAACACTCTTTGTTGTAAACAAACAACTAGCGACAAATTAATCTTTTATTTCTGGTGGGTTTTATTGTAGTTCCTATAGTTGTAGGACACTAATTAAGTACCTGGAAAAGACGCCTTGTTGGTATGACAGGGTCACAGATAATTTTCTTGAAAAGGAACGGAGCTAGAGTAGAATTCACGTATAAATAAACGGACACATTTTATGATGTCGACCAAAATTGAGCTTCCCCTCTTTGACAGACGAGCATCCGGCACTGGTTTCAATGTCTCCTTGTTTTATGTTTTATGGTTATTTTGTTTACGTTTTTGATGGGGGAGGGAGGGAGAAAAAAAGAGTTAAAAAAAAAAAAGCTTTGTCCGACCTACCGACCCTATGCTGAAATTTCATGTTACCGGAAACACACTACTTATTTTTCTACGCCTTACATGGCACGTATACTGCAAACCTGAAAACGTTGTCCAACTTCCTCTTACCCATTTTCCTATTACACTAGCAACGAACTATACAGTGGACCAACAATATACATCAAGTACATTATTAGAGATCACACTTTTTTGGCACTTGAGTCAGTATTTGGTTTTTAAGGAACTGCCATGACCGAGTCCCAATCCGATACCTCGCAATCCATAAAATGATGTGCATACACTCTCAAAGTAGGTTAACATCAAGCACAATACGTATCAATGTGCAGGACGCTTTTGCAAAACTGTATTTTAATGTAATGTAATTTTAATATGTGTGGACATTAATGAAGAATGAAGGATTCCTCTGTTTGAATGTGTATTTAATAAAATGGTTATCTATTCCATCTAGTCCATACAGTTACGCAGTTGGTGGGCATGTGCGTGACTTCTCTCAACTCTAATCAACAATATTGATTTAAGGCCTTCTTAAATGCAACAGTGGCGAACAAGCTTGCAAATGATTTACACTTGTTAAACTTCTATTTGATGTTTCATCATTTGGATGAGTCGCAGTTCCTAACCTGCCTGTTGCTCGCTCCACTCTTATGCCGCTCATTGAGGCAGCTTTCGAGCAGGGATGGCAGAATGAGTCTATTTCAGAAGTATCTTTTGCCTTACATACTTTTTTTTGTCTTTGTTGCTCCAATTTCCTACTGCTGCAGCGCGGAGGACACCCCTGTGTACACACAGATGTGCCTCTGTGTGTGACCATGTTTGTGTGGCTTTGCTGCCATTTCGACTATTACCTCCCCAAAAATACTAACGTTGTATCACGTAAACTTAAGCTATTACTCCTCCATTTGACAAGGTATTTATAGTTTCGACTATTTCGTTCCTGTGTGGCTTTCCGAAAATGAAGAAAAACAATCTTTTGCCCCGAACCCCGATCAGCTGAAAGCCACAGTATCCGACCTGAATTCTGATCACGTGATCGGATTGGGACCCAAATAGCGGGCATAGGAAGGTTGGCGCGACTCACCTTAAGTACTATAGGCTGATGGTTGTTCACTGAAAGACAGGGTGCTGTTTAATCTTCTGACTGACCAGGCTCGGATTTAGCAAAGAGCTCAACTACCAGCTAAGTGGATTGTCTCTTTCTTACCCTCAGAGGTAGTGGGGTTTAATGCTTAATACAGGACACACACACACACACACACACACACACTTGGGTGTCGTCCATACTACACAGTGCTATATGTTGAAGTCGCAAGCTGAGCCGAAACATCTGCTACTGTTTGCCTTAAAGCAGAAGGAGCGACGTGGTCTAAAGGAGATATATTTTGTAATGTTTCACAATTTAAAAGAGTTCCTGGGTTTCTGTGGTTTATAGACTCCATGGATCAAGAATTACAGTGCAGCACACTTTATGCAACGCATTTCTTGTCTTGCTATAATCGACACATTTTCGGGACCGGCCCCGTCTCAGAAGTGAACCCCGTGCTCAGCCCCTCCCTCTCCTGGGTCAATGGTGAGTCCCGCTTCTTAGTGTGGAAAAGAAGTGAGGATCTTTTAAAGACACTGGGCCTCATTCGCTAACTGCGCCTAGGCACAGATGAGTGTGCCTTGCATGCGTACGTACGTTTGACGCACGCGTTTGTGATTCATCAATACGTTTGAACTTGAATTCGTGGGTTATTCCGCAAACAAATTTAGAACATCCTCGGACTATTCAGATGCATCAAGAACAAGGGATCTGCCTTTCAAAAGAAGTCGAGCATACGTTTGCTTACCAAGATGCAAAACGTATTGAAACTGCAGTAGTTTCTAAAATCAATAATGATTTGAACAATAATAAATTAAATTGGGCATTTGGTATTGAATTTACTCATGTCTTAAAGGGGAATTCAAATCAGAAATGCTCTTTATAATAATATGTTCTACGGCCCCCCACTGTTCGAAACAAGGCAATCTGATGAACATTACTTTTATGGAGTATGACAATATTTGTGCTCAATCATTCCTGCACATTTGGTAGTGATTGAGGCCCCAATGAAAGCATCTTGTGGCGTTGACGCCACACCAAACACAAATCATCCCTGGGGCAACCACTATTTTATTCACAATGTCACTGAGCAAGTGAGTTGACTCATTGTTTACAAACATTTTTAAAAAAATCTGTTTTCCAAAATACAGAATGTCCCCTTAAAAGCTAAGGCGTATGTTGGAAAGCGTCAATGCACTTTGTTTTTAAACCCTCAAGGGTCTTTTAAAGCGGATGAAGTCATACAGGCTGGCTTGATCCTCTATGAGTAGACCTTTTCATCATGTTTGTAAACAATAGAAGCCAGCGCTGGCCTGAAATGTTTTTTTTTTTTTTAACTTGGGGTTTGCTCTGCAAGATTTACCCGTGAAAGTTTTGTTAGTTGTACAGAGAAGATGGCAAAACTGCCTGCTGGCAGAGAAGAAGACTACAGTCGTCATTCAAGAACTTGACCACTTTCTTAATTGCTCCACTTTACTCAAGCGGAAAATAATTACAATCACTTTTGTTTGAGTGTAATTTTTCACCAACAATAATTGTGTTTCTTCAAACGCTTCACCTCAGCCACATACCCAAAAATCATTCTCTTAATGTGTACTGCAATTAAAATAAAATAGATATGTTTCTTTTTCCTTTTTTTTTTTTTTGTTTCTGAAAGGCCAGCATTGTTTTGAGCTTCGATTTGAAGGTAAAAGCCCATTTTACAGACTCTTTATGGCCTGGCACCGTGCCACAGGTTCTCCGAGTCAGGAAGGTCCTAATAGAACCCTGCGCCCATTAGGCCAACTCCGGCGGTCGCGTCATTTCATTGACGGTGTGTAAATGGGGGCAGCTGGAGCTAAGGGGGCAGCTCGTTCACTGGTATCGACCCACTTTTGTTCCATTACGGAATGCTGAATAGCTGTAAAGTAAATATGTAGCAAGTCATTTTCAAAGGGTGGCGTGATGACAAAGTCGTTTGACAAAGATGTGTTTTGAAGTGATGAGGCGGGAGGTGGATTTCATTGTCCGAACATGTTTTTCTAGTTTCCTTTCCGAGACCATAGCACTGCGTGCTGACACTTAAACTGGAACAGGCCCAGTTCTTGTGTCACGCGTTTGTATTCACATTGCATCACACGGAGCTGGTCATTCAGCATTCAGACTGATTGCGTAACTTGATGCCCATCGATGACTGTTGATTGTTTCCTCTCCTAAATTTTAAGTTTGTAAGTGAGAGAATGTATCAAAGACGTTTTAAAACCGACAGACACAAACACACGGGCCCGGCATCTTTTGTTTAAACTGCGCGCTGACCTTTTCCCCGCTTTGATTGACAGTATTTGGGCTGTAAACCACCAGCCCACTCAGCAGATCCACTCATCTCCCGATCTAAACCAGCAGACCCATAAAGGTCATCTCCACAGAGTGCTGCCTCGTTTCACACTCGGCTAATGTACTTTCATCAGGCAGTATTGGAAATTGGTCTGAAACCAAGACGGCGGTCACTGATTCTATCACAGCAAAGATAAGGACTGTGTGCACATGCACGTTTGAGAAGACACTTTATACGACTTGGGATACAACAGTATCAAAATCTGTGATAGCTGAACAATGTTAAGGCCACAGTACGGTGTTATGGCAAATTTGCAGCATCGTTTAAATATCAAAAAAGAACTTGGGGAAAATGCAATAGTGCGGAAAATCAAGTGCCAGGGATGATAATAACCTTTTAAAAAAAGGGGTCAACCCAACAAAAGCCCAAAAAGTCAAATAAACGCACATCAAGGTTGTTTCCATGGCGACTTGCGGCATCTCTCTGTCGTCTAACTCGGATTCTATTTGCCTACGAACCTGTTTATCTGTTGTGAGTGAACTACATGGCCTAACTGTTTTCGTCACGCAGTACAAAATGGAAACTTTTCATGCCCAATCCCTCACCTCGCCAATGTTTCCGTGCAATTCTATACCTCCCACTTGAAAACATGCATGCGTTTGACTTCTTCAAATTGTGGAGGACAATCTCATCTCTGTCGGTTGGAACTTGGCTTTTGAATTTGAAGGCAGTGGGGGGAAAAGCGACCAATCCCGCCGGGGAATAAACGGAGACACAACCATTACATACCAAGCTCGGAAATTGGCCGATTTCTGGAGAAATTAAATTTGTCACAGCGAAATGACCAATAAAATGATCGCTCGCAAATGTCAACTTGCAAGGTCTCAATCGAACTCCTTTGCTTTGTCATCTTACCACAACATTTCCCTCCTCTTGCTGTCTTCGCCTTTCTAGTGGTGTATGAGCATCGCTCAAGACTGGAGAAGTCTCTTCAGAAGGAGAGGTTAGAGCACAAAAAGGCCAAAGAAGGTGAGACAACTAGCGGGAACACCTGGTTCTGTCTCGCACCGACACTTGATGTGGAATTGCCAATATTGATGTTAAATTTTTAAAGTTTTTATGGTCCGTTTTTTCTTTTTCCTGTTCCAGAATACCTGGTGTACAAACTGGAATCGCAGCAGTCACTGAATAAGGAGAAGGTACTTTAGTTCCCGTTCAGCATCTGAATCCTTATTTGTTATAAGGAAGCGAACTTATTCTAATGATTATTAGGATTGAAATTCTGATTCAAATATTCCGTTTTGTATTTTGTGTTCCTCTGCCTCCCATCGCTCAGTGTGTGTGGTGTGGCCGCCAGTAAGGCGTAGAAAAATAAGTAGTGTGTTTCCGGTAACATGAAATTTCAGCATAGGGTCGGTAGGTCGGACAAAGTTTTTTTTTTTAACTCTTTTTTTCTCCCTCCCTCCCCCATCAAAAACGTAAACAAAATAACCATAAAACATAAAACAAGGAGACATTGAAACCAGTGCCGGATGCTCGTCTGTCAAAGAAAGGAAGCTCAATTTTGGTCGACATCATAAAATGTGTCCGTTTATTTATACGCGAATTCTACTCTAGCTCCGTTCCTTTTCAAGAAAATGATCTGTGACCCTGTCATACCAACAAGGCGTCTTTTCCCGGTACTGTACTTAATTAGTGTCCTACAACTATAGGGACTACAATAAAAGCCACCAGAAATAAAAGATTAATTTGTCGCTAGTTGTTTGTTTACAACAAAGAGTGTCGCTAAAATGATTAGGAGAAGTCTCCAGCTCAACTCGAAACAGAATGCGAGTTGAAAAATTGCTCGCGACGGATGTCTACACTAAAAGCTCGGTGACTGGCTCATTTCAATGTCAATCGAACTGGCACGCAGGCTCAGACAGATCATCCAATCGGATGCAGAAAAGCCTGCCGTCCGGTACCCTCCCACTGCCATCCAGTCCCAGAGACGACGAGCGTACGTGGGCGGGACAAAAACCAGCTTGTATCCAATGACTCGTCTCCGTTCAACGCATTGGGACAACCTACCCTGAACTCACTACCATTTAAAGCACAGCGAAGCTGCGGGATGAATGAGAAGGGAGTCGCGTTGTAACCGGTAAGAAGAAGCTGATTCGGAACAAAAGTTGAGCATGTTGTAGCGCATATTTAGTCAATGACATGGACAACAATGAAATTTACATTCATATATTTGATCACTTATTCTTTGACATTTTAGGGGAAGCCGAGCTTCCCTTGCAGTCCGAGAGCAATCGCCGCTGATTGAAACCCCCGCTCGGCGGCGAAAGAGTTGAGTACCCGGCGGCTGGGTGTTCCAGCCATCTCGTTACCTCTGCGTCCCGCATCCTAGACGGCCCGTGGTGTTCGTCAAATAGTTCGTTGAATCTTTTCGATACAGCAGTGGATGCTATTTTCTTAATATTATGGTGCGAGCATGCGACTGCAACACACAAAACGCGGTTTAAACTGTTGTCGGAGATCGTGGCCGCCGCCATGATTCAATGTTGTTGACAGACGACAGGGCAAACGACGGCGCACACTCAACGTGAATATCGCGAGAGTTTGCACCAATGTAAACGCTCTAAATTCATCTTTCCTTTTATTATTTACAATTTTGTCTGTGGTTTTATTGTTCTTGTTTTGAGTGTAAAGCGTCCTTGAATGTTTTGAAAGGCGCTATTAGTATTATTACACAAAAATGTAGAAGGTTTGAAAAAAATGCCGACCGTAAAGTTTTTTTTCGAGGTAGAAATTCTCGGTCGGTCGGGTTACCGGAAACACACTACTTTTTTTTCTACGCCTAAGGCTGAACATTTAAGAGACGTGTGATTTGTGTTTTTTGCTGTGCTCACACAGCAAGACTCCACCAGCAAACTCGGCTCGCTGCAAGTGCAACATCAGATGCTCAAGGTTCGGGATTCCCTTTGTCCCACCGTAGGCTCTTCGGCGTTCCTCGTGGAAAACGAAGGAATGACCACATGTTTGCGCTTGTCCCTCAGAACCAGCATGAGGACTTGAAGAAGCAGTACAATGACCTGCAAGAGCAACATCACATCCAGGGAAATGATCACAATCGCCTGCTGGATGAGCACAAAGAGCGCTACGACAAAATGCAGCAAGTCAAAGAAAGGGAGGTGGCCCAGCTTAAAGGTGCTGATTTCGCTCTAGTACTGTCGAGAATATGAATTGGACAAGGTCTCTTTTTCCACATGATGTTCTTGTTGTTGTTGAGTCACTCGAGGCGCCTAAGGATGATCCTCAGTAGCGCTAGAGCTAGACTCCCGCGTGGGAGGCTACAGCTCTCCGAAAGAGAATCCCAATTGGCGGGTTGTTGAGCATTGACGTCGTTGAGCCACAGCTGCAAGTCACGCTTTCAATATCTCTACTTTGTCTCCACCTTCTGGCATAATCAGAAACTACATGTCATCAGAACCTATCCTTTTAGTTTTACACAGGCTGCACCGTGGTGGCTAGGGAACACATAGACGAACAACCATTCGTGCTTACACACACACACACACACACACCGAGGGACAATTTGGAGTGTGCCATTTGCTTGCCATGGATGTTTCTGGAGGGTGGGAGGAAACAGGAGTACCTGGAGAAAACCCACACAGGAAGGCTGGAGATAAGATATTATTGTCATGTCGGCAATGCAATTTAGGATTCATGTTCATTGTTCAGGGCTCCTTTTTCTCCCCGCAGACAATGTCTTTAACCTCAGAGAGGAAAATAAGCAGCTGAGGAAAGCCCACCATGACATTCACATGCAACTGCAGGATGCTCAGGTGAAACTTTTGATCTCCGTATATCACTTAATGCTTCTTTTTTAATCAGTTGTACAAACAAAAACAGTCTGGTATGTTTAGTTAATGCTGTGGTGTATAATAGATTTTAGGCACTGGGACCTCCAAAGAAATTAAATAGAAAATGGATCAAATTTGTGCCGTTTAATTCAACATTTTAGGTGAAAATAGGCTTTTTAGGCGAAGTAAATATTACCTTGTGTTCTGTAAATGCACAACCTTCTCACTCGTGTTTTGTCTGTATGGTCTTTTGTGGCGAGCCTGTCATGTGGTCACGGCATCGATTGTGTGGCGCTCGTGTGTTCAGGTCAGGCATCAAGACCTCAAGACGGTGCACGATCAGATGGCGCTGTCACTCGAAGACCACAAGAACGCGCTCGCGGCAGCTCAGGTAGGCAAGCAGTTTCATGGAGTTCTTCCATCATAAAAAAAAAGCACAGGTTGGATAGAACACTTGGTTGAGCCCCAAATATTTCTCATGATAGAATGACATTATTCTTGGAACTTTTAATCTTGCATTTTCATTCCTTTCCATTGTGGCTTTAATGGATGAAGCGAGAGGTCAAACATTTGACCACCTGTGGTCTTGTGCTTGGTATTGTAGGTACAAGTCAATGAATACAAAGAGCTGAAGGAGACCCTGAACAAGGCACCGAACTTGAGACAGCCCGAGCAAAACTCTGTGCTGCAGCAACCAGATCCCAAATCCCAGACGACCTTTGTACTGGGGCAGCCAAATGAGGTGCCTGTCGTGAAAGGGGATGACCGTGATACTGCGTCCAGGGTAATGTGATCGTGTTTTTTTTTCTTTCCTCTCTTTCTCTTGACTAACTCCAAAAGAAATTCTGTGTTCACATGAACATTTTGTCTCAGCTGGACCAGCAAGAGAAGGAGACCCATTCTCAGTCGGAGGTCCAGTCTCACCCCGCCATGTCGGAGCACACTCTGTCGGAGAAAGAGGAGGATGGAGACGCAGAGAGGAAGAGGGAGCTGGCTGAGGAGGAGATGGCCCAAGCTGGACAGCCTCAAAAGCTGGAGGAGGATGACCCGGATCAACAACAGGAGGAGGAAACAGAGGAAGTGGAAGGCCAGCAAGAACTGGAGCAGCCGGATGAGAATGCCTTGGACAGCCAGATACATCAGCCACATGTCAGAATCGGTTTACTTCTCTGGAGCTCATAATTCCGAACATGTTTTACTGCAACACTTTCAAAACAAAGCCGTAACACCAAGTCATCAATTGGCTTCTCTCCCTAAAAGAAAGTTGTTTAAAAAGTCATTCGTCCGTCATGTCTTCCTCTTGTCTTTTCATTTGAATTTTCCCCTTTTCGATTAAAATAAATATTCATTTGTTGTCCAGCCCCGGCAAGAGGCCAACAGTGAGTTGGAGGGCGCCAAATCCGCTTACGAGCAGCAGCAGGAGCAGCAGCGCCTGGAGGCTCAAAAGGCCGAAAAACGGCGGTTGATCCAGATGCGACAGGACTCCCTGCAGAGCCAGCGAGAAAGGGCGCTGAGGGAGAGGGAGGCCAAGCTGAAGGAAGAGCAGGAGAGGGAAGAGCAGCAGCATCAGGAAACAGACCGACGGGAGAAGCTGCTCAGAGAGGCCCACCAAAGGTCCGATGAAATAAGCACACTGCAAATGAGTGAAAGTATAGACAGATTCCAAATAAGTTCACAACGACGAGCATGTTTTTCCAAAGACATTTCGTGAGTTGTGAAATGAGCCGCCTCTCGTGTCTTTGTTCTCAGGATGAAGGCCGAATATGAAAACATGGAGCATAATCTTGACCATCGGGAAGAACCGCATCACACTGACAGTAAAGAAGGTAAAACCTGGCAATCTTCCCGCCCAGCTTTGCGTTTTGAGAGCTTGTCAGATGAGCTCATTTACGTCATTCTTTTTTTTTCCTCCCCCAGAGAAACATTCTCTCTTGTTCAACGATGACATGAAGGTGCCAAAACATCAGCAGGTGACCCGTTTGTCCTTGTTTCTGCGAGCTCGCCACTTAAATCTTTTCACCATAAGCCACATTTACAGTAGACGACGACCAGACCACCAATAACTACTCATGCCTGTGGTGAATTTTTGTTTGTTGGTCAGGCCACTTTCTGGGATGTGCGGAAAGTTTCCATCGAAACTCAAACAGAAAACGGGCAGAAAAAAAAAATCAATTCCTCCAACAAAAGTAAAACAATCCATACAGTATGTTGAAATGCCGTGTTTCAAACTGCTCTGAAGACTTCAAAGATATTTTCAAAATCAAATGTCTCGATATGTCCATGTTTAGCCACGATGCTCTTTAAGTTAGCACCAGTTTAGTGTTTGTCCCCCAAGATTGTGAGTAGAAAAGTTGAACTGTTTTCCAAAGCACTTCCCTTCATCAGAATGAGAGCATTTTTCCTAGTTACAGGTCGGAAGTATCTTTTTTTTTTCTTCTTCTACGTCAGGGTGCCATCGGCGGCGGTGAGCTGGACCCCGAGGATGATCCCAACAACCAAGGAGAGGACGAGTTTGAAGAAGCGGAGGAAGACCAGTCACATCACCGTGTTCCGGAGGATGAGGTGGCGGAGGAGGAAGAGGAGGAGGAGGAGCCGGCAGCACGTGCCCAGCACGTAGACTCGCACCACGGCCCCGAGCACCCCGCTATGGAGGACGAGCTGGTGGTGAGTGGTTGAGAAGAAGAACTGGAATCTATCTAGAGGGGGGATTAACATGTAGATCGTATTGTTTACAAGGGCAACACGATGAGGATGACATTGATCCAAATGGCTCTTATGATCTCATGTTAGCTTGCGTGTACGTGTGTGTATGTGTGTGTGCGTTTGTGTGAATGTGTGTCTCCAGATTGCTGGAAATCCCGATCAGCAGGAAGACGATATAGACGACCAGTACCAGGAGGATGCTGAGGAGGAGGTGCGTGACAACACTATTTTGTTAGTTATGGTTATGAGAGATTAGCATAATAGCCATTTTTCTTGTAGGAATTCGGTCTTTATTTGAATAGAATGTTCAGGAGGTTTTTTTGTGTGTGTTTTTTTGTGCCTCTCTGACTGTGAAGGCACAGGAGAACATTGCCGGTGGGGAGAAGAAGGAGAGGGAGGACCAAGTGGAGGAGGATGGAGAGGAGACGTACAATGAGGAGAATGTAGAACAGGTGGGTTACTTGATATTTCATTTTGGAAAAAAAGAAAACTCTCACCATCATTTTGTTGTATTTTTATTGAACCAGAAATTAAAAACCCACGGAGACCAAAGTCTGTTTTTCAAGGGTGATCCAGCCAAGCAAAAATGTCGCTCTTGGGCATAATTTTGTGGCTTTATAGGCAATTGCAAACCATTTATGGATTTTGCTTTGAGCGGTGAGACAAAATGATCTATCTCTGTTCTCCAATTAATTGCTGGATACAGTGTCTACTTGGAAAAAAAAAACAAGTACTGCACCTTGAAAAGACACTTCATTATTTTGCTCTCACGGGAAAAAAAAAACTAATGACCTCAGTCAACATCAATATCACAAGCTGCAGAGCAGACCTGACCCCCGTAAAGTCTAAGGTTGCAGTTGAGTTGAAATAGAAAAGAAAAAAAATTGTAACAAGCAAACACAACCAAAGAGTACAGTAGAAAAGGATATGGGGGGGGGGGGGGGGGATAGCAGAGTTGTGCTCCTCAGTAAGTGACGGCGTCCAGTGTGTCATTTGGCATTGTGTGTGGCATTTGAATACTGTAAATCATTTAAATTCAGTGTCTTGCTCCTGTGACTGGTCCTGTACATTAAATTCATGAAACATTCTTGGCCACATTCCACAAATGTTGATTGTGGAATGGGGACATTGTCCGACTCTGGGTTTCCTGCTAAATGGTTTTGAAATGTTGTTTGCTTGTTAAATCATTCGTGACAGTGAAGTGCACTTGTACGCAGGGACCACACAAGGAGGAAGCTCACAGAAAAGACACTGAGGAGGAGAATTACGAAGAAGAGGAAGGCGAGGAAGCAGGGCCCGGTCGAGAGAAGGGAAACGTTGGACGGGCGGAGATGTAAATCCAAAATAAACACTGTGAGGTTCTTCTTCCTTATTCCCCAAAAAAGAAGCTCGTAGCCATCCAGTCCAGACTTCAGGAAGGACCGTTGGGATAGAAAGTCTGGAGACAATGATGGCGAAAGCTTGCGATGGAACTGATCCGCTTTCACTGTGCAATTGGACAAAGTGAAATGGGTGGAGATGGTTTTATACTCAATGCTGTACGATGTCGTTGTTTTAATACATCCGTGCGTTTTCAATGCGCGTTTTCAATGCACACATGCAAAGAATGTACTTTCATCAAGATGGCTGTAAAGGAGAAAAAAAAGAAATTAGTATTCTTTGTATAAAGAAAGGCATCGCTAAGATATGCATCTGGCATTCCAATCAATCGCTTGTTGTTTTATTTATTGTTGATTGATTGCGACGCCTTTGACAATCAGGCAAGGTGCAATTTCAAGCTAAGTTTGTCACACCGACGTGTGCCTTGGCTTTCCTATGCCTCCTCTTAAGTCTTTTTGCATCTCCAAATGCACAAGAGAGCTCAAAGTTAGCATGTGAACTCACACATTCTGCCTTATCTTACAACCGTTCACAAGTCAGCTATTTCAAGTCGTGCGTCCACAAATCGTTTTCAATTTTTAAGTCAATTTACAATCAAATACGTGCTGCCTGTTTGTATATTTTTCACCTGTATTTGAAGTAAACGTTGGATGTCAATGAATCATGTTTTGTCAACGGAATGTTTTGTGTGTAATAAAGAGGATTTCTGTTGTAATGTGGTTTGCCCGCGTAATTGATATGTCGTTATTCGTGTTATTTTCAACACAATTTTACTATAATGGATGCTAAGTTTCTTTTAAATAAATGATTAATTGCCTGCCTAAGATATATCAACTGTGGCCCTGAATGGGATAAGCAGTGCAAAACTGACGGAATGATGAAATAAATCAAAATTACAATTATCAGGCCACATTAAGTCACATTTTTATCGATTTATTCCAGTCACCGTCTAAAAACATACATAGCTATGTAAAAACAGGCATGTAAACAGACACATTTTGTGCAGCCAATGATATGTAATGTCGTCATGATTAGCCTTATTATCTCCTGAAGATCTTGTCAACGTGTTTCCTTCCACTGCATTCCGTCATTGTCAGTTATACACAATTTAAACTACACGTGACCATAAATGCTTAAACCTGCAAAAAAAAAAAAAAAATGCCCGCCAGTGTATATTTTGGATACGATGGTTTTGGCAAGAGTTGTGGCACATTTCATGTAAAAAAAAAAAAAGATTGGGGTGTTTTCTCCTCTGAGTAGATGTGAGTCTGGATAGCACATATCCATTCCTATAGAAAACGTCACAAAATGTTGCACATCCTTGTGATTGGTGGGAAGTGGAGTCCAGTGTGGAGATGGTCTTCCGACAGCATCGGGACTCCATCGAGGATCTCAAGATTTGGCAAGCAGGAGAACACACTGCGTGAAGACAGACAACAGAGGAGTTGGAGAAGAGACCGTGATTAGCGGATGTAGCCTTTACTGTACAACCACCACTGAAAAACGTATTAGGACTAAATACATCTCGAGGAAGTGGAAATTAAAGAATATTTAGTTGGTCCAACACTTGTTGCAGAAATAAAAAGGACCAATTTTGGTATTTATTACACTGACCTTTGCTACATCTTTTGACACATAAATGTGTTTCATCGGCTGTCCCTATATTTATAGCACTTGCCCATGAACGAAGAGAACGATAGAAAATAGATCGAAAAGTATATATCCCCCAGGCTACTGTATGAGGTCACATGATAACAGATTCAAAATCTAGGTTTTGTTGATTTCCTCACCGTGCACGGTAGTCCTGAGAAAAGGTCACTGGGTTGAGAGTCATGTTTAGGGATCGCAGAGGACTGTTCCTCAATCTGTCCAATCCGCCCAGGGAGCTAATGGCATTCTCGGACAGGCAAAGTTGCTCTACGGCTGGAAGTTTTGGCAACTGGTGCAAAGACACCAGATGGTTCCGGTGCAGATTTAATACTCTGCACCTGAAAATAGCAGAAGGGGTATTCAGTTGTTTTTTTTTTTAATTACATTTTATTATTTTGCTTTATACGTGTGTCTGTTACTGAGGAAATGAGGCGATGCATCTCTTTACCTTGGCAGGCGGACAGAACTCAGGTTGCTAAGAGAGTTGTTGACCAGCTGCAGTTGCTCCACGCGGATCAACCTGCGGAGAATGCGGAGGAAGTTTTCTTCTTGGAAGGCGTCGCCCAAATCCTGGTAAGAGAGATTCAGCTCCTTTGGGGAGGAGGCAGCAAGTTGGAAGGGGAAAAAAATGTATGTTTATGTGATCTAAATGGAGTATACCATATTCTAGAAGACAATGAGTAGCCTCAAGTGAAAGGATGAGGAAAACCGATAGAAAATGACGTATATCTAGGAAAAGTGGGGCCTAGTCAGGAGGCTTAAGGCTAGTAGAGGGCACTGCAAGTCTCTGGGGAGGCGAGGAGGGTATAGCTGGTCTCTACCTGTCACATTTAGTTCTGTCACACGTAACACAAAAGTGTCATGACTCACCAGACAGTTTTCCCAATTCTCCTGTCGTCTCTCTTCCCAACTCTGCCCCTCCTCCTCTCTCTTCTTGCGCCGCCATCTCTCCACGCACGCTGAATCCGCCTGTCTTTGAAAGAGCTCCTCATCCGATGGCCCTTTGGGTGACAGAAAGCATCTTTTTACATTCTCTGACAATCTGATTAAAAAAGCAGCCACTGTTAGAACAGTTGTCCAATGTCGGCCCATCAACGCTGATTTGGGCAAGAGGTTAGATTGAATCGAATTGCACCAAATGATAAAAGATATAAACGCAACATTTTCTTCGCCATCATTCAAGTTAATGGTACACGATGAAAAATCGACTTTTTTAGATACACCTTTAAAATATAAATAATGATCTAAGTTTGACTCACTGGAGACATACAGTACACCACGACAAAATAGAACCGCAATGACAGGATGTCATACTGATGCATACCTGTCATGTTTCGGTTTGTGACCAACAGGTGGCACTGTGGGGCTTTTCCCTGCAGCTGCACACCTGTTGGTCATTATGTAATTAGTGCTTTAAAAGGACTCCCAGCCTGAGCACTCATTGTCGGCTCATTGTTTGTGGCTGTTTGTATGCTACTGTCATGTTTGTTCCAGTCATGTTTCTGTCATGGTTCTGTTCTTGTGTTTTGAGTTTGTTTCAGTCATGTTTTGGTCATTGTTATTGTTTTATCTTCAGTAATGCGTTTTGTTTGATACTTTGCACTTTGTTTGTTTAGGATTTAGTTTTCTCTGTTTAAATACAATTCATCAAGTACAACCTGCTCCTCTCTCGTGCGAGTCGTGCCTGCTTTTTGGGGTCCACCACCACCACCACGCAGCATGACAGCATACCTTCTCGGACCCTGGGGCAGGTCAGCTGATCTCCAGTGAGGTCACACTGCGGCAGGTGATGCCACGAGGCAAACCGAAAGCGGCTGGATGGAAGCTGTGTGCAAAGGAGAAAAGCATGGGCTGGGCTGAGGCGTGAAATGAGTCAACCCGATAGTCCTCAAATCAGGAATTGTAATTCCTCATCAAACTACATTTCTTCTAATTGGTTTCAGTTTAAGGTTCCACTTAAAAACTGCACGTACAGTAATATGCAAACAAACGAATGTTAACACAAAGACCAAATCGTGATAATAATGTAAATAATGAACAGAGTAAAAGGGATGGAAAAAGTGCCAAGCATTACAAGTCTATCACCAGAAGTTTCGTTTCAATTTTTGGACAAAATGTACATTTCAGATGGAACATTCTGGTGGAATAGGGAGACTACGTAGGAGAAAATTTAAGGGGGGCGGCAGGGGGGATGTTTTGTGCATATGTGTCAGCCACTTACAGGTGTCGATCCAAGTCCAGAATCCGGACTCTGGTGCACGGTGGCAGGCAAGTGTGCCACACCGAGCTCGGAGTAGTGGGACAAGTAGGATTTGGGGAGGCTTTCACTGAGAGTGTTCACGCCTGAAGAACTGAAAGGAGAACGAGAAGAGCAGAAAGTTGTTTGTAACGGCAGCTCAGGTGTGCAGTGAGAACCTGACCACCTGCCGAGTGGTTGTGTTACAGCCTGGGACATCTGAGCAGGTCTGCCGCTGGTTAAGAATAGTGTGTGTGTGTGTGTGTGTGTGTCCCTCTATAATTGATTACATTGAAAGCAAAGTTTGTGCCTTTGTTATCTATTCATTTTATGTCCCCTTCAAATATTATATAAGGCTAAGCCAATAAGTGAGTTTGCCCATTGTTGTCTAATGCTGGGTGAGGTAAACTCGATCTTCAACCATGGACAAATAACATAACTAAAGTGATTTTTATTTTAATATAAAACTGTCACTGATGTGATTTAGAATGTCTACATTACATATATTTAATGTGTGGGCTATTTAAAGAGTCCCTGGTCCCTTTTAAACTTGTTGCCAAAATATAACATACCGGTAATGACTTCTCATTTGTGCTTAGAGAAAATAATAAAAACATGGAAACTGAGTCACTTCAAGTTACGCTTAAACCGCGATCCAATGGTTGGCATCAAACAATAGTGGTGTGAGCTCACCTCTCTGACATGTCCCAATCGTGCCCTGGAGAACTCTGCCAGCCCTTAACAACACATTGTGAGTCGTATCATCGGGATGTGCCAAGATGCGGCCGTGACCCATGGAGGCGAGATCCTGTGTTGGCGTTCTCTGCGAGTATCTCCTCCTGACCCTGAGCTGCCTGTCAGGTGAGACGCTCCTCCTGCGACTGGACTGTTGCTCCTGTGTTGCCCAGCAACCGTGTTCAGCGAGCAAGGTGGAAAATATTCATAGTCAAGGTGGAAAATAACCAAATTTGACACTTTGATTACCTTAACCGAGGAGAGATGACAGGAACATAATAGACGTCAGACATGTTCCATTTATTTATTTATTTCCATGCCCTGAATTGCCTTCTTTGTTATATAATGGTCTGCTGCAACCTCATGTCTCATGTTACCGGAGGATTCATTTGCTTTGGATTCGTGCCCACGTTACTGTTTCAAATTTATTCCAATTTTTGCCAATCGAATTTTTCAAAATGTGTCTCAGTTGAAAGCTGGCATCGTGTAAGAGTGTGAAACGGGTGAGAAACTCAACGCTATTTTGTTTTTGTGGCAATGGGAGGCCACCAAATTGGTCAAAATCAGCTGGGATAAGGTCCAGCTCACCCATGAAAAGCGATCGATGAATGGTCAGCAAGATTACATAAAAAAAATATCCCATCCGAGTATTATTTTTTGGTGTGTATTGCCACTATATTACTAATATTATATTTGTACGTGAGCAATGAAAATAACAGGCAGAACGGTTAAAAAAAATGTGTCCGCCTCTCGCATCACACATAACACAGTATACATGCTTAAGCATAAGATCATTGATCTTTATTGATTATAAGAGTGTATACAGCTGGTGTTATTGTCTCTTTAAATATATACAGCCAAAAATTGGTGCAGTGGACCTTTTTTTCAGTGTGCCAGCAAGCCTCAGTTGGTCTCTATGGCAACTCTGCAGTCTCCTCAGCTCACCTGAGAGATGCCAAGCAAGGCTTGATCAACCACTCGCATGTGGTAAGGCATATAGTTGTTCAGCAGTTTGATCATGTGCCTGCTGTGTTTAAAAAAAAAAAAAAAAAGATGATAGTCTCAAGGATGTTGATGAGCAAGACTGATGATTGCCATGTTTTCGCCACTATAAATACTAAGCATATAGAGATCACTGTTAAATACTTTTAAGGGAAACACATGGGTACAAATAGATTTAGTTTTTTTAAAAGTGTGTGTGTGTGTGTGTGTGTATGTGTGTGTGTGTGTAGAGCAGATTAACTAGAACATGATTCTGCATGAATATAACCTGTACTCACATTTGACTGCTCTCTGTTACTCAACCCTCGGTATGTTTACATCCACAGAGCTTTCTATATCAAAAAACACTTTTTTACAAGATACAGTATCGCATCATCAATACTTGATATATTTATAAAATACAGGTGACGATAGAGGAGGTGTGATTAATTTGATTGGCTGAGAATGAGTGACATCATGCCAGGAGTTACATTGAGTCAAAGTCATGGTCGTTAGGTTCGATGACTTCAGGGGTCAGGACCCTGCCCATGAAGAGGATTGACCCTGGAGGGACACACACACACACACACACACACACACACACACACACACACACACACACACACACAAACTCATGATGGTTACCTGTTTTTACACAAAGCTATATGAAGTGTCAAGTTATAAACACACACACACAGGCACGCATGCACTCACAAACCTGTTCTCCGATTTCTGATGATGAAGAAGAATGGGTGATCGGCCATAACTTGTGGGTACAGCACCAAAGTCCTGGTTTGGGCGATCATTCCTGTGAGATGGAGAAATACGAGACCATGAAGCAAAACATTTGCCACCAGATAGGGAGGGGGAGGACAATGTTTATAATTCAACATGTCCAAACCTAATTTTATTCATGTAGTATCATTTTACCCTTTCATATTTTTTCATCAGCAGAGAATATTGAACATTATCATGTTCACACACATATTTCATGTAGGAAAATATAGGTTAACGGTGTTTTGACTTGTGTGGCTAGCATCGTTTTAACATTATTTTTGGAGCATTATAGCCGTTCGTTTAATATTACGTGATGAGCAATCACCACCTGTTTGGATGCATTTTTGTCCACGGTGTCACCCCTCCCCTTTTGTTGTTCCCTTTTTCAGTGTGGCCTGGGCATCTCGCTAATTGGTGCACCTGGCCTCTCTTACACACCTGCGAGTCTTTTGCTCATCAGCCATTTGCAGCATAAAAGCCAGCCTGAACAGCCACCCGTTAGCCAGGTTGTCAGCGTTCTTTCCTGCCGTACTCGCGCCTGCCAAGCTGCTACTCTCCAGCATTCCTGCACTCCTCGACATTTTGGTCCTTTTGACTCCCTTTCAGCTCCTGCCAAAGCCTAACACCACCAAACCTTTTGTTAATCTACCACCAATGTCTTTGTGGTGAGTTGCGTTGTCTCTTTAGGTTTGAGGATTTTCTTTTTTCATTTATTTCCTTTCAACTTATTTCAAGCATACAGTACTGTATATCCTTTTTTTGTTTGCTACACTACAATGTAACAAAAACGTGTCCATATATCACGTATTCACTTTCTCCTGGGCCCCGTACAAAGCATGACCATTTATGCTTCACTTTTACGCAGTTATTTTGTCATGACTGGCACATGTTATTTTGAAATGAATTGCGCAAGAACTTGCCACCAAGTGTTATTAAATATAAATAAATGAATCTCTCTCTCTGTATATATATATATATATATATATATATATATATATATACACACACACAGTATATATGCACAGAGTGCACTCCATTTACCATTTTAATCTCATTGGACTTTGCATCTGTTGGATTATGATGGACTGATATTAGACGGACCGTTGACATTTACAGAAAGCGATGATTGAAGCGCGGTTAAAATAACATGACGGACGATTACAATTTGGTTCAGCTTGGAAAAAAAAACAGACTGATGATGAAGGACAGGTGACTAGGCCGCTGACGGATGAGGAATGATGTAGCGGCGTTTTGTTTTTTTAACATGGCCAACTTCTGTAAACCCCATCAGTATTTACAATTCTTAATAGTACCAGGGCGGGCTAAACTGCAAAGATAGTCTACCTGATCCGACAGCTCCCTCCGCTCCCTCCTCAGTCACCTCCAGGTAGGCTTTCTGCACTGCTCTGCCAATATACAGCTCCTTCCCACCTGAAACAACTGCACAAAGACAAATCAAAAATCGTTACTTGTAGTCGTAGAGCACATCCATCAAAGACATTGTGTGCTGCAGGAGAGTGGCACTGCAGGGATCACCCCCCCCCACAACTCCACCAAAAAAAACCATTCTGAGCTGACTGCAGAAGAACACAACATAATGCGCGTTCATATCAGTAGGAATTCCTTGGAAGTAGCTGCCGTTGCAGTTACATGTGATTATTTCTTGATGACTGTACATTTGTTTCGCTCACTGGATCTCTTTATACAAAGGGATGTGACAGTTTCAACCTGCCCACTCAGCGGCAGTTACCTTGGTTACCTGAGCAAGTAATGGAGACGAATTCGGTGCAGAATATCAACACAATGCAGCAACTTTGAAAACAGATTCACGATTGCAGCTATCGTAACCACACTGATATGATTTAAGATAAGATAAGAAAACCTTTATTTGCCTCACAATGGAGAAATTCGCAATTTGAACCTCATTAGATTGAGCATGTGTCGATGTTTCGTGAACTCAAGTGCCTCACCAGTCATAGCAGAGAGATCAGCATCCTTGGAGAAGATGCTCTTTATTCCGAGCTCCTGCAGAGTTTCTTTAAGGTCCATTTTCTGCTCCACTTTGAACCTGAATGATGTCACAACATTACAAAAAAGGAAACCCGCTCAGCACGGTGCAGTTTCGTTCTACATCTGTCAACTACTACGAGCACAGTAAAAAGTGCAGTACAGTATTGTTTCATTCAGTGGCAGGCAGTGCATTTGGTTGCTGGTCTTGAAGTGGGGATTAACCCACCTTAATACCAGCACTCACGTTGCTACCATTAGAACCGTAGATTTATTACCGTAATACAGCACAAAAACTCACAAAAAACACAACAGCATGCCGCTATGACATGTACATCTGAAGTAATATTGATAAAATAACATGACAACATCTTCAAACATTTACAAACGGACCCCCCCCCCCCAAAAAAAAATCAGTACAGCCTAGATAAATTGTTACAATACATAGTCGTGTGAAAGATCTCACGTATTGCACAGATGAATGAGTTCTTACCGGGGTAGATAGACTTCCACCTTCTGTCGTTTAACATTGTTGGCCCACTCCTCCAGCAGCGGCGCTTTAATGATGGGCTCCAGAGAAGACAATGGCACTTCCTGCCGAGGCAGGACGATCATCATGGACATGTCGTCCCCCTCGTACGGCATCTCTAAGACCTGGTAAACACCGCCAGCTTCCTGGGAGCCATCACTGAACTCACCTGGGTGGGGGTGGAAAACAGAAGTGAAATATAATGTTTTGGATCCCCAAAATGCAGACATAGAGACAATGCAAACAACAAAACGTTTATTCTCAAAAACTCAAAACCGACTAAGTCTAAATAGAAATCGTTGGTCGCACGAAGCCCTGAATAACAAGGCAAAATTCAAAAGCTGGAGAGGCACGCCCTCCACTCCAGTTGAAGCTGAAACAAAGAAGATAGACAGAGCAAAAGCATGACACCGCTTTACTTGGTTTGCGAGTTCCCTGAGGAGGAACTGGCGCAGATGAACACCTCTTTGGGCACACTGATTACAGCTTGTGAGGCTGCTTAAATTCTACTTAAAAACCAGTCATGCTGCACTTGGAGGACTCAAATTTAATTTGCTCTTCAAAAAAACTGTAGAAAACTGCTTCCATTCAGGATGAGTTAGGTTCTTTTCGAAAAAGAGTCAACAGGTGCACCCACGTATGATTATGTGAATGGGTGAGATCACAGCGAGGAGCCATCAACATCATACTTACCTTTGTCATGTTAAAAGACGTTAAATTATGTGGCGAGGCTACCTGATAAGATACGATTTCATAGTAGCAGAGGGTTAAAGAAATAAAAGAGAGTAAAAACACACAAAGTTGAATGCTTGACTTTGAACACCCACCCTCCCATTAACTTGCTGAGATGAGGCAACGTTGCGGCAGAGACCGGGGGGGAGGCGTTTGAACTTTAAAACAACACATTCTTCATACAAAAAATGAAAATGAAAACACACAGCCTTTTTTCCACGGACCCATCCCTCGCTTCTTCAAAGCTCACACACATTCACAGTCATCTCCATACAAGCAAACAGGCTCGCACATATCGGTATGTGAGCAGCCTGCAAACGTTGGTGTTTGCCACTGTCTCAGTGCACCAAAATAGAGCGGATATGCACTAACTTTAGAAGCGATGCAGTGAGAGGTTGATGTCATATCCTCTGGCAGCGCATCATATAAAAAAACCCCCATATATACTGTGTATATATATATATATATATATATATATATATATATAATTTGTATAATAATTTATCATTTGGTGAAAAACTAAACAAAAAGAAATTTGATACTTGATCAAATTTGAAGATGAACATTATGTCACACTTGGAAAATTTACTTTTTAGATAGCCCCAAAAGATGAAATGTAAATATTATATCAACAACATGATTTAAAAAGAGAAAATACACTTTCATTCATATGATCTATGGAAAGAATTTTATATTGTTTTGACTGTCTTGAGTCACTAGCTTATTTTAAAGACGGCCGGTGCTATTTGTGATTTTCACAATTTATCTTAAAAAAAAAAAAATTCAATAAAGCTTTGTTTTTGAATTGTTTATCCATTCATTTGTTACTAATGAACATTCTGGTATCGTGACAATTCATAAACTGGTATATTTTTCGATCCCAATTCTTATCCCCACACGACCAGAATTTAAATTTTTTTCTTCTTCCACAAACTGTTGTGAAAATTGGTGATTTTTTTTCTTGTTCAGCTGCATAACAAACCAATAAGAAACAAACACAAAAACCCCCACATCAAAACCGTTTCTCATGCGCTTGACTGGTGGTGATCAGCACAACATGAGCAAACATAGAGATGAAAGATAGAGAAATATCAAGGCAGTTCTCGATCATGAGTGATGATCAGCTTTTGTCCTTACCATAGTAGAAGTTTCCCTGTTGGTACATCATGAGCGTCTGGACTTCTGAACCATCGTCTCTGCTGAAGGAGAAGGTTCTCGTGTTTTCCGGCCTGAATTGATTTTTCCAGGAGCCTCTGAAGTAGATGCCGTTAACCATGGTCAGACGAGTCACGCTGCTGAAGTCCTCGGCAGACAGAAGGTTGCGGATCTTACCTGCGAGGAAGTCGATTGTTGAGTGGATGCTCAGAAAAGCGAAACAAGGCTAACGGTCTCCTTCTGTTACTCACTCTCGGTCTGATTCTCCACCCAGCTGTTGATCTGTTCTGCAACAGCCGCTGACTGGCTGAAGTCGACGGTGTAAAGATGGGCTCGAAAAAATTTCCGCATCAGATGCAGGAACTCGGGGTTGAAGGCGATGCCCTCCTGTAGGAAGAGACTATTGGCCAAGCGGACCGTGTATTGGGTGTCATCCTCAGAAAGCGCTGCCGTCAGGTTCTGGAGCAAAGAGAACTCCGCACCTGGAGGGCACACGGACGTTCATATAGCAAAGGAAGGGGTATGCAGGAGGAAAAACATGTCTGACTGACTGGGGGGGGGGAATATAGTTGGAGTGGCTTATAGTGAGGCCCCCTGACCCGAGTGAGGATAAGTGATATAGAGAATGGTTGGGTGGATGGATGGATGAGTTAAAGCAGCTTTGGCGCTCTACATACAACATACAAGTTGGATAAATGTTTTTGTCACCTGGCAGCAGGTTGTCAAATCCTAAAGCCTGTCGGATTTCCTCGAGCGATGCCCCCCCGGCTCCGAGCTCCACCATGCCCAAGGCCAGGGCCACGCTCAATGGGGAGAAAACAATGTTGTCTTGACCCCCTGTCGCCTGCAGCCGATGGTACAGTCTGACAGAGAATTCTGATGTTGTGTCCTCTGGAATGTCCGCCGCCCGGCAACTGTAGCCCAGCAACAGGACGGAGAGCAGGAGGAGAGGGGATGAAGTGTCCAGGATCCACATTGCTGCGATGATAGCTGAACAGGAAAAAGGATGGCGATTGAAATGAAGATGCAGAGTGGATCAGGGGAGAGATCATGCGATTGGGAGGCCAAAGGAGGTGGGGACAGAATAATGGAGTGATGCCAAGATTATTTATGAATAAGGCAGGAATTACAATATTGTGAGTTCGTGAGAGATAAAGGATGGATATTGTAAAAAGAAAAAAAAATCATGAAGGCCAGAAGGTGGATGGATGAGAAAAGCAAGCAATGAAAGAAGAGAGTCAGCAAAAGAGGTTACACTCGACTTTTTATGGACGATTTGGCAGTCAATCACCCAGCGTGCCGGCTGTGTAGGACAACGACCGTCAATTTGTTATAATTAGCAGTAAACTGGCCCAAATTAAAGAGGGAATGGAACACAAACACTTTATTGGAACAGATGCATTTTATCTGCAACGTCTTTGCGGGTCTTTTGAACAATATACTGCAGGGAATAAAAAAACAAAGGGAATTGCTGAATTCATGAGACATTAGCCACGTCTCTGCCTGTCACATTTGAAACCGCTAACGCTATAAAAAATTTAAAAAACGATAGACGGATGGAAACATTTCCCAGTGATAAGTTGCGGTGCATTTCATTAAAATAAATATGAACTCAAAGTGCTTTGCCTGTCGTTAGAATCACTGCATCGGCTTGACTGCTGGTTCTTTCACTGTTTTGCATTGAAAAACTGGCCAACTGTGCATCAGAGACTTTCGATCCACGCAATGACAGCGTAGAGTCTGCACACTTTGATGATTTTGGCCTTACTCTGATGTGAATCCTCAGTTTCATCCCATCTGTGCTATCGATGAGCAGCAGCGGGGAAAGTGACCAGCGCGTCAGCCTCATACTCCTACGTCATCACAAATCCAAGTAAATGTTCGGTCAGTCGACGAGTAACCTCAAAGGATTTTAGATAAAAAAAGAATACTGAAAGTTCTTGACCCTACGAGAGGAGAGATAAGTGTTTGTGTTTGGCTCTGGAAGCACATTCTGATCTTTTGACTCGTGGCACACTGTCCGCAAGAAAGTGAAGTACTCAGATAAGGTTTCCCAGCATGACGTGCAGGTAAAGAGGGAAACCAAACAAGCTCATCTGTTGAATATCTCGCTCTGTCGTGATGAAGGCAATCAAACAATTTGGGAAAATTCCCCCTTTTTCTTGTCTGTTTGATTCATTCTATGCGATTCAACTGAGCAGCATTTCAAAGGAGTCCCTAATCTCTCACACGTAACCCAGCAGTTGACATTTGCTCACTTAAAAAGTGACGTCAGGAAGCGGCCTAATCCCTTCCTGCCATTCAAACCCTACACCTTGAGTTTGCATGCTTGGGAGGCCATGGGAATTCACGGATTAACACGGACGCGGCTGCCGGGTCACGTCGGCAGATGCACGCGCATTCACTTTGACCTACTCGTTTGCTGCAGAAGCCAAGGTTACCCAGCCAACAGCAAGTGATGGATGGAGATGTACTCAAGTGTCAGCTTGATCAGCACAAGACCTTTCTCTCTCTTCCAACATCTCTCTGCGGTATCTTTTACAAAATGTCAAACAAATATCTATTCAATTTAAATTCACCTGGAGAAAAAAAAACTGCTGAGAAATCTGAACAAACTTGAGGCCAACCATTGTTGTGTTCCGACAGATGTTTGCAATGAATTGCTTTTACCGTTTCATCTCCAAATAAGCCTGGAGATCAAAACAGCAGTAAAGTAGGCCACCTGAAATGTATCTGTAGAGCCCAAGCGCAGACCTGTCTGCAGAAAAACAAGCAGCTACAAAGCACAAAATGGTGTCCAAATGTTCCTTAAGATGTTAACTATTCTAATTGCTGCTGAATATTGTCATATAAAAAAAATTGTGGTGGCGGAAACAACAATTTAGGTGGGCTACACACCTGCAATACTACAGTATAGTTGAGTCATACGTCTGCTGTGCTTTTAATTCCAATTTCACGAACAATAGCAATGCTATGAAATGCAGACAAGAAACACATTCTAAATTTATTGCAAAACATCCACTAAATCTGACTGATGCAGAAAAAAAACCCCAACAACAGAATTGCTCATATTATTCTTGATGGCCGCGACACTTCGACACTGGTTTTAGCATTATATGGATTCGTTGGCAATGGAATTGTACCTGGTGTGAATGTTAGTGTGAATGGTTCTTGCAACTGCATGTGCCCTGCAATTGACTGGCAAACAGTTCACGGCACATCGCGCCTCTCACTGAAAGTTGACTGCGATAGGGATGAGCTCACCAGTGATGGATGCGCATCACTTGCTGCTAGGTAGCATTGCATTCACGAGCATAGTAGAAAGAACTGCCTCCAAAAGCAACGGTGACACACAAGACCTCTGCCTCTTAACACAATTTTTCATTCAATAAACTCGATTTAAGTCATGCTGTAGGAGTGCCTACTTCAATTATCTCCGTACGTGAAGCAGGTGATAGCCAAATCAGACGACTGCAATTTTCCCATCTGCAGCCCACCCTCATCACAGTGACATGGCCGGTTGCTTCTCTCATTAGAAAATGACATAATGGGCAGCGGAACCTGCCGTAAGTCCCAGAACACTTACTGTACACTTAACAGAGGGTGAAGAGAAAGGTTAACAACCCTTTATTAATCCCCACGAACAGAAGCCAGCAGCGCGAGGCAGAGGCAGAATGTGAAGATGCTACAAATAGCTAAATTGATGTGTGTGTGTGTGGGGGGCATGAGCAAATAACAAGAAGCACAAACAGTTTGACCGGCAGCAGTTAAAAGAATGTTGAGTGAACACGTGAGTCAGTCAACATGTCAGTATTTGAACACACACACACATCTGCTCACTTATGAGACCACAGTTTGAAGGTTGGATCTGGAACAGGTTCGGCGCCTGTGTGAGAGTGAAAAAACTCGAGGTTATTTCCCAATCTGGCCAACATTATGGAGACTGGAGCACGGTTGGGGTCACATGGAAATGTTTGTGTGTGTGTGCGTGTGTGTGGGTGGGGGGCGGGTTATGATGTGATGCTCAGGCGAAGCGGTGAGGTTGAGGGTGTTTTGAATAGCTCACTGGGGAGTGTGAAGATGCTACAAATAGCTAAATTGATACGTAGTGACTCGAGAAGAAGAAGAAGACTGGGGAGGGTCCTCGGTTTAAGATAGGAAACAATCAAATGAAAATCAGTAAGTATTACGGCTATGACATTTTCTCACTCATGAACTACAGTTCATTGTAACTGTCTGTTTATAGTGGACCCTCAAAGGTCGAAAGTAATCCACTCAAAGATGCAGACACACACTCAGCGTGCCACCCAGAATGCGCATATCGCTGAAGTGGGAGTGGATGATGAGCATGATGATGAGATAGAAAGTAGATGACTGCATCATGCATGCTGAAGAGGAACAATCAACTGATGAAGAAGAATCTAAGGAGGAAGACCCAGTTAAAAGATATGCTCTTCCAAAATTAAAGTATGTAAGTTTTATAAAAAGTTTGTCCACCAAGTAAACCCTCCAAAACACAATGTATACACTTCTTTCTTTTAACTCTCTGTGACGCTACTTCGTTTTATGATTTTAACGAACATAAAAAGTAATTCTACTCCGCCGTGTTAAGGATTCCATTGTTTCTTTTCATGCAAATTCCCATGTGTCTGAGCTGCACATTTTTAGCATGATGCAAATTCAACAACCGCCAGCATGAATGTATTTGCGGACAAACCTACCGGTAGATTAAAGTTTGTTGTGCAGCGGAGCACAGCGGATTTGATGACAGCACAAGAAGGTATGTGGTATGTTTGAGACAGTGTGGCCTTGACTGTTAGAGTGAAGTGTGTACTGTATTAGACTGAAACAAACACATGCAAATGTTCGCCTGCACACACACACACACACACACACACACACACACACACACACACACACACACACACACACACACTTAGAAGATGCTGGTTGCTGCTAGCACTGAGGAAGCAACCCCCCATCGCTTGTCTGTTTTGGTTTTGCAAGGCTGATTTGAAAGACATTTAATTATTGAAATGCAATTAGTGCAGTGCTTGGAAGAAATGGTTAGGACACATAGTTACAAACAGATACACACACATTGGCAATGTGCATAAGACACATTCAGTAAAAGAGATCAGAAGGGCGCAGGCAACATATCAGAAGAGATTAACATTGATTGCAATGCGCATGGGATTGACACACAGTGATTAGATATACCGTATCTTAATCCGCTGTATGTGTGAAAGTGAGATTAGCACTGACATGGTGGATTTCCAGTGTAAAATATGAAGTAACAGAAGTCCAACATGTTTTAATCCCTTGATGATACTGATTGAATTGGCTAAATAACACTGGATCTAATGTCAAATTTCATCACACAGTTTAAGGTTACATACATTTTAAATGAAATGTAATTTATTTAATTCAAAGTTTAACTAGGACAAAAAGCATTTTTTGTCAGATTTAGACCTGTAGAAAGCATTAACAAATATCACGCGTGTGTATTGTGAGCGTCTGCGCGCGCGTGCGTGCGTGTGAGGGGTGGGGACAGGATATGACCACGATATTCCAATCAGCTTCTTAAATTGACACAAACAACTTCTTTGCCAAGTAATTTAAACACACGAATGCAAAGGCAAAATTTGACCATAAAACGGGAAAGCGCGGTAACAACGAAACGCCATGTCACCGATAACAAACAATCATAAGGCACACGGCTATGTAAAAGGAATTTTAAAAACGTAATTTTCTCCGTCTCCACCTGCTCTTTTATCAAACTTCTACATTTGACAACACTATAAAATCAACCCCTTCACGCAATTCCATAATGACAGCAGAAACACAGTCGCATCACTACGCATTCAGACAGTATTATAGAAACTGGAGCCTCCTCAAGATAAACGAGTGCATTTTTAAATTCGAAAAAATAGCCCGGTTTCATCATTAGTAAGATTGGGTTTTAATTGGTGTACCAAACTATTCTTACCGATGTACAGCGTTCACCGGGACGGCTGAGATGGTCTGCACTGTGCAAGCCCTCCGCTTCTCTTTTCCTCTCCTCCGACGCCGCAGACCGGTCTGCACGCTGCTCTGCCGCAGGCCCCGCCCTCCTGCGCGCCCATTGGTCCAAAGAACATCAACGAAAAGTATCACATTGAAGGAAACATCAGGTTCATTTCAAATACTGTACATGTTGGTTGTGTGCTCAGTTTTTATTTTTCATGTTTCATTGAAAAGTGTTTTGTTGAATTGTGCTGGATTTTGATTGATAATGGGGAGGAAATTAGGCGGGGGTGCTTCTTTGCATTGACGACTTAATATTGCAAATTTTTTTAAGTACCGTCCCATTAAAATACAGTAAAGAGTAATTGTTCACCCTTACTTGTAAAAGGTAATGCCACGAGAAGTGGCTTTCGCTGTTGTACATCTCACAACGGCATTTGAATCAGTATGGTCTCAGTTTAACCACATGCAATATGGCGGAAAAATGACGCAAAATGTAGCGCTGAAGGCGTTATTGACGTGTTTTATATATCTGTCTATGGTTAGCAAACGTATTTAATTCCGCATTCATTTTATACGATATTTGATGTTTATATTTTTTGATGTTGAAGACAACCATCAGGAACGTTTTTAGATATTTTATAAGAACAAAAGCAGAGTCTGAAAACGTCAATACAAATAGTCATTGGGCGGACTGACAGCAACAGTTGGGCGGGGTGGGGGTATCTTGACTTAATTGTGCTGTTAAATAGCCTAAGCTAACGAATTTCGCTTTCGTCTTTACCATCAACCACTCAATGAAAGCGTGTTTTGCGCTGCTGTGTTTAAATACCCGATTATCACTTGAATGCAGCAGTGAGAGCATTTCCGCTTTTAGACGCTGTTTGGGATTTGTAGTTCCCTTGACGGTCCTATACCTTCGTACAGAAAAGAAGAGACCGACTGAGAGAACTACAACCTGTCGCACTTTCGACGAGCACAGCAGCCGACATCGCCCTCCCCAGCTCGACAGATATTCGAAGAAACAAACTTCTCAACACAGAAGTCAGCTAGAGGTGTGCTATACCTGTAGTTGGTGAAAGCTTCCACGACTTCGAGTCGTGTCCTACCTTCGCGGTTCCTGTCAAGTTTGCTTATGACTAGTTGGTAGTACGTACGCCGTCCGAATACTGACTTGGAATCACCTGCTAAACTGCTAATTTTTTGACAGTAGACCAAATGTTATTCACCGTTGATATTAACTGCCTTCTTGGCTTTCTTATCTAAGTGTTAAACATGAAGGAGCGTTTGATACTTATTTGAAAATGGCCACATAGTGTACGTTTCAGGATAGACAAAGTAGAGGTGAGTCGAAAAATAAGCCATGGAAACGGGTTTTTATGACTACCTCAGCAAACAATCAGACATCTTTTTGTCCAGATCATGTGTAATAATTATTTGTCAGTATGATTTAATCGTTGGCTTTGTTCCCAAATCATGTGTCACGATAGGTAAGTCGAATTGAGGTGTGTCGTTTTATCCGCGCAACCCCACCCAAGTGAAACGTTTTAGGCTATGTACTTTGATGAACAGTCACACAATGTACAGAACGTATCCGCTTTGCTCTAACCGTAACAATGTGTCCTTTTGGAAAACGAAACAACCCACATCATGAAAATGCAGTTAAGTTGAACCATTGACCAGTCATTATTTTGTCATTTTTTTCACGTGAATTATTTTTAAATTTATGGATGCATTAATATCTTGCTGATGTTATAAGGCAATGATTACTTATTCCGAATATGTTGTTTTTCCGGAGATTAGAGTTTATTCCAAATATCACGAGAGATGATAGCATTCACTTAGAAGATGCACTGGCACCCAAGCTGAAGCCCTGCGACCCGAATCTTCAGTCAATCCCTGAACCTCATTTCCTGAATTGTTTTTTGCTGGAGGTGAAGCCTGGTTTCACGTGTGCAGCCATCATGGAAATGGCAGTTGGCCCAATCGTTGCACTGATGATGGACTGCAATTTATATGTCAAAATGAAACTAAACCTTGACTTAGATCTATTGTATATCTCAGTGGCTTGCAAACGTTTTGGTTCCCTTCAACGTTTTGACCTTTTTGCCACATTTCATGCTTCAGGTGTAAAGACATAACCCCCCCCCCCCCCCAGCAAAAAGTGGAATGTTTTTTACTTGAAAAAAAAGTGTCTAATAACATGAATTTCGTTCCACTTCACGATCATGTCCCGCCTGATGTCCATTCCTCATTTTACTTCTTTGGATCTTGTTCTCCTCACATGCTGTCAAGTCTGCAGGAGGGTTTGGACGCAGCGAAAGTGGCGTTGCCGGCCACGCACGTACCCAAAGTTCCCTTAATTGGTCGACACTGACCATGGAGGACTTGAGGAAAGATGCCAGCACCACTTCAGTCATGGCTCTGTACACAGTGATGTACCCTGTCTTTGACCAGGTATGGGGGGGGGACAGAAGCCCTTTTCATGTTTAATTCCACAGATAAGGAAACAAAATGGCATCTTCCTCTGTACTCAAAAACACAATCAAGTCAAGTACAACTTTATTGTCAAATTACAAGTATTTTTTTTTAAAGGCAGTGGTACAAAACTGTGTAAAACCTAAATATGCAACTGCCACTATGAAAAAAACCTTTTTAATTTTTAATTTTTATTTTTTTTTTTTTTATCAACAAGTGTTTGAAAAAGAGATTTAAAACGCTCCTAAGATATCTGCCTGGTGTGTTATTTGTGATGACTTGCAGTTGGACAAAGTCAACCTGTCAGCAGCACAGACATTGCGTGCAGCCTTTATAAAGGTAATTTAATTTTTTTTTACTATATTCATAATTTATGGGATTGATTGGCATTTTTGCTCAAAAGCTTCTTTTTACAATCGTCTCAAGGCAGAGGAGGAGAACCCTGGCGTGACAGAAGACTTTGTGCTGAAACTACTTAAGAAAAAGAACCTGAAAATCAATTATAATGAGTGCCTACTTCGCATGGCTGCTGCCGATGTGAAAGGTAAGCTAAAGTGCGCGCATCACTAACGCCGCAATCAGAGAATAACAGTTCTTGCTCGGCGTGCTTGTTGCCTGCTGGAGTGTGTGCGCAGTAGTACTTAAACTGTCCACTAGGGAGAGCTGTTTCTCCACAAATCAACTTCTCCCACGACCTTCCCTTCTTGCATGTGATTCAGTCCTTTGTGCGGCGCAGTGATTGATTTGAGCAATTAATACCCTCGCATACACACTCTTCGTTTGTTTTAAACATATTCAAAAGCTTTTTTTTGTTCGTCTTTTCAGGGTACGGTTAATCCTGTATCCACTATTCAATTTTCACTGCTTTCTGCATGGCGTTACTCATAACTTAAATCTGTGCTCTTATATTGTACAGTTGAGGGAACTGATTTGGTCTTATCTGTTTTGTCAGAGTTTCGAATTGAGAGGCAGGAGCCAGGATTCCAAGAGTTGAATGAGAGGTCCCATTCTCTTAAACACATCCTCAGCACCATACCTGATGAGATCAATGACAGAGTGGGGTTCCTACAGACCATCAAGTGAGACCGATAAATGGTTGTGATTAACTAGACATCTTTTTCCACTAAGTTCAAATGTTTCATCCATCCATTTTCTGATCCGCTTATCCTCACAACGATCGCAGGCATGCTGGAGCCTATCCGAGCTGTCTTTGGGTAGTAGGCGGGGGACACCCCGAACTGGTTGCCAGCCAATCGCAGGGCAGTTCAAATGTTTCCTTCAACAAATTTGAAATTGCGCTAATTCCAGGTATGCGGGGGATTGAAACCAAGCCCCGCCACGATTAGCAAGAACCACAAAGTAATACTCCCCCCACCCCCGGCTCTCTGTCAGGCTTACAGGTGATAGGATTTTGAAATGTGTGCAGATACATCGAAGACACTCCGATCTTATTCCGCTAACAACTGAGGCTAAATTTAACTCCTCTGAAGATGTCTCACTATAGCATACTTCTTTTGGTACCAATGTGTGATGTTCCTATCACCCAGGACTTAAGAGCCAATTTGTAGCATCTGAGTACATTTCAGAAAGAGCACAGACACATGAGGTAAGTTTTTGTGGATCAGTGAAATGTTTACAAACCAAACTGATTTCCCATTGAAAGGAATGGAAATGGAATGAATCCAATCTAGCCCCAAATTTAAGATACATTTACCATAGATTTATCAGTGTGTGGTTTGGAAAAAAAAAGGCATTGTAAAGAAAGAATTTCACTTGACTTGACTTTCAGGATAGAATTGGATGTTTTGCAAGTACTACTGCTCTCTTTTATGACAAAAGAAGTTCACATTCTTGGTGCATAGTATGGCTTTATGCCATACTGTGACACAGTGGTGCAAGGTGACACAAGTGTTAGCCAATACGCTTACCCAATGAAGGACGTATGGATAAAATCAATTTGAAGCAAATGATTGCTTAAAAAACATTATATGATGGGGGAAATTTTTTTAAAGTTTGTGGGGGGCGAAAAGCAAGAAAACCAAACATGATGTGGATGAAAGAGGAGTAATTTTGGCTGGAGAACAAAGAGATTTTCAAATGTATTCTTGTTGCTCCTTTACACCCGGATGTTTGTTTTTCCCCCAGAGACATTGCCAGTGCCATCAAAGAGTTGCTAGACATCGTTAATACCATCTTTAGGAGGTACCAGTATCAAAACAGACAGGTAAGTATCGATGAAATGAAGGGGTAAATGATTTTTCCCTGACGCTGCCTTTGAAACAACCAGAGCTGAAAAGGTTGCATGTGTTAGGCGCTGGAACAGCAGAAGAAAGACTTTGTGAAATACTCCAAGAGTTTCAGCGACGCTCTCAAAACCTTCTTCAAAGATGGAAAGTAAGATGATGCTTCATGTCTATTTGCTGTGTTAGGACTTTTTACAATCCTTCTTTCTCTTTGGTTCTCCCTGAGCCTCACCCGCACGTTAAGTCCGAGCCCCCATCCCCCTGCGTGACTCCCGTCATTTAGGAGCTGCACTTGTCAGCGCGTACACCCACCCAAGCTGTCGCCGCCACGCAAAATGCTTGTCGTTTGATCAGAGTCTCGCTTTCTATTCAATCCGGCCTTCCTGAATAATTCCTTTGACCCATTTCCAGCGGATTCACGCCGGCTTGTTTTCTCTGAAGCCCGACATTCTCCCTTTCCAGGCAGATCAAAGTGTTTCCCAGATCAATATTGTTGCCATGGTTTCTCTGCACGATGACAGACATGCGTGTCCTTGTCTTTCTGTCATGCTCGCTCGCAGAGTGCTCAACGTGTTTGTCAGTGCCAACCGGCTCACCCACCAAATAAACATGATACTGGAGGCCTTCAAGATGGCGACATAGAAGCCTGAGATGACGCAGCCGCAACAAAGCAGAGGATTGGGAGGGCAAACCTGGTCGATGACGTGATTTTTATTTTGCGCTTTTATTGTTGTTGTACTTCATTGCTTAGCGTTTTTTTGTACCTCCTGCGACCTTGAGAAGATACATCTCTTCTTTTCATGGGTTTCTTGGATGGAACAAGGCATAAAAAAAAGTAGTCAATTGCGTTCTTGCCGACAAAGTCAAGTACACATCCCCTTGGATGTTATTCCCTCACACCTACCACGTAAGAAAATTGCTGGACACTACCGGGCCTTGTCTTTCATGTATTATTCATAGCGCCGTGCTAACTGGTTTTGACCACAAGAGACATTTCCTATTAATTACGTTGAAAATCTCCAAGCTGTACTTTCATTGCCCGGAAGAGAAATTCTCTCGTCGCCTTTTTGTAGGAAATTCTGCACACTGGATTGATTTCTGACCGCTGTGTGAGAAACGAGCAAATTATTTGTCGACTTCCTCAGCATTGTTATTTGTGATCCCGCTGCCATCTATTGTTTCATTGTTCATTTATTCACTGTCCAATCATGCTAAAAAATACTCTTGATCTCATCTCCCTTATAAGCACTTTAGTCAACTTTTTTTTCCTCCCCCCAGTGAATAAAGTGACATGACTTTGATCTTTGCCATCCCCGTTTGTTGCTTCCCAATTTGAGGTTCTGTGTTGTTGTGAAATAAGATCAGTTGCCCATTATCTGCGGCCAGTGTTCGGTTGCTTCTTTTATTTTTCTGACCATATATCGTTACTCTTCTACAAAAATTGTGTGTTAATATATATTTTGAGGAGCAACCAAAATGCCAGTTCTATTATTTAGCAGTGCTGCTGTAGTACTTCCAAATTCTATCTGACAGGGGTGCGAATGTCACTCAGCAGAGCACAGACTCACTCCACGCTCTCACATGTGGGAAAAGGTGCTTAGTCATGGAAATAAGACATTTGATAATGAATAAGACACACACTCTTGTAGCCAGGCATGAATAAAAAGATGCTAAGATCATTTCTTTAGGACCCTTCTTTACTCATAATAGTCACACAAACCTTCAAGGCACAACTGTTCCTCAAACTGTCGATTAAGAGTTCAAAGAGTTGGAAAGATTTACCAAAGTAAATCTTTGTGTGCGCTGAAAGTCCTTCACTTCTTTTCCGCTGCCCTTCCTTTTCTCCTTCCACCGTACAGTAGCAGGATCTGGACGATTTTTTTTCTCATTGCGGCACCTTCATTCTTCTCCCTGTATAATAGTGGATTTTCCATGGTGGATTTGCGTGGGGCTATTTTGAGCTGTGCGCTGGCTCCTCTGTGCAGCACTGTAATCCAATTGTGATAGCTTTAATTTTGAAAGCTTTTTTTTAACGTTTTTTTTTTAATTGAAATTGCTGAGACCTAATTTTCTGATCCTGTCACCGTTGACGACCGCTGTAATCGGCTAATTCAAGTTATTCCAAGCCATTAAGTCGCACACAGGAACTGCTTGTGGTCACTGAGGCAGGCGGGAAGAGATCATATCTGCGCTGAATGAGCCGCTAGTAGTGTTTTGGAGATATGTTTTTTTTTTCCCCGCTACCAAATCCCATGAAATGTTCTTGGTCTTGACCGCAGTAAACCCCTCACAGGTATTTTAATGGCACCAATAAAGCTCTTGAGTTGTGTGTGTGTGTGTGTGTGTGTGTGTGTGTGTGTGTGTGTGTGTGTGTGTGTGTGTGTGTGTGTTTTGTGTTTTTGTGTTCTAACTACAGTACATTTGGGGTGTTGCTGTTGCTCTGATCGTTCTCTATAGTGCCTAATCCGTGAATGAGCATGCATTGTCTAGAAACCAAAAGATAGGGCCAGGACGAACAAATGCAACTCTTGGTTGCCAGGAAACTTGCACGGGTCTTTGGCAAGTTGGCCGTATAAAAGAACACGTGTGTGTGTGTGTGTGTGTGTGTGTGAGACCACTGCCTGCCCAGTGAATGCTTTGTGGGTGTTTGGGCCACATCCTGGGTTGTTGGTGTTGTTTGTCGCTAGGTTCCAACCATGTCTGCCTGGAATCAAACTCCACACACGGGATGCAAAGACTCAAGCCAAAGCCACTGGTGAATATTTGTGATACATTTGAAAACGAACCGTGGGTCTTCCCAGAGAACTTTGGAGATTACGGACCTTAGAAACAGGACTTCTAGTCGTTCGACAACTTGGTAAGTTTGAATTAGCGTCTCTTCCATTGAAATGTGATTTAAGACGCTTGATTGAATAGAATTTAGGCAGGTTATGGTCGTGTTGGAAGGCCTGATCAACTTTTTACAGACTACACCACATTCCATATTATTATGCAAATCATGTTTTTCTGATTTCGATAAATAGTCTAAGCAAGTGGGAATCGGCATAATTCATCAATTCATAAATCAAACAAAAAATACTAAGTGGTATATTTTTCAACAAACCTCATAATGATAACGGTTCATTTTTTTCCACCCCAAAAAAGCATCGTTTGTGAAAAAGTGCTGCTGGTAATTATTATGCATAGCAGTGCTTCAAAGACATTTTAGAAGTTGTAAAGAACTGAAAATGGTCTTTTTGTTGAATTCGCAGTCCAGTTGCCTTGACTCAACTTTTAACTGATGACCATGAATAACCGAGAGTCTTATCAGTCATAAATAAGACGACAATTTATTAGTCAGTGGATTGCCAACGTACTTGCTAAAAAAAAAATGAACGTTGGAATTTTCATTGATTTTGTTACACTAAGTTAAAAATGACACACACAATCATTCTATGAGGCTAACGATATGACATAAATCAAACAATTCTGCACACATTTACGAAGCACATTCCTGACTGTGCACGTGCTTTATTAATCAGACTGGCACCCCTGCAGGTACCAGTGATGTTAACCGGAACCGTCTCACCAATTTTACCTTCGCAGAGAGGATGCTCAGCTTTGAGCGTGACTAATTTATCATTTGTGTTTAGGGAAAAAAAACAAGTTGTGTTGTGGAGCTGCATTGCATCACACAGAGAGTCGTTTGTAATATTTGTATTCCGTTTAAAATATTAGACACAGCTTTCAGTAGGATCCCGTGCAATTTTTACACTGCTGAGCGTCAAAGAAACACGCACACACACACCCAAGCAGGGTGTTTTTACTCCTACGGTAGCAAAAAAAATTCTCGTGCCTGCTGGATAGCCACAATATTAGCAACTGCGCCTTTCTAATCTCTTATTGATGGATGTCAGTCGCTTCCCACCCAACAGTATAATACCACGCTGTGGTTTGTGCGTGCTTCAGCAAGGGACCGCTTTCGCTTTCATTACAGAGCCTGTCATCTAAGTCTCGTCTCAGGTTGATGCCACTTTTGCCTCGTAATATGTTTCTGTCAACCTGTTTATACCTGTCTTTGAAGGGCTTATTAGATAAAGGGATATTTCCGTTACGTCTCCTCGGCCTCAAACTCTGGCAGTGCTTTTAAATCATTACACAATGTAGTATGGCAAAAAAAAACCCAACTTTCTAATGTTGTATTATTCCCGCTGCTTATCTACTCTGCTCAAGTGTTCTATTTTGCATTAGCTGCCATTTGAGCAACGCGAATGGCAAGGCCCTTTCCACTTTGAGACAGATTTGTGGCACCCAAAACGGCATTGACACTGAGCTATTCTACATCGACTTTGAGATCAGCTAACAAGAAAAAAAAAAAACTCCTCTGGGAAGGTTCCCATTATGTTGACATTACGACCCGCTGCAAAGCACGCGAATCAGAATAGTCGTTATAGTCTGGAACTATGTCATTCTCCTCCACCGAGTCCAGGTATGGCGACTGCAATTACTTCCTCTCCAGTGTTGACAACTGTGTCAAGTATGCTGTTGATTGAATGACGGGGCTGATGATGCGTAACCATGGCAGCCAGGATGGAGGTGACACTGCTCGAGAGCAGGATGAGCATGGAAGACTACAAGAAGCTACAGGGGCTGTTCTTTGTGAGTCGTTTTCTCCTCACTGTCTCACGTTACTGCGCCAAAGGTGGCGAAATGTCATTGATGCTCGACCTCGGCATGATGGTCACAAATTGAGCTTTCCTTAAGGACTAACCAACCTCACAATCCAAAGGACAGACTGCAGCACCTGGACTTAGAATGAGAATACAGACATTACACATGATTCTAATACGCACACTTTTATTTGCTTGTTTGTTTGGATTTTTTTTTTTTTTTTGCAATGAATTGATGCCTGGTCTGTATTACAAAGAAAAAAAAGATATGAGACCCACAAGAAATTGGGATCTTTGGCTTTTGGGTGCAATATTTAGGATACACTCAAAATTAAACAAACAGGGGTGCATAGTGAATCTAAATAATATACGAGTTCCGCTTATGTACAGAAATGAGCTCCTGAAATAATGACATGAAGTTTTCTACTCTATTCTGATTAATTGAGATTCCCCCGTCAACTCTTACTTAAAAAACGAACAGCTCCACATACTTGATCGGGTGAGCGTTTCACATCGTTTTCCATTACTTCCATACAGCTGCATCTTTAACAAATGCAAAATACAAAAAAAAAAAACCCCCAACAACAATTAGATAGAATGATGCAAAGTAGACACTTGTGATATCTGTGAAGGTTCATGTAAATCGGTGCTTTGCCACTTTTATTAACCAGCAAACAAAACCGTCACGAAACACATTTCAAACACTTTTCATTGTTCTGCCCGGCTGTCATGATTTATTGCTGGCATGCATGAATGAACAAAGACACTTCACACGAGTTGCACTATGTACATTTTGTCTTCCAATGGCCCTGATTTTGACCTAGGTCTCCCCTGGGGTGTCCCGCTCCCTGTCCAGAAGTGAATTCATCCGTCTGGCCCCCTCATCGGTCGGTCGCGGTACCGAAGAGGAATACGGCCTGTTGTTTGACAGCGTGGTTGTCAGTCAGGGGCAGCGCGGTCTCTTCTTTCACGGCGATACCGTGAAGCAAGAGGCTCGAATAGACAGCGGGGGGCTGTGCTCTTTTCTTAGGCAGGAGCTATCCGAAAAGCTGAAGCACAGCAGAGTGAAACGCGTGCCTTGCTGGAAGCCTCCACGCTCTCTGACTTGCCCCCATCGAGATCCGGTCCAAAAGGTAAACGGCTCTTTTCCCGGAGACCTGCAGGGTAGTTTAGTATTGAGTGAGCCAGCATGTTCATTTGTGGGCACGATGCTTTGCAGCTGTTATGTACAACGCACTTTGACATTGACGCGATGGAGATTCCGGGCTGCTGACTAGATAACATTTTTTAAGAGTTCGGCTCTCTCACCTAAATGTCTGCTCATTTGAGATAAGTGGCTTTTGGACTCCCAAAAGTTTAACACCTATGAATTAGTATGCAAATGGACCGGCAGCTACAAAGTGCCGGCAGCTGTGAATAAAGCACCGGTTCCCCGCTTCCATTTTTTGGGCCGAGATTGTCAAAATGAGGTTCTGATGCCGACAGGCGATTCTTAAAGGGACGCCGTGTGTGACTTAGTTCAGTGATTCAACGGAGTGTTCCCTATTTGGAAAATAAGGTCCTGAGACAGACATGCATCAGAAACTTTATTACGTGAAGTTGAACAGTACATTTGGGCTACTGCCCAGTATTTATATGCACCAGGGTTCTGTACCCAGACGTACCTGATTAAGGCAAGGAACAAGACAAACTGATTTCTACTCGTATGAAAACTCTTTAAACCAAGACAGTAAAACTCAGGCTCTGCTGATGGACGTCCGTCCTCACGAGCGATGTGCTTTTGCCACGACGTCAAACTCATCTGAATATTAGTGCGGATGAAACAAAACCTAATGCGGTGTCATCACAGCTTTCAGTTGTATTTCAACAGCTTGTCACATGAAAAATGCCTTTGGTGTTTTTTTATTGTTTTTTATAGCCTAACAATTCATGCATCTATCAGTCTTTTCCCTGTGCTCATGATTCACTTTCCCTTAATAGGAGAGATCCGTGCTGAGTTAGACATGAAAATTTGTGGCCTGGTGGTAATATTTCACAATATTCTTTTTTTTGTTGTTGTCCTGCTCATCGTCAGTTTTGCTCTAAAAGGCACTTTGAACATGTAAGCATGTATCGTTTTGTTTAAAAAAAATTGATATTAGTCTGTTTTTGAAAGATATGTTACAGCACACTATGATTTTTTTTTCTTTGTCCAGTGGCCCACAATACCAATTAAAAAAAAAATAACGCAAATGGCGCCATCCGCTCTGCTCAGGTGTTGTACCTGCCCAGTTGGGGTCAATACATGACCGTGAGTCAAGGAGGATTTGTGGGGCTGCGGGACTGCGGTGACATGTCGCTCGTGAGCAGCCAACGACTGCAAAACAGCACAGTCCGACCCAAAGACCTGTGGGTGACAGACGTGGCGCTGCTGCAAAATGTACACAAGGTGATCGCAGCACAACCACCAAAGCCTATCCCAAAGTTGACATTTTAAGCAAAACTATTAGGAAAAACAGCTTTTGCACTGGGCTACTATCCTAAATTCAAAACCTACTGGATTTTTTTCAGCCTCTGGAGGGTTAAACTTTTCGTTTCCAACAGCAATACAAGCAGACTTAAATTAAAACCAAAACGTTTTCGTCTTGTTCTGTTTTCCTCATCGAGTAATTCGGCACCGGCACAGAGATCATAAACTCACAGTCTATGAATCATACATTTTCAGAAAATTAATGAATTACATTTTTGGCCATGATTGTCCCTTATTATTCATTATGCTCGGATAGGCAATGAAATATCACACAATTATTATTTCAAATGCCAAGTTTGTTTAATTTGAATCCTTTTTAATGATATTTACATGAATATTTCAGTCATTCAGATTAATTATAACCATTTGTGTCTGTGTTCAAGTTTTCAAAAATGATCCTGTGCCTTGCAAAGTATGCAACGCGATTCTTCATTATTCTACCAATGAATGTATTGCCTCTTTGTGACTTTTCATTTCATTCCTCCTCCATGCCGCACAGATAGCCGTGTCGTTTACAAGTAAAGAGGTGTGTTTTTATGACATACTATCCAAAAAGGACTTCAGATGCAAATATAAAGTCCAGGTAAAAAGCTCTCAAACTTGTTACTGTTGACATTCGGCCACTGATAATAAAAATGCAATGAGGAAACAGTTGTGCAGTACCTCCTAAAAGTTCCCAAACAATTTGAATAGTGTGGTTTTCTCTTTTCCAGGGTTTAAGGTTTACTCCGTGGTGTCTGGACTATTGGTCTGATGCCTCAAAGCCAGATCAGGCTATCCTCGCTCTAGGTGACATTGGTGGACAGGTGACGCACAGTTGGGAAAACTGAATCACACGATAAGAAAAAAAGGAGTAGAAGAAGGAATACAAAAAATGCGGCATGACTTTGTGGCTCACAGAATGCCCCCTTTTGTGTGTTTTTCCAGGTCAGCGCTTTATATTTCACCTCGGCCCAGATGTATTTGTTTGAGCGTCGTAGTCGCTGGACAGACTCCGATTCCGCGCTCATCATCCAATGGGATGATGTGGTCAAAGGAAAACACCACTGCTGTTCCATTGTTCAACATCAGGCACACAAGCCTGCCTGGGTGAGGAAAGGTAGAGCAAGCGCACGCGTTACGGTTTTAATAAATGTCACATTCTCTAGCCATATGGAGAACGCTCACTCGCACTGCAAGGTCACATTTCCTGCAACTTTGCGGTTGTGTGTGGCATCGATTCAGCAAACTGTGAATACACTCATTTGACAATAAATAAATAAATAAATAAATAAATAAATACATGACCAACTCTGAACAACAATTTAAAAAAAAAGAACAAGGATAAAAATTTCACTGTATTTCCAATACTCTCAGAATCCTCAATGCTTATCGGTTCCTATCAGGGTTAGTGTCAGAAGCAGCACGCCGCTGCAAATCATCAACATGCAACAAAAGTTGGATCATTTTATGCTGGTTACCAACAGTACATTCTCACGTTATCATTCACTCGTTTTTGTCATGCTACAAAAATGCCTTATGAGTAAATCATTAACATTCTCGTTTCTCCCTCAACCCCCCCCCAAGAAAGTCACATATTGTGCCCCGTAGCAAAAATGAAGAATAATTTACATTCTCGCAAAACATCTGGGAAATAAAAAAATCAAAACATGAAATATTTTAACGACACAAGTATTCAGACTCCGTTGCCATATCTTCACCTTGCCACAAGCACAGAGGTGTCTACAGCGATGTCATCTATTCAGCATTACTACAATACCAGCGAATGCAGTCGGGGCTTGGGCGGGGTGAGTCCTGAGTCATCCAATTCCTCAGCCAGACTTTTGACTGCTGCCATAAAAGTTTGAGCTGGAGGCCTTGTCCTCCCGAGACTCTCCCACTTCAACTCATCCCGGGTGACAAAGAGGTCACTTGATTGTATCATTGATCGCTTGCATCATTCAGCTCCATCTCTCCTTCGTAGTCATTGGGCTGTTTAATAATGAGTCAGCAGTTGCATCGTTCCGAGACCAACTTGGCCGGGAGCGAGGGATCCCAGTGAGGGGGAGAAAGAAGAAGAAGCTCATAAATAAGCACAACCAATGGGAAAACAAAGGGAAGGCAAGTAGAGGGGAAACAAAGGCGACGATGCCGACACAGTGAAAGTGGTGGCTAATTGTGATTTTTCAGGCAGCGTGCGGAGCGCTCGTGTGCAAAACCAAGGGGGAGTTGTGTTTGTGTGTGCCTCAGTGGAGAGTGTGCGTTTGCATACCTCTGGGTGCTGGCGCTGTTCTTTTTTTTTTTCTTTTTTAATGTTGCCCACCCTGCAGTACCCAGTGGGAGTCTTCCCATTCGCTATGGCTGGGCCATCAGAGTGAGTTGGGTGGGGTACAGAGGGGCTCAATTGTGAGGGAATTAGGAAGAAATTTGGATTGCCACACACCCAGGGGGCCATGGAAGCAGTCTCGGAGAAAGTATCGAGTGGAGCTGAGAAATACCCGAATGCACAGCTATGAATGCTTGAGACCGAGTGTTCGTCATAATTTGCACTCAGAACAAGAGAGTTGATTTAATCTTGTGCTCTTCCTCTTTCCATTTCAAACTCCAAGAGATGAATGTAAAATGACACGCTTCATCAGGGTGAAGCAGCTGTTGTGGGTCACAAAGACCTTGGGATTTGATATGTGTCAGTCAAAGTGGGAAGAAGTCATTCATCGGTGATGAGTCACGTCTCACTCTGAGAAATCTGCCCATATTTTGATTCCCAGTGTGGAAAAGAAATGTTCCGATGAAAGGAAAATAATCAAATGTGCATAATTTGGGGAGGTGACCTTTGAGCCGTGACTGTCACATGCCATCTCAGCACTCCAATGTTATTTGTCAGCCGCGCTCGCTCTGATGGAAGTGTCCGAATTCCAAATCATATATTTAATCAATGTCCTAATCGAGACGGATGACGATGCAAGGTCCATTACTTTTTCTGTAATCCTAGTGAGCGAATGAAAGCGGATAATTCTCTGGGTGTGGATGATGTTTTCCTCTATGCTGGATTTGCGGTCAGCGTATATTCAGTGAAGTCGATGTCTTTCAAAAGTGCAGCAATAAAAGCGTTGGGGGTTGGGGGCGGATTATCCAACCTGAATACAAGCAATCATAAAGCATAACAGGGATGTTTTATATTCAGTTTGTTGTGGTTACAATGACTTCCTGAGCCTCGGTTGAAGCAACTTCCATCTCAGTGAATGGAAAATTAGTATTCTAAGATGTTCTCAATCGCAAATATGAAGTCTTGTGTGCGTTGTAATGTTCAGTGGCAATTCCACTTTGAAGTGTGAAGGGCAGGCGAGGGGCGTGCTGGGGAAGCAGTGTCCCAGAAGATGGCAATGGTGTTTCTATCCATCTAATGTCCATGTTGTACTTGATACAGAGCAAAATTTCAATTGGTTTATACATCCGCTCATTTCTCTGTCCAGGGGGCTCTGTCAGTCCCCAGTTTGACATCCAACAGCCTAGTGGGCACGTCTGGCATATTCTCTGCTATTGTCCCTCTGTCTATGGTGCATTCGAAAATACGCTGCGGGCGCACTCTGCTTCACTCAGACCATTCGGAAACTCGGGGCATTGTTGAAATGTGCCGTTCGATTATTCAGAGTGCGAGAAAAAAAAAAAAAATTCCTGTCATCTATCAGAAGAAAAAACATATGCAGTATAGCATATACCAGAGTTCTGTTGCCACACAAAATCCCATCTCCTCTCCTCCTTTCTAGAATCTTTTCATTAGTAATTTGGGGTTGTCTGATACGTTTGATCTGTTGCTGTGGTTCGTGTCACACACTGGACTACATAAACGCACACGATTTCAAAGCTTTCTGTGCTGTAAACAGCCCAGCGATGGCTCAATACCAGTCTCCTCTCTATAAAGGTGTCTTTTTCGCACGTCTCATCTGACATTGATCTTCAACACGCTTATTTTCTTACATCCCCACAGTACTTTACCTGGACTCACTGGAGGCCTTTGTGTCGTGCAGCACCAGGCCACAAAGCAGCATTGCGATTGGCTGGAAGGAGAAGGACGGCAAGAGCCTCCAGGTGACCACTTTCTTGACAGAGAGAGGAGTCTGGGACGTAGACTATCACCGTGAACTTAAGCTGATTGGTAAGTAAATTATTAGAATTATAACAGGCTGTATAGCTACGAGCCCACCTGCAACTTTGAATCTGTTCACTGTATATTCACACTACCGTAATTTCCAGACTATAAGCCGCAACATTTGTCACATGCTTTCAACTTTGCGGCTTATTTAACAAAGTGGCCGTCTGTGTACCGTCTTTCTTTGTAAATATCTCATGTTCCAATGTGGGAACCTGCGGCTTATACACAGGTGCGGCTTATGTGTGTACAAAAAGTGTCTTCGCCGTCCAGTTCTAATGAACTTGCTGCTATGACGTTACCCATGTCCATCATCTTTTTGTTTCTGTGAGATTTAAGCCTTGCTTGGTAGCTCCACTTCAGTCCCCTCGAATATCGTAACCGACATTCTCCAGTTTTCTCAATTCGACTACATGAGAAAAATGTTTCCAACGTGACAAGGAGCCACAGTCCAAGCAAGTAATATGATGTTGTCATCGGACTAAAGCGACTCAAGTCAATACTGAACACAACTGCAGCGACACTTTCGGATGCTGACATCAACCCGTGTGTCGTGAAAACAACATGCGTTGCTAAAATCGAAGACAATCGAAGACAAGACAATCATTTTATTTGAGACAATGGTATTGTATGTAGCCACTGCAGGTGCGGATCATCGGGTTCTGCTGTGGAACCCCTACGTGACCTCCCAGCCATCGTACCTACTCAGTGGCCACGTTGCCCCAGTTACGGCTGTTTGTTTCTTGCAGAAGAAAAAGCACCTGCTCAGCTACTCCAAAGATAAGGTAGAAGTGTGCGTTTGCCTGCGCAGTAAAGAAAAATGACTGCCAAGAATCAGCGTATGATTAATTTTGATACCTTGCTGCAGAGGAATACAGAGATTTGTTTCACGCCGCTGCCTCTATTTATGAAAATTATGACCACATTTACTTCTCAGTCTGTTTTCTTTCTGTTGCACAAATGATGATGTTGCCCCTCTTCCTCCCTCCTGTTGCGGCACCGTGCATGTTTGCCTTCTCTTTCGGATTTTCTGAGGGGAATAAATATTTTAGAGGTAATTTATGTTCCATCTGCCTTCTTCTTAAACACCATCTGCCATTGCAAGGAGCTTTGAAAGCGTTACCACACTTTCCTCTGGAAGTGTTCCTGCACCAGAGACATTCATCTTGTTTGGTGCCGTAAACCAATATGGCAGACTTCTCATTAGGAGGCACTCTGAGGCATGCGGCGCAGAAACTGGGGTAGAGCGGTCATCCATCCTTGGTCATTTTTTTTTTTGTTCCTCTGATTATTTTCAGATGACTGTCAAAATAATATTGAAGTCTATTTGTGTAAAATAAATTCAACCTTGCACTGGAATATCAACTCCCAGCATCCACTTTCTTTGTTTCAGGTTTTGTGTTTATGGGACGTTTCAAGTCAACTTTGTATTCATCGTCTGGGTGGCGTTTTCCCAGCCACACGGGAAGACGCGCGCACACTCCTGCTCTTGATCGAAGAGCGCCAACTCCTGCTGCTCACCTTCAACAGCCTCCTCGTCTTGCTGGAGAGCACGAAGGAGGAGACGAGAGCCAGCGGTCACAAGCACCCTGTCACCTGTGTGCTTTACAACAGTCTTTTCAGACACGTGAGGGTCCGGCATGCGGTGAAAAAGGAAGAATGTGTGGATGGATGGCTGCGCATCACGTGTCGGCAAACCGATGACTCCTATTCAGTAACTTAGAATTGACACACAGGTTGCCTCACCGATGTTCGGGATAACCGACAGATGGACTAAGTACCTTAGAATTGATTGGCTGACCGACTAACCGACTGACAGATGGTTTGCCTGACTGACAGATTTACAAAAGAAAGAACCGTTGAATAGACTGACCAGAGTGAGAACAGCTGATCAATAAAATCCAGTATTAGAAATAAACTGGGTAATTATGCATTAGGTAAACTATTCCGCATGAAAGATTTAATTAGCGTGAAGTAGAATCACTGATGGACCGATGGACAGACTGAATGACTTACTGACTTACGGACTGACTAACTTGATATATGGACTTACTAACAGACTGATGGATACGTGGATGGATGGATTGCCTGACAGACAGACTGGTGGAAGGGAGAACTGCTGACTAGACTGATCGATCGACTAACGTACCAACTGTTGAATGACTGATGGATGGATACATGGGCTGATGAACTGAATAACTTCATAATGACTGACAGATGCATGGTTGGACGGACTGACTGTTGAATGTACTGATAGACTCGATAGACAGCTTAACGGACTGACTGTCAGATGCATGGATGGGCTGACTCATTGACTGACAGCTTTGACGAATCGACTGATGAACTCAACAACTTACTGACCGTCCAATGCTGGCTGAACTGATGAGTGATTGCAAGCAAAACGAGATGAGTTTTTGTGCTAGACCGAGGTAGTAACTCAACAATATGCAATTAAATCAGGGGTAGGCAATTAACATTGCAAAGGGGCCACATGAGGAACTGGAATGCTAGTCGGAGACTGTGGGCAGGCCGGGTGTGGCCCCCAGACCGTCCTTTGCCTAAGTCTGGATTGAATTGAGTGCAAGTTGGATCCATTAAAAAAAAAAAAAAAAAAAAACCTTTTTGTGCATGTCTTTCGTGCAAAAACGATAAAGGTGACAGAATACAGAAGATTCCCTTTTGTCGCTTGATTTTTTTTTTGCAGGGGGTTTTAGAAAGTACACTTTCTATTTTGATAATTTCCCCCCGTCTAAGCATCGCAGTCGATGTCATGCATGCGTGACATGTCAGAATCTTACAAATCTTCATTTCTCAGCATGCACCACAATCATTAAAAGCTATCATTTCTCACCACGTAGCGCGGAGCAAACCGCTTTCAATGATTGATAGCCTCTGACTTTCTCTCTCTCGCTGCAGGTAATAAGCAGTGACACCGGCTCCTCTGTGATCTGCTGGCTGGCTGACACGGGCCAAAAGGTTAAGCAAATCCACCGTTGCCATGGCAACGCCGAGATCTCCACCATGGCTTTGGATGGCACGCAGACGCGGCTGTTCACTGCAGGCAATGATGGAGAGGTTAAAGTGAGTGAACTTGCAAACACGGACTGCACCTCACGCTGTCTCAAAACAGTTATATCCTGTATTTGGCGTGCCATCCACCATAAAAACGGACATCTATTTATTTTTAGCTCTATGATGCGGATCTGATCCATAATGGCTCTTCAAAGCAACCCAGCAGCATTCCTTGATGGAAGTAACAATTGTGCAAATGAATAATTATCAGCCACCTCAGCTCTACAGTGCCCTTTAAATCTTAGGTCAACATCTGCATTTTGTCATCGACAATGCTGCGGATTATTATCAAAAGCAAAAACGAGAGAACCAAAATTGCATTTCCACCTTCCTCATCTTCTGCATGCCTCTCGCAGGTGTGGGACTTCAATGGCCGCTGCCTCCACACAATGAACGTTGCCCTGGGCAAGGCTGCGGCCATCTCGCACATGCTGCTGCTGAGGACGAGCCTCCTGGTGATGGGATGGCAGAGGTATTTGGGAGCCGTCGTTTGGACCGTCAGCTTACACGGCAATAGTGAAAATGCTTGCCAGAAAAATTGAGGACAGGTACATACGTTTTATGTTTAGGCATGTCTAACCATAGAATCACAAAAACAAACTGTGCCCACACCTTTGCCCATAGTGTCGATGAATATCATTCATTATTACAAATAACATAAATCAAGGTTATGTGAGCAAAATGCCTTTTGTAGTATTGATAAAAACTCAAGAAATAGCTCTTAGTTTCCAAACCAGACCCCTCGCCTTCAAAGAATGTACTTTCTGCGACGTAAGCGTGTTTTCCTTGCGTAACGTCCGCTTCCCACCCGATGTCACTTCACCCGTCATTCGTTTTTTTGACTGTGTTGTTTTTCTGCTCCTCATCCGCCCTCTTGCCGACTCGCGCCGGAGGATGCTGACAGTATTCCGCCGGCATTCCTTCTCCAAGTCTCACGTTGACCCATCAGAGTGGAAGGGCGGTGTTCATCATCGCGCCGAAGTGCTCTGCGCTGCCTTCCAACCTCCGCAGACTCTCGTCACAGGTGTGTGCACGTGTTGTTGTTTTTTTCGTTCAAAAATGTCTTTTTGGCACCCGGAGTAATGCCAGAAATAAAATGAATCACCCTGCTTTTCATTATTTTTGAAGACAAAGTATGACAATTAGCTCAGTCGACTCATAAGATAATCGAAGGTTGAGATCCAAAAATCACCACAGTCTTGCTGATGAATTTGAGTGCCACAATCTATTGGCACTGATATCATCAAGTACTTTTATCACTTCCTCACAAATGACTTGACCAAAGTAGACTTTCTTTGAAAAGTGCGCTTGTCGAACTATGCACCATCCTTCTCTTTTCTTTGTTAAGTCAAACTTTAATGGCTTGAATTAATAATGGGTTTGTGGGGGTGGGCATTATGGAGAAGAACCGGGTGATGAAAAGAGAGGAAGACGATTTAGAAATGAAAATAATTTGGCAAAAACACTTTAGTGAAATAACAAGGAGCAATTATGCACTGATGAAATGAAGTGCGGTTGTTATGAAAGGAGTCATTCTCTACATATAGCTGCTTTCATGAGCGCCGGCATGCATGATTAAACAGGCGCCTAACGGGCGCGCAATAGCTTGCATTCAAGATTAAGAGTAGAAGTGAACATTTTCACCACCGTTACCTTAAATGAAATCGGTAACATACAGTGAGAATGACTCCATTGAGATCACGAAGCTGCGTCTTGTACATCGTTTGCTTCATCATCAAATATGGAAATAGTCCAGTCCCCGTCCAGTTTTATTGATCAGAATCGCGCTGCTCAGAGTATTGCTAATGCCAGACAGTCACCGCAGTTTAAACATGAACATGTGGCGTAAGAAGAACCAAGTCGCTTTTTTTTTGTTAACAAGAACTCGAGTTGGCTTTTAAAAATGACTGTGTGGGAACACCTCGAGTCGTTCCCGTGTAGCAGAGTGCGGGCATACGTTGCACACCCTCCACGGCCTTCTTCGACACAACAGCTCCTGAGATAAGTAAGGAGAAAGATAAAATTTAGGGCTGCGAGGGTGGAAAGGAAGATAAGAGCGGGTGTTCTCGACGCTGCAGGGGAAAGGGTTTGGAAGTAATTAATGGTTTGTGCTGGAACAAAATCTCGATCCAGGAGATTCTTCACTAAGTTTGGAAACTTTGCCCCCAAATTGCTTTTGGTTTTCCTCTGTGTTTTCTTATTAGATTTATGTCATGATTGGAGAAGTAATATTGCATCTATGAATTTATGTCGCCGGCCCCGTGGTCGACTGGTTAGCGCGTCGACCTCACACTGCAGAGTTACCGGGTTCAATTACGGCTCTGGCCTCCTGGTGTGGCGTTTGCATGTTCTCCCCCCGTGCCCGTGTGGGTTTTCTCCGGGTACATCGGTTTCCTCCCACATTCCAAAAACATGCGCGGCAGGTTGACGGAACACTCTAAATTGATCCCAGGTGTGAGCGAAGATGGTTGTTTGTCTATGTGTGTGGATGAATGAATTCATGTTGATTGAATGTGTGTTTGGGAGTTCCGCTTATTTACTTGTTTCTTTCCATTCCTGCTGTCACACAGCCAAGAGTCCTCACTATATCGACACCTCTTGAGAACTTGGCAGCTTGTCTGATGAATGCAAATAATCCATTTCATGAATCCTATTTTCGAAACTATCAACTCAATTTCCTCAACCTACTTGACCATTTCTTTGGTGTGGCATCTTTGGAAACCTTTCACTGTTGTGGCATAATTTGGCTGCGGTCCACTGGGCACAGCGTTAGTGTTTAAAACCCTGGTGAGGCCTTTCATTTTGATTGGCTCCATTGCTGTATAGCCCTTGAGGGTGAGGACCCGAGCCTCGTGACTGAAAGCATCACAAAAAGGCAGGTCCATCATCTCACACAGCTAATCATTGAAGCCAATTAGTGGTAATGAACTAAATACAATGAAAAGAAAGCACATTACAACAAGGACTGTGGCCTGCTGTAATGAATGCACCGGTGTCAAACTCAAGGCCTGGGGGCCAGATCTGACCCGTCACATCATTTTATGTGGCCCGCCAAAGCAAAGTATGTGCATCGACTCATCAACATCTGAATATATATATATATATATATATATATATATATATATATATATATATATATATATATATATATATATATATATATATATATATATATATAATTTTTATTTTTTTTAATCACAACATGAACAAAAACTGCATTGCACAACACACATCTACCTTCCTCTGTCTCTTGACACTATTATGGTAATACAGAAAATGGATTTGGGCTGTATGAATAATGTGGATGAGCTACTGTCTTTAACAATCGCTCTAATATGTACACACCTCTAGTAAACCACTTATAAAATGATGAGTTTATTGCTTTCTTTATGAGCTAAAACAAAAATAACATCGCGTTTGTAGCTCGAGGCAGATGTTGAGTTGTATCTTAAAATGTGTTTCCTTATATTCACTTCAAAAAAACATTTTCCTGTATGATGATGAGTGGAGCAAGGTTTAATAGCTTGTCTATTTTTGCCCCCAAATTAACTGCGCAGGAAGCCGCGATGGAGAGATTATAGTGTGGAACAACGACACCGAAAAAGCTCTGCGGAAACTGCAGCTGCCGGCTAAACATGAAGAATTCAGTAAGAAGCAAGGTTGCACGCACACGCACACACGCACACAAACGCACCACCTTCGCTTTGTTCAGGTGTTCATACAAAAGAGCTTCAGATAAATTTCAGATATTCTAGATATGTAGCGAGACAGCGTGGTGTCCCAGAAAAAGTGATGGATAGATATGTTGAAACATTTTAGCATTTGTTGAAGTAAGAGGCACCTTTTGTCGCTTGTATTCCCCAAAATAATCTTCTATTGTCATTTTTTTGTCTCCCAGAGCAAACGGAGCATTCCCCTGACACCATCGCCACGGTGACCTTCTTACCAGGTCGTACATCTGCACAAATAGCAAACGGTAAAGCAAACGAAATCTACTCTCCTATCGTCATTCGATACGCATTTGTTCAATGTTGTGTATAGACGTGTTTTTGCAAAGTCACTGAAACAGAAGGAGCCTTGTCATAATGATAAGAATAATTCAGTGTCAATGAGTATTCCGGCCACACTTGAAAGAAAGAAAACCATTTTGAAAAAAGTAATCAGATTACAAAAATACTGTACGCTTACTGGAAGTTTGATTTCTGCATGAATAGCCAAAATATGGCGAGAATGAAATCACAACTTGACATGTGGCAAAAGGAAATTAGAGCCGCTGTTTCTTGCTTGTGTTGAAATGAGAAGCGGTGAGGAAACAGTTTGAAATGAACACGCATTGTGCCTCTTTCTTTGCCGTTTTTCTTTTTTGTTCCTGCCATTAACTAGTAATGTTTTCACAAATATTTAATGACAGTGGCTGCGAAATTGATCGTCTGCTTCCAAAGACGGAGGTGGCTGCTGGGCTCAATCTGCTGCTTTATTTTCCAAATGACATGACTTAGCCAAAATAAAATTGCCCTTCATCATAACATAAGCAACGTAATGTAGTGCACAATAACGACAGTCTTTTATGAGAAGTTCTTTCTGATATTCGTATTTCCCTTAGGCGGCGCCAACTTGGTGTCATCTGGCAGTTCCGGGCTGGTCAGGCTCTGGAACACAGTCCACGGCCGACTCCTGGGACAGTTCACGGCTCACGAGGCACAGCTGGGCTCTGTCGTCATGACTGTCAGCCCTTGTGGAAAGCTTTTAGTCACGGCAGATAGGGCGGGCGCAATCAAGACGTGGGACATGGAGGTGCAAATCAGAGAAGTGATGCTGATTCTTTAATTGAAAACGGATATGTTTGCAGCTTTAGGTCATGTACCGGTGGAACAAATTACAAATGGATCCGAGGGGATTTGACAGAAATCCAAGCATCTGAACTGAAACATGATTCTTCGTGTTACATTCAAATTGCTACTAAATGCACCATTGGTTGGAGACAAATGGCTAATAAGGGAATTACTGGCCAAGATTTTGTTGGCTCACGTACAAGTAGGACGATCAGAAAGGGGAAAATGAGCAAACGGTTCCAAAACATCAAAAACTAAAAGTGAACTGCCCGACACACTGAGGTGTCGTAGAGTCGTAACACGGTCAAAAGTGGGACTTTTTGTTCAATTTTTTCCAAAACACTATTGCTTTTTTCTTCAACAATTTGCCTCTGATACCTCGTACAATATTTGAGTAAAATGATCAAATAATCAGACCGCAAATCCTTGACGCTGGTTATACGTGGGGTTAAATGCAAATGTCTGAAGCTCATTTTACGGTACTTCCAGTTCCAATTCCAATTTATGGAAATGTATGTGTGAAGCACGGCTGAATAAGTTGGGCAAGCTCAGCGCTCTGGTTCAAATCCTGTCCCACGGCAGAAGTGTGCCTTTGGGATCAGCTGGATGACTTGAACGTTTGCACTGTGTTGCGCACGCAAGACATTTTACGTCAGTAAATTGATGGCCTCCTTAGCAAGACAAGGACCAAAACAACCCATTACAAATGAAAACAAACAGTATTTTTGATAACCACAGATTGACATCAATCTCAAGTCCATTGTGCGGAGCATTTCACTTTCCGTCTTTCCAGATGTGCTCAGCCACTTTTGCCTTAGCGTATAAACTTATACTGAGGGTCTTTGTCTAATGCTGCTTAGCGTGACTTATAACACGTATACTAATTTATGTTATGACCAGTCTCGGGTCCTGCGTGTAATGCCTGACAGGTCGACTGCTTAGTGTCGGCATACAATTTGCAACAGTGAGTGACACTTGCTGCTTCATTGGCCTCAGTTGATTTTTCCACCGTCTCGTTGAACAATATGAGCATACAGATGGCAAATTTGAGCAAACAGCAGAATTTCAAGATGCTCGTGCGTGCACCTCTGAGATTGCCTCCAAAATTTACCTTGGAACTCTTCTGACTTCCTCAGCACTACTGCCTAAAGTCAGACGGTGGAGTGGAGACCGAATCTCCAGAATTGGTGCACAGTTTCCGCCCACACAAGGATGGGGTCACCCACCTGCATACGAGTTTCCACGCCGATCGGCTGATCCTTCTGTCAGCATCTTCAGACTGTCGGGTGGCCCTCAGCTATCTGCCAGGAGAAACCATTGGCTTTTTTGGACAGGTAACACACGGTGATACACAGGAAACCCACAAAATAATTGACATTCATGAAAATAAACATGTATTCTTCAAGAAAAATATGTGCTCTTTTTATCTTGTAAAATGCTCGACTGAGTTGTGAGAGACTAACTAGCGGTCACCCTCAATTATGGTCAAGTTGCTGTACCGTATTTTCCGCACTATAAGGCGGACCTTAAAGCATTCCATTTTCTCAAACGCCGACAGTGCGCCTCATAATCCGATGTCGCCTTATATATGGATCAATATTAAGATTTTAAATGTTCTGTAAAGCGCTTTGGTATAGCTGCAACGGTTGTGAAAGCTCGATATCAGTCCAGCTGTATTGTATTGTATATTCCCTTTAGAATATCAACCCTTTAGAATATCAACCGCACCCACTATTGTAGCTTCTATTTAAACAGGTGAGGCAGTTGTAACTCTGCCTGGTAGTTACAACTCAGTCTTTTTAAAACCAAGTCCCATCCAGTCAAAGATGGTGAAAGCTTAATGTGACGTGTGCACGTTAAACAGCTTACAACTGCTGTTTGAATGATGACATGCTATTCTAAAATGGACTTTTTGCTTCTGCACTGATGTTCTATTAGGAGGAGCAGTGGAGCATCATGAGGCCCGCGTGTGTTCACCCACAGCAGGACACCTGTAATGATCGACACCCTGACAAAACAGCATGAACGCGAGGAGGTGGAAATAGACAAGACGGTGGAGAGTGAAACAGAGCGCAGCGTTTGGCTGGTTGAATTGCCACATCCCACTTACAGTAAGTGTCTTTGCTCTGTTGCTTTAAGTTTATTTGAAACCATGGTGATTTGGTGGTATTTTAGGTTGTGTGCAATTTTTGTTCATTTTCCTTAGGGGACGCTGAACACTTTGTTCGGAGTAATATTCTCCATTAGGAATTGATTAGCCTATTAATATGTACGCTGAAAAATAAAAAAGTTGATTCCCAAAATGATTGCTGTATTTTTTAACTTCAGCACACTTTACACACTTAGCACATTCATTTGAGCCAACATGAATTAGATTTTTTGGAATGCATATCCCCCCCCTCACCAGCCGCTGATGGTGTCGTGGTGCATTCGCGTGACTTGCATGGGGGCAGTGCGGGGTCGGTTCCCACTCAGTGATGATGCAGGTGGGGATGTTCGTTCGTCTCTATATGTGCACTGTGACTGACTGGCGACCAGTTCACGGTGTAGTTCACCTTCTGCCCAAAGTCAGCTGGGATAGGCTCTAGCACCCCCCCTGTAACCCTGTTCAGGATAAGCATTGTTGAACATTAATTGCATGACTGTAAATTGGTTTGTTTTTGTCAGGCTGTCCAGAAGGTTCCGGACCGAATCTGACTCTATAAACATAGACACAGATGAAAGTTTTGACAAAAATATTTATTTTCAGATAAAGGCACTAAGCTGACAAAGTACAAATAATGACGCCGGTACAGTAAACCAGGACAAAACGAGAAGAACAAAAAGCGCTTGCAAAAGGCACGGAGAATATAAACGGAAATAGCTTGTCCCAAAAGGACATATATGGAGTGGGAAATGTATTATGGAAAACTGAAATACAAAGTACTGTATATTAAAAGCATACATCTGGTTAGGAAGTGCGTATTCCTATGTGGGCACTGATGAAAAATTGTGGCCCCCTCCATAATTTAAATTGCCCATCCCTGCTCTCAATTGTCCAAAGACATGAGTCAGAATGTGCCCTGCGTTCAGCTAGCGATCAGTTTCGGCTTTTCACAGCCTCTTGCCCCAAAATCAGTGGGCATATAGGTCCCAGCTCATCTGAAAATAGAAAATTGATATTTATATGATTTTTTGTTTCCCTTTATTGGTCGTGAGAAATCATAAGATTCTACTCCCTGCGGAGGCAAGTCTGGTATTTTCAAATATAATTGCTTACCATTTTAAATGGTACCTGTGCTCTTGCTTAGAATGCATTTTGTTTGTTTTGCACTGTGGTGCTCAGAGAGCTATTCATCATGGAAATTATTGTGAGTGCAACAAAGGTTAATTCAGTTCAAATATATAATCTACTTTGTAATGGAGTTGACGGTTTTATTACTTCGGATGTTGTGGAGTCAGTGGAATGTCTGAAACTCGCAGTTAATGAATAGATGTAACTGGCGGAGTATATTGAGGTGTGCGTATTTGATTTAAAGACGTTATTAAGTTGTGGAAATGCTTTTAAATTGGCCTGCTGCATATATTTGTAGTTATGGCAACTGTACCTCTGTTATTCATAGCTTGAAATGTAACTTTTCGAGAAAAAAAAGGAAAGAAATCACACAAATGCAGAGACCAGCAAAATGAAGATTCATTACTTAAATTGCAGTCGCTGCTTCCACATTTCTTCCCTACGATCACCATTTAATTTCCTGGCATTTCAAATGAAACCGTGTTAATACTCGGACTAGACTTTGGGAGTTGTCTCTCTCACTTTTACAGTGTATGTATGCATGTACTGTATGTATCTATATGTCCATCCATCCATCCATCCATGCATCCTATGAAAAGCTCATGAGAAAAACAATCTGTGGTTATTTTGTTGGTAAAGTCATTTGGAAAGTGCCTACTGGGCTGCCGGCCAGTAATCCTCAGGTGAGTAGTACTGGTACTAAGGCCTCACTTTATCACCAGCTTGTGTGTGTGTGTGTGTGTGTGTGTGTGTGTGTGTGTGTGTGTGTGTGTGTGTGTGTGTGTGTGTGTGTGTGTGTGTGTGTGTGCGTGTGTGTGTGTGTTTGCGCGTGTGTTTGTGGCCAATGGAGGAGTAATATTGATGTGTCTGAGTGGTCAGTGTAATCTGAGCAACAACAAGTGCTCTTCTGACCATGAGAGATGAAACTGTGGCTCAATGTCTCACCAGAGGTCACTTTTTTATGTGGCTTTAAAGATCACTTCTAAAACGAGAAAAATAAACGAGGGAAAGTTGGAAAATTGCGCGCATGAGACATCGGTATATCAAGATCTCAGTGTTCCTCACAAAGTAGTGCTTAACTGCCATCCCTACCTTCTGAGAGAGTTTACTGCTGTGTTTTCGACCCGCTATTTGCATTCCACAGCGGGCATACGACGTGGCAGAACTTTACAAAATACATGGTCATCTTGTATGTTTGAGACAGCTCATCCCGATGCTGCTGGTGAGGTTCTGTCATGTCCAATTTAGCGCACAGGATTGTTCATCGAAGTGGCTGGCAACCAAGATCACGGTGTACTGCTGGGATAGGCTCTATAGCACGCCCGCGATGTTCGTGAGGATAAGAAGATTCGAAAATGGATGAGTGGATGGATGGACATTCCAAACATTGATGAGAAAATTTTGGACCATGTCTAGAATAAGAGTCAACCCTGTTGTTAAACAGGTGAGGCGCTGGACAGCTCACCTAGACACTGAACACTACACAGCTGGTGAAGAAGGTTTAGCGGCAAGAAGCTGAGAAAGCTATTCGACCTCTAAAGAGCTGACAGGAGTAATGCTAGTTTCAGAGTGAGCATGAAATACCGCATTCTCCAGGGGGTCTCGCATGCGTTTGTTCACGGGGAGAAGAGGAGCAGGATCTTCTCAGGGAAATAAATCTAGCGTTCTTGTCATGATTCGGTTTGGGACCAACAGGTGGCACTGTAGGGCTCTCCCTGCAGCTGCACACCTGTTGGTCGTTATGTAATTAGTGCTTTAAAAGGACTCCCAGCCCGAGCACTCATTGTCGGGTCATTGTTGCTGTTTGTTTGCCACTGTCATGTTTGTTCCAGTCAGGTTTCTGTCATGGTTCTGTTCTAGTGTTTTGAGCTTCAGTCATGGTTTTTGTTTGATACTTTGGACTTTGTTTGTTTAGGATTTAGTTTTCTGTGTTTTATCACTACACTTATTCAACTACACCGTGCTCCTCCCTCTTGCCTGCTTTTTTGGGGTCCACCACCACCACCACCACCACCACGCAACGTGACAGTTCTCTCCTTTCTCCGCAAACTTTATAGGGACTCGCACTGCCAGAAACACCGAACTCGCATTGGGTCTGACCAGCAGCAAGAATTGGTGTCTAGACGTGGAACATATCAGTCTGAATCATCAGGCTAAATTGCACAAAAACTCACATGGTTCTATTTTGCATGGGTTTTACAGTTGCCATATACTGTACGGGTAGTTTCACAACCTTCTTGTAATACAGTATATTATTTACTTGGGTTATCAATAGTCAGTTTTGACCGATACTTTTTAAAATGTTTTTCCTGCCTTGGTATATTCGGTAGTAGACATACCAAATGTTGTGGCCAGTATGTTGATGTTACAGCAGCCAATGCGGGGTTCACACACAGTCGCTTTCAGACGTTGTCCTTTGTCATTATTACTATAAATGATATTATAAATTCAATGTATTTCCATTCATTCCCAATGAACCGATTTCACTTTTCGGTAAAATGTTTGAGTGGCCCATCAAAACATGCCTCGGAGCTTCTGTGGCGGCATTGGACTTTCAAATGGAGTTACGCACTAAACAAGCTAAGCAGCGCAGTGTTGCGATCACATCAATTTTAATAGCAGAGAGACGTGTATGATGCATTTCCAAGAGTTTGTAGGTTAGAATTTCCTTCCGGCCTTTCCCCAGTAGACGGCTAAACTACAATCATGGTAATCCGTGAGCTATTAGCTAGCTAATTGTTCTCATCTGCTTTCTTATGAAGACAAAAGAAGAAGCGGACCCTGGATGAATGAAGGTGAGGTGAAATGCGCTTTGTGATTAAAGTGCAGTGCAATACAAACTTTTGGGCTAGCGAGGTTGTTGTACTATCAATCATCTTGTGTGCTAAGTATTCTGAATGTGCCTACTTTATGGGAGTCATTGCACACTAAAGGCCAATTAATTTGGCGGGGTGTTGCTTAACAGCCATATTCCTCAGTTGGATAAGAATATGTTTTGGTTTGATGTTTATGGGTTGATTTGGTGGGAGGCTGGGGGAAGCCTGCTAATAGAGTAGTTGACGTTCGACAATATAACACGTACGCACACTTCTAGGCACGCTCTTTTTTCCTATGTAGATGAATCTTGGTGATAATATGTTTCTATCTTCAATACAAGTTAGTGTAATTTAAGGTGTGGGACAGAAAATGAGGTTCGCTCATTGGTGATTGGAACTCATGCTGGGAGTGGTGGTTATTGCGTGCTATTTCAGAGTAAGCGCAAACAAGGGTTTGCGCGTTCCACACATTAATGGGCTCGGCTTTGTCATGGTGCCTCATCTGGTGAACGGACACATATGCATCTCTATTCTTGTAGTCCATTTTAAAGATAGCTTCATTTATATGTATGAGTTTTGTGGCTGGCGATTTAGTCTGAATGCACGGCGCAGCGCAGGCTGCTTCATGATTAACATAAATCAGATTCACGTTTGTCATATAATTCACTCCTCATCCGGGCATTGATGCATGGTTAATTTTTACCAATCTCAGAAAATAAGATGTAATATTGTGCAAATAAATGAATGTGCACGCAGGTACTTGTTTTACACCTGCAGAACAAGAGTTTGGCGATACAGAATGTGAAGATCCAGGAGACACAAATAACCCGTTAACTGTTGTTTAGCGGGGGGGGGGGCTTATTGAGAAAGGCTGTGCCACAGTTCACGAGCCACTTCAACATCCGATGCTCGTGTCTATGCCATTGATGAGAGCAGCACAAAAACTGAAGGTCACACAATCTTAACAGGGAACTAGACAATCAAATTGTAAAGTCAGCCACTACTAAAACAACCATGCAATGGTAGGCGAGGCTCATTTACAAATGATGGTGATATGTTAGCCTATTGAGATGACGATCTGCCATGACCTAGTTAAGGCACTTTATTTATTATCTCCTGAATTCGTTAGCCGGTCCCTCAATAGATCAAGTCAACCTGTTGAAATGTAAATTACTTCACAACCTCCCATTTAATTTACAACCATAGAGAAGACGACTTCCCGTATTTCAATATTTCGAATTGTTGTCATTCACCCTGCACAGTACAATGTCAGATTTTTGTAAAACATTTTAGGGACGTTTTCAATTGAAATTCTAGTCCACATCCACAGTCACTGAAGGCCCAGATTTTGCGGAAGAGCTTTTTCTCATCATTTTGCCAATAGCCGATGAAGCGTCATGAGAGGGACAAAACATAAAACGGTAGACAAAGCTCTCAGTAGTTTTGCATCACGACAAATCCAATAATAAACAGATTTGGTTCTGTTCACCAGAGTAGTTTTGTTGTCAAACTCATTTCCGTGCTCAGTGACATTTAATAATTCACAAGGGCCCTGTTTGATCAACAATTACGTTTGAGCTCAAAATATGAATTCACAGGAACCAAGGTGGTTAAAAAATAAATAAATAAAAACACAAGGAGGATGATGTAAAGTGAAGCATGCTATAAGCAAGCATTTAGTTACATAATCGTTGGCACCCTTAACTGGCATCCAGTCCTGCCTCCTCTGGTCCACTGAGCATCTCAGTAAAGCTCTCACTTCTCCTGCCAATCTGCACATTCATTACCAAGATGGCACATGACGGCGAACGTCGCTTCAGAGGGACATTTCAGTCAAGCTTTTGTGCCAACTGAAAAATGTACGGACACATCAAAGAAGTGTTCGCACATCCTGCAAAATACCAAGCAATCATTAAGATGCAAAAAGAACGTTTAGTGAAAGCCAGAGGTTGGTTGGCACTAGGTTGATGTATATTAAATACTCATTGCTTTGATGAGTTCTTTTTTTCCTTTCCAATGTTCCAAAGCTGATTGCACTCTAAACAATAGAAGAAAATCTTATTTGTGCTTGCCAATGTATTTACATTGAACAGACCCGCATTCACAAGGGTTGAACGCAATCCATTTTCGAAGTAGGTTGACCGCCACATTCATTCCTGGGTCCTAAAACCTTTAATAACCAATGAGGCAATCTTTTATGTAACACACTTGACTCTCATACAAGTAAAACACAAAAGCTCCCTTATCAACAAAGCTTCAGGTTAGTATTATGCTGGCAAGGTGACTCCCGTCTCACAAGGACTTTCCAGTGTACTTTACATTCCACTCTTTTTTGTCTTCAAAAATTATTGATCCATTACACAAATAAGACAAAGAGAAAGGAAAAAAAGACAATTGTGAAGAAGTAGAATGCTGAGGTTTTCGTGTCATGTCATGCTTGGTTCAACCATGATTTAATGTATGCTTAGCACCTTCACAAATTTAGACAGCAGTGTCATGTTTCGGTTTGTGACCAACAGGTGGCACTGTAGGGCTCTCCCTGCAGTTGCACACCTGTTGGTCGTTCGGTAATTAGTAGTGCTTTAAAAGGACTCCCAGCCCGAGCACTCATTGTCGGGTCATTGTTTGTTGTTTGTTTGTGGCTGTTTGTTGGCTGCTGTCATGTTTGTTTCAGTCAGGTTTTGGTCATTGTTATATTTTATCTTCAGTCATGTGTTTTGTTTGATACTTTGGACTTTGTTTGTTTAGGATTTAGTTTTCTGAGTTTTAACACAATCTTTCAAGTATACCCTGCTCCTGCCTGCTTTTTGGGGTCCACCACCACCTCGCTACGTGACAAGCAGTCTCTGAAACTGTTTTTTTGTTTGTTTATTTTTTTTTGTGATCATGCTGACAATTAAATCTTGACACTTACAATTTGACAAAAGTAACTGCTTCATTTTATACGGCCCCTCGGCCATTGGCCATTCAAATCCCTCCCCCTTTCATCATCCTGTGTGTGTGTGTGTGTGTGTGTGTGTGTGTGTGTGCGTGTGTGCGTACTGTTTACCATTGTGAATTAGAGCAGAACTGTGTTACGGTAGCATCACACACTCAAGCACACCAAAATGAGATGAAAACCATCCATCAGAAAGGAAAGGGAATGGTTGCCGCAGAAGTTTGGTTGGATGAATATGAGCTGAGACAGTTTCAAGTAAAGAGGAAGGAGATGCCAATGACAAAATGAGCGATTGCGAGGTTAGATGCGTGGAGCTGGGATGCCGCAAAGAGAAATGCAGAGGGAAATTAGACTTTACGCGGAATGTGGAAAGATGGAGACTTGGGGCGGGAAAAAAGATGCAAAGAGAGGCACTTGACAGCAAATGAGACTGGGCAATAATGACATGCGGGTGTGCATAATATATCACATATACTTTCACGAGACTTTGATGACTGTCATTTTACAAATCCACCATATCCTTCAGTACATGCTTTTGTTTTTATAAGCAGACTGGACAATCAACTGACAACAGGAGCGCTGCTTTCTGAAGCCATAGAAAGTCACACATCATCAACTTGCAGTTTGACCTTTCTGGCCTGAACAGGTCCACCTAGAGAACAGCGCAACAAGACCAGACCTTGACATTGACACAAACCTTGACCTGAAACACAAGATTTTTGCACAATATGGACATGGTAAAAATCACCAAGAAACATTCCAATACTCGCATTTGTCTGGCCCCTTGCTGCAAATCAGAGTTCATATGGCTCAAGCTTAACTCCTCTGTCGGCCAAGGAAAGATTTTTTTTACAAATACTGTTGCAGTTTCAACAAATACAGGAAAGTCTGTCCGTCTCCGTGCATTGTCTTTTCATTCCGATCGAGAGGCGTTCAAAGACCGGCTCCAAAAAACGTAAATTAACGATTACTCCTATGAAACTAAATATTAATAGCAAATAATGCACCAAAACAGAAAATCAAGCAAGGAAATCACAAAATGTCTATAATGGGTTTGTGAACACACAACAAAGGAATAAATAACATAAACAATTCTGAGTCTCCTACAATCCAAACCACATTCACTAGGCTGCTAAATTTCAAATGACACTTTCATGTACAAATTACATGTTTGGATACCAGTTACATGCACATAAGCTAACATGCTCCACACCCTGTCTTTTCCATTTATAGGGAGTTCTGCGGGGCCAACGGCCCTGTCAGTTTACATACTTTTCATTGCAGCGTATTTTGCAATCCCATGCAAATGAGCCCAAATGATTACTGGAGCCGATAGGCATTTGACATGGATTAAAGACACCTTGATTTATCTCTCTTCACATCACAAACATGCGATTGAATAAGATGAAAATCTGCTCAGAGTCTCAAGGGAAGCCGTAGCGTGCACGTACGCAGGCTTGAATATCCTTACTCAGGTCAAATTTAAAACATTCAAGATTAAAGGTCCCATCTCTTAGAGGGTACGGCATTAAAATTCATGTATTGTTATTATCATTCCGGTACCATAGCGAGCTAGTGCACAGTTCGCCTTAAGGCCACGGCGTGCTCTTTAAATCAAGTGAATGGCTGGGTACTTTAGCATGTATTGTATGGCACTGCACCAAAAAAAAAAAAAAGCCAGTTATGAAAGAATGTCTGTGCCTATTTCGTGCCTCCTAGTCCACAACGTCTTCTCTGTATGCTAAAAAGACCTTTGACTGAACCACTTAAGAAGTGAAATATATAAAATGTACGCATGGGAGACACTCGCGCGCACGCACACACACACACACACACACTGAAATTGCTCCAGATAGATGGCTTAGCTCCTTTTTATTTGCAGTTGACTCATTCACTTGCGTTTTCGCCTTGAACACATTGTGACAGTTTGGCCCCCTGGTCACATCACCGTGTGTGTGTGTGTGTGTGTGTGTGTGTGTGTGCGTGCGTGTGTGTGCATCTATGTGTGCTCACGCGCAGAGTTGAGAAAAGACAAAGGCAAATTACAAATACAGCAGTCACAGATTTTTAGCTTGGATTTAAATTATGTATGTACGTGAAATATTGAAGGCCTCGACCTGCCGCCATGCATATCTATCTTTTCTCCAAACTCCCCTCACCTCCTCTTCAAGGTTTTTAAACTCCGCACTACTACTAGCTTTCAAATGTGGCTCTCACCTTTTATCTTATCACCTTCCTGATCTGTACCCACACCCCGAAAACCTTGTCTGTCATCAACACCTTTGGGCCTACAAAGTAATTAATATCCCGCTATACTCTTTTTTTTTTTTAAACTATCGACTCTGTGCCCTCCTTCCTTTTTGCCTCTCCTCCTGTCCGTGCCTCCATCTGTCTCTCCCTTGCCTCACCTCCCTTTTTTTTTTCTCCCGGCCTCAATAACTCGCTGTCTGTTCTTCCATGAAATTAAAAGCACTCTAAGCTGCTGCTTAATCAGAGTCGGTTTGAGAAAGTGCTGTTGTGACAGAAATTGTCCATCTCAAGTGTGTCTATGTAGTGTACATTATGTATATAAGTGTGTGCTGGAGAATACTTGGGGTATGCCGAAGAGCGAAAGCTGGAGAATGCACGCTCTGTCTTGGGCAGCTTCTTTAAGAGGTTGTATTTGCATTTCTTTGAATGGAGAGCCCCTTATATGTTTGTTCGAGTGCAAGTAACAATATTTACCAATTCTGTGGCACCTGCAGTTGGGTTTTTATCACTGTTGACAATTGACAGCCACTTTGCTTTATAAAACACTGCTGCTGTGGTGGTGGTACGAATGATCTTGCTCTTGCCATGTACGTCCTTTTACTACAATTTTAGTAAGCTACTTTTTATTTTTACAGTTTGCTTGTAAATGTATTCAAGTATTTTATTTGGAAAAGCTTTGGAAGGCTGGTCTTTTAATGACGTTGAAACACATGGAGGTAGCTCGTGTGTGAAATGCACTATTCTTGTCAATGTTTTATGTTCTGTTCTGTTGCATTATTGTTATTTTACCTTAAATGGTCTGTAATGCGCTTTGTTATAGCTACAGCTGTTGTGAAAGCGCTGTATAAATAAAGATGTCTTGTATTCTATTGTATAAAAATTAAGATGCCTTTCCTCGTGTACTATTTCATGGGGGGATAATACTACGAGAGTTATGCTGTGAGTTTTAAGTGACATGTAGACTGATCAATGAACCCCGACACGGTGCAAATGAAAAAGCTAGCTGATTCACTCAGATTCGAAAAAAAACAAGCGATGCCGACAAATCTTTGTTCATTAGTTGTTTAATCCAACTAAGGATAATATAAACAACTAGAATGGGTTTGTGGGCTTTAGTAATGTGGTGGATTTGTGAAGCTGTGTACTCTAGTTTAAATTGTTGTCTTCCCAGGTTTATGTTCAATCTCGGTTCATACTTGATACATAGACATACCAACAATATCTTCCCATCTAACTGTTGGCACAAAAGCAAATAAGCCTATACACTGATAAAATTGCCCGGTTTAAAGAATAATAGCAAGGTATTATCTTGCATCTGGCCAGCATGTGCTTTGTGTGCAATCGCTACGAGGCTTTCTATTCCTTTTTTGTTTGTTTGTATTCATGAATATCCTCCATTGTGTGACTGTATTTTTGTGTCTTGGCAAAGTTCTATGTTTACAAAAGCCACTTTGCCAGCTTTCTTCATCGCAGCAAGGCAAACAGCACAGTTGCACAGAATTAACATGACTGTCAAATATACGCAGCCAGAGTAGACAGGTGTCTAATGTTGTACAACATTGCAATTGCTGGTGCGTGGCAGAATAAAGAGCTCAATCGCACACACATACACAGAAGAGGAACCGCCTCCTGAAAAAATATCGTGCTTCTCATGGCCACATATACGTCGTTTTTCAAAATGCCAACGCATGACCACTCCCTCACGTCACTTCAGATTTGTTGACGCGTACGTATGGCCGTGACAGACGAGCAAGTGACAAATTACGTGTCATTGGTGATATATGCTTCACGTCCCAGAATGGTCTGAACACGGAGAACACCACTCACACACACACACACACACACACACACACACACACACACACACACACACACACACACACACACACACACACACACACACACACACACACACACACACACTATCCGCCTAACTGACTGTGAAGGAAATCGTGGTGAAAGCACTGAAAAGGCAACTGTTAATGTGGCCTATGTCATTGGACCGCCACCATTCCGCGGGTCATTTGGTACCGGGCCACACAGAAAGAATAAATATCTTACTTCCTTACCTTGCTTCAGTTTTATTTATTTCGGAATCCGAATGATAATTTTTTTAATTTGAAAATTTACCGGATCCTCTGTTGCGCACTTTTTGGTCACGTGACAGGTTACCGCTAAAATCAAACCCAGGAGCTTGCGAACGGAGTAAAAACAAACGTCTTTGAAACGTTTCTTTGGGAAGGGGAAAAGGTCCAGCTAGTGGAGAGAAGAGGAGCCTACGCTTTTAAGAAAAAGAAGGACAAATCCATCGTCGTACTTAAAATAAGGATTTATCTCAACGGGAGATTCGCACCAAGCGCACGCCTGCATAATATGCGGCGAGGGTGAGTCGTATTTTTCATGCGCTTTGTATCTTATTTTGAAGGCACGCTTAAACGTTACCATAGCGACCGAGGTTCATGCAGGTCATATCATATTATTTTGTTGTATTTATCCGTCGCAACTTTAATAGCCGGTCCCTGAAAATATTGTCTGACATTAAACCGGACTGTGGGGCAAAAAAAGTTGAGGACCGCTGGCTGGCCTATGCCATCGCTGGGAAGCCCAAACCTGTACATACTGTGTCACTCAATAGCTCTAGATGGCAGTAGAGTTTAGTCAAACACATCACTGACAGACTACTGTGTGTGTGTGTGTGTGTGTTATTTCCTTCTCTCCCACACACATTCCTCAACAAACCTTAGAAAGAATATTGTTGGCTCCAAATCATATTTGTGCCGCTATTTGTCTCCATAGCGCTCGGCAGAATAATATGGTCGTGTGATTATACAATTCCACCTCTTCTCTCTGTTATTGAATGTCATGTTTGACCTGGATTCCAGTACATCTTTTATGATACCGTCCTTTACTTGCAACCTGCAATTACAGAGAGTAAAATAATAAGGGCCTCGCTCAACAAAGCAATTGGCGCTAGCCCAAATTAGAATTGTACAGTTTGCTTAATTTCACACTTGTATGTTTTTTTATTCCTGTTCTGTCACGACCCTGCCTCGCCCCTCTGCATGCTTTCTTCCCATTTGCTGAGCATTTTCAGACGCGTTGGAGTATGTCGACCTTCTTCTACATTTGACAATGGAAAGCTAACAGATTAGAATTGCGTTTCATCCAGCTCAATCGAAGTGTGCCAAGCGGTACCGTACAGGTCATTTTAACTTTCATAATGAAAATCTTCGCCATGTGTCTTTCCGGGTCACGCAGGCCGCCAGCTCACACGATGACTAGCGGCTCACGTCGCGTTCCTGCTGCTCCGTCTTTTCCTCTTTGACTTCTTCATCCACCTCCACAGCCCCTCTTCACCCACACACAGGCCCTTCATTTCCACTTGGCCTTTTTCATCCGGATCAATGATCCCCGCTTTCACCCATATCCAGACCCTCTTATTACATGTCCGTCTCTTTTACTCAGGGACGACTAAGTGACTTGCTTCTGCTCAGATCATGACACCGTATCATCCGTCACATTTCATTTCACTTCATTTTTGGTCTACTTGTATCTTATCACACATTTCCTCGCATACTGTAGTATATTATTGAATGAATTAGAGCAGACGTGGCCAATTCCAGTCCTGGAGTGAGCCGCTATCCTGCATGTTTTCCATCTCTCCCTGTTGCAACACACCTGATTCAAATGAACAGGTTCAATATCAGACGTCTGCGGACACACACACACACACACACACACACACACACACACACACACACACACACGATAAAGAAAGCACTGCCTTCAACAGATGAAACAACTTGGTATATCCGCTGTGTTGCAGTCAATCACAGGATTAATAGCAAGCAAACATGTTGAAGTGGGCACTCTGGTAATCCTTCACCTCAAATGACCTCCATGTTTTTGGACTGTATGGAGAAAATGAAAGCATGTGGAGGAATACATTGGGATAATTACAGAGTACAGCAGGCTCAGATCTTGTCGGAATTGTTCACACCGCCGCCCTTTCCATTGATAGGTAGATTTTAGATTTTTATTTACATCGCCCCCCCCACCCATTTCTTCCAACAGTTTCTTAAAACTACAGGTTATCTCATACAAATGAATGTATATTAGTCTGAGAAATTGTGGGCGGGGGCGGTTGGGGCAGGAGGATAATTATTTTTTTAAGTTATGTATACAGTATGGTGAGACAAAGGACTGTTGTCTGATCTTTTCATGTAATTTTGCCCCCGTCGCTAACACGCGAGAGCGTAATTCTGACCTTCAATTGAACTGAGATCTCCATGGACATTGACGTCGTTCCAGACATATACACTCAATATGTGAGTCTTAAATCCTCAGTACTTGTCTTTGGCCAAAAACGATTTGACCAACAGTAAAAAAATCAAGTGTGGGATCGCATGTAGCATCAAGCAGCACAAAAGAGGTTAAACTCAGCAGATGACATTAATTACCACACCATCACCGTCACTGCCGCCTAATGACATAAATAGCCTTGACATTTCAAAGCGGATTTACATGTCCTTTTTATGGCAAACGCTCTGCTGTTTGAGCCTTATCAAGCATTGTTTTTCGAACCTGTACACCTTCTCTCGCATATTGTTATTTGATTTGTCCTCTGGTCGATAATATCCACTTTTTCTCGACCATGCATCCTTGATTTTAGTAGCCCCCATCCTCTTCTTTCTCCACTCTCTTACCTCTCCCACTCATCGGTATGCCCGCGCATGCGTGTCATCCTTTCCAGGCCAGTCTGAGAGCGAGAGGGAGCGAAAACGAGTGGTGGAGAGTCACTGCTTAGCAATGGAAAGAGAATCCAGCAGAGGGGTCACAACCCTAAATGACCATCCACCCACAGCTATGCTCAATAAGTCACACATGCACACTTCCATTGTGGCAAGGGCAAGAGCACTGACTCCAGCATGGAGAGCAATAGAAAGCTAGAAATGAGTAGACTGAGAAAAGGTGGCAAAGAGCAGGGTTTAACAATGAAGTGAATGTCCTTGCGGATAATGCATTATTTTCACAACAGCAACCGCATGAGCCTTGATCCAATTTTCATCATGTTTTGGTTGCTGTAAACAGCATGAGCCTTGATCCAATTTTCATCATGTGTTGGTTGCTGTACAGATAACTCAATTTTATTTATGTGGCGCTTTAACACCAACAGCTGTATCAAAGTGTTACACATAAAACACAAGATTATATGAATACAAGAAACATTCCTTTCTAAATATACAAGAGTTTCTATTACATTTGCATTTAGCAAACATGAACCGCAGAGTTTTATTCCCTCTTTTTGTACATGCTGCATGACGATGTGAATAAATGAGAGAGAGGAGAAAATTTGAATTTTCCAACAACCAGTATGAGGGTGCAAGGATCATAGATGTTGATGGTTAGGACAGCAAAATGGTAATCTTGCGATTTTAGTGTGCATGACGTGACTTACGTTTGCAACAAGCTGAGTTTGAAAGTAAACAAACAAGTGTAACAGCCGATTTTTTATCTGTTGGTGAGTAATACCCATACAGAATGATTCTCCTGCCAGTCTCTCGCTTCACATTACTGTACTGTACTTCATTTTAGCACCAGCTAGCGTTCCATTCCATAGCTCCTCATCCATGCATTCGGGTTCACATTGGGGCGAAGCTCCTCGCAATTGTAGCTTCCCGTGGTTGGAGCATTGTAGCGGAACTTACGAAACGGGCTGCCAACTCACAGGTGCCTCTTTCTGCTTCTTTCAAAAAGAAAAGAAAATGCAATTAATATGACCGTGGTAGTAACATCAGAATGGTAAGACAGCTGCACAAGCAAGTTACGTGAACAACATCTGAAATACTTATTCAAGCAATTTTATTGTCCTTCGAAAATACATTTCCACGTCGTATACCCAATTTCCAGGTTAGCCCAATGATACAATACAAAACAATACAATACATCCTGCTTTATATAGTGCTTTCACAACAGCTGCAGCTTTAAAAAAAAGCGCTTTACAAAACAGTTAACGTAAAGGAAAATACTAAACACAACACATAATAAGTCCCAAGACTTGTGAAAATAGAACACAGAATAAGAAGAAAAGAAAACGATAAAAAAGATAAGAGCAACGCTTATTTTGGCCACTATGTGTGTTTTTTGCAAAATGTTTATTGATGAGATAATAATGACTGCAACGAAACGAGAGCTGGGATCACGTGATTCGGGTGTCACGGAAACCGAAAACAACACTGCTGAACGTACGCGTGCTTCTGGTAAACGACATCGAACACGTTTTTAACGACAACTTGAATAAAACGTTTTGATATTCTCTTCAGTGCTTTAACAGTCAGCCTCACACCCACTGTTTTAAAATATCACGTCAGGTGAGTTTAATCTATGTCGCTACTTGACGGTTTATAAATCGTCGCAGACACGAATGTACTTGTGTTTGCCATTATGTCACTTGATATTTTAGAATGACTAAATATGTTTAAGGGCGAATTAATATTCGTGTGTTAGTGATGCAATATATTTGCTTTGGTGACTCGGCTGCTTTAGATATGTCTGTTTTAAATTAACAGTCGTTCGAATCATGTAAATGCTAGTGCTTGTTTATTTATTGACCGTATTACACTCTGTTCCTTTTTTCCGGCTCAACTCAGACTAATAGCCAAGTTATTGAAGCAACATTTCTCATTTAACTGTTTTAAATTTACTATCTGAGCCTGTGCGTGGACAATTACCAATGTGTCGGCTTGGACCTACTTTGGTTTCCTGCCACATTCACACCTGCTTTTCCGAAAACTCTAAATAGTCCATGTGTAAATGTGAGTAAATACTTGTTTGTCGATCGATATCTGCCCTGTGATTGACTGGTGACCAGTCCAGGGTTTACCCTGCCTCTTGCACAAACTCAGCAGGAATAGGCTCCATGATAAGCGGCAGACAATTAATACATTAAATCATGATTATAACTTTATGGATCGATTGATGTTCATGCACTGTCATGACAAGATGAACTATTTATCACCAGCGCTATGCTCTACTCTTATCTCAATAATTGATTAGAATTTGACAGTCTATTGAGGCAGCACAGTGTACGAGTGGTTGTAGTATTTGACAATCTATTGAGATGTGCTTCATTGTCCAGAGGTTTGGGATTCAAATCTCAGCACTGACCTTTGCTTGTTCTCCCAGATCTTAATTGGGTTTTCTCCTCTGGTTACTATAGCTTAGGTGTAGAAAAAAAAGTAGTGTGTTTCCGGTAACCCGACCGACCGAGAATTTCTACCTCGAAAAAAAACTTTACGGTCGGCATTTTTTTCAAACAACCTTCTACATTTGTGTGTAATAATAATAATAATACATTTTATTTATAAGCGCCTTTCAAGACACCCAAGGACACTTTACAATTACAAAAGACACAAAACAATACGGGTTGAGCAGCGGCAGCCAAATGCGCTAGCGTTCACTAAACCCGGAAGTCAGAAAGAAACCACAAGGGAGGGATGCTCTCGCGATGTTAACGTTGAGCGTGCATATTGTTTGCCCTGTCGTCTGTCCACAACATTGAATCATGGCGGCGGCCACGATCTCCGACAACAGTTTAAACCGCGTTTTGTGTGTTGCAGTTGCATGCTCGCACCATAATATGAAGAAAATAGCACCCATCAGAGATGAAGGTCCTCTGGATTTTCCCGAATTCAAATTTTTATGAAAATCTCTCCGCAGAATTGAGGAAATTTGCCTAAAATTAATCCGGATATTAGTTGACAACATTGAACGAAGACGCGTTTGAGATCGTTGTTTTGCTTTCAGGAGCGTAGCTATGTTGAGACACTAACACCAGTAACAGTAAAGAGATTTTCGTCTCTTTGTAAACACACTTGCTAAACCCCATGGGAACGAATAAACACCGTGGACAAGAAAGTTGTCGTAAAAAGTATATTTGGACAAAAAGGGAAACACCGATTGGGAGAAAAACGTGTCCGTCTGACTTCGAGTGTCGTCTCGGCTAGCTTAGCTTAGTTTAGCTGTTGTTGTTGTGTGTGACATCAGTGTGTGACGTCGGGTGTGTGACGTCGTTGCTGATTGGTTGACATCAAAAGACGCGCTTGCGTACATGTTCGCACTGAAGCACGCACAGCAGAGAGAGAGCACTAGCAGCGGAGCGGACTATCTATTGCTGAGGCTCACTTAGCTTAAGTGGCGTCGCCATAACAGTAATAAGGTCGCCTCACATTCTCATGGCCTCGCCATATCTCTGAGATATTTTGAAATTTCGTCGAACGGAAGCCGCAAAGGGTGCAGGTGTGCACACAAAAGGAAGATTAATCATTGAATGTCGAGTATTTGAATAGCGTTTTGTGTAAACTAATTCATGCGTGATCGGCCAGGTGTGTGTGTGCGCGCACGGATTTTCAGAAAAGTCCACTTTCATTTCTGATCCATTGATGTACTGTATCGAAAAGATTCAGCGAACTATTTGACGAACACCACGGGCCGTCTAGGTAGCTGTAACACCTAGCCGCCGGGGAACCCAACTCTCTCGCCGCCGTTGGCGGTTTCAATGTCTCCTTGTTTTATGGTTATTTTGTTTACATTTTTAATGGGGGGGGGAATAAAATAAACTAAAAAACTTTGTCCGACCTACCGACCCTATGTTGAAATTTCATGTTACCGGAAACACACTACCTTTTTTTCTACGCCTTACTGTCACTTGCCAAAAACATGTGTGTTATGTTTAATTACATGTGCCCTGCGATTGGCAGGTGACTAGTCCAGGGTGTACCCCACTTTAACCCGTTAGGCTCCAGCTCACCCACGGCCCTCATGAAGACAAGCGCTATGGAAAATGAGTCAACGGATGGTCTGTTGATATTCATATTGTAAAATCCCAGATGAAATGGAAATATTTGCTTTGCCTTTTCTTCGATGTTTCCCCTTTTGAATCAAACTTAATAACCCGCATTCCAAAGCCCTTATGCTTTCATCTGTGTTGCTGGCTGTTTCTCTGCTCTCGTTATCACGATCCACCCCAATATGTCTCACTTAACTAATTTCTCAATAGCCCTTTAAACAATTACTGCCAATTCTTTTAACTACCCTGCATAGCCTTTGGCAACTCTGTCTGCTCCGGTCATGGTTTCTCAGCAGCATCCATTTAGAGGTCATTGACAACAGTGCTGTACTGTGTGTATGTTATTTCAAAGTGAGTGTGAGCGTGCACTTAACGGCATTATGATTGTATCTTATTGCAGAAGTAATCTCCTGGTAATAAGCCACCAGAAAGACGCAGGCCACCGAACCCCAAAGGAGACATGAATTTAAATGACTTTGTGGTGCTTCCCAAAGCAAAATCTTTACAGTTCAGTGCCAGGTAAGTTCAAATAACATCAATGATGCGATTAAAACAAGTTAATCTGTGTCATTTGTCTGCCATGTTTGTTTTTTAACTTGCTTGGTTAGACATACACCTCATTTTGTAACCAGAATTACGACAGTTTGCAGTTCAGCATGTTTCGTCACCCCACTGCACTGTCCGTGTGTACTTACCCTGTGACTAACTGATGAAAATATTGATCAGCCACGGCAACACGGATCTGCCATTTGTATGATTGACTATCATTAACGGGCCTCATAAAAGTGAGTGTGCATGCATGTGTGTGTGTTACCCAATAGGAACCCACAAGGCCAGCAGTTGGAGACGGTGACTCTGGCCCAGCAGGGCAATGAGCTGGAAGAGAAACTGCAAAAGCTCAAAGAGAGTATGAGAAGAGAGAAAGGCGAGAGAGGGTGAGTATCAATGCGGTGGGGATAGAGGAGGCCTGTAAAAGTCAGGGGAAAAGTCACACTCACACCTAGGGACAATTTGGAGTGTTCCATCAACCTGCCATATATGTTTTTGGAATGTGGGAGGAAACCGGAATACCCGGAGAAAACCCACGCAGGCACGGGGAGAACATGCAAACTCCACACAGAAAGGCCGGGGCCGGAGTCGAACCCTGCACCTCTGCACTGTGAGGCCGACATGCTAACCAGTCGACCACCGGGATGTACTCACCTTTGTGAGGTTCTGCATATAGATTAGAACTAAGTGAATTATTATGACCACCTGTTGAGACTTTTCCCGTAATAAGAAAATAATATTACGACTGAATCTGACATGTTGGTGGGTTGTATTTAGAGGGGCTAAAGAGAGGGATCAGACAGTTAAGAGCCTTATAGGAAAGTCTGGAAACTGCCCATTTCACTAGTTGTAATGCAAAAAAAAGAGTGATGGTTGGAGAGAAAAAGAAATCAGGCAGAGGTAGAGGAGGTCGAAGAACACCCAGTAACCAAACAATCTGAGCCACTGAGATATTATCCTCTTTTTACGTAGTAGTTCCAGGCTACAAGTGAGATCACGTTTATACCAATTTACCTCAGTATAAAAGGCCAGGTAAATGTTTTAATGTATATGGGTGTTGGTTTAGTGGTTCGCGCCATTGACTTTGTGCAGTTAGACTTGCGAATGATTCCCACACAATTACATTAAAAAAAAAAAACGCCTTGTCAATGAGTGCGACCAGTCTGTTTTTGAATCGAAGTCAGCCGGAATAGGCTGCATAAGACGACGGCGGCCCAACACACCGGCTCCTAATAAATGAGCTATAAATCGGTACGGGGAGAGAGCTCTGTTGCAGCTAAACAGATAAGCACAAGAACGCGGTGCTTCCTGTCACGTTGAAATACTGCAACATTTCCAGCTTCACTGGCCTCATGATGCATGGTGCGGGCACAGCTGCCTGTGTGATTTTGATACAGCAGTCCATACATCACAGGATTTTGTCTTGCTTATGTCCTATGGCGAGTTGTACAACCAAGAGTTCTTCCAATGTAATGCTTGCCCGACACATGAACGAGGACATATTTTAGACCTTGTCCTTGCTTATGGTCTACAGGTATCTAATCTGGAAGTCCTTGAAAATGGTATTTCTGATCACATGGCAGTTTTATTTGACGTAGTCTTATCGCATGCTGCTATGAAATCTGCCGCTCCTAGTTGCAAATGCCGAATTTTTAACCCTCGCGCTGCTAGTCGTTTCTCTGATGCCTTTAATAACCTTTGCGTACCCTCGTCTAACACAGAGGAACTCGCCTCTTGGTTCAACTCATCATGTCGTGCCATCCTGGATTTGGTGGCTCCTTCAAAAACTGTGCTTCCAAAACCTAAACCCGAGCCTTGGTTTAACGACAAAACTCGCGCAGCTAGGCAGGGGTGTCGCAAAGCCGAACGCAAGTGGAAAAAAGACAAATTGCATGTCTCTTATCAAATTTGGAAAGACTGCTGGCACAACTACCAGCTCACAGTAAAAGAGGCCAAAAGAGAATATCTGTCGGACCTTATTCAAGCTAACCGTCACAACCCACGCGCACTATTTAAAACGATTGATTCGGTACTCAAACCCCTCTGCCGACTTGCTCGGATTCTTCACCGAGATGTGCAACAGGTTCCTTCAGTTTTTCATTGATAAGGTCTCTACAGCTAGGACTGCGGTCTCAAATACCCCATCTGACCCCTCTGTCCATATTCCATGTTCGGCTGTGCTAAATTCTTTTGAAACTGTGTCTTTGAAGCTTTTGGAGGATATAGTTCGCCAGACGAAGCCATCTGGCTCCCCTTGCGACTCTCTTCCCCCGCATTTCTTTCAGGAGGTTCTCCCGAGTGTTGGTGCATCGGTCTTGGATATCATCAACAGCAGCCTCTCTTCTGGTATAGTTCCCCAACAGTTTAAACATGCTGTGGTCCAACCCTTGATCAAGAAACCTGGTCTTGATCCTGATGTGCTGTCAAGTTTCAGGCCCATTTCCAAACTGCCTTTCATTTCAAAGATTCTGGAAAAAGTGGTGCACATGCAGTTGAAACTTTTCTTGGATGAACATAACATCTTGGAGGTCTTCCAGTCAGGTTTCAAGACGATGCATAGCACGGAGTCAGCCCTGTTACGTGTTTCTAATGACATCCTCCTGGCAAATGACAATGGAGACCACGTGTGTCTAGTTTTATTGGACTTAACTGCAGCATTTGATACAGTGGACCACAGTATTCTGTTGACTCGTTTGCAGCACTTGGTGGGCATTGGCGGTAGTGCTCTTGAGTGGTTTAGGTCCTATTTAGCTGACAGAACCTTTTGTGTCAGCCTTGGCTGCTCTGAGTCACGCACTGCTCCCCTGTCATGTGGTATTCCACAGGGCTCAATTCTGGGGCCTCTGCTGTTCTCGCTGTATCTGCTCCCATTGGGTTCCATCTTAAGGAAACATGGCATTCCCTTCCACTGCTATGCAGATGACTGCCAGATCTATGTCCCACTGAGCAAAAAGACGCCTTCTCATTAAAGCCACTCCTGTCCTGCCTGGAAGAAATAAAAACCTGGATGGCACAAAATTTCTTGAAATTCAATGAAAAGAAGACAGGTGATACTATTTGGTCCCAGTGGCCCTTGTACATCCCATCCTGTAGACTTGGGCCCCTGTCTCCTTATCTTAAGTCAACAGTCTCAAACTTGGGCCTTAAACTGGACAGTGATTTCAAATTTGATCGGCAAATTGGTGCCGTTGTTAAATCCAGCTTCTTTCACCTTAGACAGCTGGCCAAAATAAAACCTCTCTCTCTCATGAACACTTTGAGACAGTAATTCACGCCTTTGTCACATCCCGGCTCGATTACTGCAATGCCCTTTACTTTGGAGTCAGCCAGTCCTCCATTAAGCGGCTTCAGCTGGTCCAGAATGCCGCTGCTCGCCTCTTGACTGGTACTCGTAAGAGGGAGCACATAACTCCTACTCTGGCATCCCTTCACTGGCTCCCCATACATTTTAGAGTTATTTTCAAGATCCTCTTATTTGTTTTCAAATCTCTAAATAATCTCACGCCACCTTACCTCTCTGAGCTCATCCGCCCCTACGCACCTGCCCGGCGCCTCAGGTCTGCGGACCAGACATTATTAGAAGTACCAAGAACTAAACTGAGGCTGAGAGGGGATGAGCCTTTTCTGTTGCTGGTCCCTCTCTCTGGAATGACCTCCCTCAAAACTCACTTGTATTCTCTGGCTTTCGACTCAGCATGCATGACTTAAATTTGTTCTTGGTTTTACTGTTTGGTGCTTTCTACTGTCTTTATTACCGATTTGTTTTACTGTTTATTGTATATGTTAAATTGCTCCATGTACAGCACTTTGTATGCGGCGATGGCTGTTTGAAAGTGCTCTATAAATACAGTTGACTTGACTTGACTTACGTTAGCCACACTATGACCTGCTAACACACATACTGTATGTAAACTACCCAACATAGTTTGGCCATTAACTTAAACTTCATATCGTATATGGGAATTTGTCAACATTTCCAGATAGTGGGTTTATAAGTCACTTCACCTTGACGAGGGCCCCGGGTCTAGTCGCTACTACCTGTGGGGATGATGTTCCTCTGAAATTTCCTCACATGCAGTGTTGATTTTATTCCAATCATACCATTTTGAATTGTGACCATGACGTTCAACGGTCACCATTTTGCGCACATAAGTTTGGAGACCGGATTTAGTTTTCTTCCATGTTTTGTCATTAATTTCATATTTGACATTGTAAATATAACGATAGATTAGGACATGAGCATTATTCCCCAATCATATCGTCAGTTATTTTCCAATTGGCAAAGTGCACCTCTTTTAATGTTCTGCTTGAGGACATGCAGGTTTCTTAGAATGAAATCCTCTCAGTATTCCCCCCCCTCTAAATTTTCCTCCTCAGTACAATAGGAGTGAATATTTGACAAGCCTGCCCTGCAGCTCTTCAAGCTGTGATTTATACTCTGGTGTTACGTGTTGTTGTGTTTCTTTATTATGCACCACTTTTGTTTTTCTCTTTGCTTGTCCCCAAGATCACACCGCTCCCACAGTAGATGAATGGCTTATCCTTGTATTACAGGCGGATTCCGTTATTTGGGCCCCAAAAAATAGCTGGACAAATTTAGTTTGCTGAGAGGAGGTGGAGGCTTGGAGGAAATATTGGTACATCCTTCGATGATCGGGTCTGCCCGACTCCTGGCTGTGGCTTTGACTTTCGGGCTCGAAAAATTGTAGACACTACTAGTGCTCCAATACATAGTTTGTCTTCATGAATTATTTTCCTTACCTTCTCTTTGGTGGAAAATGGTAAACGCCTTTACAGGAGATAGATTTAGCGGAAAGATAAGTTTTCCATCTGTGACCTCTGGGAAATTTTATTTTTGAATCGGTCGAAACACACCAATATAAAGCAGAAGGGATGTTTGAAATGAAATTATTACCATTTCATGCAAGTTGTAAATGTAAGTACGTGCTTCTGAGAGTGTTTGGGGCTGCAGAGAAGAAGGCCTGGCAGGCCCTGATGGCACTCCACTGTAATTATGGCTTCATAAGACCGATAAACAAGATTGTGTGAATGTGCCCTTCTTATTGAATCTCGAAGAGCAACTTTATGTGTGGAGCCGTGTCTAGATTCAAGTGAGTCTGTCTGGATTAGATATTGACATATTTGTTAATTTAAAGTCCACATAGATTGGGAGAAGGTCCTGAAGGGACAACTTGTCACCCGTGCACCGGCAGAGGTGCGCTGGAGTTGTCTCCCTTGGCGATAGTCAGTTGCCAGGGAGATGGCGCTGGGGCGATTATCTGACACCCACCCTTTGTGTCAGCACAACACACTAACAGAGTTCAGGAAGGTGGCAGCTCTGTCGGCACATTCAAACACACATTCACATTCACACACATATATTGTTTGACGTTCTGTGACAGGTTGCCAGCTCAACCAAAAATAAACAGCCTTCACAATCGCATAAATAATTCAATGTGATGAGCGTGAATAACTCCCGTCTGAATGAAGAATGCTTTTTTTTTTATCTTCACAAAACTCTTTCGTTAATTTAGTAGTCCTGTTGCATTGTATGTTGCCGGAGAAACTGCTTCGACTAGTTCTAACCGTTAGTGGTAATTCGTTATGACATTTGCTCATCCAGCTAATAATGTCTGTCTGTTGGAAGTATGTCAAATTGTGTGTGTGTGTGTTATTGTATATCGATGACTGAAAAACATGATTTATCTACACATCCAAAGTATGACGTGACTGATACCAAAAAAAGACTTGGGGAGGTGGCAGCAAAAGTAAAAAAGAAAACTGCCATATTCACTTTTACCATATTACCATACCATATTTTGTGTGTGTATATATATCAGAATCAAATTTATTAGCCAAGAAACATTAAAGATATTTTTTCCCCTTTTTAAAAATATTTTCAGTACAATCTACATGCTCTGCAAGATATTTCATTTGTTAGATTGGATCCAAGAATGTGAAGGTGTATCTTTGAATCCAATTTCTTTTGAAAAATGACTTTGTTCTGAAATGAGCTGCTCTGAAGTGGATGCTTCCTCTTTTCACTACATAGCCTCTTGGTACCTGTGCCTTCAATAACATCGATGACTCTCTTTTATTTTAGTGGGTCAAACCAAATGAGGTGAGAAATCAAAACAACAACCAAGATTTATTGGCCAAACAATACGCTTCCATGCGATGTCCAACCCGGTATGTTATCAATGAGTAAAATTATACAACAGGGTTATGAATATGAGACACCAACTACAGAACAACACTTTTGAGGCAAAGGTAGGGGAGCACAGGTGATGGTAGGGTTGCACTTGGAAAGGCTTATGAGGTCCCGATTATACCGGTGACTAAAGGGTCTCGGGGTCGCATGAGGGAATGTTTAAAAACGAAAGTATTTAAGACTCTAGAGAGGTATATGCGTGTAGAATTGATGATCAAACAAAAATTGACCAATACCTACTCATTGTCTCTCTTTGTTTAGGCAATCAGGAATTTTTCATTGGAAATCAGAACAATTAGCATCATTAAACAGCTGCAGTATGACGCAAGGCACCAAGAAAACGCAAAAGGTAGCAATTTTTTATGCTTTTATATCTATTCTCTCAACAATTTAGTCGCTGTAACTATTCAGATGTATCAAACTAACTCAATTTGCACGTGTGATGACATCCATTGGATAGTATTTGAATGTAATACATTTCTAATGCTTAGGGACAATGGACCCATTCTAACCTGTACCCAAAGTTTAGAAATAAATGATGTCGCCAACTTGAAAACGGACATGAAAGCAAATGTGCCACCCCAGGACTTTGCAGACAAACCTATTGGGTGACAGCCTGTTGTTGCAAGCGTAAAACTGTTCCTTCCCTGTCCCCAGCAATTGTCAGCAGGCAGGGTGAAGATCCGAGTGCTGAAGGATGAACCTGTAACGGGTAAGTCATCAGTCACGGTCTGGGCTTGATTTCTGCCACTGTATTTCAAAGAGAATGCAGAGTTCCTAAATTTCCCGGGAGTCAAACTCTCGATCGGCCACATAAAGGTTAATATTTAAGAAGCTAACAGCAAAGCAGCACAGTTGGCTTAAGTAGATGGATGATGTTGTCCATCGCACCGTCCTTGCTGCGTCTTTTGGCAACACTGTCGTTTGTTTGTTTTGTTTCCATTTCCTTTTGCAGATTGCTGTAAAAGGGTTACACGTGACTTAATGAGAACATGTTCAACTTAAATACAAAAAAGGAAATTCCCATCAGAAAAGTACATACGTTGATTTGGTGCCGACCTACATCCTGAACAAGTAGTAAGCATTTATTATCATGAAATGACATGTGTTGTTTTCGGTGCTTATGCATTTCCTGAAACGCACAAAAATATATGTTTGTGGAAGAGATAAGCCAAACAAGATATGTCATTTTTCTGATGATCAGAAATGCTTCATACGTCATAGTAGGAACATGACAACGTTTCCCACAAATGACAGTCAGTCAAAATGCTGAGTGTGGATGGAATGTCCACTTCAAGCTTAGTAAAACACACCAAGCAATTTATGAAGTTAAGTCCACTGACTTGCATTAATCTACAGTGCTAGTACACTGACAAAAATGGTGTGTGTTACTCCATTTTATTTTGTCAAGTGTTTGAACAAAATAAAATCTGGATCAAAATACAGCGATATGCATCTACCTTAAAACAAACAAAACGAATCCAGACGATTCTATCGCATGGAACCACTTGACAAAATAAAATCGAGAAACTTCAACACACCGTATTTTTCAGCATATGGCACGTTGAATATGCCAGACACACTTGCAAATCTCAGCAACGGGCCAACCACTCAAGACTCAGCCGATGCACTGTGCGCTATGTTTGACGACGATGGTGACATCACGGTCTGTCTCTGCCTCCTTAGCTCCACCTCATCTCCCTCTGTGCGAAACATGTTGCTGTCCCCAGACGACAACCAGACAAAGCAAAATGAAGGGATCATTCTGTGGACAGGGAGACAGCAGGACTGATCAGCAGGTATGCAGAAATCCACAGTGCTCGTTGATGGGATGTCAATAAAGTCTTGCTATCCGTTACGTATTTTAAGCCTTTCTTTGTGGGCTGGTTGAAAGAATTCATCGGGTTTTACGGCCTCCCAATATGCGCAAGCATCCACGTGGGCCATACTCGATATTGTTTCCTTTCCAGTTTTCAGTTTGCTCTCGGTTATATCATCACGCAGCCTTTTCAGGAGTTTCAGAAGAGAGGGGAGAAAATGTCCCCGCTTTTCAAATAAATCGTTATGATGAGCTTGCGTTTTTCCATATTCCATATACAGCATGTCTGCCTATTTTCTGATTGTATTTTTTAATACTACTGTTCCATTTTATGACCTCTGCTGCTTTTAATTCTGGTTTTCTGTTCACTTCCATTCCTATATCAGATGTCCCTCCTGTCAAATAAATGTCTCCTCTCTCTCCCATCTTTTGATATACTCCACTCTGTGCCAGATATTAACACCTTTTTTTTTCCCTTTCCTGTGGGCCTCCTTTGCCCCCATGCGAAATTGGATTCTCTGCCTCCCTCATGTCGCTTGGTGTTTTTCTTTCTTCTTTGTTTCACGCTGATTATGGATTCACTGCTCAGATTTATTCCAATGACGTGTTTGCGCCGTACTATCCGATGAGCTGGGTCAACTGACCATTTTCATTTTTATTTCTTCAATGAAGTTAATGCATAACATGCACACATGGTGATCAATATCAAAGGCGTGCAGAGATGCTCGTGAGAGAGTTAGCAGAAAGCTAAGCTTTCTATCTGTCACATCTGAGAACTTTATTTTTCAATTGGTCGAAACGCGCCGCCCGGTAGTCCAGTGGTTAGCACGTCGGCTTCACAGTGCAGAGGTACCGGGTTCGATTCCAGCTCCGGCCTCCCTGTGTGGAGTTTGCATGTTCTCCCCCGGCTTGCGTGGGTTTTCTCCGGGTGCTCCGGTTTCCTCCCACATTCCAAAGACATGCATGGCAGGCTGATTGAGCACTCTAAATTGTCCCTAGGTGTGAGTGTGAGCGTGGATGGTTGTTCGTCTCTGTGTGCCCTGCGATTGGCTGGCAACCGATCCCCGCCTACTGCCCGGAGACAGCTGGGATGGGCTCCAGCACCCACCGCGACCCTAGTGAGGATCAAGCGGTTCGGAAGATGAATGAATGAATGAATGGTCGAAACGCACTAGTATAAAGCAGAAGGGGTGGTGCCGTCTAACCCACAGTGAGTTCTAATGTAATCTGGTACTTTGCTTGAGTGAAGCTAAATTGCACCTCTATGGGCTATATATATCTGAAGTAACCCATGTGATGGGCATAATTACAAACATTACAATCACTAGGAAGAACATAGTTCAAAAAAATTATGTATAACGGCAAACTTGTCACGGTTGATTTGTTCGGGAGGTGGCTCTGTGGGGCTTCTCCTACAGCGGCACACTTGTCGGTCATCATGCCATTAGTGGGTTTTCTGTTAAAACGACTCCCGGGCCGACCACTCGGTGTCGGGTCATTGTCGTTGTTTCTGCCATTGTTGCCGTCACTGTTGCTGACTTTGTCCCCATGAGTTTTGTTGGTTACTTTGGATTATTGTTCTCCCCAGGAATTTGTTTGTTCCGGATTTAGTTTCCTCAGTATTTTGGGAATACAGTTTGTCAAGTTCACCCAGCTCCTCCCTCTTGCCTGCTTTTTGGGGTCCTCCACCACCACGTTCGTGACAAAATTGCTCTCCAGCTTCACTTATGCACCTCCGTCACATCTGAAAATACCAGAAGACAAGAATTTATTGGGGGCGGCATGGTATTGACTGGTTAGCACGTCATTTATAATGATGGCATATGTCTCTTTGAATCGTTGGAATGTGGTAGGAAATCGGAGTACCCGGAGAAAACCACTCACGCACGGGGAGAACATGCAAACTCCACACAGGAAGGCCAGAGCCGGTATCGAATCTTGCACCTCTGCATTTTGAGGCGGACGTGTTAACCAGGCGATCATCTTCCCATCCTAAAAATTAATTAATTCAGTCATTCAATATTTATTTCTTGCATGACTCAGTTTGCAGGCAGGGGGAGAGTGAATCATCCAACAATATCAAGGAGCTTGTTGCAACACAGTGAAATTATGATTAAAAAATAAATTATTTGTACAATCACAACAACCATTTTGCATCGGCCAGAATTATGTGCCTGAGGTAACTGGCTCATTGTCATCACCACCACCCAACAGCCCTGGTCCTCATTACTCGTGGACCCCACTTGAGATACATCACACACACACGCACGCACGCACGCACACACACACACACACACACACACACACACACACACACACACACACACACACACACTATGCTTAACACTGTGCAGTATTCCAGACCCATTCAGGCGAAAAAACAGGGAACTAATTTCCTCCTGCGTTGCACAGAAGAGTGTAGTGATATGCTGCTTGTTGCCTGATAGTATGCTTGATCCCGGGAGAGTGGCTTTAATTTATCCCCTGGCGAAAGAGGGGAAATAAGGGCTAGCTTTATGGCGCCATTAGAAGGCAATGCAACCTTATGCAGTCTACTGTTGTACTTTTGCGAAAAACACACATTAATGCACACGTGCACACACAGAGGTTTGTAACATAGGTATTGAAACATAGAGTCCATCCATCCATCCATCCGTCCATTTTCTGATCCGCTTGATCCTCACAAGGGTCGCGGGGGGTGTTGGAGCCTATCCCAACTGTCTTCGGGCAGTAGGCGGGGGGACACCCTGAACCGGTTGCTAGCCAATCGCAGACGAACAACCATCTGCGCTCACACTCATACCTAGGGACAATTTAGACTAGAGTGTTCAATCAGCCTTCCATGCATGTTTTTGGAGTGAGGGAGGAAACCGGAGTACTCGGAGAAAACCCACACAGGTCACTGGGAGAACATGCAAACTACATGCAGGAAGGCCGGAGCTGGAACCGAACCTCTGACGTGTGCACTGTGAGGCCAATGTGCTAACCAGGCGTCACCCACCGTCAAGTCTGTAGAGTCATCCCAACTCAAGTCAAATCCCATGTTTTTAACTCTCCACGGCCAAGTTTCAACTCTTTTAATGTTTGTAAAGACCCAACTCGAGAAAATGGTGACTTGAACCCAAATCGCAATGACCTCAGTTTCTTATCTCTGCAAGATATCTACTCCATACTGGTTGGGTATTTCGAGCGGGGAAGTTGAATCGGAGTATTTTTTTGCTGGGAAATAACAGTGCTACCCAGTCAGCCAACGATGCCAGTTTGCTTACCGGCCATTGGTGAGGTATGCGCAAAGCAAGGCTTTGAAAGCCTTGGACCTACACAGATAATGTTCTTTGAAAATGAAAATAATCCCTTTTCTCGGTGTATACAGGCCCCTGTTCATTCTCAGCCCCTCACTCTGACCTCTCTTGCTGTGTGCATGTAGGATTGTACGACATACATTTACAGTCCCAGCATCATGCGAAGCATGCAGACTTGAGAACACAGAAGAAACATCAGTGTGCATTATACTGTAGACGTGGTTTGCTAGAGTTTCCCTAATGGGGGCACTAATGCACCATATCACTTTCAGGTGTTCTTAGGCTCTAATCAGGCTCACTATATATATATATATATATATATATATACCTATCCCAGCTGTCTTCGGCAGTAGGCTATATATATATATATATATATATATATATATATATATATATATATATATATATATATATATATATATATATATATTAGCTGTCAAACGATTAAAATATTTAATCTAATTAAAAACTCAACTGTCATAATTAACTCAAATTAACTAAAATTAATCGTGATTACTCACGCATTTTTTATCGTTTCTGAATTTCCTTTTATATTTTTTGTCCTATTTTCCCCCATTTTAATGCTCTCATCAACATGGAATCATGAATCAGTTTTCTATGTGCAAAATGCAAATACAGTATTTACTGAAATAACAATTTAGATTTTCAATTTTACATGAACATTTTTCACTTGGAGCAGTTATTCACACATTATCTCTCACACAATATTACTGTCCATCGACAACAGTGAAAAAAATATTTTGTCACACAACAGCTGCTTGAACAGCTCTTTTTATGGAATCAAAACAGCGCAATATAACATTATAAATTGCACATCTAAGGTAAACTAGTACTCAGCCTATGGTGGATTTAAGCAATGGTTGCATACTTCGGTTTTCTTAAATTTGCTTTGAACACAGCAGTCAGGCTATGCTGATTCTGTTGATCCTTCTTGCTCGGAAGTCTCTCTACGGTTTTGTGTCAACATCATTTCGGATTCTTGTAATGGAGGCTCTCGCTGGCAATCAGTAGTGGAGTTGTTCAGTTAATTCCGTTTTTCACGGCCCCCTGAATAGGGATTGTCGGTCAGCATGGAAGGATCTCTCGTTCTGTACTTTTTTGATCATTTATTGGAGCACTTTGCAGCAGAAGTAGTCATAGTAGTAGTAGTTGTAACAGAAGTATCAGAAGCAGGTAATAACCTAAACTACACATAAATGCAGTAAAAAATTAATATATCTATCTTTCTGCATCACAATGTAAATATGTATATAATTGACATTAATGAATACCTTTATTTAACAATACGTTTAATAAATAATGTAATCAACCGTGATTTCACTATGTATCATTTTCGTCATCATTATTCATTGTTTTAAACATAAGAAACCTTACAACACAAACATATCAAGTCGAATCGAACAAAAGAACTACAAGTCCCAAAAGTCAATCCCGGAAGTGGAGCGCCGGCTTGATTAACCCCAGCTGCAACACAATTTACTTCGTTTAAACGTCAGATTGCAGACGGACAAACATGACAACTATGCACAAATGAGCTAAATAAAGACACCCCTTTTCTAGCAACATTTTAGCCCACGCTGTTTAAATTGCCGATTGCTTCAGCAACTTTGTTCTTCGTTGTGTCATCCATTTTCTTTGCTTTGAAATGATCCATAGCTGTCTGTCTGAGAGGGGGCGGAGTACTCACGTCAGCTGTGCGCTTGGCCATTAAGTGGTATTTCAGACTCGACGTGCTATGATGATAGCTCAGTTTACGACTGCAAAACATACAGGTAACTTTGGTCTTGTCAGTGGAACAATCTGGCAACCTTTTAAAAGTAAACTTTCCATTCATAAACTATTTAAGTATCCGTTTTCGGTGTCTCGCGCTGCCGTGGCTGGCAAAACAAACGTGCGTGGACCTGTGCAGCGCGCTTGATGTTTTGATTCTGGTTTATTTATAAAGCAACGTAACATCCGCTGTGACGTCTGCCGCGTTAATCTCGCGAGAAAATTTTTGATCCCGATAAAATTCATTTAAATTAATGCCAATAAAAACGTGCTAAACTGACAGCTCTAATATATATATATATATATATATTCGCCTACTGCCCGAAGACAGCTGGGATAGGTATATATATATATATATATACACACACACACACAGAGTGAGAGAGAGAGAGACTGTCACTGTCAATCGTCAACGGATTAAATTAATTTCAAGTAGGCTGACTGCTTAATACGATTCAATGCATATTACACAATATAGTAGGCCTTATATTTAGAAAGTGAGCACACAGTTGACATTGATATGGCACCCTGCACTTAAGACCGCTTCAATGAGGAGCCGCCCAATTAGTTTTTGATTACACTATTGTCACCAAGCATCTACATTGCGCTTTCGTATCAAATGGCAATGGAGTTTTTACTTGTTTTTGCCCGCACAAATTGGCAATTACATAACCATGGGCTTGGAGAATCTCATTAAATGTCCCTTCCATTCTGTCCCTTCAATTTACTCGGCTATGCAAAGGCAGTAGACAGTATACCGATTAGAATTGGTGATCCTTCATCAGGAAACATGATTTTTGTGACTAATTTGATTTCTATTCATGTTTTACAGTGCTGTTACAGTAGTATATTAGGGAAGATTAGCGTGAATCACATTTTGGCACGCTTTCTAATGCAGTGCTTCTCCCTTAAAATTTTTGTTTGTTTGTTTTATTGCAGATGTTTATTAGGAATTATGATGAAAAGACAAGAGCGGAACTAACTAAAAAGGAACCAAAGGATGCGAAAAAAGATTTTGACAAATCTCTTCTCGGTGGAGAGTATGATGAGGAGGAGTTAGCTCGATCTTTCCAGGAGGCTCTCAAGGAGTGGAGAAAGCAAAGGTGTGATAATTCCATTGAACCAGCAACAATCTGGACTCAAACAGGTGAGAAATAATGCAAGATCGTCCTTTAATGTTGTGGTACATCTCTGTTTGCCCTGTGATTGGCTGCCAACCGGTTCAGGGTGTCCCCCCGCCTACTGCCCGAAGACAGCTGGGATAGGCTCCAGCACCCCCCGCGACCCTTGTGAGGATTAAGCGGATTGGAAAATGAATGAATGAGTGTTTTGATTTTGAGCTGTGCGAGCATCACACCTTCCAGGTTTTTGAACACTTTTCTTTTTAATTAGCAAATGATAATGGAATGAGTTTCATGAGATAACATGCCCTCACGGTAATCCCGCTGTCTCCAGCTACATCGAAATTACGGCAAAACTTGTACAACAGTCCTATCCTGCCCGCCGTGTTCATGCGACATCCCAACTTTCCTCCTCCTGCGCTATTCTCACAAAGTCCCGAGTGGTTCCCGCTGCCCCTTTCCCTTCCCTCTACGCTGATGTGTTCAGGGCTTCCAGAAAGTGCTTGCCGCTGCAGTAAGAAAAATAATCCACGGTGGTTGCATATTGCGATAATGAGAGAAGTGCTATGGGTGGCTGTACGCCACTCCACTGCCTCGATTCCTCTGAGCCATGTGCATGTGGATGTGTATTTGTACAAACTGCCTTCCATCTCATATTGGCTCTGCATGTGCAGCAGAGCATATGTCTGCATATTTATGTCTGTGCTACTAGTGGTGTTATTCTAGTTTTTGTGTGTCTAGTGCTTCCCTGTTTTCTCTGCCTTACTATTTGGACAGCTTTTTTTTTCTCCCCCTCTCCCTCTCTGCTCTACTCTGCAAATTACTGCCAACCCCTTCAGCTCTAATTATTTCTGTCAAGCCACTGGCACACAGGTCCACTTTCAAGCTGCCACTGTGGACTTCTTAAGTGTTGAGAGCAATCATAACGTTTTTCTTTATTTCCTCCATCTGCATTTTTTTTTTCTGTTTTGTAGTTGTTCCTGTTGTATTTCATACATACCGTTGCTAGTCTATACGGGCCTTACTGATTGCCTACCTGTGTTTGTCACTGACTGTAGGCAGCAATGAAAAGATGTTTTCCCCTTTTTAGAGAAGATGTTATTGTTGCACATTCTACTTTGGTCTGACACATTGACGAGCTTTGTTTGCTCTCTCTCTCTCCTCTCTCGCTCACCCAACTTTATTTTTGTATATTCTCCCCCAGTATCAATGTCAGGTAAAGCAGCCCAAACTGACTTTCCTCCAGAGAGAGGCCGTATAGGAGCAGGCAGCAGCGTACCCGTCCAGGTGCAGTTCCCCGAAAGAAGTCTTTCCTATATGGACAGGTTGCTTCTCAAGAGGTACCGCAGGTACAGATTCATTTCACATGCAACACTTGAGTATCGTTTAGTATTTCAGTATCGGTGTTTTATTACGTTTTACATTAACTTCTACTATTAATACAATGCAGATGTAGTTGTGGTGTGCAAGACGATTCAATACATATCGCGATACAAGGCTGCAATTTGATTCATCCAGTTCATTTTCGTCGAATAATTTGTTTTTGGTTCAGTGACATGCGACTTAATGTGACCTGACTCAATTCAAGAGGGTTTGTTGTCATTTTATATAGATGACCTCGTCAGTACAGTACTGTACATGTGGCCTTTGAAGGTATATTTGTTTGGTTTATTTGGTCAAATCAAATCAGCAGTCCAAAGCAATAATAATAAATGATTGGCAGTACATATTGTTCGATATAAACGTCCTTGGAAAACGTTCACTTCCCCTTTGGTTGTGCAACTGTGAACAGGTAAACCGCACGAACAGTGATGGCGGCCGAAGACTATGTCGAATTTCAGAATTCAAAGACCCATCAAGTGGACCAACATCAGTCAATGTGCAAGAACATATGACAAATGAACGCGATTAATGTTGTGTAACAAAAATATGTCTGAGTGGTGGATTCAACATTCGTTATTGAAAATACATCTTACAACAATTGAATTCTCGAATAGTTGTGCTTTCACTTTATATTCCTACCCCTTTTTTTTCCAAGCCTAGATGTTCATTATATGCTCACGAATATGTCTCCTTAAAAATGAGTCCATATCCGAATCGTCTTGATCACATTTTTTATATTTGAGGTGTACTGACTTTTGGGGGCTGCTTTTACTATTGCACTCATGCATGCAGTTAAATTTTTTTTTTTTTTTAACATTAACATCATGCCTTGCCACTGCCTCTTTCTGCCTCTCAGTCTCCACATGCCGTTAGCTCACAAGGCATTCTCTCAGCACACGTTGTGCTATTGACTTCACGAGAGCTCGGCTTCCGCAGATCCCCGTAATTATAGCCCTTTATTTAAGCGCCGCCTCTCGGACTGAGTAGCCCACCGGAGACTGGGCTAGAGGGGATGAGCGCTAGAGTGCACTTTTAGGTCCCACTGACCACCTGAGCAGGACCGCTTGAAGTCCCCCGCTGCAGCAGCCTTTGAGTGAGGAACAGAGCAGGGAGCCAATCTAAGTGCAATAAGCCTGCAGCCATGTTGGTGGCAGAGCTTAATGAAGAGACAGAGGGACCGGCTGGCTAGTGGAAAGAAAGAGTGAGACGCTGAATTTTAACACGTATCTAAGAGTGAAGGTTGGAGTGTGAGCTGTTTTATCGAACTCACCGAGGAAAGTGGTGTATTGAAGTCGTAAACATCACCGGTCCTGTGACTCGAGGGGTTGTCAGGACGATGACCTGAATTCTCCGGGAGCACCTCCTTCCGTCATTGTCAAAGTCAAAGTATCTGTGATTAAGGCGCTGAGGCCTTTGAGAAAATCTGTACAGCGAAAAGTTGATGACTTGACTTTATTAAGCGTAGAAAAATAAGTAGTGTGTTTCCGGTAAAATGAAATTTCAGCATAGGGTCGGTAGGTCGGACAATGTTTTTTTTTAAATCTTTTTTTTTGCCCCCCATCAAAAATGTAAACAAAATACCCATAAAACATAAAACAATGAGACATTTTTACTATTTAAACCCCCGCTCGCCGCCAAATGCGGCGAGAGAGTTGGGTACCCCCCGGCTGGGTGTTCCAGCCATCTCGTTACCTCTGCGTCCCGCGTCCTAGACGGCCCGTGGTGTTCGGCAAATAGTTCGCTGAATCTTTTCGATTGGATGCTATTTTCTTAAGATTATGGTGCGAGCATGCGACTGCGACACACAAAACACGGTTAAAACTGTTGTCGGAGATCGTGGCCGCCGCCACGATTCAATGTTGTTGACATACGACAGGGCAAACCACGCGCACGCTCAACATGAATATCGCGAGAGTTTGCACCGATGTGAACGCCCTAAAATCATTTTTCCTTTTATTATTTATAATTTTGTCTGTTGTTTCATTGTTCTTGTTTTGATTGTAAAGCGTCCTTGAGTGTTTTGAAAGGCGCTTATAAATGAAATGTATTATTATTATTATTATTATTTGTGGCATGTTATAACCACAGCCACAGTTTACGACGGCGTGACGTCACGGCCGTAAAAGTGTTCATATGAAAAGGGGACTACTGTACTGACAATAAACGGCAGTGAGCACAGAGTCAGACTCCCCGCGTTTTATTAAACACAACAATGGCAACGAAGATGGAGCTTCCACTCTCGCCTCTTCCTCCGTTCCTCGCCCTGCCTGGCGAGCCGCCTGTCCCGTGGCCCCGCTGGTTGGAATCCTTCGAGACCTTTATTGAAGCCGTTGGGCTAGCCGACGAATATCGCGAGAGTTTGCACCGATGTAAACGCTCTAAATTCATCTTTCCTTTTATTATTTATAATTTTGTCTGTGGTTTTAATAATAATAAAATTCTCTATTTATAAGCGCCTTTCAAGACACCCAAGGACACTTTACAATAACAGAAAACACAAAACAATACAAAACAATACGGGTTGAGCAGCGGCAGCCAAACGCGCCAGCGGTCACTCAACCCGGAGGAGTCTCTCTCTCTCTCTCTCTCTCACCTCCAGAACATCTCTACGTGTTTTATTGTTCTTGTTTTGATTGTAAAGCGTCCTTTAGTGTTTTGAAAGGCGCTTATGAAATGAAATGTATTATTATTATTATTACACAAAAATGTAAAAGGTTTGAAAAAAAATGCCGACCGTAAAGTTTTTTTTCGAGGTAGAAATTCTCGGTCGGTCGGGTTACCGGAAACACACTACTTTTTTTTCTACGCCTTACCCCCGTGCCAATGAGATTATGGATGGCCTTTTCTTTGTTGGCATAACACACTAGAAAAGATTAAACCAATTTCTAGAGAATATATATAATGCAATATATATTTGGATTGTTTGGTGCATAATGCACTTCACACAGGTTATAGTGTGGTGCCATTCTTTCAAAGATCTCTTTTCAGCTTTCACACCCTGCAGTTTTGCAAAACCCGTCTCAATCCAATGAACGTCACCAGACCCTTGTAGCCTGCAGACCCGATGAAGAAATTAATCAGAGTCTCATGTAAAATTCTACAACCTAGCTGGATCATAAATCAGAGGTGACCTTGGAAGGATCTCGTTTTCACATTTCATCCTCTTCCACTGCTGCTTCTTGACACCTCCGGGAAAGATCTATATTTGTAGACACTGCAGTTGTGCTCGACCTTAAAACTGCCACATCCTGATTTTTGTGCTAGTGCCACCCTCGGTTAGCTTGTCCAGCCAATTTGACCATGCCAAATGTTCCGGCGGACCATGGGCATGCTCTTTTTACATGATCTTAGTGGACTAAATTTGCAGGGGACTAAATCCCCCCGCCCCTAGTGCAACCAGATCTAAGTTTCTAAAATGAATCTTTGTTCTGCTAACCAAAGTGACTTTTTTAAAAATTCATCCAGATACTTTTCTCATCTGTCATACGAGTGTAAAATATTGATTTTTATGATGTTGAGTTGTCCTGTCATGGGTCCACAACCCAAACCTACCCACCACCTCCAATAAACCGAATTTTTCAAAACTGCACCACTGTTAACGTCAATGTCACGTTTTGGATACAAACATTTAGTTCGTGTAAGAGATTGAGGAAAAAAAAGATTGTAACTATGGTCAATATGTGCACACTCGATGAAGAATTCCACTGACCTTGCAGGCATTAAATGTTCCCCTATTAGTGTTTATTACATTTGAAATGAGCTGCAGTCAATGAGCAGAAGTCATTATAAACACTCCTCGGGGAAGTTTTGCTGTAAACAAACAGCGCATGCAGTGAAACACATTCTGAATGTCAAATGAGCAGTGGCCAATATGGAAAACATAAATAAACAAACAAAAAAAGATGTCACTCTGACCTCCATCATGTTGACATGGTTATTATTCTTGACGAAAACTAGAGAAATAAACAAAGCTAAAAAACACCCATAACATTTTCATGAACAATATAAAATGAAAATGAACATGCTTTAAACATTTTTTTTTTATTGGAACTACATTATACATTTGCAAAACTAATGAAAACTAAATAATTCTCACCTGGTTTCTGAATCTGAGCCATGATTGGTTATTACGTGAGCCCTGAGCAACTGTGATGTTATTTTCAGTTAAAAAAAAGTGGCAAAATGGCCGTGCCCTGAGATGGCTAATAACAGGTCGATTTGGCTGCTTAACTCATATTGCACAAATGCAATATTAATCAGAATGTCATCAGAATGCAAATATGGGGGTTGACTTCCCCTTTAAGTCTATGGACTATATTTGATCTCTACATATTTGTTTTCAAAATGGTTTTAAAATAACCTTTTTGTTTTCAAACGATTCACAATCGAAAGAGAATGTTCTGAGAGTACAGGATTGACTTTTTATCAGACACTTTTCAAACAATGGGTCTGATTTGTATGCCGACAGTAATAATTGATATGGCGTTGCTTGGATGGTAATTCGAAGACTCCTGTGACTTTAGGGAAATGCAAAATTAGATAGATGCTGATAAGCTATTCCTTCCAACAGTTACAACTTTTATAATGCATAACAATTACAACGTGTTTGCCTGTGTCTCATCTCCTGTCTTTGATTTTGAGAGAGTGGGTGGCCATGAATAATTAATTGTGTTGGCATGACATCCTGTGGGGAACACTTTTTTTTTTCCACAGTCATTTTTACTGAGCTGTCAGGTAGTCCCACATGATGATGAGATGGAGGGATTGTTCGCGGCAGTCTTTAGTCAATGTCAGCAATGAGGGCTGTGGGACAGATGGGGGAAACTTGCAGCGACTGAAACATAGATCAAACAGTGTTTGATTTTTACTTATCGTGCACAGTTTATGTCAGGGTTGTAGTAACCATTTGCAATTCGGGAAAACCTCCGTACGTCTGGTGCATTCTGGAAAAAGGTTTCGTGCATGTCGGCCACTGTCGCGGGCGTGCTGGAGCCTATCCCAGCTGTCTTCGGGCAGTAGGCGGGTTCACCCTGAACCGGTTGCCAGCCAATCGTAGGGCACACAGAGACAAACAACCATTAGTGCTCACACTCACACCTCAGGACAATTTCGAGTGTTCAATCAGCCTGCTATGCATGTTTTTGGAATGTGGGAGGAAAATGGAATACCCGGAGAAAACCCACGCAGGCACGGGCAGAACATGCAAAGTCCACAACGGAAAGCCGGAGCCGGAATCAAACCCTTCACCTCTGCACTGTGAAGCCAGTGTGCTAACCAGTCGTCAACCGTGCCACCTCCCAATAATCATATGAATGAATATTTATCCAGTTTATTTTCGCCAAATAAATCTTCTCGCATGAATCCAATTGAGTGTCCTGATCAAGTCTTTTGAAAGTAGTAATTGTTCATACTAATAATAAATCACACCAAAACTTTTGGTGCTCCTTTGAGAACCACACCAAAATTATTTTGTGCACCCACGATTATAAGAATGATTTTTTTTTGGTAAAATTACGATGGAATGTCCAAACAATTTAAATACCTTTTTTTAATTTCTTAAAATGTTTCAAGAAAGATTTTCAATAACTTTGTGGAAGCTGTTCTTGTGTTCAAATAAAAATCATGTGATCGTAGAAGGAACGAGCAAATTTTCTTTGCTTTGCACACAGTGCACATAGTGCTGGCCAATCGGAGTAAGTCATCACACTCCACCGCTGAATGTCCAAACATTTCAACGTCAGCCACACGGCCACAGAGGTCCTCTTCCTCTCCCACAATCCACACATCCAAACCCCACTGTGGTTCCCCACAAATCTTGCACTTGCCATCATTTCCACATCATCAAACCGAGATCGCAAACATTTCCCAAACTCCTCTTTCATCTTCTCCTGATCTCTCTATTTATGCTAGTGTTAGATCCCCAATCCCGGATGTGCATTTCTCTCCCTTTCCACCGTCCTCCTCTTTCAGGTCGACTTTCACAGGTTCACCAAGTACAGCCTCGCTCCCCCTAAGATTGCCAATCAAACCCACCTCTCCGATTAGAACAGTTACAATCATCCCAGTTGCTCCCAGAACCTCATCTCATCACTGAAGCTTTCAATTTCCCAATCACCACCTAACAATCTCCAATCTCCAAACCAATCCTCCCAACAGTCTCCTGGTCAATAATTGACTTCAATCTTCTTTATCACCACTTTCTTGCAGAGGAACCTTAAAACGGTTACGGTCTCGTGCACCTCTTTACAGCAAGGTGCCCATTGAATCCACGTGGATCAAGCTCATCTTTCAAATATGAGCATAATACAGGTTTTATGGTCTCCACGCCTATGACAACTGTTCAGTCACTTCCACGACATCTGATGAATGGTATCAAAGATCCCGAGTGAGTGTTGTCAGGACAGAAGACATATCAACAGGTATGTTAAATGTTTGATATCCTTGGCACTCATGCACGCATGAGTATTTCTACTGCGCATGTGTAATTTTGTATTTTCTCATGAGATCGTGCGACATGAGCCTTATTTTTTCCATCAGGGCAGCGAAGACGAAAATGTCCAGTGATTTGGCCCGATATGAATACAGCTCTTCAAAGTGTATTATAAATATCAATATTTAACAGGTGGCAGAGAAGAAGAAACCCAAGAGGTACCAAAACCATTTATTAAATTTTTATGTTCACATTTTCAGTGATGAATGAAATTCTAAAAAGAGAAAACCCTGCGATTGGCTGGCAATCGGTTCAGGATGTACCCCACCTGCTGCCCAAAGACGGCTGGGATAGGCTCCAGCACCCCCCTGCAACACTTGTGAGGATAAAGCGGATCGGAAAATGGATGGATAGAAATCGAAAAATATACCTCTGAAGCAAAACTGACGAGCACAAAGACGAAAGTGCAGTCATGGAAGAAAAACAGTACTGTACTTTTTGCAAAAATTGCTTTCATTATCGAAAAATTGCTTTGATTATCAACAAATTGTTTCCATTTATCCATTATGACCTTTACTTCCTCAATGCTCAACTGTATTTATCGAGCAACTTTGACAAGAAGTGCAACAATGCGCTGCAAAGTGCAACAATGCGCTGCAAAGTGCAACAATGCGCTCGATACGATAAGAGTGAACGTTAAAACGCAAACTACAAGAAAGAAAATAGTTTCATAATAACATCAAACAAGCAAATGAGTAAATATTTTCAGACCTGCCTTCACTTTGGCATTTTAAAGAGGTCCACAATTTTATTCCATCTTGTTGCAAAGTCTAAACGTGTATACTTGTCCGTCGCTGAATTTTTTTTTCAATTAAGTCCTCTCTCTGATTCCACTTTATTGCCGAGTGTTATCCCCCTCCAAATGCCAAATCTCCCTGGGGTGCATTCCTCGCCAAGTGAATGCCGTGAGTTCCATGGAGACGAAAAGTCCCATTTACTGCCAAAATTCTAAGCAAAAGTAAATGCTAGAGTGACAGCAGTTTAGCATGACACCCAAAAAAAAAAGTACAAAAAAAAGGAGACATTGGTGCTGTTGTAAACGGACTGCTGATTCACAGAGGCGCAGAACGAAAATCATGGGTGATGTCCGGCCCCAAAAATTGCAGGGCTGAAACTGTCATGTTTCGGTTTGTGACCAGCAGGTGGCACTGTAGGGCTCTCCCTGCAACTGCACACCTGTTGGTTGTTATGTAATTAGTGCTTTAAAAGGACTCCCACCCTGAGCACTCATGTTTGGGTCATTGTTTGTTGGTTGGTTCCTGTCATGGTTCTGTTCTAGTTTTTTTGCTTCAGTCATGGTTTTGGTTTGCTACTTTGGATTCCTTGTGTTCTTAGAATTTTGTTTGCTTCGAATTTAGTTTTCTCTGTGTTTTTAATTTTATCAATACAACTCGTCAAGTCCACCCTGCTCCTCCCTCCTGCCTGCTTTTCAGGGTCCACCACCACCGCGCAACGTGACAAAAACTGTGTAAATAGTGACAAAAAATAGGCAAAAACAAATGCTAAAAGAGTGGAAATGTATGAATAAAAGAGAAAGGGCAGCTGTTTGGAACAGGTTCACCGACTGACAAGCACCTGTTTATTTTGAGTTTTTGTTTTTTTCCTTGCAACAAATAGGTTGATTTCGCACAAATTTATGTGTATGACTTTTCATACCAAAACAGGCTACTGTTTTTGTTGTTGTGACTTTGCGGTCGCCCAACCTCGGGTCACCGTGTGAGTCGCTTGCATGACTTGTTTGTCACAATTTAAACCATCTTTTTTTTCCAGGTTTGGGACCGGCAGTGGCTGAGTATCGGGGCACTGAAATTCTTAGCATGGAACGGAAGCTAATTCAAAGATTGGCGAAATTCTGGTTCAGCTAAAAAGAAGAAAATAAAACCTCATTATTTGTCATGTATACACACATAACCACAACATTTGAACCATCACAGTCGAGGACACGGCAAACGTATTGTATGCTGTGAGTGGCACACTCTGGAGCAGGGGGATGTTTCAGAGCCCGGGGAGCAGTTCGGGTATCAGTGTCTTGCCGAAAGACACCACAGCTGTGTGGAAACCAGGTGCTCTTGAATCGGGCCAGGACTATGATGTAACATTTTTTTCACCCCCCCATATGTTTTGTTATTAACCACATCCAAAACGTGCTGTTGGTGTTTTTGTGCTGCAAGTGATTCGATTTTGAAAATTGCCTCCCGTGTCCCAACTTTTTGCCTGAAGATGCTTTCCAATTTGCAAGCATTTCTCATATCACAAAGGCCTCCTAATAGGATTTAGAGCAAATATGTAAGAACGCAGAGCTTACAAGAGAGATGAAAATGAGTTTTAAACCCAGAGGAGTGCCGCTTGTGTGCTCGAAAACGAGAGAAGAGGGACAATGCTTCTCGATCCAAGGGAAGATTTCCTGAGATATCTCCTTTATTTTCAGCATCCATTCATCTTCTGAACTGCCGATCCGATTTTTGTGTTTATTTAACACTGTATTTCAACGTTTTCAAATTGTGGTTGGATGCAAAAATACATACACCGACTTGTGACCCCCCCGACTCCCTTTAAGGAGTGCTGTTCAGTTTCTCTCGAATTTAATACATCTCATATAACTGAAACTGGTGTTGTTTGCCGATTATACCAAATATTTTCTGGTTTGGTAAAACCAAACTGTCATAAAACTTAAATAAAACAAAAATAATGTTGTTTGGGTATTGTAGATCAAATCTACAAATACAAATCAAAATAGATGGGGTACGGATTCTGATTGACAGGGTTCCAGAACATACATTCTTAGGTGTTATCATATTAGCAGTACATTATGAGTGTGTCGTGCTTGGTATACGTGCGTGTTTTTTCTTTCATGATACCCTGACGGAGATAACCAATGATTTCTTGGTCATTTGCTTGTCGCCAAGGGGCAGACCTCACAACCTCTTGAGTTGTGTGGTTACAAGTGTATGTGTGCACGTGACATCTTATGGTCACCCCTTTGTAAGTCATTATGTCAGCTTGGCTACACCACCGAAAAATACGCCTCCCACCCCATGACGGGCCATGCGCGCCTGTGGTCTGAAAACCCGTTATTCAGTGAAAATGAATTCTCGTAGATTTCCATGCAAGTGACAGTTATTTATTGTGCTTTTTTTATTGTTTTCTTTCAAACACTGGTTGAGCCCCTGCCCCAAACGATGTCAATTGTACTGATTTTCGCTATTGATGGGCCAACCCGGTATCCCCCCGGGAATAGTATATATTTTACTGCTGGAAATGAGGTTCCTCTATGCACTTAAAAAAATGACAGATGCAGAAGCAGGCTTACAGCCATTAAAAATAGCAATTGCTAGTGGAAATGGGTGTCATATATATATATATATATATATATATATATATATATATATATATATATATATATATATATATATATATATATATATATATATATATATATATATATATATATATATATATATATATATATATATATATATATATATATACCCTTTAACAAAAAAATGCAAAAAAGCTTTAGTATGCCTACTCAATCTCAATTGTGCATGTTTTTGTTTTAGGTTGGGTAATACTGGGGTGTTATTTGTAAATCACAACCCGTCTCATAATATTACGATTAAATCAGACCACGCATTAACATTTATTGAGCCACATGATGCTCATTCTGGTTTACTCGCCTGCTCGAGGCTGTGATATTACCAGCATTTCTTAAATGCGCATACTGTTGCAATTTAATCTTATTCATTTTTTTTTTTTTCATTTTTAATTTCCTACTATGCTTCCATAGCAAATGTCCTGGGGGGGTGGGGGGGGGGGGGTGTTCCCATCAACATTCTGGTGCATCAAGCTTTTAGTATAAGTGTGTCCGTGTCAAGCCTGTGAGGTTGACAACGAGTTCTTCCACAAGTCTCCTTGTCTCAGCGGGCAGTCAGCACTTCGGCAAATACAGCTACGGTCTATGCCACAATCGTTAAAGCTCCTACTTTAAAGAGATGGAGATGGGTGGGAGTGGGGTTTGGGAGGGAGCAGGAGGTTGGACAGGGGATCACCTTGACAACACTTCACACTCATTTAAGTCCCTCGATCCTTCCATCTGCCCTCACTGTCATTTTATTTTTTTCACGGCAAGCCTGTGATCCAACCGCGTTTATACGCTCCACCAAGCAGTCAATCAGAAAATCAGGTTGTTAGTGTGTAATCGATGTCAGCCATACATTCACACAGTCACAAAACATCACTTGAACTGGTTCAGTTTTCATTTGGTGTCATTGATTTTAACAGGCAATTGATTTGAACAAATTATTCACATCCACCTCAGAGCGCAGATGTTGTGGGGTTCGATTCCGGCTCCGGCCTTCCCGTGTGGTGTTTGCATGTTCTCCCCGTGCCTGCGTGGGTTTTCTCCGGGCACTAAGGTTTCATCCCATGTTCTAAAAACATATGAGTTAGGTTGATGGAACAGTCGAAATTATCCATTGCTGTGACTGTGAGTGTGAATGGTTGTTCGTCTTGTGCCCTGCGATTGGCTGGCGACCATTTCAGGGGGTACCCCGCCAACTCCCACAAGACAGCTGGGATAGGCTCCAGCACACTTGCAACCCTCATGAGGACAAGTTTCAGAAAATGGACGGCTGGATATTCAATTAATTAACCGAAATGGAACAGTTTCAAGGGACCCAGCATGATGTGCAACACATGGGTGGCATCCTTGTTATGGTGCAGATACTCTGTCGCGAACATTTAAATGAATCAATTATTATACATTTACATACTAATCAATACCTAAGGCCACTTTTGGAATGGAGAGTGATAAAAGAAAAAAAAAGTCAAGTTGGATAGCTTTAAAAATGCTCTGATATATGTCGTCTATATCCTCAACTCTTCTCTGTTCACATCCCTCAGGATTTTCCTCTTTTCTCTCTCCTCAATTCAGACAACTCTGTATATATAAGCCATGGTTCTCTGTAGTTTTCTTTTGAACCTCACGGTTATTCCCACTTTGGAAATTTATGTTCATGTTCCAAAACACATAGGGATGTGTGGAAGTGCATACTAATGGAGGACAGCTTGACTCGGTGAGGCTACTATAAATTGTGCCAACAGGGGGTAGCAGAGAGCACTTTTTGCCACCACGAGTGGCATTTCATGCGCCATGGCAGGCTGTCAACTTACTGTAACCTATTTCAGAAGCAGGTGAGACCAATAACACTTGGCACAACAAATGTAAACATGAAGCACAACGCAAGTGATTTTAACTTCTCACTCGCTTTGGCAATGAAAACTTTTAATGGAGGCCTTTTGGAGAGATAAGATTCGTATCTGATTCTGCACTCTAAATGTGTCACTAAGCTAAATTGGTGACTAATCTTTAGCTCGCCGTGTCTGCGTTGTAACTGATTGAACCTATCTGTATGTGCCGGCGTATTTCCCAATCCCGCGCATCGCTCAGTTTGACTGTGCAGGTGGTGCTGTAGCACAAAGTGGAGATTCTGTGCCAGTTGACAGGCAGGAGCGGGATCTGTAGGGGATGAAATGCAGGAAGAACGAACACCGAGTTAAATCATCACACAGACACGTCACCGCACATCGTTCCTCAAAGAGGGACCGGGCCGTTTGTGCACTTACAATGGACGGTCAATCTATTACCATGGAATCGGAGGGTCATTGGGATCATTTCTCTATCTCACGCTTTATTTCTTTGAACCCATTTCACCCCCCTCCCAAGCTCCCTCAGCATACATCAGCAAGTACATGACTGTCGTAACTCTGCCATCCATGGACTAGTGCAACATGTTTGCAATCTGAATCACAGTCTCATTGTACATGTTTAGGCACATGTACACAGACACAGTCCCAAGCCAATCAAAACTCATGCATTTGATATATGCTCCCTCTGTAGCGTTCTGTCATGGTGAAGAAGGAGCTGAGCCGTAAGGCGAAGCTCTTTATTTCCTGGTTGAACTATCGACAGTACGTTCATACCCTCAACTACGGTCATGAGCTGTGGGTCGTGAGCAAAATAACAAGATCTCAGATACAAGCGTCGGAAGTGAGTTTCCTCCGCAGGGTATCCGTGAGCTCCCTTCAAGATAGGATGAGAAGCCCGGCGGTCATCCGGGAGGGACTCAAGTGTCGAGCCGCTGCTCCTCCACGTTGAGAGGAGATAGATGAGTTGGCTTGGGCATCTGATTAGGATACCTTCTGAACGTGTCCCAGGTGAGGTGTTCTGTGTATATCCCACTGGCCGGGGAAGACCCAAGACACGCTGGAGAAACTCATCCCGTCTGCCATAGGAACGCCTTGGGATCCCTCCAGTAGAGTTGGAAGAAGTGGCTGGGGAGCGGGAAGTGAGGGCTTTCCTGATGATAGCACATGCTGCATAGTGTCTCTCCTTGCTGTGCCACATTCCGAGATGTGATTGCATTTCATTGTCGACGTGAGTATTTAGTAAAAAGTATGTGTGTATAAGTATGCCCCCCCCCCACCTCCCAAGTCACTGCTACTGTTGTTCATCCAATATCCACGACAAAAGCATTTGCTTTGCTGTGATATTATTGTTGCACTTTTGTGATCAGCTTTCTTGTTCCTGTTATTCACACCATGAGTCGCGTGTCATCCATTACATCGTCACCCTAACCGATTTGAAGACTTCTTTACCATTACAGAAGTCAAGTTTGTGATGGGGAGAGGGGACAAAGCCACTTTGTTGTGCTTCATCAATCTCGCTCTCGCTCTGTACTGTTGACTGTGTAATGGATCATTAGCCACTTGAAGGACTTCTGCTTTGACAGCTTGCTGTTGGCGAGGAGGCCTTAATATGCTGCTTAATGTGTGTGTGTGCGTGTTTGGCAGTTGTTGCTGTTTTGTGTGTATGCATGTAGCAGGCATAATCGGCGCTGGAGGCCTTAAGATGAGCAGAGTACTCTGAATATCGCACTGAGACGTGTAATACCAGATTAACACATACCATACTGAGGGCTTCCTAAATAGCTCCTGACATCTTTCACACACACACACACACACACACACACACACACACACACACACACACACACACACATGCACACACACAAACAATGATAATGCTTCAATATCACTGCACAGATCTTATCTGTGTTGTTCCTGTTTTTCAGTATTTTTGGTTAGGGGGCTTAAGACAGGAACTAAGCCTCTAATTTTCTGTAACTAGCCTACAAAGGATGCGGTTTTAAAGTCCCATAATCATACAATTCAACACTTTTTCCTGGAAAAATATGTCGCAAAGAACCAACGTCAAGACTACAATCATGTATTAAAGTTTGACCAAGGTAAGATTTCCTGCAGGTGTACATACCCATGGTTGGATCGGTCTGATTATTTTTTTACCGAACGCTATTTCTGGCTTCGGGGCGTGCGTGCACTCTCAGTAAGAATCCTGTGCACTTTGATAAGTGAGGCCTCTGGTATCCAGGCTTTTATCTATGCAGCTCTTGCATTTAAATATGAAAAGTAAATAGATTTACAAAAAAAAAAAAACAACCAAGGTGAGACTTGAGACAGAAGTGCAGGTGACAGAAATATAAATGGTGATCCCACTGTGACAATTTTTTACCTGGCAACGTGAAAAGTACAACAGCGATATTTTTCAAATCTGACCCCCAAGCCTCTTTCGTATGTGGATATAAATCAGATGTGTATCCTTCCGACTGCAGTCTGAATGCTCAGGTTGCGCTCATCTGACCCATTTGTCATCATAATGTGACAAACATCACAATTGTTTGATAAAACAGGCTGGCGCGAGAAGCAATGGCAGAACAGAAAACAATTCAGTGGTGAAAAGAAAATACTGGCTGGGTTGCAAAAAAAAAAAAATTGAAATTGACCCCCAAAAAAATGCATCAGGATGGAGACCGACTGGTGAGAAAAAGCTCCGATTTGACAAGAAAAAATCTGAATTGCAGTTTGTGCACGTGTGTGTGTGTGTGTGTGTGTGTGTGTACTGCATTCAAAGTGAAAGAGGGACACTTACTACTTCTGTCATCAGTTTGTTCTTAATTAAGGTCTAGGGTGGCACTGTATCAGGTCACGTTGCTCATGCATATAAACACTGTCACACACACACACACACACACACACACACACACACACACACACACACACGCACACGTCCCAGCACCGAGGTTACCTTTGAAGGTGATGAATTAGTTTAGAGGATGGTGCCCGTGCCAATGGCAGCTGCTGCCCCCTCTGTGTAGGTACTTGCAAGAGTGCAAAAAGATAAACACCAGGAACTCAAGCCAGTTTGTCATCTCGGTAGCAAATTATTCAGGCACTCTCTTCTCTCTCTCTCTCCTCCTCTCTTTTTTGATCTTGGTGTTTGTGTGTGTGTGCGTGCGTGCCTGCTTGCTGCTGTTTAGCATTAGCCCTACAAGCCATTGCTTTTCAAATCTTGGCTATCCGTGTCCTCAGCTGAGTTCACCTGCCCCACCTCGTCGTCCCTCACCAATGTATATTCGAAGACCACATGGCAAAAAAAAAAACCAATAGCCAAATGAATAAATCATGCCTGCATTTACATTCACATTTACAGCCAAAAGTGGATTGATTTGAAAGATATTATGGAATGCCTCCCGAAAAGAAAAGCCGGTTTTATTGCCAGTTTTAATCACTCACGGCCACCGGGACTCTAGTAAATCAGCTGCAATCATCACGAATCTGACTGTGAAAAGGCAGCTGCAGACAGACAATAAGGGAGAGACAGGGAAGGATGATCTTTGTCGGTGTCTACTGAGTTTATTACTTACGAAGAAAATGGCCTGATTGAACTGCCATGTCGATTTTTAAAACACCACTTGGGATGTTTGCATGCACTCACGCTCACTCGTATTCACACTCTCTACAGCGTTTGTGTGTAATTTCATTCAGGAGCCACCGCCAATCAAAACTTTGGGCACTTGTACTATGCATGGACTGAAGAAATCCAGAGTGCAAAAAAAATATGTTTCCCCGTGGGGTGAATGAAGTGATTTCTTTTTGAAAAAACGTCATCTTTGATAACAAATAGCCCGAGGCCACGTCTTTTGCACATTTACACAAGGGTGAAATACTCACGAGCATTTGGTCGTGGTGCATCCACACAGCTGCCTTTCAGACATTTTGCCGAGGCTTGGTTCTTGGGCAAGGTCCTATTTGACGAGTGATCGTTCTGGGGCGTCGTTTGCCTCTCACCCAAAGTCAACTGGTATAGATGACTCCTTTCCCTATTTGCGGTTGCCATTTTCAATTTTTTCTGTACAGGTGCCCTTCATGACCCCAAACTCGAGGTTTTCTAAAAGGTACGTCAGGTGTACTCATTTATGTATCCCATCCATCCATCCTGCCACCAAGGAAGTTGAAAATAGTAAAAAAAATAATGAGATACGTTGTCCGTCTGCCACATTCTTCAACACGGTACAACACTCAGACATTTAGACCAGACAGAAAAAGAGATTAACGTCATTTTTATGACCAAAGTTGAACACATCCGTAGCGATGGAGGAATGAAAAATTCTCAAAACACGAGGGTGTAAATGTCCTTTTATTTGCAGCCCCGGCAGCAAGTGAGAATGTGATCCGGTTCCATCGGAATGTGTTTTTTTTCCCCCCTCCGCTTTCCCGAACCGCGTACCCATTTCTCCCTCGACATGACGATCCATTTCTGCAGCATTTCCCGCACTGATTTGCAACTTCCTAATTACGTTCCTGTCTTCCTCCTTAGTACTGCTTAGTACTTTTGTTGTTTATTTATTTGTAGTCACTCCTTACGGTCTCCCCGGTGTTCCACACTAATTTCTCATTCAATCCCTCCATGTCCACCCCAGTTTCACGGCACGTCCCCGTGCCCTGTGTAAGCAACCCTGGACCGACTGACAAATCAATACATCACTGTAATCGATCCTGTCGTGTGCCGGGGTGTTTAATGAAAGCCCCTCCTTCCTCTTTCTCCCTTTTGCACTTGGGTTATAGCAAAGTCCAGTTTAATGCGAATGGAGCAAAGGCATCCGTGTGCAACAAAGCGCTACTCCGATGTGGGAGAGGGAGGGGTGGCTGACCGGCTAGTGAGGTAGATGTGATGGGTGAGAGGGATTTCAAGGGGGGTGAGGGCAGGTTGTGGTGTTTCGGGTTTACCAGCACAGCTCCCATGGTGATGGATCGCTCAGTTGGTTAATTTGAAACGGTAAACTTTCGGTGTCAAAATATTTAACCTTGGGGAGAAAAGCACATTGTGCCAGATGTGACTTAAAAGTGTGTTTGTGTAAGTTTGCACTCACAGCTTCTTTTTGACAACATCAGTCTCGTCCTGCTGCTTGCAGTTTGATCAATTGCAGGATGTTCCAGCTTTGACCTACTCCCGCTGTGGAAAAGAGGGATGCAGACTTCACGAAGGACATCAAGAAAAAGTCAACCGCGAGTGAAAGAGAAATGTTCAAAAGAGACAATGGTTGACAAAAAAAGACAACAAAATGGATCCCCGTGTGTATAGTTAACGTAGAAGTTACTGCGCAGCGAGTGTTTCAATATTAATTTAAAATTTCATACTGCGAGACAGATGCTATGCATTATCTCGCCACTCCATCCATCCATTATTTGGACCGCTTACCCGCACGAGGGTTGTGGGCTTGCTGAAGCTTAATCTAGCCAGTAGGTGGGGTACACCAGAACCGGTTGCCAGCCAATCGCAGGGCACACTGAGACAAACAACCATTCACAATCACACTTAGCGACAACTTAAGAGTGTTTCAACAACATACTAGGCATGTAGGAGGAAACCAGAGTACCCGTAGAAAAGCCACACAGGCAGGCGGAGAACATGCACACGCCACAGCGGAAGACCGAGGCCGGATTCGAACCCATGACCGCTGTACTGTGAGGCCCACATGCTAACCAGTCAACTACCTTGTCCTCACAAGGGTCGCGGGGCATGCGGGAGCCTATCCCAGTTGTCTTCGGGCAGCAGGCCGGGGACACCCTGAATCGGTTGCCAGCCAATCACAGGGCACACATGTGATGCTTTTGTCATGTGAATGAGTACATAAAAGATCGACTTTAACAAAAAATGCAAATTAGGCATCATGCCCTGCATTGTGAATGCAGCCAACGTATCGGAACAGGCAAACTTCAAAGTACGATCCTAAAATAATTTCATTTCATGTCAAACTCTGATTACATTACCCTAATGGTTTAAAAATGGTCAAATCATGAAAAAAATGCCAGACATTTGGCACATATATCCTGAACAAGCCTGAAAGGAATGCAAAATGCTCCGAACGCTGAATCGTGATTTCCAGCAGCCTGTAAAACATTAATGAATAACACGGGAATATTTGAGCTCATCCCTTTCCTCCCGTTCACTCTTCACACTTTGTGCTCTCTTTTCACAAGATTTGCTTCGTCCATTTTAATGAGAAACACCTGTTTAGAGCTCCTCATTAGGCATCCCTTTGTCAGGCCCCTTTAGATTTGCGGTGCGCCTCACCTGCGTTGAGTGCGCGCGTGCCTGCGCTGGTTCAGTAATGAGCATATCAGAAAAACATTTTGCAAATGTAGGTGGTTGTGGGTCCTGCTAAATGTTTCATCGACTGTATCATGTGCTCTGCTTATCCTCCGCAGGATCGCAAGGGAACAGGATGTTATCAGAGCTGAAGTGGAGTCCAGCCTCCGTACATCAACGGTAATTCAGAGTCGTGTTGTATTTAAAGCAGAAATGTATGGCTAAAGATGACTAGGATGTGTTCCACGGGGCCCCTTTCAGCTATTTGGGAGACGGTGTACTACTATATGTTACGTAAAAGTTATTTGACAAAAAAAGTTCAACTCAAATTAAACTTAGAATGAACGTCAGAACTTTCAAAAAAGGGGAGCAGGAAATGCCATTTTAGGCCCATGTTGAGATCTCAAGTATTGGGACACGCGAGATGTGTTATTGTGTGTGTGTGTGTGTGTGTGTGTGTGTTTGGGGGTCAGAAATGACCACGACACCTAACAATGAATCACCAGTGCCATTGTGATGCTTCAAGCAGGAAGCTCACAGACGGAAGTGGCCACTGAGCTTCGAGTGTCACAAAGCGTCATTAGCAGGTTGCGACAGAGATACCGAGAGACTGGAAGAGTCACAGAAAGGACGTTGCTCGTGTCATGATTTGTTATTATGTGATGACAATACCACAGTTTTCATGCAGGTCATATCATATTATTTTGTTGTATTCATCATTAAACCGGACCGTGGGGCAAAAAAAGGTTGGCGACCGCTGTGTTAGGGTGCTTGTGAGTGTATTTTTGTACTGCAATTGTTGGGGCTCAACACACAGCTAAGCAGTCGGCGGCTCACGTTTTCTTCAAGCTCCATATAAAAGCTTAAGCTACTTTTATTCCTTCCGAAGAAAAAAGGGAGAATGTCAGCACATAATTAAATTAGATGAAAGGCGAGGAATGAGCGACTTCCTCCTCCTCCTTAAACACAAACGACTTAATCCGAACCTTGGGCCAAATATGAGACAGACGGCTACAAGATCATGGGGGAGGATAAACATCCCTTTCTGTGCATCTCTGCGTTTTGTCACGTGTCTCCTAAACGTCTTCATTATCTGTCTGAACCGGCTGAATATTTTGTCTGATTTTTATTTTTTTTTTTAATGTATCCTTTCATCTCCCCTTTCCCCACATGCTTGCGCGTGTTGTCATCTCTCCTGCGCCCTTGTTCCCCGAGTTCACTTTGCCCAGGTCTCTGAGAGCAGCGAATGCACCTCCGGCGACACTCGTCATCGTCAGATTCTGCGGGCATTGAATGCATCGTTGTGGAATAATAATTCTGTCACAGATGTCATTGATCCGTCACTCCGCGTATGCCTGGAGAGACTGACAGGTGATTGCGATCTGCTCCCTCAAACGATTGCTTTCATGTCGGACGGTTTTCATGCATGAATACCTGGCTCCATTACTCTACTTTGTAGTCATGGAAATTGCTTTTTTAGCGTGTTAGCCGTCGCAGAGTAAAATAATTTGGTGGGGAAAAAAAACTACTGGTACTTTTTTTCCTCTATTATCTTTATTTAAGGTGCAACAAAAAAAAAAAGCCAGGGGGCGGGGGCAGCCGGATCATACAGTAACAAGGCTCGATCGCCACTAAGTGAGAATCAACTTTGGTTGGCAGGCTACTCAACTCAACTTTGTTATGCATTCACAAATGACGTCGTCGCGTCCTCCTTACTACCAGGAGAAAAAAAAATGTTGTCCAATCACATTTATTTTGAAATTCCCCAACCTTTGTGAAGTAATTGGATTACTCCCAAAGAAATGTTTGAAATTCCACTACATTTTTTAAACACATAAATAAAATGCCAACAGAATTTCAAGACAAAATGTGTTTGATTAAAAGTATTACTTTTCCTCTTCCCATAAAAAGTGCTTGCACTGTGAGAAGCCATTTTCTTACTTTTTCTAACCCCTACAAATTTGGTATCATTGGAAAGCACTGAATGTCCTCTTTAGTGTAACACAAGGAGTTAATGCGATTGGATGCACTGGGTGGGAGATATTTAGGTTGACAAATGTCCTCTACAGAGGACAAATTTGAACTACTGGTAGTCAGGAGGATAGTTGCCAAGCTTTGATGTTAGCTTTGTCCACATTTTCATCATGTGCAATTGGAAATGAAGTTATTTGATCTCAGGATATCGGGCAGTCTCAGTGTTACGGGCTTACCCCTGTTGAGCCCCCCTCACGCGCACCATCTTTCACACTGATACAATAAAAAGGGGGAAACTGTGGATACCTCCCCCAAAAAAGAAGGGGAAAAAAGATAAAGAGGATTTATACAACAACAGTCATTGCAGTGGGAGTTCTGTTTGTATTTTTTTTGTGTTATTGTTTCTTCTCTCGTATCCCCACGTGAGGCGGAACAAAAGCACAGAAGTGTCTGCTGCACTCACAAGCAACACACTACAAAATAGCGTCTGCGGGTCACAGTGGGTGTTGTATTTTGTATGGGGGTGTTGCAATGCGCATGCTTGTTCCATGTGTGCAAGCCAGCATGGAAACCTGTTGTTCCACCAAGTCTGCAGCAGACCTGAGGGAAACCACATGACTGCTAATTAGCGGCACAGAGGGAAGTCACCCCGGCGGCCAATCAAATCTGCTTTTGAAACCGTTTTCCCCCCGAGACGCCTTAGAAACGGGGCGGCTGAACTACCGAGGCGATGGGATATGATGTTCCAGCCGATCACCAAATTAGAAGAAAACGCTACGGGAAATGTCCGACTGTGTCACTCATCGTGTTTTTCTTTGTTCTGCTTGCTCTCTGTAAGTGCAGTTGTCTTGTTCAGCCATGTTGTCTTTTCCGAGGGTAAATGATGAATCCGTTCAGAGACAGAGGAGTTCATTCAGAGTACATGCTCAGGAGGCTTTGTTTACGTCACGGAGCATTGGAATCTATATACAGTACCGCAGTTGATCTGATGAGCACGCATACTGCGCTGTGTATGTCACTGCTTAGTTATGTTTCATCATAAGAAGCCAAAATCATGAAATAAACGCGGTGACGTTTGATGCGCCATGATAAGAAAAAAAAAAGATAGATGGGCGGAGACAGTGGCATACATTCAGGATGACAATATGACACATGACAGCGAATTTGCAATGAGTTCAGATAAAGGGGGCTCATAAAAAAGCAATCTAACAATGCAATGAATTGGATCAATGCGGTCTATAACTGAAGGGGATCCTATTCATCTCCAAACCAAATGAGCGGAGCTGTACAGTGCACACACATCTTAGCATTTTCTTCATGACAAGAGCCAATAGATTACTTTGAAACATATGATTTGGAGGACCCCTTCCATCTGCACTCCTATTTATTATTCATCTCCCCGTCCATCTGTCCCTCACCGAGATGACAAAGGTCAAACCGTCCTTTGAGCCGTGTTTGTGCTGACACACATATGTACACTTGGATCAATACGCATGTATGTATTGTGCCGTTTCTTTGTCACTCCGATGTGTGAACCCAAACAGGCTTGCTTTTAATCCCGGAAGGGACAACATGCCCCCAACCCCGACCCCCACCAAGAGCTGTTACAGCGAATTTTAACATTCCTTATTTCCTCATAAATTAACCACTGGTCATGTAACAGCAACAGAATGTATATGTGTTTATATACTTAGCACATAGTGTTGCAAATGAAAAAAAAATCTTCAAAAAGTCAATGGAAAAGGGAAACACAAGCAAATCCTTGGATAATCGCTTCACTGCATGAGCCTGCGGTATATGAGGTCACACATGATATGAGTGTTAAGAGGCTTATTGTTCCCTTTACACTGGTTGATTTGTTGGACCCAAGTGTGGTTCCGGTATATTCGAAGACGGGTCAAGTGGAGGCAAGTAGATCATCGCAAAGCATAGCATTGGCTCACCGCAGGCGTAACGGCATTTCTCGAAGCAGGAAGAACTATAAATTGTACTTCTAATAACAATGGTACAGAAACGGGATCGTTTCACACCTTTACGTTCAACGCGACGGGCAGACACCGTGGAGGAGAACACAAAGAGAAGGCAAGCGGATGATTGGCTGACCTTAGGTGAAGTTTATTGGCTGACACGGAAGGAAGAGCGGTTTATGTGACGGAATGAAAGCAGTGATCGACTGACAGCGGGCGGCGTCTCTCCCAATGCCGTTGTCATGGGGGTTGCAGAGTCAAACTTGTGCAACCACTGAAAATATCTTCCATACGTTGACATTTATACACTTTATCATTGAACACTTTGTTGTTCTCAGTTGCCATGACCTTGAAGTGACTGCAGGCAGTGCCTGTCTAATAACAAGCGCCCACTCAGTAACAAATTGTTTTCCAATTTATTTCACCCTCGACAAGATGTGCACTTGCGTTACCTTCTGTTTTATTAGTTTAAATGACCGAAGAAATCAGATTACGCCATTTGCTGTCATTTCAAGTCCTCCGTCATTTGAATTTTTATGGAAGTCATATGTGAGCTGTTAATGTCGCTTCTAATGAGAACACCTGCCTTCATTTTTTTCCCCTTGTCAGATTTATACATTATTACAACCGTGATTACTCGGCGATGTTATAACTTTGTTGGCAACGGATTTAAATATATATTTTTCAAGCAAATAATGACCAGCCTATAGTTAAGAAATTAGCGATTATACGTTTTAAATATTTCATTTTTTGGGGAGGAGGGGGGGCTTGGTAACTAACAAAACTATTTTCTTATAGCTTTATTTTATTTTCTTTTACATGTTTATTTAAAGAAGCCTTATGTTAGAAGAGTTATCTACCGTACAAGCAAGGCAGCTTTAGTCGTTATTTAGATTTTTCATCCTTTGAAACGAATCATTTTGTATTCATTTGCAAGGCAGCATATTTAGTTTTCTGTTCAATTTGAGTTAAAAAAAAAAGTCAGCGCCTGGGCATTACATGTGAAAATTAAGAAGACGAAATCTTCATTTCATAATCAGTCATGCGATGTTCTTCTGTTGGAGAATCATCAACCCATACTGCATGAGTGAGGGGGTTACTCATGGCGTGACGAAAGGTTTTGGGAGTACAGAAAGTGTAGGAAAGTTCTGTGCTACAGGAAATTGAACCTATAAGACATATTGCTGAGGACATTTAGTCTTGCTATTACAAACAATGTCAAATGAAATAATTCAAGGAGAAACACAGAAGACTTTTCAACACATAAAACAAAGGCACCGAGGCGACACACTCACTTGTATACTAATCGTCATCACACCAAGAGTGACGCCCTCCATGAAGGCTGGGTGCCTCTGACAACAAACTATATCTAGTCCTAGTCATCACCAAGCCATTTCTAGAATGTGGAGCCCAGCAGTTTGCATTTTTAACACATTAAATACAAAAAAATTGTAATGGCAGAGATGTCCTTTAGGGGGACGTCAAATCACGAGGGAAGAAATCAAAGTGGTTGAGGAAATCTCATAACAATAGATCCACCGAGGACATGAGGGAATGGGAGAACTACGTGCAATTTGGATGAGCCAATGCATCGCATTTTAGCAAGAGGGCAAGGCACTGGAAAGATGGAGCGGGATGAATTAAGGCAAATGATCTGGATATTTTACAAAGCAGACGCAAGCTTATGCGGAGAGAGCATGGTGTGTTGTGATCTAGACCTCATTTGATGAAGGGAAAAGGCATCTTATCTTTTTTGAATATCTCTCAGATCAATGTTCTACAGGATGTGCAAAAAATGCGCACTTTCTGGTCTGCTTTTCTTTCGGGTACATCCACACAATCTAATGAAAGATGCATGATATAGCACACATGGCCTGTCTCAACGTGTTTGCCATATCAAAGATAACGATATTCCATTTTGACTGACACTGTCACAAAGGTATTTATTGAATAGTACGTGTGAACCATATCTAGTGTATAGTCAGATGTAATCGTATGGATCTCAATGAATTAGAGTGTGGGAAACTAGTACTAGCAGAAGTTCAAGTCAAAAAAACTCGTCTTTTCTCAAAATTCATCAAACTCATTTAAATATGTAAAAGTCTTAATTTAAAAAAAACTCTAATGATTATGACTTATCTAATAAAATCTTCTCATGGGAATGACAGTATGTTGCTCGCATGCACGGCTATTTTTACTTTGTTTGGAGTTGGAAAAACTAACAGTCAAACTTTCTGTGACGACTTTCTAAGACTGTCCAGTTTTGTGCAGTGCGAGCTTCTAAACGTTCACTAAATGTCCCAGTGGGGTGCTTTAATCCTGCGCTTAATTTTAAGAGGCATTTCCCTGTTACTGACTGGTGCACAATCCATGCATTTGTCGCCCTAATCCTTATTTATCCTCCTCTCTTTAATTTACATCGCGCCACCTGAAAGCCAAAGCAAGTCACTCGGGTTCAGCCAGTCACTCCGTTCTTCACAAAACAAAATAAATAACTACACAAACATCTGATAAACATTTGGTGCAGGCAGTGTGAAACGGTAATGGAATAGCCAATTGCAATAACGAGACATGCTGTATCCTCTGTGGCAACAAAAAAAACAAAAAACGATGGAATGTTTGAACAATGCAGAACAAAAGTACCCACTTTAATTCTCATTTGAAAAAAGCCAGGCTTTGTTTGAGCCGCATTGATTATATGGAAAACTTTCTTGTGTTTTCAAATCACGCTTTCCTGCCAGAGTTGGTGGAGGTGCTCTAAATGTGTGAGCATATGTGAATTTGTGCTGTTGTATAGAGTAAAAAAAAAAAAGACTCACACTTGCTGGGAGTCACACAACCTGTGTTCATTATTTGGACACAAATGAAGGGGTAGGGGGTCTGTCCATCATAGCTGTTAGCTTAGCTCGCATCCTCCTGTTGCCCACCTCCTCCTCCAAAGTGTCCAGGGAGCAGCCCAGGACAGAGCTGGCCCTCCTGACCATTCGGTCCAGCCCATGACATAAATAGAAAGTACTGTATAGAAAGACTTTCCGCAATGTAAAGGTACCATCGTGCAGTCGTACCACCCGATGACAGTTGTGCGACAAAGTGCAGAGTCATCGAGCCGAGTTCAAGTGATCATGTGGTGCAATACAGTACTATGACAGTTGTGCTGTTGGTCAGGTTAATCGTTGCACCATTTTTAAGCGACCAGTGGCAGTAATTGTCGTATAACTTTCGTTGTGCAATTAGGCAGATAGCCCTTGAGCGCTTTAAAGTGTCCGGTGCTGTGGAATATTGATCAATGACAATTGTTTAAGTATGTAGGGAGCTGGAACTACAATGATCCGTGCAGCGATACTGTCCCACAGGGGTGTGCGAAAATGCAAAGTGCCGCTCTAGGTTTGAGTCGCTATTTAGGGAGTTAATGGCGAGAGGGCAGAAGCCGTTAACAATTTTTATGCGAGAGAGCCCTTTGCGATGGAAAAAAACAAAAAAAAGACAGCATGTGTGATTGCTTCAAACCCTTTGTGTTTGAGGTGGTTAGAATAGAGGATCTTTGACACATGCATTAAACATGTATTGTCATGAATTCAATATTTTCACAGCAGGTATTTTGCACACATGCATCTATTCTGTCCATATTTAGAATTGTATTTTAGTCATACATTTGGTTGAGGAATGGTCGTGGTCCTGTGTGGCCCCACAATTGCACCAATCAACAGTTGTGGTCGCCCATCCCTTTACTATGATGATTACATTGGAGCAACAGAACATGATTCAAGTCATTATTCTAGCATGCAAAATCTCTGCAGTATTTGCGCAAACTAAATGTATTCCCTGACTGAAATCGGCTTGTCCCTTGACACCCTTGGCTCAGCACTGCTCTTTAATGTTCTGCTGCATTCTTCCGTTCCATATGCCCAAATCATACACAATCTGTTATTCTTGTTGGTATCCAGGCACTACGGCGAATGCTCCGTTGCATTTCAAAGTGCTGAAGAATGGCACCCCTCCTGCCTAATGAATATGCTTTATGCGTGCATGCTGCGCCGGAGATCGCTTGGATAGTTAAATGCATAAGTCTCAACAATTCGATGGCACGTATAGGCACGCACACAAACACACATACAAGGATGCACATTTGGTATCCTCTAAAAAGAAACATCCTAAATAATGACGGCCCTCTCGTTTAATGGCAGTTCAATGAGCCATCCAAGCAGAAGTCAGGGAGAGATTCATGAGCGCGAACTTGTGCACGTCTGTGTTTGTGTCTCTGTTGCAGATGGCAACAGACAGTTCTCTGGGCCTCAGTGTAAGTTATATGAAGGATGTGCGGGGTGTGCTGGAGCCTATTCCAGCTGTCTTCGGGCAGTAGGCGTGGTACACCTTTAACTGGTTGCCAGCCAATTGCAGGGGATACATAGAGAAACAACCATCCATGCTCACATTAACAACTCGGGACAATTTAGAGTATTCCATTAATCTGTTTTTGGAATGTGGGAGGAAACCGGAGTACCTGGAGAAAACCCACGCAGGCACGGGGAGAACATGCAAACTCCACACAGGGAGGCCGGAGCCGGAATCGAACCCTGCACCTTTGCACTGTGGGCTGCCTCTCCATTCTACCAGTCAATGAAAACTTGCAGATCACACAAGAGGAAGAAGAAGAAGGGAGAGTGAGCCCCGTGTGATTCAGGGCCATTGTTCAAGATTGGTCTTCGTTGTCCTGCTCGTAAAGCAGTGGCCTGTGAATCCTGATGATTCTCTATTTAAACAAGAGCCATCTCCTCTTGAATTAACTGCCGCCTGTCAGCCTTAATGTGCTCTGTAACTTACTGTGCTATTATCAGGCTGGATCACAGCTCGCAACCTTTTCTACCACCATGACATACAATTACAACTCATTCAATCTACCCTGCAAGTATAGAAAAGGCAGAGAGCATACTAATGATATCCCTTGACACTAATTGGCACTTTTTACAGTAAAAAATTAAAATCACTAACTTGATAAACGTGTATACTGAAGGAGATCTGCGTTTTACTTTCAGTGAAAGTTGTACTCAGCAGGTGCTATGGATTCAAATAATCAAGGTCCACATTTTGATTTGGTGTTGATAGGGCTTTTAACTTGAAACTCAAACAAAATATACAGTATATGAATTTAGATATACAGTATGAATAAATATGTATTTACAAACATGTATAAACTCATAAAAATGTGATTTCAATACATTCTTCGTGAGACCAGTCTCGGAACTGGTGTTGCTTCTTCCTCCAGATGTGTAGGCGATGGACAAGTGGATGGCATGTAACCATGCCAGGTGGGGAGTGTTCTCAATTTAGCAATTGAAATTAAAATGTTGTATTTAAGGTCCAGTAAAATTACATATAATATGATAATATTTCTATCAATAGTCAAGAATATTTTTATACTACGTAACTTTATTGATTTCATTGTTAAACAGGCGTAGGTAGCAACTGGAAAGACGTTATCAAACCGGAAGATGGAAATGTGAAAACAAGGAATTGCGTCAGCATGAAGCAGGAAGTAAAGACGCCGCGTCGGCTTCAACACAATACAATTGAAGGTCAGTTAAATCCAGCGCAGTCCACACACATTTTATACTTCTGGGAGCATCGTGGATATGGACATATTTGTGTTGTTATTAATGCACATATCTGTGATCCTTTTCTTGGTAAATATGTTAACTTGGCGATGTTTGTAAAAACGTTCAGAATTATGCAAGCACTCGCTAATTGCGTAAGCACGAATACTTTTTTGGACGCGGTGCAGTTACGTCACGTGATTACGTGGGTGCACCGTGACGGACGGCAAAAGATAAAGACTGCCGAATCGAAGTGGACGGAAAACCGGAACGTTTTAGCGATCGTTTATTTTTCTATCATCTAGTCATGACATCCACCACTTAAACTGCTGTGTTGTAATCAAATCGATGACTTTTCCGAATTCACACCGTTATTATGTTTTCAATGCCATATTCCTTTAGACTGGAGCTGATTTAATGGATGCACACCAGTTTTTTGTTTGTTTGTTTTTTTTTTGCTGGCTGGGTCCCAAAAACTCTTAAAATTACAGTAACCAGACACATGTGCATTTGATGCAGCTTTCATTATTGGCCTTGTTTTGCAGTATGATACACTAAAAGAGAAGTCAAATTTTTCCTAAAATTGGGCCGCTGCTGGTATGTCTCGCGCTAAATGCTGGCAACTGACGCCGCACATCACAGTCTGAGTGTAATTAAGTCATTTTTTTTTAACATCTTTAACTAGCGATTTAATATTATTTCGGAGAGTGTTGTGTTCTTATCGTCGTGAGCAATAGTTAGTGATGGCAATAAACACCTCTGTCTTTGGACATCGAGATAATTGTGCATTATTTTCACATCTTCAGTGAAGGGCAGAAGCTGTGGGACATTCCATTTTGCCTCACTCTGATTTCTGAGGGCCTGTGAGGACACACATTCACTCCACCCGGTGTGACAGATTTGTTTGAAGACCCGTGCATTGTTGACGGCATTGTCATCACCTGAACTCAATCCTTCACATTCAATAATATTTGCAATTTTCTTGAGCTTGTGGCCTAACTTCAGCGCCAAGGATGGTATTCTGAATGCATTTGTTTCCTCATTTTCCTTACCGCTTCTATCACATGAGGGAAATTAACTGGCATGATGAAATCCACCGTCCCTCTCTGCTTTCCATTTCTGTTCCCTTGGAGAAGCACTCGTCCTGTCTCATGCATCTTTTGCCGGATGTAGTCATGTTTTGAGACATCATATGCCATGTTTATCGAAGAGGTGTTTCCTTAATTTCAGAATCTTTATTTCATCTTCATGCATAGCAAGCACCATTTACCAAGACAGACTACTCTGTGGTTGGACATCTACTTCACAGGAATGGGCTAGAAGTAAACTTCTAATTGAAGACATCAATTTGTTAAAATTGCTCTTTTATTTTGAAATTGTTCACGGCGTAGCGACTGACTTGATTAGTTTTTCAGACACTGGGGCATTGCGTCCAGAATCCATTCACAAATTGTGGTGTAACTCGTCCGGCGCTGCTTTCCTGTCTTAGTAAAGCTGTGTTCGCCAAGCTACGATGCCACTCTCAACTTCACTCTGGTCATTTCTGTCCATTACCATAGCAACCAAGCAAAACAGTTAAAGCCGACCCCTTGCACCCAGTTGACCGTATCGCTATTGTGCTGGCCCCTTCTTCTCTACCGTGGGGTTCACCGGGATGTCAAAACTGAGCGGCACCTCGTCCGTTTTGGTGATGCGGTTAGGCTGGATGTGTTTGTCGGCAATCTTTTTGTTGTATTTCAAAATGCTAAGTATGCTTGTCCCTGATCACTTGCCGTAGCCCAAGCGGGAATGTGGGGATTGGTTGAGAGAACAGTTGGTCATGGAAGCCAAGTGTTAACATGATGTTGCAGTACAGTTCCATGGAGCTGCTGTTTGGAAATGGATATTTTAAATGTATCTCATATTAGCTATTGTATTTTGCAAGTGGTCATAATAATCCTTAGGCGTAGAAAAAAAAGTAGTGTGTTTCCGGTAACCCGACCGACCGAGAATTTCTACCTCGAAAAAAAACTTTACGGTCTGCATTTTTTTCAAACCTACATTTTTGTTTAATAATAATAATAATCGTACATTTCATTTATATGCGCCTTTCAAAACAGTCAAGGACGCTTTACAATCAAAACAAAAACAATAAAACCACAGACAAAATTGTAAATAATAAAAGGAAAGATGAATTTAGAGCGTTGACATTGGTGCAAACTCTCGCGATATTCACGTTGAGCGTGCGCCGTCGTTTGCCCTGTCGTCTGTCAACAACATTGAATCATGGCGGCGGCCACGATCTCCGACAACAGTTTAAACCGCGTTTTGTGTGTTGCAGTCGCATGCTCGCACCATAATATGAAGAAAATAGCATCCACTGCTGTATCGAAAAGATTCAACGAACTATTTGACGAACACCACGGGCCGTCTAGGACACGGGATGCAGAGGTAACGAGATGGCTGTAACACCCAGTCGCTGGGTACCCAAGGGGGTTTCAATCAGCGGCAATTGCTCTCGGACTGCAAGGGAAGCTTGGCTTCCCCTAAAATGTCAAAGAATAAGTGATCAAATATATGAATGTAAATTTCATTGTGTGTACATGTCATTGACTAAATATGCACTACAACGTGCTCAACTTTTGTTCCGAATCAGCTTCTTCTTACTGGTTACGACGCGACTCCCTTCTCATTCATCCCGCAGCTTCGCTGTGCTTTAAACGGTGGACGCAGAGCGTCTAGTCTAGTGAGTTCAGGGTAGGTTTTCCCAATGCGTTGAACGGAGACGAGTCATTGGATACAAGCTGGTATTTGTCCCGCCCACGCTCGTCGTCTCTGGGACTGGATGGCAATGGGAGGGTACCGGACGCCAGACTTTTCTGCATCAGATTGGATGATATGTCTGAGCTTGTGTGCCAGTTTGATTGACATTGAAATGAGCCAATCACCGAGCTTTTAGTGTAGGCATCGTGCGAGCATTTTTTCAACTCGCATTCTGTTCCGAGTTGAGCTGGAGACTTCTCCTAATCATTTTAGCGACACTCTTTGTTGTAAACAAACAACTAGCGACAAATTAATCTTTTATTTCTGGTGGGTTTTATTGTAGTTCCTATAGTTGTAAGACACTAATTAAGTACCGGGAAAAGACGCCTTGTTGGTATGGCAAGGTCACAGATCATTTTCTTGAAAAGGAACGGAGCTAGAGTAGAATTCACGTATAAATAAACGGACACATTTTATGATGTCGACCAAAATTGAGCTTCCCCTCTTTGACAGTCGAGCATCCGGCACTGGTTTCAATGTCTCCTTGTTTTATGTTTTATGGTTATTTTGTTTACGTTTTTGATGGGGGAGGGAGGGAGAAAAAAAGATGAAGAAAAAAAAAAACTTTGTCCGACCTACCGACCCTATGCTGAAATTTCATGTTACCAGAAACACACTACTTATTTTTCTACACCTTATTGTAATAAGAATTATTATAATAAATAGTTGATAACAACAACTACCAATTTCATTTTTCAAAAATGCCTCTTCTAGTCGGACAACTAAAGTTTAAACAACCAACTCATACTCAGGACTGTAATCTGGCTCACGCATGTGTGTGTGTGTGTGTGTGTGTGTGTGTGTGTGTGTGTGTGTGTGTGATGAGTATTTGATGTTTTGAGTCTCACTACATCCTCATTTCTCAGATCAGAGTATTATGTTGGGACCAGTTTCTAAATAATACATGAGGTCACTTGTTTGTTCCATCAAACAAATGCTAATTTTATTTATTTTTCATTGTGGGTTTTTTTTTTGGGGGGGGGTCTGCTTTTAATCATAGTTTATTGGCTTGGACCTTTTGTCAATTATTGATAGACCACAAACACCACTTTATTATAATTGTTTTCGGGGCGTTATAGATTAGACTGATCACTGATTGTGGAGTGATTCACATGCCTGCTTAAAGTCATGTGTAATCGTGGGTGTGAATGTTCTGTCTCCACAAGTGCCCCATGATTGACTGATGACCAGTCTAAGGTGTAGTCTGGCTTTCACCCAGTCTGATGACTCCATCCTGAAAAATGATAAGTGGTTTAGAGAATAGATGGATGCGTTTTACTCCATGACTAATGCTATTGGGAGATGGATGAATGTGTAATTTTTGATTGTGAAATCAACAAGTTTACAATGATTGCCAAGCATTCAACTTCAATTGATTCAGCTCCTGGTGAAAATTACATTCAATGTACATTTCCAACATTTTCAGCATTTTATGCATGATAAAATCGAGAGGTTTCTGGACCTCGGGAAAAGTATGGCGGACAATGAATGCTTGCAATTAGCCATGTGGTCTGTTAGAGTCTATTTCTCCTTTTAAACACCCCTTGCCTACCTTTTGAACTGCAAAAAAAAGCGAGGCACGTTAAACTGTTTGCAGATTAACGCGCCTCGCCCGTTGCACATTATGCAGCACCAAGCTGAGTCAAGAATGTTAATTATGTGAAATTTTGTGTGTGTGTGTGTGTGGTATGCTCACTGGTTAAACAGACCCCGACGGGGAGAGCCTTTCAAAATGGTCCTCTCTAGTCCACATCCACTCCCAACAATGTGCAGACAAAGTGCAACAGTGTGCGGAAGGCCGAGGAAAGAGAGAGTAGGGGGAGTAATCCAAAGCGAGAGCGCGTTAGCATCAAACGGTTCATAGTAACTGGCCCTAATTAGCACCAGAGGGAGAAAAGTAGTTATTAGCTGTCATAAGCAAGTTTATCAGACCCAAATAGGGCGTACAGACCTGTGTGTTTGCGTGTTTATGTATGTGGGAGTACTGTATGCATCTTCATGGGGTTTCATGTGAAGGAGATCTGCAATGGCATGCACAAATAAGTAGCAATTTCTTAGCGAGTGTGTGTGTGTGTGTTTCACAATATATATTTGTATATGTACGGAGTACTGACAAAAATGCCACCCTCTGATAATTTCATATTTAACTGTGTCTGAAAAAAGCAAAGCATGGAGAGTCTCTTTCTCCCAAATGCATGCTTGCAGTCAATGAAATGGAGCGGCAGACTCTTGATGATCTCATTTATTTCTCACCCATTTCCTCTCTTTATGCAATTATGATATACAGTACTTACTAACTCTGGGGAAATACATTTACTTGACAACAGCAGGTTTTGTGGTTCAATAAAAAATAAAGTGGAATGTGTGGTACCTTAAAACGTTTCCTGATCTCACCGTTTTTTTTTTTGCTGAATTTCTGTGCAGTGGTACCTCTACTTAGGAAATTAATTGGTTCTGGAAGAAATTTCTTAACTAGAACATTTTGTAAGTAGAGACGCCTTTTCCATGTAAATGACCTAATTGGTTCCATACTGTATTTTTACCTTTCGTATCTTGAAATTTCTTTCGTAACAAGAGACAATTTTTTTCCTATTGAGACGTTTTGTAACTTGAAAATTTCGTATGAAAAAGACGTTCGTAAGTAGAAGTACCACTGTGTTGGATCCCATTCTATTGAGCAAGTGGCCATTATCTTGTAGCAAGTCAGAGGAAAGCATATTGTTATAAAACACGGAGCACTAAAGGGAGCCAGCTTTTTTTTTTTTTTTCCTGACAGCATCAACCGAATCTTCAGAGCCTTGACATCTTGCAAGATGGCCCCCCACACACACATTTTAAAATGATTGTGACTACTATTATTACCCAATTACACAGAAGAAATTGACTATTTTCCTTATGACAATAACACCACATCGGAATGAACAGTGGATGCCTTCAGGAAAAAAAGCTGACAATAAAGCTGACTCTCATAATCGAAAGCATAACATTCAATTACTGCAGCAAAAGAAAGTCAGCGTATGTACATTTGTTTTTTTTCCCTTTGCTACTAATTTCCTTTTATTTTTTTTCTTAACTCACACCTACTGTTTGCATTATCATATCTTCCTGCTGAGGGATGTTATTGTCTGAATACTTCTAATGTAGAGACTCATTACCCATTTCCAAAGTTATTGCAGCTTTGTGAGTCTCCTCAATAGGAGCCCACGACTGAAGCAGGAAATATGACTGAAAACATGAAATTGGACTTTAATGAGTTCAATCCCCGTGTGCTTTATGTTTATGATTTGTATCCCATGGTGAATACATTGTGTGAATTACGTGAAGTTTTCAAAGGAGCCGTGCCTTTTGGCGGTTAGGAAAGTAATACACATTAAAAAAGTGGGAAGTAGCTTTTTAATGGGACATTCAAGTGGCACTTGTCTTGACAAAAAGTTACAATTCAGAGATGGTGTCTGGTTCTGGATCTGGAGAGAACCGAAGAGGTTCACGGACCGGGCAGGCTGCATTAGACTGACGCCGATGCAACATTGCGACCCCTTTGTTCCCACAACCATCAGATTTTGCTCCCCGGTGATGCCAGAGCAACACCGCCATTAGAAATTGACACAGGGTTTGTGTTTGCACAGCCATACCTCATTCACAGACACACACGCCGTTGCTCTTTCCTACCCATGCATCAGTCAGCAGACAGACAGCAGCCTTATGAGCAGCAGGTGTGAAGTGCAGCAACTTATCAGCCATTTAGCAGCCGACGACCTGTGGAGAAAATGGCCCTGTCATGATAAAGTGTTGTGCCGCACGTTCAATTACAGGTCAGGGGGCAGCACACATATTAACATGCGGCATCCATCACCACAGGTATTGATTGTTCCTCTTTGTGTACGCGTACGGTCTGGCGTTGTGTGCGATTATGTGTGTGTGTGTGTGATGCTGTGACGGATGCGGTTGGAGGGTGTTGGGTCATATCATTCAACTTGAGAGGCACCAGTGTTTTTTGCTTAAAACTAAACAGAAAGAAACAGCCCAACTGACTCCCGGGTACTACAAGGGACAATTTATAACGTCGTATCAGCTGGGGTTCCAAGCATGCCAAGCAGATACAACATATAGTGTCAACCGCAGCTGGCCAAACCTGGTACGTACAACACGCATAAATATCATTACTGACTTTTAAAGTGCAAGAAACACAACAAATATTAACAGAAAAGATGCTAGCTCACTGGTTTCATTTTAGCAGTAACCGATCACGTGACCGAGAAGCGCGGCCTCGACCTGTGTCAAGAGTGACATATTGTTGACGGATGCAACAGAGAATCCGGAAATTTTTCAAAATTAAATATCTTTCAGAGTCAGAAATAAATAAACGGAAGTAATGTGAGTTATTTCGTATTTCTGTGCGGCCCGGCACCAAATGACCCACGGACCGGTACTGGTCCGCGGTCCGGGGCTTGGGGACCACTGGGTTAGAGTATAGGAAATTAAATACGGTAAGCGTTGTCCATGTGGCTGATTATTTTGGGCGATGTTTGAAGAGCCATCGGCCAGTTTTCCATATGAGCAAATGTCAGGAAACATTGCGCTTATTGTAGCCATTCAAACAAAGTTCATCCATTGCAGCCTGGAGGGCGGATTCCCTTCTCCAGATCTGTTTTATTTTTTTTTTTTTTTTACCCGATCATCCTGTGGAGTAAAGATCAGGGGATGTCGTTTTGTCAACTGTATGGATGCGAATCCCTTTGAGACTCTTTTGTGATTAAGGGATACATGAATAAATGTTGACTTGACTCATTAAAAAAAAAAAAAACTTTGGCACCCAGTAGTCAGTATAAATGCATAAATTGCTTTAATTCGCAGCTTGCTTTCGGTTGACTTTCCTCAGAGAAACTCTGCTAACACATCAAGGGTTGAAGAACAGCAGAACAAGAACGCTGAGCCAATCAATTCGCCGATAAACACTGCAACATCAGTGAGGTTGAAGAGAAAAAAAAATCTTGCAAAAATTTTCGACTGACAAAAAGCACAGAGAGAAACAAAACAAAAACAAAGTGCTGATGTGCATGTGCAGACATTTAACTTTGCGCAGTGCTAATGCCCAAGCATGCATTGTCATCAATAACACTTGAGCCTGAGAGAAAGTCAATCTGGAGTGCACGACAAGAGTGAGATGCAAAGCGCAGATGTGTAATAGAAGGGAGACAAGAAAAACACAAGGGTGAATGTGGGAAAAGAGAAAATATTAACCGAGTTAAAGAGGTGAGCTCAACAGCACAGAAACAGCACATCGTGATTCATGCATGGGGAAGGAGTCACCGTGGGAGTGGTGTGACGAAAAAATAGCAAGGCATTTGTTCGGGTAGGAAAATTTCGGCATAATTGTGTTGTCTTAGTGAGCCGGTTTCAACCCCTGTGAGGCTTAAAGGAAGCAACGCAGGGAATGTTATCCGGTGAGATGAAAATGAGCAATACAGAAATAAAATCACAAAAAAAACATCATGGGGGGCCAAGGCAAGCTTAATTTTGCATTTAAGTAGAGAAAGTTTTATGACAGTTTGTTGTTGTTGTCCCCCTGGCTGATGAATGTAGCTGTCAGGAATCATGTCCAAAAATGACTCATACCTCCACATATATTAATTATAGTAAAAATAATGGCCACCTTTATTTCCAGTGAGACTTGTAATAATCTCTTTAAGCCAAGACTTTCATTGGATATGACACAGTATTGACGAATTAAGACAAATAAGGGCGGTGATGGGGCTCATAAACGCTGATGGAAGCCTTTTTGTACTGAATTGGAAGTGAACTAGCAGGGAGTCGAACTCTCTCACAAACACAGACCGACACGAACATGCTCACAGGAGCGCAACACTCGCTGTTATTGTTACTTTGCATTCAAATGCACCTTCGGCCAGACCATTTTGAACTTCAACCAACATTTCTAAGAAAAAGTGGGGAGTTATCGATGTATATGTCTATTTTGCATGTTCTTTGGCTTTTGCGGCGTTGTGTCTCACTAATTCCAGCTACAACAAGAGCTGTGAAGAGAACTAGGCAAGACTGCCGCACAGAGTGAAACAGCCAAATGCGAATGAACTGAAAAATCATTCTATATATATACACACACACACACACACACACACACACACACACACACACACACTATTGCTAGGAAATAAGTGCCACCAATGATGTTGTCCAAATGTCCAATGTGTCCAATTCACGGCTAATTAACAAATGCGAGTGCACTTAACATTTCAAAGGTCGTATGCTAGCGCCACTACTACAAACATCATCTGCATGTCAAAAGGCTTTGCTTTTTGCCAACCCGGACAGCTTGTTTTGAAAAACATTCATGTCCCTCCCGGAACTCATTCAGAAATTTGATGAAATCTCACCGTTGGATAAGGCAAAAATGAGTTCATCCTCATCTATCACAAGTGCCAGCATCATTTAATTGAATAGGCCTGTGACTTTGGGCCATCCCTCTTATTGATTTGCCTCTAATTGATGCAATATCATTAACTACAAAATGTTTGCAAGCTTCCATAACCAGAGTCAAACTACATGTTTACCATTCAGAGGTGTTGATTTATAATTGTACATTCAATATCCTTTCACCAAACAGTTCCAGCCTCTGTTTTTTTTCTGTTCTGCTCGTGTTCTTTTGTAAAAGATAACTCAGCTCTACGGTGGTCTGACATGATTGGAATAAATATGAAGTATAGTGTCCCCGATGTACTGTATAATTCTGGAATATGAAATATCAGTCAGCCCTTGTGACTCCATGAAGGAACATGCCCTTGAGTTTATATTTACGAGCACCGCAGTCGATAGCACGGGGTCGATCATATTAGCCACGGTGCCCTCTGTGTGCTTGTTTGATAATGTGTTTGTCGGAATTGTGTTCTGCTGCCTTCGCCGCGGCGTGTTAGTTGACGACATCCACTTCATGCACATAACCCCGCATGCAAGAATTAGCAGGACGTTTGGAGGAGGGTAAACATGGACTATTTCATCAGCTGTGGGAGCAGGCGATATTTGTTCCCGTGGTAACAGCATTGCCGTCTATTTGATTCAGTTCGTATGTGTATTTGTATTGTATGCATCGGAGTCTGTCCCTGCCGATATGGGATGGAGGCTAATCTGAGTCCATTTGTTCGGAATAATAAGCCTGCGTTCAGCGTTTCACATGTGTACAAATACACATTGTGCGCAGAAAAAAAAAAAAAAAAACTATGGAGGCACATCAGGACCACAATGAACACATACTTTGTACTATAGCTATGTATTTTAAAGAGGTACAATTTTGAGATTGTTCATGTCATTTTAAAGGAGTCTCTGCTGTTTATTCTTCTCATACTTTCCCCTTGGTAGTACTTGTTATTTTTTACACTCCTCTTAGGGCAAGCTTGTGGTCACATCAGATTATAGGTCATCCTCTATCTGCGATGAGGTTGATGATCAGCTTCAACATCATCTTGTTCTCTCTCTAGCCTTTCTTCTGTGGCAACAGACCGCTTTGATTCTCGTCTTCTTTTGATTTTGATGGACAGTTGTGACATTTTCTCATCTTCTCTGACAATGGATTGATGAATGACACGAGTTCTCTTCCATGACCGCTCTGTCGCTCGGTGCTTGCTCATACTAGGTTCAGCTTGATCCCTCAATGTGTGAAAAGACCCGTTCCATATCTTGCGCTTTGCGGCTGAGGGAGCTGATTGGAAAACACAAGGGAACACATAATCTGAAAACGCTTATACTCACGAGGGTCACGGGCATGTTGAAGCCTAATCCAGTTGACTTCGGGCAGTAGGCGGGCGACACCCTGAACTGGTTGCCAGCCAATCACAGAGCACACATAGCAACAAAGAAACATTTACACTCACAATCACACCTACGGACAATTTAGTGTGTTCAATTAACCCCAAAAAACTCCATGCATGGTAGGTTTTGAAATGTGGGAGTAAACTGGAGTATCCGGATAAAACCCACACAGGCATGGGGAGAACATGCAAACTCCTCACAGGAAGGCCAGGGCCGGAATCGAATCCGTGACCTTTGCACTGTGAGGCGGTGACTGACCAGTCGACTCACCGTGCCGCCCAAAACTAAAACTAACAAACCCAAAACAACAAAAACCAGATCATTACATGGTCAAATTCAGTCCAGGATGATGGTTCATCAAATGTGAAAGTTGGCCAGTGTGTGCTGTATGTCTTTCCTATGTGACAATGAAATGCTCGGTGACATCTCTCTTGCTTTTTACTCGCACTCCCTTACTTGGATGTGTAATTAGGTCCCCTGACACATCTCTCATTGTTCAGACGTGTGTGTGTGTGTGTGTGTGTGTGTGTGTGTGTGTGTGTGTGTGTGTGTGTGTGTGTGTGTGTGTGTTGGCCATGAACAGGAAAGACTCCATTTATCACATCAGAGGTATGGGTCTCTACAGATTTGAGTTTAAGTGTTCGTTTGGTGTGGAGTGTATTCTTCAGTGTTCCTGTGTGTGTTGCCCTCTGCGTGAACGTGTGCGCGGAATAGCATCACATGTGCATGAGACAATATAAGGAAAGAGTTGAAGGACAGTGTACGTTCTTGGAACTAAAATAAATTAAATAAATGACACTCGAGTTTAAAAATCTTTCCTTGCATGTAGCATCGTCCACTGACTATGGGGGGCAGTATGGGCCTAATAATTTACTGTAGACACTTAATGAGTACATACCAGGCCCGGATTTAGAATGTCATGTTGTTGGGGGTGGGGGGTTACTGGTAAGCACGTTGGCCTCACAGTGCACAAGCTCCAGCCTTCCTGTGTAAAGTTTGCATGTTCTCCCCGTGCCTGCGTGGGTTTTCTCCAGGTACTCTGGCTTCCACCCACATTCCAAAAGTATGCGTGGCAGGTTAATGGAACACTAAAAATTGTCCCGAGGTGTGAGTGTGAGCGTGGATGGTTGTTCAACTTTGTGTGCCCTGCGATTGGCTTGCAACCGGTTCAGGGTGTCCCCCGCCTACTGCCCAAAGACGGCTGGGATAGGCTCCAGCCCGCCCCGCGACCCTTGTGAGGATGTAGTGGATCAGAAAATGTCTGAAACATCGAATTTAGTGGTAAAAGACGTCTAGATAATCTCACGGGTCAGAAAATGGATTAATGGATGTTGTGGTCGGGAGGGGGTACGCGCATGACAACAGTCTATTATGACTAAATCATAGAACTATGACTGTTCTGTCTGTTTATTTAGCTTTATAGCATGAAATGGAAAAAAAGCGCAGATGAAAAAATAGGTGCTAAATGCCATACCTACTTTGTGCAACGGTCCCGTTGAATACAGATTAAAATTTGTTTAATTGATTATGAGAACTTCAATAATATTCCGCAACCTTAAATATTTCATACCTCCGCAGTGGGACGTGAAATGAGCAAGAGCACTGATAGATTTTAATAAAACCACATTTTAATCAGTAGAGGTTATAGAATTACCAAAAACACCCTAAACACGTTACTGCATTAGCATATGAAATTGCTGTCAGATTTTCCGGAATGTTCCAGACAGAATTGAACTCTTCAAACGTGACCTGGGAAAGAATTGACAAAAATTGTATTTACACCCAAAAAAAAAAAAAAAGTACAACAAATGACGCTGGTACAATAGGAGGAAAACCCAGACAGACAAAAACGCTTTCAAAAGGCAAGGCCGAATAGAAATGGAAATTGCTTGTCGAGAAAAGGACAAGGAAACCCAAAACGCGTTTGATATCAACCCTGACTATGATTTACAACAAAAATACTCTTTTCAAAGGTAAATGTGAAAACATCCTGAATGTCAACATTAGTTCAATACATTATCAGATTCTCAATCTTCAAGCCTTGTTGGTCAAATGTGCTTTGAGAGCTTTGGCTTGTTTTGTGACACTGCTGACTCTTACCGCAATAGCTCACATGAAGCTGTCCTAGATGTGTCAAACTGGATCCAAAGCACAGACCCCTTATTTACCCCTCAGGTTAAAATCTGTTGTTATTCTCTTAATCTACAGCTATCCAGCCGATCGGGACCTGAGGGCAAGAAAGCAACAACAACAACTCTAAATTTACGTATGCTTGCGTTACTGGCAGCTACGGAAGTAAATTAGCTCATAGTAATGGAGCAGCCATGAAAAGTGACATTTTTTTTCCCCCCACAACATCGGATGAAGCTGCTAGTGAACAGAGACTGTGCGGTCTCACCCGCTTTTCGACATGAATTGCTATGTAGAGATATCAGGGCATAAGTGACCAGACATCACAGACACACCAGGGAAGGAAAAAACACCGACAGGACAAAATCATTTCAGTTCTCTGTACGGTATTATCATTCGGAGTCCATAGGGCAGACCTGCGTGTTATTGCACAGTTGCTCTTTTTAAATCCCTTCTCTGAGTGCGTCTGCATTCCAAATGCCGGTCAACAAAGTACACCACTTCTGCAAGCCCTCGAGCCTCAGGGCTAGAAGTATTGCAGACTAACTGGGGATTATTGGCTTGTAGTTGTCATTTCCACCTTGTTATCGGCCTTGAAGTGAATATCTCCATCGCAATGCACGCAGAGCTCGCGGGACTGTGCGGGCCTGAGCCAAAATAACCCTATGAACGGCGATTTGTTGGCCAGCATGCTGAATTATTGATTGGATCCCATGAAAGATGATGACGATGATTAGACTTTGTAGTGTGCCGGGTGAGCTCAGGGCCAGAAGCTTTGATTAAGAGGAGTGCCCTTCTTATCTGAGCGAATGGAAGATGAGCGATGAGGAAATACAAAATATGATACATTGATCAGTGAGCAACAACATTCAAACGTTGGTGCCATACAAAGGAAAAAACTAATTTACCCCAAGTTGGTGATGCATTGAGACAAAAAAACCCCACCACATGTGACTGAAGGTGAAAAAAATGAAGCATACAAACAGGATTACCCCACTGTCAAAACAGTGAATTTTTTTACACTGCATGGGCAACCGCTCTGGGCAAAGAGCCCAGACTTAGCTGATTTTTATTTTCTTTTGCCGAAGTAACTATACTAGGTAGATGTCATGCAGAATGTTGTCCAATTTTCATGCGTGCTTCCTCCCAGCACTAAAACTTGGGAGTTAAAAGTTTGTCTGCGAAGAAGAGTAAACTTCCAAATCCCGGCTGCATATTTTGTGTGGCTCGAGTTTGTTTTCAACGGTTCAGCGAGAAGCGGAAATGACAAGTACTGTGCTTTTCTTTGAACTTGATGATTTATACAGTGGCGTACAAGTAAGGTACAGCTGCTGCATAATGGAATGTTCGTTCCTACAGTTGGTATTGCCAATGCATTGCCCATAGAAGTGAAATATAGTCAAGAAACATTTTGGCCCGGATGCCTTTCTTTATTTTCTTTTTGACTCGGTTGCTTTGTTTTTCTTCTCTTCACATGTCCTCTGCAGCTCTGCATGCGCTTGTTTGTTCTGTCACTTTCTGTTTGCCACGTTTTTAGACCCTCTATTGTCTTTAAGACACTGGAGGGTTCCTTCTAAATTGGAGCCCATTCAACAAATGTGAGTGTGCCTCGAGGCAATAAAAGCTGTTGCTGTGCGGATATGTATCAGCACAGATTATACAGTGCGAGTGAGTGTACTTTTGCGGATGCCTGCCCTTGTGAGTACATACTCAATGCGCAATCAAATTGAATGTGGTTGTGAACACAAACCAGATGTGTGAGCTTACTGACCATGACTGGACCTCTTTGTTGAACGCATTTCATGACAACCTGGAAAGACACCAAAAGAGTCCAGTATGTTCTAAGAGTATTTGTCGAGCAGGAGGAGTTGGTGCGCACCTCAATAATGCAGTTACATCAGCTCACCTATAAACGCTGCTGACAGTTTAATGGCCCAGAGTTACAAAGACGAAATGTGAACATAAAGCATCCCAAATGTGCTCCCAAAGGCAAGTCATTTTCAACACTGCGTGGGGCCACATGTAGTACTGCTTCAAGTGCTTCGCTTCGTTAAATGCGATATCATGAATGAAGCATGACTGTAGCCACCCATGCAACCCAATACTGTCAAATGTTCATAAATCCAGGAAGTCGCCTCACCTCTCTTAAAGACATATCACTATTGCAATGTGTGGTTTGTACGTGCTTGTTTTTCCGCCACTTGTAAACACGTCTGCCTACACGATGAACATTGGATTGGACGTGACCTTGATGAATCGCCACCGCATTGCAGAGGTGAGCAAAATGGCTCAAGCTTCGAGAAAGCTTTGTAACAGCTGGTGGGAAATGTGTTACTTTACCTTGCGTGCCCGCCAGATCTCAGGTGGCTGGTCCAGAGCAGGCATGTCCAGCTCCTGGCCTGGAGGGCCGCCGTCCTGCCCGTTTTCCATCTCTCCCGGCTGCAACGCACCTGATTTAGATGAGCAGCTCATCAGCCGGCTCTGAAGCAGCAACAGAACCATCCTGATGATTTGAATCAGGTGCTTTGCTCCCGGAGAGCTGGAAAACAGGCAGGACAGTGGCTCTTGAGGACCGGAGTTGGACACCCCTGCTGTGGAGGATGTAGCAATAGAACCTCAAGGTTGATCAGACATAGAGCTGATGAATGGAGTCAATCAAGAACAATGCTGACACAGACTAATAAAATAAAGAGGAACTGCCCTTGAGTGAGTTTCAAGCCGGAGAAGCTCTGAAGGGCAGCGGCAATGTCAGCGACAAAGCGCTGGACCCTCTGGAGGACAAGGCCAGTGTGTGTACTGGCACTGAAGGAGAAAGAACTCTGGATGGCAGCCCACTGGCTGGCAAAAACCTCCAGGAATAAAGGCAAGGTGGTCATTCCAAAACAGCTGTCTGTAGGTCAAAGCCATGATACCATAAATCGGACTGACTTGGCCGGCATGTTGGCCGGGCGTCTGTGCGGAGTACTGCACACTGCAGGGCTACTGCCGTCTTCTTGGAAAACAGTAAAGAGAAAGGGAATTATGACCTAACAGGATTGAAAAGATATTTGACAGAAAATGTATGCGGTGCCAGCATGCTATCAGGAAATCTGCTGTGTTAATCGCTGCAATTTTATTGTGTTACGGGTAACGAGAGGAATGAAATCCAATGGCAGAAAACTTTCAAAAGCAAGTCGCTAAAGCCCCTGTCACACCTTGACGATTTAGCCAGCGTATGCCGACGTAGGAAAAATTTGGCAAATACGCTGGCGTACGTCGAATTAAGTTATGGGTAAGTTTTGTATACGTAACAGCACGCTGAAGCACGTTGGTATACGTCGAAGTACGTCGAGGTCGTCGAGAAATTTTAAGCATGCTTAAAATTTCTCGTCGTATGTCAGCGTATGGCTATACGTCCCGTATACGCAGGCCATAAGTAATAGGTAAGTTATGCGATCGTTGCACACGTTCAAACACGTTAAGTGTAGGTTACTCATATGTCCAAATACGTCGAGAATACCTACTAGCTGTTCTCCAACATCCGTGCCTTTCGGAACTGCAATACGCTGCTGCATAGCGTGCAGCAGCGTATTGCCGACGATCACGTGACGTAGTCTATAAAAAGGCTGGCGCTCGACGTTTCAAATCATAACTGCACTAGACATTGCAGTAACAACATCTGTTTGGGGACTATCCCCGGTCTAGTTAAAATGGTATAACCCAAGAGGCAAGGTGCGGCTTACCATCGTTACTGTGAGTTGCTATTCACGCTATTAAAGCAGCAATCAAACGCCATTATGACTTGTGTCATTAATAAACCAAACAACATCAGCGTCATGGCAAAGAAAAGTCTGGGAGCTCATCAAAGGTCTCGCAGAGGCTCAGCCCATCACAGCCACTGCAGCCTTCGCCAACTACGTGCGTGACAGCCTGGTCAGCATGTCCAAGCGCAAGTTCCGAAAGGCACGGACGGATGTTGGAGAACAGCTAGTAGGTATTCTCGACGTATTTGGACTTATGAGTAACCTACACTTAACGTGTTTGAACGTGTGCAACGATCGCATAACTTACCTATTACTTATGGCCTGCGATATACGGACGATAGCCATACGCTGATATACGCCGAGAAATTTTAAGCATGCTTAAAATTTCTCGACGACCTCGACGCATTGCCGACGTATACCAACGTGCTTCAGCGTGCTGTTACGTATACAAAACTTACCCATAACTTATTCGACGACGCCAGCGTATTTGCCAAATTTTTCCTACGCCGGCATACGCTGGCTAAATCGTCAAGGTGTGACAGGGGCTTGAAACGTCGAGCGCCAGCCTTTTATAGACTACGCCACGTGATCGCCGGCAATACGCTGCTGCACGCTATGCATAAATTAGACTATCGTTGGGCATAAGTTGTGTACGCCGCAACACGCTAGGCATTCGTTGGAATAAGTTATCTATAAGTTATCGAAACGTTCTATATAATTTACTGATACGTTATGTATACGTCCAGCCCGTTATGAATGCGCTATGTATACGCCCAAAATTGAAAAAAAAAATCGATAATTCAGCGTATGCCAGCGTTTTAGGGAAAATCTGAACGTCGGCATACGCTGGCTGAATCGTCAAGGTGTGACAGGGCCTTAAATGGGAGGTGACGTTGCTCTTGTAACCATTTCAAAAAACAGTGGGAGGAAAACTTTGCGGCGGTGGGCATTCCGTCAGTACCAGCAAAAGATCTGTCAGTCCGTCAGTACTCTGAAATATTGACAGAAGTGTTTTTTTCTGTAGATCTTTGTAAGGATGCATTGTTTGTCCACGGTATCGCCCCTCCATTTTTGTTGTTCCCTTTTTCAGTGTGGCCTGGGCATCTCGCTAATTGGTGCACCTGCCTCCCTTACGCACCTGCGAGTCTTCTGCTCATCAGCCGCTTGCAGCATAAAAGCCAGCCTAAACAGCCACCCGTTGCCAGTTCGTCAGCGATTCCTTCCTGCCGCACTCGCTTCTGCCCAGCCGTTACGCCCCACTGCGCCCTCGGGGCTCTCCTTGAATTGGTCGTTTTTGTTCTACTATTCGATTCCTGCCAACTTGACCTATCCCACTCCTAGCGAAATAAATCCTTCGGAGTTCATTGTGTCTGCGTGTGGGTCCTGTGCTCTTTTTTCCACTAAGCCTAACAATCTTGCATGGAAAATATGGAAAGAAAGTAATATATATGGAAAGATGTGATTGGATTGTTTTGTGCATTAAGGCCAAGCCAGACTCGGAGAAGGCCTCACTGTGAAATGAGGAAGAAAAGATTCACAAGTCTCATCGCTATCGCTGCTGTTGTCTCACTCCATTTTACTCTGTCTTAAAAGTCACCTCTGAAGGCTCAGCCGTTGGGTCACATTGCTTGCTTTGACGTGATGGTAATAAAGAGCAAGAGATTCACTGAAGCATGCCCATACTTTGTCTGGATACCCAGACTCCATATTTGAAAAAGGTCTATTAAACTACTTAGTTGGTCATAGCTCCAAAGTGCATTTGATTGGAGTACTTTTCCTTTCTTTCTAGTTTTGTTTTTTTGTCTTGATGTAAAGCACATTGTCCTAAGAGAGCAAATGAACGTTTCTTATTACCCATCACTTTCTCATCTTGTCTTTTTGATTGCCTGTCAAACTCCCGTCTCCCTTTCGCCTTCAATTTCCATCCCTTCGTATTCCCTCGTTTCTTTCTTAGCAAACCTGTCACAGCTGTCTGGTGTGTCATTCACACTTTGCTGACAACAGAGCCTCAAATGTGCCTCTCTCCATTTTGCCTAATCCTGTTTTCATCTCTTTCATGTTTATGCTCTCTTTATTTCCATCAGATGGGCAGGCCATCCTTAGGCCTGCATGAGGTGAATACCCACACAATGCTTCCCTTATAGATAGTCCAGTGGTTAGCACGTCGGCTTTACAGTGCAGAGGTACCGGGTTCGATTCCAGCTCCGGCCTCCCTGTGTGGAGTTTGTATGTTCTCCCCGAGCTTGCGTGGGTTTTCTCCGGGTGCTCCGGTTTCCTCCCACATTCCAAAGAAATGCATGGTAGGCTGATTGAGCACTCTAAATTGTCCCTAGGTGTGAGTGTGAGCGTGGATGGTTGTTCGTTTCTGTGTGCCCTGCAATTGGCTGGCAACCTGCAATTGGCTCCAGCACCCCCCGCGACCCCAGTGAGGATCAAGCGGTTCTGAAGATGAATGAATGAATGAATTTTTCCCTTATTGTAATACTGTATACACATAAATAATACTGCAACATCGTTAGCCCTCCAACAGAGTTGGATATTATCATTAAACTTAGCAAAACATTATCGTTTGATAAACATTATCCCCGGCATAAAAATGATATGGAGCAATTGTATTTTCTCAACTTTTAAGTATTAACAGCAAGTGGGAGAACTTTGTCAAAATCAGGAAAGTAACTCACTTCATCTTTCAATGGTGATTTATTTGCCAAATTAATCATCATTAATTGTCTTTGGTTTCTTACTTTTGTAAAGAAGAGTCGAAAGTCTACTCTACTTTGGACGGCCAAAAAAGAGAGTCCGTAGTGGTAAGATGACTATCATACTGTGCCGTACTTCTTCAGTGTTGCCTCCTAGCTTGTGTTTCTGAACCGGCGCATCGTTGTTGATCTGCCATTTGGGCATGTGCGCGCATAACAAGCTGCTTTATGTGTTCAGTAAATATAAGCAGCGTGATTTCGATATGGGTCACTTGATAGTAGACAGCAATGACTCGGTCATAAATATGCTCATAGGCACTAAATCAGAATTGGGACTTGCAGTCGGAAGGCAGCCGTAAAAGTGTGGTAAATAAAAATGGTAAAATTGTATCAGAAGTGTACTAAAACCCACCTATTCAAAATCACATTCATCTCTTCTTTTATTATTTGTAATTTTATTTGTGCTTTTATTGTTTTGTTCTTGATTGTAAAGTGTCTTTGAGTGTTTTGAAAGGCGCTTATAAATAAAATGTATTATTGTTATTATTATTAAATTACATTCCATAAAAGTAAAGATTAGATTCAAGAAACAGTTAAAAGAATCAACAATGCCATAAAAACAGTAAACACAATAAAACACCACATTCATGCCCAGTCTCATTACTGAGTTATAAGGCGTGAAAAAGTAGTGTGTTTCCGGTAACCCGACCGAGAATTTCTACCTCGAAAAAAAACCTTACGGTCGGCATTTTTTCCAAACAACCTTCTACATTTTTGTGTAATAATAATAATAATACATTTTATTTATAAGCGCCTTTCAAGACACCCAAGGACACTTTACAATAACAAAAGACACAAAACAATACGGGTGGAGCAGCGGCAGCCAAATGCGCCAGCGTTCACTAAACCCGGAAGTCAGAAAGAAACCACAAGGGAGGGATGCTCTCGCGATATTAACGTAGAGCGTGCGTGTCGTTTGCCCTGTCGTCTGTCCACAACATTGAATCATGGCGGCGGCCACGATCTCCGACAACAGTTTAAACCGCGTTTTGTGTGTTGCAGTTGCATGCTCGCACCATAATATGAAGAAAATAGCACCCATCAGAGATGAAGGTCCTCGGGATTTTCCCGAATTCAAATTTTTATGAAAATCTCTCCGGAGAATTAAGGAAATTTGCCTAAAATTAATGCGGAAATTAGTTGACAACATTGAACGAAAACGCTTTTGAGATCGTTGTTTTGCTTTCAGGAGCGTAGCCATGTTGAGACACTAACACTAGTAACAGTAAAGAGATTTTCGTCTCTTTGTAAACACACTTGCTAAACCCCATGGGAACGAATAAACACCGTGGACAAGACAGTTGTCGTAAAAAGTATATTTGGACAAAAAGGGAAACACACAGATTGGGAGAAAAACGTGTCCGTCCGACTTCGAGTGTCGTCTCGGCTAGCTTAGCTTAGTTTAGCTGTTGTTGTTGTATGTGACGTCGTGTGTGTGACGTCGGGTTTGTGACGCCGTTGCGTCGGCGCTGATTGGTTGAAATCAAAAGACGCGCTTGCGTACATGTTCGCGCTGAAGCACGCACAGCAGAGAGAGAGCACTAGCAGCGGAGCGGACTATCTATTGCTGAGGCTCGCTTAGCTTAAGTGGCGTCGCCACAACAGTAATAAGCTCGCCTCGCATTCTCATGGCCTCGCCATATCTCGGAGATGTTTTAAAATTTCGTCGAGAACGGAAGCCGCAAAGGGTGCAGGTGTGCACACAAAAGGAAGATTAATCATTGAATGTCAAGTATTTGAATAGCGTTTAGTGTAAACAAATTCATGCGTGATCGGCCAGGTGTGTGTGTGCACGCGCGGATTTTCAGAATAGTCCACTTTCATTTCTGATCCATTGATGTAATGTATCGAAAAGATTCAGCGAACTATTTGACGAACACCACGGGCCGTCTAGGTAGCTGTAACACCCAGCCGCCGGGGAACCCAACTCTCTCGCGGAGCGGGGGTTTCTATGTCTCCTTGTTTTATGGTTATTTTGTTTACATTTTTGATGGGGGGGCGGGGGAAGAAAATAAAATAACAAACTTTGTCCGATCTACCGACCCTATGTTGAAATTTCATATTACGGGAAATACACTACCTTTTTTTCTACGCCTAATCCCCGAATAAAAATTTGTTTTAAGACCAGTTTTCAATGAGATAGAGGAGGGGCTTGCTTGCCTAACCTTTGACATAATTCAGAATGAAATGGGGAAAAAGCTCGATCCCCTCTGAGCCTGCGCTTAGTCTTTGTACCTCCACTAAGCATCTGGTTCGGTGACCTGAGGAGTCTTCAATTAACGCGTGGTTTGGAATGATGGGGGCAGCCATAGTGCTCTTGAAAAAATTATGCCAACATTTTTGTACGTAAAAGAGTACATTGCATGGACAGGAAGTAGAAATTGTAAATGTTTTTACTGTAATTTTTTATTTTATTTTCCGAAAAACAATGCATCATTGCGATTTTGTCAGGTGTGGAACTAGTTATTTTCCTATGTTTGTCTCATTCAGTGGGATAAATCTATTCTAGACTGTTGGCTCTCAAACTGCAGAGCTGAAGCTGAAGCACCATTCAGTGTTGGCATGTCAAAAACAAAGTTACCCTCGGACTGGCTTAAAAGAAGCTGAGACTTTATATCATGTAACTACTGGAGGCATTTGCGTTGGAATATGTTGCGGTTACGGTACATGAAGTGCAAATAGAAAATCAGCTGTCAGGGCTCGCTTTCTTTTTCACGCAAGTCTTGAAACTCTGCTCTCATACAGCTTCAGTAAATACAAATCAGCCCATCCCTAAACTTCACACTTGGCACCTTTGTTGCTTACAGATGCAAGAAATGCAGTGCAAGAGCTGCTTCCAGTATTATTTTGCAGAGTTGACAACCCCAAACAAAGGCAAGTATGGTAGACTCTGGAGCGCAGGTGGTAATGCGAAGTAGAATTGGAGAATAAAGAGGGAAAAAAAGCACCTAGATGGATTGATTTTGTTTAGTGAAGTACCATTTAGTACTAATGCAATGCACGACACTGCAGATTCATAACAATCTAACCAATTCTGAGATGATAATATTAAGATGCAGGCTGCAGTTTTCATTTCTTATTTTCTGGGATGTGAATCAATAACGCCCTGCAATTGGCTGGCAACTGATTCAGGGTGTCCCCCGCCTACTGCCCGGAGACAGCTGGGATAGGCTCCAGCACCCCCCGCGACCCTAGTGAGGATCAAACGGTTCGGAAGATGAATGAATCAATAACGATACTACCGGTTCCAATAATATATTCTTAGATTGAATCAGTCTCAACTTCATGATCATCTGAAGGGTTCTTCCTCTTCACTCAAAATGTTGGTACTCTTGAGGATCATTTTGAGAGTCCTATTGGTCTCAATTAGGTTCAGGCTTATTTTTAAAAAGTGAGAGGGCAAGAGCCAGAGAGGTGGTTGGACCAACATCCACTCTAACAGAGAGACGTAACATTGCCAAAGTGAGTTGCCCGTTAGTTTTTTCCTCCAGGAGGCACGAGATAAGACGTGCACTGAAATATTGAGAGGGAATGAGAGCAATAAGAAAAAAAGCTTCAATAAAAAGGCTGACATTTTTGGGGAGCATGTGTAAGGGTGTGAAGATTGGCGAGCGTGGTTGAATCAGCGGTATTAGCCTCACAGCCCCCCCCCCAAAAAAAAAAACTGAAATAAATGAAAGAAAAAGTATAGAAAAAAAGACCATGAAACAGTGTGTGCTGGTGAATGGCCTTAATTACATCTATTGCTAAGCTTGGAAAAGGTCTAATTCATGTTTCAAACATGAGCCAGATTAATTAGAAGCAATATCTGAGCTATTGTGCCCTTCCACGGCGTCATTCAGCCTTCATTACAGCCACTTTGATACAGAAATGAAACCGCCTTCAGTCAGATTGTTGCTATTATACCACTGAGGATTGCTGCTTTTCAGCCAGAATTACACAGTCAAGTTCCCTTTGGGTTTTGCTTGCCCTGTCTGGGAGGAAGATTGGTTATTTTCTGGGCATCTGTGAGGGTGGGGGGGGGGGCATGCATGCATGCATGGAAATCTATACGCTCTTTCTGTGTGTTTGTGTGCTCAAATATGGATATTTGTCTAAAGGGAGACAGAGCCAGGCATTTGTGGACTCACAAGTGTGAAGAGAATGGCGCTCCAGGCAAAGAGAAATAAATTTAAAAAAGCCCCAGTGGTAAAGCAATGACAAAAGGGGTAAAATACGCACATTTCGTACTAGTTATTGAGAAATGAAAGAGGATAAACATGCACTCTTTTCGACGGAACAAATCTACACCGATTACTGTCTGCCTCATGGCACCCCCAGTGTTTGCATCCCACACACATCCGAGCGTTCTTGAAATCGACCCCTCACAACAATGTACATACTATACACAAAGCATTTGAAATAACGTACGGGATTTATGATGCTGCAATTGTTCAAAGAGTCGCTATTCTATTACGGACGTCATAAATCGAGCAGTATGGATTTCAGATATTTGCACACATTTACTCACATGTAGAACTGATGTGTCATAGACTCATTTGAACGACGGCAAGTATATTTCCCCCCTAAATAAAGCTGTAATAGGGAATTATAGAGGAACACGCTCTTCCATGGCCGGAGTTACCGACCTTTTCCAAACCGGGATGTACTTATATTGCAAAGAGCTACAAGTTTGATACACAGGGGGCCACTCATGTGGTCCTTGGGGGCTCCTCGGTGCCGGCGTGCACCTTCTTGGTGGCCCCTGTTCCAATTTTGTGCACAATTGTGGTCTGTCATCCTTTGAGAAGTGAGGTGGTTTTGATATAATCATATGCTCGGAAAAACTGATAGCTTGTTATCGATTGCATCCACTGGACTGGTTAGTTTAGATTCCTCTGGTGCAGCTTTGAGCAGAATTGAGAGACAGGTCTTCATTCTAAAATAATGTCCGACTGAACATCTTTGGTCTAACAACGTGCTTTTCTTCAAGGTTATCTATTGCCGCTCAGCCCTTATAGATACTCTGTCTAATGCCCACATTCACTTAGTTAATATTCCCGTTTTATTGATTGTGTTTGTGTGCATGCATAAGTAACAGGCTAATTCGTATAGTAGTAGTAATGGATGTTTTTTTATTTTTTTGTTTTATTTTTGTAAATCAGAACAACTTTCCGAGAAAAAGGAAGGAAGATCAAGAAAGATTCAAGCAATTTTATCCATGGCAAAATATCAAAATAGAAAAGCGAATTAAAATCCTAATTGTGTGATCAGAGACACACCTTTGCAGGACCTGTTGGACCACAAGTCTGGTTTTTATTGTATATTCAACAAGATGAACAGAGTGAATGGTAATATGATTGAAGGAAATGGAACATGTTACACATTGCCATGAGTCCTTCATGGATCTTCCACTTTTTTAAGTCATAACAGCGGTTTGTCAAGACCATCAGAAGACTGAAGCAGTGTTGCAATTGAAGCTCGGCGTAGGAAGAATGACGCACAGCCGTTAAAGGTCCAGTGAAATGATATCATTCAGCAAAATGTTTCCTCAGAGATTGAAAAGAACATGAATTAGTTGCACAGTGTTTATCCACAAGCATGTCCCACCAGCAGTGTATCAATGTTCACACTCTCAGAAGAAAAGAGTAGCATGGTTCAAATTGACAAGCCACGTGCTTTTTGAGTTTGAATGGCGATTGCCTGAAATGGTAGAGCGACATCGAATTCATGACAAGGCTGGAAATCATTCTGAAAAAGGCTTTGTGTTGGCTTATTTTGGTGGAAATACCGAGCAGAAAGAATCATGCCATGCGTTTGGCTGACTGTTTGCCAGGCATGTTTGTTATGTATGACTGTGTAATATGAGTGCCAGGTTAATGCTTTTAGCAGAGCTTTCGAAATATATTCAGGCCGAAGAAACAGAGCCGCTTTCTGCACCTCATTGAAACAAATTGCTTTTCTTGCCTGTTGCATATTTTGGATCTTGACCCGAAGTAGCAGGCAGCCCCGATAGTGGCTCTATGTGTGACGAGAGGCAATTTGGGATTAGAGTCTTCTTCTATCTCTTGCTTTCTTCGTCGTGTTTGTAATGAGGAGTCTCACACACACACAATGGTGTGTCGCAGAGATGAATTTCAATGTATTTAACTCTTGCTGTTCCTGCTCCACCCTTTTATTCGACACATTCCTCTTTCAGCTAAACACACAGTACCTTTAGTTGTTATTTAACTTGACGGCAGCATTGTTGGTCCTGAAAATTGAAACGAGTGAAATGGATACACGTTTTTGAGAGAGACCACACTTGTTTTGGCGGCAATGGAAAACGTCATCTGTGAAAACTATCAAAATTGTGTCGGCATGCATGAATACTATACTAAGTTCCAGTGCTGTTTGTGTTCGTAATGCGCACGACAGTTCGCTTGAGTGGACAGATTCATTAGAATTGGTCAAGAGTCATTCATCAAATCCTTCCATTATTTTTCTCTCATGGAATCAATGGAAACTTTCCGAAAAGGAGAGAGAAAAGAAAACTGCTGTTTTTAGTGGATCGATGTCATGTAAACGTTCTATCAAGCCTCTATCCCCTCTCCAGCTGTGTAATCCCCATCTTTCTTTTCTCTCACTGCTCTTCAACATTTTTGATTCTCACACCAAACTGTGCAGAATGGGATTAAGGCTCCTGACAGTTTCACTGGAGGGGTTGTGGGGGAAGGGGGGATGCTCTTCCTCTGCCCTCTGCTTTCATTCCTTTTTTGTTTTTTCTTGCCGGCCTTACTTTTCCTCCTCTCTCCAGCAACCCTTCCTCTTTTTTTCCCTTTGCACACAAATCTCCCTCCATTCTCCCACTACAAAATTGTCAACCGTAAGAGATTGTATGTGCTTGAAAACAATGTCATATGTTCAAGTAGGGGGACGTTAAACTTCAAAACTGTCTAACAATTCAGTGGGTTTCCGGTTGCCCTCCACCACATCTTGTCAGACTTGTCATGTTGTTGTAAACAGATTGTGGATTAGGCAGGTGGCGAGGTTATCAGTACCTCCTGCTGTTTGCAGCATGGAGCGCTATGGGACAAACGCTTGAGGTGGCAATCAGAGTGGCTTTGCTCTGATGGTGTTGTGCAAATAGCGTCAGTCTGTTGTGGAGGATGACAGGACAAGACGTGTGGTGAAATTTATGAAAAGAGTTGAATGATCAAATCTGTGAAATGAATAGTCAAACGAATGAGGTGGAGGCAGGAAAAGCACGGAGATTAATGCAACTAAAAAGAACATACAGTGGTACCTCTACTTACAAACTTCTCTTCGTGAGAAATTTTCAAGTTACGAAACGTCTCAACAGGAAAATATTGCCTCTTGTCACGAAAGGAATTTCAAGATATGAAAGGTAAAATTAAAGTTTTTAAAAAAAGTATTTATTTATTTATTTATTTGTATATATATTTGTATATATATATATGTGTGTGTGTTTGTATGTGTGTGTATATATATTTATAGATATGTATATCTATCTATCTATCTATCTATCTATCTATCTATCTATCTATCTATCTATCTATCTATCTATCTATCTATCTATCTATCTATCTATCTATCTATATATACATACATACCATTTAAACTTGTTTTCAAGTTACATGAAAAAATAATTTACTAAGAACCTAAACCCTAAAAGATAACAGCTTAATTTCTGTTAAATTCAAAAATTCCACATACCAAATAAACAATGGCTCATTCTGCATTAAAAAAACTAAAAAAAAACATTGTCTTCTTCGCTTTCCCTTTTTTGTGTCTGGATTCTGTCCAATGCTAAATTGTTTACCTGAAAGGTAGAGAATCTGTAGAATAAGAATATAGGATGACTTCAGTGGCATTCTTGTCTCTTCTTCCCATCCAAACCGGCACTTTCTAATGACATGTATCTACTTTGTAAAGAGCTGCGGACCTGAATTCACTCACAAAGTCACTAATAATGAGAAAGGGTTCTTTATCTTCATGGAATACAGTGCCGTCAACGGCTATTGTCCTCCAAGTTTAAGTGCAGGTCTCAGATGTTGGTCGTCACCGCTGTGCTTCTCAAGAGGGTTCATGGGAATAATTCAATGAAGCATCGGTGAAGAGAGGTGCCAACTTGATAACCCCATCAAGCTCGAGCTCCAGCGTGTGACTGTGTCACTCAACGCCGCAGGATTCAGATAAGGTAGGTGGTTGAATTTTGCTGCCCGTCTGATAACCCCGTGGAGTTACTTGTCTGCCATCTCCGGTTGGGAGCCGGTACTTATTTCCCTGGACGTTTGTTACAAGTGCACACCTAAATGATCCCTGGACGGGTGGATACATTTCAGTACTGTAACATCAAATGCGTTTTGTTTTTAAGTTGTGTGAAGAACTCTCGACAAAGATTCATAAACAGTTTTAGGGCTGAAAATTGTTGCAGATGGAAAGATTTCGAAAGCAATCATTTATGATTCAGTTTTCAACCACTCTACTAGTGTCATTATCCAAAATGTTGTACTCAGTCATATAAAAAATGTCCTTATTCGTTGAAACCGAGTCAGGCAATGTTTTCATGTTGATCAGTTAATAATTAACTCATTCAATACAGCCAATTCTAGACTAAGTCTTAAAAGACGTTTAAAAACATCTTTGGGAGTGAATGAGTTTAAATGTGTTTGAAGCGGTCGGAAGGAAAGACTGAGGTCACCCAGCGACCTTTTTTGAATACTGTTTTGTGTACATTGCAGCCAGCGTGTCCAAATTTTGTGGGATTTTTATAGTTACTTTTGTTAACACACGTCTGTGTTTGTGTAATAAAATAATAATAATAAACAGACTCAAATAACAGTTTAAATCTAATGGTAACTTTAAACAGCGTTTCATGTACAATTCACCGAGGGTACTGGCAAAGAATGAGAATGCGGAGGGCCGAAAGAAGCATTTAAAAACGGTACACGTGAGCTACGGTAGTGAACACGCTGCAAAAATGCGTCCGATGCCTCGGCGTCAGGTCTCGACGAAGGTAGGTAAGCCTGCATTTGTAGGTTGGGCACACCTGCAGTACAGGGAAAAAAACATTTAATCATGAAGGCTCACTGTGTATTTGTAGCCAACTTAGTCATTTTGATAGTAGGCTTATAAAGCTAAGGTATTTATTTATTTATTTGTTTATTTGTTTGTTTGTTGCGGCTCCAGACAGATTTTTTTGGGGTGGGGGGGGGGGTCCTAGATGGCTCTTTCAACATTTTGGGTTACAGACCCCTGCTTTATACCATCCTCCTTGATTCCAATGAAGGATTTTCGTTTTCTATTTTATTTTTTTTCCATCCTGCCGGCCCACCTTGTCACTTGGGGTGGTAATATGAGTCACTGCGGGAAGGCCTACGAGCGCTGTCAGAATCAGAGACAGATTAGAAAGAAAGCTGCCATGCAGGCATCGAGAATGACCTTCAATTGCTTGGTTGAACAATAACTGGCTCATGGAACGCAACGTGTACTTGGTGTGCCCCACAATGACACAAATGTCTAACCTCAGCTTATGAAAAAAGTATCATTGTCCCGCTGCCTAACCAGATGGCTGATAGCATGGCGTCTCGCTGTTTGCTCGTGTGCGTGTGTGTTTGGGAGTTGGGGGTTCAGGATGGAGGCATGTTTTTTCTCTTTTCTTTATTTCCCATAGTGTGTATTCACTACAGGCCCGCCATCTTCGACATTCCTCATGCTGAGACGAAGCTAATGACACTCTTAACAGCCCCCGTGTCCAATACATTCAAGGGATGAGTTCAGAAGTTCAAGGTTAAAAGGTTCATGTATTGATGAAAGAGGATGGGGATGGCACTGAAGGATGGCCGGTCGTGCTGTGAAAGGTCATCATTTATTATACAAGATATATAGAAACTCATTGAGGAATTTCTGTGTGTGTGTGTGTGTGTGTGTGTGTGTGTGTGTTAATGCGTGAGCAGGCAAAGCTTTATAGCAGGTTAACAAATCAAGTGAGAGACAAATCATTGTCACGCACAAAAACCCGAGAAACAACAAACACATATGCACAGACACACATATCTGCTGCTCACTGATTACGACGGAAACTAACTGTTTACCCCGTGTCCCAAATCAACAATCATTTGATGATTTGCCAAATAATAAAATTGTGGGGTGTGTCAGTAGTAGGGCTTGCAGCTCGGTCTTTTAGATAGGAGACTCCCTTATGAGCAGAAGCACTGGTGTTTATCACTTTGGCCAGTTCTAAAAGGTTTGATGCCTGACTGCAAATAAAATCCACATCCAACAGCAAAGAGTTTACTTTGCGGATCAGACAGAAGTGGTGGCATTTAAATCCCCTCCCTATTTAGTTATGTTGCAATCTTTGACTCTGAGTTACTTTTCACTAATGAAGTTGGCAGAAGCAGCCCTCAAGTTTAAATCGGTGTGTTGCAACGCGATTAGAATACTCCAGTTGAATCTTTTTTTGACATTGTGGATATCGTGACGTTACCTGATATCAGTCAACTCCGCTCTGGGTGGTTTTGAAGTAGGTGCTCTTAAACTGTTTTCTTCTGTTTGCCCTGAACCCGCCTGCGAGGCTCGGTTATCTGTCCCACCTAACCGCTACATATCTGCTTTGAACACGTCCACTAGCTCCACTCACAACCTGCTTTGAATAAGCGATGTAGTCGTGTCATGTGGGAGGAGTCGCAACACATGCAATTTCCCTTTGCGTTTCCTGTGCGTACACGTGGTCTTTGCTCTTCTATTCGACATGGCGATGATGAATGAAGTTCCTCCCCTCACTGTTACAACAAATAATGGAGGATAGGTTTCATTAAAAATAAATGAATATAAAAAATTTTAAAAATGTAAATAGGTGAATACAGACGCTCCCGACTTACGAACATCCGAGTTACGAACAACGGTACATACGAGCATTTTTACGGGTATGTCGAGATAGAAAAGAAAAAGTTAGATTTTGTATTTCACACCTTTTTCCGAGTACAGGTACTGTAGTGCTTCTTTCCGCCGCTAATACCGACGTGTGGCGCTGTGAGAGCTCGCCCAGCATCCACCCCGAATCCGGCTTCCTCTGCCCAGTTGTTAAATATCTCGTGCATCCATTATTCAATATGGTTGGTGAAAAGCGAAAGGCTTCTAGTGAGAGTTGAAATGTAAAGAAGAGGCAAGCCATTTCATTTCAAATGAAAGTGGCAATAATAAAGAAGCTTGATGCGGGTGAGAAAATGGTGAGCGTTGCACGTGAATACAAGATGAATCGTTCGACCATCGGTACCATTTATAAACAGAAAGATCGGGAGCTTCAAACTGAAGCCGCTGCTAGTTTATCGGGCAGCCAACCCTTGAGCCCGGAAGAACGTGACAAAAAGCTCTCTCCCCGTTATATGGATGTCAAACATATAAGCCTTAAACATACATTCCATACAAAATATAGCACTGAAGCAACTTACGAACGAATTCACCTTACGAACGATCGTTCGGAACGTAACTCGTTCGTAAGCTGGGGAGCGTCTGTATATACAAAGTAAGGCAAAATAAACAAGTTCATCTACAAATGTTACTCAAAATGATCTTATTAAACGTTCTGGGTTTGTATGGTAAGGAGTTTCTGGTCAGTAGCAGAGACCTGTTTGTTTGTCGAGTTGAAATATGAGCGTTGGCTCGCTCAGTACAGCCGAACAGCAACGTATTACATCTGTCAATGGCATCTGTTTAATCCTGTGTAAAGTGGCGCACAAGCGTTGTCAAGCATGTGCAGAGTGGAATGTTAGAAATAATGGCAATATGCTGTCCCTTGATACCGGAACGCTTTGAAATGTTGCATGAAGGGCCCTCAGTGGTTCCCAGAATCAACTTGGGTCATGATGAATAGATGAAGGTATCATGTTCAAGAGGAACACTCGTGCTGTGAACCTTACAAAGGAGAAACAGCACTGAGGTAGATGAGGCTAAAATTCGGCAATCAGGAGTGTGAAAGAGAGCATCCACTCAGGGAAAGGAAAGCACGAATAACCGTCAGATGAGACATCACATCGAAGTGAACGAATTCATTTGCAGGCGAGAGATGAGGAGGTGAAGAAAGGGATCAGCGACTCTTGGGCTCGGTGTCAATCAAATCGACATGGAAAGCTTCCCGCCCACTGTTCTAGTCTGTGAAATGGAAAAAAACTAAATTGTGTGACGATGCCACGTTAGCCACTGAAGTTCTTGATGTGAAAATGGTTGGCCAAATAAAAGTAACAATACGGCAGTCAAAATAACGGAGTTAATTAGCAACATAGTAGTGACAAAATATACAAATTGTTAACACCGTGCTGCACTGCACGGTGACAACTACACCAATGAACATATTTTCACATCGATATACCACTGCAACAGTAACAATTATCATTTTGGATGGCAGAATTTTGGATGAAACCGGCATTTGATCTCAGTGGCTTGACATTAAAGCCTCTTTCACAGCTCTTCTGATCTGGGTCAATCCTGAACTACTTTTATACTTTTTTTTCTTTTAATCACTTTTGACTCCTAATGTTGATGCGAGTTAATTCTTTCGTCATGCAGTGTTTTGATTTATTAGACAGTAAAAGTAAGTATTCCCTCTTTTGTGGTCATCTCTTGGTAACGCAAACAATATTGGAATACTCTGATGTATTAATTAAAATTTGAAGGGATGGCATATTGCTCTGGATTGCACGAGATGCAAAATTAGAGATTGGAATTCCTCTGTGTGTATGCTGTGTGTGTCTGTACAAATGGACTTGCCTAATGGGCTGGTTGGCGTGGTGCTTATTCATACCAAGCCGTATTTTGGGATTTATAAATATTTGTGGCAGAATATAAGACAGGCCGGGGAGTGTGTGTGCCTGTCTGCGTGCGAGAGCACTAAACAGACGCGGTATGATGAGGCTGCCGCTGCTACTAACTGTTTATCCCCATTACTGCTGCCAAGGAGCTTACCAGCTAAATTGGGCAAATTCTCGCCCTCAAAGCAAATCACCCACTTTGTTTGATAATGGAAATTAACTTTTTCCAACACACGAGCAGGGCTGAGGTTTCATTCTGTTTTCAGTTCAACTACTAGGAGTGTAAAACTACAAGCTGAGGTTTCATCACTATTCCTGTCAACCAAGTGTCACAAATTTGCTTGAATCCTTTAAGTAGGATTGCGAAACATAACTCTGAGCCTTGGTTGGGATAACCTGCATCATTAAAATTGCGCACTGGGTGATAATGCAGAGGTACTGGGTTCGATTCCAGCTCCAGCCTTCCTGTGTGGAGTTTGCATGTTCTCCCCGTGCCTGCGTGGGTTTTCACCGGGTACTCCGGTTTCCTCCCACATTCCAAAAACATGCATGGCAGGCTGATTGAACACTCCCAAATTGTCCCTAGGTGTGAGCGTAGATGGTTGTTCGTCTGTGTGTGCCCTGCGATTGGCTGGCAACTGGTTCAGGGTGTCCCCCGCCTGCTCCCCGAAGAGAGCTCGGATAGGCTCCAGCATACCCCTTGTGGAGATAAAGCGGTTCAGGAAATGGATGGATGGACTCAACAAACTCAAAATAACAGATAGCAAATGATTCAGATGACATGGCGGCTTCTGTTTTCTCAACGGTGTCAAACTAAGTCACAAATTTATGGTAGGCTTTGTGTGGCCAAGAAATATGTGGCTGAGTCACTCGGCTTTTGCACAAAACAACAATAAAAAAAATAAACGAGCGGTTGCATGAGAGCCGGAACAAAATCTCTTTGAAAAGAGTCGTTGAAAACGGAATCGTATGAAAATCACTGTATCTCAATGCATGATGAGACGATGAGAGGACATGAGAGTTGATGCGAGAGCAGGACAGAAAAAGAGACATAATCAATGCTTATGTGTCATGCATCCTCTTTTTTTTCCTCCCATTTTACATTGGAGCCACCATCCCCTGCCGTATCGCTTCCCCCTGTCACCTCCCATGTTTCCCCCCCTAACACAGTCTCACCTGAGCAAGATTAATCGTTCCCCTCGAATCACATTACCTCCCGGCCGAGCTTGGAGCTGCCTGTACACATGGAGATGGAGGCTGGAGAGTAGGGCATCGAGGAGCTTGAATGCAAATACATTCTGCTCATTCAAGTCATCAAATTATTTTAGGCTTGTGTTTCATTAACCTGAATTGTGACACTAGGCGCTCCACGAGACGCGTATACACACTTATACGGCTATGTTTTTCTACAGCTATGCAGAAATGCTGGCTTGCTGTAATGTGTTGATGACACACCAGCTTTAATTTGAAGCAGATGATTCATGGCCACAGGTAATAATACCTCAACATCCCACAGCACCTACTGCATAAAGAGCGGCTGGGCAGGGCAGCAATACTGTTGTTCCTAGCACTCTAATCTTCTCATAACTGAGAAAATGAGAAAAGGGGCAAAACCGTTCACGTAAGTTTATTTGTCTGCGGATGTGCAAGCTTATTATTCAGTGCATGCAGCTTCCCCCCCGCTCCCACCATTGCATTGACGTAGTGTCAATATTTGTGTGTCCTGAGGAATGTGCATGTAGGGTGACCATTATATTGATCCAGCGCAGTGTGCTCCACCACCCTGACAAGTATAATAAGGAAATATGAGACATTAAGGAAATCAAACACACACACACCCTCGTCTGCTAATTTATAAAACATGCACTGGAGTAAACACCTCAATCTCTGCACGGGGGTGTTGGGATGGTTGAGGCTTTGTGAATTAATAACATGTACATGTTAAAAAAGGGCAACACATCCTTAGTTTTCCAAATTGGAATCAGGCATATTGCATTATGTAAATGTACAACTTATGGCATACAGCCTTACAAGCTCACTTGGTCAATAAAACATATGTGCAATTTGTACCCTATCCTGAGAGATTCCACACAACTTACCTTCACATTGCATTTTCATCACTGAAATTAACGTCAATAGTGGTTTCTGGAAAGCTCCGGACAGAATTGGACTCCAGAAACATGAACTCGGAAAGAATTGACAAAAAAGTGTTATTAACAAAAATAGGTCGCACGACCGACAAAGTTCAACAAAGAACACTAGTACAATACCAGGAAAACGAGACAACCAAAAACACTTGCAAAAAAGGCAAGAATGAAAACCGAAACAGAAATTGCTTGCCAATAAATAGACAAGAAGTAACCCAAACACATATAATACAAAAACCGTGACTATAACTGCAATGAAAAACCTGACGGGAACAAAAACGAAGCACACAAACTTGGAACGTCTAGACGAATTCAACATTTGGTGGCAGTCGTGAGCAAGGCGAATTATCCGACAGAGACATGACAACATGGTAGTTCTTAAATAGTCACCTGATTACATTGGCAGCAAGTGTGCAAGCTGGAGGGATGGCCCTCCTCTGCCACCTGCTGGAGAAACACAAGAACAACCTTTTCAACTGTTGTTTTACTGATGGTCTCATAATTAAAATAGCATTGACGAAATGCTATTAAGCGATGAGGGAAGAACTGAATATCACACGATAGTTATTTGTCGAAACCAGTAGTCACAATTCATCCAGCTTGTTAGAGAGTTTTCCGGGAAACCGCCGCTAAGCGGTGGCCTGTGTGGGCTCATGCGTAGCCTCTCAAGCGTGCCGGTCCAGCGTCCACATTTCCTTCTCTGCTCACTGCATCACTGGCTGGAATTATAAACCAGGGAGTGCCAGGGGCTCTTGGCATCTGCCGGGATGTTTTGTGTGTTGATATAATCTGTTTTAACAGTTGACTTGCGGTGTAGTGTATACTGGTTGTAGTCTTTATTCAAACCATTGCACACATAGCTCACATATAAACAGCCACACACAAAAACAAAGCACCTAAGGGAGGAGCAACCAGGAACAGTTTCTTTGTGTGGAGCCTCGGTTGCATGTTTTGTCCCTTATACATGACACTTTATTCACATCAATCCGGAGGGTGAAAGTAGGAGTCATACAGTAAAAAGTCCTCTTTTTTTTAATGTATTTATTTTTTAACAATCTTGTAGTTTGTTTAGTTTAAGTCCTCCAACAGTCCCTGACACGAGGTATTGTGTGATGTGCGACACCAGTTGGGTGTTCACTGTGCTAGTGTGCTTAGTCGATTTAAATAATGCAGATTTATTCTGAACTGGGAGCAATTGTGTGTGTGTGCGTGCATATGTGTGTGTGTGTGTGTGTGTGTGTGTGTGTGTGTGCGTGTGTGTGTAAACTGTGTGAACATTTACCCACTCCTTCATGACCATGTTGTTTTGTGTTTTCTCTTGCGACTGCTCCTCTCTAATCCTATATTATCCTCCCCCAATCCCCCCAACACAGAGTTCCAATTTTATTTTACGTAGTTTAAATGTATTTTTTGACCTCTTTCCAACTGTGTGCATTTGCTTTGAAACCTTACATTGGCTACCAAGCTCTGCCGAGAATGGTACACCCCTACCAGTCAATCAGAAGAGATGTATTGCTTCATCCACAATGAAGGAACTTTGGAAAATTAATTGGTAAAACTAATTAATGAATCTGATGCAGATGGCGGCGTCAGTCACCTGTTAAAAAAAAACAGACTTCTTAAATTCATTTTCAGCCCTCAGCCTATGTTGACGAACATAAAATGGTGTTCCACTGGAGGAAAACGAGACTTGAATGCATTTGCTATGTGATGGACATTGTGCATCTTAAAATCTGAGTTGGAAAAAAAATAAATAATAAGATTACAACTTGCAAAGCATCTCTCAGCAGCATGTCCAGGAGTATCTCGACTGGGGAGAAGTGGACATGCTCGCAGGTGAGGCCAGGAGGTCCCGAGATGTGAGATGAGCCATGACAAAAATGAGTTTGACGCCTCTGATCTAAATCAACAAAACAAAAGCTTTTATGCGGCTTCTTGCTTCACCAACATCAAAGAAATAGATCTCTTTTCTGTTCAGTAAAATGGTTTTTTTGTCTGCCAGTAACACTTCCAATTTGATTACTTCAAAATGATTTTGTAATTGTGTGCCCATGGTCAAAACTGTCCGAGTTGCCGATAGTACAAAGCCCTCTTTCAGTAACGCCGGTCACCACTGCTTTTTACTCCTTTTGCCAACAGTGCGAACAATCTCTTTGAGTGAGTGAACGCACAATTTAGCGCTTGCTATTTGCGATCCTCGTAAAAGATTGAAATCTGAGGAAATCATGCTCACTACGCCCACCCAGTCAAGACAATCTGTTAGAGTGAACGTGCAATGTAGCACCTGCTATTTGCCATCCCAGTAAATCGGACCCAAAATGATGACAAAACCGACCAGTCAGATGATTGCCCCGTTCATGCTGATTCTTTCATTTTGCCAAACATTGTTGTCGATCTTCATTCTCCTCTTCTCTGTCGATGCTACCGCTGTTCTATCAGAAGCAGTTGGAGCTGGATGCATTGCATTGTGGTGACAAAAGAAACTGGATGACATGGGAAAGCATTGGGGGAGATATCACAATCCAGATAAATAGGCGTGGCCATAAAGAGATTTTAAAATAAGCTCTGGCGAGTTGATGTACTGTGTGTCGAGATCACTTGCTACCCGTAAAAATGTATATCCGCCTGAAACATGGATGTCTGTACATTTCAATGCATACCTATTTTAGAGCTGTGGTAGTTGGCCATGACGCATTCACAAATACAGATATAAATGTGCTTAAGGCATCAAGAGAAACAGGATTCCAGACGGAGGCGTTTTGACAAACAGATGAGCAATCATCAAGCTCTCAAATGCACGACTGATATTTAAGTTTACGGACGGAAGTGAGGGCTGTTGGCAGGTTTATCTATTTAAGATTCAATAAGCCACTTAAGAGTGCAGGGACCTTCCTTGTGTGACTGAATCATGTGCTGCAGTAGGTGAATAACGGTCTGCAGTAAAGTGCAAGGGGTAGCCGAGGAACAGGGTGAAGCACCACTCGAGCCAGGCGACCGTGAGTTTCAGAAGACTATTAGATGTCGGAAGGCCGATGGCTGGAGATGGACAACTGACGGCGGGGCCAACAGCTCACAGTGTTGCCCCGGGTAAAGCAGTGAAAGCTAGAAATGTCAGTAACAGAATGGAAACTAGCCTTGAGTGAGGGGCTAAGATCGAATCGGGAGACCCAAACCAAATATTGCAAGAGTATTCTTGGTCTGAGATATCTTGAATATTTGTCTTAGCGCACAAATAACATGACATGTTAATTGTCCTTAGGCATGTTTGTTTAGTGCAGTCCTCAAATACTGCGTCCAGATGCTTTTATTTCGTTCAACCATTGATGAAATAATATTGAATAAAGAAAACACAGGGCCGCCCAGTGGTTAGCGCGTCGACCTCACAGTGCAGAGGTGCCCGGGTTCAATTCCAGCTCTGGCCTTCATATGTGGACTTGGCATGTACTCCCCGTGCAAGCGTGGGTTTTCTCCGGGTACTCCGGTTTCCTCCCACATTCCAAAAAACATGCATGACAGGCTGATTGAACCCTCCAAATTGTCCTTAGGTGTGAGTGTGAGCGTGAATGTTTGTTCGTCTCTGTGTGCCCTGTGATTGGCTGGCAACCGGTTCAGGGTGCCCAACGCCTACCACCCAAAGACGGCTGGGATAGGCTCCAGCAACCCCCCGCGACCCTTATTATACTTGTATTTTGTACCCACTGTAGAGTTCCACTTTTTTTTTTTTTGTGCACTGGCTTATATCTTGGAAAAAACAAAACAAAACAGGTTAAGGGAGTGTGAAAGTCACACTATACCCAATTTCCAGTTTTATATTCAAGACAATATTCTTATCGAGAATAGACAGCAGTAGTCAGAATTGTGTTTCTCACAGTTTGCCGTCACATTTTTTTCACAGTCTCGTGTTCTTGTCTCTTCACTTGTTAATGCAGGCTTGTGTGCGTGTCTAATACTCCAAAGACTTCTTTTTTTTGGTGTGCTCTGCCACGCAGCTCAGATTAAATGAACATCTTTTAAATCAAAGGGGGTAAAAATGCTTAAGAGGATCACAAAGACTTGAGTTGAATTTGGATTTTTCTTTGTTTTTCTTGTTTGCTTTGTCAATACAAAATATATTGATGTGGCGAGTTCCAATAATTCTAATTGTTTTATGTTAATAATGAAATAGTTTTGGGTGTTTAAATACTTATGGTCCTGGTGATCACTGTTAAAAACTTTTTCATATATCATATACAAAACCTCATGAGTCGCAATTTTGTAACTTTCATATTTAAGAAAAAAAAAATCCACACTGCATACTACTGGTCACTCCACATATGTGGGTGTTATTCTTAGAAATTATTGAGCAATCTAATGTGTTGAAAAGGGCTTGTTCTCTTTCATGATGCAATGTTTAATGATTGAAGAAACATGCCATTTTTGGGGTTTCCTGAAAAGTAACTATTGTGGAGGTAAAAGGACACAACCCGACACCCGCGACACATTTTGACCGTACAGTGTCATCTAAATCACGGCAGGAAAATGTATAAATAGGCACGGTGAAGCTCAAAGTGGCAAAGGATTATGTTAGGTCCCAAGGAAATGAATGCAAGTCAATACAATGCGTTCTAATGTGAGACAAACACACAGAGCTCAAGTGTCATCAAGCCATAAATCCTCAGTGTGAGCCGTTATTGTTCAAATATTTGTCTGACCCCAGTCACTCCATCAAAATCACTGTCCCCCTTGTACAGTATCTGTCATGATGTGTGGCTCTTTTGGCGCTTCCACTGTAACCTAAAAGGTAAACTATCAAAAAGAAGGTTGTTCTCACTGAGCACGTAGCCGAGCAACTGCCATTTGTCCAATCTGGAATCAGCACCTGGTTCCCGGGAAATACAAAGTAATCATGTTCTGATCAGTTTTATGTTATTTTTATAAAGGTGGCTGTCATGGATGTAAAAGTTGTGGCCGCCATGCATCTAAACGTAGTTGTGTCCTTCTGTGACTCATATCACCAATATACAGACACTCCCCGAGTTACGAACATCCGAGTTATGAACAAACGGTACATACGAACATTTTCACGGGTCTGTCGAAAAAAAAAAAAAGGTAGATTTTGTATTGCGCGCCTTTTTCCGAGTGCCGAACGGGGCGGAGGAGGACGGCGGAGGTGACGTTCGAAGGCGGCCGCGGGGAGAGGCGTGGGGGACGGGCGCGTGACGGTGGAACGGGCGGGCAGGCGTCCGGCACGCCGGTCGAAGACCGGTCGTCTACTCTCCCCCGCTGAAGCCGCTGCTAGTTTAGCGGGCAGCTAACCCTCGAGCCCTGAAGAACGTGACGAAAAGCTCTCTCCCCGTTATATGGATGTCAATATAAGCCTTAAACATACATTCCAGACAAAATATAGCACTGAAGCAACTTACGAACGAATTCACCTTATGAACAATCGTCCGGAACGTAACTCGTTCGTAACCTGGGGAGCGTCTGTACAAGAAAAGATTGATGTATGTTTAATGTCAGCTTTTACATTTTCCCCACTGGAGTGATTAAAACAAGCTTCCAAGAGACGTTTTTTTATTCATGTGTGCGTTTCCTAATCCAGGTTTCTCCAAGAGATGGTGTGATGCTTTCATCCATTCTTATTGTTTGAATGATTCTTGAAGTTATGTGCTACAGATCGGAATGTGAGAAATTTACACTCTCCCAGCCCGACTCATTTGGCATGCAATGGCTGAGGAACATTGGCTTTCGATTAGACCTGCTTGCAGAGAAGAAGGAATGACATTGATTGGCCAAGGGAATGGGGATTGACATTGATTGGTCCCGGCTTGTTTGTGCGGCCAGGAAGTGATTTGCATAATGCAGACATTCACAGTCTGCTGAGGGTTTTGTTCTTGGTAAAACCAGGGCTGAATATGAAACTTGAGATTTAACACAAAAAATGGGCATAAATTATGTCATTTTTGCATACTCTTTCTCATATTCTGCTTTCTATTTCTTTGTTCGATTAGATCCTTAGTTTATTCCACAATTTGACATCTCGGCTCCATACAAAAAAAAACAAAACAAAACAAACAACAACAAAAACAGCTGGGCTGATTGTGTGATACAAAAAACGCACAGAAAAAAGGTCACAAAGTTTTTCTATTCACATATTTAGACACCTTAAATGTATTTTATGATGCATGGTATTATACCGTTTACTTCTCCTTGTATAATAACCCTATGACACTCAGTACTATTATTGATTAGAAATATAAATGTTGATTGATTGATGATTGGTATTTTCTCGTGAAACACTTCAGCACGGTTGTAAAATAAGCAAATCTAGTTGATTAATCCAAAGTTAACGATCGCATGTGTAGGTTGAGTTATAGGGCCCCATTTTTGTAGGCAGGCTTAAGTCTAGTCTCACATTTTTGGGGGTGTGTTGCACCTCTCTGGGTGTTCTGCTTTGAGGAGCAGCCTCGCCTCCCACACACTTGATAATGTGACTGCGACTGGTGTAAAAACGGAGATTACGAATAAGAGATTAGTATGATAATTCCACTGTTGGAACAGGGATGGAGATTTAAAAGTAAGTTTGCACAAAATAGAGGAATCGTTTTTAGCTCGGTATCTGTACTTAAAGATAGTTTATCAAGTTTAGGGAAGCTAGCAATTACAAAACAGCCACTCGACCCCACGAGTCATGCTGACACCCTCAAAGAAGGTCCAAGAACAGGAAGTGCCCATGGATGTAACTAAAATGAGATGTGATGAAATAAGTGGAAGATGCAGTGTGGGAAACATAAAACAGACACAAGAAAAATGTGAAGGGTGCTGTGTCTCCGCGTGTCTTTGTTTACTGTGACAGGGACAGGTGGAGCCCGACAGCAGGACCTTTCCAGAGTGCCAGTTAAATAAAGAGGGTATTGGGGGATGGAAATGAGCAGAAATAAGAACAAAAGAAAGAGCAAGATGTCTAAGACTAAATGCCAGTCCTCACGTGGCTGCCAAAACCTTCTGTTCCCTACTAGTGGAGTCTGTCAGTCAAGTGGTCGATCAAAAGCAAAAAGAACCAGTGGGAAGAAAAATGGTTCTCAGGCCAACATGAAAACCTTCCTTACACTTCACATATTAACCAAAACTTGACCTCTGCGATTAACGCCGGTACTGAACAACAACTAAATCTGTTAGCAGCCTGGCGGTCTAGTGGTTAGCACGTCGATCTCACAGTGCAGAGGTACCGCGTTCGATTCCAGCTCTGGCATCCCTGTGTGGACTTTGCATGTTCTCCCAGTACCAGCGTGGGTTTTCTCCGGGTACTCCGGTTTTCTCCCACTTTCCAAAAACATGCATGGCAGGCTGATTGAATGCTCTATATTATCCCTCGGTGTGAGTGTGAACGTAGAAGGTTGTTCAGGATAAGCGGATCAGAAAATTGGTGGCTGAATGGATAGATGTAACTGCGGGCCATTTCCCTCGAAATACTGGCATTTCTTCGTTGTTGCCACCCAATTAATCCACACCAGTAGCCAGCTGCACCTTTCACCCTAAAATCTCATGAGGAACACTTGTTGCTTGAATGCTCCTTTTTAATTAAAACAAAAACAGGACTTTAATGTGCCAGCACAAATAAAATCTAAAGTAAGAACCAGGCTGAGGTAATGAGGTGTCATACACTAACTAAACCCCCGCCCCCTTCTCCCTGCAGGCAACTGTAAAACGAAGACACACCTGCTACTTCCTATGACCACCCCCTCCTCCACCCCACTACTAAAATCCAGAGGGAAAACGCTCTAATGTATACCAAGGATTAACAAAGAGTAACCTACTTTTGTCACCTACCAATACTGAACTCCCGCCCCCCCCTCTCCAAGCTGCCATCATGCTTGATATATTGATCACTCATTTTGGTCACATGAGGCTCCGCAGCTTGTGTTCCCAACAAAGGTCTTCATATCCCAACATTTGAAGGCTTGTTTACTATGAACGATTTTGTGAACTTTCGTTCCTTCAAGTCCAACACTGGACCCCAGTTCGTTGACTGGGAGCTAATTTTGTTGTATGCACAATATGTGTGTGTTACCACCACGGCTGAAAAGTAGGTGTTGTGGATGTCATGTCAAACCTTGCTCACTGCTGTGATCTGCAGGTGATTAATTGTTCCTGCCTTCAGTGGTGAAAGATATTTCTTAGTCATGCATTACCCGCATCACTAGTCATGTTCAAGATCACAAAAGTGGCACTCATGCATGCACATTACTTATTTGTCATAGTTATATTTAAAAAAATAAAAGGTTTACTCGTAAATGGACTCACACTTGTAAGGACAAGACATCCGGCTTCCTTGACAGTGACATAATCCTGTAACAGTGAGAGAGGATAAGGTTGTGAAGAGACAATCCCAAACCTGGAAAAGCCGATTATGAGCTAAGAGTATGTACCAAAGCAGCCGGACGAACACAAAAACAAACATGTAATAAAGCAACAAGGCTAAGCCAACCCTGACACAAGTTGCCCGTTATGCCTTATAGACCAGGAAAACAGGAGGGTCGGGCTGTAGAAACAAGCACGGGGCCAGATTGTTGCAGGAAAAAGCACCCTTGTTGCAGGAAAGAGACAGGTAGGCAGGAGATTAGCAGAGAGGCGTGAGCAAGTGTCTGGTAAATCGAGACAAAGGACTGAGATGAAGAGAGAAAAGAAGAAAAAAGATAAAATGAACACAAGAGAAAGGCATCGGCATGGAAATCCTCACGGAGAATGGAAGCAGGAGATGATGAGAGAGAGACTCACACATCACACACTGTCATAAATTCAAGACAAAAAAATAGAGTCCTTGACACTCTAGATTGCAGGGAAGTGCCTTTCTCAACATTTCTGTCTTTCTATGTTCCTCACTCACAGATGAGCAGTGAAACTCTCAATTATATCAGCTTCATAACCAGTACAGAGAGTGCTCAATAGCCAACCTATAGAATACGGACACAAGGAATTCAGCGGTCACTAGATGGAGTACAAAGGCAGAGGAATTATAAAAACAAACTTCTGTGTTTACACTGAAGAGTTGGGCGTTGAGGTATGCACTCCACCAAGTGCAATTCTAGTGCAGATATTTTCTCGAGTCGCCATCAGTGAAGACGTCACAGAAAGTCCGTGGTTTGAGGCAGGTCTCAGTTTTAACTTGGAATTGTGGAATGTTGTCCATGTAATTGCATGCATACAGGACACTGGATACTCTGACCTTCTCACAATGTCCAAAAAGATTTCCAATGGAAATGGCGTGTCTATGGTTGGCATTCTCTCCAGTATGTGCCAACCCAGTCATTGACTATGCGGTTCTTCCTTGGCGCCCCGGGCCCTTTGTCAGCTTCCATACTTCTTCACAGCATCCCTGTGACCCTGCACAGTATATCCTGTAAATAAAAAGGTGGATGCTTATTTGCTCAGAAGCCAGCAATTCTCCCCACAGCCTTTTCTCTTAGAATCATCCATCTACTGCCCATCAAGTTTCTTTCTCATGTCATATTTCTTCACTCAAATGTTTCTCAGTCCTCGCCAATGTATTTTTCTTTCGTCTGCAACTCCTATTAATCTCCAGTCCACATGCGGCGATGCTGTTTCCGGAGTTAAGTGCTTAGGGCCTTTACAGAATGAGTTTGACGTGAGAGGGGACGGAATGTGTAGACTGAAACATCTGTATTCTCTGGAAGAAATGCAAATGCACAATTCTGACGGCGCACACTGACAAGTATGAATCCGATTTTGATAAGGTAAAGGATGCATGGACTGAAGAAGCTGATAAAACCAAGAAATGGGAAGTGATAGAATGAGTCTTTTCAAGGACCATTGCCAGCAGACTCTTCACTTTGGGCACCACTCAGCTCCAAACTAAAGCCTCCTGTTACAGTCTCAGTGGCGGCAGGATCTAGGGCTCATATATGGAGATTGGACTGTCCCTGGAAGGAAGTGGCGAGACTGACACAGAACTAGGCTGCTTGGAGGAAAGTTGTATGTGGCCAGTGTCCTAAATGGAAGTAAGAATGTATCAACCGACAACCAGTAGCAGCCATCCGTCAACTGGATAGCGCTTATCGGTGTCTGCGTTGCTGGGGCAGCAGCCTGACTAGGGAAGCCCAGACATTCATGTCTCCAGGCAGGTCCTCCAACTCCTCTGGTTTTCCCACCCCATCAGTGAGTCATACTCCTGACAACGTTTCTCGGGTCTGTCCTGGGAACCATTTCCTGCAGTTTGGACATTCCCTATACATCTTGAGGGAGGTATCCTGGACAACACCGGGGTTTATATCTGTATGGTCTAAATCTGCTTCTCCAGTACTACTCAAATGAGTAGTGGCTCTACTCATGACCGAGCTACTCAACCTACAGTACATGTAAGGTATTTTGAAATGCTAGTCCTTATTCCAGATAGTTCCCCCTCATCTGTGAACCGGCATCGTAAACACTTAGTCATAGCTTGAAAAAACAAATTAGAACGTCTTCACATATTGTTTAAACATGTAACTTGAGTATTGGTGTCACTTCTTTGCACGGCTGTGACTGGGATGTCCAAGAACTCGATGCATTGATACTTGTGTATTGAAACACAGCTATTCGGGTAAACACACAGCCTTCCAGTGGTGTTGTTAATTCTTGTACTAAATGTGTAGTTGTCGGGGTGAATGCGTCAGTACATATGCAAAATGTCTTTTCCAAGACAAATGTAGCGGATACAAGGCATTTAATATTGACATAAACAGCAAGTCTGTGGGCTCCTTCTCCGAAAATATACGACTTTCATTTGTGTTTTCGAAAGCATAAGGGAGGCGTAAAGGTGTAAGGGCACCAATCCAAACCGATTTTAATTGGCTTTTCTGCTCGGCACATTGAGGCAGGATTATCTTTACAAACTGGGGAAATATAAATGTTAAGTTACTGTCTAATATTATTTGCCAATGAATAGAATATATTTAGTGGAGATTGAAAAGCTGATCCCTATTGAAGTCCAAGTGTTCAGAGATTATTTTGCATTGTGTATCATATAAAACGTGTATATTTAGGCAGCATAAGGTGAGTGAAAAGCTCTAAAACCAGCTAAAGCGAAAAGACAAAGGAAAAATAATTGAGATGGGACAGGCCACCAATAACAATAGCAAAGTGGAATACAGGGAAAACACAAAGCCAACTCGTGCAAAACTTGTTAATCTAATGAGAAAGATCAGTTATACAGATTGTCAGCAACTGTTGGGATGCAACCGCTCATAATGCCATACACTGATACTGAATTCAAGTGTTAATTATTATTATTATTGTTGTATTTCTGTTTTGGTGATTTCAGCAGTTGGATGAACACAGTTTTTCTGTTTTGTTGGTTAAGTTATATTAACATGTCCAGAATCAAGTTTGTTGTCTCAGACTGTGGTTTAAAAAAAATAAAATAAAATAAAAGCTTTAAAAAGTTTTCGTCAAATTACGGCTTACTCCGAGTTTGTACAAACAGAAGAAATAAGAAGAAAAGTGGGGGATTTGGGTTGCGCTTTTTGGAGAAATAAAGACCAAAGGGAAAAAGTGGTTGCAAAGGGAGTCGTGGAAGGCAGACATGTAAAGTATTTCTGATAAAAACTCCCTTCACATCCTAATGAACCCAGACATGAAGTTCTAGATCAATCGGAGGACAGACGTTTTACCAGATGTATGGATTGAGAACGTACCTCTCACCTGCTATGGGGAGGGATGGAATGATAGAGGGAGGAGATTAGGAGAAGAGTGGGGCTACAGGAAGAGAGCCGATACTGAATTGTAATGTAGAAAATGTATTTTTCATGAGAGCGGAATCAATAGTGATTTGGAGTTTTCTCTTTGTTGCCAGAATGGGCTGAGTCCGGGTGAAAGGAACGGAGGCTTATCTGAAAAGAAGATAAGAGAAAGGGAATAAGGAATTAATGGATAAATGGGCAGATGAATGGATAACTACAAAGATGGATGACAGCAAGTTATTGGAAGAATAGAGACAGATGAGAGCGGATGATAAAACGAGGCTGGCTACGGAGTGAAGGGGAAGCTCTTGGAAGTCGATGTTTGCAACTGAACTGTTTGTGTTTAAAAGTTGCTGACAAATAATAGTGGACAGTATTTTTTTTACCATTACAGTATTTTTTACAGTTAATGGTTCAACATCTCCTCAGGTACACATCATATGATTTCAACTCAGCGCCTTCCATCAGAAATCCCAGCGGTGTTCGTCCACTTCAAATCGGAGGCCAGCCTTCTTTAATGTTGGCTTTATTTCTTTTTGAAAGCAAATACCCTGTTTGTATGAACACAAGGACGGGCTGTACAGCGTCAAGGGACAAAATCAATCCATGGTTCTCTTTAGAGATCTTTCATTTACAGCCGTCAACCACTCTTCAAAACTTGCCTGTTTATCAATGTCAAATGATTTACGACTCAATAATCAAAATCATCGAAATCTGGCGTTTCAGAAACACATCCGAAAAGTTACTGCAAAATTTGCCTTCTATCCAGAAGTACAAACAATGTAATCTCACCTTCCATCATGGTGTCAGTCGAACAAAGTCATATTCCCTATCTAGAGTGGAGAGGAATAAATACATAAAGCCTTATTTCTTATTTCTATATGTCTTATTTTCTTCTGTAAATAATTCTTTTAAATTAACAAACTAGAGTCCCGACTCAGCCAAGTTTCAAAATGTATGGCAGGTAAAGTATATTGGGTATGAGCAGCTCGGAAGGAAAATCGCAGTGTATTGACATCGAAAAAAAATCTTCGAAGGCTGTATTTCTAGGATTGTTTGATTTAACAAAGGCTTTTGCCAACCAGTCAAGAGTTGTAGTTGTACAGTGTCACCTCTACTTACGAACATTTCTTCATATGAATTTTTCAAGTTGAAAATTTGGCTGCCGCTGCTCAACCCGTATTGTTTTGTGTTTTTTGTTATTGTAAAGTGTCCATGGGTGTCTTGAAAGGCGCTTATAAATAAAATGTATTATTATTATTATTATTATTATTATTAAACTATTTATGTCAGAATTTGGGCGGGGGCTTGGTGGGCATTAGGGCATTTACATGTAAAACTACTTACAAAATTTTCTAGTTGAGAAATGTCTTCCAGAACCAATTAATTTCATAAGTAGAGGTACCACTGTAGTTGTGTTTCGTAACTTGAAGCTTTTTGGTTTTGAATCTGTCTGACGTCCTAGGCAAAAAAAAAAAAAAAAAAAACTATTCATTTTTGTGAAGTGAAAGCATTGCATTGATTTGAAAAAAAAATGTGATCACATAAATTATAGCTCGTATTAATGGGCTTTATCCAGGCTTAACAGATCGGTTTTCAGGTTTTGCTGTTACCACGACATTTCCATAAGAGACATTTCAGTGCATTGTGGTTATGTACTCCGCCACCATAATCAGAATACTTGATTCACATGTGCTGGCATAAAATTGTTGTAATGCTCCCTGAAGCACCGCATTAGCATTTTCTCCATTACACCGCACTTCACGGGAAAATGTGTGTACACGGAGTCAGATACGCATACACGGGCAAACCAGACTGTCTCCTATTCTTTTTATGACAGCACCTGAGCTTGGCTTTCAGTACATATTTCATGGCACATTAGCCCCCATGGCAGGGAAGAGGAGAAGAAAGTCGGGATCGGCAGAGGCCGAGGGATGAAGCGAGGCCATCAAATGCACACTCCTTCCTCTGCCGACGACTTGTCTGCCTCAACACCCACTCCAACCCTCCGGTCCTTACCGCCCGTCTCTTATCTTTATCCCCTTGCTTCGACTGGCTTAATATTTTTAATGTTCGGGACTCAGAATAGGTCACAGACATGCTTCTACTGGGTACCCCCATGACGCCACTGGTGATATGTTTTAATGAGCCTGGGACTCGGAGCAAGAAATGAAACCTCTCATTTGGGTCTTACAAGAAAGAGTCGACATTTATCTGGAGCTGTCATTTAAGCACTTCACTTAATTTCCTTCAATTCATTGACTCCATCTTGCCCTTTTTTAGTTTTTAACTTATGATTTTTTTTGTCATGCTTAATAGCTACATCTCAGGCTAATTAAATGACTTATTTCGGAGAGGTCTCACTGCAAAAGTGTTCATGTGCAATAATTGTGCATTCTGATGTTCAGCCAAATTACTCACCATCAACACTAGAGTTGTGTGATATGACGATATATATATATATATATATATATATATATATATATATATATATATATATATAAGTAGGTCAGAGAATGGATGGATGGATGGGAGTGATAAACAACTTCACAGCACACACTTACGGTGCAAAATGAAATCTAAGAGTTCATGAAAATGAATAAATCACAAGGCGAATACCTTACAAAAATAAAAACTTACTTCTGAATAACTTTACAAAAAAGGGCACCTAAAGGGAATTTCAGGGTCAAGTCCTTCCTATTACAGCACAGGGTGTTTCATAAAATCTGTGTCACTTTACGTTACCTTAAATCTCAGTGACTGTTGAAGAAAACCCAGCTTATGTTTCCTGAAAGCTATTGATGGAAAGTTTTTGGAGTAAAAATTTGAACAAAAAACTTTTCCCAAATCTTCAGTATGCCAGCACGGTTACACGGCATAAAATCTGGAGCTCTCGAGTAGCTCTTCTGACCGACTGAGTCGGTGTCTAGAACCTCTTCAGTTGTTTCAAACACACCAACCTTAAATGTCCCACGCCATTTCCATACTCCATTCAAAACAAATGACCCCATAATACTGAATACTATGGCTTTCAATTTGATTGATGATCAAAATGACACTGCAAATCGGTTGCTAAAATGTGAAAATGTATGTTGTTCTCACACCCACGTTAATATATTACAGCTGATGCAGCACCGTTATTATTCCAAATGAATAGCACACGTTAAATTGCATGAATCATTGTGATTAAATAAGATTGAAGACAAGTAAACTAGTCTGACAATATTGTGCCACGATGCTTCATGATGAAGTACCCAGGGAGTCGAGGCTGTAAGCTGGATCGACTGCTCTGCTCTGTCTTATTGAAAGGACTGGGAGGTGATATGCATGGCTGCTCAGCCTTTCTCATAAAACATTTAATGAGGCTATAAGCTCAAACCTCCATAACCTTTACAGTGACCCCCTCTGTCTGATGAAGCTCATAAAACGCACCATATGAATCTATACAGGCCCACAAATACGTGAGCATGTGCCTTCAAGACCAAGAGAGAGGATGAAACGCACGGCAAACTGTGTTCGTACCCGAAAGGTCATTGCAATAATGTATCATCATCCTAAAAATAAATACAAAATGCTATAAGGAGCAACCATGATTCCTTTTTTGTCTGTAACTAATGAATTTGAATGTGAAAAAGGCCAAATGCACGACCATCAGTATTGCTTAAATCGTTTTGTCCTGACCTCGCAGATCTAACCGTGATTACAAAATGCGTAAGAGATTTGACAGAAATAAAATATTGTGACATCTTTTAATAGAATAGATTAAAGCAGACACCCACGCAGCCCAGCGTGTTAGCATATGAATTAGAACACTCCATCCATCCAACCACTTTCTGAGCCACTTCCTCTCATTAGGGTCGCCAATCCTCGCTGATTTTGAGTGAGAGGTGGAAAATGCGATGGACTGGTCACCAGCCAATCAAGGGAACATGCCGTCAACAAACAACTATTCACTATCACATTTACATTGATGGACTCAATTAATGCGGCATGAATGTTTTACGAATGTGATAGGGGGGCGGGGGGCGGTGTCCGGTCATAAGCGCAGGGACCGTGCAAACTCCATACGGAAAAACAGATTACCTTGCTGGTTGAACCTGGAACAAATCATTTCAATATACTTTCTGAATTATGGAGAATCAGATCGCAGGTCCACTAGTGTTTCATGTTTTGGTTTCACAGTTTGATGTTGATGCATTCTACTGAAATGCAAGATCCCCACACTCACCAGGGACCTTGAATGCAAGGCACGGAATCGCAACTGTTTTCTGCTGAATCAATCTGCGGCACGTATTGTTTGATAATCAGTGTGAGCAAGTTGATGCCATTTCATTTGGTAGCCGGGATAGTCTCGATGTTGTTATGAGAGTTGAATTACCCTACACAATCAATTGATCAACATAAGTGAGAGCATCCGCGTACCCTCTGCCCCAGAAAAAAATAAATAAATAAAAAGGTGTCGGATATGCATGTCTAGATAGATTGTCATTCATCCAGGTGATCGTCATTCACAAATTTGAAACAAGGCTAAAAGACTTTTCATGTTTGTTAAAGACCTTTCACCCTTATTCCAAAAGGCTTCTTCAGTTCTAAATTGAGCGATGGAGAATTCCCCCTATTTATGAGTCTGATCAGTGTGTCCTTTGGAGATGGTGAGAAAAAGACGGTGTTGTTGTTGTTGTTGTTGTTGCCCGGCTTGTGCGGCCTGTGAGCGTTTTCACCGAACAAGAAAACTCAATCCGAGTGATGCCATGAAAAAGAATTCACAATACTGAAAGGATACAGTACTATCTCATCTACCATTAGATTAGGTTAGGTCGATACGTAAGTGAGCCCGTAGGAAATGCGAGCATGTGAGGGGTCCTTCATGATCTGAGCAGCCAGACCACGAATCTGCTGCTGACACACTGCAATCAGTGGGCGAGTGGGAAGTCCAATGATCTTGGAGCACACTCTGCTGATGCTGTCGAGGCGGTTCTTCTCCTGCAGACTCTGGGAGTGGAACCAGCAGGCCAAAGAGAACGAGAGGACGGACTCTATGAATGCCTGGTAGAAAGTCAGGAGGATTTTCTTGCTGACGGAGAAGGAGTTCAGTTTCCTGAGCAGGTACATCCTTTGGTGGCATTTCTTCAGGATCACCTCAGTGTTGGAGGAGAACCTCAGGTTGTTGTCCAGGATGGTCCCCAGGTACTTGTATTCGGATACAGTTTCCACTGGAGCCCCCTGGATGGTGGTGGGGATTGTCGAGGCAAGCTCTCTCTGTTTTCTGGAGAAGGTCATCAGCATGTCCTTGGTCTTACTGACGTTGGTTCTGCGCCGACCAGCTCGGGTGCGTTTTCCAGCTCTTACCGCCTTAAAACATGACTGCCGGGTGTCTTTCTAACATGACATTTTAATCTGCTGTCATCTCATGAAGGGACTGGCACACGAGATGATAACTCTGCTTCAGTACACTTCACCGCCCTTCACGTCTCATCACTTTAATAACCACATCGCTGGGATGTCTGGGTGCTCGCTCATGGCAGAGCATGCAGGTAAGTTTGATTCATAGTGACGAGCGGCATGACGCGCACATACTGCAATACACAGAGCTCAATGGGCAATCGTGCTAATTATTATATATTTATGACCACTCCTAGTAGTAAATCAATCAAAAAAAAAAAGACAAGTAGGCCGTGCCCATGGGATGTATTTCATTTTGAATATAAACTAGAGACTTTGAGACGCTTACTTGTTTTTAATAAGTTAGATAAAAACAATACAGCAATAATTCCAAAGATGAAATGTGAAGGCATAATCTTTTTTTCACATTTCAGTCAATTTCCTTTCTTAATTATCTTATTCCCGCTCCTATCAACTCTTCAAACCCATGTTGAGGCTGCTCCTTCTTTTTGAATGCAGTGTAGCAAAAACAGAAGTAACAAAAACAATAAAACAGAACTTTTGTGAATCATTTTAACATTTTCGCATGAGTGCTTGTTTTGCATCTCATTAGAATATGTAAGTCTAACAAGGGGAGTAAATCATTCACTCCAAGTATGATCAGGTTGCTTGGTGGAAGCAAGTATTGTATGTGTTTTCTTTTTTTTTTTTTTTTCAATAACTTCCAACCTACATCTGCAAACCCATGAATATGAAAATAGGTTAGGGATAAACGATATATATATATAATTACTACCAGTTCATCTCAGGTCTGTTAAAAGTTTTTCATCAACTGGAGTGATGAATAAAGTAATAATGGTGTGAATAGTCAATTTAATGTTTTGAGAAGCTATTCGCACTCAGACAGATGTTCCCGCACTAATTCGCTGCACATGATTATCAACAGTCGACCTTCCCTGTTTCACTTCCTATTGATTAACTCGTCTTACTTCGCATTTTATGAATCCTTGCTCTTGTCTATTCAACTGGGTCTTAATTATGTTTGCTTCTGTGCAGTCTGTCTGTCCGCTTTAGAATTCTGGCTTCGAGGCATGGTAATACGCTCCTCAAGTCCATTCAGCTGAGACTGCACAAGCCGGAGCCTTACTTCTTTTTCACCTATTTTTATCCTCTGCATCTTTAATTAGCATCAGAGAAGACTGTGCAGGAATTTTAAGTCTTGACTGTCAGTATGTAAGACTCAAGCTGCATTCGCCTCACGTATATTTCCGTCATTGAAACATATTATCGGCATCAATTATTATTGTACATGTCCGGTGCAAGTTATAAGATGCAATTGAACTGGTCATTCCCATTGCGTCTCTTCTCCTTTACTTGTCCTTTCTTCCTTTTTGAAAGAGTAAAATTAGTTCTTCCCCGTCGAAGCAATGAGTCTGGCTCCTGTTCCTTTTCAGTCTCTCTTCTTACCATCAAATAATCCACTTTACTGCACAGCGCCATTATGATTATGTTCCTTTCAGATGGATTCAATACAGAAGTCACACTATGTCTCTTGTAAGACTGGAAGAAATTCTCGGAACCCTGAAAGTTACATTCCTTCTTCGTTCCTCATAATCAAAGGGTTTAAAGTAGACAAAAGCAAAATCAATGTGGAGGTGAAACAGTCAGTGCTGCATTTGGTTAAAAAAATGTGGTAGAGCGGGATGAATTTTTTCCATATATATATATATATATATATATATATATATATATATCACACACACACACACACACACACACACACACACACACACACGGCCTGACACCAGCAAATGGTTTTCTTAATTATTATATTATTAAATGTTCTATGCATCATCTATGCCTTAGTAGACAGTAAATTCATAATTTGGGATAGCAGACCATAATCTCACTTGACTGGCAAATTGCAGTTATACATATATCTTTTGGGCTTGAAAACAATGACGTCCTCTACAGAGATCAAAGGTGTAGCTTCCATAGCAGCAGTGTTATTGGAATTTGGCAACATTTCCTTACTAACAAGCTGAGAAGTGCAGTCAAGATTTGGGGAAATATACAAGATGCTTGCCAAGATAACACTACAGTTTACTCCTTTACTTGCTAATCTGTTTCCCTGCATGTGGCAGACATTCAGTCCTTGTCTTCCCTCTGCATCCTGAACTCTTTTTTTCATCTAAATTTGTACATGCAAATGTCACACTTGTCACCTCTATTCATAAAAAAATGTCAATTGTTCTGCACCAAATACAATTTAATGAGGACTACAACGTTATGTTAATATTGCCTTTGTCACAGAAGAAGCTAATATTCTGTTTGATGCTTATTTCGAAGGCTGGGATGAGGTGTTGTTTTAATGCATGCCATTTAATGAAGACTCACTTCATGATTAAAAAAACATAATAGGCCTAAGACCACATCGATAATGAAGGCAATACTCCCAAAGCACTGAATAGGTTTTCGTTATGAAACAAAGAGAATGACTCATGCTCATCTTAATAAGCTGACAAAATCAATTTGGAGAAGAATTACCTGAGGGCAAATGTGGCATCAAAAAGGATTTTTAGGTATCTTAGTTCATTGGAAAATCAAATGACGTCAGTGCACTTTATTTTCCTGCCCAACGCAAGTCATGTACAAAGCATGGTCTAACTCGGGGGTCGGCAACCCGCGGCGCCAGAGCCGCATGCGGCTCTTTAGCGCCGCCCTAGTGGCTCAATGGAGCATTTTCACAAATGTTTGAAAATGGAAAAATATGGGGAGCATAAGAGATGCCCTGTAAGATGAATGTAAGACAACACATAACAATGGAGGAAAAGGATGGTCTCCCTGACAGAGCTCTACGGAATTCCTACGGAATTCTCTTGAGAAAAGACTACAGAAGAAATGTGCTTTGGCCAAGTTTTCCGACAGAGTAACGCAATTAGACATGACTGTTCTTCAGCATTGGTGAGAGTCCAACAAAATCAATAGTGCTAGCAAGGAAATATCATGGACTATAACGTCACTGAACGGAATGAAGCATATTTCTGCGAAAATCGGATTTAAGTGCAGTACATTAGTGAATTCGCGGTGCAAGCTTTTGTGCTATAATAACTCAAATCCAATTACTTCACAGCTATTTAAATCCAATCCATCTTATCCTTTTGTGTATGTTACCTACAATTGCTTCCCATTTGGAATGCCAATGAAAGCAAATGCCAAATATTTGTTGAGAACATTGTAGCTGTTGCCTGGTGAAAGCTTCAAGAAGAGAAAATCCATTTTGGCCCCTTGATAAAATAAATGCTCTATAATTTGAAAAGCAAAAGATTCATACTGTATTGGGAAATAATTCTTGTTTGACAATGGGAGAGTGTTCATGGATTACAGAGATTGCTTTAAAGTGTGTAAAAGTAGGACAGAGTACAGTGTGACAGAGCAAGAAAGATAGGCTGTGGAGTGTAATGGTACGATAAGGGTACCACTAGTATTCTTTATCACTAACTCAATTATGTTGGATTGAAAAACTAATCGACTACTCTATTAAAACAAGAGACCCTACAGCGTGAGGTTAAACAAAAGCAAATTATATTACCTCATTTTGCACGCTTAAATATGCTCAGACCTCTTCCCTCACTCTCCTCCATTGACCCTATCTACCGGAGAGGTTTTCCGGGGAGGGAGCAAGAGGTTTGCTGGTGTTTTTTTTCTTCTTTTATTTCCCCTTTTTTTTCCTGCCTTTGGAGCAAGCTGGTTTTATTAAAAGTTGACTAATGTTTGATGTGCAGGTCTGTATTTCATTGTGGCTTTTTAATCACCAAGCTTTCACTGCCCTCATACAGTGGGGCATTGTACTGTCAGATTAATTCCAAAACATATCTTTCACTTCCCAAAGAGGGCACCACCCTCACACAAGCGCCACAACAGACTGTTGGAGATTTGAGGAAATTGTTCATAAACTCTTTGTTTCAATTCTTATCATTCAATATTCATTGTTACTCAATTGTGTCTGTTTTCTGCGCCATAGAACTCAAAAGTGCTTTTCATGTTTAAAATCAATTAGAGGGCCCCCACCTGTAATTGGCCGAAACATCGGCACTTGTTTTATAGTCTGGACTTTAAAATTATGTATGCACTACAAATCCCCCCTTGAATGAAATCCCAGGGTGCCTTATTCTGTTTTACTCACTAGTCACTGTGATGTGAGAAACAATAAGCAATTTATTTTATTTTAACATTTTTTGCGAAAGCCATTGCGTTTCCATACACAGGACCACAATGCTTGCTCACTGACTTCTACTCTGCCATTCACTAAATATATATGCTGGCATCATATCACAGGCAGGCTGAAATAATCAATATGTAACTTTCTGCGATTTGATCAGTTCAGGGTGTACTGCGCCGACCGTCCAAAGAAAGCTGGGTTAGGTTACAGCACACCCGTAACCCTTGTAAGTAGATGCGGATTATAAAATGAATGGATGGGTGAACATGTAACTTTTGTCTTCAGAAATGATACTCTCGGTGGCTTTCGTAGTCTCAGTCGCAGTCCTTGCCATCGCAAGAAGTCTTCCTTTTAAGAGGTAAACATGGAGATTCGGTTTACTCAATCGATTTTAGTTATTTTGCTTCATCCACCTTGACCTCAGCAACGGTCTCTTCTTTTCTCATCCAACTCCTCTCTGTGACGATTAACGCAAGTGAACAGTAGTTTGAGGTTGTAACTCAGCTTCCACTGTCTTGTCAAATAGAAGAAGCTTTCTGAAATTCGCTTTTTATCACTTCATCCCGCCCTCTCTGGAAGTAGAGTCTTATTACAAGCTGATGGATGGTGAGTGGGGTTGGAGAAACAATTGCGAGACAAAAGAATTACGTAAGAGGAATGCAGCTGCACCCGACCAGGACTTCATTTTTGTTCACAGCCTCTTAGTCTTGTTTGTTGCTCCTGTTCAACAAACACCAGAGATAACAGGCAGTTAAATCATTCCCAATTGAACAACATTCTACATTTTCTTGACATTTTTAGTTTACTTCTCCGTAACAAGTGCTGAAAGGTAGAAAAAAAATCGTCTGTCAGCAAGTCGAAGAGAAAGCAGTAGCAAATGATGGACATTCGTTAAGGAACGTGGCCTTTCAGTAATTGTGCTTGCTGTGGAGCAGAGGTCATAGGTAAATGCCACATGTAGATATGTCCTGCTCTAATGAGTGGGAGGAGCTATGACATATTCACATATACACTTTACTGAACATATAATTTCACACACACCCGCAACAGATGCGCACAGAGTTTCAACTTGATCCATACGCAGGGTGGGAGCTCTTCGTAGGAAAAATCAGTTTCACAGTTGCGCTTTCGGTGATGCCAACATTTGGAAGTTGTATGGATGTGTGTGCATCTGTAGCATTTCTTAACTATGCTGTGGCCTTGTAAATATGAGCAGTACATGTTCATGGCTTCACCTCACCAAGGCAAATGCATCATTAATGTCAGTGCATATACACTTGTGTATCCGTGTGTGTCTCTACGTGTGTTTTTAGTCCAGAACCCCTGCTACTGTAACAGCTGCCTCTCGCTCTTAATCCAACATCTCTCTCCTTATGCTCGCTGCTCTATCTGAACCCCACGCAGAGAGGTGTCCTTGTAGGAGATTACTGACGCCGCAGTGGCTTAACTTTTGCCTTTTTGTCATTTCACATTTGGGATGTACTTTTTCTCATTGTGAAACCTCACACACAAAAAAATACATGTTTCTGAAAATATTACATTTTAGTGGTGGCTGCATGACAACATAGTTACGATATTGAATATTGTTGTATTCACATCCATCTCGTCATATACAATATGCAGGTGCCTTTGGTAGGAGTTATTAAAGACATAAAATCCAAACCAGTCCTACTGAAAATCCCAAATGGGTAAAAACTCTACAATCTTATTCGTACACTATTCCAGTTGTAAATTCATTATGTAGCAGGGACTCATCACTTGTATAGTTTCTTGATTGCATTACATTTCAAAATGGTGTTACTTTTTTTTCAGTATAGAATACAGTTTATCCTTTCCATGTGGCTGACTATTAAGTAAAATATATTTCTACAGTCAGTAGCGGCTGATGGAATTGTGTGTGTTGTGTGGTGGACATAGCTAGCTAGCCACATAGCTAGCTAGCAAGATAGCAACAAGTACAAATCCACAATTAGGCTAAATTTTGACAATTCGGAAACGGTTATTTTATGATGTCATGTAAACATGTGGTAACTCTGTTCACTTTTTTTTTTCCAGCGGAAACATCTGAAACAATTGCACATATGTTCTTTATGCATATGGAGTTCAAAAGTAAAAAAAAAAAAAAAGATGACAGTTGGGTATATAGGCTGAAAAAGTGAAGTGCATTTCAATTTAAATGTTTATTTGCCAACCTCCTTTCGTTTATTGCCTCCGTCAGCAAGTTCGCCATATTGCTCCCTGTGGGGCTTCTGGTCAGAGCTCTGGTCTGCAGAAGATTATACTCTAATTGCCACTGTTAGATGTGAAATGATAAGTAATAATTAAGTAGGGGTCAGTCCAGCGATCACCTGTCAGAGTCATTTTTTCTGCCGAGTTCACACACTTACCTATGACATATAGCCAGAGACTAACGTCTTCTGTGCACGGACAGAGCACAGAAGATAATCAAGCGTGGCGGCAATTTGCAGCCCAATGATTTGTCGAGTTGCATCTGTTTTTGAGTCAACACATTTAAGCATGGCTTGTTCCATGGCGTCAGGTGTCGGTGTAAATACTTGCGCAGGTTTGTCATGGAATGACAACATTTTAATCCTGCCTGGCTCCGCTGAGAAGAGAAGTCACGTTTGTTGCTATCCTTTTTTGCGGATTTACGGGAAAATTTAAATTGACCCCAAACGTAAGATTGAAAAGAAGGCAATGCTTGGTTCAAGGTGCCGTTGTTGCAGCCATATTGAACATTGCTGAATCTATATTGGATTGCGGTGGGGGAGGGGAAGGGGGGGTTGTATTGCCTGCATTGCACTGATGAGTCAATAGTTTTTCTCACCCCTAGACAACAGAGATAAAGAAATCAATTTTACTCCTGCTCATCTAAAATATATAAATACAATTTTCCTGCTGCTATTTAATTTTCATAGTTTAATTTCTGTTTTATTCAAAGTGGCTCAGCAGCCCTGGGGTGGCTCCTGAGTGCCCTCTATTGACCAGACGCCACTGTCTATAGCCCTTAGTCACCAAACAGTTTGGAAGGGCTTCACAGGCCCTTAGCTAACAATTATCACAACATGGCAAGCTGTGTTTACAAAAAAAAACCCAAACAAAATTTAAAAAACCCACACACATTTTGGCGTATCTGCATGCGCCACTCTGTTTAGTAACACTGGTTGACCACCACATAATTTGGATTCCCTCCAAGAATTTCTCCATAGAAATAACAGAAATTGAATTCAAGCCCAACTGTCGCAATGATACCCAATTCACCAACCGTAGTTTTAATATTACGAGTAGGATTGGAGCATTCTTAACTGTCTTACCCCTGTAAAATCAAAATAACAACTGTAATGTTTATTTTAAAATACTCCAGAGTGTTAAATAAAATTTAAGGGCACAATGAATGATGAGAATAACCAAGAACACTGTCGGTGCGAACACTGGACGTTTTAAGTGCTTCAACAAGCCCAGTCAGAATTATTTCTTTATTTTCGTTTTTTATGACCCCAATTTCACAAGGGAGGGTCTTTAAAGCCTTATCTCAGAGAAGACATGTTGTTTATAGCACCGGTGAGATAGTGACATACAAGAAGGCCATTTGGAGTCGTGAAACTGTGACTTTGAAGGATCTCCCCACATGTCTGGTATTAAAGCGGCAGTCGTTTTATCCTCAGTCAAGGTGATCGACAGGCAGCTCCTCATCATAGAGTGAATATGTAAGAATGTGCAACGGCACACGGAGCATTACTTTTCGCGAGGCAGTCGTCAGTCAAAATTAAGCTTCTTTTTTGTGTTGGATTAATTTGAATGATGTACTGTATAGAATCAGTAAAAGGAGTTCTTTCTGGACAGAAATTGAACTGTCAAGTGTGACTGCATAGGCTACTGTGCATGTAGTGTTCCCGTCTAAAGTTTTCTCCTTCAAATGAATTCAACCATTAAATTAAAATTAATGAATAATATTAAAAAATGTAACCATGGGAAACAAATGTTTTTTAAATGCCCTTTCTTTGGTCACACGTCAAATGAATGTATACTTCATAAAAAAAACAATTAAAAAGAAAGAAAAGTCATGTAGCCCAAAGACAGAGACACACACTGATCTGACGCATCATACGTCTCTCATGACAGCATGCATGATTAGTAGTTATGGTGTGTAACTTCAGGAGTTGTTTGCACCCAATGTTTTAGTCAAATTTAGAATTGTTTGACCTTCAGGGTGTTTTTACATTCTTAAACTTAAACAACCAGCAACACATCTTACTGTTTGACCATTTGTGCTTGGTGGAAGTAACGTCAGTATGAACGATTCTAGTGCAGCAAATTATTCTCTTAGTTTGTAATGTCCTCCTGCAATTGATGAAAGTGAGTGGATGCAAAAAACAAAAACAAAAAAGGAGGTTCAATATAAACTAGAGCTGTCAGTTTAGCGCGTTTATATCGGCATTAATTTAAATGAATTTTATCGGGATCAAAATTTTTCTCGCGAGATTAACGCGGAGACGTCACAGCGGATGTTACGTTGCTCTATAAATAAACCAGAAACAAAACATCAAACGCTGCGCGGGTCCACGCACGTTTGTTTTGCCAGCCACGGCAGCGCGAGACACCGAAAACGGAGACTTAAATAGCTCATGAATGGAAAGTTTACTTTAAAAAAGTTGCCAGATTGTTCCACTGACAAGACCAAAGTTACCTGTATGTTTTGCAGTCGTAAACCGAGCTATCATCATAGCACGTCGAGTCTGAAATACCACTTAATGGCCAAGCGCACAGCTGACGTTCTACTCCGCCCCCTTGTCTCAGACAGACAGCTATGGATCATTTCAAAACGAAGAAAATGGATGACACGACTAAGAACAAATTTGCTGAACGACTCCTGTTGGATTGACCTGGCGCTTTAAGAGGGGCGGGGCTGCCACTGACAGGTGACGTTCGCGCGATGTATAGATAGCGTTTTGTTTCGTGAGTGAATACACTCGCTTCGTCGTCGGCATGGCTCAATGTTAAGCTACGCGAGTGCTTCTTATCAAGTCAGATGTGTAAAGTTAGCTTTTAGATTCGGTCATGATCGGTTGCTTTGTTTGCCGCATCGCTATGCAATCACAGTCAGTTACCGTTCGCAATCGGCAATTTAAACAGCGTGGGCTAAAATGTTGCTAGAACAGGGCTGTCTTTATTTAGCTCATTTTTGCATAGTTCTCATGTTTGTCCGGCTGCAATCTGACGTTTAAACGAAGTAAATTGCGTTGCAGCTGTGGTAAATAATGCCGGCGCTCCACTTCCGGGTTGGACCTTTGGGACTTGTAGTTCTTTTGTTCGATTCGACTTGATATGTTTGTGTTGTATGGTTTCTTACGTTTAAAACAATGAATAATGATGACGATATTGATACATAGTGAAATCAGGGTTGATTAAATTATTTATTAAACGTATTGTTAAATAAAGGTATTAAATAATGTCAATTATATACATATTTACATTGTGATGCAGAAAGATAGATATATTAATGTTTTACTGCATGTATGTGTAATTTAGGTTATTACCTGCTTCTGATACTTCTGTTACAACTACTACTACTTCTGCTGCAAAGTGCTCCAATAAATGATCAAAAAAGTACAGAACGAGAGATCCTTCCATGCTGACCGACAATCCTTATTCAGGGGCCGTGAAAACGGAATTAACTGAACAACTCCACTACGGATTGCCAGCGAGAGCCTCCATTACGAGTACTAGTTTACCTTAGATGTGGACTTTATAATGTTATATTGCGCTGTTTTGATTCCATAAAAAGAGCTGTTCAAGCAGCTGTTGTGTGACAAAATATTTTTTTCACTGTTGTTGATGGACAGTAATATTGTGTGAGAGATAATGTGTGAATAACTGCTCCAAGTGAAAAATGTTCATGTAAAATTGAAAATCGAAATTGTTATTTCAGTAAATATTTGCATTTTGCATATAGAAAACTGATTCATGATTCCATGTTGATGAGAGCATTAAAATGGGGGAAAATAGGACAAAAAATACAAAAGGAAATTCAGAAACGATAAAAATGCGTGAGTAATCATGATTAATTTTTAGTTAATTTGAGTTAATTATGACAGATGAGTTTTTAATTAGATTAAACATTTTAATCGTTTGACAGCTCTAATGTAAACATATTAACCATGTATGAAATTTGAAAAGTCCAAACCACCAAAGGAAAAGGCACATAACAAATTTTCTTTGAGAAAATGAACTCTGTCAAGGAGGCAAGTCAAGAAGGTTGAAAGAGGCTCTTTCATGCATAACTTATCAAACCAGCGCCACTGTTCTCTTATCATTACCCTGCAACCTAATGTTATGTGATGTCATTCATAATGCAAAAAGAGCAAAGACAGAGGGCTTTCATTTATTGATAGGTATGTGTTTCAGAACCTCGAAAACTATGCTCAGACATGTCTGACCAATACCCGAATCAAACAATGAAATATGCATAAAAAACATTTAAGAAAGGCTTTGAGATGCTTGTTCGTAGCAAAATTGGGAATGCATACACAAAATAAAATTGAGCAAATTAAACACATTTTTTGTTCAGTGTATTGGTGTTCTGTACTTGGATGTGTGTGTGTGTGTATTGAATAATTTCCTGTGCAAACTACAGAGAAGACTGCCAGAGGTAAAGGGGAGGATGTGATGATGCACAAAAATCATCATTACCCTTCCGGAGCACAGTGTGAGGCAGGAAAACTCGTTAGCATTCTTCCAAATATTACAAATTGCTATGGCAAGTACTAGCTACTAAGGCACTGTACTTTTGACTTGCTGTTTATGGCATCTTGCATTTGTGCGTGTGTGTGCGCGTGTATGGCGTTTTTGCTGTCAGGTCTGGAGATCCTTGGGGTGGGGGCTCATGGGAGTTACTAATACAAAGACAGGTACCCGCAATAGAGTTCAGCATCAGAAAATCAGTCTAATTATCTGCTCTTTGTCTAAAAGGGCACCTTAAAGAATACAACATGTATATTCTTTGTCTGGACAACAAGCAAATAATGGCATGTGTGTACCCAGGGTTTCAAAGCAATCAAGAAGATTCAGGAGTGTGTAGACATGCTCGATGCCCAGGGGCAGGCGGATTGATGGAAATGACAGACAGCCACTAACCTTCTCACAATGTGATCCTGTGATTGGCATATCCGTGGTGAGAAAGTTGCCTGCAGAAGCCGCAGATATCACTTTGGGGGTCAGGGTTGAATGGAGTGAGCAATCATTTCAATCTCTGTGTGTGCGCGTGTGTGTGTGTGTGTGTGTGTGCGTGCGTGTGTGTATGTGAGAGAGATCTGTGTGAGTGAGAGATAGTGGGAATCGGCAACCAAATTTGTATGCCCACATCTTACCTACCCATTGCAATTTCCCCCTTGTGATGATATCAATTTGAGTGAATGATAGCACTTGCTGTTGGGTTGTAGGATAATCATTTGATGCTATTTGATACAGGTTTCATAACCCATCCATCCATCCATTTTCTGATCCGCTTAACCTCACAAGGGTCGCCGGGCATGCTGGAGCCTATCCCAGCTCTATTTGGGCAGTAGGCGGGGGACACCCTGAACCGGTTGCCAGCTCATCGCAGGGTGCACATTGACATACAGCCATTTGCGCTCACATTCACACCTAGGGACAATTTAGAGTGTTTGATCAACCTGTCATGCATGTTTTTGGAATGTCGGAGGAAACCTGATGACCCGGAGAAAACCCACGCAGGCCCGGGGAGAACATGCAAACCCCACACAGCAAGAACGGCGCCAGAATCCAACCTTTCACCTTTGCACTGTGAGGCCGACACGTTTAACCAGTCGCCTCAATTTTACTGAATATATATACACATGTGTAAAGTACAATTCAAGTTCTTTCACAACACAATCAGGTTTCAACAGTAGACATCTTGTCATTGTCATGTCATTGTTCAAAATTGAAGAAAATGTTTGGCCGATATAGCCTACTGTTAAACCGCACCCCCTGCCCGCCAAAATCAAAAGTGATCCAAAAAAATACTGACTTGTTATCTGCACATAAACAATCCCGCCAAAATGAATTACAGCTCACGGATAACATAAGCTCTGCCTCCCGACTGTGTACGCAGCTTCATCCAAGTCTGCTGTGGGCACAAACATGCTCCATAGCTGCCCGGCGTCCACATTTTATCTGTAGTAAGCCTTAGCAGAATATAAAAAAAACATTAGGGAGTCATACCAGAACATGATGGTCATCAGTGGTAGACTGCAGGCTGAACCGTAGCTCACCTTTGAGCCCCCGGCATTCAGCAGCCTCTCCCCTTCTACTGTCTGTCACGGATACTGTGAAAAACTGTAAGAGAAATTTAACAAGACTTGAATATGAAGGGAAAAAAATGGCAAAAACTATACGTTGTACTGCATGTTGGGTAATCAGAGCTGCCGAGAACAAATAAATGCAGCATTAGCGAAAGTCCAGAGTTTCCTGTTTGCGTGTGTGTGTGCGGTCTGGAAGCGTGAATATTGCCTGGTGCTTTTCGCAATTCAGTTTTCTGTCAGCTCATTTGTCTTTATCAGGATGGCCCCACAAGGAGGGGACACATTATGGTTATTGCCAGATTCACTTTCTCACACACACATACATACACACACACACACACACACACACACACACACACACACATACTCACACACACCGTTTGTCACAAAGATTCATTTTCCAAGCATATTCAGAGAAATACACACAGCGACTATACAAACAGATACACTTTCACTCACAGAAAAAAAAACCTCATTATAAATGAGCAAAATTGTATGTACGTCCAATGTGCCACAACCCAAGCGTAATATATTTTCAGGAGGTACTAGACTGTCAGTTAAAAAGATGATTCATAATTTATCAGGACTAATAGCCACCTGCCTGTGCCACGAGCTGTTATCTGCCATAAATTATGGGCTTAGAAAGGCCTGTTTTGACAGTACGGTACCTGTAGAGTGACGGACTGGGAAAGTATGAATACAAAATGAGAGCATCCGATTGATGTGCTGTTCAGAAAGCTGCATATTTAGTATTATCTGCATGCTTTTTTTTGGGGGGGCTTATCCCAGTCTCCATAACGTGTTCTACTTGTACATTGTGTGTGTGTGTGTGTGTGTGTGTGTGTGTGTGTGTGTGTGTGTGTGTGTGTGTGTGTGTGTGTGTGTGTGTGTGTGTGTGTGTGTGTGTGTGTGTGTGTGTGTGTGTGTGTGTGACTTTTACCAGGATTTTAAAGTGTAAGGATAAAATGTATCGTTCACAGTTGGAACGTATGTGAATTGAATTACATATTGTCTATAAAATTAAAGTTAGGGGATCTGGTGTGCGGCGGCCCGGTAGCCCAGTGGTTAGCACGTCGACTTCACAGTGCAGAGGTACCGGATTCAAATCCAGCTCCGGCCTCCCTGTGTGGAGTTTGCATCTTCTCCCCGGGCCTGTGTAGGTTTTCTCCGGGTACTCCGGTTTCCTCCCACATTTTCAAAAACATGCATGGCAGGCTGATTGAACACTGTAAATTGTCCCTAGGTGTGAGTGTGGCCGTGGATGGTTGTTTGTTTCTGTGTGCCCTGCAATTGGCTGGCAACCGATTCAGGGTGTCCCCCGCCTACTGCCCGAAGACTGCTGGGATTGGCTCCAGCACCCCCTGCGACCCTAGTGAGGATGAAGCGGTTCGGAAGATGAATGAATGAAAGGATCTGGTGTGCGTACACCGGAAACTGACAGGTAGAACACAGTCCATTCCAGGCCAAGAGATTTTTTTTTTTTTATTTACCTGAATTCATATATAATCTCGAATACACAGAGCCATCTTTTACCAAAACATAATTGCATACTAGTGGTCAACAAATACGGCAATTTACATGGTAGCCTGTTTTCATCAGAACACTGGCCGGGTGCGGCCACACACTCCAAAGGGTTGCAGCAGGGTTGCACTGTTGAAAAATGGATTTATAAAGAACATAATTTGTAATGCATCAGAATTATTGTTGTAATTATTAGCAGCAGCTGTATCAACATTGAAGGTCACTAGCAGAAGGGTTATTGAGAGACTGGATCTGACTGACCCCAGTCATGGCAGTGGGGGTGGTCTTGAAGCAGAAGTAGGTCGAGCCGGAGGAGGATCTGGTGCTGGAGAATGCAGCAGGAACCAGCAATAACCAGATGAGTCGAGGTGTGTGCTGTATTGTCGAGTTGCTATTATGCGCAGTAGAGTATATTTCAACACTGATGAGACCCAAAATCACTGTCGCCTCTCATTGGTTAGTATGTGGGGCCTCAGCGCACGAAAGGAGAAAATAGTCATGACTGCAAGCCAACAATTTGCAACAAAAATTATGAAGCAGGATTCACTTTAATCCACTTAAAGTGAATAATGCTACAGGTTGTGCATCTGATCCAAATGGAAATATCTGCAAATAATCTCTAACCTGTTGATCTCATGTCTCGTATTAATCAGGTGATGTCAAATCCAAATGTTGTAAGTCCGCAGCTAAAGTAAATAATTGCCCTCCATGTTCCATTACCTCTGTAGTGTTGGCATACAACTACTTGTAAGGTTTCTTTGTTGCTTTCATTCCCTGTGAAGGACCGACTGTTCCCACCTTAGGATCTTAATGCCGATCTTTGCAATCCTGTGGAGAGGTTTGAGGAAGCTGCCGCTCCTTCTTACAAATCATGCCTTGATATTGATTCGGGTATAGATCCCACAAAGTATGGTAGAATAGCCGCAGGACCTGATGCTCGCTCATTTTCCTCGACAACAGATATTTACTGGCAGTCCAAGAGTATCCTCTTGACATTGATCGTAAAGTTGAGCTTGTAATCGAAGATAGTATCTAAGAATTTACAATCATCAGTGCACTCTATAGCTGCTTTTCCATTACAGATTACAGAATGGCCTGACATCACACCTCACTGCCCTTGGTTGGCCGAGCTTAGCCTGTGTTGCTTTTCCATTACAATAGGTGCCAATCGGTCCAGCCGGGATCAATGGGACTGTGCAAGATTCCACGAGACAGTGCACACTTGCAGTGTGTGGGTTTCAGCCATAAAATTTCACGAGTGACGAGTCCCGCCCACGGGTCGAATCTCCATTGCATGTTGTGGCGATGTTTCAAATTAAAGCAAATAAAATCCACAGCAGCTTTCACACAGTCATAAATCGATTTCCAAGTTGAAGTGACATAGACACAGCTGCCCAATGCGGGGATATGAAATGTTTTACCGACTTTAGCTTATTTTTGATCTGGGCCAAGATCCCTCAATCTAAGATGTGAAATGAATGCATGTAATCACGGCCCATCTTGGGAATGCCACATGACCAAACTCGGTTAATTGAGACCAGAGCAACTGTCTGGTCATTTTCACAGCAAGTGGCATAATAAGGCACCCTGTGAGAGGGACAGAAATGGATGGATTTTTACACTCAATTCATTTTCCACAAACACAGTATTAAGTTGAATTATTTGATTTTATTACTGCGGGTACATCTCGACTGTTGAAAACACTTTTATATAATTGCATCTTTTGTGGTCAGACCCATTTGAGTCAAAGACAGAGGCTGTTGTCCGAATGTGCACACTATTCCCTACAGTATATAGTGCACCATTAAGGGCTTATGTCATTCGGTAGGGCTGGATGAATGTCTAGGGAGGATACATGAAGGGCTCTCAAAATTACCTACAATGCACTTGGAAGAGTTGTGAGCATTAATGTTCACTCAACATTCATCCATTTTCTGATCCGCTTTTCCTGACAAGGGTCGCTGGGCGTACCCATGGGCGATGTCTGCATGTCGTACGTTTGAGTCAGTGACTATTTTGTCAGTATGTATTTATACATGTATATGAATTTGTGTTCGGGCAGTGAGTTGAAGTGCATTTCAGATTCAGGTGTGCGCTCCTACGTTTATGCATAAAACAAGATGTGTCGGAATCTCAGGCTTCAAAATCAGTTCGTGGCTTGACGGCCATCAGATACGTCAGATAGTCCCAAGCCTGAGCGGGGTAAATAAGAAAGAAGCGACCAAGACTAAACTTTCAGCTGGCCTCACAGCTTTGTCCTTAGCTTAAACATCTTGCCAGACAACATGTCCACAGCATAATGAGCTCAAGTCCCTCATGTATTGGGATAAATCTAAACACTCTGTCTAACCTATCAGTATATGTATTTTCGTGTTCCCGTGTATGTGTTTGTGAAAGCGGTTCCTCTCCCAAGAGCACTCGGGTAAATCTCAACGAAGCTCATTGGCATAAGAGGATTTGACTTTTTCCTCGTTGTGGTAATGAGCTGTGATAAACACCGGCGGATACATTTCATATTTCATACATACTTGAAATTGATGGAAAACACAGGATTTGCATTGCCTTGTTCCCATGGAGATTTCCCATGAGCCTCGATGACTATGACACAAAAATGTGAAACCTTGTTAACACCGTTTCCACGGTAGTTGAAGAAAAATGTCTCTTAGGCCAACAGCTTTAGCAGTTCATTACCATCCATTCATTTGGAACCAATGTATTTTCCTCTTACTGGTACTTTACCTTCGTTATACGTGCCCTGTGATTGACTGCCGACCAGTCCAGGCCAACCAGTCCGAGGTGTTATCTGCTTTTCACCTGAGCTCAAATGAGATTGGCTCCAGCAACTGTACTGTGTCCTCTGCCGGAGATAAGTATAGGAGTGAAAAAGTTAATTGTTTCAAAGGAATTGTGTCGATTGCGTGGAATTTTAACGTCCGTTTTAACAAGGCTCTGTGTGCGATGAACAGCCTAATTGGCTACGGGCTTCTTGGCAGCATCCCAAAAATGGCAGTGTTGATTCAGGCTCAAAAACAAGTTTTGCCACAACACCTCGCGCAAACCAGGAGCAGAAGCTGCTCTAAAGCACAATGTTTCACCAGAATTTCAAATGTTTCAAAGTGGACAGTCGAACGCATAAGGGGGTTGGTACATATCTTCATTAAATTAATTCACCGCAAATTCCAAATGCTGTCAGGTTTTTGCTTAGGGCGTTATCGTGCATGATGCACAGTTCTGTGAAATCTTCATTAGATTCAAAACTTGCATTTTGAAGTTGTTGCTTTCGCGAGCAATACCGTCAAGACCAAAAACGTATACCACTCTTCATGACAGTTTTGTTTGCGCGTGTGGCTGTGTGTGTGTGTTAATAATGTGCCTTTATCTCTTTTCTCCACAGCCCATTAATCCTGAGTGTGAGACAAGCAGCCATTACATATTTAACCCAGGTCACTTGCTGCGTGTGGCAGATAGGTGTTGTCACATAAGTGTGCGTCCATAAGAATGGCCTTGATAAAATCTGCGTGATTGCGTGTCCGCGCGTGTGTTTGCACACATAAAACACGTACCGAAATGAAAAGTAACTGTACCATCAATATTTTGTTATAAACTCCCAACGGTTCTGAACAACTGCGCATATACAATGTGTGCGCAGTTGTGATATGTAAAATCTGACCTTAAGATAAAACCAGCAGCTCAGACATCCCCAATAAGCTGCTAGATACATTTCGGCCCCAGTGAACAGGTGAGGCTCAAGACGGAAAATTATACTGTACATTTGAGACCTCACACACTCCCTCAATAGCCTCCATCTATTTATCTAACTTGATCGACTGAGAATAAGAGTAACTCCTTGCACTACATTTCTTTAATCCACGTGACACTCCCGCTGTCACGACGTGTGCTGTGTTTCATGCACACGGAGCTAATCGAGAGCTTCCATCAAAGCTCACTCCCAGCTTGTAGAATTTCCGGATGGATTTTCTGATGTTTCTTCCATCTTCGTCACCCTTCGCTTGGTATTTGTTCCGGAGGAATGGCTTTAGCAGATCTGGGATTAAAATGGCGGCGATCCAGAGCAAAGTAATATGCATTTAAAACTTTGAGAATACATTGCCTTTGTTGTACTGTTCTATTTTTCTTTTGCGTATGGGTTGTCCTACAAACTGGCAACTTAATGATGTGTATTTTTTTGGGGGTATTACAGGGGGTGCATTTGTGTGAGTGTGTGCAGCACAAAGGCTGGAAGGTTGTCTAATATGTTTAGTTATCAAGGGAAATAAAGAGTGAATACTGGTGGTCAGACTAATCACCTGCAAACAGCCTCTCACTGCGCAGTGTATTTTAATTTAAGCCATGGATGAATACACAAGCGCACACACAGGCTTGATGCATGTACGTGCTCATCCACAACGGACTCTCTCTCTGGTCAGCAAGCCAGCTCTTGGAGCGTGTTCTCCCTTGCTGGCATCAGCCTAACTACCACAAATCACCCACACAGCCTTTTTTGCCTGCCAGGAGGAAATTCAAGAAATGTGACTTGAAATGTGAAAAACAACTACTCGTGTCTGTCGCTGTACGATGGTGCCAGTACACGTTGAACGGTCCAGCCATTCACTTTATTTGCTTTTCATCCATGTGTGGAGATGCTCGTGTGCTGCATCCTGTGGCCGGAAGCAAAACGGGTGGTCTACCGTGAATTGATCCATCAAATGTTTTATTCCCCACTCATATTGGTACCAATTACAAAGAGGTCTCTTCACGGAATATTCTGCTACATACTGTTTTGAAACAGTGGGAAGAAACCAAGAGAAAATCCATGCGAGTACATGATGTGACATGCAAACGCCACAAAATAAGGTCTTCGAGCCAAATCTAAACTTGTGATCCAACCACCAGACTCAATGAACAGTGCGACTGAATTTTTTTTTAGCCTTTCAGAAGTGTACTTGCTGGTATGTTTCGGATTGTTGTCCTGCCGCATTCCTTAATCATTTAAATTGTCATTTAGAAACTGCATTTTGTATTCTCTTGGGTCATGCCTGTGTGATATTAAAGTTGGTTTGATGAATTGAAACCTTTGTATTTGATAAATATGTAAAGCACACAGAAATCCGGATTGGGGCATATCATATTTTTCAGCAATGTATATTTTTTGGATATCAGATTTTTTATTAATGGTCGGTCAGGAAGGTGGTACTTTGAGAGCGCAAGTATTGTTTGAGTTGATTACTCAAAGGTTTGAGAGCCACTGATCTATACTATACATGATTTTGATATGATTGACTGCCTGCTTGTCTCGGGTCGACCCTGCCTCTGAGCTACTGGACAACCAGCACAGAAATGGATAGACGCATAATTTATCGACAAACGCAACAACTCATCGAAAGCATGACAAAACACCCATGCTAAATCAAAATGAGAGTAAAAGCACAAAGACCGTTTCATTTGATGCACAATGATACATTAGGGATGCGCAGATGATCTAATAACAGGAAATGTTTTGCAGACGGGGTCATTAGTGTCATGCCAAGGTTACCTGCTTTTAAACCGATGAGGGGAAGAGCCTCCACAGGCAAACTAAAAAGTATGTTTCGTTGTACATCGCGGTTATGTGATGTCATTGGCCAATGTGGACACTTCGATAGTTTGCATGCAGTTCGGTCGTGTAGATTGATTTATTTTGAGTGTAGGGATTTATTCTTGGAGTACAGGTATTATGGTGCATGTAGATTGTTTAAGATGTAAACGTAAAATGTTGAATGGATAGTTGAAACGTGGAATTTAAAGAAAGAAAGAAAGAAAGAAAGAGAAAAAATAGGAACTCACGCCATCAGTGTGAATTCAAACTAAAACGTTCAACCTTTCCTCCATCAAACAAGATACAGTGATTGTCAAGGCCAAAGGATGTCTGTGCAATATTTTCTAACATGGATAAAATATCAATTTGGACATATCGGGCAGCCCCAGCTGGGATCAAAGGATGGGAGGATGGCGATCGGGCTTATAGGAGGTGAGGTGACTTCAGGAGAGAGGAGGAATGGACAGAGTTGGGTAGAGGGTGGGATGAAAAGAGAACAATGACCGGAAAACAATTGACGTAGGTAGGAAAAGAAGCTCTGAGGCATAAAGACGGAGGGCAGCATAAAATATAATAGACTGAGAGATTTACTTTGCTACCAATCAGTCGTGCAGTTTGACTTTTAAAATCTTCCTCGGAAACCGAATTAGTTGGAGCTTAATTTTTTTTTTTTTGCATTGATGAATGGCTTTAGAACAACAAAAAGTCCCCAAGCTTTCTGGGCACAAGTGTGTTTTCTGTTCTCAAACCTGCTGCGACTAAAGAAACGTTTCATGATTAAATAATCCATAAGGACTTGTTGGCGGTCAAATGCAACCGAGTAGTTTTACTTTTCACTGCTCTCTGCGCTTATTTGTTTGATTGTTAAGCAGAAGTATCTGTTGCATTGTTTTTCAAGGCAGTTCCCTCTGTGAACGCGTGACGTTGCGGTTCACCTGCGCTGCTCCGTTTGAAGTCAATGAGCTATGAAGTATGACTCATTTGAAGTAAGTGTTGTTGTAATGCATCCCATTTGAATCGAATGGGTTTCAAAGGATGCGTCCTTTGAAGTCGGTATTTACCCCCCTCGGTGGCCACGCTTCTTAAAGACGGTCTTCTGAAGTCGAAGCATGCGCCAAATGGAAGGCAATGCTTATTAATCGAGAGCAAAGAAACATTGGATGCACGGCTGAATAATATGAATTTGGGTGCATGCTCATGAAATTGTGATGTGAGAATGTCCTTCGCTTTTGTTAGACTTAGAGGTAACTTAACATAACTGGCCAAACAACCTAAACTTGTTTTGGGGGAAAGTATTTTCACTTGAATGTTTCACTATATGTTGATCAAATCGAATTTGATCTACTGTAATTTTCCAGGCAAGAGAAAGCACCGAATTAAAAGATGGATTGGATTGGCTTAGTTCAAAAATATACATCAGTTGCACATGATCAAATGTGGTAAACCAAGGTCATGTTCCTGTTTTTTCCCCCTTCCAAAATAAACAAATGCTACATGCTAGCTTAACACATATTAATAACATCTAACCGAAAATCAAATACTTTTTTTCCCCTGATGTTTGTGCTCAAAAGTCAAAGTAAAACAATCAGACAATTAGACATTATTCACACTTGTGCTTGGTATAGACATACTTATTCATTCATTCACCTTCCGAACCGCTTGATCCTCACTAGGGTCGCGAGGGGTGCTGGAGCCTATCCCAGCTGTCTCCGGGCAGTAGGCGGGGGACACCCTGAATCGGTTGCCAGCCAATTGCAGGGCACACAGAAACGAACAACCATCCATGACCACATTCATACCTAGGGACAATTTAGAGTGCTCAATCAGCCTGCCATGCATGTCTTTGGAATGTGGGAGGAAACCGGAACACCCGGAGAAAACCCACGCAAGCCCGGGGAGAACATGCAAACTCCACACAGGGAGGCCGGAGCTGGAATCGAACCCGGTACCTCTGCACTGTGAAGCCGACGTGCTAACCACTGGACTACCGGGCCGCCCCCATTTTTGACCAGTTAACTAATTTTTGAAGGACTCCAGAAAATTGAGTTTTGTAGCTATATCTGCATCTTCCAAAAAAGCTTTAATTACTATTCTTTAGCAAACAGCAGTAGAACCTTGTTTCTTGAAAAGACTCTTTTCAAGCAGAACTTTCACTTTGATGCCATTTGCCGGGCCTGCCTTAGACATACCGATACTTGTGAGTGAAATATTTGATTGCTTTAGAATGGTTTTAGTTGGAAAATATTTTCGCAATCGGCTGTCAATACCTTTCATAAATTTACACCCACTGTAGTAACATTCAGCAACATTTAATCAGTCATGACACTCTTCTGATTAGCAACAGTCTAACTTTCGACAAGGAGGTAAAAGAGAGACTCATTCTTCTGTCCAAACTACTCTATACTGGATGAGTCCCCTGACTCACTCACTCACTCACTCACCGGCAATCCAAGAATAGATTAAGTATAAGTAATACTGCGTTAAGTCTTTGTGCTTTTGATGAATTAATGGAGTTAATTGCTATTAGCTTCAAAATCCTCAAATCAATTTGAACAGTTTAATCTCATTACAGTAAAACACACAACAGGGGTGCATCGCTCCAAATGGTGCCAAAGAAGCATAATACCTACAGTCCAAAAATAAATCCCGACACTCAAAATAAATCAAATATTTCTTCTTTATTTCGACATTGAAAAACTCATCCACACACTATGACTGCACGCAACAGCTCCTTTTAAAAATGAACACCATTTACTCATTATCAGAGCGAGATAGACAGTGGCACATATAGAACAATACATAAAAACAGAATATAATATGCTTTGCAAATCACGCTCAACCAATATTTAAGGGAATACACCGCAAAGACAAGGTGTTTCACGTTCAAATTGATAAACCTTATTGTGTTAGGTACGTAATCACGAATTTAGAATTTTATGGCTTTAACCCGTTCCAAAAAAAGATGGCGGAGGTGTCAAAAAAGAAAGTGGAGGAATGCTCATCAAACACCTGTTCATGATTATTTGTGATAAACAATAAAGTTGATCAGTTATACTGGTTTGAACACAATTTGCCAATCATTGCAGACTGTTTTTATTTGTTTAACTGCATTAGAACTGGGTCGATAAAGTTGATTGGCTAAAGCTCCTTCACAACCATCTATAAAACAAACGGTATATAAAATGGACAGGCCACATGCTTTTATTTCTCCAGTGCAAGCCTGCATTTCAACTCAAGTCTGATTATAGATATGGCTCTCTTTTTCTTCAGGGACTGTTAGACTTGAAAACTCCCTGTGTCTTGTTTGTGAATGCGAATGAGTTTGGATGTGTGTGTACTGGCTGGTCAACCAACCAGCAGTTGCATTGTGACTGAAATGCCACTCCTGTTGTTATGGAAGATTTATGACTTGCGTCCAGGGATGGAGTCGGAATGCCACCCAGTCAGCAAAATTGGTCTGGCCCAGCTCCGGGGCAGACACGGCAGTGCACTCGGCTCACATACCTCAATGAATGACGGTCCTGCAGTGGCCCAGGTCTGGCATCCATGACGTGGGCCGCATCCGGCCCAGATCTCAGCCGCATTGTATAACCATATATGGCCCTACGCTGGGCCAGAACAGGTACCTGATATCAGCCTTAATTCAACCTTAACTAAGCCACATCTTTCATGAGCCATATTTTACCCACATTCAAAAAAAAAAAAGTCTCAAAAACGACTGTTATAAAAATATGTTTATTGTCATAATTTGTGAGCTCACATATAACTCCACATATACTGGAAAAATGCACTTTTCTTTATTTAACAGTGAACACAAAGTCCAAATTGGGATGCAGCTTACTCTTGAACAGCATTTTTCTATCCATCAAATTGTTGCGGTTCCCATGCCCTCTTTTCTTCTCATGCTCTCCTTCCTGTCACCATTCCAATCAGGAACCAGATGTAGCCATCTTTTGATTGTGACATCAATTTCCTGGTCTGAGGCCCAAGATCAGAATCAGAATCAGAATCATCTTTATTGGCCAAGTATGTAGAACACACAAGGAATTTGTCTACGGTATGACACGCTGCATTAGTATCATCATAAACAAGAACATGACAAATAGGTATGGAAGGACATTTCGTAATGTAAGTGAACCGTGGTTTCAAGCAGAGATAAAGTGATCAGTGCTAGAATACAATACTATGACAGTTTGTACAGTTGGTGCAGAAAATCATTAAACCATGTTAGAGTGACCAGTAACAATATTTGTTGTACAAGAAGAGTGACTACGTCAGTGACTGTTTAGGGAGTTAATGGCTAGAAGGAAGAAGCTGTTTAAGTGTCTGCTGGATTTGGTGCGCATGGATCTGTAGCGCCTGCCTGAGGGGAGTAGCTGGAAAAGGTGGTGGGCAGGTTGCGGGGGATCCAGGAGGATTTTCCGTGCCCTTGTCTTGATTCTTGCAGTGTGCAAGTCCTCAAGAGTGGGTAGGGCAGTGCCAATGATTTTTTCCGCCGTCCTAATTGTCCGTTGAAGTCGGATTTTGTCCTTTTTTGTGGCGGCCCTAAACCAAACCGTGATGGAAGAACACAGGTTTGATTCGATGACTGCCGTGTAGAACTGACGTAGCACCTCCTGTGGCGGGCCATGCTTCCTCAGCAGCCTCAGGAAGTACATCCTCTGCTGGGCCCTTTTCAGGATCGAGTTGTTGTTGACCTCCCACTTCATGTCCTGGGAGACTGTGATTCCCAGGAACTTGAAGGTCTCGACGGTTGACACAGGGCAGTTGGATAGTGTGACGGGCAACTGGGGTAGGATGTTTCCTGAAGTCCACGATCATCTCGACAGTCTTGAGCGTGTTCAGCCCGAGGTTGTGTCGGCTGCACCAGAGCTCCAGCTGCTCCACTTGTTGTCGGTACGCAGACTCGTCGCAGTCTTTGATGAAACCGATGACCGTGGTGTCGTCTGCGAACTTTATGAGTTTGACAGCTGGACTTGTTGAGGTGCAATCGTTTGTGTAGATGTAAGGCTGTTAGGTCTCACAGGGGCTGTAAGAAAACAAGGATGAACAGTGTGTTAGGAAAACAAACATTTGTACATGTCATGACCAATGAATGGTCAGTAAAAATAACCCTTTAAATTTCTTATAATAATAATATTAATAATACATTTCATTTATAAGCGCCTTTCAAGACACTTTGCAACCAAAACTAAACTAAGTGTGATACTGTGGGGCGGAATATTTGCCACCAAAAACTAAACGTGAATAACTTTTAAATAGTTTAGACTGAATTTGAATTACATGAATTGAAGTTAAGTGGCTCGGATAATGGATAATTTTGTATATTTTACTCTGAATAATATTGAATATTTGAATCTGAATTGTACAATCTGAATTTGAAAGATGGACTTTTTTTCTTTGAAACTGTATTTGATCCTCACTGAAAATTGAATTCAGTTTATTTTCATATTCAGTCTTACAAATATAAAACTTCATTTCAACGTCAGATTTTGTTTTTGAATTGAGGTAATACATTTTAAATTAACTTTATGGTCAAGTATGAAGTGTCCGGTTTGTATCGCAGCAAACTGAATCAAAATTTATTTCATTGTATTTCAGTGCAGAAAGGGTTCTTTTTTAGCAGCACCTCTGACTGTTCAATCACCTACATTTTCACGAAACTCACATGCACACGGAAACTGTGACGCAGCAGGTTTACGCCCAGCCTGCCTGTGACGTAGGTGAGCGTTTATTTTCAAACTTCGCGCGCTTCAGCCTCGATTTAGATACAGCAGGTGACAATTTTAGAAAAAAAATACATGTAAATAACCCTTAAATTATAGCACAATATATTTTTAATATTTCCCTATGCGACCATAAAGAAGTCATATCTGTGCTTGGAGCATATACCCCCCCCCCCCACCCACCCTCATTTAGGGGTAATGCTAATCGTCATTATTAGCGCCCTTCAAATTCCAGGCTAAACTCTAGACAGAATTGTCTTCGTATTGTAACTGTCAGTGTACTGTCACAAAGGACAAATGGTAACCTAAGCATGAAATAAATTTACTCACCACGTCTTTTCTGGATGTCTCACCGGAGCGTGCATGGGCAACTGTGGGCAAAGAGCGTCGTCGTTAACTGCGAGCGCTGTCCTCCTCCAACTCCCCTCCGTTCCGGCGGGGCGAGCACTGGGCACCTCACCTTCCGGTGAGACCCCATCTCCTTTCCCTGGTGGGCATTTAACCGCGTCAGGGGCCCAAGAGCCCCGACGTTCCCCACTCGCGTCACTCGGAGACATGCCACCACGCGAGGCGGCGAGCGCTGTTCTTCTTGCGTCTTCTTGTTGCGTCTTCTTCTTATTAATTGGCGCGTGGCAGCTAACGTTTGCGGTGCATCACCACCTACTGTATCGGAGTGTAGCAATACTTGACTGTTGTACAATAAAGTACTGTACGTACGAGGAAAAAAAAAACAAAAAACACGAAAATTCAAAACTTGTACTTTTACTTTCTTTCGCTGACGCCAGTCGACTTCAACATAAGCTTACTTGACCACGTTTAATTTGTGTGTGCGCACGAGCAAGCCTGTACAAGAATTAGTACGTGCGTGAGCAAATGTGTGTGCGCGCGCGCGAGCGAGCGTGCGTGCGTGTGTGTGTGCGTTTGTGTGTGTGCGTGTGTGTGTGTGTGTCTGTGTGTGTCTGTGTGTGTGTGTGATGAATGGAATCCCGCATAGGTGTGCAATTGTAAAACAACGGTGTGTGTAAAAAAAACAAAAAATCTGAAACTGCATTTAAGGGTGGCTTAATACTGGCTGGCCATATACGGGCCGGAGTTGTAAATTGATATCTGGCCCAAATACTTCACTCCACAACTGGCCCTCATCTGCTTTGCCAGAGTCAAGCCAGTGCCTTCTTTGCCACTCCTGGGCCGTGTTCGGCCCACATGCATTATGCCAGTGTCGACACAAGGCCAGCAGTGCCGGCTTCATGCCAGATGCCTTTGCTGACTGGGCAGCTTTTTTGTCGTGTTTGTGTGCGTGTGTGTATGATGAATACATTACACAAGGGAATGGAGTTCGAATGCCAGAATACATCCTTGTTAAGGAGTTACTGTCAAGATTGTTCTTGTCGCAAATTGATTAAATCGGCAGTACAGTATATGGTCAGTTTATTCTCTGTTTCTAGATAATTATAAAGAGTCAAACAGTCTATCGAGAATATCATTTTAATTTGAGAACCAGACGCTCTGAGCCCGAGGAAGCATATGCAGTATATTCTCATTCAAGTCAAATGCAATTCTCCAGTGATTTGTTCACATTGTATGACATAAGAATGTTGAAGAATATATCAGGAACATTTTATCACAGTTTGTTATCCAAGTATTTTCGCAAAACATGATTTCATTGGTTATGTTCCTGTGTTCATTTTAATTTACGGTTTCTGGGATGACCGTACGTGGGCGGCACCTCCTATGTCGCACCTGCTGCAGCTGTTATAAGTAAGATTTATAAGCACAATAATTGCAGAGAAGAGACACCGGATTATTACGTTGCTCTCCGTCAAATTTGTAGTGTTCTGTACATGATTTTTGTCTAGTTGGCCTCAGGCGTACTCATTGTGTTACTTTGCCTTCTGTTACCAATAAGTCCCGCATGCTTTTTGGTTGCATAGTGCTCATTACGACTTTAGGATCAGTTCTGTCCCGACAAATATGGGATGTATTGGTTTGATTGAGGGTTCTCAGTATTTCATCCTCTACCAACTAGAAGTGAGGAATTCTGTGTCACGTCTCTTCAAGAATGTAATCTTAAAATTGTCATTTTAATTAAAAAAAATAAAAAAGTCAATGGAATCATTCACCTCATTCCAGATACCACCAAAGGCAGCGCCAGATAGTTGTGACAATAACCCAAAACATACGTTAGATTATCTTGATATTTACACTGGAAATTTAATAACTGCTCATAATTTCATTCCAATTCATAATTTGCTACTTTGTCTTGGTAAAATCGTAACACAATTCATTTCGGCTTGTGATGATAAGGTCTCAAAATGTGAAAGAAGGTTCAAGTGATATGAATGAGTTTTTCAAGGCACTATGCATGTAGGTATGCTTATTCCACGCAATTGAAGACAATACGGTATGTGGCAACTCCAATCTCTTTTTCACTTGGAAATTATTACAGTTAGATGACACATTCGAACGCTGAACAATGACATTCTCCTGTTGCTTCTTTGCTAAGCTTGTGATCAGACATACATACAGTCGACACAAATGAAAACAGTTTAAAGGCATCAGGACGTACACACGGTGGGCCTATGATAAGCTTTTAAGTGCTTGACGTGCAATAGCTTGAGCATCTTTCACACTATATGCAATAAATACATCTTTACTAGGAGAAGACATTAGGACATCAGGAGACAGATCAGCAAGAGATTGCAATAGCTGTGTGAGGGTGTGTGTGTGTGTGTGTGTGTGTGTGTGTGTGTGTGTGTGTGTGTGTGCGCTCACATTCTTTATCTATTCATTTAACATCAGAGTGTGTATGCCACATCAAGGAACCTGTGACAACAGAACAGTTGGTTGAGCACATAAAGCTGCCGAGCTGTCAGTTTGATGTCTGAATTACAGAGCGTGCACATCTGCACAAGTCAACCTGCAGTTAATCTCAGCATCTGTACATGGAGCCTCTCTGCAGTTGACATAATGCTTAGAAAGTCCCTTGTGCTGATATATGATATTCTGGAATATTTCTTCCAAAGCAGGTGAGACTCTAGACTGGACTACATGGTGAGTTTGTAAATCTCCGTCATTTTATTATCTTCATTCTGACAGACAAATCAAAATGAAACATGGGGGGGGGGGGTCCGCCTTAAATATACTAAAAATATTGTTACAATGATCACACGAGACCTAATTTCAGCCAGCGTCAAAGGATTAACTCTTCAAATTAGAATTGGCTTTATGATGTTGACCTAGCATTTAATTTTGGAGGGTCCGCGGTACTGTTATAACAGGTTGCCCACGATACCTGCTTAATTGGTCACACGTACCAAAACCAAGAGTCCAACCATACCCTACTTTTGTGTAAAATGGCATGGTGGTCATTTTAAAGCACAGACTCTCAATGGATTACAGCAAATGTCAATAACTGAATATTGTTGATCTATTTCTTGTGTGCTTTTGAGTGTATTAAGTCTTCATCTACACAAGAGTCTCTTGATACACGGCAGTGCTCTTCTTTCCACCACTTAGGCTATATTTGCTAAAAATTCATCATGTGCAGTGCCACACACGCGTCAACCATTCTGCTCAATATGTCAATTTATGCCTGCTTGCTGACAGTTTGGGGCAGCTGTCTTATTTTCCTGTACACAGAGTAATGACATTTAACAAGTGAGCTCATAATGGATGGCGTTAAATGTTACTTGATATTTAATGAATATTATGACCATTTCTCACAAAGGAAGCGTTTCACTTCCTATACTCAATTTGAACTTTTTGAGGTGGGTAGGAGGAGGAATTTCCAATTATTTAGGTGTGTTTTCTTTAATATAGTTTGAGTGTTGTAACTGTATATGGATTCCTAAATAAATAAATACAGCAAACAAATGTATTGCAAAGTCCAAAATTATTCAGACTCTAACTTAAGACCTGAACATCCAACATTCTAAATTTATAGGCACCGACAATTGCAACGCTCAAAATGGAATGATAATGACAATGTCAAACATTTTATTATTCATTTATTTTTCTTCTTTCTCCGTCAGCAAATTAACATTTACGCAATGATTCATGTTTATTATTATGTTTCAAAAATACCACAGTTTTCATGCAGGTCAGATCATATTATTTTGTTGTATTTATCCGTCATACCTTCAAGTCCGGTCCCTGAAAATATTGTCTGACATTATACCGGTCCGTGGGGCAAAAAAGGTTGCTTTACAACACTGACCAGTGGTTATTTACACACTTTCAATGGCTGATTGTTCTTCCTTTATCTCATGTTTCAATAGCCGGGGAATTGTCCCGAGAATGCTTGCAGTGAGAATACTCATTCCTATGATGTGAGCTGGAGAATCGGTTGGAATATGAACTTAAAAGGGAGTTTAGGAGAAAGACTACCTGAGGACAAGATGCAACTGATACGATAAAACAAGGAGAAATTAAATCTAACCAGTCGATCTACCAGATAGATATAAAACGTTGTCCTTATGTGTCTCTGGAGTCAATGTATACAATCCAAACATTTAACTGCATCAACTCTGTAAAGCTTTGTGCTTGTAAAGACCAAGATTGCCGTGAGACTCGTAAATCCATGGAATTACTTTCTGTTTGTTTTCCCAGTACCTATACAGTGTAGCTTTGAGAAAATCGGTTTGCAAGCAAAGTCATGTGTCAAAAGTATCTTTAAAATCAGAAGGACATGTATTATTATTATTATTATTATCCATCCATCCATCCATTTTCCGATCCGCTTTATCCTCACAAAGGTCGCGGGGGGTGCTGGAGCCTATCCTAGCCAACCAGAATGTGTCTTCCTGCACCTGGATCAAATCCACCAAAATTGCCTGACACCACCCGTGGCATAACTTCGACTTGGTTTCACCTGGTATAAAGTGCAGTCTGCTTTCTGTCACCAAATAGTCAAGGGCACCGGAGGCGTGTAAATAGAAAGCGCCTTCAGTCTGCCGAAATGTCCAGCGAGGTGTAGTGTGATCTGCCATATCTCAAAACACGGTAAACTAGACTCACCCCAGCGCGAAAGTGAAGGTCTGCCAGCCTTTATGCCGAGCGCATGTGTGCCTGTCTATTAAAATAGTTGTTTTGTTACTCAAATTGTTTTCTTATAGCATCTCTTGCTCTTGTTCTGCATTCATTTTGATATGAAAGTACCTTGTGGTGAGTGGACGGACATGTACAAACCCACCTTGCATAATATTATAACCTTATACCGTTTACCTCACTTCCTGAATTTAAATTCATCAGACATTTAAATCCACTTGCACTTCATTTTGAAGGAGAAAACGTTCACGAAAGTGAATATGTTTTGAGTTATCAAAAGCATGATGCTTTTGAGGTTATTTTGTGGGGTCCCTCCCCTGTCTTACGCCAAGTGCCTTTTATTTGTCTTTTCTTCCTTTATCTTCGAATGCTGACATTGCCAAGTTCCCATTGGAGGCACTGTGAAGAAGTTCTGGCGCTCGATGGGAGCGCTAAGTGAGTTCATGAAAGTACAACTACAAAGAGAACTTTTATGAAGCTATAACTTTCATTATGGGTTAAGAGAAGCGGCCGTGACAACTGTTTTGTTTGCTCAGTATACCTTTTGATGAATAACCACAATGCTGCGGTCCAGTGAAACGGCATTTTGACATGTATTTTAGATACTTCCACAATTGTCTTTCTGCAGTCTTTGATCAAACACTCATACTTTATGTCGTTTAGTTTAATACATATTAAGATGGAATGAGAACTTGGCTCTAATCGATGTTCTGTGAGCGCGTTAAATATCTAAAAACGGATGAAAGGAAAAACTGAACTTGTCGGGTCACCAAAGTTTTTGGATGTGGTTTTGATATCGACTTAAGCTACTCTGTTCATTCGGGCGATGTCTACTTCCTTTGTACATCAAGTACTCCAGAGGGAAACTGTCTCCATGCTTTAAAAAGAGATATGAGAGTGTTGAGAACTGAAGCGGGATCAAAGCTTGTGTGTGTGCTGGCGCAACAGACGGCGTTAGCACAGCTGTCCAATCACGAATGGGCGAAGGAGGAGGGACACATGTGTCACACCCAGAACAAACTACATGCATAATTAGCATCTGAGGTTTAGCCTACTGACCGTGTGTGTCTGTCATCGTCACATTTAATCCTCTTTGTATTTCAAAGAAAACGTTGACCTTTAAATTTGATTCATCGCAAGTGAAAAATGCATGACTAAGAGCAGAAAATGATGTTAGACTCAACCACAAGAATACTCCGAAGCATATCATTAAGTGAATGGACGAATAAAGAAACCTACCGTGATTAGTGAGCGTGATCGGCAGAGAAACATAATAGTGATTACCAAGCAGTCAACACGATTACTGCCCCCTTGAGGACTAGAGGTCTGATTGTGATGGCATGATTATGACTTCGGGGGCTACTCCTGTCCCTTCACAGTCATGCAGGAACAATCTGCAACGTTTATTACTGTTGCTCCTGACTCTGACTCCCTCTAGAGGGTGATTAAGCTAAGGTTTGTCAAGTGAGGAGAGCCCGTAGTGCTCCACTGTTATCGTTAGCTTTGACGTTGCGATGTTTATGAACACTTGTCTCCAGAGGTGTGTGATGAGGGGTTTTATGAAGAGAAAGGTCACGGCCAAGTCATTTCTTGCCAAAGTTTTGGTATGGTTATTCAGCCATTTTGGATTACAGTACATCAAAGTCAAACTGTACCGGATAAGCGGCACAGATTTTAAAATATGTACTCAATTTCATGCTTATTTTCCACTGCACAGTACCAGCTCGGCGCTCCGCGATGATACAGAATGTGGCTCAAATATAATATCTGTGATATTTTCACAGTCAACAAGGGACTTCTCCCCCCCACCCTCCCACACACACACACACAATTGCCCTTGTGAGTTCCCTCAAATCCATCTTTACACATCTATTAAACTTGACATACCCTCCAATGGCGAGAAAATGTGTGCTAGATTTTATTTGGCAGGTATTCAGTGACCTTGTCATGACCGCAAATGCTCAGTTGTTGCTCTTCTGTTGAATTTGGAGGCTATTGCTTTTGCCTCCTCTCCTTCACAGGTGCCAGGGCAAGGACTTGAGTCCAGAAATTGTCAAGCTGCACAACAACTGGCTTTGTGGATGGATGCCATTTTGGGCAACACAGATAAATCCCACTTTGTGCTGGCGCAAAAAAAAAAAAAAAAAAATGTGCAGCACGTCTCCATACTTCTTGATAGAAAGAATATCGATATGTGAGTGTGCGCAACCGTTGCTCTGTGAAAGGCTACAACTTCAAGCCGCCTATTCCCCATCTGAGAAAAATGGAAATGGAAACCGCAGAGTTAACAAGGCAGTTGACGGGGTTATATGAGGTCCGTTTTCATTCTCGCATTCCCTAATGTTAAACACCGGGATAATGCCTGGCTTCCTCTCTGTGTCACTCACTCCCTCTGTCCCTCCCTCCCCCTTCACCTCTTTTGCCCTTTCTGTTTCTATTATAATTCATTTAACACATCCATGTTGGATTTCCTTATGTGTGGCCCAACAAGATGCTTGTGCAACTTGCATCTGGGCTGCCTTTCTTTACAGACAAGCCCAATTTGTGTTTGAGTCCAAGGCACTTGCCTGTTGGAGGGAAGAAATATGTGTGCCTGTGTCTTGTGTTTCCATCCAGCATGTGTTCTTGCTGTTGTGTTACACAGAGAGGTTCAATTTGTGGCACGGGGTTGAAAAAGATTGAGGAGAAAATGGCTTTTGGAAACAATCCAAATGTATATAACTATATTGGCTGTAACCAGTTAAAAATACGGCGATGAATCACAGAGATGGAGTCAGCAAAACAGACCCGGGGAGGTGCGAGAGACCAATTTGGTGTTGACGTCACACATATCACGGCAATTGTGCTTGTTTCATAGTGGTGGATAACTCAACGAAAGTACTGGAAGAAGTATTTTATTATTTTATTGACCTGATTCTGACATCAGTTCGCTGCTAGGCTAAGCATCAGAGCCGCAAAGCCTGATGAAGACTCGGCACTCGAACCGGTACATCTACACTCTGTATCTGGATGTGTTTAACTCATTCACTCCCAAAGACGTTTTTAAACGTCTTTTCAGACTTGGTCCAGAATTGGCTGGTACCGAATGAGTTAATCATGTTGGTTGTGCAGCTTTCTTTGTATGACAACCTTGTTCCAAGTGTTGCACTGAACCAACTATTAATTTTTTTTTTACACTTTCTATTGCCTTGCACGCTATTACAAACACACTTTCTGTTGGTTCTTCTTTTTGCTAGTTCTATAGACTAGAGCAAAACTAGGAACATTGAAACGAAGAACCAAAATTAGAAATGTTGAATGATTCCATTGGAATCGTAACGTTTGTCCCTGTTCCAATTCATTCCCAAGGCTCGAAGCCCAATCCTACTACGGATCAGTATAGGGAGGGGGCAAGAAACTCCGGTTCCAGGGTGCTGCTGTCATGCCTGTTTCCCCTCATGATTCAAATGACGAGGCTCGTTAGTCGTCTCTTCATTGTGGATGTTGACAATTTGGTTTTGTAGGATCCGTTTCATGAAGCTCCCAGTTTGAGGACCTGTGAGGTGTCTATTACTCAACCTAGAAACTCAAATAAAGTTATCTTCCCATTGAGTTGTGCAGTGGGGCCTTCTACTTCTCTTTCTACTCTGGTTAGAGCTTGTTTGTGCTGTTCTCTGAAGGGAGTAGTACACGCCTTTGCAGGAAATTTTCAGTTTCTTGGTTATTTCTCCCATGGAATAGCCTTCATTTCTAAGAACAAGAATAGATGGTCGAGTTTCACATGAAAGTTTTTGTTTTCTGGCCATTTTGAGCTTTGAATCGACCGCACAAGTGTGTGTGTGTTTTTACACAACTCCACTCAAGTACAAAAACAGAAATGTTGGCATCTTGAAATGGAAAACCGACTCTTAAGCTGATATGATCAAAAGGTACGTAACCAAGCCCATATAGATGTCTTGGCATCCTTTGTGACCAGCATGCGTCAATTTTCAATGATTTATTTGTGAGGACACGTCCTACTACGGTTTGTTTATCCCCACTCAAATCACTTGGAATCAGGGCTTGAGTAATACTTGCAATTATAATTTCAATGAATTCATTTTTTTCCCCTTCATCTCCTGTCAAACTGTCAAACTGGCTGATATTTGACAGCTGCAATAATCACACTTCGGTTTTCATAAATGTGCAAAAAGGAACCAGTGGCGTAGAAAATTCCCTCATACTTGATTTGATAGTTTGTAGATTAGACTGGGAATATGTTAATAATGACAGATTACACCCAACTGTAGCAAACCGGATTATAGTTTAATGCAGCTCTTCTTTTCTCCTCAACTCTCCTCCTTATTTTCTCTTAATTTGGTTTCTCCTCTTTTCTCATATTGGGTCTCCTTCTGTTCACCCTGAGGATCCTGCAATATTCGTAGGTCGAGGTCAATAAATATCACTTTACTTGAGATCATCAACATTCATAGCTTTTATAAAAAATAAAAAATAAAAAATTTAAATGTAGAACATTAAAACATCGTCACTACTGGTAATAAAGGTTATATGATGACGATGTTTAAGAGAACAGACGGTCATTCATTTTGGAATTCCCTCTCAAAGTCAATGACAGCCATCTGAACATACAGAATGTATACATTATTTAAAATGAAAACATAACCCGCTACATTGTTTTTTGATTTTGGCGGGGGTCAATACATCTTAACATGTATTCAATAATACATTTCTACACACACTCACGCACACAAGTGCCTCGGCGGCGAGCATAGTGTCAACTCAGAGTTAATGATGGATAATAAAAAATATGCTAATGAGCCAGCAGGAGGCAGAGACTGAATTGCACCATCAGATGTGGGCAGAGGTTTAAAGAACCCTATTTTGACAACTTAATTACTTCTTGCTGGGATATTACTTTGAGTTACTGATTGACCCCATTAAAATCCAGACAGAAAGCCAGCGACGACAACAAAGTGTAGCAAGGAGCGAGGAGATTGTTTCCAACAGCTTTTGTAGTCGGCGGAAGGAGAGGTTCTGCAGAAATTAAATGAAGGGAAATGACATTAAAAGGAATGTGACACAAGGAGAATGACAGGCACTGTGAAAAGAGACAGAAAATGACAGAGTGGGGATGGAAATAAGACTTGAGTCTCTATCTGGAGCATACTGCCTTTGCCATTAATTGGGGATGCCCTTTCTCTTTTCCTGCTTTTACCATCGCCTGCTCCCACCAACCCCTTCGTCTCATCTCCTTGTCGCTCTGCTGCTCTTTCTCTCTCTCTCTCTCTCTTCACTGTGTGTCTATCACTGCTTATCTCTCCTTTCTCTGACATGCCTCTTTTCCCTTTTTGACTTCCCACACTTCCATGCATATGTGAATCCATCATTGGTTTAAACAGGCGAGGGGAAAAAAAACATGTATGACCCAGCGCTTGTCAGAAGCAGTCTCACTTTTTTTTTTTTTTACCAGTTTTCTTCAGTATTTAGTTCATGCTTTGTTTTTGATTTTGGGTCCTTTGCCAGACAATCACTATAATGAGGAGGTACTCCTTCACATTCAAGCTGGAGCAGTTTGGGTCAAAAATCTCTGTGGAGTTTGCAGGCTCTTGCTGTGCTTGTGTAAAAAAAAAAAATGTGAATGTTATGTTCGGATAAAGATAATCTAAATTATCAGGACAGAGAATTCACCAGGGAGCACCACGCCGCAGTATTCACGCCGTACTGTATTTAAAAGATGGATTACAGCTTCGTTCGGTCAAGAAAAAGCAGCTGAAAGAAGCATGTGCGTAGACAGAAAAGTAAAAAATGCTTCTCATAACGTGACTCTGGAAGTTGTTTATAATTAACTCATTCAGTACCAGCCAATTCTGGACCAAGTCTGAAAAGACGTTTTAAAACGTCTTTGGGAGGGAATGAGTTAAACGCTTCCATAGTGGAGGTTTCTCTTTGCTTTGAATGTGTGTCACAGTCTTGAACATTTCAGAGAAAGTTAGAAACTTAATTTTAGTACAAGATGGATGAAACAAAGGAGAGCCTCCAGTTCAGGCTTTGAGGAGATGATTGGAATTTCCGCTGGGAAGGAAAAGAAGCGTGAATGCATCTGTCAGTGAGTGCGATAACTGCGTAAGAATATGAGGTCGGAGGTGGCTGCTTTTTAAGAACACAGAAACGCTTGATGCAAGATGAGATGATTTGCTTCAAGGCTAACTTTGATGGCATTGCTATATACCTAGTCAACAACTAATTGTCAGTGACAGAGAATGCAGAAATTAAAATATAGTCATTCACCTGATTTATTTCGTCTCTTAGATTTATTTAATATCACTTCTACTTTAAAGAGACCATTAAGTATGAGACTGGTGGCCATCATGAATTTTCAACTGCATTGTCACATATCACCCTTTTTGATCGGGTGTTCTTTACTGAACTAATAATAATCATAATTCATTTTCCCTTGTTCACTGTTCATTCAAACCAAAACTTATTGAGAGTTTTTTTTTTCTTGTCTTGTTTCGGTTCGACTTAACCATCTAATCCAATACAGAAACAAACAAACAGGCACATTTTGGATTAACATCAACAGGAACTGTTTGGCAAAGGCAAAGTGAAGAGTTGGCACATTTTATTTGCATAATGCTCAGGCTTCCCAGTAATGAGAAGGTGACTGGAAGAAACATTATTACATTGTTTCCTCTACCACTTTATACTGGATGGCCGGGCCGGAGTATAATGTGATGCAATAATGTCAACCGTGCCATGATGTATCTTGCATTCAATTTGTAATCTTTCCCCATCAAAGCTTCGATGAAGCGGAGAGGGGGCATCGCTTCATGAGAAGGAAAACATATTTGGTGGCAATGGAGGTACAATACGATGAAAAGAAGAAAGTACACGCGAGCGACTGTATGGAGGAGCGTGGCCATTACAGCTTTGATGTCAACAAGCTTCTTTGCAGTGGACCAATAACAACTGAGAACGACGCACTTTAAGTAACAAAGCCCCAGTCAAAGTGCCAGTTCTTTTTTTTTTCTCCACAAAGGAATCTATGAGCAAAATCGCCAGGCAAGTAAACACAATTATTCCCAGGAATCTAATTACGGGGAACCGATCCCATTACCATTCCTTAATGCATCGCAATAATGTATCTTCCTTTATGATGAGCTGTATTTTTGTTTAGCTTTGCGAATGTTTCGTTTTTGTTCATGGGTCTGCTGCGTGCCATGGGCCTAAGAGCTGGCACAATAACTGAACAGATGTGGTTCCTGAAAATATATTTTTTCCCCGGTGTGGCAGAGCAGAGGCGTGGAGACGAGATTGATTGACAAAACGAATGAAAATATATTTAACAAAATGCAAGATGGTGAAAAAAGGAAGAACTAACTCACACAAAATGCAACTAAATGAAACAAAAGGTTGCTGCAGCAGCCAAGGACCCACTGGCCAACGCGCGATATTATCTCCGGCCTTTTATAGCACATCAGCTCATGAGAAAATGAGCACACGCTTATCAAGGGGAGAAGGGGAGGAGACAAGGAAAATAAGAATACAAACAATCACCTTTGTCGGAACACTCCAACCCCTAACAAGGGACTAAATAAACCTTAGCCAAAGTAAGGTATTGTAATGTACAGCCATTGAGTGAATGAGGAGCATCTGTTGTCCCTTCTGTCAGTACATACACTCACACTGCAGGGTTGAAGGCAAGCAAATGCACTGCAATGACGGCTATGAGCGTTACTTCTGAAAATGACGCATTTATTCAAAAGAAGAATTCTGCAACAGTGTTTATCACTTACATTAATGATGTGACAGTACATATCTCCCAGTTCCCACACTCAGCCACCACAATATATACCAAGTTGTAACATTGTACAGGAGAAATGATATGGAGGGTCTCTTTCAGAAATGTTAGTCTTGAGCCCTGGACAAGGCATCAGCCACGATGTTGTCTTTGTCCTTCTTGTGTAACCTTGTACCAACAAACGCCCTAAGCATTAACCACGGGTTGCGGTTGTACATCTTGTCTGGCTTTCTTTCCTGTTTCAATTTCATATCGCTGGCGTCGTGTTCCCCGCAAGGTCTCGAAGCACATCAGTAACATCTGAATGATGGGAAGCGGTAGTCATGACTTACTCAAAGGGCTATTTTTACCCAGTATATACATTTTTCATGACGGATTTATTTTGAGAACCTTGGGAAATACAGTTCTGAAAAAGAAATGAACATAATTGACAAGGATGAAAAGTAGAACCCAAATGCACGATTCGCAATGCCTACAAAAAAAAATGATACAAGAAAAGTAACAACTCCAAAACTTAGCAAAGCAGGTGAAAACTAGGAAGTATCGAAATAAAAACAGCCAAGAAACAACAATTATGGATTCTTAAAAAAAAAAAAATAGGGACTTGTTCACGATACAGCAGCTTACAAGACAATACAACACAGAACAGCTGTAGATGCATTCATTCATTCATTCATTCATTCATTCATTCATTCATTCATTCATTCATTCATTCATTCATTCATTCATTCATCTTCCGAACCTCATGATCCTCACTATGGTCGCAGGGGTTGCTGGTGCCTATCCCAGCTGTCTCCGGGCAGTAGGCGGGGGACACCCCGAATCGGTTGCCAGCCAATCGCAGGGCGCTGTAGATGCAGATGAAGGCAAATGAGGAGACACGAGGACAGGAAGTAAAGCTTCTGAAACAAGCATCATTTTTTTCCCTACAAAATAAAATCATGTACCACGACTAGCTGGACCAAAAACTGAGAATTTAACATAAATGACGAGACATGACACAAATGTATTAGGGCAGCAGTTGCACATTCACTATTACTCAAATGGGTTTAAGAAGAAAACTAAATGGCGTTATGTCTGTACGTTCAAATGTATCTTGCTAGCATTTTTCTTCTCCTCACACAAACATGGTGATGGGGCAGGATATTGCAACAGAGGGTGATGAGTAGAGAGACAATGAAATGTTAAGACAACAAGAGCATCTCGTTGATTTGATGACTTTTTTCAGGGCCCATTTTCCATACAGAAATTGAGCAAAGCTTTTGTTCAGGAAGGCCTTTTTTTTTCATGCTCAGCCTAACCGGTACTTCCATACGTTGATAGGAAGAACACAGTCCACATCATCTTGTTGACCCACTTACAGACATTCCAGACCTTGATTTACCTCAGCTGATTTACCCTCCAAGCAGTCAGCTGGCAAATCTCGCACAGGAAGGGGAGCAGTTATTTCAGTGGATTTCGTCTGCCCGAGACTTCCCCCTGCTTTGCCTGGATGTCACTTTGCAGCTAGCCATTGCCGTCGCTCCTCTTTTGCATGCTGTGTCTGACTGCATCACTGTCACTTGCGTTGTCACTGGTGCTAACGGTTGTGTAACCTGCTGGGTCTGTGCCTGATTCTTTGCATGCCTGTGGCTTCCCTCGCATCTAAATGGAAGCGCATACATAGAAGTCCCAAAACTGTGTCTTACAGTTATTTGCCACATGCTTAGTTGTTGTATGGCTGTCTACACTGGTGAACATGTTTCCTTTTTAATTAAGTTTTAATCAGATGTTGCGGTCATGGTATAACTGTTGGGTCTCGGGGAAGCTGTGTTTGACATAGCGAGCTTCTCAATTGAAATATTTATGAATGAATTAGTACTACATTTAAGATTAATTTAGCCATAATTCAATCCCGCTTTAGTTGATTCATATATTGAAACTTGACTGAAAACTGTTCTGACACCTTTTTCAAGGTGGTCAAGACACAACACGGCACTTAAGTAAATCCACTTTAAAATCTCTGAAGAATATAACAACGGTAATTCCCAAGGCAAATACTGTCACATCATTAAGTGATAAACACTGTTGCAGAATTCTTCTTTTGAATAAATGCGTCATTTTCAGAAGTACCACCGCTCATAGCTCTCATTGCAATGCATTTGCTTACCTTCAACCCTGCAGTGCGAGTGTGTGTACTGACAGAAGGGACAACAGACGCTCCTCATTCACTCAATGGCTGTACAGCACTGAGGGACACATCCATATTTAATGTATAGTCATTCATAATTAACAGACCCAATCTCAGCGCTGCACTAATAAAGGACATCGCTTTCATTTTTGCACTCATACTTACTCAATCACTGTAATTTTGGGCTCCTTCATGTTTGTTGTGTGAATGCAGAGTCGAGCTTTTGCGCTACTGCTGTGTGTCAATTGGTCATTCGCGGGGGTCACCCTCAACTGGTTGCCAGCAATTGCAGGGCACACAGACGAACAACCATCCGCGCCCACGCTCACACCTAGGGACAGTTAGGAGTGTTCCATTAACCTGCCACGCATGTTTTTGGAATGTGGGAGGAAACCTGAGCACCAGGAGAAAACCCACACAGGCCCGGGGAGAAAATGCAAACCCCACGTACGAAGGTGGGAACCGGAATCAAACCCGGCACCTGTGCACTGTGAGGCCGACGCGCTAACCAGTCACCACGGGCTGCCCTAATGTGGGAATCATGAGGAATTTTGGTTTTCTTGTACGATTGCTTCATCGCACTGACTATAAGAGTTTGGCATGATTGGAAGTATCAAGGGAGGTGTCAAAGTCAGAACACATGATCCTAATGTATTATGTAGTCATCATCATTAATCAGTGTACTAATTAACTGGTAAAGTTTTCCAAGCATATCAGATTGGAAAATGTTTTGCCTTCCCTTCCTCCCTGCTCATTTGCCTCAATCAAGTGATATGCATCCATGATCCTCCAACAGTTTCATACATTTCTGCCCCCACACCTTTAATCCCCATCATTACATCCTACCAATACAGCAAATATCCTATTATGACGAACATTCTCCAAGCTTCCACCCTCACCTTGTTCTCTGTTCATATCCTTTCCAGCCCACTCCGCTCCTCAGGGATTTTGGTTAGTAATTACGATGGGACACACTTTCACATCCCTCTGGCCAAGGATGCCTTTGCAGTGATATCATCATTAGACACGACGATATGCGTGAGACTAAGAAGAAACTTTCTCTTTAAAAAGATAAACAAAACAAAAAACATCTTTTCCCACCATTTTAATTAATGCATATGTTGTGTGTTCATTCACTTGTGATGCTTTATCCAGCAGCAACCTGGTATAATATCCAACAAGCTCGCCAAATGTCCGATGCAAGCATATTCTATTCAATTCGTGCAGTTCCTAAATTACAGCACATAAATAGATGCTTAGAGGGGTTTATCAGATTTTTTAATAGTGTGTGTATGGATATATATATATATATATATATATATATATATATATATATATATATATATATATATATATATATATATATATATATATATATACACACATGCACACACACATCAAAAATTGAAAATGCCGTATCGAGACTCACAGTGGGGTAGTTCCAGATTATTTTTTCATCTTTCAGGTGAATGCTGACCCAGGTGGAGTTTTTAAAAATCAAGGTCAGTCAGCATCATAAACTAATTAGGGGCAAAAAATTATTGGGTTATGGAGTTAGGATTTGTTCTTAGGTGTCTACTTAATAATGCGAAACACAGTGTGACTGGATTCAAAACGAATGCAGTGAGAATGCACATAAATCAAATAAGCATCCGTAAACTGTGAAATTCAAGGCACCAATCCCCTCACATAAACAGTGTGCGCACAATCTAATGGTATCCTCTGACATTCAAATGAGGAGCTTCAAAGGGTTTAGCTCAAAATACTTCTGTTTCTGATACCTTAAACAACTCCCCTGAGGATTGAAATGCTGAGTACAGACACTCATATTTATGCATGCACGCACACTTGGTTGAACACCTCGCACCTCAGCAAAAACACACTGATTGGTCCCAGTGCAGAGACATTGAAACTGGGATTTTTTTTTCTTCCCCTTGGAGATTGTGCATAATGGCACTTTTATTCTATTTTTTCCCCCAATATGCTTCAGTTGCAAGCTTTTTTTTAAATTTCATATTGCAGGTGCCCCATAATAATCTTGGATACACTTGCCAGTTCACATCTGCGAAGCACCACAACTAGTCCTCGTAGTAGCTATAAAAGGCATTTGGAATCAGCGATATATACGGGTGACAGAACGAGACAGCATTTCAGAGTTTCCAAATGCTCACAGTTCTAAGGGTGACACTATATAGCCTCAGATTCAATTTCACACATTCTTTGCCCTAGAGCAAAGCCATCGGGTTGAAGCCAGACGCTGACACCTCTCAGGCTGCTCTCACTCACCTTCTTTGATTTCACACAATACCACACAAAGTCCAACACAAAGGCTCTGATCACATCTGAAAGGCAAGGAGTGCAGGTTGGTACCTGGAAAACAGGATTAAAGTACCCAGCAGGCCTCTGTTTGCACATTGGCACAGCACAGAAATACAGATGCACACACACACACACACACACACACACTTGCAAGACACCTTCCAATGCTGACAATGCCACTTTTGGCAGCACAGAGCTTGAGATGGAGCAATAAAAATGCACCGGGCTGCCTTTCAAACAAGCTGTGTTGAGGACGCCCGATCTAAGACAGAACTTCTACTCTCCTGACCTTGAATCATTGGAGGTTCAGCTAGCCAAACAAAGGGTAAGAACTGAAAAAAAACGTCTTCGCCATACCATAAATCCAGGTCGACAACAAAGTATATTGCATTTGACGTGCCAACCCTCCAAAAAGTAAAAAAACAGAAAATCCTGTTAAACAATCACCGATCTGAACTTTGTTTTGCCTTGCAGTTGAACCAATTATGAGATAATACCCCGTTATTATTCTATCCATTTTTGCTTCATCTTTATTGAATCCTTAAATTGAGTCGTGAGTTGTTTCTGAATGGCATTTAAAACCCCATCAACTGAATGACTGTAGAACACAAATTACAGGTGTGGAAGCAACTTTTACTCAAATGTCGATACTGTACTCACATTTGCACAAAAGGAAATGACTTTAAGTGCCATAGGCTCCTTCCTCTGAGACAACAGTGATGTGATCAAGTTGGATGGAACTGACCACTAACACAATGCAGTTTCAAGATGAGGTTCGAAAAATCATCGCGGCGCAATACGTGAAAGTGATAATTTTATGTAATTTTTTGCTTATGTTCAGCATTTTTCTTCCCATATTAGGTGAAGCTCAGTGGCATCAAGAGATTCCGCATTTAGTCAAATTCTTGAATTGACACTCAAGATGTCACTTGTGAACAGTATAATCTGCACGTCTTGTTTTTTTTAGCTGTGTCATATTTTGATTGTTCTCTATCTGCTTCTTCCTCTCCTCTCGTTCCTTCTTGGAGACATTGACAGTGAATTATGCATGAACTGGGCCAGCTCAATTCTTAGCGGGGGGATTGTGAACACATCCATCCATATTGTTACAATTGGGTTTTGACCCAAATCATGGATACCACCACATTGGCAACACAATGTAATCCAAAATGTACTTTTTTTTCTGTTTGAGAGGAAAATATCTGCACGTACGGTACTGGTATGTTTCACGCACATTTCCATTTTTTTGTATTAAACCATCCATTTGTCTGTATCGGTCATAATACAAGGGCAGTTGAGGACGTAATCCGGGTCAGCGTAATGTGAACTGCTGTCTCCACAGTTTGTTTTTTGTTGTTGTCCTTGGCCAAGGTAGCAGTTTGAGGGACTCCTGCACAAGTTTTCTTTTAATTCCTAAAAGGTCAACTAAAATACCGGTACATTAACTGAAACTCGAAAGTTATTCGATGGTCTCAGATGTACACTGAAGTTGATATGATTTTGAGCTCTAACAAAGGTTATTCCTGAGACTCAAATGTGAGGTTTATTGCCGTCCTGCAGAATAGATGCAAATAGAAAAAGGAAGTCTCATGATGGGACAATACTGAATGAGATTCTAGCTTCTTCCTGCGGGCGAATTAGTCATTAACATATTTAATAGGGAAGGTGATGATGTCAGATTCATTTCACAAGTCTGGCATCGCACGCCATGTCTTTCACAGCTCCTGCATATTTAAGATTTGCTGAAGTACATTTCATCTCATTTAGAGTCATGTAATTGCCCTCAAAGTTAAAATATTCATCAGACTCAGCACAATTTTAGCTATGAGTAGTGCAAAAGCCTCCTGCCATTCTTGAAATAGTGCATCTTTAATGGCTTGAATGCACTCTCTGTGACACTTAGTGACTTTTCATGTTTTTGGTAAAACTGTCACATCATGTTGCAAAATTATGGCCCAAATGTTTTTGTTACGAGAGAGGAGGAGTAGAAATATTTGTTGTGGTCAACTGAGAGTTTTTGTTGTTGTTTTTCCAGAATTGGTTGAGTTTCAATTAAATTAAAACAATCATAAAACACTATTTTACATATCAGTACATAAAGTGATTCACACTTTTTTGGGGGCGGGTCCTGCAAGTATGTACAGGAGATGCTATGTACAATGTCTATGTACCAAAGCAAAGTATCTTTTTTAAAATTTTAGGAACCTGAAATCCTGAAGGAGTTGTATGGATATCACAAAGTGCAAAAGAGAGGAATAGAGCAAACTTTGGGCTCATGCAAAGTGCATGTCAGTCATCCACCGGGTGTTATGTAGACTGACAGCTCCGTATTGAGTTGAAGCATGCTTGAGGCTCAAAACCAGTTGTGGGTGGACAAAAACACAGCAATTCACAACAGGCAACAATCTCACTCCACCCCCACCCCGTCCTTCCATGTGTCACTGAAACACAGCTATTCTTTGGCAGGCAATTGGATGCAGATAAGTGACAGTATGTACAGACCTCGGGGATGACACCCTTTCTCCAACCTTCTATAGACAGGGGCAATGTGAGCCAGAGGAGTTGTGCTCATCCAAAACATCTCACAATTTCCATCTGTGCTTTTGCAGAATGAACGGCGTGGGCCACCGTCAGCGAATGTACGCCATGTATGTTACAACAGGTAAGTGCAACTGCAGCAAGTGTTTTAGCACGTTTATCGAATCAAATGTACATGTTTTAGAAGTCCCAATAGCTTGAAGTACTTTCGAATTTAAAGACACATTTATGGTAATATTCTCATTTTATGAATGTTGCATGAAGAAGGGAAATAAGATAAGGTGTTTAGAATATTTATATGGCGCAGTAATGTCGACTAGAGTCGTCAATAATGAAGTGTTTTGGACTGAGCCTCCAAACTGTCCTTGTGTATATTTAACTACCTCGCTGGAACCCATAAACTGCTTCTGCAAAGACCTTGGTTTACCTTTAAAAGACCCACATGAATTATAAACCATCCAAAGGGACAAGGTAAGGGTTTCCATCAAGAGAGCGACATGAGGCAAAGTGATTTGAGCCATCATCCAACAATAAAAGTAAAGTGGCGATGATGTCTCAAGAGACAAAAATTGCATCCATGCGCTTTTCTTAGCGAGTATCTTCAAATTCCGGCTCTTCATTTGTACTCACCTACAGCTCTGTGCAGTTTCCGTTTCCATTATGAAGAGGAGTGATGTCATTTCTGATCTAAATTTAAAAAAGATATATTAATTAAAGAAACTTGACCACTAACTCTTTATTCCATTTCGTAAACATTTAAGTGACCTCTAGCAGACCCTAAACCATTTACTTTTTCTGTGTGTGTTACTTGTGAAGAAAGTGATGATGACTACATAAAGCCCAATGGAACTTATGGCGAAATTGGAGAGCAACAAGAAACCTGATGACTGTGACCTTTTTTTTTTCTGATTACGTTGATGGTTTTGGGGGAACATGCAGGTTTGTGTGTTGTTCAGTAGAAGCTGTATAAATGTCAGCCTGTCACTGTCGACGCATCACTGAGGCCAGGTGTGTTGTGACAGACAGGAGTGACATTTAACTGTAATTTTTATACCAGCAACTCCATCCATCGCTGTCTCACACACAACAAGCACACACCTCCCTCCAACTCTTTAATACACACTATATAGTACAGTGGTTCTCACATGAGTCTTCTGGGTACTGTAGTGTCTAAATTTATGCCAACACAGCACATATTTGTTTGAACTGCTATTTTCTGTGATAAGCATTAATAGGCGGCGCCTATGTGATGTTAACCGAACAATACAATATATGGCCATCTTGGGAAAAGCTCTCATATTATCTATTTCCAGCTGAATATTTAGGCTATATTCGGTACTCTGAGAGAATATTAACAACATTTAGGTGATTTTCCAATCACAAACTGACGGTCCAATTTCAGTGGGTAGTCGTACCAGCAGCTGAAGCCTCGGCTTGGAACAGGACTACCCTGGGAGAGGAACAGTAAAGCAGATTTGGAATGCTGCCATGATGTCGGCTAAGCCACTGAGATGCGTCGTGAACAAACCTGACATGGCCATAAGGGGAATTAAGGGGATACCACACAAAACCTTGCTGTGAAGAAGGGGAAGAAGGGCTAAGAAAGATGGAGGGTGTGCTACGGCATGTCCTCAAATTATCCGAACTGCAAAGATTCGGTTGTTGGATGTGAAAACTTGAACCTGCAACTGACTGTTGATCAGTCCAGGGTTTACCCTGCTTGTGGCCCAAAGTCAGCTGGGTCGGGTTTGAGCTCATTTTGAACTAGGGCTGGGGTGATTACCTACCGATTCAATTCAAATTACAATATTTGTGTGACGATTAGATTTATATCACCATTATTGATTATACTGTGATGTGTTATTTCTTACACATCTCAATTTGACATTTCGGTACAGATTTTAGCCAGTTGACACACATGATTTGCTTTCGCGGGCCACATAAAATGACCTGGCGGGCCGGATCTGGCCCCCGGGCCTTGAGTTTGACACCAGTGGTGTAGAGAATGGCTGGATGTATGCCATCGAAGTAAAATTGAAAATTCATCGTTTTTCTTTCCTGGAACCTAACTTGAGTAGTTGGGGCCCTGCCGCTTTGCATCCATGGTACAGCATACTGTTAATGCGTTGCATCCCTTTAGCAACTTTGTTTGTTGGAGCTCATCTTATGTAACAGCACTGACAAGCTTAAATGGTTTGACCTCATAAGCAGCATGCAACTGTCCATATGGCAGCTCTTCATTCGCACTCGTGGCCCTCGAGCATCTTTTGTTTGAGCTGTTGCTCTTCCTCCTGCATTATCACAAAGTACTGTACTAGAATCAAAGTCACACTGGAGTGTGTCGCGCAGTGTCTCTGCTAAAGGGAGTGTTCGGAGACGCACGTTCGAGCTGGGCGGGGTGATCTGCTCTCTTCTTTTCACGTTGTGTAACCGGGTTCCATATCACGCAAGGCACCAGTACTGTATCTGTTGTTTTCCACTTTATTAAATACATCTCATTGAATGAGCAAAGACCGTATGTAGTTAGCCTCATTGACATGGTGCTTCTGACTATGGCTCCAATAGCTCATGTACAACTGTTTATCCATGTGAGTGAATCCATCCTTGCATCTGCCACTCGATGCTCCTTTGTCCCCAAAGCTTCAGTCCTCCTCTCTTACCTGCCCTCACCAGATGGCTTACCACCTGCCCCGACAAACTACAAAGGCTGCAATTCCCCTTCATGTCGAACAAAAGGAAACTCGCTCCTTACCAAATACAAGATGCATCAAGATCGCTCCTAGACCTGAGGTACCCAATTAAACAACATACACAAAAAGTAACTGGTAGGATTGCATGCCAACACATTTTTGCATACATGCTTGGGTAAGAAATTGAAGATATTAAACAAATACCTAGGAAGCTTAAACATATTCCTCTCGCAGGGATATCCAGTCTGGCATTATACAGCATCAAACATGGCTGTCATGAGCTGCCCTTAGCCAACCAAACTATATACAGTACTTTTATCTGAATCATTTGTTGTGTTGAACACATGAGCTAAATTACTTTGTTCCACATGATCTCACATTTGCACTTAAACAAGTGCACAAACCCAGGGGTATGTCATCATTTGGATTCACATAACGTTGGGCAGGTGGAGTGGGATTTGTTAGATCTCCAAGCCTTTGCACCATGATGATGGTTATTGTCCTGTCAAACTGTGACCCCTCCCTGTGTAGAGTTGTTAGTGACTGCAAGATAGTTTCCTTTGTAAAAACACACAATTCATTATATGTGTGTGTGTGTGTGTGTGTGTGTGTGTGTGTGTGTGTGTGTGTGTGTCTGTCTGTCTGTCTGCAGCCACTTTCCTGTTGCTGCTACTAATTACAGCAGCTGACTGACAGCTATAATATACACAACCTTGCCTCTGCCAGTTCAACTTCAAAGGAGGAAAATCAACTAAATGAAAGACCTCTAAAAACAGCGAGCTCATGAATGTTTTTCATCATAATCGTGATATTCAGAAGCGATGTCCACTTTTATCCTCAAACCCCCCATCCATTTTCTGTCCTGCATACTATGGCCGCGGGTGAACTGGAACCCAAACTGACTTTCAACTGAAATCCACAAGTAAGGAGAACCTGATTTGATCGTTTGACCTGTGAGGTACATGTGCACATTGCCCCCCCCCCCCCCACCCCACCCCTCTCTTCGAGAGACCTGTAAGTTAATTAACTAGCCAATTAGTGGATGATCTCTTCGGGGCATACATTCTCCCGTTTGTTTGAGTACGAAAAGGCACGCCGATGCATACTTAAGCACCATCATAAAATGTACGTACCCTGATCCTCCTGCGAATTTAAGCATTTTATGTCACCGGCTCTCTGCGGACTGTATTTAGGTCTAGCGCCTCTTGAAGGTCAAACATCATATTGCACGCGTTGACTCATTCTAACTCATTCATGCAGACGAGTTGGGGGCTGGGGTGGTGTGCACACCTGTCCCTTATCGACTCCCCAACAGTCATATCTGTTTCTCTACTAAATTACGACAGCCATGTTAATATATATCATATAAATTGATAGGAAAAAAAGGATCCGTGCTGGGGGACTTTTTTTCTTCCCTTATGAGGAGCATTTCTACGTACTGATGTAGGCTTGGAGTTGAAGCGCAGATCACAAACAATATCGTCATAATAATGGGCTGTGAGTTACAGGTAATTATTTGCACGTAATTGCCTGTGTGCCACACGCATCGCGTTGCTTGGCAACCAGGTCAACTTTCACCCCAAAGCATTCAGTCATGAGCACGGGAGATTAAATTGCTTGCATTGGAATTATTAAAAAAGTGAATGGAAAAAAACACACACACGCTCCTCCGACCCCTTTCATCTTTTCCTAATGGATCTCGACGGAATTCACCTGTCTCAGGACAACTCCACGATCCTGCAATTACAGCTACCCTCAGACTTGACTCTGTCACGCCTCTTCGGTGGTTGCGCGCACATTTTGTCGGTGTGTCGGAAGCCCCGATTGTTCCCCACTGCATGCTAGGTGTGTTTGTATGGGTTTGGTGTAAAAGAACTTGCAAGGCCTAGACTTCACCCCCATTTGAACAGATTTGGGATGAATGAGAACAGAGATTGTGAGTTGCCTCCTCTCCTTCAACATCAGCGACCACTGACCTCACAAAAGTTGTTTTTGACACCGACTTCCCAAAAGAAAGGAACCTTTACAGCTACAGACAAAGCACAATCTATATTTTCTCTTATTTTGATTTCCCCTTGTGGAAATACTCAATACTTTCATCCATTTTAGTCTGTTTTAAGTCATGAAAGAGGCTCATCGTTCTTAAAAAAGGCCTCAAGTATATTGTTGTGTGCTCTCTATTTTGCACGTGTGAAGTGATAATTAAACATGAGCTGTTTCCCTTAAGTCTATTGCCTGAAAGTTATGATGGTGGAAAGGCTTTCAAAAGTTCATACTCCTTTCGCCTTTGTTCATTTCATTTCTACATTGACCAGATTTATTCTCTGTAGTTCACGCAACAGCGCTTTTCAATAAGCTCACTTCTTTAAATTCATACCCAATAGAACATTGATTTGGTTTCATTGAAAAGCGCATCCCTCATTTAATGCATGGCCTGACGATAACTTGAGCTGTCGGTGAAATGTCTATAAAAGCCAAAGCAATGAGGGGTGGAAAAAACCCCCCATGATTGATTAGTCAAATAAAACAATTTGCTTTTCACTGTTTGCATTGAATTTGACTACAAGTTATTGAAAGAATTGGTTATCGTTGTTTTTTAGTGATGTGTGCATGCCTGTCTTTGCTCATTGGAGGGGACCGATCAAACTGAGCTCTGTGCTTGTATAATAATCAACAAAGGCAGACAATTGTATCAATGAATATAAATTAACCCACTTTCAAAAAATTGCATGAATTATACTGCAGTAGGCAAATGCAAATACCTGCAAGTCTGTAAGGCTGCGCTCAAGACTCAAGTGGAACTTTGAAAAAGTGCTGCAATGCCTGCCCCAAACTACACCCAATTTGACATCCACCAATCGTGGCGAGGCCTTCATTTGCATAACCCTAATTTGCATAAACATGCCCACTTTCCACGTTCTGACCAAACAGATTGCTCCAAATTTGCATACTCTGCCCCAAAGAGCCCACCAATCAGAGAACACCTAATTTGCATAACACCCCCTCCCCCCTTTCCACCAATAACAGCATATTATCGTCATGCTCCACCCACTTTCAAGGCTATCAGCGAATCATCAGCCATCATTCCAGCCACACCCACTTTTTTCCTGGATTTTTTTTTCCAGGCAGAAAAATCCAGGAAAATAAATCTTTGGAAGAAAAAATTGAGAAGAATTCAGAAAAAAGTTTAAAAAAAAACAGAAAATAATTTTGTTTAATGTTTTTTAGAAGTTAGATTGTGGTGATGTGTTTAAAAATGAAGTTGAGTTGAAGTGTTCTTTGTAATCAAGCTTTATTTCTTTTGCAGAGTAGACAATCACAAAAGCAGAGGAAAAAGTTGCAAGTTGGATGGCAGTCTGCTTGTTGCTGGGCGGCGAAGTGGTCAGCTCTTGAGAAAAACGTGAGACAGGTGTGTTGACCTGAGAGGAGAGGCACCCATGAGATACACGTAAGTCCATTTCTTGTGTAGACAAAGATGTGTTGGGCATGAAACTTACCAGGGAGATAGACTGTTGGGTCTTTCGAGAGCAGGAAGCCGATCATGTTTACTGCTGCCTGGGGGAGAAAAAAAAGTCAAAAATGTAGTCATGATGGTGCATTGAACGAGTGTAAATGTCCCCTACTTTTCAGGCTGGCCAAAAGTTTGACTTCAGCACCTTGCCAATAACAGGAAGAAGAGCAGAAAGTGTTGCCTGCAGGTCTGTGCTCATAGGTGGACTCTGGTGGTGAGCAGGTGACTTCCTCTTGTGGCACACAGGACCCAAGAACAATCTTCCTTCAACTCTGAAAAATGAGATGAGGTTTGTTGTGTTGGGTCTGTCTCAGTGACAGACAGAGGGTGCTGTTGTTGTTGGTCACCGAGGTGCCTCAGGATTATCCTGAGTAGCGCTAGACTTCTATTCGGGAGGCTTCTGAGTTCGCCAAAGTCATCCCCCAGCTGACGATGATGCCGTTCCACCATAAGCGCCGGGCTGCTGTTGTCTTCTTCTCTGATCAAAACAATGTTGTATTTTCCTCTGATCAAAACAGTGTCTCCCCCTAGCGGACATTCCACAAATTGCACCCCAATAAAAATATTAATTCCGTGACTTTTGTGCATTTTTTCACTTTTAAATTATCCTGCGGGCCTGATCAAAACTCCTTGCGGGCCGGTTCCGGCCGTATGTTATACACCCCTGATGAAAAGTAAGGCGTTTTTAGCCCAAAAAAACGGCCATGTATAATAAGGCGTTTTTAGCCAAAAAGAGCGACCATGTATAGTAAGGCGTTTTTTGCCGAAAAAAACCGACCATTTATAGTAAGGCATTTTTATCCGAAAACAACGACTATGTAAAGTAAGGCGTTTTTAGGCACAAAAACAACCATGTATAGTAAAGCGTTTTAACCCGAAAAAAACGACCATGAATAGTTAGGCGTTTTTAAACGAAAAAATCGACCATGTATAGTAAGGCATTTTTAGCCGAAAAAACGACCATGTATATAGTAAGGCGTTTTGAAATGAAAAAAGGACCATGCATAGTAAGGCGTTTTTAGCCTAAAAAAAGGACCATGTATAGTGAGGCGTTTTTAGCCGAAAACAACGACCATGTATATAGTAAGGCATTTTAACCCGAAAAAAAACGACCATGTATAGTAAGGCGTTTTGAAACGAAAAAAAGGACCATGTATAGTAAGGCGTTTTTAGCCGAAAAAAACGACCATGTATAGTAAGGCGTTTTTAGCCAAAAAAAACGGCCATGTATAGTAAGGTGTTTTAACCCGAAAATAATAACCATTTATAGTAAGGCGTTTTAGCCGAAAAAAAACGACCATGTATAGTAAGGCATTTTAACCCGAAAAAAACGACCATGTATAGTAAGGCGTTTTTAGCCAAAAAAACACCATGTATAGTAAGGCGTTTTTAGACGAAAAAACAACCATTTATAGTAAGGCGTTTTTAGCAAAAAAAACGACCATGTATAGTACGATGTTTTAACCGGAAAGAAAACGACCATGTATAGTAAGGAGTTTTTAGCCAAAAAAACGACCATGTATAGTAAGGCGTTTTAACCCATAAAAAACGACCATGTAAAGTAAGGAGTTTTTAGCCAAAAAAACGACCATGTATAGTAAGGCGTTTTAACCCTTAAAAAACGACCATGTATAGTGAGGCGTTTCTAGCCGAAAAAACGACCATGTATATAGTAAGGCATTTTAACCCGAAAAAAAACGACCATGTATAGTAAGGCGTGTTTAGACGATAAAAACGACCATGTATAGTAAGGCGTTTTTAAACGAAAACAATGACCATGTATAGTAAGGCGTTTTTAGCCGAAAAAAAGGACCATGTATAGTAAGGCGTTTTTAACCCAAAAAAACGACCATGTATAGTAAGGCATTTTTAGCCGAAAAAAACGACCATGTATAGTAAGGCATTTTTAGCCAAAAAAAACGACCATGTATAGTAAGGCATTTTTATCCGAAAAAAACGACCATGTATAGTAAGGTGTTTTAACCCGAAAATAACAACCATTTATAGTAAGGCGTTTTTAGCCAAAAAAAACCGACCATATATAGTAAGGCATTTTAACCCGAAAAAAACGACCATGTAAAGTAAGGCATTTTTAGCCAAAAAAACACCATGGTGTTTTTAGACGAAAAAAACAACCATTTATAGTAAGGCGTTTTTAGCCGAAAAAAACGACCATGTATAGTAAGGGATTATACCCTGGAAAAATGACCATGTATAGTAAGGCGTTTTTAGCCGAAAAAAAGGACCATGTATAGTAAGGCGTTTTTAACCAAAAAACCGACCATGTATAGTAAGGCGTTTTTAGCCGACAAAAACATGACCATGTATAGTAAGGCGTTTTAGCGAAAAAATGGACCATGTATAGTAAGGCGTTTTAGCCAAAAAAACGACCATGTATAGTAAGGCGTTTTTAGCTGAAAAAAATGACCATGTATAGTAAGGCGTTTTTAGCGAAAAAAATGACCATGTATAGTAAGGCGTTTTAGCGAAAAAATGGACCATGTATAGTAAGGCGTTTTTAGCCAAAAACGACCATGTATAGTAAGGCATTATACCCTGGAAAAATGACCATGTATAGTAAGGCGTTTTTATCCGAAAAAAGGACCATGTATAGTAAGGCGTTTTAACCCGAAAAAACGACCATGTATAGTAAGGTGTTTTAACCGAAAAAACGACCATGTATAGTAAGGCATTTTTAGCCAAAAAACCGACCATATATAGTAAGGCATTTTAACCCGAAAAAAACGACCATGTAAAGTAAGGCATTTTTAGCCAAAAAAAACACCATGGTGTTTTTAGACGAAAAAAACCAACCATTTATAGTAAGGCGTTTTTAGCCAAAAAAACCGACCATGTATAGTAAGGCGTTTTAACCCTTAAAAAACGACCATGTATAGTGAGGCGTTTCTAGCCGAAAACAACGACCATGTATATAGTAAGGCATTTTAACCCGAAAAAAAACGACCATGTATAGTAAGGCGTTTTGAAACGAAAAAAAGGACCATGTATAGTAAGGCGTTTTTAGCCGAAAAAAACGACCATGTATAGTAAGGCGTTTTTAGCCAAAAAAAACGGCCATGTATATAAGGTGTTTTAACCCGAAAATAATAACCATTTATAGTAAGGCGTTTTAGCCGAAAAAAAACGACCATGTATAGTAAGGCATTTTAACCCGAAAAAAACGACCATATATAGTATGTATAGTAAGGCGTTTTTAGCCAAAAAAACACCATGTATAGTAAGGCGTTTTTAGACGAAAAAAACAACCATTTATAGTAAGGCGTGTTTAGACGATAAAAACGACCATGTATAGTAAGGCGTTTTTAAACGAAAAAAATGACCATGTATAGTAAGGCGTTTTTAGCCAAAAAAAACGACCATGTATAGTAAGGCATTTTTATCCGAAAAAAACGACCATGTATAGTAAGGTGTTTAAACCCGAAAATAACAACCATTTATAGTAAGGCGTTTTTAGCCAAAAAAACGACCATATATAGTAAGGCATTTTAACCCGAAAAAAACGACCATGTAAGGCATTTTTAGCCGAAAAAAACGACCATGTATAGTAAGGCATTTTTAGCCAAAAAAAACGACCATGTATAGTAAGGCATTTTTATCCGAAAAAAACGACCATGTATAGTAAGGTGTTTTAACCCGAAAATAACAACCATTTATAGTAAGGCGTTTTTAGCCAAAAAAAACCGACCATATATAGTAAGGCATTTTAACCGAAAAAACGACCATGTAAGTAAGGCATTTTTAGCCAAAAAACACCATGGTGTTTTTAGACGAAAAAAACAACCATTTATAGTAAGGCGTTTTTAGCCGAAAAAAACGACCATGTATAGTAAGGCATTTTAACCCCAAAAAAACCGACCATGTACAGTAAGGCGTTTTTAGCCACAAAAACATCATGTATAGTAAGGCGTTTTTAGCCGAAAAAAACAACCATGTATAGTAAGGCGTTTTTAGCCGAAAAAAAACAACCATGTATAGTAAGGCGTTTTTAGCCGGAAAAAACGCCCATGTATATTAAGGCGTTTTTAGCTGAAAAAAATGACCATGTATAGTAAGGCGTTTTTAGCCGAAAAAAAATGACCATGTATAGTAAGGCGTTTTTAGCCGAAAAAATGGACCATGTATAGTAAGGCGTTTTTAGCCAAAAAACGACCATGTATAGTAAGGGATTATACCCTGGAAAAATGACCATGTATAGTAAGGCGTTTTTAGCCGAAAAAAAGGACCATGTATAGTAAGGCGTTTTTAACCCAAAAAAACGACCATGTATAGTAAGGCATTTTTAGCCGAAAAAAACGACCATGTATAGTAAGGCATTTTTAGCCAAAAAAAACGACCATGTATAGTAAGGCATTTTTATCCGAAAAAACGACCATGTATAGTAGGGCGTTTTAACCCGAAAAAAAACGACCATGCATAGTAAGGTGTTTTAACCCGAAAATAACAACCATTTATAGTAAGGCGTTTTTAGCCAAAAAAACGACCATATATAGTAAGGCATTTTAACCCGAAAAAAACGACCATGTAAAGTAAGGCATTTTTAGCCAAAAAAACACCATGGTGTTTTTAGACGAAAAAAACAACCATTTATAGTAAGGCGTTTTTAGCCGAAAAAAACGACCATGTATAGTAAGGCATTTTAACCCAAAAAAAACCGACCATGTACAGTAAGGCGTTTTAGCCACAAAAACATCATGTATAGTAAGGCGTTTTTAGCCGAAAAAAAACAACCATGTATAGTAAGGCGTTTTTAGCCGAAAAAAACGCCCATGTATATTAAGGCGTTTTTAGCCGAAAAAAATGACCATGTATAGTAAGGCGTTTTTAGCCGAAAAAAAATGACCATGTATAGTAAGGCGTTTTTAGCCGAAAAAATGGACCATGTATAGTAAGGCGTTTTTAGCCAAAAAACGACCATGTATAGTAAGGGATTATACCCTGGAAAAATGACCATGTATAGTAAGGCGTTTTTAGACGAAAAAAACGACCATGTATATATAGTAAGGCGTTTTAACCCAAAAAAAACGACCATGTATATATAGTAAGGCGTTTTAACCCGAAAAAAACGACCATGTATAGTAAGGTGTTTTAACCCGAAAATAACAACCATTTATAGTAAGGCGTTTTTAGCCAAAAAAAACGACCATGTATAGTAAGGTGTTTTAACCCGAAAATAACAACCATTTATAGTAAGGCATTTTAGCCCAAAAAAACCGACTATGTATAGTAAGGCGTTTTTATCCAAAAAAACACCAAGTATAGTAAGGCGTTTTTAGCCCAAAAAACACCATGTATAGTAAGGCGTTTTTAGCCGAAAAAAACAACCATGTATAGTAAGGCGTTTTTAGCCAAAAAACGACCATGTATAGGAAGGCATTACACCCTGAAAAAAACGACCATGTATAGGAAGGCATTATACCCTGAAAAAAACGACCATGTATAGTAAGGCGTTTTTAGACGAAAAAAACGACCATGTATAGTAAGGCATTTTTATCCGAAAAAAACGACCATGTATAGTAGGGCGTTTTAACCCGAAAAAAAACGACCATGCATAGTAAGGTGTTTTAACCCGAAAATAACAACCATTTATAGTAAGGCGTTTTTAGCCAAAAAAAAACGACCATATATAGTAAGGCGTTTTAACCCGAAAAAAACGACCATGTAAAGTAAGGCATTTTAGCCGAAAAAAACGACCATGTATAGTAAGGCATTTTTAGCCAAAAAAAACGACCATGTATAGTAAGGCATTTTTATCCGAAAAAAACGACCATGTATAGTAAGGCGTTTTAACCCGAAAAAAACGACCATGCATAGTAAGGTGTTTTAACCCGAAAATAACAACCATTTATAGTAAGGCGTTTTTAGCCAAAAAAAAACGACCATATATAGTAAGGCATTTTAACCCGAAAAAAACGACCATGTAAAGTAAGGCATTTTTAGCCAAAAAAACACCATGGTGTTTTTAGACGAAAAAAACAACCATTTATAGTAAGGCGTTTTTAGCCGAAAAAAATGACCATGTATAGTAAGGCATTTTAACCCAAAAAAAACCGACCATGTACAGTAAGGCGTTTTAGCCACAAAAACATCATGTATAGTAAGGCGTTTTTAGCCGAAAAAAAACAACCATGTATAGTAAGGCGTTTTTAGCCGAAAAAAATGACCATGTATAGTAAGGCGTTTTTAGCCGAAAAAAAATGACCATGTATAGTAAGGCGTTTTTAGCCGAAAAAATGGACCATGTATAGTAAGGCGTTTTTAGCCAAAAAACGACCATGTATAGTAAGGGATTATACCCTGGAAAAATGACCATGTATAGTAAGGCCTTTTTAGACGAAAAAAACGACCATGTATATATAGTAAGGCGTTTTAACCCAAAAAAAAAACGACCATGTATATATAGTAAGGCGTTTTAACCCGAAAAAAACGACCATGTATAGTAAGGTGTTTTAACCCGAAAATAACAACCATTTATAGTAAGGCGTTTTTAGCCGAAAAAAACGACCATGTATAGTAAGGCATTTTAGCCCAAAAAAACCGACCATGTTTAGTAAGGCGTTTTTATCCAAAAAAACACCAAGTATAGTAAGGCGTTTTTAGCCCAAAAAACACCATGTATAGTAAGGCGTTTTTAGCCGAAAAAAACAACCATGTATAGTATGGCGTTTTTAGCCAAAAAACGACCATGTATAGGAAGGCATTATACCCTGAAAAAAACGACCATGTATAGGAAGGCATTATACCCTGAAAAAAACGACCATGTATAGTAAGGCGTTTTTAGACGAAAAAAACGACCATGTATAGTAAGGCATTTTAACCCGAAAAAAAACGACCATGTATAGTAAGGTGTTTTAACCCGAAAATAACAACCATTTATAGTAAGGCGTTTTTAGCCGAAAAAAACGACCATGTATAGTAAGGCATTTTAACCCCAAAAAAACGACCATGTATAGTTAGGCGTTTTTAGCCAAAAAAACACCATGTATAGTAAGGCGTTTTTAGCCGAAAAAAACACCATGTATAGTAAGGCGTTTTTAGCCGTAAAAAACAACCATGTATAGTAAGGCGTTTCTAGCATCAAAAAACGACCGTGTATTGTAAGGCGTTTTTAGTCCAAAAAAACAACCATGTAGAGTCAGGCGTTTTTAGCCCAAAGAAACGACCATGTATAGTAAGCCGTTTTTAGACCCAAAGAACGACCATGTATCGTAGTGTAGAGGAACATGCGCAGGCTTTCGGTCCAGCCAACCGGGGTTCAAAACCCACTCAGTGATGTGTGAAAATACAACACCCAACATGAAGTTACTTTTTCCTGCAAACCCTCCAGAGTGAATGTCAAATACGCCAATAGTGAAGATTAAGTCACAGTCACAGGCGGTGTAGAGGTACACATGCTGGTGTTCGGTACAGGCAACCCCGGTTCAAGCCCTGCTCAGTGATGTGTGAAAATGCGACACCAAACATGAAGTTAATTTTTCCTGCAACCCCTCCATAGTGCATGTCAAATACGCCAATAGTGAAGATGAAGTCACAGTCACCAGCGGTGTAGAGGTACACATACCTGGTGTTTGATCCAGGCAACCCCGGTTCAAACCCTGCTCAGTGATTTGTGAAAATACAACACGAAGAACATTTTTAATTTTTCCTGCAAACCCTCTAAAGTGCATGTCAAATACACCAATCGTGCAGAGCAAGTCGCAATCACTGGTAGTGTTGAGGTATACACGCTGGCTTTCAGTCCAGGTTGACTGAACGGTGCAGGTTTCAAATCCAGCTCTCGGCCTTCCTCTCGTGGGCGGTTTCCATTTCAACCTTTTTTTTAACAACCATTTATGTAAGGGCCTTCTTGGGTTCGAAGGCGGTTTTAGCCCCGAAAAAACGACCATGTATAGTAAGGCGTTTTTAGCCCCCAAAACAACCATGTATAGTAAGGCGTTTTTAGCCCCATAACCGACCATGTATAGTAAGGCGTTTTAACCCGAAAAAAATGACCATGTATAGTAAGGCGTTTTTAGCCGAAAAAGACGACCATGTATATATAGTAAGGCGTTTTGGCCGAAAAAAAACGACCATGTATAGCAAAGCTTTTTTAGCCGAAAACAACGACCATCTATAGTAAGGCATTTTAACCCAAAAAAAACAACCATGTATAGTAAGGCGTTTTTAGACGAAAAAAACGACCATGTATAGTAAGGCGTTTTTAGCCGAAAAAACCGACCATGTATAGTAAGGCGTTTTAAACGAAAAAAACAACCATGTATAGTAAGGCGTTTTTAGCCGAAAAAAACGACCATGTATAGTAAGGCGTTTTTAAACAGAAAAAAACGACCATGTATAGTAAGGCGTTATAGCCGAAAAAAACGACCATGTATAGTAAGGCGTTTTTCGCCCCAAAAACGACCATGTATAGTAAGGCGTTTTTAAACGAAAAAAACGACCATGTATAGTAAGGCGTTTTTAGCCGAAAAAAAACGACCATGTATATATAATAAGGCGTTTTTAAACGAAAAAAACGACCATGTATAGTAAGGCGTTTTTAGCCGAAAAAAACCGACTATGTATAGTAAGGCGTTTTTAAACGAAAAAAACGACCATCTATAGTAAGGCGTTTTAGCCGAAAAAAACGACCATGTATAATAAGGCGTTTTTAAACGAAAAAAACGACGATGTATAGTAAGGCGTTATAGCCGAAAAAAACGACCATGTATAGTAAGTCGTTTTTAGCCGAAAACAATGACCATGTATAGTAAGGCATTTTAACCCGAAAAAAACGACCATGTATAGTAAGGCGTTTTTCGCCCCAAAAACGACCATGTATATTAAGGTGTTTTAACCTGAAAAACAGGACCATGTATAGTAAGGCGTTTTTAAACGAAAAAAACCACCATGTATAGTAAGGCGTTTTTAGCCGAAAAAAAACGACCATGTATAGTAAGGCGTTTTTAAACGAAAAAAACGACCATGTATAGTAAGGCGTTTTAGCCGAAAAAAAATGACCATGTATAATAAGGCATTTTAACCCGAAAAAAAAACGACCATGTATAGTAAGGCGTTTTTAGCCGAAAAAAACGACCATGTATAGCAAGGCTTTTTTAAACGAAAAAAACGACGATGTATAGTAGGGCGTTTTTAAACGAAAAAAAGGACCATGTATAGTAAGGCGTTTTTAAATGAAAAAAAACGACCATGTATAGTAAGGCGTTTTTAAACGAAAAAAACGACCATGTATAGTAAGGCGTTTTAAACGAAAAAAACGACCATGTATAGTAAGGCGTTATAGCCGAAAAAAACGACCATGTATAGTAAGGCGTTTTTCGCCCCAAAAACGACCATGTATATTAAGGCGTTTTCACCCGAAAAAAACGACCATGTATATTGTAAGGCGTTTTTAGCCGAAAACAACGACCATGTATAGTAAGGCATTTTAACCCGAAAAAACAACCATGTATAGTAAGGCGTTTGTAGCCAAAAAAATGACCATGTAAAGTAAGGCGTTTTTAGCCAAAAAAAACGACCATGTATAGTAAGGCGTTTTTAGACGAAAAAACGACTATGTATAGTAAGGCGTTTTTACACGAAAAAAAACGACCATGTATAGTAAGGCGTTTTTGACGAAAAAAACGACCATGTATAGTAAGGCGTTTTTAGCGGAAAAAAACGACCATGTATAGTAAGGCGTATTTACACGAAAAAAACGACCATCTATAGTAAGGCGTTTTTGACGAAAAAAACGACCATCTATAGTAAGGCGTTTTTAGACGAAAAAACGACCATGTATAGTAAGGCGTTTTTAGCGAAAAAACGACCATGTATAGTAAGGCGTTTTAACCCGAAAAAACGACCATGTATAGTAAGGGGTTTTTAGCTGAAAAAATGACCATGTATAATAAGGCGTTTTTAGACGAAAAAATCGACCATGTATAGTAAGGCGTTTTTAGACGAAAAAAACGACCATGTATAGTAAGGCGTTTTTAGCGAAAAAACGACCATGTATAGTAAGGCGTTTTTAGCCGAAAAAAACGACCATCTATAGTAAGGCGTTTTTAAACGGAAAAAAACGACCATGTATAGTAAGGCATTTTTAGCCAAAAAAAAAAGAGCATTTATAGTAAGGTGTTTTTATCCGAAAACAACGACCATGTATAGTAAGGCGTTTTTAGCCGAAAAAAGCGACCATGTATAGTAAGGCGTTTTTAGGCAAAAAAACGACCATGTATAGTAAGGCGTTTTAGCGAAAAAACGACCATGTATAGTAAGGCGTTTTTAGCGAAAAAACGACCATGTATAGTAAGGCGTTTTAAGCGAAAAACGACCATGTATAGTAAGGCGTTTTAGCGAAAAAACGTCCATGTATAGTAAGGCGTTTTTATCCGAAAAAACGACCATGTATAGTAAGGCGTTTTTATAAGAAAAAAACGACCATGTATAGTAAGGCGTTTTTAGCCGAAAAAAACGACCATGTATAGTAAGGCGTTTTTAGCCACTAAAAAGGACCATGTATAGTAAGGCGTTTTGAGCCCGAAAAAACGACCATGTATAGTAAGGCGTTTTAAGCAAAAAAACGACCATGTATAGTAAGGCGTTTTAGCGAAAAAACGACCATGTATAGTAAGGCGTTTTTAGCGAAAAAACGACCATGTATAGTAAGGCGTTTTAGCGAAAAAACGACCATGTATAGTAAGGCGTTTTAGCGAAAAAATGACCATGTATAGTAAGGCGTTTTTAGCCGAAAACAACGACCATGTATAGTAAGGCGTTTTTAGCCGAAAAAAACGACCATGTATAGTAAGGCGTTTTTCGCCCCAAAAACGACCATGTATATTAAGGCGTTTTCACCCGAAAAAAACGACCATGTATAGTAAGGCGTTTTTAGCCGAAAAAAAAGACCATGTATAGTAAGGCGTTTTTATCCTGAAAACAACGACCATGTATAGTAAGGCATTTTTCGCCCCAAAAACGACCATGTATAGTAAGGCGTTTTAAGCGAAAAAACGACCATGTATAGTAAGGCGTTTTTAGCGAAAAAACGACCATGTATAGTAAGGCGTTTTAGCCGAAAAAACGACCATGTATAGTAAGGCGTTTTAGCGAAAAAACGACCATGTATAGTAAGGCGTTTTTAGCGAAAAAACGACCATGTATAGTAAGGCGTTTTAACTGAAAAAACGACCATGTATAGTAAGGCGTTTTTAGCTGAAAAAACGACCATGTATAGTAAGGCGTTTTTAGCGAAAAAACGACCATGTATAGTAAGGCGTTTTAGCGAAAAAACGACCATGTATAGTAAGGCGTTTTAGCGAAAAAACGACCATGTATAGTAAGGCGTTTTTAGCGAAAAAACGACCATGTATAGTAAGGCGTTTTTAAGCGAAAAAACGACCATGTATAGTAAGGCATTTTTAGCGAAAAAACGACCATGTATAGTAAGGCGTTTTTAGCCGGAAAAAACGACCATGTATAGTAAGGCGTTTTTAGCCGAAAAAACGACCATGTATAGTAAGGCGTTTTTAGCCAAAAAAAGACCATGTATAGTAAGGCGTTTTTAGCCGAAAAAAACGACCATGTATAGTAAGGCGTTTTTAGCGAAAAAACGACCATGTATAGTAAGGCGTTTTTAGCCGAAAAAACGACCATGTATAGTAAGGCGTTTTTAGCGAAAAAAGCGACCCAAAAAACGACCATGTATAGTAAGGCGTTTTTAGCCGAAAAAAAGGACCATGTATAGTAAGGCGTTTTTAAACGAAAAAAAACCACCATGTATAGTAAGGCGTTTTTAAACGAAAAAAACGACCATGTATAGTAAGGCGTTTTTAGCCGAAAAAAAACGACCATGTAAAGTAAGGCGTTTTTAAACGAAAAAAACGACCATGTATAGTAAGGCGTTATAGCCGAAAAAAACGACCATGTATAGTAAAGCGTTTTTCGCCCCAAAAATGACCGTGTATATTAAGACGTTTTCACCCGAAAAAAACGACCATGTATAGTAAGGCGTTTTTAGCCGAAAAAAAGGACCATGTATAGTAAGGCGTTTTTAAACGAAAAAAAACCACCATGTATAGTAAGGCGTTTTAAGCGAAAAACGACCATGTATAGTAAGGCGTTTTTAGCGAAAAAACGTCCATGTAAAGTAAGGCGTTTTTAAACGAAAAAAACGACCATGTATAGTAAGGCGTTATAGCCGAAAAAAACGACCATGTATAGTAAAGCGTTTTTAGCCGAAAAAAATTCCATGTATAGTAAGGCGTTTTTAAATGAAAAAAAACGACCATGTATAGTAAGGCGTTTTTAAACCGAAAAAAACGACCATGTATAGTAAGGCATTTTTAGCCAAAAAAAAAAGAGCATTTATAATGAGGTGTTTTTATCCGAAAACAACGACCATGTATAGTAAGGCGTTTTTAGCCGAAAAAAAGGACCATGTATAGTAAGGCGTTTTTAAACGAAAAAAAAAAGGACCATGTATAGTAAGGCGTTTTTAGCCGAAAAAAAACGACCATGTATAGTAAGGCGTTTTTAAACGAAAAAAACGACCATGTATAGTAAGGCGTTATAGCCGAAAAAAACGACCATGTATAGTAAGGCGTTTTTCGCCCCAAAAATGACCGTGTATATTAAGACGTTTTCACCCGAAAAAAACGACCATGTATAGTAAGGCGTTTTTAGCCGAAAAAAAAGACCATGTTTATTAAGGCGTTTTCACCCGAAAAAAACGACCATGTATAGTAAAGCGTTTTTAGCTGAAAAAAAGGTCCATGTATAGTAAGGCGTTTTTAAACGAAAAAAACCCACTATGTATAGTAAGGCGTTTTTAGCCGAAAAAAACGACCATGTATAGTAAGTCGTTTTTCAACGAAAAAACGACCATGTATAGTAAGCCGTTTTTAGCCGAAAAAAACAACCATGTATAGTAAGGGGTTTTTAGCTGAAAAAATGACCATGTATAATAAGGCGTTTTTAGACGAAAAAATCGACCATGTATAGTAAGGCGTTTTTAGACGAAAAAAATGACCATGTATAGTAAGGCATTTTTAGCCGAAAAAAACGACCATGTATAGTAAGGCGTTTTTAGCAAAAAAACGACCATGTATAGTAAGGCGTTTTTAAACGGAAAAAAACGACCATGTATAGTAAGGCATTTTTAGCCAAAAAAAAAAGAGCATTTATAGTAAGGCGTTTTTATCCGAAAAAACGACCATGTATAGTAAGGCGTTTTTCACCCCAAAAACGACCATGTATATTAAGGCGTTTTCACCCAAAAAAAAGGACCATGTATAGTAAGGCGTTTTTAGCAAAAAAAGGACCATGTATAGTAAGGCGTTTTAAGCGAAAAAAACGACCATGTATAGGAAGGCGTTTTTAACCGAAAAAAACGACCATGTATAGTAAGGCGTTTTTAGCCGAAAAAAACGACCATGTATAGTAAGGCGTTTTTCAACGAAAAAACGACCATGTATAGTAAGCCGTTTTTAGCCGAAAAAAACAACCATGTATAGTAAGGCGTTTTTCAACGAAAAAACGACCATGTATAGTAAGGCATGTTTAACTGAAAAAACGACCATGTTTAGTAAGGCGTTTTCAGCTGAAAAAAACGACCATGTATAGTAAGGCGTTTTTAGCCGAAAAAAACGACCATGTATAGTAAGGCGTTTTAACCCGAAAAAACGACCATGTATAGTAAGGGGTTTTTAGCTGAAAAAATGACCATGTATAATAAGGCGTTTTTAGACGAAAAAATCGACCATGTATAGTAAGGCGTTTTTAGACGAAAAAAATGACCATGTATAGTAAGGCATTTTTAGCCGAAAAAAACGACCCTGTATAGTAAGGCGTTTTTAGCCGAAAAAAACGACCATCTATAGTAAGGCGTTTTTAAACGGAAAAAAACGACCATGTATAGTAAGGCATTTTTAGCCAAAAAAAAAAGAGCATTTATAGTAAGGTGTTTTTATCCGAAAACAACGACCATGTATAGTAAAGCGTTTTTCGCCCCAAAAACGACCATGTATATTAAGGCGTTTTCACCCAAAAAAAAGGACCATGTATAGTAAGGCGTTTTTAGCCGAAAAAAAGGACCATGTATAGTAAGGCGTTTTTAAACGAAAAAAAACCACCATGTATAGTAAGGCGTTTTTAAACGAAAAAAACTCCCATGTATAGTAAGGCGTTTTTAGCCGAAAAAAAACGACCATGTAAAGTAAGGCGTTTTTAAACGAAAAAAACGACCATGTATAGTAAGGCGTTTTAGCCGGAAAAAACGACCATGTATAGTAAAGCGTTTTAGCCCAAAAATGACCATGTATATTAAGGCGTTTTCACCGAAAAAACGACCATGTATAGTAAGGCGTTTTAGCGAAAAAACGACCATGTATAGTAAGGCGTTTTCAGCGAAAAAACGACCATGTATAGTAAAGCGTTTTTAGCCAAAAAAAGACCATGTATAATAAGGTGTTTTATCCGAAAAAACGACCATGTATAGTAAGGCGTTTTTAGCGAAAAAAGGACCATGTATAGTAAGGCGTTTTAAGCGAAAAAAGGACCATGTATAGTAAGGCGTTTTAGCGAAAAAAACGACCATGTATAGTAAGGCGTTTTTAAGCGAAAAAACGACCATGTATAGTAAGGCGTTTTAGCGAAAAAACGACCATGTATAGTAAGGCGTTTTAGCCCAAAAATGACCGTGTATATTAAGACGTTTTCACCCGAAAAAAACGACCATGTATAGTAAGGCGTTTTTAGCCGAAAAAAAAGACCATGTTTATTAAGGCGTTTTCACCCGAAAAAAAACGACCATGTATAGTAAAGCGTTTTTAGCTGAAAAAGGACCATGTATAGTAAGGCGTTTTAAGCGAAAAAACCACTATGTATAGTAAGGCGTTTTAGCGAAAAAACGACCATGTATAGTAAGTCGTTTTTCAACGAAAAAACGACCATGTATAGTAAACCGTTTTTAGCCGAAAAAAACAACCATGTATAGTAAGGCGTTTTTCAACGAAAAAACGACAATGTATAGTAAGGTATGTTTAAATGAAAAAAACGACCATGTTTAGTAAGGCGTTTTCAGCTAAAAAAAACGACCATGTATAGTAAGGCGTTTTTCACAGAAAAAACGACCATGTTTAGCACGGCGTTTTTAGCCGAAAAAAACGACCATGTAGAGTATAGTAAGGCGTTTTTAGCCGAAAAAAAGGACCATGTAGAGTAAGGCGTTTTTAAGCGAAAAAACGACCATGTATAGTAAGGCGTTTTAGCGAAAAACGACCATGTATAGTAAGGCGTTTTTAAACGAAAAAAAACGACCATGTATAGTAAGGCGTTTTAAGCGAAAAAACGACCATGTATAGTAAGGCGTTTTTAGCGAAAAAACGACCATGTATAGTAAGGCGTTTTTAACGAAAAAACGACCATGTATAGTAAGGCGTTTTAAGCGAAAAACGACCATGTATAGTAAGGCGTTTTTAGCGAAAAACGACCATGTATAGTAAGGCATTTTTAACTGAAAAAACGACCATGTATAGTAAGGCGTTTTAGCGAAAAACGACCATGTATAGTAAGGCGTTTTTAGCGAAAAAACGACCATGTATAGTAAGGCATTTTTAACTGAAAAAACGACCATGTATAGTAAGGCGTTTTAGCGAAAAAACGACCATGTATAGTAAGGCGTTTTTAGCGAAAAAACGACCATGTATAGTAAGGCGTTTTAGCGAAAAAACGACCATGTATAGTAAGGCGTTTTTAGCCGAAAAAACGACCATGTATAGTAAGGCGTTTTAGCGAAAAAAACGACCATGTATAGTAAGGCGTTTTAGCGAAAAAACGACCATGTATAGTAAGGCGTTTTTAGCGAAAAAACGACCATGTATAGTAAGGCGTTTTTAAGCGAAAAAACGACCATGTATAGTAAGGCGTTTTTAGCGAAAAAACGACCATGTATAGTAAGGCGTTTTAAGCGAAAAAAACGACCATGTATAGTAAGGCGTTTTAGCGAAAAAACGACCATGTATAGTAAGGCGTTTTTAAGCGAAAAAACGACCATGTATAGTAAGGCGTTTTAAAAAAACGACCATGTATAGTAAGGCGTTTTTAGCTGAAAAAACGACCATGTATAGTAAGGCGTTTTTAGCGAAAAAACGACCATGTATAGTAAGGCGACCATTTTAAGGCGTTTTAGCGAAAAAACGACCATGTATAGTAAGGCGTTTTTTAAAAAACGACCATGTATAGTAAGGCGTTTTTAGCGAAAAAACGACCATGTATAGTAAGGCGTTTTAAGCGAAAAACGACCATGTATAGTAAGGCGTTTTAAGCGAAAAAAACGACCATGTATAGTAAGGCGTTTTAGCGAAAAAACGACCATGTATAGTAAGGCGTTTTTAAGCGAAAAAACGACCATGTATAGTAAGGCGTTTTTAGCCAAAAAACGACCATGTATAGTAAGGCGTTTTAACCGAAAAAACGACCATGTATAGTAAGGCGTTTTAGCGAAAAAACGACCATGTATAGTAAGGCGTTTTAAGCGAAAAAACGACCATGTATAGTAAGGCGTTTTTAAGCGAAAAAAAACGACCATGTATAGTAAGGCGTTTTAGCGAAAAAACGACCATGTATAAGGCGTTTTAGCGAAAAAACGACCATGTATAGTAAGGCATTTTAACCGAAAAAACGACCATGTATAGTAAGGCGTTTTAGCCCAAAAACGACCATGTATAGTAAGGCGTTTTAACCGAAAAAACGACCATGTATAGTAAGGCGTTTTAGCGAAAAAGGACCATGTATAGTAAGGCGTTTTAACGAAAAAACGACCATGTATAGTAAGGCGTTTTAAGCGAAAAAACGACCATGTATAGTAAGGCGTTTTAAATGAAAAAACGACCATGTATAGTAAGGCGTTTTAGCGAAAAAACGACCATGTATATTAAGGCATTTTAAACGAAAAAACGACCATGTATAGTAAGGCGTTTTAGCGAAAAAACGACCATGTATAGTAAGGCATTTTAACCGAAAAAACCGACCATGTATAGTAAGGCGTTTTTAGCGAAAAAACGACCATGTATAGTAAGGCATTTTTAGCGAAAAAACGACCATGTATAGTAAGGCGTTTTTAGCTCAAAAACGACCATGTATAGTAAGGCGTTTTCACCGAAAAAACGACCATGTATAGTAAGGCGTTTTTGCGAAAAAACGACCATGTATAGTAAGTTATTTTAACCGAAAAACGACCATGTATAGTAAGGCGTTTTTACCGAAAAAACGACCATGTATAGTAAGGCGTTTTTTGGCGAAAACAACGACCATGTATAGTAAGTTATTTTAACCCGAAAAAACGACCATGTATTGTAAGGCGTTTTTAGACGAAAAAAACGACCATGTATAGTAAGGCATTTTTAGCGAAAAAACGACCATGTATAGTAAGGCGTTTTAGCCGAAAAAACGACCATGTATAGTAAGGCATTTTTAGCGAAAAAACGACCATGTATAGTAAGGCGTTTTAGCGAAAAAACGACCATGTATAGTAAGGCGTTTTAAGCGAAAAAACGACCATGTATAGTAAGGCGTTTTTAGCCCAAAAACGACCATGTATAGTAAGGCGTTTTAGCGAAAAACGACCATGTATAGTAAGGCGTTTTAGCCGAAAAAACGACCATGTATAGTAAGGCGTTTTAAGCGAAAAAACGACCATGTATAGTAAGGCATTTTAGCGAAAAAACGACCATGTATAGTAAGGCGTTTTAGCGAAAAAACGACCATGTATAGTAAGGCATTTTAACCGAAAAAACGACCATGTATAGTAAGGCGTTTTCAGCGAAAAAACGACCATGTATAGTAAGGCGTTTTTAACCGAAAAACGACCATGTATAGTAAGGTATGTTTAACTGAAAAAAACGACCATGTTTAGTAAGGCGTTTTCAGCTGAAAAAAACGACCATGTATAGTAAGGCGTTTTCACGAAAAAACGACCATGTATAGTAAGGCGTTTTTAGCGAAAAAACGACCATGTATAGTAAGGCGTTTTAGCGAAAAAACGACCATGTATAGTAAGGCGTTTTAAGCGAAAAAACGACCATGTATAGTAAGGCGTTTTAGCGAAAAAACGACCATGTATAGTAAGGCGTTTTTAAGCGAAAAAACGACCATGTATAGTAAGGCGTTTTTAAGCGAAAAAACGACCATGTATAGTAAGGCGTTTTAGCGAAAAAACGACCATGTATAGTAAGGCGTTTTTAAGCGAAAAACGACCATGTATAGTAAGGCGTTTTTAGCCAAAAAAACGACCATGTATAGTAAGGCGTTTTAAGCGAAAAAACGACCATGTATAGTAAGGCTTTTTAGCGAAAAAACGACCATGTATAGTAAGGCATTTTTAAGCGAAAAAAGACCATGTATAGTAAGGCGTTTTAGCGAAAAAACGACCATGTATAGTAAGGCGTTTTTAGCGAAAAAACGACCATGTATAGTAAGGCATTTTAACCGAAAAAACGACCATGTATAGTAAGGCGTTTTAAGCGAAAAAACGACCATGTATAGTAAGGCGTTTTAACCGAAAAAACGACCATGTATAGTAAGGCGTTTTTAGCGAAAAAACGACCATGTATAGTAAGGCGTTTTTAAGCGAAAAAACGACCATGTATAGTAAGGCGTTTTAAGCGAAAAAACGACCATGTATAGTAAGGCGTTTTAAATGAAAAACGACCATGTATAGTAAGGCGTTTTAGCGAAAAAACGACCATGTATAGTAAGGCGTTTTAAACGAAAAAACGACCATGTATAGTAAGGCGTTTTTAGCGAAAAAACGACCATGTATAGTAAGGCGTTTTAACCCGAAAAAACGACCATGTATAGTAAGGCGTTTTAGCGAAAAAACGACCATGTATAGTAAGGCATTTTTAGCGAAAAAACGACCATGTATAGTAAGGCGTTTTTAGCGAAAAAACGACCATGTATAGTAAGGCGTTTTTAAGCGAAAAAACGACCATGTATAGTAAGGCGTTTTTAAACGAAAAACGACCATGTATAGTAAGGCGTTTTAGCGAAAAAACGACCATGTATAGTAAGGCATTTTTAAACGAAAAACGACCATGTATAGTAAGGCGTTTTAGCCAAAAAAACGACCATGTATAGTAAGGCGTTTTAACCGAAAAAACGACCATGTATAGTAAGGCGTTTTAGCGAAAAAACGACCATGTATAGTAAGGCGTTTTTAAGCGAAAAAACGACCATGTATAGTAAGGCGTTTTAAACGAAAAACGACCATGTATAGTAAGGCGTTTTAGCCCAAAAACGACCATGTATAGTAAGGCGTTTTAACCCGAAAAAACGACCATGTATAGTAAGGCGTTTTAGCTGAAAAAGGACCATGTATAGTAAGGCGTTTTAAACGAAAAAACGACCATGTATAGTAAGGCGTTTTAAGCGAAAAAACGACCATGTATAGTAAGGCGTTTTAAATGAAAAAACGACCATGTATAGTAAGGCGTTTTTAGCCGAAAAAACGACCATGTGTAGTAAGGCATTTTTAGATGAAAAAACGACCATGTATAGTAAGGCGTTTTAGCGAAAAAACGACCATGTATAATAAGGCATTTTAACCGAAAAAACGACCATGTATAGTAAGGCGTTTTAGCGAAAAAACGACCATGTATAGTAAGGCGTTTTTAGCGAAAAAACGACCATGTATAGTAAGGCATTTTTAGCGAAAAACGACCATGTATAGTAAGGCGTTTTAGCCCAAAAAACGACCATGTATAGTAAGGCGTTTTAAACGAAAAAACGACCATGTATAGTAAGGCGTTTTAAGCGAAAAACGACCATGTATAGTAAGGCGTTTTAAGAAAAAACGACCATGTATAGTAAGGCGTTTTTAAACGAAAAAACGACCATGTATAGTAAGGCGTTTTAGCCGAAAAAACGACCATGTATAGTAAGGCATTTTAACCCGAAAAAAACGACCATGTATAGTAAGGCGTTTTTAGCGAAAAAACGACCATGTATAGTAAGGCGTTTTAAACGAAAAAACGACCATGTATAGTAAGGCGTTTTTAAACGAAAAACGACCATGTATAGTAAGGCGTTTTTAGCAAAAAAAACGACCATGTATGGCGTTTTTAGCGAAAAAACGACCATGTATAGTAAGGCGTTTTTAGCGAAAAAACGACCATGTATAGTAAGGCGTTTTAAGCCTAAAAACGACCATGTATAGTAAGGCGTTTTACCGAAAAAACGACCATGTATAGTAAGGCGTTTTAGCGAAAAAACGACCATGTATAGTAAGTTATTTTAACCGAAAAACGACCATGTATAGTAAGGCGTTTTAACGAAAAAACGACCATGTATAGTAAGGCGTTTTTGCGAAAAAACGACCATGTATAGTAAGTTATTTTAACCGAAAAACGACCATGTATAGTAAGGCGTTTTAGCGAAAAAACGACCATGTATAGTAAGGCGTTTTAGCGAAAAAACGACCATGTATAGTAAGGCGTTTTAAGCGAAAAAACGACCATGTATAGTAAGGCGTTTTAGCCGAAAAACGACCATGTATAGTAAGGCGTTTTTAGCGAAAAAACGACCATGTATAGTAAGGCATTTTAACCGAAAAACGACCATGTATAGTAAGGCGTTTTAGCCAAAAACGACCATGTATAGTAAGGCGTTTTAACCGAAAAACGACCATGTATAGTAAGGCGTTTTAGCGAAAAAACGACCATGTATAGTAAGGCGTTTTTAGCGAAAAAACGACCATGTATAGTAAGGCATTTTAACCGAAAAAACGACCATGTATAGTAAGGCGTTTTAGCCGAAAAAACGACCATGTATAGTAAGGCGTTTTAACCGAAAAACGACCATGTATAGTAAGGCGTTTTTAAGCGAAAAAAACGACCATGTATAGTAAGGCGTTTTAAGCGAAAAAACGACCATGTATAGTAAGGCGTTTTTAAATGAAAAAACGACCATGTATAGTAAGGCATTTTTAAACGAAAAACGACCATGTATAGTAAGGCGTTTTAAGCGAAAAAACGACCATGTATAGTAAGGCGTTTTTAAATGAAAAAACGACCATGTATAGTAAAGCGAAAAAACGACCATGTATAGTAAGGCGTTTTAGCGAAAAACGACCATGTATAGTAAGGCGTTTTTAGCCAAAAACGACCATGTATAGTAAGGCGTTTTTAGCGAAAAAACGACCATGTATAGTAAGGCGTTTTAAGCAAAAACGACCATGTATAGTAAGGCGTTTTAAGCGAAAAAACGACCATGTATAGTAAGGCGTTTTTAACGAAAAAAACGACCATGTATAGTAAGGCGTTTTAAACGAAAAAACGACCATGTATAGTAAGGCGTTTTTAAACAAAAAACGACCATGTATAGTAAGGCGTTTTTAAACAAAAAAACCACTATGTATAGTAAGGCGTTTTTAACCAAAAAACGACCATGTATAGTAAGGCGTTTTTAAACCAAAAAACGACCATGTATAGTAAGGCGTTTTTAGCGAAAAAACGACCATGTATAGTAAGGCGTTTTTAGCGAAAAAACGACCATGTATAGTAAGGCGTTTTAGCGAAAAAACGACCATGTATAGTAAGGCGTTTTAGCGAAAAAACGACCATGTATAGTAAGGCGTTTTAGCGAAAAAACGACCATGTATAGTAAGGCGTTTTAGCGAAAAAACGACCATGTATAGTAAGGCGTTTTAAGCGAAAAAACGACCATGTATAGTAAGGCGTTTTAAGCGAAAAAACGACCATGTATAGTAAGGCGTTTTTAAGCGAAAAACGACCATGTATAGTAAGGCGTTTTTAGCGAAAAAACGACCATGTATAGTAAGGCGTTTTTAACGAAAAACGACCATGTATAGTAAGGCGTTTTCAGCGAAAAAACGACCATGTATAGTAAGGCGTTTTAACCCGAAAAAACGACCATGTATAGTAAGGCGTTTTTAGCGAAAAAAAACGACCATGTATAGTAAGGCGTTTTTACCCGAAAAAACGACCATGTATAGTAAGGCGTTTTAGCGAAAAAACGACCATGTATAGTAAGGCGTTTTTACGCGAAAAAACGACCATGTATAGTAAGGCGTTTTAGCCGAAAAAACGACCATGTATAGTAAGGCGTTTTAAGCGAAAAAACGACCATGTATAGTAAGGCGTTTTAGCGAAAAAACGACCATGTATAGTAAGGCGTTTTTAAGCGAAAAAACGACCATGTATAGTAAGGCGTTTTAAATGAAAAACGACCATGTATAGTAAGGCGTTTTAAGCGAAAAAACGACCATGTATAGTAAGGCGTTTTAAGCGAAAAAACGACCATGTATAGTAAGGCGTTTTAAATGAAAAAACGACCATGTATGTTAAGGCGTTTTCACCCGAAAACAACGACCATGTATAGTAAGGCGTTTTTAGCCGGAAAAAACGACCATGTATAGTAAGGCGTTTTTCGCCCCAAAAACGACCATGTATGTTAAGGCGTTTTCACCCGAAAACAACGACCATGTATAGTAAGGCGTTTTTCGCCCCAAAAACGACCATGTATGTTAAGGCGTTTTCACCCGAAAAAAACGACCATGTATAGTAAGGCGTTTTTAAACGAAAAACGACCATGTATAGTAAGGCGTTTTTAAATGAAAAAAGGACCATGTATAGTAAGGCGTTTTTAAACGAAAAAAAACGACCATGTATAGTAAGGCGTTTTTAAACGAAAAAAAACGACCATGTATAGTAAGGCGTTTTTAAATGAAAAAAATGACCATGTATAGTAAGGCGTTTTTAGCCGAAAACAACGACCATGTATAGTAAGGCGTTTTTAGCCGAAAAAAACGACCATGTATAGTAAGGCGTTTTAAGCGAAAAAACGACCATGTATAGTAAGGCGTTTTAGCGAAAAAACGACCATGTATAGTAAGGCGTTTTTAGCGAAAAACGACCATGTATAGTAAGGCGTTTTTAGCGAAAAAACGACCATGTATAGTAAGGCGTTTTAAGCGAAAAAACGACCATGTATAGTAAGGCGTTTTAGCGAAAAAACGACCATGTATAGTAAGGCGTTTTAAACGGAAAAACGACCATGTATAGTAAGGCATTTTTCGCCAAAAAACGACCATGTATAGTAAGGCGTTTTTATCCGAAAAAACGACCATGTATAGTAAGGCGTTTTTCGCCCCAAAAACGACCATGTATAGTAAGGCGTTTTAGCGAAAAAACGACCATGTATAGTAAGGCGTTTTAGCGAAAAACGACCATGTATAGTAAGGCGTTTTTAAGCGAAAAAACGACCATGTATAGTAAGGCGTTTTAGCGAAAAAACGACCATGTATAGTAAGGCGTTTTAAGCGAAAAAACGACCATGTATAGTAAGGCGTTTTAGCGAAAAACGACCATGTATAGTAAGGCGTTTTAGCGAAAAAACGACCATGTATAGTAAGGCGTTTTACCGAAAAAACGACCATGTATAGTAAGGCGTTTTAGCGAAAAAACGACCATGTATAGTAAGGCGTTTTACCGAAAAAACGACCATGTATAGTAAGGCGTTTTAGCTGAAAAAACGACCATGTATAGTAAGGCGTTTTAAACGAAAAAACGACCATGTATAGTAAGGCGTTTTTAGCGAAAAAAACGACCATGTATAGTAAGGCGTTTTAAGCGAAAAAACGACCATGTATAGTAAGGCGTTTTTAGCGAAAAACGACCATGTATAGTAAGGCGTTTTTAGCGAAAAAAAACGACCATGTATAGTAAGGCGTTTTAGCGAAAAAACGACCATGTATAGTAAGGCGTTTTTGGACGAAAAAAACGACCATGTATAGTAAGGCGTTTTTACGAAAAAAACGACCATGTATAGTAAGGCGTTTTTACCTGAAAAAACGACCATGTATAGTAAGGCGTTTTTAACTGAAAAAACGACCATGTATAGTAAGGCGTTTTTACGAAAAAAACGACCATGTATAGTAAGGCATTTTATCCGAAAAAACGACCATGTATAGTAAGGCGTTTTTCAACGAAAAAACGACCATGTATAGTAAGCCGTTTTTAGCCCAAAAACGACCATGTATAGTAAGGCATTTTTAACTGAAAAAAACGACCATGTATAGTAAGGCGTTTTTCAACGAAAAAACGACCATGTATAGTAAGGCATTTTTAACCCAAAAAAACGACCATGTATAGTAAGGCGTTTTTCGACGAAAAAAACGACCATGTATAGTAAGGCGTTTTCAACGAAAAACGACCATGTATAGTAAGGCGTTTTTCAACGAAAAAACGACCATGTATAGTAAGGCGTTTTTAGCAAAAAAACGACCATGTATAGTAAGGCGTTTTTAGCCGAAAAACGACCATGTATAGTAAGGCATTTTTAACTGAAAAAAACGACCATGTATAGTAAGGCGTTTTTAGCCGAAAAAAACGACCATGTATAGTAAGGCGTTTTAGCGAAAAACGACCATGTATAGTAAGGCATTTTTAACTGAAAAAACGACCATGTATAGTAAGGCGTTTTAACGAAAAACGACCATGTATAGTAAGGCGTTTTTAGCGAAAAAACGACCATGTATAGTAAGGCGTTTTAGCCCAAAAAACGACCATGTATAGTAAGGCGTTTTAGCCCAAAAACGACCATGTATAGTAAGGCGTTTTTAGCGAAAAAACGACCATGTATAGTAAGGCGTTTTAGCGAAAAACGACCATGTATAGTAAGGCGTTTTTAGCCCAAAAAAACGACCATGTATAGTAAGGCGTTTTTAAGCCGAAAAAAACGACCATGTATAGTAAGGCATTTTTAACTGAAAAAAACGACCATGTTTAGTAAGGCGTTTTTCGACGAAAAAAACGACCATGTATAGTAAGGCATTTTAGCCCGAAAAAAATGACCATGTATAGTAAGGGGTTTTTCGACGAAAAAAACGACCATGTATAGTAAGGCGTTTTTCAACGAAAAAACGACCATGTATAGTAAGGCGTTTTAACCGAAAAAACGACCATGTATAGTAAGGCGTTTTTAACTGAAAAAACGACCATGTATAGTAAGGCGTTTTTAGCCGAAAAAAAAGACCATGTATAGTAAGGCGTTTTCAGCCGAAAAAACGACCATGTATAGTAAGGCGTTTTCAACCGAAAAAACGACCATGTATAGTAAGGCGTTTTTAGCCGAAAAAAACGACCATGTATAGTAAGGCGTTTTCAACCGAAAAAACGACCATGTATAGTAAGGCGTGTTTAAATGAAAAAACGACCATGAATAGTAAGGCGTTTTTAGCTGAAAAAACGACCATGTATAGTAAGGCGTTTTCACGAAAAACGACCATGTATAGTAAGGCGTTTTTAGCGAAAAAACGACCATGTATAGTAAGGCGTTTTTAGCCGAAAAAACGACCATGTATAGTAAGGCGTTTTAAACGAAAAAACGACCATGTATAGTAAGGCGTTTTAGCGAAAAACGACCATGTATAGTAAGGCGTTTTAACCCCCGAAAAAAACGACCATGTATAGTAAGGCGTTTTAAACAAAAAAAACGACCATGTATAGTAAGGCGTTTTTAGCCAAAAAAAACGACCATGTATAGTAAGGCGTTTTTAGCGAAAAAACGACCATGTATAGTAAGGCGTTTTTAGCGAAAAAAACGACCATGTATAGTAAGGCGTTTTTAGCCGAAAAAAACGACCATGTATAGTAAGGCGTTTTTAGCGAAAAAACGACCATGTATAGTAAGGCGTTTTAGCCCAAAAACGACCATGTATAGTAAGGCGTTTTTAAGCGAAAAAACGACCATGTATAGTAAGGCATTTTTAACTGAAAAAACGACCATGTATAGTAAGGCGTTTTTCGACGAAAAAAACGACCATGTATAGTAAGGCATTTTAGCCGAAAAAACGACCATGTATAGTAAGGCGTTTTTCAACGAAAAAAACGACCATGTATAGTAAGGCGTTTTTCAACGAAAAAACGACCATGTATAGTAAGCCGTTTTTAACCGAAAAAAACGACCATGTATAGTAAGGCATTTTTAACTGAAAAAAACGACCATGTTTAGTAAGGCGTTTTAGCGAAAAAACGACCATGTATAGTAAGGCGTTTTTAGCGAAAAAACGACCATGTATAGTAAGGCGTTTTTCAACGAAAAAACGACCATGTATAGTAAGCCGTTTTTAGCCGAAAAAAACAACCATGTATAGTAAGGCGTTTTTCAACGAAAAAACGACCATGTATAGTAAGGTATGTTTAACTGAAAAAAACGACCATGTTTAGTAAGGCGTTTTCAGCTGAAAAAAACGACCATGTATAGTAAGGCGTTTTTCACAGAAAAAAACGACCATGTTTAGTAAGGCGTTTTAGCCGAAAAAAACGACCATGTATAGTAAGGCGTTTTTCAACGAAAAAACGACCATGTATAGTAAGGCGTTTTAAACGAAAAAACGACCATGTATAGTAAGGCGTTTTTAGCGAAAAAAGGACCATGTATAGTAAGGCGTTTTAAACGAAAAAACGACCATGTATAGTAAGGCGTTTTAAGCGAAAAAACGACCATGTATAGTAAGGCGTTTTTAGCCGAAAAAAACGACCATGTATAGTAAGGCGTTTTTAAACGAAAAAAACGACCATGTATAGTAAGGCGTTTTTAGCGAAAAAACGACCATGTATAGTAAGGCGTTTTTAAACGAAAAAAACGACCATGTATAGTAAGGCTTTTTAGCCGAAAGAAACGACCATGTATAATAAGGCATTTTTAAACGAAAAAAAAGGCGATGTATAGTAAGGCGTTAGAGCCGAAAAAAACGACCATGTATAGCAAGGCGTTTTTAGCCGAAAACAACGACCATGTATAGTAAGGCATTTTAACCCGAAAAAAACGACCATGTATAGTAAGGCGTTTTTCGCCCCAAAAACGACCATGTATATTAAGGCGTTTTAACCCGAAAAAAAGGACCATGTATAGTAAGGCGTTTTTAGCCGAAAAAAAGGACCATGTATAGTAAGGCGTTTTTAAACGAAAAAAAACGACCATGTATAGTAAGGCGTTTTAAACGAAAAAAAACGACCATGTATAGTAAGGCGTTTTAAATGAAAAACGACCATGTATAGTAAGGCGTTTTAGCGAAAAAACGACCATGTATAGTAAGGCATTTTTAAACGAAAAAATTGACCATGTATAATAAGGCGTTTTAGCGAAAAAACGACCATGTATAGTAAGGCGTTTTTAAACGAAAAACGACCATGTATAGTAAGGCGTTTTTAGCCGAAAAAAAACGACCATGTATATTAAGGCATTTTTAAACGAAAAAATCGACCATGTATAATAAGACGTTTTAGCCGAAAAAAACGACCATGTATAATAAGGCATTTTAACCCGAAAAAAAACCGACCATGTATAGTAAGCCGTTTTAGCGAAAAAACGACCATGTATAGTAAGGCGTTTTAAACGAAAAAAACAACGATGTATAGTAAGGCGTTTTTAAACGAAAAAAACGACCATGTATAGTAAGGCGTTTTTAGCCGAAAAAAACGACCATGGCGTTTTTAGCCGAAAACAACGACCATGTATAGTAAGGCATTTTTAGCCGAAAAAAACGACCATGTATAGTAAGGCGTTTTTCGCCCCAAAAAGGACCATGTATAGTAAGGCGTTTTCACCGAAAAAACGACCATGTATAGTAAGGCGTTTTTGCGAAAAAACGACCATGTATAGTAAGTTATTTTAACCCGAAAAAACGACCATGTATAGTAAGGCGTTTTTGACGAAAAAAACGACCATGTATAGTAAGGCGTTTTTAGCCAAAAAAAACGACCATGTATAGTAAGGCGTTTTTAGCTGAAAAAACGACCATGTATAATAAGGCATTTTTAGCCGAAAAAAACGACCATGTATAGTAAGGCGTTTTTAGCCGAAAAAAAACGACCATGTATAGAAAGGCGTTTTTAAACGAAAAAAACGACCATGTATAGTAAGGCGTTTTTAAACGAAAAAAACGACCATGTATAGTAAGGCGTTTTTAAACGAAAAAAAACGACCATGTATAGTAAGGCGTTTTTAAACGAAAAAAACGACCATGTATAATAAGACGTTTTAGCCGAAAAAAACGACCATGTATAATAAGGCATTTTAACCCGAAAAAAAACGACCATGTATAGTAAGGCGTTTTTAGCCGAAAAGAACGACCATGTATAGCAAGGCGTTGTTAAACGAAAAAAACAACGATGTATAGTAAGGCGTTTTTAGCCGAAAAAAACGACCATGGCGTTTTTAGCCGAAAACAACGACCATGTATAGTAAGGCATTTTTAGCCGAAAAAAACGACCATGTATAGTAAGGCGTTTTTCGCCTCAAAAACGTCCATGTATATGAAGGCGTTTTCACCCGAAAAAAACGACCATGTATATTGTAAGGCGTTTTTTGCCGAAAACAACGACCATGTATAGTAAGTTATTTTAACCCGAAAAAACGACCATGTATAGTAAGGCGTTTTTGACGAAAAAAACGACCATGTATAGTAAGGCGTTTTTAGCCGAAAAAACGACCATGTATAGTAAGGCGTTTTTAGCTGGAAAAAAACGACCATGTATAATAAGGCATTTTTAGCCGAAAAAAACGACCATGTATAGTAAGGCGTTTTTAGCAAAAAAACGACCATGTATAGTAAGGCGTTTTTAAACGAAAAAAAACGACCATGTATAGTAAGGCGTTTTTAAACGAAAAAAACGACCATGTATAGTAAGGCGTTTTTAGCCGAAAAAAAACGACCATGTATAGTAAGGCATTTTTAAACGAAAAAAACGACCATGTATAATAAGACGTTTTAGCCAAAAAAAACGACCATGTATAATAAGGCATTTTAACCCGAAAAAACGACCATGTATAGTAAGGCGTTTTTAGCCGAAAAGAACGACCATGTATAGCAAGGCGTTTTTAAACGAAAAAAACAACGATGTATAGTAAGGCGTTTTTAAACGAAAAAAACGACCATGTATAGTAAGGCGTTTTTAGCCGAAAAAAACGACCATGGCGTTTTTAGCCGAAAACAACGACCATGTATAGTAAGGCATTTTTAGCCGAAAAAAACGACCATGTATAGTAAGGCGTTTTTCGCCTCAAAAACGTCCATGTATATGAAGGCGTTTTCACCCGAAAAAAACGACCATGTATATTGTAAGGCGTTTTTTGCCGAAAACAACGACCATGTATAGTAAGTTATTTTAACCCGAAAAAACGACCATGTATAGTAAGGCGTTTTTGACGAAAACAACGACCATGTATAGTAAGTTATTTTAACCCGAAAAAACGACCATGTATAGTAAGGCGTTTTTGACGAAAAAAACGACCATGTATAGTAAGGCGTTTTTAGCTGGAAAAAAACCGATCATGTATAATAAGGCATTTTTAGCCGAAAAAAACGACCCTGTATAGTAAGGCGTTTTTAGCCGAAAAAAAACGACCATGTATAGAAAGGTGTTTTTAAACGAAAAAAACGACCATGTATATTAAGGCGTTTTTAGCCGAAAAAAAACGACCATGTATAGTAAGGCGTTTTTAAACGAAAAAAACGACCATGTATAGTAAGGCGTTTTAGCCGAAAAAAACGACCATGTATAGTAAGGCGTTTTTAAACGGAAAAACACGACCATGTATAGTAAGGCATTTTTAGCCAAAAAAAAAGAGCATTTATAGTCAGGTGTTTTTATCCGAAAACAACGACCATGTATAGTAAGGCGTTTTTAGCCGAAAAAAACGACCATGTATAGTAAGGCGTTTTTAAACGAAAAAAACGACCATGTATAGTAAGGCGTTTTAGCCGAAAAAAGCGACCATGTATAGTAAGGCATTTTTAAACGAAAAAAACGACCATGTATAGTAAGGCGTTTTTAGCCGAAAAAAACGACCATGTATAGTAAGGCGTTTTAACCCAAAAAAAACGAGAAAGCATGGGTGTCAAACTCATTTTACATTGTGGGCTACATAGGGCCTCGGTAGATGTCAAGTGGGCCGGACCATTAAAAATTTTTCCATACTCTGCTATAATATTAAAATGTCTTTCCTTTGTTTTGGTCTAAAGATTCACAAGAGCACTCGGAAAATGTTGAAATTGAATCAACATATCTTTCACAAAACGTTTCATGAAGCACAAAAGATTTTCTTAGACAAATGTGCAATTTACCTTTATCATTCACATTTAGTCAAACCTGGGTTTTTCGAACGTCTCGGTTCGCTACCAATTCGGTTTTCGACCAAAAATTTTGAGTTTTAATCCCTTGGATGACGAACAAATTTCTGTTCTCGAACAAACTGAGCGCACTTGAATGCACCATTTGACTCCCCTCGCCTTCCTTACACGAGGAAGTAACGCTTACTTGGGTAGAGGAGGAAGTGATGCTTCCTCTTGTTGCTTTCCATTGTGAGCAGATGTGTTAAATAAACATTTTTATTTTAAAAAGAGCGTGGTTTCGGTTTTCGAACAATTCGGTTTTCGAGCAGCCTTCTGGAACGGATTATGGATGAAAACCGAGGTACAAAGGCACAAAACCTTAACAAGTAATTGGTCTTGAAAAATATAGTCATGCACTTTTAAGATTAAACGAGATTTATGAATCAAGGAATTTTTAAACCATTTACACGAACATATAAAATCTAAATGTAATCCCTTGCCTACACCTTACAAACTAAGGAGAGTGCTTTAATATGTGTAAAGCTGCTCAACCCGTATTGTTTTGTGTTTTTTGTTATTGTAAAGTGTCCTTGGGTGTCTTGAGAGGCGCTTATAAATAAAATGTATTATTATTATTATTATTATTATTATTATTAAAGAATATTCACATGTCCTTGATAGCGTCTGCTGTGTTGGGTCTGTCTCAGTGACAGACTTAGGCTGCGGTTGTCGTCTTCTCTGATCAAAACTAGCGATATTCCATGAATTGCACTTTATTAAAAATATTCATTCCGTGTCTTTCATGCATTTTTTCACTTTTAAATTATCCTGCGGGCCTGATCAAACCTCCTTGTGGGCCGTATGTTTGACACCCCTGTTCTTGGCGATCGTGAATAAAGTGCAAATAAAACACCCGTTACGCACACTACCAAAACTTGCAAGCCAACTTTATTCATTGTTTCAAGATGCTTTGTTGATCAGGAAAACTCCGCAAGTCTCGTCTGGCTACTTGCGGGGTGCTCTCTGCTGGTCCCAGCGGGGCCAGGGGCTGAAGAACCTGCAAAACCCAAAGGATCGCGGTGAAATCAAACTTCGTTTCAGATTGGGGAGGAAACATCGTATGACTTTCTAAGGGCCCCGATAACTTTTCCCCCTCAAAGTATTCACTGTATATCGATCAACATGTCAGAAACATTTCGGTCTCAAACTCCAGCAGAGGGCCCGCCATTGGCAAGGGGAAACAATAAACCCGATTTCGCTTTCCAATGTCAGCTAACAGCAGTAAGAATCATTGTAAAATTCGACCGCAAACTCGCAAGAGGGTCGCGCCCCTCGTCCACGATGTTGACAAGGTCTTTACGAAACATAAGGGCGCCGTCTACTGGTGACCAATAGGAATGACAAACCTTCGACTGAAGTGGCTCTCAACTTTACAAGTACAGTCATACCAAAAAGTACAACCTTTATCAGGTGCTGTCTCACCATGATGATCTTTGTTGTTGTGTTTATGATCCTCTGGACCAGTTGGAACTGGGAAAGTCAAATCCTTTTGCATACCTGTCAACCTCGGCTAATCGCTGCCCTTATAAATGATTACGATTCCCCTTACAAGGCAACAAAAACCTTTACAACAGTTTACCACGCATGTGCACATCATGCTTTATCAATCCGACCGTACGCAGCGATGAAAAAAAATATACGATTCTGGATTACTTTTGCTGGTTTGCCGTGACAATAGTAGCGATCGACGATGGCATTGTCGTTGGCTACCAGCAGGTGAGACGATCTGGATTTGAGCCAAAATGGTCTTTGTGAGATCGGTTCATAATTGGTTGGGGGGGTTCCGTTTCCGGTATAAAAGTTGTAATACAGCGTACATGATTTGAAATGATTTAAAAAAAACGTATAAAACACAGGCAAAACGTAAAAGTTGACAGGTATGTGTCTGTCTGTGGCTGCGCAGACGCGACGGAGCACGTGCTCAGCGTGCACTCTGTGCAGTACCTACCAAGCCCCTCGCCCCTCCCCTTTCTCTTCTGGTCTACCTCTCTGAGCACGGCAGCTGAGCCACTGCCAAACCTCACTTCAGACAAGTGAAAAAGAGAGAGCGACAGAGAGAGAGAGAGAGAGACAAGGAAAATGACAGAGCCGGCTCTCTAGGAAGGGTGCCGGCTCTCATCGTTCACTTCAAAGAGCCGGCTCTTTGTACCGGCTCGTTCGCGACCGACGCATCACTAATTTAAAATATGTTCATGTCACTGTTTGTGACAGGGTGCTTGAGGATGTTCCATATTTATGCTTCGCCAAGATGTGTGTATGCGTGTGTGTGTGTGTGCGTGCGTGCGTGCGTGTGTGTGCGTGCGTGCGTATGTGTGTGTGTGCGCGCGTATGTGTCGGCTATGTAAAATTAGGTAGTCATCAATCTAAATCAGCTGCAGCTGCTCATTACCATGTATGTCTGGCATCGATTGTAATGTGAGTGGACGTGTGCATTTCAACATGCTCCTGTGCATCAGAAGTCGAGATGAAAAGATGCCCTGAGAAACGGTGACTCACTGCAGGAGACAACAATGTTTAATGAACCATTTGACAGGACTGTATGCATGTAGGCGCACACACACACACACACACGCACACACGCACACAGACACGCACACACACAGGTTGACTGCCTTCACGGTTGTTTACAAAGGAATGTAAAAATGGGTTGATGTATGTGGCTAGCCTACTTGTGAAAGCTCAGCTTCCCTGAAACTTGTTTGAGTAACTTGTGACAGACGACAAAAATTAGTTTCCTCCCTGTGGCCAAGACCTTAATGATCTCACCAAGCGTAAGACTTCCACAGCAAACAATAATAATTAGGGGTGAGAGGCAGATTGATAAAGGCTTTTTGTGTGTGTGTGTGTGTGTGTTTTGGAGTTTGTGAGTCAGCACGTTGCTCGTGCTTTTGCAGGATGCCTTGCCTCTGGGGATATAAATCAATGTGTCACGTAATTGCTTGAGTGACCTTTGCTGATAAGAAACGGTAGCCTTTTGAAATCTCTATCTGTCTCTGTCACTTTGGCCATCTTCACCTCTCAACCAATGCGTTTGCTCCGCCACATGCGCTCACATCATCATACTCACACACAAACCTTTTAACTCACACATGCATCTTCATTACCAGTCGGTCCACTTAATCTCAAATTTACCTAAGCTGTATTTGTCAAGGCCAGAAGAGCTTCCCATTGACCTTTAAAAATATAATATTTCAAATTTGATGACAGGGATATTTTACAAAAAATACATTGTTCATTTATCTGTGTGATCATTTTACTTTTTGATAGGTTTTGTCTGTGACACGTACCTGCTACAACACCGGAAACAACTGCACTTTCGAATGTCATTCGTTCAAATCTCAAGACTGTACTGTACACACACAGCAAGTGTGATATTCCAAATATTTTGTCTACTCTGTATTCCTCCCTCATTCCCAAAATTTGCACGTTAGGTTGAACGTTGAAGAATCAAAATTTTCCATTCTGTACATTCCAGATGTGAGTGTGAATGGCTGTTTTTCGGTTTGCAATTTTGCCTCAAATCAGCTGGAATCGGGTGCAGCTAAAACACAACCTTAATGAGGACAAATGGTATAGAAAATGACACACAATGCAGTACAATACAGTTGTGATACAATTTTCATTCATTCATTCATCTTCCGAACCGCTTGATCCTCACTAGGGTCGTGTGGGGGTGCTGGAGCGTATCCCAGCCGTCTCCGGGCAGTAGGCGGGGGACACCCTGAATCGGTTGCCAGCCAATCGCAGGGCACACAGACATCACACAGACACGTGGGCATCCACGCACACATTCACACCTAGGGCCAATTTAGAGTGTTCAATCAGCCTGCCATGCATGTCTTTGGAATGTGAGAGGAAACCGCAGCACCCGGAGAAAACCCACGCAAGAACATGCAAACTCCACACAGGGAGGCCGGAGCTGGAATCGAACCCAGTACCTCTGCACTGTGAAGCCGACGTGATAACCACTGGACTACAGGGCCGCCCGTGATACAATACAATACATGAATATATTTATATACATACCAGGACTTACAAATAGCAATGACTAGCAACACAGTATATGTATTTGCAGGCACATCCGCAAACACAAAGGGCCCAAAAGTGCAGCGAAAACACACAACGTCCACTTGGACCAAAAGCGCACACACTGGTGGCTTTGTTCTGAGCGACTGCTTTAATCTTTAATATGTTTTGGTAGCTAGTGGCTGCTGCGGTTTGGTCCTCAAGATTGCCTCGGACTCAACTGTTGTCACACCACATAGGTCAGTCCAATAACTTACCTCCCTTGAGCTGAAATGCACAAACCGCAACGGGCTAGTTAGACACACAAACACGTCTAGACACACCAAGGCGCACGGACACGGATCTATCCTGCACACAATAATATTCACACTAGTAGACACATCCAAATGGATGTGTCTACGCATTCTACCGGATCATATCTAATGCGATGTCAACGAACAGTACTCGGTGCGAATGTTCACCTGAAACTTTTGAGGAAAAGCAAAACGTTCTGAACAAAATAAGGCATGTCACTGCAACCTGCCTCACACTCTTCAGTGGAACCGAGCCCTTTAAGCCCTTTAAGCTGCGCAACGCCACTCTTGCAAAAAGCTTGACATTTTGTTCCCTACTGCTCACATGAGTTTCATTTATATGATACATTAAACAAATCTAATGGTGGTATTATCAGTGTGCCAGAGCAATTGGGGTGTTTATGCCTTTGCATTCATGTCTATAGAAATAAAATGACTTCTGTCCAGAAAGCAGTGATGATTCCTAAATGTTGGCCTGTACTTGGTCTTGATCTTGGGGCAATAGTGTGTAAGGATTTTGGATTTTGTTGCCCAAGGGTTATCATTCAAGACCTGTAGCGGACAAAATATGAATACGGTAACTGGATGTTGGAGAGATAAAACATGTTGCTTTCGAGGTTAATGTTGAAAGCACCATGCCCACTCGGAGCGGGATGCAGCGCTGTTTGCCATGCGTGCAAGTGTGGAAGTTGGTTCAATGTGTGTGGTTTGCAATGCAAATTATACACAGCAGAGCATGAATTGGATTTCCCCTTGAGGGATTATAATCAGTCAAAAATTGAAGTCAAAACGAAGAACTTCCACTCAGCGGCTCCCAAGCGAACTCAATCAGGAAGGGTCACTGCCTCCAAAGCAAGGTCATTTTAAATAACAAAATGCAATTGTTTTAGAAAAATGCATGGTGAGAAACAGGTTTACCCCCCCGCCACCCAAAAAAACAACCTAAATTAAGTGATGATTGTAATGCTGGTTAATTCCTCACAACTCCGATACTTGTGAAATTCATGGGTAGCATGCTTTGGAGGTGCAATTTCAATGCCCACAAATGCTTCCCTTTTCCACTTTTTAAAGGATTAATCTCGAAAGTCCTTTGCAGTCGCCCATATCCCAGGGCATGCCACTATAAAGTCCTATTAAATATTAAAATATGGAGGTCAAATGTGTTTGAGATTTGGACATTCCATACTACATCCAGTATGCCGAATGTTCTTTTTTTTCTTTCTTAGGGATCACCACAGTGCATCAATTTTTTACATCAAGTCTGCATCATCTTCTCGAAAGCCACTCGCCCTCATGTCTTCCCTCACTACGTTGATCAACCTTCTCTGACATCTTCCTCCAAGTGATTTGGGAACCCAAAAAAACCCAAACCCTCTTCATATTCAAAATCCAAAAAAGTAAAGGATGAACAGAAAACTATCTGCATCTTCGAATGACATTGGGCAACATAAGACACTAAAGGTATAAAATGATGACTCGGAAGAATAAAGGTTTGCATAACAAGAATGAATTTCATGCCGTTCACAAATTGTATTTATGTGGGAGGAAATAGGTCTTTATTGTATTGACATAGTGACCAAGGGGGGGACTAAACTGTTTCTTTTCTCTTTTGACATGGCACGTTTCTTCTCGGGGAAGTCGAGTCGAAAAATGTCTTTGCGGTTACTGTATATGTATAAGTCCCCCCCCCCCTAGTCTCAACATGATACCCTGATTGATATTGTGTGCCTACATTTTGTTTCATAGACACCCATATTGACCCCACCGCCCTATTTAAGGGAGTGTAATGTGCTATAATTTTCGTTTCTGTATTGCTATTTTACATCCTCCCTCACTCCAAACTTGCTTATAATAATTGACTAACAACATACTCGCATCCGCAATAAAATGCACAATAAAGTCGAACTGCAACTGTGGGGTCAAAGGCACAGCGGTGGGCAGAGTCTGAAGTCGAACTCCAGACAGGACTCATAAAAGCAGTGACAAGATGGATCAAAAGCTCTGTGCATCTGCGGTGGTGTGACGGCATACAAAAACGTCTGCATTCAATTCTCGCATGCAATAAGCATCTCACCTGGCATATTCAAGACATCATAAGAAGCAATATTTTCCCGATGAGGTGTTTCGTAACTTGAAAAGTTCGTATGAAAGGTACCACTGGATAAGCTGTTTTGTATTCTGTACTACTTGACATGACGAGTAATGTTACCACAGATGCAAGTGCTTGCAAAACATGTGTCGTATTTATTTTAGTACGACACCAATCTCACTTCTAATATTTATATTCATATTTCCCCATATGCACTCATCCCAGACATGGAAATTCAAACAGATTTATTTTGTTTTTCTTTGTCTTCACAACGTAAGTGTGATTTCCCACATAGTGCTGTAACACTGGAAGCGCAGTTAAAAATAGTGCTCTTCAACGAACGAAAAGGTTACCCAATTAAAGGTAATTGCCTGAGAAAGGACTGGGATGTGAGTGCCGTTCTTTGAGGAAAATGAAAAGAAAAGTCAATGACAATAATTGCCACTGTCTGTTAGTTTCACGTAATTCTTTCTGTACCTTGTCGTCTATATTTTTTATTGTCATTTAGCATGGAAATAAATCATTTGAAGTTAGTCCCTTTTTAATTGAAGTTCAATCTTTGGGCTGTGCACAAGTTCACCAAAGCATCAAGTGTCTCTACACTTGATTTTATTCATGCTTGAGATGCCACGGCGTTCGCTTTCAAATGAAGTCCTGCGATTTAAGCACACGCGCCCGCTGGATCATTCATTTGGTAAATCTGTTCCCTGCATGGGTTTCGACCTTTACGAATATGTCATTGACCGATTTGGATTGCTGTTGTCTGAGAGCAATAATCTCTGACGTGATCTTGCCTGAATTATTTATTGTCTCTTCATGGGAGGATCAAAGTATTACACTCCTATCACTATGGCCAGCGCACCACTCCACCGGTGCAAACAAGGACAACGATTAACGATGTTAAATTACTTAATAGCTTTCAAACTGTTGACATTAGTAAGGGCTTGATGATTTGCATCTTCATCAAGGCAGTTTGGATTGCGACTGCATCTCGTTACATTCTGCAAGGCTACTTGTGAATACAGTTGGTGTGATCACTTTTGTTGTTGTTGGGATCCCACCTCTTATGGAAAAAAGCGTAATTACAGTGTAATTACAACAGACAGACAAAAAAAAGCAAAAAGCTGAGACACACTTCCAAATCTGGGATCACAGATCACTTTTATTTCTGACTTTTTCATTTTAAACTTATATTTTCCATTTTCCTGACTTTAATACACGAAATGAAACCCTTTGAGCCCACCTCGGACACCATCTCACATTCCTGCTCCCTTGCAATTTGCTCTCATCTCTGTATCACTCTTCCCTTTTTCTGATTGTCCTTTTTTTTGTATTTTTTTCCATGCGCGTCTCCTCTCTCACCTTGTTTTCAGCTCTCTTATTCAGGCTCAATCTGTCACTCACTTTCCTGTCTCCAAACTGTTTTTACCCACTTCCACTGGCCCGATACATTATTCACATCCCTTTCTACCCTTTATCCTCGCTACCTTGAAATTTTGGGTGGCCACGACCAAGTAAATTGACAGTCCAAGTCTGCCATTTATCCTCATTTGCTGTCAAACATCTGAGTGATTCCTATTGAGGATGATGGAGTAGGGTGGATGGTTTGGAAGGAAGGGGATGTGTCGGGTCAGGGAGCTGGAGGACACCCTTATCTTTATCTCTCTCCACCAGATGTCTTTTCACTCGTCTACCTTTTAAACATGTGAAATGAAGTGCCATCAAGGTACCCAAAAATAAGACTTGCTATGTATTTACAGAGGAGGATAGAAGAGTTAAAATCCAGCATTCTTTTTTTTTCCCCCTACCCCATCCTCCGTGAAGTTATAAAGAGCAGAAATCCCCCTTGAGTGATTATTTGGAGGGCAAAAATGTTTGCGGGTGTTCAACTCGGAATTAACACACAAACACAAGCACAGACACTCACATAGCTTTGCCTCTTCATCACTCTGACCCGTGGCAGCCCCAGCGACGCAGCCGGTGCCAAAGGAGGAGCTTCATTTTCAGCGCCTTGGACAGCAACCCATTCAAGCACAGGAAGTGTGAATACTCATCTTTGTGGGTATAAAAATAATGACAGCATGACGTTATTATTCATGTATGTATGTCTGTATGGATGTTTTTTATGTATTTATTTTAGCCCAACAAATACACTTTCAGAGTCTTATCCACTGCAAAAAATGTGCATTACACAGTTGGCTTTTTAGCTGGAGGAAAAGTATATTGTTTTTTTGTTTTTGTTAATTTGCATGCATCATTTGCACTAGAAACATCGGCCAGATGGTGAAACTTGATTGGTAATATTATAAACAAAATAAAATAGGCTGTGTTGTTGTAAATATGACACATGTGCCAGTTGAAAACAAACAACCCTCATTAAATGTACATTACCCGTCTCAAAATATGTCATACGCAGGAGTATACGCACAGGGGCATGGCAAAGTGAAAAGCTCAAATTTGAACTGTTCTATATTTTGATGTAATGTCATGCCAGACCACTTTTTTTCCCAGTTTTTGCATAACCTTCTTTCTTGTGTGGATTTTGCATTTTTTCAGGTGCTTGTGTGGGTTTCCTCCAGGTACTCCGGCTTCCTCACGGTTTTAGGTTAATTGGAGACTCTAAATTGTTCATAGCATGTTCTGTCCCGGCCGCGTGGGTTTTCTCCCGGGTATTCCGGTTTCCTCCCACATTCGAAAAACATGCATGACAGGCTGTTTGAGAAACTCTCTCAGGCTCCCCAAAACTCTGAAGTGCATAGAATCATGTATTTTTGAATCAGAAAAAAGCAAATGCCTTGATTTAATTGACATTGTTTCACATGCCATATTAGCCTCTCGGCCGTGGGCGTCACTTGTTGGTCAGTAAGAAAGGAGAAGTCAAGAAAGTATTTAGACGTACTTAAAGTTCAAAGTGCTTTGTTAGCAATGCACATTGTTATTTTTTTATAGACTGAATTAGCCTGAACTTGAGCATATCCTATAGACTATTAAAAAGTGCTGTAAATTGAACAAAGATTTGTACTTTAAAACCTTTAACAATTATGAAACACTGAGCCGCCTGAATTTGAGCAGCCTACTGTATTTCATACGTATAAAGGGCTGGAAATGAAACAAAGCCTGTCTGAGGACACTTTTACTGAAAGAGGACAATACTTAAATTAAATAGCCCGTAAAGTGCCAGAAATGTAACACCCGGGGACACCTTTACTTTGAGAGGAAGAAAAAAAAATGAAACACTTGTAAACTTGCGTGTGTACAAGCTCAAGGCTGAACAGACTGAACTAGGCTGAACTTGAGCAGATTGTATTACATGCATATCCTGTAGAGTGCTGTAATAAAGTCTGTCTGGGGACACTTTAATAAAGACAACTATAATACAATCAGACACTTGTCTGAACCCAAATGAAAAGATGAAAAAAAAATGGGAAAAGGTGAAAAACAATCGTCTTACTAAACCCCTTCGTGTGCTCTTTGGTGCCACATCGGGGCTTAACAACCAACTGTTTTCTCTCTCTTCCTACTGTGCTACTTCTTCCAAGAGTACTTCATGAAGCCTCCCTACCACGGCATCATGCATGGATGCTTTTTTTTTTCTTTCCTTGTGGCGGACTGGGATGGTAGCGCTAAGCCTAAATTGGAGGTCCCTAACCACCGGCAGGCGGCTATTTAGTCCCGGGCCACACTAATATTTACTTATTTATTTAAATCAGGAGTGTGCATTATCACCCTGATGCGAATCCACTGAAGTACAAGCCACTCCCTCAACCCCTGCGTCGACAAACGGTTGCCGGCAGAATGTTTGTAACGCACCATTTAGTGTATGTCCCAAACGGGAATGCAGCAGATTGTTGCTGTTCTTCCAAATATCAGGTGTAACATTCATCAGTCTCTGGGGGGTGAAGATTGGTGACCACTGGCCTAAATGACTGCAGCTATCCACTCAAAAATTTTTACCGGTACTTTTATGTGAACGTTTTCTGCGATCATTTCATGGTTATTATGCCGAAAGATCGGCTTGAGTCTTAGCCTAACACATTGAAATGCAAACTCCGACTGTACAAAATAATCCCTTAGTAAAGCCACATTCCCTCAATGCACGTGCGATGGCACCCGTCTCAAGGTTAAAACGGGGACGGATGCACTCAGTTTAACCCAGCGTGATGAATAAAAAATTATAACTGCACTCGGTAAACAAGGAGCATCCTGTCATTTTGCACACACACACACACACACACACACACAAAAAAGATGTATCCTTCTTCCGCTCACGTGAACAGCCATGCATGAAATCGACCACAAATCTACGAGTCATCCATTAGATTAGAAGAGGTGACTTGTCACAATGTCACATCTAATTACTCACAAGACACTTCAAATATCTGCGTTTTACAATCTATCAATCTATCTATCAAGCATTCATTCAGAAAAAAACCCTTGCAACAATGATGCCGGTCATGCATAACATTTCACAAATTCGCTTGCTTTTCTCTTGTATGAATGCACGTCCTTGTCCGATAAATTAATTTTTTTGTAAAGCTACTAGACACGCTGCTTTTCTGTGATGTTGCAATTGCATTTGGAAAGGAGGCACTTGTCTTGCGCCTCCACTTACAGGCATTGCTTTCATCAGCGACTGAGACGGAGAGAGTGTATGTGATGAGGATGTTATTAGATGTCCTGTTGAAGGAAACGGCGGTGCAGGGCAGAAGATCCCACAGGGATCGAATCCAGATCGTTGCGCCGAGGGTAACGCTGAATTCTAACACGGGGGCAATAGAGAGCGGAAGTGCAATCAGGAGTTATGCTAGCTAGGCTGTTTGTTATGCTATTGAAAATGCAAGGATGTTGTTAATGTTGCACAAATTAACTTGTTTTATCCACTGACAGATCGGCAAGTTACTTAGCTTTCTTCACGGTGGATAATTTTGCTTATGGATAGCATCATTTTAATTCTCCCAATCGTTGTGGTTATGTTTGAGGAATGTACATGGCTTACATTTTTTTTTTCAAATTGAGTAGACTTCATCATTAGAAAACCAACGAAGCAGTAATTAGGATGCTCGGCTATGCTATCAAATATAATCTATACTTAAGATAGCGGCATGTTAATCAAAAATATTGCCACAAACCTATTCAGTCCAATATACCTAAACGGTAATGGTTAAAAAAAAAAGGGGTGTCTTGCTCGTTAAAGGTGCACTTTCAAGTAAATTATCTGCACCTGCAAATTTTCTGAAAGGTGCTGACGCGTATTAGCCAAATTGCTGATTGTGGATTATGACCCTTTATCTGTCCTCTCTATTTAAGTGTGAGAAAAGGACTGTTCGACACCACAACATCCCCTCCCCAAATGTTGTATAATATCTCTCTTCCGTAATCATTTTTCCTCTTTTACACTGTCCCCTTGCTTGAGCGATGAGACCGGCCCTTCCATGGTGATGAGGCAGACAGAGGGTGATTAAAGTGGAGTCTCAACCGGTGGGAAAACTGACCTCAATCACAAGCCATTCTACCAAAAGGACATCCGCCCTTTTTTTTTTTTGGTTCCTCCATCCACTATATCCCTGACAATCATCCTCATTCCGTTCTTCTTCCTGACCCACTCCGTCACCATGTCAGTGCTCCCAATGTCTCATCTCCCCTCTCTCGTTTTCCGCTCTCATTTCTCATCTTTCCGTATCCACTTTCGGTGATCACCCTCGATTCGTCATCATTGCCTCTATTGTTGTGTGATGCTAATCTGCTCTTTGGAGCTTTCCAGTTTGCTATCTGCCGTGTTACAAATCTTGCACTTGGAAGAAGAAAAGACAATCAACGGCCGAGAAAACGGCGCTAACAAAGCTGACTCTGATTCCTAAAATGGAGACGCTTTGAGATAACAGTGCAAGTACGACATTTTTGCTTTTATATTTATGCTTTGTAATGCTTGTTTTGCTTATTTTATACTAACATTCACTATATATATGTTAAACTGCTAAAGTCAAACCCTTTTCTTCCGATTGATGCACCCAAAAGGGCCGCTTCTTTGTTATCCAACCATCCATCCATCCATTATGTAATCCATTTATGTTGACGAGGGTCGTGTGGCGCCTCTCACAGTTTTCACATTTCCGTCTTTACTAAGCCTGATTGTTATTGCCACTGAAAATTATGCAACTTCTACTTTTCCTTCTAAAATATATTTTAGAATGAATGAATGAATGAATAAATAAAATGGAATTTGGTGGCGTTAATTTCCTGGCCCTGTGAGTATCCTGAAGGGGAATCACTCTTTTGTTTCCTGTTACTTTTTACACTACCCTATTTTGTCGAACAGAGAGCAAAGTCTTTTCTCACAGAAGAGGTGTGATAAAGCTGACCGTCCTTACAGTTTACACTATCTTTCCATTTATAATTAAGCAAATGTGCCTGATATAATTATTATCACTGGTCCCGTGAGAGCGCTCAATTTCCTGGTGATAACGAGTGCAACACAGGCTTATTTTATTTATGTTCATTAGATTATATGAAGTATTGAATTACTCGGGCACCAGAGGCATTTTAGTATCTCCACTGAGCCGGAAGTGATGCAATCACGCTGGCCCCATTTTCAATGATATTTAAATCCTTTTCTGCGTGGATGGTCGAGCCAAATGGCAAACAACTCGTGAATGATTTTTTTTTCTTGCTTAATTTGATTTGTAAAGCATGTTTGTGTGAGTATATAAATAGGTGGAAGATGCTGTTGAGCTATTTGATATGACTTAAGAAGATTTGTACGTGTGTGGCTATCCTGTAGTGCTTAATCCACAGTCTGCCCAATCCGCTGGCTGCCAATATTTTTCTAATTTAGCTCAAGAAATCAAACTGTTTTTCAATGCAATTTGACTTTTTCTTCTTGCTTTCGCACCGGCACTTACTGTACGTGAAGAGCCAAGTCTTTCCATACAGTATATTCTCAATTGGACGCAACCCTTTTTGTATTCAGCCCCGTGAACAAACACACAAGGCAGGTGATGATTCCTTTGGTCCCTGTTACTGAGCAAAATCAATTAAAAATTTCAACCAGTATGATGGTGACCATACAAACACAGAAATGACATTTGAACCCAACCTGAGCACTTGTGAAAGTGTGAAGAGTGACTTTTTCCCATCATCATTATCATCATCACCTTGAGTTGCTTTTGTTGTATTAAAAAAAAGAAAAAGCGGGAGAAACATTATTCAAATACACATTGTCTGAACTTTATACTTCATAAGGCAGATTGCATCATTACAAATTGCGCAGGCAGAACCTTGCATCATGTTCAGACAAAAAACAACTCAGTGCAAGTTGAATCTGCGTAATAAAGTAAAAGCCAACATTTATTCGATGGTCGCCAAAAGTTTTGATAATTTTTCTCGTTGCAAAAGAAATGTTTAACACATTTAAAATTGCGACAAGAAAAACTGTCTACATTGTCAAGATGTACATGAATTACCTCAGATTGAAAAAAAAATCCACCAATTCATAAAAATGTATAATTGTATACATTGACACATGTACAGGTTGTTAAATATTCACCAACTGAACATAAAATCAAATTCAGACACTGGCTCTCCATGTTATAGTAAATCCTTGATCCACACGAACTGAAGTTGCAGTTGCATCAATAATCAGCTCCTGTCGATCAAAGACAACGACAATCAAAAGTTGCTTTGATGTTGGTAAAAAAGCAGCCAACATTGACCACTTTGGATAATGAATGCGCTCAGCCACTCAAGGCCCCGGGGCCAGATCCGGCCCGCCAGGTCACTTTATGTGGCCCGCGAAAGCAAATTATGTGGCAACTTGTTAAAATCTAGAATCATGTCAAATTGTCATGTGTAGTAAATAACGTTGAGATTTTGCAATCATTTTGTTACCCTGTTTAAACTCACTTGAACAATAACTGAACAAACTATTATAATTGACATATATATGTGAATGTGAGCGTGGATGGTTGTTCGTCTCTGTGTGCCCTGCGATTGGCTGGCAACCGATTCAGGGTGTCCCCCGCCTACTGCCCGAAGATGGCTGGGATAGGCTCCAGCACCCCAGACCGACCTAGTGAGGATCAAGCGGTTCGGAAAATGGATGGATATATATGTGTGTGTGTGGGGGTACTCACCTCAGTGTCAGCATTATACTGAGGTGTCACAAGATGTACCGTCTCAGTCACGTCCGTCAGAGTCACCTCTGTGATGTTTGCGCCGACACCCCAGACCTTCACTATGCCAAGCATCAAATGGTCGGCTTCGAACAAGCCGTTGTGGATAGTTTTACTCAACAAAGTGTTCTAGAGGTGGAAAAAGAAAAAAAAAAATGAGAATGGAGAGAAAGGTGGTATTGTATGCTGTTTAGACATTATGATGAGGTTGTTCGGAAGTGTGATTTGTCACATTAATTTCATAAAGCTGTGTGTGTGTGTGTGTGTGTGTGTGTGTGTGTGTGTGTGTGTGTGTGTGTGTGTGTGTGTGTGTGTGTGTGTGTGTGTGTCTATGAATGTATGCTTCTTCGGTAAGACAGACTGCTTGCAAATTACTGACAATGCAATCAAATCTCTATGGGCACTCACTTTAAGTGTTTGTGCGGGGATTTATGGGTAAATTAGCCAGCCAGTGGTGCTTCCCAATTTAAACCAAGACGTATTGAGTTTTCTGAAATTCTCAGACTAGCGTTAGATAAACGGCACTTGCAGGATTGTTATGTACAAGTACGTTTGCCTGCTGGGTGGAGGGCGGGAGAGTGCGTTTGTGCTGGGTGAAGGGTCCTTGCACCACAAAAACGCTTTCATTTGCTTGCTTGTTTTTCATACTTTGAGCTCTGCTTCCGCAAGTGCAGGCAAGCAGCGGGACGCAGCGTACACTGCCGCCGAGTTAGGTAGAAGAGATGGCCGTCCAACGGGTTGAATATGCATGCACTTGGCAGGATCCAGCCCCAGTGCTCGTCACTCAACAAAAGCTGGACTCACTATCGGCCTAACGGTAAATGTAGTGGGATGAGCGCTGTCTCACTTGCACGAGACGGTCAAACCCTAAAATTGATTTTGGCAAGACAAGAAAAAAGGCTGAATAAACTGCACACAGTGTCTGATGAGAGTGAGTACGCCCCGATCATATTTGTACATAAATGGCCATCCAAAGGAATTGGGTGCACATGCTCAGCTTCATATCCCGAGGTTGGAAAATAGACTTATAAGTGTTGCCAGCATTGCTGCTAGGGTTGAAGCATTGGAGAGACTATACGTCTGAATCAAATTGGTCTGCAGGGCTTTTGTCTCAGAAAGAAGCTTCTTCTGGAGATTACTCACAAGAAAGCCGGCAACCAGTTTCGGAAGACTAAGCACATGACTTCCTCGAACCGTGTCCCGTGGCCTAATGACACCACGACAAACTTACTTAATCCAAACGGTGTCCAGCATGTATGGCAGCAAACAGCCGTGGAGTACAAGGACTGATAAGCGTAGTGGTGTGGGAGGTCATTGTCTGGGACTGCATGAATGCTGCCGGCACTGGGGAGTTCCAGTTCACTGTACCATGAATGCCAGCATGTATTGTTAACACACTGAAGCAGAGCGGTGTGATCAAATACTTTCAGAAACTGGGCTGCAGGGCAGTATTCATCCGTCCATTTTCCGATCCGCTTCTCCTCATAAGGATCGCGGGTGTGCTGGAGCCTTTCTCAGCTGACTCCAGGCAGTAGGCGGAGTACCCCCCTGCCAGCCAATCGCAATGGCAAATCTTGCATGATATGAACTGAAACACAGTTCCAAGATCAACATTGCCTGAAGCCGATGGAAACGGAAATTGACTGTCCAAGCATCTCTCCAGGCCAAAAACCCAATTGAGATTCTGAGGGTGATCCTCAACTGCGTGATGTCAATATAGAGGAGTTGAAGAGGATTCCAGTGGCGACCCGTGAAACTTTGGTGAAGCCAGTGTTGCAAAATGATGACATGGCTTTTTTCTTGAAAATCTTTTTTAAGATTTTCAGCGCGCAATATGTTTGTATCATTCATAATATTTGGGTATTTGGAAAAAAAAGACATCAAATTTAGTATTAAGGCAATTGGGAACTAACTCTATGTTGACCAAAAGTGTCCTGTATAATATTTCTCATTTAGAATATAACTGTAAAACCTCTCAGTCCAAAAACTTGTAATCACATGGGCCCATGAACGGACGCACATCTGTGGAAATAAACATGCACATGACACACACACACACACACACACACACACACACACACACACACACACACACACACAGGCGCGCATACGGTCTATGTTCAGCATCATCCAAAATGGCATGCGATGTGCTAATCTGCAAGGCAGCTTTGGCCCCGTTGTCCAACTTTCCTCATCTCCTCGCATCTGCCCGTTCACGCTCACAGGCACACAAACACGCACACATACACGGAGTCTTTCTTTCTGTTCCTCATCCCCTTGGCTGACAGAGAGCGTGTCTGCTTTATCGCCGTGTGAAATTGCTTTGGAATGAGCCTGATGGTAGGCAGAGGACAGCCACAGATGTTTGGCACCGGTCGCTGTACGTGTGTCTAATATACAGTGTGCGCGGGTGTGTTATGTTTGTGTACGTCAATCTGTGAATGGGAAGAGATTAAATGTATGCTCGTGAATGCGTGCCTGTTTGTGACAAGAGTGTTTTTGCCTGGATGAAAAGAGAAGGGGGCCGGGTCGCATCAATCCGAGTGGGTTTGTGACACGTCAAACTGAAAAGGGGCGTGCTGAAATCACTTGGGTTCAACTCAAACGTGCATTTCCCATTCACGCTATGTATGTAAATGTGGTGCGCGATTTTGTTTCATACAATCCCTCCTACCGGGTTTAATATTTTTGGACTCGATGATGATGCATTGCTGTTTTTGCTACGCTCCCTACGGTACGGTGCTACGGGATATACACAGAGAGGCGCATTGTTGCATCATCATCATCATGATGTGCCGCTGCAGTGGGGACAAGTGAATGGAACTCAAGGATCATAACCGAATGTCCGTCCTAAACGGCAAACACAAATAAGTCCTCCTTCCGAGATTCACAGTAAGATTTTGAAGAAGGCAACTTTTAACCCTAAAAGAAGTCACACAAATTCCATTTCCATCGTTTGGATTCATTTCTGCGAAGGTGACTTGCAACCTTTCGCATTTACCGTCCACTGCTCTCTGGGAAATGGATGAATTAAAGTTGTGCTGCTTTAATCACAACAGTGACAATGAAGGAAAGAAGAGACGTGGCATTTAGCCTCTGAACTCACCGATTCGACCGCACATGAGGTCAGCAGATATTGTCCTTTTTCAACCGTGTCTGAGGGGAGAAATATAATTAAGTGTGAATTGCTGAAACTGAAACCGCCACAAGCAACAAATTGATCTAACTACAGTCTCAACGGTACTTTACCCGGACATACTTTTTTCAGCTTCAGAATTTTTTTTCCACCAAGCAAATACAATAAATAGTACAGTAAGGTAAAAAAATAAATACTGATCCATACATAACATACATACTACAGCAAAAACAAACTTCTGGAGTGTCGTAAATACAGAACCGCTGACAGTGGCAAAATGATTAACCAACAGCTGAAATTCATGCTGAGGGGTACTTTGCACATCTGCCTGTCTTGACTTGTCTTTTCGTTCTCTCACAAAAAAGAAATCTCAGCACTATTTTGCACATTTCTCTAACCAAGCTTTCTACTGAAAGATCTCTTAAGGCTACGCAGCAATCTTTATTTTTCTTCTTTCGCCTATTTCGTTTGCACGCCCACATACACAAAGTCCTGCCCGAAACGAGCGGCGGTGGCCTTCCAAATAGCTTCGGTTTGGGTTTCTTCTCTCTTAAACCACCGCACCACACGTGTGGCAGGTTAGCCGTGATGACCCGGCTGTCGGGAATGCAAGCTGAAGCAATAAGCCGGCTCTGCTCCTTGCCGGAAGGCCTGGAAAACCACCCAGTGTGGTCTTGGATGAAACTCAGAGAGCTCGAAAAACCCAGCCAAACTTTTGTTTTCCGCCTTCCAGCTACCTCTTTTCTTCTTTTTATTTTTCTTCGTGTGAGACTCCGCTGATCAAACATAAGTGGGAACTTTGCAGCCCACTGGGGCTTCAGTTGAGTGCACTGATTGAATGGACCTTTTGTCATCCCAATAAAGAGCTTTGTTCATAAGAGATTGTGTTTATCTTTGATACGAGCATCTAGACACGAGGCTCTACTTTTTCGATATGCCACTATATGCTTGAAACTCAAAAAAAAAAAAACAGGCAATATGTCACTTGAGTGAGTGGAAAGGCAAAAAAAAAAAAAGACAAATTAGGCCGGATATTGAAAAAGGAAGAAGAGGAGGAGACACAGGAAATTAATTCATTAATTTCTATAACTACCCTTCTTTGCAACACATAATTCCTCGCATCTTTTGTAAATGCACTGAAACATGACTTCATGTGCCTATTTATCTGGGAGTGCTCTATCGTGAAATGTATTAGCAGGAAACAGAGGCGGCAATTTAAAGATAAATTACACATTCATGTTGGGCCACTGGCAAACGTTTCGTTGAAAAGAACAGATATTGTGTGTGTGTGTGTGTGTGTGTGTGTGTGTGTAATTTATTTATTTTTTCTAAATGTCTACAGCATTTATCAGGACAAAATATATCAAAGATTACACTGTCAAGTAAATCTAAATGTCAAATCTCAACATTTGGAAGCAGCAAGGTCCTCACTCTTACTCACCTATTCCGTCGCCGTCGTCCCAGAAGAACGATCCATGAGCAGTCCCGTTGTCACTCAGGGCAACGATCAGTCCCAAAGGATTCGTTCGGCTGAAAGATAAGTGCTGGTCAGGGTTGCGGCAGTGAAGGACAACTGCTGTTTCTCTAACTTTGCTGGCAGGGACGCACCTGAGCTTGACTTCGCTCAATCACTCAACATGCAACTTATTGCCTTTCTCAAGCTTGCTATAACCATCCAGACTGTTCACTACAACCTGGATTGGGACTCGATGGTATATATATCAAAAAGCAGACATACGATTTATCGGAAAAGGCCTGAATCTATTCATGTGATGAGAAAATGTTCTTGACAGCATCCCACAACGCTTTCCGATTAATCGCTTGTGCAGTTCATAGCGCCATCTTGCTATTGAACGATCCACTGGTGATTCACCAAAACCTGCTTTCCTTTGTGTTTGGATGAGGCGTTAATGTGGCACGCCAATATATTCAGCCATCCATCCATCCATCCATCCATCCATCCATCATTTTCAACACCAATTATCCTGAACTGGGTCGCAGGGTGCGAAATCGGGCGGCGAGTCGACTGCACAGTGGGTTGCCTGTCAGCCGCAGGAACCATACAGAGACAAACAACCATTCGCACCCACATCCACCCCATCACTGAGTGGGAACCGAACCCACGCTGCCCGCACAGAAGTCAGGCGAGTGTACCACGACACCATCGGCGTTGCATCGCCAGATTTCATGTCCACTGTATTTGTGAGCTGTTATTTGCTTTTACCTGTAGTATGTTGTGTTCTCTGGTTTTTGCCAAGGTAAGATGTATCCTCCTCTTATGTGAAGATTGATGTGATCCATAGGGGTGGGCATCCAAACCTTTTTGCCTCGCACTTTGACTTCTTTGGCCTAATCAAAAGGGTGATAGTTGCATCTCATGAAGGATATGTACAAAGTAGAAGCTTCAAGTTCAAAGTGATAGTTGGCAAAATAATGACGGACATGACCAAAAAGGCATTGCAACGTGGATGGCATCCAGTTTAAGTGTATAGCAGGCGTAGGACCCCAGGGTTTATTTCGTCTTCAGTCTATTATTTTGCACAATACTGTTAAGTGACCATTACACCTCATCATTTAATGTGGTTATTCGACTGCTTTTATTTAATGGTACTGTTTGAGTAAGAAAATGGCTTCAACTGTTGATGCCTCTTTCTTCCTGATGGGAAAAATATATATAATGACAGCTTGGTGATGAAATAAATTGTGTTGCAGGCATGTTATATTTTAAGTGAAGTACCGGATTGAAACTAAACCGTACTCTGCCTTCAAGTCAGTCAAAACGTTACTACGTGAAAATGTTATAAATTCAATGATACCAACTGCCGATAAAAATAAAAACCTCTGAGGTGTGGAATGTAATCATGCGACAGGGCAACAACAAATCCCTAGGATTTTATACATATATCATTACGTGTATGGACTACTGGCGTAAAATATGTTTTGACCCGCTTCACTTTCAGATGTATTTTAATCTTCATTTCTGATTACATATTACGGTACAGTATGTATAGCTTTTCCCATTCACTAACATTTGGTGACAGTGTCACTGCATGATGCTTATTGTTTGGACTCACCGTATGGAAGTCATACCAGCGTGCATCGGGAACATAGGCTTCGACACGTGTAGCTCCCTGCCGATCACAAGGCCAGGTGAGTATTGAAAAGAAAAAAAAACAAAACAAGGAGAGAAAATAACACAATAATAGCAGCACTTGTGTGTACGTACCGGGTCAAGGGCAGGAGTGATAAGAAGAGCAGGTCCCCAGAGGAACTGTTTGTAAATGTCCCAAGTAGTTCTGTCATTCACAAACCTGTGACACGTTCGTAAAATGTCTTTTAAACAGGACGAAAGAAATGACTGCCAACAATTTCAATTTAAATGTAAATAGTATATTCACTCATCGGTTACTATTTTTAATGTATCAAGTACCTTGTGTTTGTGTGTAGGAGGCATTTATTTGAGGGGACACGTGTCCATTCTAGTGGACACCAATGCGAAAAAGTCACCCCAAACAAATAGTGCACTTACTCGTGCAGAAGTGGTCTGACGACTGTGTTTCCTTTGGTATGAGCTTCATACATGAGCGTGTACAGGTATGGCAGAAGGGTGTAACGAATGTTGAGGACTTTCCGAGATGCCTCTGCAAAGGTGGAGTTCCAGGCAACAGGATCTTGTCTCTGAAAACAACAACTGCTCAATAAAAAAAAAAAATAATAATAACAATAATCATACAGCCACAAATATATGAACGTTTGCCCCCCCCCCCTTCTATTTCCCAAGAAATGAGGAAAGTGTGAACTTTTATTATTAGAATCCATCCAATTGAACACCCCTTATCCTGAACAGGGTTGCGGGGAGTTCCTGGAGCCTCTCCCAGCTGACTTCGGGTGGAAGGCAGACTACACCCTGAACTGGTCGCCAGTCAATCACAGGGCACATATAAAGACAAACAACCATTCACACCGTCACTGAGTGGGAACCGATCCCACACTGCACGCACACACAAGGCAGGCGAGTGTACCACTACACCATCAGCGACTCTATGAGAATTCAGATAATTTAATTAAAACCACCAGAAAGTGCATGCTGTGCATGAGAAACTCTCAGGTACTGCTAAATTATAATTAATAAAAATACACAACATCCACAGAATCACGATAATTTACATAAAAGGTTTAAGCTTAAGTTAAAAGAGAAAGTTAAAAGTAATGAAACTGCTACAGACTATTTCAAAACTCATTTGCAGACCGTATTAAATATTTCTAACGTTGAGGTAAAACATAATGTCTTGCAGGCAAATGAGAAGATTTACTATTTAGGCCCTACATAGTAAATTTTCTCATCATCATGCTCTAGGGCATGATGATCTGATGATGATGATGATGATGATGATGATGTCTGTGCTGGTTCCACAAAATGATCAGCTCCCATAATAGAAAACGGATGGATGGATGCATTTGTTTTGTTAAAAGATCATAGTTCTCGACCTTGGACGGGTGACAATGTACACTTTATCTTTATTGGTTCCGAAAGCAACTTTTAGCCGGGGCAGAAAAGCATTATTAAATCACTAATCTATCACAATCGAGTATGATTAGCCTAGTGCAGTGGAACATATTGCCTTCACAAGATATTACCATGACTACTTCTCTTCGATGGCTCGATGAAGATGCTGATTAAAATCATCGCCTTTTAAAAATTGTTGATCCAAAGCCTCCCAAAGTGCTGACTCGGTGTGGGGAGTAGTCTTAGACAAGATGTTTGCATATTTTTTCTCAGCAGAATAGCCCAATGGTTACATACCGCAGACATAGACGTGACTGAATGTGAAACGGTTCTACGGACTTCTGACGCAATTTGAATGTCTTTATATTTTTGAGGTAAGGACTTATCTGGGTGGGCGACTAGTTAGCATGTTGGGCTCACGGTGTATCCAGTTCAGGGTGTACCCTGCCCTACTGCTGAAGACAGGCTCCAGCATGCACGTGACCCTTGTGAATAGAAAATGCATGGATGGATGGATGCGTCTTAAGATACAAGATAGTCACGGCCTTCCTATATGTAACCTTCAACTCACATTCTCATGCTAAGCAGTGTGAATTCATGTGTTGAATTCATAATCATAATCTTAACTTAAAAAAATACAGCTCAATACTGTTAATGGTATATTTCAACCTGTGTCTAGTTAAACTGCATTGTGACCTATAGAGGACAAAGCTTGCAAGGTGTAGGAGAGATTGTTGAATTCCATGTTGCTTTTCTATCTGATTCTTTTTATCTGCTGCATGGCTGCCTTGGTCTTTTCCTCAAACTTTTTGATTCCAAGCTACAAAACTCAGATCTAGGTGATCATCCTCCAAATGTTATCCCATTTATAAGCCATTACACAATTGCTGGAATGATGAGGTTCGTGTGTGCGTTGGTGGCGGGGTGGGTGATGTGCAGTGGGGCTCGGATCACCTTGAGAATTCAATTAGGCCCCTCACCCCCAATATATACGCACACTCTCCCTTACACACACACACACACACACACACACACACACACACACACACACACACACACACACACACACAGTACTGTCGAGTACTTCAGACTCCATTTCAGAGAAATTTTGCCTCGTGGGATCGATCCCTGGACGGACCTTATTGGATTTCTTAGATGTGTTCTAAAGCTCTTAAAGGTCACTGGAAAAATGAATGCCAACAACACAACACCAAGCCAGTGTATCTCTTTGGAGATGTGTGTGTGTGTGTGTGTGTGTGTGTGTGTGTGTGTGTGTACAGCTTTGTATTTTTTTGCAAAAATTAGGCTTTCTCCCAGGGAACAGGAACATGCTCTGTCAGGCTTTCATCTTTTCGATGAGCACCTGTACTTGGAGTGATTATTCAAATCGAGTGGAACATGTTAGGTCAAGCGCAAACCAATCAGGGCAATTCAGATTTTGAAACACGTGCACCAATCATAATGCATGGGAAAACAATCAAATATATGAATTAATGAAGTCATTCAGGTTTATTGCGATTGACTTGGCTCCTCTAACGTCATGTAACTCCCGTTTAATAATATTCTCTCACAATATTATTCAATGCTTGTTAACGCTAGTCCTTTTTGATTAAAGGCATAGTATTTCACTTAAAAATAAAAATAATAATAAACTGTAACTCTCCAAGCTCCTAATGTAGTATTCAAAAATATTACCATAACACAAAAAAAAAATAATAATAATACAAGCTGTTGTTTGAAAATAGTGAAATTTCTCTCAACAGCGAATCCTTACGCTAGTAGTGCGCCACAGCAAGCCAAGCTTTCATCATTCTCACGGGAGTTTACTCACCGGGTTGCCCTTGCCGTTGTGGTTACGTGAATAAGGATAGAAGGCACCTAGTTGCATCCAGCGAAGGCACATCTCATACTTCGCTGTATTGAAGAACCCGCATATGTCTGCACCAGTCTGAAAGAAAGGTCCGATGAAAGAAAAGAAGAGACAACAGGCACAATAAACAATCATTGAAAATGTATTCAGCATGAGTAACACTTGGACTATTGAAAAAAATATATGAAATGCAATGCTTAATCGACAACAAATAAGCTGAAAGCCATGCTAATTGCTAAGCTAACCTGCCAACACACATAAACACCAACTGATCATCTTAATGCATATCTGTAGCAACCTGCTTGTGAAAATGTCTTTTTATTGGAGAAGTGACCTTTTTTTTATGTTGACTGACAACATTAAGATCCTTCCCTGCTGTTGTAATAGCATGCTGTACAAGATGTCCTTTGATCAAAGTGTGCAACAAAATGAAATAACATTTCTGCGGCCATGTAATCTCCTTTTAGCAGACAAGGTCACATCAATAAGATTATGTCGTATAAAAAAAAAATGGTGATACTTACATAAGGGATGCCGAAAAGACTGAACTCCATCATGCCTGTGAGACAGGAAAATCTTGTGTGACTTCTACAGTAAAGGTCCCTTTTTTTTTTACCACAAAGGTTTGGTTGTGCAACCCCATGTTTTTAGAAACCAAATATGTTTGTCATGGTTTATTAACGCTGCAATTATTGCATGTGTTTGTACGTCCTGTACAGTACCTATGATGGATTTATACAATTGGTCCCAGCTGGCATTGTTGTCACCCAGCCAATGTCCGGCCCATTTTCCACTGGAGGGGTAAGTGGACCTGGTCACCACTATACCTCGTCTCCCAGTCACATTCAGCAGGGCACTGTATGAACCAGACAAAAAGATTAAACATCCACAGTTATGCATTTGAGAAAAAATGTACATTATCCTACATGATAAGCCTTTTGTGTGAAACACTACACTGCTAAAGGACCCATTCATTTAATGGAAACGTGTGTGAAAATTAGATCCGAATTGAGCTGCGTTGTGAACATAGCCTGAGAATCGAATTCTGACAAAAACACATCATATATCTCACTCATAAGTAGGCTTCGTGTGGGACCAGCCGTAGATGCTGTGGACATCGTAGTGCCTGACTGCTGTCCCATCGCCGAGTATCTGTTCGCTGTTCATGCACAGAGTCTTATGATTTAAGCCAAGATGTTTGGATTCCAAGGCTGTGAAGACAAAGACACAAAGCGCATGCAGAGTGAAGAGTTATTATTGCTTACAACAAAATGTCAGGATAAGATGCATCACATATGCTGTTGTGCATGTCCTACGTGGCATATATGGAGGCTTCTCAAGCAGAGGGTCACCTAGGCACTTCCCCCCGACTGTACCATGTACAAAACTGGCAGGCTCATTCATGTCCTTCAGGGAGGGAGAAACATTTGAGCATGAAAGTCTTAAAGTGGATGCATTTAGGCAGCATAAAAACAAGGTTGATGTTATATTCCATTTCACTCACGATCCAGAGGCCATCAAATTTCATAGTAGTCTGATAGAAATCCATGATTTCTTGATGCCACCACTTTGCCGTTGCATTACGGAAGAAGTCAGGGAAGGCAGTGAAGGCCCTGTAGAGCTGAGAAGACATGGTCACTAGCTAATGAATTGCGGAAAGTTAGCAGGTTTCATTGCGTCGTCGTAACTCGTCGAAATGTGCACATGCTCTGTACAAGTTCCTGTTTACTCATACGCAACAATACACAGTACAGTGGAACCTGTGGAAACTCCAAAAGTTAAATGATGAACCACGCTATATTTGAAAAATATGCCTCAGCGTAAAATAAAACATTTGTGACATCACAAAAGAAGTCGTCACCTCTCCTGAAGTTATAGAGCGGGGGTCTCAAACCTCCCTGCCATTTGCTCCTACTAGAATCAGTGACGATATGGTCTGTTCACCTTGAACGGGTTGGGTGCAGCTGGATGGCATCAGTGTGTTTTACTTAAAACATTGCCTGTATTGGCAATGAAAGTATTCTGAAGACATTCATTCACATTATATTATTCCGATGAGAAAAACATGTTTTGGAAATGAGAACAACCATATTGTGTCTGACTTTGAATGTTCCACATTCTCAATAAAATAAATACCCAGTATACTGATTCTCTTTTAGTTATACCTCTACTTGGGTTTCCCAGTCCAAAGACTCATCTACTGTGACGTTTGGGTAATCTGGCCAAACCTGCAAGGCAATAATGCCAATGACATCAATACATATGTGCATCCATACCATATATAGAGAGAGCATATTTGAATTTTTTTCATTTCCGTATTCAGGCCAACTTACCTTTCCCCACACAATATCATCACTAAGTGTTTTGGGCCATTTAATGAAGACATCGGCTGCATTACCCCTCTCAAGTGCAGGGTAATCAGTCTCATTGCCTGAAATGGCTGGGTCCTGGAATTTAAAAAACGGCAACATCATATATCCAAAAAAGCAACGGTATGTACCGTATGTATGTACTTATTTTTTCCATCAACAGATGCATTTTGTATATAGTTATATATGGTTTTCATTAGTCCATTTGGATGTGTTAACCAGAATTTCAAATTTGGGGATTACCAGAATGAAGATGAACCTCATGCCCTCTTTCCTCATGGCATCAACCAGGGTAGGTAGACCAGCGAACTCTGGGTCCAGGACAAAGTCCAGCTGCCGATCCATGTAATCAATGTCCGCATACTGCACGTCCTGGAGATTCCAGTTCGGAAAAAAAATTAACAATCATCAAACTATGATCATTCTCTTTTAATTAAGTTGGATCTAATTTCTGGATATCACTCTGCTTCAACCTTGAAGTGCATTTTAAAATGTGCATGGATACTTTCCATTGGACTGAATATCTATCAAATTATTGTTGAATGCTTTGCACGCACGGAGCAAAATATTGTTTTTGCATCTGAGGGCTTTCAAGGTCGCAAACGGTGGCATAGGACAACTCTTGCCACTCGGTGAGATACAGGCTAAAGATGGGAGTCACCTCTCAAATAAGAGGCCACGTTTCTCATTATGATGTGCTCAATAGAGACAAAGGTGTTATGAAAAGGTGTCTGTAATTAACTTTATTTGAGTTGACACCACCATGAGTCACCGTAGACATTCTGACCACAATTTACTCTGCCTGCAGAGATGGCATCTTAAAGTAAAAGTACTGCTCCATTTTTTTTTTTACCATATATGCCAGGTTATCTTTACAACTGTGCAAAGATATGACCCAGGCAATGGTATGAAGGAATACGGTAAACCACATGTTTCCTCTGAAAGGTTTTATATTTTAAATGTGTACTCGTGCATGGGTCTCGAAGGACTTACGTAGGGAATACCTGCATCCCTCATTTGTTTGTATAGATCTGATATCTCCTTGTCGTTAGCATATCCATAGCGACAGAGCTGAAATCCAAGGGACCAATAAGCAGGTAGAACAGGTCTTCCAATCAGCTATTATGAAAAAAAGCAAACAAGGAAGTCAAAACACTTCAGCAGGAAAAAACGTTATGGAAAACGTGTGTGTGTGTGCGAGAGAGAGAGAGAGAGAGAGAGAGAGACACACACACACACACAAACACACACAGAGTGTGTTTAGACTGTCCAAATGAGGGAGTGCAATGAAGCGAAAAACTTCCAGCTGCTGCAGTCCATCAACGGAAGCCCAGGGCCAGACAGGACACACACACACACACACAGGCTCAAAACACAATTTCAAATGTGACTGTCAAATACACTCACACACACACACACACACACACATATATATATATATATATATATATATATATATATATATATATATATATATATATATATATATATAAACAAACAAACAAACAAATAAGGGAAGTAAGAAGACTTACAGCAGTGTACTGCTGCACCACATTCTCAGGTGTAGGTCCCAGGACCATGTAGAAATCCAGAATGCCTCCCACAGTTCGATAGGTTAAAGCTGGGGTAGGCTGAAAAGTCACATCTGTGTTCGAAGAAAGCAAGAATTTTGTTGTTGTTGTTTTTTATTTTTTTAGCATATTCTATTATTTTGCCCTGTGTGTAAATCTTGGTTTTGCTCGTCTGGGCATGAAAAACAAAGGGGAACGGCACATGAAAAGCAAATACATGAATTGTATACATTTACATAGTTCCATTTTATTCACAATTAATAAGCGAGTGCATTCATTAATGTGTGTGTGTGTGTGTGTGTGTGTGTGTGTGTACTCATTCTCAGTGTGGTACATTTTACTAAAAGACAAGACCAGCTGAATTATATTATATAATGCAGTGAATTAATTTTACATTTTCATGGAAGAAGGAAATCCCATTTACCCCTATTGTTTTAACCAATTGGAGTTTGTGTGTGTGTGTGTGTGTGTGTGTGTGTGTGTGTGTGTGTGTGTGTGTGTGTGTGTGTGTGTGTGTGTGTGTGTGTGTGTATTATAATATGTCCATCCATATACCACAAGTCCTCATTTGGGTAATGGGTGAGCTGGCACATATCCCACCTGAATTTGTATGAGAGGTCGCCCTTGACTGGTTGCCAGCCAATCGCAGGGCACAAATAGACAATCACTTTCACACCTCAAAGGCAGTTCAGGATAACATAGGTGTGATTGGAATGTGAGGGGACGCTGGAATAACGGACAAAAATCTCGGAGAGCACAGGGAGAACATGGATGCACACTTCAAACAGGCGTGAGTCAGCATTCCAAGACCAAACCTCATGGTTGTATCCCAAGCATGGAACCCACTAGTTCACTGTGCTGTTTATTCTAATAATATGCAATTATGTTTAAAATCTATTTTTTGTGATTCTTTTTTTTTAACTCACATAAATTTGCACAACTGTAGAATTGAAGAAAAGGCAATAACTAATTAATATTTGAGCTTAGCTCTGAATAGAATGCTTGCAAGGCGATTGATTAGCAATGCTAATTGGGCTCGTGCTTCCACAAGTGCGACCTATATATCCGCCGTCGACTTTGACATGAGAGCAAACAAACTCAAGTAAATACTTAAGATTCCTAAATCTAAAGTATGGCTGCATTTACCAGCATGTTTGTTTTTAGCTGTAGAATTGTGGTGTCTGTTGCTCTTGGCTATAAATAGATTTTAATGTGGGGATGAAAAGAATCAAGAAATGCTCGTTGAGTTGCATTGAGCTTTTAGAAGACTTCCTGTCATGCACTTTAAAATATTCCATTAATATTAATACCAACAGTAAATGCCCACTGCATCCATGTCAAGGCTTATGCTGACATAATGTGTTTCATCAAGCGTGTGTTTGGAAGTGTGTGTGTGCGTGTGTGTGTGTGTGTGTGTGTGCGCTCGCTTGTACGTGCAAGTTCTTATTTCCTCTCACCCATTGCATTGCTATTTAGCAGCAGCACACCATGAGCATCGTTAGTGGTCTCGAGGCCCATATAGAATGGGTGGACTCCGTAGCAGTTCATCTTGTACTGTAATAAAGAGAACACAAACAAGTTTGGGATTTTTATTTTTAATTGCTGTGTTGTTTGTATGCTTGTCCAAGAGCATTTTTCTAAAGTTTTTTTTCTCGTCAGGGTAAAAGCAGTGCTAATTGTAAAATGTGGAATTTTGAGACTTGCATACCCAGTTGAACATTACCATCAGACTATGAAACAAGATGGATTGGGCATCAGGGGACGCAGTGATTTGCTAGAGACAGGAAATCTGCCACTTTGAGATGTCAACATCTCTGACAAAAGCTCACGGGCATGTCAGACTTCATCAGCTTCCTACTCTACTGGTACCTAACGGAGCTGTTAAAAGTGTGTGTGTGTGTGTGTGTGTGTGTGTGTGTGTGTGTGAGATTACATGTAGGATGGGGGCCTGGGTTTGCATGGGTGTGTATTGCGTTGCCATCTGTTTGACATAACTCAAGAAGAAGGAAAAAGGGTTTTTTTTTGGGTAATGCAGTGACGTCTACAATCACTGTAAGGAACTTTTGTTGACACAGCCACACTGCTGGTATCACATGATGACCTTAAAGGGCACATCTTGGGTTGAAAATATTTAGTATTCAATTCATCTATACCAACCCCTTTGTAAATCCATTTTGTGATGTGGATGGACATCCTATTATTTGCATCCTTTGGCGCCGGGTAAAGATATACAGTATTCTACTTTATCAGATCGAAAACAACAACAAGCTACCCCAACTACAATATATGGCGTTTGTACTATGCGAAAGATGTTATCATCTTAAAAATGATAAAATGCAGCTTTGTGTAAGATACTTACACCAGGAGGCTGGTCTTTGGCGAACATACCCCAGGTGTGATAGTTCAGGTCATGTTTATATGTTAAATGTTCCGTCTCGCCAAAGCCAAAGACATACTCTGATGACAGAAGTGTTGATATTTGAATAAACATGTCGGAGAAGGTAAAACCTGGCACCGAGGAGTCCCAACTGAGATAAAGTGACAGAGACATCAATCAGAGGCATTATTGTCAAAAGAGTTATTCACGTCACAATGTTGAACACGACACAGTTAACACCCAAGGAAGTGATTGTCCATTTTCAGATGGATTAATTAGCAACATTTCAGCTGACACAAAATAATTAGAGAGGTCCCAAAATATGCACAAGTTGCTATATTTTTTGAGCGCTGTAAACATTCCATATTGTTCTTAGCTGCAAGGCACTGCCCCTCAGTTTTTTTTTTTTGTTTTGCTTCTGAATACGACGGCACTAAACCTGTTGCTGAGCTTTGTACGAAAATCGCGGTGTACCAGAAGATTTCTTCATACGCATGGAGCAAAAACATAAGTAAGTGTATTTTTTCATTTCGTTTTTTTTTTAATGCTATATCAAGATTTTCTTACGGGGTAGTTTTCACATTTTTGCAATTATCACATTTTTACATAATTTTCAAATTTTTGCATGATGGTTTTCACCGTTTCAAGTTTTTACATCAACGCTTTCACATTTTATATGATACTCATGACATTTTAACTTTGACGTTTTTACATAAAAATCACGTTTTTACCAAAATTGTGTATTTTGTTTTATTTTGTTTTTCCTGGTGTGGCAGCAATATGCTTCCGGACTGATGCTGACTTCAGTGCCGGGAATCACACTCAACGATGGTGTGAGTGTGAAGAATTGAATGTCATTGACTGACAGTGACCAGTCCAGGGAGGGTTACTTTAATGTCTTATATGTTTCAAAATAGTCACAAAAATGCAAATCAGCATCATTGAGATTCACCGTAAATAAATTTAGCCGATCCGGCTAGTCTGAAACAACTCTGCTTTCACTTGCACTCACATCACAGTCCCTGTGCTTTTCCGGATGACCTGGATGCCAAATGGATCACTTTTATAAAGGACCTTGTAAAGCCGTCTGTCCTCATTAGTCTCGGGAACAGGTGGGACAGACAGCGGAACTGGAACCTCATAACGAGTTGTGGCTGGGTCCCAGATCTGGACAGAAGGGCATATTAGTACATGTGTGGCGAGTACACAGGATGGTAGTGCTGGTGGAAACAAAAATGATTTGGTATAGGACAAAATGCTATTAACTGATGAACTAAATCGACAAAAGTACTCAGAGGAGGGCCCGTTGTAGTTCCGTTCAATGGTATTCTGAGGGAACGAAGTTGTCTAGTTCAGCTATATATACACAGTATCATGCACCAGTTGATTTCAATAGGCCGTGTTAACGTATACTTCAGGATGGTAAAATACTGTACATGAAAGGTGACCTGGCACATGGACAAATAAACAGACCTTGAACTGCAGCATGTTACCGCTGTGGTAGGTGACCTGAACATGGAGGTCATCTATGTCAGGCGACTCAGAGCGGCTTCTGCTCCGGTACCTTTTATTCCGAGTGATTTGGAACCAAATGCCAGACATGGTATGCTCATTTAGTCTGACGTGGTATCCGTAGTCTTTTGGATAGAAGCACCAGGGAACTCGTTCAATGTTGCTTTGCTGATCAAGAAGAAAGCAGATTGTAATTGAGAATGGAAACGTGAGTTGCGATGGGGTATTTTCTCCTAACCTTCCATATGCAGCCTCGGGCCTTGCACTTTGCCTCATCTGCATGCTCCTCGGGGTGGCAGTCGAAGCGCTGGTACTCCTCTTGCGGCACCTCCCAACGCACGAGATACGTCTCCCCCAGAGTTAAAGACAGGCGGCGTAAGACCAGGACCTGCATTTGAGTGGGAGTGGCAATATTATGCGAAAAGTTGTCATTGTCGGCACTGCAATTGAATGGCAAACAATCTACACAGTGGTCTTCCTTTTAATCATAATCTGGGGAGTTACAGGTTCCAGTATTCCTGAGCCTCATGCTGCCGATACATTTGCAGGTCGTCTCGTCACATCTGACGGATGAATTTACCGCACACGTGACAGTGGACCAATGAAACTATCTGAGGTCACGCTTAAACTTCCTTCGCTATCAGTCATGACACTTTACATGTCCTTGTATTCAAAACACCAAACTCTTTCTGCAAGTTTTTTTTTTCGCGCCAAAATACAGGCATTTAGGAGCATCTCAATTACCCTAAAAACCACATTAGAAATAAGCACGCACATTTTTCCCGTTATGCAGAGTATCTAAGTACACCACATTTCTTTTGTTTTCTATTCAGTAAAACACCGCTGAGAACAAAGGTAGAGTCGAATGAGGCCAATTCTTCTGTACGGCAAAGCTTTGTGCAGACAGGCTTCCTTGAGACTGACTAACGGATGTGCTTGATGTTGTTTGTGCTCCCAATTAAGACGCATCTGTTAATTTCCAAAGCGGCCTCTATGGGGAACTGAGTCACAGCAAACCTTGAGGGAGCTCTACAGTCACAGTCCCGCGCTCAAGTTTCTTGATCTGTTTGCTCCACATTAGTCATGTTCCTCACAATCTGTCCTTGTCTTTTGAAGTCATATTCCCATTATTAAACGGAGTCAAAATGATTTGACGGGGAACACCCAAGCGCAGAACTTCAGTTGGGAAATACCATACAGGCAAGATTCAAAATTTAAAGCAAGAAACTGGAGCGAAAGACACAAAATGCAGTGAAGGTATCATGAGATGACAATTTAGCTCTATTTAACTAAAGGTGAATGCAGCGGCGTCCTTAGACCAGATTCCGGCCAGGGAATATCCGTTGAGCTTGAACAATTAGAGTTTAGAACATTTTTGTCCCTAACTGCCCGATAATGACGACGTAAAATTTGATAAATGCATACTGTGTTTGACCAGAAAAACCTTGAGCATGAAAAAAAAAACACGTTTCTGTATGGGGGCAACTACCGACAATATTGGTTAACTGGGCGTTTTCTCATTTTATAGACTCGTGTCTTGTGACCTTTTAACTCATAACCCCGTTCGCACATGAAAGGGTTGTTGCTCTTAGTCATTTTTTTTCTTCCCTGCCTCTTTTTATATAAACACCCGCCCATCGTAAATTGTTCCCATTTCTCACACTTAGTGGCTAACCTTGAAATGGTACAGCCAATACTGTAAGTCATCCACCTCGCATTTCTCCTGCATCGGCGCAACACTTAACTCACCCACTGAATTCATCAAATATTTTTTTTTGAAATTGAAAGTAAGCCATAAATAAAAGCTGTGTCAAATACAGTCTTCGTAAAATTATAATAATACTTGGCAGAGGTACATATGTGTAGAATACACAGCACTGCGTTGCCATTTTTATATTTCTGTACCCCGGGCGCTACATTCATCAGCATCACATGGCTGCCGGAGCGCAAATAAAGCAGCAGCTCATTGAACGTTAATAATACGGTGCATACGTATGCGAATGAGGATGAATATGAATAGACAGTACCTCCTTGGCTGCATCATATTCGATGCTGGAATCTGGAACAATTGTCGTCGAGTTTTCACGCGATCCAGAGTCCACGTGCGTCACGGAGGCAGACGGAGGAGGATGGGGAACGCCTAAGATTGTGATGTTCTCAAAATGTAGGTTGTTGGGATCCCTGTAGCCAGCATGCATCACCTGCATGGTCAGTACCCCCTGTGAAGCAGAAAAACCAGAGCGTGATTGGTGTCAAGCCAAGTCCTCCAGCCATTACTGGACAAAACGCCCACTGCACACACAAACTCCAGCAACCGTTTTCGCTGTTATGCCTGGAAACTTGACACCCGTCATCTTGAGCAGAATAACTATCATCAGTCACCAGGAATGTACTCGTTTTGAACTTTGAATTTGATTAGATGGAGAGTAAGGGCTGGATTGACAAGAAAACAGTTGTGCAAGGGAGACTTACATAGAGAACTGTGAATTTGTAGTGGATGTAGTTGCCTTTTTTAAGCGTGTCTGTGAAAAAGAAAAAAAAATAGAACAGATGTTGGAATTTTTCACAGTGATTTGACAGAGCCGGCGTTCTGTCACACCGAGTGACTGACCTTCATTTATTCATCTGCGTGAGCAGAATGTTTAAACAGTTCTGGTATGAGCATTTTCATTTTGTAAGTTGCGTATCGCTAATGGAAAAGCGGGTTCCATTTATCAATCAAAGTAAAACAGTCAAGTGTCACCGAAATAGTCATTGACCTTTATATGAGTGAGTACACGTTACCATCATCCTTTCAATACATATTGTAAGATTTGGATTTTCTCAGCGACTCACCGGGTCAGTCGATAGCTCAAGTATGAATAAAACGATACACAAATGCGCTGAAAGCTGACGGAAAATGCCTGACGAATGGTAAAGTGACATTAAGTGGTTGGCCGTGCTCATATTTGGAGCAACGTGAACACGATTTGAGTAACATTACCTCTGGATTCTCCATCATCCCAGAATAACTCCCCAGCGGCTTGGGCTCGGTCGTCGAGAGCAATGATCAGACCCATTGGATTGCGTCGACTGTACATCAAAATAGGACGGAAAAAACTTTCACATTCATTATTGAACACGCAATAGAGTCTCGAGACATTCCATTCCATCTTTATATTGCATTGCAAACAAACATGCATACATTTTTACCGTTAAATCCGTCGTATCTAAATATAGAAGACGTTTTGGATATGTCCTCTTTTTGTTGTTAACATTCCAATGCAAGATGTGTCAGATGAATAATTCAGATTTGTGGGCAACCAGAGGGTCTTGCCAAGCCGTCAGATGATGAAAATTGATTAAAAGGCACCCCCATGTTAGTATGTATAGCATATTGTCTGGATCCTTTTTTTCCCTCCAGTTTTAGGCATAAACGATGGAGTCGTTTTTTTCGCATCTTATGCAAGTGTCACCAAGGGAACAGGGTGATTAGTGCACGCCAGATCTCCCTCTCCCAGCAGCATCTCCCGGCATTCCCAAGAGAGATGATCTGGATATGATGTTCAGGTTTGCCACGGGTGTTCTTTGAGTTCGACATCATGGAGCGCTCAATGCGACTGATTGACCCCTAATTGTATGGCAATGTCACCTTTTCCCAATCTCAAAGACTGACAAATGTTCATTGGTCTTTCCGGGACAACCAACATGATCAAAATCGTCCGATGCCTGGGCAATTTGTAGTTACACTTTGGGCCTTGCCGAGAATTTGTAATTGACAATCTCAGGGCTAGAGATGAGGCTTCTCCAAGCTTCATCTTTTCTACTCCCTGATGAATTCTTCAATCAAGATAAGCAGCTTTCTCTTGGTTTAAGACGTGGACCCCAATTGCCCTTATTGGGCATGGGGGCTCTCAAGACCGCCCACAGACACACCGCATGGGGCTTTTGCTTCAATTTGAAGTGTTTTTCGGAGTCTGTACCTGTACGTGGTGGTGACAGCTGGTTTCTGCGTGGGGAGAACTGCGCCACCTCTTATGTGTAAACCAAGCTTGTCACCCGGTAGATGCAGCTGAATGTTTTGTCTGCGCACTGCCAACGGCTTCATCTGATTTATAAAACAAGAGAATGCGTTAGATACGGATTGTCTTAAAGCCGATCTGAACTTCCATACTACCAGGACACTCGATAATTTTTCTTTGCATACAAATGTCGCCTCCTTTTATTAAAAAGCTTTTTGAAGAGTCCTCTTCAGTTGCTCTCACTCTCTCGTTGCTGCCGAGGCCTGGATAGTGCACACTTCATTTCTGATCTCCTGAGGCCTGAACTTTTATAGCAGGCCAAAACAATTTAAAAGGATCTTCTCTCAATCTCATTTTATTCACCGCCCTATTCTCGGTTCTCTTCTCCTCTCATGTGATGCTCTAATTTTCTTTTTGCTGTGTTCCCACTGAGGTGTGTGCCATTTTAGGCAGTGCAGTGCTATGGCTGTGCGTGTGTGTGTGTGTCTCGGCAGTTGGCTTATCCACACTGACAAAAAAAAAAGTCCTTGGAATGTTCGCAATTCAAACATAAAGATTATTGCCCGTGATTGAAATGTGGTAAACTGTTCAATCAACGTAGAACCTGATCAAATCAAGTACTCCCCCCCTCCCATCCCTTCTCTTCTTTTTCCACTCATATTGTGGCTTCTCATTTCACTTCATGTATATCATTTTCTCTTTTAGTATGGCACTCCTAACTAGATAACCACAAGGGGATCAGGTCAAAGAAACCAGCAATGACATGTGCAACAACATCTAATCATCCATCAGGTCAGGCGGCCACTTTACAATTCCAAAATAACATCTCAGAGGGACTCAACGCTTCTTTTATCTCTGTGGGAAAGACGGTCTCGCCATTCTCCTCGGCACCCCAACTACCGCTCTATCATTGTCTCCAGTCTTACGCCGTCTTATCTCTTGTCTCCCAATCAATGACAAACAACTTCAAACATGGACGTCCACGTGTTTGTGGTGTCTGCTAATGCCTCTAATACTCATAAAGCCCATCTGCAATCATTCTCTCGAGCACTACATTTACCATTTCATTGCACCTGTAGAATTTCCCGCACTACAAATTAATCCAGGAGTGATGCAGCAGCAAAGAATCCAGTTTAGCCTATTCGTGATCCCTTTCCCCCGTCGAGACAGCTTATGATATTTAGTCTTTGTTAAGGCTGTATCAAGGAGATGCTAATTTAGCTCCATTGACATTTGTGAATCGCTTGTTTTTTTGACCTGGATTACACCATACCGGATGATCATGTCTTCACAGAGGCTTAAATCGTGTAATTGCTGTGCCCGTCCGTCTACATACAGGGTATTCCAAATGAGTACGCTTATGTATCTAAAAATAATAAACACACGTTTGAATATTTCGATTGCTTTTCTCCTGTCTCTTTCCATCACTGATATCAATCTCAGTCAGATTTCATTTTTAGTTTCCAAGATGAGCCTAATAATAAATACCGGAGGCTTGTTTTTCTTATGGTCAGGCAATTCACAGTTTTTATGTATACTGTGGAATAAAACAATAGCTATTAGAGGAAATGTTAAGTGAGGCAAATTAACCATAATTAAGAAAGTAGCTGTTTAAAAAAAAAAAAAATCACTGGTGAACACCAATCAGAATTTGTAGCAGCTGATGTCTTTGAAGTATCTCGATGGAGGATCTTCCAAAGGCTTGCAGTCATACATGAAGCGGTATTTTGGCCACCCTTTAAACAATCTAACAGGGGAAAACTTTTGCAGTGGGATCATAAGCAAATACAAAATTAAACATTTATTGCTCTATGAATCAAGGTGTGTATATTTTTAAGAGCGTGATGATTGATGCATTAGATTACATTCATTCAAATTACATTACAATAATTCTAGTAAATAATCTCTCCAAAAAATTATGTTGAATTAATTTGGTCATGGGAAAGGTGAGGTAGTGTACAGTAGAAATTGTATTTTAAAATGTCTTACCGTCTCGTAGTCATACCACAATGCATCCGGGATATATGCATTCAACATAACCACACCCTGGAAAAAAAAAAGATAGTTGTCATGCATAAGCAAATTTCAGTATCAACCTTGATCTATTTTCATTTTTTCTTCTATTCACAGTTTCGGGGTCTGAATTACAGAGTGCAAAGAGTAATTCCTTCATCTTAAACTTGCTGCCTGTCTGCTGAAGTACACCACAAGGAAATCATTTTCAAAATGTTCACATCCTGAGACATAATTATCTCAGATAAGTCGTTTTAAACATTTTGTTCTGTGACTTCCACACAGCTTCTTGTGACATTTCAGTCTGCAGCGCTACGATGCAACTCGTGATGGGAAAGACCACATCAAGTGACAACTGTCGCCAATTTTTTGATGGCTCAAGATGGCCGACAGTCAAGAGCAATCAATAGAAGAGCACCAGGCCTTTGATAGCGTTGTCAGATCATGGCTCTTACTGACAGAGAGGAAGGCAGTACACAGAGAGCATTGAATGAAGGAGCCACCCCAACCCACCAAATTATTAATAACAGGAGGTCAGTGGTGTTGAGTCACTGTGCCCATCAAAAGCATGTCATGTGTCATCTTTTGAGCAGCATGTTGGATGTAGTTTTTTTTTCACTGAAGACCAGACAATAAAAAGATGATGCTACATTATACAGTAAATTATAATAATAATATAATAATAATATAATAATGATATAATAATAATAATATAACAATATAATAATAGTAAATTGTACCCAATTTAATTTTATAGTGCCATAACAAAACAATAACCACATAAAAGAGATGATAAGCGAGGAACCATATTCATGTAGGCATAAACACATTTGAAAGAAGTATTGTCATGTGCAATTATTATTACATGTATTTGTTACAAGACAACACACAGCATCTATTGCATTGGACTGCAATATCGATGCTTGAATTTCTAACATTTGCAATGAGTGGAGGGGCAACGCTTATGAAAGATGAACATTTAATCCAGGTCACAAGGTTTCCTGGTCGCCTTGCTTACATTCCCAAAATAAGCAACCACAAGGTAGACCTCAATTAATTTTTTGTCTAAATTAACAGTGGTAAGGAATAAAAACTGAAGTGGAAAATAATGGCGTGGCCGGTGACCAGAGGGGGTGATGGGAAGCAAGTCAATAGATCAACCCACAAAGTTACTGCAAGGTTACTGCAGCTACTGATCTGAAGGGTGGTGCTCGAGCATCATTAGAGCAATGAGCAGGCAGATGGACGGAATGATGAACGAAGGAAGACAGTGAATTCAAGTTAATGTAGGATAGAAAATGAAGGGTTAACAGAAAAGAGTGGGGATTAGAGCTTTCATTACTTCGTCCTCAGTACCCTACCGACACCCAATACTTTGTTACAACCTTTTGCATTTGCAGCCTCACTGATCGAAAAACAGTTTAGTGGCTGAGCCCCTGACAGGTGTAAAATACACCGGCCCATTACGATGACGCCCCGCAGAGAGATAAAGGAGAGGATCCTCTGTCACTGTAAATTTTTGCAGTCGCTGCCTATTATTACTTCAACATTTGAAGACAGCGGCTGGGACGGCGCAGCACTTTCGAATACGAATTTAAATAACATGAATATAACAACTATTGTGATCCATGCATTTTAAAATGTTGCAGCAGAATGCTAAAACATCAAGAGCCCCCTGAAACTGAACGTGTCTGCAATAAAAGCACTCTGTCATCCTGGATGGCATCTATGAGGGCTAGTTTCAAAAGCATTGTTCCTGTACCATGTGTGCCACAAATGATGTTCCTCCCTCAAAAATGTGTCTCGAATTGTCAAGTCCATATAAATGAACACTCACAGTAGGAGCATAATATACACGTTTGATAATGTGGGGAAAGAAAAACTTAAACACAATAAGAATGCTTTTCTTCATTCATGAACTTAGAATAAATAAAACCTCTTGTATTGCTCAATGTTAACAAAGGCAACTTGATTGACCAACAACCAGTTCTGGGTGTGTGTACAACTGTACTTCTTTTCCCTTGATGTTCCAAGTGTCCTTTTGACCCCCCACATGCCCCCAAAAAAATCCACCCGTTTAGCAATAGTAGATCAACAACGAGTGAAAATGTGAATATTTCAGTTTGTGCGCCCTTAAATTTTCTACTTCCACCCCTAAAATGATAAGTTTAGGGTTATTAGCATTCGACTAAAAAAAGTTGTCTGGAGCCCTGATTTTTATATGGCAGATTTGTCAAGTGTCATTGTGTTTATGTGAAGTGAAATCCATAACGACAATAGATAGATAGATAGATAGATAGATAGATAGATAGATAGATAGATAGATAGATAGATAGATAGATAGATAGATAGATAGATAGATAGATAGATAGATAGATAGATAGATAGATAGATAGATAGATAGATAGATAGATAGAATATTTCTGCGACCACACCAATTGAAATAACTTGATACACCTTTGAATCCAATTCACTTTCCACCAATCCATAATTAACAAGGGGCAATGCTAAAGTGCTCATTAATCAGGCCACTTTGACACGACCGCAATCTATGCACATACAGATGCCCGTACAGCGCAGCGCCGTACAGGAAACTTACCACTTGCACATTACTCCGCGCACTCGCGCACACGCACTTCCATCTACACTTCTAATCTGCTTGTAATGAGGTCAGTGCTCTCATTAGAGCTGAGAGAAAAGAGGGAGAGTATGAAAGAGGAAGAAAGAGGGATGAGTGGAGGGGAGGGCAACAAAGCAAATCCCGTGTCATGTTTTCCCAGTGGAGGTCAATGTGTGTGTGTGTGTGTGTGTGTGTGAGAGAGAGAGAGAGAGAGAGAGAGAGAGAGAGAGAGAGAGAGAGAGAGAGAGAGAGAGATAGAGATGAGCTGGTCATCCAATCTGTATGGCACATATGGCATTAAAAATGTCTCATTTGAAGTGTCCGGGTCTCAAGGGTTCAGAGGTTGTCGTGAACGGTCCAAGGACACGTGTGGTTGCGCAATTGTTTGTTGAGTGTGTTGACTAACCGGGTCCAGCACAGGAGTGATGAGCAGGTGTTTCCCCCAGAGAAACTGACGATCCACACCCCAGGTGGCACTGTCAGAGTAAAACCTTAGAAGCAACAGTGAACAATGAAATATCAGTAACGCGGCAAATTGCACGGAGAGATTCTGCAACAGAACGCTGTGAAATTCTATGAAGATATGTGCCAGTCCCTGAACTAAAAAATTATGTTTTCCTAAGAACTGGATGTACAAGGATGGTGGAAAAATTAAAAAAATAGTAGAAGAACGTGTTTAAAACAAATAGGGGTGAGAGGAGGGGGGTGGGGCGAAATGCACAACTGAAAAATGAAGAGGTGATATATCGTGACTGCATTTGTATTTTTGAAATGAATGCATACATTAATATAAATACACAAATTCTTCCGAATGAAACATTGCACATTTCCTGGAAGTCCCATTTGTGTGTTGTGGGAGTCACAATCTTCAAAATGACTTACTCATGCATGAGGGGACGCACTACGGTCTCCCCCGTGGTGCTGGCTTTGAAGAAAAGTGTGTAGAGGTACGGCAGCAGTGTGTAACGAATCCTCAGGTAGTGTTTGGAGCTCTCCACCAGAGCCGAGCCTGGCCCATATGCTGCTGGATCCTGAGGCTGCAGACAACATCAATTACTCAAACTGGATTTGATGAGCGAGGACCTCACTTCCCCTCTGATTTGTTTTAGGGGAAGCACATGCACGTGTACCTACAAGTCAGCCTCGCTAGTTGCGCAACATTTCTCACATTTACAAACGACACGGCTTGTTTTCATTTGCTGAAATGTTGGGGTGTAAAAAAAGAGTGGTGATCAGTTGACAGCTCCGCCCCTCTCTTCACCCGAGTGTCCAAAACATGCGGCCGCAAATCCGATGATACAACCACAAAGTCAATCATCCGCCAAGGATGTCCTGGTGCCAAGTGCACATATGGACACCCTTATGTTTGAACAAATGATTTCCAAATTCAACGATCTCCTCTGTGAATGAATAATTGGTTGTTTGTAGGGATAAAAATATTGTCAATCAATTTGCCAACCCCTTCCACTATTTCTGTCCCGAGTACTTAATTCTCTTCTAAAAGAAAACATTTAATTCTGTGTGATATACAGTATACATGTCAAATGGATATTTTAATAAAACAAGAAAAGTGCAAACATGACTCAAGAGCACTCTACCCTGTAGCCCTGGGCATTGTGGTTGCGGCTGAACGGATAGAAAGCTCCCACTTGCATCCAGCGACGGCATAATTCTTCACTTGAGTCATCAAAAAATCCACAGATGTCAGCTCCAATCTGAAACGTATGAACGCATTAAATGTCAAATCTTTATTCTTGATTAGTCTCGCTGTCTTCCTGTGATAAAACAGCATCCGTAATGTTATGGTTAGGGCCAGAGGTATTTGGACATAGTCCATCACGACGAAGTGGACATAAAACCGTCACCTACTTCTTGGCATTGGCCATCAAGGTGCCTCAATTTTGAATGATTTGCCAAAATAATAACCGCCTTATTTAATACTTCAGAGAATGCAGGCAGACCGGTAACTAAGAATAACTTTCATCTCAGTATGCAGAATCACGAAAGCACACAATAAAATAAAAATAAGAGAAATCTTTAGTGGGCGTTTCATTGCAAATCATTTCTGGTTGTGCAAACTCAGTCAGAACTGCACCGCATTGTGTCTCTTGGTATCAGCTCAGCTCTTGACAGACAGTATATGAGGACTGTGATCTTTATTCGCATTGATTACACAATGCAAGTCTAAGAAAAATACTTTCAAAGGCCACTTTGAGACTGTTTGAGTTCTTTTTTTTTTTTTTTTACTATCGGCCAGATTTTACAATAAACCCACTTGGTGGAATCGATCCTAAATCCATTCTCTCGCTATTTTCCTTTCTGTCTACAAAGTATGTTAACAACATGTATCGTGTGTATACATACATAACACAGTCATACCTTGATGGCATATTGAAGACTGCGTTAACTTTGTGTGTGTTTCACCAGACCCATCACCACAGGTGGTCCATAGAAATCCATGCCCACCCACCAAGATTCCTTTAACCCTTACGAATGCACCTTCTTGATGATTTTTGCAAAGATTGGCACGATCAGATGCAATTTTTGATCTCAGCGCAACATGACTTCAACTGCATTGAAATGTCTTCCACTACCGCAGTTTTGCCCTGGAAAATGCTGAAATGCTTGACAAGGTTCTCTCCATGGTGGGCCCCACCACTTGTTTTCTGGACCCTATACCAACCTCGCTTGATGGACTGTTCTGAGAAGAGCTTCTCAACATTATAAATGTCTCTCTTCAGACGGGCACCTTCCCTACTGCCTTCGAAAAACTTTGCCAACCAGGTGGTATCCGGTCATCGTATCCGATGTCAACTCGCACTTAAACAATCATAATAGCATGTTGATCTTGAGTGAAAGTTCAGAACTCACATAAGGAATTCCAAATAGACCGAATTCTAGCATGCCAGGAATTGCCCATTTGATGTCGTTCCAGTTGGCAGCATTGTCCCCCAGCCAATGACCTGAATATTTCCCCACACCTGGAAAGGACGAGCGGGTCAGCATCAGACTACGGTTGCCACCAAACACATGCTGCAGAGCCCTGAGGTTAACAGAGAGAAAAAGCATAGAGGTCAAAGATAATGGCTAATGAAATAAGACATTTAGGACAGGTGGTGCGGTTGCATACACAGCCAGAGATTGTCAATGTTCACACAAAGGTATCTACATCATGTTTTTCTCTTGAAGGAAGTCAAAGCAGAATTGTTTTACTCAAAGATTCAGAATGCTGATGACGTAACAGGACAATTGTTTCATTCAGCGGTTTTCTGCTTTCACCAAGCCAAATACGGAAAAACTGTTGATGATGTTGAGAAACTGATTCGAATGATTTTCATCCGTCCTCACGAGGCTGCGATTTGGACATTCTGCTGCCCATTGTTGTCGATGTCAAGCCAGAAGGCAAAGTATTGCTCTCATTCATTTTCAACGATAATCAGTACCCCATCAAAACATACATTCAACTATTTTTGTAATTCGACGGTGTATTTTGATGCAAATTCCTCATCGCTCTCAAGGGATGTCAGACAGTTGGCTTCCAAAGCACCAATTGGCAAAATACAAACATTGATTCTGCACTCACTTTTCAGTCGCCAGCACCATGGAGTAGCCATAGAGACTGTGAACATCATAGTGGTTCCCCCAGGCTTGCTTGGCATCCATACACAGAGTCTTACTATACATCACCTCATCCTGAATCTCTGTTGGAGGGAGAGATGATAGCGGTGATGGACAGGAATGGATTCAAATGGTGAGCCTGTTTACATGATCATACCAATCTACTAACTGAGAGTGATGGCCCAAAATGTTGTGGGGTTTTTTCAGTACATGATTTCAGTCCATTATTAATTTTTTGTACATTCGTCATGACACAAAACTCAAATCTCCTGTTATTTTCTGTTAATTTTCTTGTCTTGTTGAACATGGAATTAATTTGAGATACCTAGACAACCATTAAATTGTTCATTTGAGTCACTTGAGTAACTATTATTGTTCCGACTACCGGGAAGACATGGCCAGCCAGTATAAGAACAATGAAGATTTTATCTTGTCCTTTGCAAATCTGGCTGTTTGTACACCGCTTCCACATGACCCATGCAAATGTGAAGCATGAATCAATCATTTTAACGGGTACACAGGGCAGACAAGAAAAAAAGTCAGTGTATTGGGGATTCATGTCAGTGTGTTGATCAGATTTTGCATAAAATGGTCGTTACCCTATACAGCACACCACATTACATTGTTTACACGATCACTTGAGTAATCGGATGTAACGGGTGAAAACGACTCAGGAGACAGGCTCTTGAAATTCTGAAATGCAGTACATTGCTGTACTGTATAGACATTGGATGGGTGGATGGGAGAATGTCCCTTACTTGGTGTGTAGGGAGGATAGTTCAAGTTGTTGTCAGCACAGCCCTTAGTTGATCCTTTCTTGAAGTTTGACACTTCATTCATGTCCTGCAACGGGATGAGTCACACTGATGAATCGCTCTACCTTTTAACCAATGCAGTTGCAAAAAAATAAGATCCATGTTTGTGGATGACAAAAAAAAAAATCCTAAATAGTTTTCCCGTATTGGGAGCACGTGCTTTGACCTTGACAAGAAAGTAAGCTTCATGCAAATTATTTTCAGTGTTTAATTACCTTAATTTTAAATTGCTTTTAACATTCAATTACTCAATGCAGAATTTACAAACTCACTATCCAGAGTGCATCATGTTTAATCTCCTGGGAGAATCTCTTATACTCATCAGTCCACCAGTCAATGCAGTTTTGGCTGGTGTAGTCTGGAAATACGGTCTCTCCTGGCCAAACCTGGAAAGGACAGAGAGAGTGTCGAGTAAACAGCAACAGTCTTACAAACAAGAGTGGGAAAACAGCATAAGGACTCTCAAAATGGTTTAAAAAAATGATATGGTAGAACCTGAGAAAGAACAATGTTGAGAGGAAAAATCGATAAAGTATTAGAGCTCTGGAGATGTGACCATGTGATCTGAGTCATTCTGTATGTCATATCAGGGAAAATGATCCAATAGGAATGAAAGCGATTCTACTTCTTGGTCTCGGTGCGTAATTGATGCGAGATAAATTTCCATGCGGACAGAGGGAATCTCAAGGTTGCTTCACTTCACCCTGACTTACTTCACCGCTAAAGTAAGTCGTTAGAAGCCTTGAATCGTACCATTAAATATGGCCTGGCCAGCACGCGCGTGCGCGCACACACACACACACACACACACACACACACACACACACACACACACACACACACACGCCGCATTTTACTTTTCGGGCAGATGTTTCTGGCAGGTGGTCAGAACTGCAAGGTTGTTTGGCGCTCGCGACTTTTTTCAAATCTGTGCTTCCTCCCTTTTCCTGTATTTTTTTTCCCAACCAAATCTGTTCGCTTTTGTAGCTCCATCCCATCTGCGTGCTTTTCTACTCCTTGTCTATAGTGCTATAATATTACAAGTTTAAAGAGGGGTATTTTTTTTTCTGGGGTGTTGCAGGTGAGGAGGGTTACAAAGTAGAATGAAGTTGCACTTTTAATGAGTGAATGTTAACTCTCCCACACAAACCGAAGTGCAATAGAAGTCTACAGTAAGTGCGTGTCATACAAAGAATTAAAACTTGCTATTAGTGTACTCATTTATTATCGGAGTTCCCATGCAACAATGCTTTGACTCACTTTGTAGGGGCTCAGATGCACATTTTTTTTTCCTATGTTTGAAATCAAACCTCACACTTGGGGCTTCAACCTCCACGCAGCTCTGCCCTTAGTAAGCATGTTTTAATCGAAATACTTGCATTGGCACATTGGCACACCGAACAGTCAGAGATGGACCGGTGGTGAGGGTGAGACGTGGTTCATTTGCATGAGATGCATGAGATGCAAATGAACCTGAGTAATAACTGAGTAATAACTAAGTAAAAAAAAAAGGTGATTTGATGATAAAAAAAATCTTTGTAGAAATCATTTATAATTTCTGAAACAATGCAGTTTTTCAAAATCAAATGATTACCGAATTAGGACACACATTTGAATGAAAATAAACAAGAGTCTCTAATAATCACATTTTTAATAACACTTGAAAATCATGAACTAACAACAGCTATGTCATTAAAGAACTAGAGGGACAGTTTTTCAGTGTTTTCTTGCTCTCTCTCTCTCTCTCTCTCTCTCTCTCTCTCTCTCTCTCTCTCTCTCTCTCCCCTCTCTCGCTCTACGCTTAATCTGCGTTGCAGTAATGCAGAACATTTTAAGATTAAATCCTAATGTGGAATCAATGCATATGTTTGACCTGTTGTAAGCAGCATGAAAAGGCGATTAGCAGTGGGACTGGACCTAATCGTGTGCATAATCAAAACAAGGCAGTAAAACCATAAGAGCAACAGAAGTTTATCCCTCACACATCTCCCCTTCACAGCGGGTATGAGCCTTTTAAAAACAAGCTGTGCGGGGGGAATGGGTAGAAAATAGCACACCGGGGGTTTGAACTTCCATTAGGGCGTGTTATGGTTTGATGGAAATTAGGACAAACTAGTCACCCAGACATCAGTGTACACACTAATACACTTGCTTAGTCGACGAGCTACTAAAAGGCTCGCAACAAACCACTATCATGGCCCATCTGTCAATCCATCATCTATTAAACTATAGTAGAGCAACAGAGGAAAGGGTTATGTGGCGTTCGACATACAGAATGACTCAGATCACATGGTTTTGGCTGAAGAAAGGACATTTTAAACCAACAGAGGAAAGCACTTGGCCAACGTATCGCCTTGTGAACTGTTGTGAATTCACAGTCAAATTTTTAGAGCGCTTGCATGTTTGGGTTTTAAAAGAATAACTCCTTATCCTAACACCTTAACGAATAAATATCGCATTTCTTGGTCATTGCTAGCAGAATTAAGCAAATTCAAGTGCAAAAATATATATTTTTTCTCTTTTAATAATTGAAATTGAAACGGCACAGTCCCGTGTGTTTATTTTGTCATTTTCCGCGTGCCAAACACGGTTTTTGTTGACGCTGACCTAATTTTGGTTTATGACACAATTTTATCTGGCACTCTCACTGCTATCGACAGCCTCTTTCTTGTCAGAGTGCATTACAAGCCGCTGATTGCAAAACCCGCAGTTTCCCACAAAGCGGTTGCGCAAACTCTTAGAGAAGGCGTGTCACGTTCCTTTCATTCTGCGACCACTTCAAGCTCGGCGAAGGCCAACGTCCGCACTTTTTATACGACTTCCGTCGAAATTGTCAAGTGAATTCGAAACTACAATCAACGGAGATCCCATATTAACTGTGATGCTGATTGCAATGTGCATAATTGCAATTTTGTAATTAACTCGTACAGTGTGATATTAATCTCCACTCTTGTCTAATCTTGTGTACCTTGATTTTGCATACAGAACATAAATTACACATTTCATTTGGACAAATGGCTAATTCCAAGCACTCTTGAAGCAGTCGGTATTGAACAGAGATATGAACATCATGACTGGCCCGCAACCTGTATTGTTTAGTGTGTATGCATATCTTCATCTCACCTCTCCCAATAAAGGAGTCTGGCCATCTTTTTCAGTGACCCAGGCTTTCTTTTCCGTCCCACGGTCAAAGGACTCATATGGCAGACCCCCGACTCTTTTGCTGGTGGCAATAGCCGGATCCTAGTGCACACAGACATACTGTCGATCCATGAAGGGGGAAACTGCATTCATCAACTCACAAAACTGCATCATTTGGTTATCGAGTTGTGTTCTTCAATGACTTGACTCAACAAAAAGCAACATCAAATTTGTTGTTTGTGTTGAAAAAAAATATGCAATGTTATTATGAAAGTATCTTCTTTTCAAATGTACTCCATCCTCTTTATGCGAGATGAAATAGACAATATGCTTCATTGACGCTGGGGTGTTTCCTACCAGGATGAGGATGTACTTCTGTCCCTTTTCGTGAAGGTAGTCGGCAAACTGGGGCAGCTCACTGAACTTGACTTTATCATAAGTGAAGTCTTTCTTCTCCTCCATGTAGTCAATGTCAGTATACTGAATGTCCTGCGTGAGGTTGTTACAGACAAAACACATGCAATTCTTTAAACGCAATCTTCGGGACGAGACAACCAACCGCAGGATATGATGTGTAAGGAAATCATTTGGTTTGATGTCAGTGTTCGCTGAGAGGGTGAGAAAAGTGCACAATGGCTCACTCACGCAGCTTAGAGGGAACGTTGGTCCAGACTGACGAGAAATCCGTGAATAAATAACCTCACTTTGGCATAATGCAGAGAATGCAGAGCATTCAGTGGTTATTTCAATACATCCATCATTCATTCATCCATCCATTAGGGGATAGGCGGGGCCTTCCCTGGACTGGTCCCAGTCAATATCAATATGAACTCATTATTCAGTTCTATTTCAGAAGAAAACCTTGAACACCTTGTTCATCCTGACTCCTCTTTCACTTGCAGTCACTTTTAATGCAATAGTTTTTCTCTAAACGGTCATAAATTGTCTCCCTTGACAGAAGAGGAAGCAGCTGCATGCTGCAATCTTTGGATACGCAGTATATGAAAGATTGAACGTAATCAGTGATGTATTTTATTGTACTTACCCAATCAGATAAGGCGGCGTGGCCTTGATTGGCGACGATACCGTGAGATCAAACACCGATGTTGTGATAGCATTTTATGATGATATGAAGTATAAGGGTATAGGTTAGGAGTTTACCTTATCAATTAATTTAAAAAGGGGTGTCAAGTTTCAGTTCTTGTATGCAGAGCAACTTCTGCCCCACATGGTGAAAAAAAACACATTTCTAAGAAAATGTCTTTACATAACTGGCGAGAGGGCCGGAGTAGGTTTCACACTTTGATCGGGATGAATGCGATAATGAAAGGAACTTCTTCGATTGATGTTTGATCAGCATTGACATTCACTTCAAGTTGAAAAACGCCGCTCTCACATTTGAACTTGAAAAGAGCGCAGCAGAAGCTGCATCAGCGGGCAGAAAGCTGAACAACCCCGTTTAAGCGAAAGGCCATGACTATCGCTCAGACTGTCTATTCAACTGCCGCTTCCACCTCCGCATCGTGCCTCCACGGTGTAACATGCCAGGCCCATGCAACCATACAGTCCTGTGTAAACTGTTCAAGAATAACAGGTCGCAAAAGTTGTTGATACCATTCACTGAAAGATTTTCTCCTGTGCTCCTCAAGAAACCCTCGGTAGCGCACATTCTTACACATGATGATTTGACAACGTAACAGGCTGTACGTTTTATTGATCTGTTCCTATTTTTATCCTCTTCTTTGTGAAGAAAATCAGTACTGGAAAAAAAAAATCTAAGAAAGGCAGTAATCCTAATGCATGAACGCGCCAGTCATATACGGATTGATTTTTTTTTTTTTTTAATGTCTTTATCGTGATGTTGAGCAAAATATAAAATAAATGCTACGGGAGTTCATTACCAAGCAGCAGAGTCCAACACATATCATTGCCAACTGCATATAACTTTGTGGAGTTGCTTGCAGGGAAGAAGAATTCATTCATATTAGTGTTATTACAGACAATATAGTCGGAATGTGAGAGAAGTCACAAAACCCGAAGAAAAGCAACGCAATCACAGAGACAACATGCAAATCACTCCCAGGAAACAAAACAATCTTACATAGGGGAGGTCCACTGCACGATTCCTTTCCACTGTTTTCTTGACCTCACTCAAGCTCCCATAGTCCCACCTGGAAAGCTGGAATCCCAGTGACCAGTAGGGCGGAATGACAGGCCTGCCAATCAGCTGAAAGCACAGTTGGTAAGGTCAAGTCGGTTGAGAAAATGTGTCTGGACCCATACAATAGACTCTTCATGGAAGTCATCCGTTGAAAGTCTGTCCCCGTTACAAACAAGTGTGCAAGTTATTTAATTTATTAAAATTATTGTTAAGTGTCAAAACTATTGACTACATTTGAACAAAATGCACTATAGTCTGTATTGCTAGAATTGTTTTTCTAGGTCTGTATCACCTCAAGAAACTCCTGCACCACTTGTTCCGGTGTATCTCCAAAGAGAATATAGAAGTCGAGGATTCCTCCAATTGTTCTGTATGTCACTGCAGGTGCAGGTTGCAATGTCACTTCTGAAAATAGACACCACACAGTAATGAAAGGCTTTAGTGGCGTCTTAAGCCTAACCTTAAATAGTCAAATTAGCTTTGGATGCGGGTAATATTTTGGACTCTGAAATAGCAAGATATATATATTTTTGATATTGCTCTGTTTGTTTTACCCATTGCGTTGCTGTTCATGAGGAAGACCCCAAATGACTTTCCACTCTCGTCTTCCAGAGAGAGGAAGAAAGGATAGTGTCCATAGAGATTGTGTGTTCCCTAGAGAAGGAGGTAATTATATTCGGCAAACACAGAAGAACAATATGTTACTCAGATGTATAAGCACCTGATTATTCTTCTCTCTGCTTCTTTGAATTCGATTTTTCACTTACTGAAGCTTCATTTAACGTAGAATAATTTTTCGCTTAGCTTCCTACATTTTCCAATTAGCTTGCCCAAGACATTCACCATATGTATGTCATCACTTAAAGGCAAAGGAATATTTCAAGAAGACTTTAGCAAAATAGCATTTACACATTCACTCAATGAAGAGATTTCAGCACCCGTTAGGAAAAGCATCTCTGGTAAAGATGGGCCAGGTTTTCCAGTTTGTGTCATGGCGATATTGCCTGTGTACATGCTCTCCCAGGCCATAAATATTATGGGATGGAAGCTTTGCAGACAGCTGAAGGAACTGGTCTGCAAACACCAATGGCCCCATCGTTGTGTCAAACCTAGATGTAATTAGTGACAAGTAGAAAATTGGAGGCAAATGTTAGAAAGTAAGGTTCGAATACAAGTGCACAATTGAGCCTAAACTCATAGCAACACATTGTAGAATGTAAACATTTTGAGACGACTGTGAATACTTGTAATGCTGCAACCATTTATGGTCACAATCACACCTATAAACTGTTTAGAGTGATCAATTCACCTGCCATGCATGTTTTTGGAATATGGGAGTACCCAAAGAAAACCCATGCAAACTTCACATCGGAAGGCTGGAGCTGGAATCTAAACCGTGACCTCTGCATTGTGAGGCGGACGTGCTTACCAGTCGACCACCGCTTCCAGACTTATGTCCTATTAAAGTGTGTGGTCTACCAAAGAGTGAAAACATGCTTTCAGACACCATGCGAACCTCCATTCGCTGCCAGAGCACTCCTTCAAACAAACCCTTCTGCTTTTGAATTGTGTAACGGGCATTTATGACCTAAATCATTGTGAAAAGGTTGTAACTGCTCCTGGACAAAACAAAAATGTCACACAAATGACAAGAGTTTTTCTCAGACAGTGGCGATATGCTTTTACTGCATACACAGCAAGATGTTTTGTTTGTAACTTGTGACTGACTGTCCACGAGAAAACAATGACGCGCTCTTACGTCCACAGACAATATAAAGAGAAAAATCATCAAAGAGCGGTGAGAACTCACAGGACTTTTTTGTTCTCCTTCCTGCGGACCAGCAGCCCAAAAGGTTTGTGTGTGAGCTCCAGTGTGTTGCTGATGGGACTGGTCGGGTGCTTGCTGAGGCTGTTAACGTGTTCATGGGGCACCTCAAACCTCTGCATGCGGGCGTCATATATCTAAGTACACCATAAAAATAAATCTGAGTTGATGCAGAATAAATTATCTGACAGTTTTCTTTGGCGGTCTTTCAATTGTGTGTATGTGTGTGTGTGTGTGTGTGTGTGGGTGTGGGTGTGGGTGTAAATGTGTGTACCTTAAAACGAAGTCGATTGCTTGATTGCATTTCAGCATGAAATGACAGTTCCTGTATATCTGCTCCAAACAAGGAAGGGGAGGGCATTCTCTTCAGATGTGCCTGTATGACTGCCATAAAAACACAATAAAAGCAAGGTCCAGGTTAAAGTACAGAGGAGATCATGACTAAATGTTTGACAAGTCATGTTAAAGCAAGAAATCAAAGACGGCGTAGATTTCGAAAAACAATAACAAACAAACAGCTAGAGAAGAACTTATGTTAATTATCCTACGTTCCCTCAACTGCATTGGCCATTTGTTTTCTGCAACTTCTCCAGCCCAAATTACACATGTTTGTATGATTAAAAGGTGTGAACATTTTTTTGTTCATGTGCCCTGCAATTGGCTGGCGACCAGTCAAGGGTGTGCCCCGCCTGTTGCCCTAAAGCTCACTGGGAAAGCTTTCAGCTCATCCGAGGCCAACCACAATAAAAATAAATAAAAATGGATGGAGTTGGGAATAAGTACTGTTTATAACGTGCAGCCACTTGTATGAGGAGAATAAACATTTTGCTCGCATAAGTTCCAATGCTGCCTATGACATTTTCCAGGTGAACTGTGGTAGACAATCACATGTTGAGTGTCTCTTGGTTTATTAATTTACCCATTTAATACAAATATCCTTCAGGGCCTTTCGAGGCCAAGAAAGTCAATATTTGATAGCCATAGAAATATTGAGCATTACCATGACATATTTTATATCACATTTGACATCTGATGCAGGGAGAAAAAAAAAAGATCTTTGTCAGCATATCATCCAGTTTTCTTTTCTGCCTTGATCCCTGGCCAAGACTTTTTACATTGGATTTCTGCTGACAAGGACGCCAGTATTTGAATACTGGATGTCAGGTATGATCAAATTACATCTTGGTCAGTGGTGTTCAAAGTAAGGTGCACCACATGACAGTAGAGTTACTACTGTAGTACATCCAACTCTATTGCTGAAAAGCTGTTTGTTTAAACTAAGAAACCGGTACCTAAGATCACTTCAAGCAAAATGAAACCGTGCAGGAAGTAGAAAAATCAGCATTTTGCAAATTCAAACAGGCTCTCTTAGAGGCTGCACATCATGTTTCACTGACAGAAATGCCCGAGGCAAAGTGAGTGATAGAGGAAAAAACAAGATGAGGGTAAGACAGACAGATTGCAGTCATACGTCCTTAGTTGGCCTCCAAACTAAGCTGAATAGGAAAGGAAAGAAGGTTGTCGGGAGATGAAAAACTGGTCAAAGTGGAAATTATTTCAGTTTGCAGTGTTTCCCACCCAAATTAAGGGTAATCAATCAATCAGTTACCTTTTTTTTTTACTTGATTAAGGAATATACAGTACAATCATGTTGGTTTCAAATATACAAAATTCTTATTGTTTTTAAAGTTTGATAAAAGAAGATAAACAGCAGGATCTTATGTGGGATGTGTTATGACAGTGATTGGCAACACAATTCAATGTTTAATTTCACCCTTTTTCCCTCCACAAGGATTTCAATGTCAGATCTTTCGACATTACAATCTTACCATAAGGATCCGGTTGCTCCACGGACTCAACGGTGTATCCATGGTTGGTGGAAAAGAAGCACCAAGGTACATTTCGCTCATCTAGGGGGCTCCAGCAACATCCACGCTGCTCGCATCCTTTCTGTGGAAGCAACATGACTGCAAGTGAGACAGTCCTCTTTTGGATCTTTATATGACTGCAATGACTTTTATTTGGATCCATGCGTGGCCCGTATTGAAATAAATTTAACACATAGATGGCCTTGAAAAAGACGACAAGGTCCACGCAGCAAATGACTAAAATCTGATTTTTAAAAGACCTCTTGTCCACTGAACATTTGTAGGAAACCAAACAATAAATCAACACAGTATGTCTGATTACCCTCTTACAGCACCCGCATACTAATGCCATGATTTTACTATCACGGGTAATCATTTTTTGTGTTTGAATAATCATCATAACCAGGTAAATAGATAATATCGATCAGTTGTAATATGAAAGAGAACCATGAAGGCAGTAAAGTACAGTGGTACTTCGGCTCACGAACGCTTTAGCTCACGAACTTTTCGCCTCACGAACATTAATTTCGCGAGCATTTAGTCTCAGCTGACGAACTAGTTTTCGGCGGACGAACCAAACCAAGCGGTCGAACAGCGCCCTGTGGCGGCGCGAGAAGCTGACGACGCCACGGCGCTCACTTCGTCATCCCCCTTTCTTTGAATGCGGACGTGTTTTGAGTTGATAGGCACTTTTGCTATTATGGGACCGAAAAAGACCCCACCACAGGCTAGTGTTAAGCCGAAGAAAACACTAAAGAAAATTACGATAGACCAGAATAAGGAGATAATTGAAAAACACGAACGAGGTGTGCGTTTGTGTGACTTAGCGTCCCAGTACCAGTACGCTAACACGCAACAGGTGTCAATTAAGAAGTTTTTAGTCAGCAAAAAGGATAAAGAATCTCCTTCTAAGAAGGTTGAGTTACCTACAGTCCTTACGGAAGGTGACTCTCCTTCCAAACCGTAACTCCCTCCCTCCCTCCTCCTCCCACTCCGTTCCATCAAGCCATCAACTACGATCACAAAGGTAAATAAAACGACTTTATTATAAAGTACAGTTTATTTCTTTAACTTCAATACAATTTATCATACATAAAATAAGGTATATTTTTGTGTAGTTTTAAGGCTTATTTAGTCGGAAATTATGTTTATGGGGACCTGGGAACGGATTATTCTCATTTTAATGGTTTCTTATGGGAAATAAATGTTCGGAAGACGAACTTTTCGGCGCACACACACTTTCTGGGAACCAATTAAGTTCGTGAGCCGAGGTATCACTGTATGTCGAAGTGTCCAAAGTCTCACCAACCCTCACGTATTGATTGTCACACGTACCTTGGAGGCTCCAGCATCAGGGAAACAGTCCACTCTTTCTGCAAGAGGAATATTTGGACACTGTGGAACAAATAGCTCTGTTGGCTCTGTCAAAAAAAGAATGGACATTTCCACGTGACAAACATACAGTATATAAATACTAAACATGATTACTGTAATTCGTGCTTTATAACCTGACAGAGTACAATAATAAATTAAGAACAGTCAACGATAAAAACAGACTCTGCAAAGTTTACAAACTGGTCACCTAAACGTTCTTCTGTGTTTATTCTAAATTCTACTCAGTATTTCATCTAGATTTATTCATGTATTTATTCTGTAAATAAACATTGTAATCATAATCCGTTCAAATAGTTGGTAATCTCATGCGGATTATAATATTTCAATATTTTCTGAACTGTAAGACTCAGAGCCCACAACACGCAGAGCACTTGTTCACTCAAATAAGTAGTTTCATAAATAGGTAGTTTGCAGAAGTGTACAGTCATAAGACATAGTTCCAATATTTTGGTTACCTCATTAGCGGCATGAAAAATTGTCAGTACTTGATATGCATTATTTCACTTATACATGGTTCTAAAATGTACCGGTAGTTCCGACTCCAACAACATATGCCATTGTGACATGATATTATACAGAGTATTTTCAAGGCACATTTTAAGAGGCCCTGGATTGGATTCTCTCATTGCCTGATTGTCCAGGTGTGCCTAATCTTGTGTCTCATGAAAGTAAACCCATGCACGTGTAAATTCACTTACCATCCCGAATGGCGCCAGGTTCGCCGGTAACAAAAAGAACGATTAGAGCAATTGCTATCACCAGCATCAATGCGAACAGGACCATTAAGGTCACCTCCAAAGTCGAGAATTGCCTTTTCCCCATCTAAAACACAAAAACCAAAGGCGTGCAAGATGAGTAATTACAAAGGTCAACAACTTAAGAACCAATTAATGTCACCATGATTCAAAAGGCAACTTCTCGAAGGTCAGTTCTAATTTCATGCTAAAGGAGGCCTAATGACAGGACGCTCACCAAGAAATAAAACCTCGACACACTCACATAACTGACATACATATAGGATAAGTGGACATTTTCCCTCTGAACAACCCGTAACCTTTAACGAAGCCATTTATGAAATGTTTAACTTCAGAGATAAGGAAAAGAGTTAAGTATTGAATATTTCTCTCCAATAGTTGCTTGTCGTTACTGAGACAAAGCACGGACCGTATTTTCCGCAGTACAGTATATGGCGCTTCGGAGTATAAGGCGTACCTTCAATGAATGGCCTACTTTAAAACAGTTTTGATATATAGGTATACCGAATTGCAAGGTGCATACAATAGAAGCTATAATAGTGGCTACGGTTGCATTATGCATACACTAGATGGCACTACACTAAAGGGAATACAATACAATACCGCTTTATTTATATAGAGCTTTCACAACCGCTGCAGCTGTAACAAAGCACTTTACAGAACATTTAAAATACCACATCCAAGAAATCAGAATATTAATCCATATATCAATATATATTAATTCACATATATATACAGTATATAATACGGATCGGATTAACAGGCACATTGTCGGCTTTTGAGAAAATTGAATGTTTTTAGCTACGTCCTATAGAGCGGAATATACAGTAATCATTCAACAGTTGGGCTGGATCCCAAAATGTCCCTGTAATCTGAGACATTCAGATTAATGATATTTTAAGCAACCAGTTCAGAATGTACCCTAATATTAGGGGATACATGAGTATGAACAAATTCTTGCAGGATTTATTGAAATCAGTGTTATTGAAATAAATCTGTTCCCTTATCATTGTGAGACATCATTGATATGATCAGTGTCTTCACTGATTGAATCCCATTAGGTATGACTCATATAAATGTGATTTTAGGTCATTTGTTATTTCAGAAGTGTGTATCAAAATGCTAGCCCTTCGCATTAACCAGTACCCAAGAAGTAGCTCTCATTTTCAAAAAGGTTGGTGACTCCCTACTCCAGCCCAACCGCTGTATTTCCACCTATCCTACTCGTAAACACCATCATTTTCCATTTAACCTGTTCACGGCATTGCCAGGGGTTAGGTCACCACCAAATCACAAATAATTTGTGAAAATAGAATTGAGTGGGAAATGATCCCATGCCAGCTGCAGTCAAGTCAGTTATGTGAACAACTATACCACTAATAGAAGTGCTGCTCAATTTATTTAATCAATTTTCTCTTCCTGGAATGATCAGACATCCAGGAGCTGTCTACATATTATCGCCAAATCTACAGAGAGGTTTCAGCAAGTCATTTCAAAGACATTCATCATGTCACTCAAGCCATTAAACTTGCCTCCAATTTACTATTGCAGACAGAAACAAGGTGAATGTCAAGCTGCCTTTGTGGCTTTGTGTCTTGCTTGAATTAGACATTTATTGCCATACTGTTTAATGTGCTGTGAAGCTCAAGCGAGGGCAAAGAAAGGGACGTATGCGCCCAGGCCCCTGTGTGATTCTGAGTCATATGCACATGATGCAACGACGAAAAGCGTTTGAAAACATTCCATGTAAGGAAGAGACGAGAAAAGAGTCGACGCAAATGTGCATGGGATATAAAACGCTGGTTCTCAACAGCAAAATCTTGCCAAGTCGAACCCAACGTTAAAAGAAAACGGACTGTTCAAAAATAACCTTTAAAACCGTGTGTGTATCACATTTTAATGACACATGCTTAGGCGACATGTTCAAAGTTTCTTTCAGGGTGCCTTACGAAGAAACTGAAGATGAACATCACAACTGCAAATACAAAATGCGTTTGCTGAACATTGGCATCTGGATGAATGAAAAGGCCTCTGTTTTTAACCCCTGTAACCTGACGAGCCCCCGCAAACTTTCACAACCTTTCCATGACACACCGAAAATGGCCTTCAGCCACCATCCTACCATCCTGACCAAAGGTATTTGCCAATGCCAGTGGTGTGCAAAGGGCGGGGCCAACCTTTTGTGTCATCCACAATGCCCTCTCCCAACCCTCCTGGTGGACGTAAATGTATTAGGTGCACATTCGGCTGTGAATCAATTAAAAAAGATTAATGTGGATGTTGAAGGTGCATCCTGCCGAGAAAGAGCGAAATACTTCGAGAATGGTCCGTCCACTCCAACCCCTGAGTATGATAATATTTCGGGTTATGTAAAACGGTTGTCATTTTGTTGGAAAAAACTCACTTTGTGTGCCTTCTACTGAAGTGATGAACAAAACGAAAACTACAGTCATCGCACAAACTTTGGCCTATGCCTATACAACCATTAGGAATGTTCTGAAGAAGAGAAAAGAGACCATTGGTGGACAAAGGAAGGGACAGATAGACCAATTGGAACTTTTGCAGATGGTAGAAACATGTTCAGTTTTGTAAAGAAAGACCCTGAAAAAAGAACCAATTTAAAGACAGATGCAACCGCGCGGATTGGGAGCTCCTTCATCATGCATGAAGAAAATGACGAAAGTGCACTGTCAAAGCAACAAAAAGAAATCAGACCTGAAAACCTCCTGACAATCGAGCGCTTTACCTTTTTAAACGGTAGAAAGGCGAAATCTCCCAAAATGCGCAACTCCAAGAGGCTGCCGTGCAATCCTAGAAAAGCATCCCAAAATAAAAATTGGGCTAGAATTAATGAAGTCATTGGTTGACAGGATTGATGTAGATATTGCAAGTAAAGGATTCATGTTAATCGATCAAGTCTAGTCATCTGTTTCCCTTAAAAAAAAGAGTAATCAGTCCTCTAAACTTCAGTCAGATTTACTGCAGTACACAAGTAATACATATATCATGGACATTATTGTCCAAAATAGACAGCGTAATGAAACATGTATTTCGGTGGCCGCAACAGGTTTTCACATTGTTGTATTATTCATTTTGCAGTTGCACCAAAAATGAATCCTACTAGCGCTGAGTTCTTTGTTGTGAATCATTCAGCAGCGGCACACGTGCGACAGTCTGACTATAATGAACATAATTCACTTCTTGTACGAACTAGTAAAGTAGATTAAGTATAAATGATTAATTCCTTGTTCTTAAAGAGAGAGAACGGCTGTAACTGTTGTCTTACCTTGGCTCTCTTCACTGTGTCCTGGGCAAAGTTCTCCTGCAAGTGCCTGAGCCGAAGCCAGACAGCACCTCATAAACCACATGAGCTATTATGGCTGTTGACACACACACACACACACACACACACACACACACACACACACACACACACACACACACACACACACACACACACACACACACACACACATGTGCGCACGCACACACACAAACACACACATGCACACACACACACAGACACACACACACACACACACACACAACCAGTTCAGGGTGTCCCCCGCCTACTTCCCGAAGACAGCTGAAATTGGCTCCAGCACGCCCGCCACCCTTGTGAGGATAAACCGATTAGAAAATGCATTGATGGGTTAAAATTGAACTTTGAGGAAATGTTTGAATTGGCCTTGGAGCTTTTCCGTCTTCTGTACCTGATGGACTTGCATGCATGTTATTTTTAATCCCTGTGTTACAATCACTCTACTGATACTCACTAGACACTTCAGAAGGCAGAAATGTTTCTAATATTATTACTGAACCAGACGAGGGTAGAATATTAAAAACGGCTCGCACTCTGATGCAGTCTAAATTTAAGCTCTGACACCCATATGCAAAGACGTAAGTAACACTTATCAAGTATCTTCCTGACCTGGAGTTGAGCTTTGCCAATCTGTGAAGTATTTCGGTGCCAACTGTTTTATGCATTAAGGTGTGAGTTTCATTGATATAAGACGGCGCACGAGGATTTGTTGGCTTGTTTAATGAACTCGGGGTCCCCATAGAGCTCCAACGTTGTTCATCTCTCCACAGCCTTTGTTTCCTGGCTTCCTTTGTTTCCTGGCTTCAATCTTTTTGCAGGGAAAAAAAAAAGAGATTACTGCCACTCCATTGTGACACGATCACAAAGACAGTCTTCATTTAGCAGCAACAAATATACAACACACTCATCTCCCTTCGTGTATTGTACGCCAGTTTAGGCAGTTGGGATCTGTTTTGGTCTTCTCTTTGCCAGGACAATATCTGATGAAACACAGTCTGCCTCGGATCGTATCATCATGATTTTGTTGCGTTGGTATTTAGGGTGCCAGACTAAAGTTAGACTTACTCGACTTACTTAGACTTACTAGTATGAGTGTATGAGTGTCTTGAGATTCCGAATATGTTGGAAATCTATGATATGTGATTTCGAGAAACCCTAACTGTGGATGGTATTCGGATTGTGTGATATGGTCTCGATATTTTGCCAGATATCTCTGTAACAATACACCAACGATATTACTCTGTGTTCAGTGAAAAGTTTTTTTTTTTTGGTCGGGGGGTTGGGATGTTTTGTGTTTTTTTTAGAGCTGTCAAACGATTAAAATTTTTAATCTAATTAAAAACTCAACTGTCATAATTAACTCAAATTAACTAAAAATTAATCATGATTGCTCACTCATTTTTTATCGTTTCTGAATTTCCTTTTATATTTTTTTGTCCTATTTTCCCCCATTTTAATGCTCTCATCAACATGGAATCATGAATCAGTTTTCTACGTGCAAAATGCAAATATTTACTGAAATAACAATTTTGATTTTCAATTTTACATGAACATTTTTCACTTGGAGCAGTTATTCACACATTATCTCTCACACAATATTACTGTCCATCAACAACAGTGAAAACAATATTTTGTCACACAACAGCTGCTTGAACATCTCTTTTTAGGGAATCAAAACAGCGCAATATAACATTATAAAGTGCACATCTAAGGTAAACTAGTACTCAGCCTATAATGGATTTAAGCCATGGTTGCATACTTCGTTTTTCTCAAATTTGCTTTGAACACAGCAGTCAGGCTATGCTGATTCTGTTGATCCTTCTTGCTCGGAAGTCTCTCTACGGTTTTGTGTCGACATCATTTCGGATTCTTGTAATGGAGGCTCTCGCTGGCAATCAGTAATGGTTGTTCAGTTAGGGATTGTCGGTCAGCATGGAAGGATCTCTCGTTCTGTACTTTTGGATCATTTATTGGAGCACTTTGCAGCAGAAGTAGGAGTAGTAGTAGTTGTAACAGAAGTATCAGAAGCAGGTAATAACCTAAACTACACATAAATGCAGTAAAAAATTAATATATCTATCTTTCTGCATCACAATGTAAATATGTATATAATTGACATTAATGAATACCTTTATTTAACAATACGTTTAATAAATAATGTAATCAACCCTGATTTCACTATGTATCATTATCGTCATCATTATTCATTGTTTTAAACGTAAGAAACCATTCAACACAAACATAAAGTCGAATCGAACAAAAGAACTACAAGTCCCAATACTCAATCCCGGAAGTGGAGCGCCGCATGAACATATCAAGTCGAATCGAACAAAAGAACTACAAGTCCCAAAGGTCCAACCCGGAAGTGGAGCGCCGGCTGCAACGCAATTTACTTCTTTAAACGTCAGATTGCAGACGGACAAACATGACAACTATGCACAAATGAGCTAAATAAAGACACCCCTGTTCTAGCAACATTTTAACCCACGCTGTTTAAATTGCCGATTGCTTCAGCAACTTTGTTCTTTGTCGTGTCATCCATTTTCTTCGCTTTGAAATGATCCATAGCCGTCTGTCTGAGACGAGGGGGGCGGACTACTCACGTCAGCGGTGTGCTTGGCCATTAATTAAGTGGTATTTCAGACTCGACGTGCTATGATGATAGCTCAGTTTACGACTGCAAAACATCCAGGTCATTTTGGTCTTGTCAGTGGAACAATCTGGCAACTTTTTAAAAGTAAACTTTCCATTCACAAACTATTTAAATATCCGTTTTCGGTGTCTCGCGCTGCCGTGGCTGGCAAAACAAACGTGCGTGGACTTGTGCAGCGCGCTTGATGTTTTGTTTCTGGTTTATTTATAGAGCAACATCACATCAGCTGTGACGTCTGCCGCGTTAATCTCGCGAGAAAATTTTTGATCCCGATAAAATTCATTTAAATTAATGTCGATAAAAACGCGCTAAACTGACAGCTCTAGTTTTTTTCAGAATAAGCTAAATATGAATCCCCAAAGAGCATTAAGAAAAAAATATATATTATCACTTAACTGACATGCACAAAGTACATAGAAGCGGCCCGGTGGTTGACTGGTTAGCACGTTCGCCTCACAGTGTTCACAGGGTTGAATTACTTTCTTAAAACGGTATATATCACAGACAACGAAACAATATGAATCATGTCTGAGCGTGATAACTGAGCAATTTGAACCAATTACTAGATCCAATTAGCTGTTGGTCAGACTGCCAGGCAGAATGAATTCATTCCGTCAGCGCTACCGCACACACATTAAAACACATTTTTCCAAAAACAGCAGGACGGCAAACTAATTTATTAAAATGAATTACAGCTCTGTATTAAATATAATGAATGAATAAAGTAAAACATTGCCCTCTGGTGAGCCTATCCTACCCCGAATTCAAGTCACCGTTGGTTTCGAATGAAAGATGTATAGTTCTAGCAGTTCTAGCATCTACCCATGCTATTTTGCTTGTGACAAACTCCCACTTCATTCCAAATAAAAATACATGTATATGTATGTCATCAAATGATTAACATTTAATTTTCAGGCCTCACATTTATCTGCTAATACATCCATTTGGGTTCAACGATGCAGTGGGGGAAAAAAGAAACTGAGCACAATTGACTGAGTAATTCTGCCAGTGGTGTCTCAATATATTTTTACAATGCTTATGTGTGTACAACAAGAGCATTAGTACCTCTTGAATAACGCTATTTTCCTAATCCTTCACTGATCATTCTGCTCACTCATCTCTTCTCTCTTTACAAATCCAATTCCACTGTGCCAGTGCCAATTTCAGGTGCTCTCCCTCTGGATTGCAGCACTGCGCCGATATCAATAGAACAAACTGAAATTGGCTATTCAGTCCCCTGTATCGATCCTGTCTTGTTAAAAGTAGACACTCAACATCGAGTGCTGCCAACCACTCCGCCGTAGTTTCGGTATGACTCTGTGCAAAAAGTGGGTTATGTGTGTGTCTCTCTGTGTGGGTTTAGTCGAAAAAGTAATTTCAAAAGTATCTTGACCCACATATTGTGCAAACGCTAACCACTTGTTCATGTTTCCAATATAAATTCCTCTTGTCATTGTTTCTTAACTGAATCCATTGAACTTCCAGCAAAAGATTCTGCATATATGTAAAAGGTTCCATCCATCCATCCATTTTCCAATCCGCTTTGTCCTCACAAGGGTTGCATCCCAGCTGTCTTCGGGCAGCAAGCGGCGGACACCCTGAACCGGTTGCCAGCCAATTGTAGGGCACACAGAGACGAACAACCATCCGTGTCACATCTAGGGACAATTTGGAGTTTTCAATCAGCCTGCCATGCATGTTTCTTTGGAATGTGGGAGGAAACCGGAGTACCCGGAGAAAACCCACGCAGGCCCAGGGAGAACATGCAAACTCCACACAGGAAGGCCGGAGCCGGAATCGAACTCTGCTCCTCTGCACTGTGAGGTCGACGCGCTAACCACTGGCCCACCGGGCCTCCTCTGGATCCGGATGAAGATAGTTCGTGTAACCATTTGACGAAATGAAGTTGCACTCTTACACGATGTTGTGCCCAGTGTCCATTTGACTTCAGAAGGCAAAACAGATAAGTGTAAGAGATAAATAATTGGACACTCAAGTAATCTCTAACAATGTTCACGATGTTTTAATGAAACATAAACTCCACAAATGTCCTGCCCCGTTTTTAGATCAATTTAGTCTCCGACATTCTATTCGGCATTTAAAGACGTGATGGTAAGTTTATTCCGGTCTCATCATACTGTCTGAGCGGATGCTGTGTGGGTAGCAACAAGAAATCTCCTCGTTGCCATGGTAACTCTGAGCCGCTGAACTTTTGTCAGGTGTCAAGAGCAATAGTGTTGACTGTGTGTGCATGTGTACATGCTACCACACCCTTTGAGTTTTTGATGGCCAGAAAGGAAACAGTGTGTATGCTTATCTTTGAGAAATACTCAAATCCCCCTTCGCTCTGTCACTCTCACTCCAGCAGCAACTCTCTCTCTCTCTCTCACACACATCTTAAAGATACATTGATGTTATATGCTTCCCTTGTTCATTAAAAAGGACTTAAAGGGACTTAATCACCTTTTTCTTCCCCTTACCCTTCATCCCATTTTACCTCCTGCACACAAGAAAACAAAAAGCAACATGCATCTTACTTTCCCCGCTCTCTTCTCCCAACCGACATCATGACATATCCGTTCTGTGTTGCTGTTTTAACTGGCTAGCATCCCTCTGCCTACTCCCTTCGTGATTCTTCTTTCAGATCTGTGCTTCCTCCACTACCTCTCTTTCATCTATGACGATCTTCAAGATACATCCAAGGGAACGTGTCATTAGTATAATTAGATAAATAAAGCAAAAACATCTTAAGCATCGCAACAACAGAAGGAATTGTGCTTTCTTGACACGTTGGATGAATCAGATGGACCTTTGTGTGTGTGTGTGTGTGTGTGTGTGTGTGTGTGTGTTATATGGGGTGAATGGCTTGTTGTTGGATCTGTGGCTGTGCCTGCCATCACAGAGGCCTTCTCTCAGACTTCAGTTAATCAATATGCAACTCCTCCTTGCATCACTGTCCTTGTGTTATAAATACGTGTATACACATACACACACTCGCAACCAAAGCACACACTTCATCGAAATTCTGGTCCCAACATCACTACTGCCCTTGTTGTATAAATAAAATGTACAAAAGGATACAGGACTCAAGATAGGTTCTAAAATGCTAAGCACACGTGGATGTGTTGAGCTTTGTCTGCACCTCACAAACAAACGTCAGAAAGCAGAAAAGACCTCACAAAATGTTGTAACGTAAAGCAACCTGCTCACAAGCATTCAATAGGACATTGTATACAGTGATATATATGTGATATTAGAACTGCTCCGTTTTTAAATAACATCAGTGCCACTGTGCCTGTGAGCTCCTCAGGCACACCTCTGTACGAGTGAGCTTCCCCAAAATGGCAAGGAGTGCTGGAACACATGCTACAAAAGTGGCCGACATGCTGCTTTGAAATTTTTATGTTTAAAAAAAAAAAAAAACGTGTGACTTTGTTGGTGAGGCCCAAGGCACCACTAATTTCTTTTCTTTTTTTTTAGCATTATCTCAACCGTTTATCCAATGCATACACACAATAAAATAACTTTACGACACATATGACATCTCAGGCATTTGAAATTTGGGGGGACTTTGGGACAGTCAATGAAAATGCCTTGTGAAGCTCAAGAAATCCTTACATCTGGATCGATCAAAACAAAAGAATCCATCGAGCTACTTCTCATTCTCTCCTCCTGCTTTGACTCGCCGAGGAACACTGCATCATGAATCTGCCATCACTAGCTATCAGCTGTGTGTAGGCCGACAGTCAAACTTGCATTTTATGTACAGTACATCTCATGCATGAGCTTACGTGTCAAAGGGTTAATTGTTCGAAGTGGAGTGCTTTATGTTCAATTAAAACTAGAGCTGTCAGTTTAGCGCGTTTTTATCGACATTAATTTAAATGAATTTTATCGGGATCAAAAATTTTCTCGCGAGATTAACGCGGCAGACGTCACAGCGGATGTGACGTTGCTCTATAAATAAACCAGAAACAAAACATCAAGCGCGCTGCACAAGTCCACGCACGTTTGTTTTGCCAGCCACGGCAGCGCGAGACACCAAAAACGGATATTTAAATAGTTTATGAATGGAAAGTTTACTTTTAAAAAGTTGCCAGATTGTTCCACTGACAAGACCAAAATGACCTGGATGTTTTGCAGTCGTAAACTGAGCTATCATCATAGCACGTCGAGTCTGAAATACCACTTAATTAATGGCCAAGCACACCGCTGACGTGAGTAGTCCGCCCCCCTCTTCTCAGACAGACGGCTATGGATCATTTCAAAGCGAAGAAAATGGATGACACGACAAAGAACAAAGTTGCTGAAGCAATCTGCAATTTAAACAGCGTGGGCTAAAATGTTGCTAGAACAGGGGTGTCTTTATTTAGCTCATTTGTGCATAGTTGTCATGTTTGTCCGTCTGCAATCTGACGTTTAAAGAAGTAAATTGCGTTGCAGCCGGCGCTCCACTTCCGGGTTGGACCTTTGGGACTTGTAGTTCTTTTGTTCGATTCGACTTGATATGTTCATGCCGGCGCTCCACTTCCGTGATTGAGTATTGGGACTTGTAGTTCTTTTGTTCGATTCGACTTTATGTTTGTGTTGAATGGTTTCTTACGTTTAAAACAATGAATAATGATGACGATAATGATACATAGTGAAATCAGGGTTGATTACATTATTTATTAAACGTATTGTTAGATAAAGGTATTCATTAATGTCAATTATATACATATTTACATTGCGATGCAGAAAGATAGATATATTAATTTTTTACTGCATTTATGTGTAGTTTAGGTTATTACCTGCTTCTGATACTTCTGTTACAACTACTACTACTCCTACTTCTGCTGCAAAGTGCTCCAATAAATGATCCAAAAAGTACAGAACGAGAGATCCTTCCATGCTGACCGACAATCCCTAACTGAACAACTCCACTACTGATTGCCAGCGAGAGCCTCCATTACAAGAATCCGAAATGATGTCGACACAAAACCGTAGAGAGACTTCCGAGCAAGAAGGACCAACAGAATCAGCATAGCCTGACTGCTGTGTTCAAAGCAAATTTGAGAAAAACGAAGTATGCAACCATGGCTTAAATCCATTATAGGCTGAGTACTAGTTTACCTTAGATGTGCACTTTATAATGTTATATTGCGCTGTTTTGATTCCCTAAAAAGAGCTGTTCAAGCAGCTGTTGTGTGACAAAATATTGTTTTCACTGTTGTTGATGGACAGTAATATTGTGTGAGAGATAATGTGTGAATAACTGCTCCAAGTGAAAAATGTTCATGTAAAATTGAAAATCAAAATTGTTATTTCAGTAAATATTTGCATTTTGCACATAGAAAACTGATTCATGATTCCATGTTGATGAGAGCATTAAAATGGGGGAAAATAGGACAAAAAATATAAAAGGAAATTCAGAAACGATAAAAAATGAGTGAGCAATCATGATTAATTTTTAGTTAATTTGAGTTAATTATGACAGTTGAGTTTTTAATTAGATTAAAAATTTTAATCGTTTGACAGCTCTAATTAAAACCTATAAGGTTACCTTAAAGGTAAAACAGCATAATGGGATTAGCCACTACGATGAGAATGCTGTCATTTAGGTTGAACTTTATGGTATAAATGGATGGTTCATAATGGGATAGCAAACCCCCAATTCTCATACGAATTCCAAAAATCCAGAAAGTGGATCCCAAAAACATAGACCAAGTTAGATCAATAGACAAAAATGTATTAAAGTACTAAGCAAGACCGGCAAAGTACAAACAATTACGCTAGTAACCATGAACCAGAAGAAAAGGCAATGAACAGGTAGCGCTTGCAAACGGCAAGGGAAAAAATGAGCACATGAATTGCCTGCCTCAAAAGGACAACTGAAATCAAATGACCAAAAAACGAACAAAACCCAGAATAGCTCTCGTCTAAAAATACTCACGATGACAAGGACGATGAAGCGAGAACAAGGAACGTCTAGAAAACGCAGGCACTTGGTACAACAGTCGTGAGCAAGGCGGGAAAAATACAACGACGGGTTGTCATCGTGGACGTCTTTTAAAAGCGGATGAGAATGAGCGTGATGATAAACAGGTGCGGAGTTCCAATGAAGATGGGACGTTGTGCAAAATGTAAATCGTTTGTCAACGTCTGCTGTTAACCATGCTTGGGTGTGGTCTGTGAAATTGAAATCCGCTGTTCACAAAATGTGATCCGAGTCAGTTCATTCAAGAGGTCACAAAAAACATTTTATCCCATCCAAAACATTAACCCATCATTTAAAAAGTACATTTTGCTTTTACTTTTGTTATTTTGTCTTTATTTGTCTTTATTATTATTTGTGGAAGGTGAGAATACCTTTTCACGGCACTCTATTTCCTCCAAAAGAGGTGCGATAAAGATAAACCAACAAACAGTCAAATCACGACAAACCGATGTCAAGCCATGCAAAGAGAGAGACGCCTGGTGAGGTGAGGAAAAGGTTGAAAAACGGGAGCTGCAAGGAGCCGACGCCTAGAATAGCCCTTCGCGTCCACGAGCAGGCCATGTCCTTCACTCTCTCTGTCTCTTACATCACTTGGCCTGTCAACCCCGCTGACCTGAACGATCCATCAAGTGCCGCTACTGCCGCTGCTGCTGCTGCTGCTCCAAGGGATGGAGAAGAAGATAAGGTTGCAAGGCGAAGGAGAGAAAGACGAGTCTGATTTTGAGAGACTCCGGTCAGGAAGGGATGACAACCGCCCATATTAATTTAGACAAGCAGCAGAACAACGGGCTTGGCGAAGGTGGTGAAATTGGAACTCATTCAACAAACATTCTGGATAATGACATCAATCATATTAGTACTAGGAGGTCTGAATTCATGCTGTTCAAAAACTGAGATTGGAGGGCGCCGTTTTAGGACATAACGTGCCAATTAGAGCTAAGATCGGTCCTAAAAAATCGAGCCCGACCCGACCGGGCCCGAGGGTATTTAAACCCGACCCGACCCGGCCCGAGCCCGAAGCAAACCCGACATTTCATATTTTATTTGTGAGGACTCGGGAGGAGGAGGGGTGATTTCTGATAACAAAGCCTGTCTTTTGGAATGAAATCTAAGTTAAACAACACTGTATAAACATTTACATCTCTTATATTTCTGTTTCTGAAGAGGTTACATTAACCAACATTTTCCCATCATTGATGGATTTTTTTAAGAGTGGACGGGGAATATTTAAGGTCGTTTGTCATTTTGACGTGTTGAAAATTGGGCCGTAAACCACAGCAGCTGTACGTCCTTAAGAATCTATCACGGCACTTTAAGAGAGAGAAGCAGAGAGACAAAGACGAACACTGACGGGACAGATACAGGAAGGAGTTCTTTGAATTGTCATTGCAAGAGTTTAGTACAGTGCGTGTTGTGATGAGGCGACTTCTGTTTTTTTGCGAACCACGGTCTCTCGTGGCCAAAACAATTCACGGCCTCGAAACGAAAAAAAAAAAGTCAGCGAGAGAGAAACCCGACCCGACCCGAACCCGAAGCAATGATTGATCATTTTAGGCCCGACCCTACCGATCATTTTAGGCACGCGCGGCCCGATCTTACCTCTAGTGCCAATTAGGGTACCATGAGAAACGTTCAAACAAAGAATGCACTTCATTGCAAACAAACTTATTTTTTTATCGAATTTAATATTGGCATCTTAAGCGCCATGCACCCTAAGTTGGTTCTCGGATGTGTTGGCCGATTTTTAAATGAAGCCGCACTCTTTCCGTGTGAACGCCGTGAAACGTGTTTTATTAATGTGAAAATAATTTGGTGTAATGACCGGTGGAAAATTTTGACAAATCGCCCGAGCATTCTCTCAAGAGCCTTGAACTTATCACCCATGCTTGCTTTAATGCAGCGCCGAAGGCATTTTAACTTTATATTAGGTTCTTCTCATCCACCTGCCCAGAGCTTTTCATCACTGTCAAAGTGGAGTCCAAATTACACACAAAGAAGACCAGAGATTGACTCAGGTGAAGCAGTACATCTAATTTTGAAATTGCACACATGCGGTGCTTGCCTTCTTCTTGTCCATCACTTCATTTTACTATGGTGTGTTTCCTGGCGCCTCCATCTCATCTTATCGCACTTTTCCTTCTCACTGCCTCGCCGGATGGAGATAGGAAGAGGGGAGAAAACCAGCGGGAATGAGGAGATAGTGGACAGAAGAGACATGAGCTCAAAGCTGTCGAGGCTGCGCACGTTTGTGTGTGTGTGTGTGTGTGTGTGTGTGTGTGTGTGTGTGTGTGTGTGTGTGTGTGTGTGTGTGTTTGAGAAAGGAAGAATAAGAGGTAGACAGTTGAATTGAGATTAAAAAAGAATAAAAAGAGCACCCACACACACGCACACACACGCACACACACGCACGCACAGCAGGGGTCTGTGTTCCTCTCTGTCTAGTTGTGTTTCCCTAAGGGCTCTCCTCACCACTCATACATATTTGAGATCTGGTGCTGCCCTCTGTGCCTGACAACAGAATATATTACATATTGGGCCAAATACCTCGCACGCAAATCAAATTGAATACCCTGAACACACTGTATAGTGTGAGGGAACACCATTGCTCACTCGGCACCGCTGACTTAAAGCAAATATGGACGAGGAAAAGGTAGTGAAACAGCGAACGTAGGTTGGCGATTCATTTCTTGTGCTCATTCATTTGTTATCATTTCTTGTGAAAGACTTTCTGTCGACGAATGCCTCCATGAGCAGAAATAGGGGGTGAAAGGGGCTCATCATTGTTTTTTCAACTGAATTTTGATCACTTCTGCTGCATGTCCTGGCCGTCATTGTGAAAATCATAGGAGTGGAAAGTGAGTTCAATATTTCGGGACAGCAGATGAAAGAAATCCTGTGTCCGTAAATGCACGGGATACAGTAATTGCTATTTTAAAAAAAACAAAAAAACTGATGACCTTGCAAACTCATTGACTCATATTTTTAGCCATTTGTTTGTAATTCTGTCCTTGACTATGTCTTCATCACAAAATGGTCAGGAGCCTTGGATCCTGCCTTTATTTAAAACGATCTGTGTATAACAATCCCACTGTCATGTTCCTGACAGAATTTTAAAAATATGAAAATTCATATCAAATGTTCAGAAAGTGAATTTCTAAAGGTGGGCAGCTTTAAATATGTATGTGCAGGATATTCATGAATGGAATGGGACGGATTTGAATTTCCTGAAGGCAACATGACAGATGTACAGGACAGCTGGAGATAACTTGGAATTCCACAGGTGAGCAGTAACTATGCTGAGGCTCCTCAAAGGGCAGCCATTTCCAAATAGCTAAAGAGGATGAAGCAGATCCTGAATACTCAGCTGAGTGGCAGGAAAGAGATGCAGGCCATTAACACCCATGCCTTGCCAGTCATGAGATATGCCACGAGCATAACAACCTTGCCACAGGAAGAGATGCAAGCCCAATGAAATCAAGACAAGGAAGCTCGTGACAATACACGGCAGTTTCCACCCAAAGTCCAGCATCCTGAGGCTGTACACAAACCGAAAAAGAGATTGGCTGCTTCGTGAATGCTTCAAGCAACGGAAACGCAGTCATGTGGAGCCGGATGGTACTGTAATGGAAAGACTTGGTCCTGCGTGGCATGCATTACCAAGAAAATGAAGTGAAGTGGCTGACATCGGGAAAACATATCGGTGAAAAGGCTGAACGGAAAGACAACAGAGAGGCACTAATCATGACAGCACGAGAACCGGCCCTTATTACACAAGATCAATAGAGGCCGGGGTCTCCCACATCAGACAGGACCCCAAGTGCAGGCTGTGCAAAGAAGCCCCAGAGACGGTGCAGCATATCACAGTCGGGTGTAATTCGTTGGCAAGCAGAGGCATACATGGAGCGGCATAACCAGGTGGCAGGATCAGCGTACTGGAAAATCTCGAGTAAATATGGTCTGCAGGTCCCAGAATCAAGACGCTAGAAGAGCAGAATTGTGTGGGACTTCCATATCCGGTGGTACAAACTGGTTGCAACCAACCAGCCTCCCTGTGTGGAGTTTTCATGTTCTCCCGTGCCTGCGTGGGTTTTCTCCGGATACACCCGCAAACATGCATGGCAGTTTACTGGAACACTCTAAATTCTCCCTAGATGTGAGAGCGAGCGCGGATGGCTGTTCGTCTGTGTGTGCCCTGTGATTGGCTGGCAACCGGTTCAGGGTGTCCCCAGTCTACTGCCCGAAGAGAGCTGGGAAAGGCTCCAGCAGCCCTCGCAACCCTTGTGAGGATAAAGCGGATGGGAAAATGAATGGATGCATGCTAGCATGTGCATTATTATGTACAGTATACTTGATATGCATTATGCATGAGCACAAGGTACAATGTGCTATTTGAAGGCAATTGACCTTATAAACTCATCAACGTCACGCTGACCTCGCTTCTAACATGCATAATTTAGTCCTCGTGTAAGTGACCTATGCTGTGCTTCAGTACATTGTACGCCGTTCAGTGTGTTTGCAGCATCAGTGTGTGTTTCCAACTTGTATATATTGACCACCTGGCATCCTTTTGACCTCCACTTTCTTTGCTCACCAGTTTTCATTCATCACCTCAGCTCCCCTTCATCACACGCATCCATTATTCTGTCGCGTTTATTATCCAATGCAGGGTTAATGGGAACCTGGGCCTATCCCAGCTGACGATAGGGGAGAGTGCAACACGGAGCAATTGCCGGCGAGTTGCATGGGTGATAGAGTGAAACAAGCCGTATTCACACCTATGCTAAATTTGAGGTTCCAGCACAGCCCAGGTGCCTAATTTGGGAGGGCATTCATGGTCCTTCTTGCCTGGGGTCTCCTGCCCCTGCCTGTCAGTTTATGTACTGTCACACGAAAATGCTTCAAATGAACTTTGTTGAGCCCATAGAATAATCAGTCAAACTTTTAATAAACCCAATGAGACACATACAGAGAGGCGACACACCACACACACACACACACACACACACCCACATACACACACGCACACACAAAAAGAGGATTTGGCATATTTGTATGCACCACCTGCACTAAACTGCAGCTTCAGCATTACGGTCAGACAGATTGGCTTCTTCAGCAAACTGGAGATAATTTCCTGCTTCCCCAACGGCATATCGCATATCTCACGAACAAACATGCAATGAAATGCAATGCACATTTTTTTTTTGTAATGGTCACAGATTTTTTCTCACTGCCTTAATGATCTTCCTCTCTGCTTTGGACTCTTGCTATACCAAATTGGATGATTTCTCATTGACAAAAGATCAGAAAATGGTCGTTTTCCAAGAGGCGCATCAGTTGCAATCCTCGCATGAATGACTCGATGTTCTCTCGCCTTTCTCTAAACTGCTTGTGTGTTGGCCCGCTCATCAAACGTTGTCCCAACCCGAGCTTGTTTTCAGTGTTTGCCTAAATTGTTCTATCTCTGCCGGCACTCAGAAAAAGAAATACTGGATATATTACAATATCAGATAACATATTACAAGCCCCAAATTATTGTGAACAGAAAGAACGAATAAGACAACGGGCGCAACAGTTTTCTGATAAAGAGACAGAACCGCGAGCAACAGATGTATACGTGCACATGCCCACACACGTGCACATGCATGCCCACACACGTGCAAACAAACAAAGGTAGACACACACACAGGCCCACATTCAAAATAAGACTGATTGCACATATTTGTTCTAAAAATCAACTTAAATGTAAGCGACAATTGTTAAAATTACTGACTGCACCCTCAAACTAAATGTCACTTCAACACGCACACACAAAGAGGATGAGAAAGAAGTGCAAAAACTCAAATGCCAAAACGTAAATCCCGCGGGTCGTCCTGCAAATACTTTTCTGTAATTTAACAATAGTGGCAAAGTCCCGATATTTTTACGTTAGAGTTGACGTTGTACCTCTCGCGTGCGTCAATTGCCATGTTAGGAACCCTTAAGGTGATTGAAGATGACAGAAACCAGCAATCAGATCGGCGCAGCGAGTACCTCACGCTCTCACATGCAGTTACACTTCACTCCATTTACCATTCTGAAGTGCTGTCGACACACAGACCGAATGAGAAATATCCAAAGGCGAGGTTAACTTCCCTTCAAAATTCAAACATCTCTCACAGCACAGGGTACATTTTCAAACAAGTGTATGCAGTTTTTACATTTCACACCTGAGAGAGGATCAGGCTGTCTTAAATGAATCCCACCGGTTGCCATTATCTAATATTCCTGCAAAGTACGAAATCCCTCGGTGATATTAGTGAAGGATAACAAGAGGATTTATGAGGATAAAACCTCTCGGCATGGTGCAGTTGGTCAAAACAGCAGCGAGTGAAACATAAGAGTGCGGGGCATGTTGGGTTCATGTGGCAAAGGATGGAAGGTTGCCAAGATGGATAAAACCGAGAAACTTGCTCACCCCTCAGCGCTCCCCAAATCATATTTATTTATTTATTTATTTATTCATAGGAGGTTCACGGTGAAGGTCGGGGTTCACGGATGCGTGATGGTTTTAATCAAAGTGAGTGCAGAGTGAAATTGCTGACTGATATAGTCGTGGATAGGAGAGGCCGTTGTGGGTTTGGGTGCAACACCGGGGAAAGATTATATGTGCGGCATAAAACAGTTGCTTTACTGTTAAAATGGTAATGTTTGCTGGTAGCAGTATTACGCGAGCTTTATATTGTTAAAAAAAAATAATCTAATATCCTTCGAGCCTAAAGGAGACATTTTGCTTGAGCTTCCATTTTATGTAACACTGACGTTGCAAAACGATATTGTTTCAATTTGGAGCAAAGTCACATTAGTGTGTTTATGTGCAAGGGGAAAAAAACATATGTTCCCACGACACATTTCTGTGAGGAAGAATCAAAATTTCAGAGCACTGCAATCTCATTTTAGTCAACAGTCATTGTGTTTCTTTGATTGTACCTTGTTAGACATGTTTTGTTATCTTTCCCACACCTAAAATACAAAGCAACCCCTGTGGTTACCTCACATTTTTATGCACCTCCAATTTCTAATGTGTTTATTTTCCCATTTTTAATGTTGCAGGAACATATTGCATAGACAATAAACAGCAGAAATGTGAAAAAAAAAAAACAAGAAAACAAAACAGGCCATTAGCCGGTTTTGCTCTCTGGGTTAATTGCTTATTATTAATTAAAATAACAAGAAGGTAAACAAAATGTGTGCAGTATTTGAATAGTGAATGAAATCTACTCAATTGTGCATTTGTGTCAGCCTCCAGTGGACGAAAAAAAGACTCTTAGGGTATTAGCGCAATTAGCATCGAGCTTCTTATCACTTGTGATCTCGCTGGTCTTTTTGTTTGTTTTTTTGTCAGCTTACACGTTAACACCGATTTGGAAAATGAAGATTGCTGATTGAAACATGTTTATATTTCTATAGGTGGGTTTATACCGACTGTTTCTTTGACTTCACTGCATCGCACACCCAGTGTGTTTAGTGTTGTGATGAATACAACAATCTAGAAAACGATTTCTTCCCTTATCTGGTTCAAGAGCCCGCTCTCACGAGACTTTCGTACAATTTAGTGCAAAAAGTAAGTGGAAAACTAAAGGTGACCGAAGAAGATTTTTTTTTGTGTGTGTAAAGCTTGTGCAGGTGCGTTGACACGTGCGTTGATCAAAATGGGTCCAGTACAAATGGAAACTTATTGTGCAATTGTCAACTTCTCCTGAGCCCAAATCAAGTTTGAGGGATCTACCTCCACCGGGTGATGATGTCACAGATTCGACGCGGCTCTTGAACAATCACACAGTCTTCCGTATTGTTCAACACAGCTTTATGTGACATCTGTTTGAAGAGTTTCTTTTTATTTAAGAAGGCTATACCAGACGCATAATCACTGTACATTGATTTAACATTACCTTTACAATTAAAGTCGTCACTGAAATTACAGAATAAATATATGCACATTTTTCTTCAAATCTTTGTGTGAGAGAGAAAACATTAAAAGTGCGGTCCGACAAAGCTGTTAGTGGGTGATGGTGGGGCGAGGGCTGGAGGGCGGGGGGCGGGGCGCGGGGGGCGGGATCCAGAGGCAATTGCGCGGAGCGTGGGTCCCTAAACAAAGTGCATGGAAATATCCAGAAAACCTTGAGCGTTGTCTGATAATATTCACAAATGTTTCATCACCTGCGCATCAGCGGCGCGTCCCTTTATGAGAAGCACCCCGATCAAGACAAACGTCCTAATTAATAGTCACAAACATAGTCATAGGATATCAAAATTAAATAGAACACTCAACTGTAATGCGTTGCAGTATCTTTGTTCACAATGTGATGAACTGCAACCTCCACCCCGACCCCAGTCCCCTGACACCACCGCCAACCCTCGCTCATCTTCCTGCATTGCACCGAGTGCATGCGGCCAACTGCAGTTCATATTCATATTTGTTTTATCCTTCTTTCAATGATTTCCCATCGCCTTAATGTGCACGGCCTCCGGGGTCTTTGTCGATCCTAGTGAGGGGTAGAAGAGGCAGAGAATAACCCACCAATTCAGAGAGACGTCCTGCTCCCGTGCGTCATGGGAATTCCATAAACAAAGGATCTTTTTGTATGTCAGGATTGTGGTGTATTTTTTTTTAATTCCCCAATGCATCTCTTACTCCTGTAATACACTCTTCTCAGCAAGTAGTGATATCTATATTATAAAAAATAACAGATGCTGACATTGCTGGCTACTCTGAAAAAAAGGCACTTGATTGAAATATCTGAGAACAGCCTTTCCTCCATCATGATTTGGGCGGCACGGCAATCTATTTTCAATTCATCTCATGCTGCCTTGTCCAGAATGACTTGATTTTAAGATTGGTTTCGGGCGGTTGTGTTTTAAGGATAGCAAACTGACAACGTCATTCATGCCTTTCTCCGCCGGGCTACAAATGTTAAAACCGATACGATTTTTCCAACAGTTCGAGGTAATCCGGCTTGGTTTGAAGTTTGGCCCTTAACTCTGGTAATCGCTTTGGGACGGTTCAGGGTAGCAACCTTTCCCCGCTGTGAAAAGCAAAGTCTCCTTCAGCCGAGCGTCCTGCTGCAAATCTGGGTACTGCATGCCGGGTGGGTGAGCATGTGCCACGTGCATGTTCTTTAGCTTGGGGGCGGTCCCATAAACGCAGTCCACAAAAGCGACGGTAGGTGTGGGCCTCTGACTGTCAATCACAGTCGGGCAGAGCCCGCCGTTCTCATGGAGCCCCGCGAAGTCGGCTGTGGTGTGGTTGACAGCGACGATTGTGTTGAGTTGGGAGTTGGAGACGGACAGGCTCCACTCTCTTTCTTTCTCTAACACGGTTCTGTAGCTGTTGCCGCTACTGCTGCTTCCATTGTCTCTCTTGGCTGAAAACTGCCCTCTGTCGTCATCTGATGTTGCAGCTATCTCCCCCTCCCGGGGCTTATAAATGGGGTTGTTGCACATCTGAGTCACGGGGTGGGGGATGTAATCATAAACGTGGCCATGGGAATGTGCGTGGCTGGGATGAGTGTGAGTGTGCAAGCTGGAGGTTGGCTTCTCCAGTGTGCTTGTATTGACGGCGCTACTCTGCCTGGGTGCATCTTCAAAAATCCTGCACTGCATCTGGATCCCTGTCAGATCCACCTCTGAGCGCTTCCTGAAGGGCAGTTTCTTCCTCCGGCGTAGAACGAAGGCGAACAGCCCGGCTGCTACAAACACAGCTGAGATGAAGAGGATGAGGAGGCTCAGGATGAGGACGGACAGCGGAACCGCGTCTCTTCCACCTGCCTCCCCCATTCCCGCGTTCCCGGTGGTGAGGTCATCCCCACCGGGCCGAGCCGGCAACGGGCCTGAGAAATGCTTAAGTTTGGGACAAAGGACTTCAACCTCGAGTGAACGCAAATCCTTCCCAAAGGCAAACTCTGGCGTCTTGCAGATGACATCTCCAACCACAATAACCGAGGAGAGCTTTTCCAGCCATTGTTTGAGGGGGATGATATCGCACGAGCACTCCCAGGGGTTCTGATGGAGATCAATCTGGACAATCGAGGTGAGGTGCTCCAGGACTCCGCGGACAGGCAGGGTTAGGAAGTAATTGTTGCGAAGGTTGAGGCGAGCGAGGTTGGTGCCGGCAAAGACGTCATCGGGGAGGGAGCGAAGCAAATTGTCATTGAGAAAAGCCAGCTGCAGATTGGGCATTAGGGAGAAGGAGTTGGGCTGTATCTCACGTATGACGTTGTACTCGAAATAGAGGAGCGTCAACATCTGAAGTCCTCGAAACATTCCGGGGGTGAGCCTTTCAATGTCATTGCCATTCAGATATAAACTTTTCAAGTTTGGCAGATTGATGAAAGCGCCCTCCTGCACATAAGATATCCGGTTGTTGCCCAAATGCAGTAAATCCAAACTTGAGAAGTTCCAGAAATCAGAACGGTAGATTTTCTGTATGAGGTTACCACTGAGATATAATTTCTTGGCATTGAGGGGCCGTGGCAGAAGGTCAGAGATGTTGTGAAAGCCTTTCTCCTTACAGTTCACCGTCAGGCCCAAGTCATTAATGTGAAGGTTGCAAATACATCCTGCAGGACAAATGATTGGGATCGGAGGTCTTGTCTGATAGCCGGCAATCGGGGGTTGGTTGATGCCTGGGTAAACGCTGCGAGGTGTCGGGGCGTTCTTGGTGGGTCGAGGTCGTTTAGTGGGCTTTGTCGCGGAGGATGCCGTGTTGTGAAAGGACGACAGCATGGAGGACGGTTTGGTAGGCCACGTGTTGTCGCTGTTGAACGGGATGCGGGGAATTCCAAGTTTGGCCTCAATCTCGGAATCGGAGAGCAAAGGACAAAGCTCGCTGCGCTTGATTTCCCGTAAGTCTTTCCCATGTAAATGGAATGGGTATTCACATGTTATCTCGCCGACCAGGGCGGTATAAGGAATCCTCTCCAGCCAAGTCTTTAGTTGGACAATCTCACACACACAGTTCCAAGGGTTCTCTTCCAGCTGAATTTCCATCAAACTCCGCCCAACGTACTCCAATGTGCCCTTATAGGGCATCGTCTTTAGTCGGTTCCCCCTAAGGTCCAAATGTGTGAGTGAAACAGAGCGGAAGAGATAATTGGGGAGCACGGGAATCAGATTGTCATTTAGTATAAGCACTCTCAATTTGTGTAAGTGCCTGAATGCACCACTTTCAATCCTTTTGATAACATTGTAGTCTGCCTGGAGATACTCTAAACTCTCCAGCCCGAGGAATGTGTCATTCCGGAAAATCTCCAGTTTGTTCTCGTGTAAGAAAAGCCGTTTGAGTATTCCCAAGCCGTTGAACGCTCCGGCGTGGATATCTTGCAAGGCGTTATTACCGAGATTGATAGATATGGCATTGTTGAGATGGAGAAAGCCGTTAAAGTAGAGCTTCCTCATGGAGTTTCTCTGCAGGTTGAGTTTGAATGGCCGGCTCCATATCTGAGCAACCTGGCTCACGTTTGTAAATCCTTTGCTGTCACAGTGCACGAGGAAAATGCCCTCTTTGACCTCGCAGTAGCAGGGCTCGAAGCACGGCTCATCGATCTCCTCCGAGTCCTCCAGTAATGGGATCGGGGTGGTCCATCCTAAGGCTATGGTGCTCAGCAAGGTAACCCACAGCATCCTCGCTGACACCAAGTGGGTGAAGTCTGGGCTCCAGGAAGAGAGCCACTTCACAGCACTGCAACAAAGAGAAAGAGGGAGAATGAATTGGGGGGGGAGGTGTGCGCAAACAAACCAAGCAAAATAGAGTTCAAGATGAAAGAAATGGCAAAAATAGGGGTGATTACTTTCGATGCAATGGCAAAGCGAGTGGAAAATGACCACGACTACCTGAGATGTTGCTGAGTATTTCAAGCAAAATGGGCCAAGTACACTTGGATCGGTGATGTGATAGCCATGCAAGAGAAACAAATCTCTTGTAGAGTTAGCATCACCGAGCGGACCCAGGTCCATTTATAATACAGCAGATATGCTCCTCAGGTCGCAATAAATCACCTCAGAGATGCCTATCCCTATGAATAAACAATAGCAACAGCAGGTGGGTGAGGTTAGCCGCAAAGAGGAGACACCGTCCCCCTGGTGTATTTATTACATGAGAGGACACTTAGTCACCTTCTTCTTAAGTCATGAGAGCAGTGTGGGGGGATGGGGGGGCTACACTGCAGACAAGGGTGCTGAATAATCTTCAATATTCATCATGTTTTCAATGAATCCACAATTTTTGAGGGCATAATACAATCCCATTTTTTGTTGAAAAAAATGCACCTTATTCACACAGATACACACACACACACACACACACACACACACAAACAGTATCTGCACGCAAGTTTTTTTTCCGTTGCCTTTAGTGACGGCATTTGCATATTATACGATCAAAAAGTGTCAAGTGTGAGAAGGGGTTCAGCTACGTTTGCAGGATGACCCGAATTTTAGGAAATAAAAACATAAAATTAAGGGGGGAAAAAACGTTTTTTTAAAGTACCGGTAATATACTGACGATTTGACAATTATGTAAAATATGAAATCGTTTTTGATGCTGTCATTCTTGGCACTAAAAGGTTCAAAAATTAAACTTCCACACATCAGTGAGGTTCCATTCACGGACACACGCACACACAGAGGCTGGGCACTGTCCGTCCAAACGTTGCTGCTGAAACATCCAGTGACGACTTTGGCGGAACAAATCCACTGTCCATGGTCCTGATTTATATACAGTATATTTAAAAAAAAAAAAAAAAAGGCGGGGAAAGGAGAGGGGGGTTCCAGTAAGGAGGGGATGAAAGAGGAGAACATTTAGGGTCGCAGTCCCCCGGAAAAGACACACCAAAAAAAAAAAATACATAAAAATCACAGTTGTATAAATGTGGTCCAATGATGTAGCCTTGCTCCAAATGTCACCATTTTCTTCCTCTCTTCATTGTGCGTTATCTAAGGATTCCTCGATTCCCTGATTCATTTGTTTCTGAGATAAAACGCCAATTGTTTATTTATTCTAAATCGTATGCGTTGCACCAAACGGGATGGCATACGTACTTAGTTTAGAGGGATTCACACTTCTTCATCCTCCTGCGGCGTGTTCTGTTGTGGCCCGCAACGTCCTGCTCACTGTCCGATGCTGGGCTGCGGGGAAAGAAAACGGAAAGAGAAGTGCAGGTAAGAAAAAAAAAACGTTCGAGAGCAAATAGACGGAGCGGATATGCAAGCAAAGAATGTGAAGGTGCACTCTTTCGAAGTCAAAGCAGCTGCACTTCAGTCACAAATGCTGAATACTTGATATTGGAACGCAAGAAAAGGTATTTGAGTCAGTCCTGCCAAATCCTCTCTCCCAACTGAAAGCACTGAGTTCAATCTAGCAGAGAGCAGCGCGCTCGTGGAAAGAGATGCCAAGCATAATGCAGCAACATTTGGCCGAGGCTGATGTGCCGAAAAGAACACGGCTGTTCCACGGATCACGTTCGCGGTTAAAGTTGACATTGATGCACGCGAGACACACAAGTGCGCACGAATTGAAAGGTTAGTCACTTCGTGCACAGGATCCGTCAACTCACCTCAGATTTGCGCTGCAGCTGCCAAGCATTTGGGAGAAATAAGAGCGAGAATGAAAGAAAAAAGGGGAGCAAGACTTGAGTTGTCTCTCGCTTCCTTCCCCATCTCCCGCTCTATCTCCTTACCCTCTTCCCCGTGGCTGAGGCTAAAGGAGAGGAGGAAGAGGAGAGATGAAGACGTGAGAGGAATGTGAAATTTCTCCCTTGCTCTCCGGTGACTCTGACACTCTCCCCTTCTTCCCACTCTCCGATGTGTGCTTAAAATGCAAGTCCTCGACTCCAGCCCGTCCTGCTTCTTCTCCTTCCTCCTCCGCCGCCGCCCCGCCGCCTCCTGGGTGAGCGCGCACAACGACTGCGCAGCCGGGTGACAATACTCTCCTCAGGACCGTGTCCTCCTGACGGTTGGAGCAATGGGCAGCAGGAATGTAGACAGAATTGCTCGGCTGCTTTTATTTAGTTTCATTTGGCCCCCCGCAAGCTGCCTCGCTTTCTTTTCCACGCGTCCAAAAAATGCCTGCTGTCGTGCGTCACAGGAGTGATGAGGAGGGACTGAGCCAGCCGGCGCGGTGGAGGTGGAGGGAGGGAAACGGTGAGAGACGCAGAGAAGAGAGATAGAGAGTCAAAGAAGGGGAGGGGAGAGGGAATGATGGAGATCGTTTGGATTCTTGGGTGAGAAGATGTTTTCGTGCACCGAGCCAAGGAAATAAAGAAATCAATTCCATTTGATATGTTGCAAGGTGCGTGAAGAACTGTCAGACCTATGGATGTCACTCAAAGTGCATTAAGACTTTTTTTTCCATTTATTTTACCATTACGAGTAAGTATTCCCTATGGCGCCCCATCTGCAATCGCCCAGCTCCTCTGTGGTGACGACAGGGGGGTGGCCACGACTATTTAAAGCAAGATGAGAGAGGCGTGATCGAACTCGGTGCGTTTTATTCTCCTCCCTCGGACTGCCTGCCTTCCCGCGTCTCGCCTGCAGCGGGCAACACGAGTCTATAGCAAATAGCCTGATGAGCATTTATTCCACATCCCTGACATCAGACATGAGTGATATATATATATATATATATATATATATATATATATATATATATATATATATATATATATATATATATATATATATATATATATATATATATATATATATATATATATATATATATATATATATATATATATATATATATATATATATATATATATATATATATATATATATATATATATATATATATATATATATATATATATATATATATATATATATATATATATATATATATATATATATATATATATATATATATATATATATATATATATATATGTATAGCACTGAGACGACACCTCTCCCAGCTCTGCAAAGACAAACATGCAGTGTCATGTATTCCTCAAAATGCAAAAAGCGGTGGCTAAACTACTTTTTGTACATTTTTTGTACAAACATAGAAGTGGAAATCCTTTGTGAAAAAATACCTTCATAAAAGCAGAAGTACTGATTCAACTCATTTGCTATAAGTAAAAAAACGAAAAAAATAGACTGACATGCATGAAAGTACAAAAGTAAAAAGTGGAAATGAAGTTTCATACTCATTGATCAATGTTAATAACTTAGCACAAGAAAATGCTAAACTTAGCGACACACAAAATAGTTTCCCTTTTATTATTGATAAGGAAAAAAAAATCACTGATGCTGTAAAAACTCCTGTTAATAGGTTGGCAAAGGATGTGAACTGACTGACTAGCAAAAAAAATGCAAATTTAGCTACAGCTACAAAAATACACATTGCCTCTCAAGATGTGTTTTCAGACTAGATGGATATATATATATATATTTTTAAATTGTTGCCCCAGAAGCTGGTGGCTTTTAGGCTGACACAAAACACAATGCATTCGCCACAAATCATTCTGTCTCCAACACTATCAAACAATTCTCTTAAACAACACCTTGGATGTGGAATATCCTTCCCTGTCCAAATCTATTGTAGTTTGCTTCCCAGTTCACATCCCTACATGTCACTGCTTTCCCTCTTATATTTCCGCCCCACCAAACACACCATACTGTGTCTCAATCAATCAATATTACGATGGTTGGCTTAATCAATACGACAGTTGACTTAACGCTCTCTTTTACTACCGTAAATTCCGTACTATAAGCCGCTACTTTTTTCCCAAACTTTCAACCCTGCGGCTTATACAGTGATGCGGCCAATTTGTGTAATTTTTCTAACGGCCGCCAGGGGCGCTCGAGTAGAAACGGTAAGATTAACACCGGTGGAATATATGCGTCGAGGAAGACTGCAACTTCTTGTCTTGTGCATAAATTAAATTAGCGTGAACATACCCTCATCATGGAAAATGCAAAAAGAAAGACATATGACGCAACTTTCAAACTAAAAGCAATCGAGCTGTCCGATAAAGAAGGAAACAGAGCCGCTGCACATAAACGACGGCTCACCGTGATTTTTACAAGTACCGGTATGTTCTTTTACCAGACCTGTTATACTGTGTTGCTATTCTGTTGCTAGCGTTTTACTGCCACGTCACAGGCACCGTTTGGGAAGAAAGTTATATTATTATTATTGTTAAGTTATATTATTAAAACTTTGAAAACTCTCTCTGTGTACCGTCTTTCTTTGTAAATATGTTTACATGTTTTAATGTGGGCACATGCGGCTTATATACAGGTGCGGCTTGTGTATGTACGAAATTAGTTTTCCTCTAAAAATTTAGTGGGTGCGGCTTATAATCAGGTGCGCTCTATAGTGTGGAAATTACGGTACTTTTTTACATCGTGTTATCATCTGAGGAGGTTGAAAAGAAGTAACAAGCTTCAAGCAGAAGGGAGAATCTCAGCAGCCCCTCAGTTGAAAAAGGGCATAAAATTAAATGATCATTGAGGTCAAACATCCAATGAATTTTTGGGCAACATCCAGCTGGTTTAATGGTTCCCTTTAGCTCACCCGAGAAGACTGGCACCGGATGTGGTCTTTGAGAGAGGCATTTGTGAGCAGCTGCTGGTCGACAAAAACTGACATTCTTCTTTTTAAAAAGCCATCGTTCAATTCTCCAGCCTGACAGCTAATGTCACACAGAATGACATGGGGGTCAATCAAAAGCATTCATTCAACACAGAGAACATGCCGTGCATACTGTAGGTTGGCATTGGACACAACGAACAACTTGTGACCTAAACATTCGAGCTAAAAATACGGACCGTGGGATTTTATGATTTTGAGAACCATTGCGGAAAATGGACAATGATCGATTTGGGACATGCAAGTATTAGTTCAAATGGTCAAACTTGATGTGAAGTGGTTAAAGAAATAAAAAGAGGAAATAACCTTTATATTTAGATTGGTGAATGTACATTTTCATCTGGACAGCACAGTGGTTCATTTGTTGAGCACGTCTGCTATATGGTCAAAAGTTTGTCGCTATTGAATCTCGTCTATGCTGAACTCTGCATGTTAGGTTAATTGAAGGTTCAAGGTCCTTGTTAGTGCAAGTGTGAATAGCTGCTTGCCCACAGCTGCTCTATGATTGACTGTTGACCAGTCCAGGGTGCAGATACTGTCTCGAGATCAAAGCAAGCTGGGGTTGGACTGTCATTTGGACTGTCACAATCATTTTGTGATGACATTGTGATGAAATGTGATACCCTGAATGGGTTCCAACAACAAACCTTGCCGGTCGCAACCTTTATCTAGTCTTGTCTTGGAATTCCACTTTGATCCTCAGCGGGCACCACCGAGTGACGAAAGAAATATTGGCTATAGGATTTCATTGCATTCTACTCTGCAGCATCAAACAGAGTGCAACTATTTCAAAACACTGATCATTCTTTCACTCACTCCTGCAAACATTTGACCTCATATAAGTGTTGGAATGTAAATCGACTGGGTCTTTGAGGGTTTTCGCTATTTTTTCCCCCATTGAGTGTGCTACGTGTGAAATACTAAGTGCCTACTTGAACAAAACAGGTGTTAATTGAAGTTTTCAGGTCACCAGTAAAAAAATATGTCAAAGTGCTTTCCTTTCACCATGGGGACTAAAATGCATTGAAAACTTGGCTGAAGTCTCAACATGAGATTTAGCACCGTCTGAGTTCAATATGCGAGAGGGGCTTTGAAAATGTTCCCCTCTGTGTTTTGAATTGCAGAAATTCTATTTGTTTGATACAGCGGGACCTCTAAATTTGAAAGCCACTAAACTCGCACAGTTCGTCGACCAGTCCGTCTGTAATTTTGGGTTCCTTATTCCAGTGTGTCCATACATTTTACTTGTTACTCAAGTTAAGGTAGGATGGTGTTGATGTTTTGACAGTGTTTAACTTATTTTTAAAATTCACATTAATTCATGGTGGTTGACTGGTTAGTTAAAGCATCGGCCTCACAGTGCGGAGGTGCAGAGGTTCGATTCCGGCTCCGGCCTTCCTGTGTGGAGTTTGCACGTTCTCCCCGCATCTATGTGGGTTTTCTCCACGTAGTTCGATGTCCTCCCACATTCCAAAAACATGCATGGCAGGTTACTGGAACACTCGAAATTGTCCCGAGGTATGAGTGTGAGCACGGATGGTTGTTCGTCTATGTGTGCCCTGCGATTCAGTGAATAAAAACTATACCATTGATCTAAGACGATCTAATCACCTTTGATAGTTTATTTCCTATTATTGATGAATATACAGCAGGAAATTTGAAAACTGAAGGTTTATTTTTCAAGAATTTTGAAACCAATACAACAATTGTGGAATGACCCAAGAACCGGCAGCAAAAGAGGGCACCAAAAACATGATTTCTTCATTCGAAATGTGATTAATTAACTAATTATTAAATAATGAATGTGATTAATTAATCAACACAGCAATGAAAGCATTTGCTTCTTTCACTATTCAGTCCATTGTTCAAAGCAAAGAATGTCGATGACACTGTGACCGACAACAGCAAGAAATGGTAAGCAAGGCTTTCTGGAGCATTGGAGGGGTGTTTGTTGCGCCGTGAGCTTTTTAAACCACCTATTGTATGGTTTGGCCTCTAAATCCTAGCCTGGATTGCAATGATATTAATGGTCTGCTCTGTGCTCAAAGAATGCGAGGTGGGGGGAAAATGTTAACGCACAAATGAAAAAGTTGAAGATGATACACTTTGTGCGCATAATACTTCATTTTTCTGCACAGCTGAAGATATTTGGTAGAGAATGGAGACAAGTAAACCCAATCGGACTTTTAATCTCAGCCCAATAACAGCGGAAGCGCAAAAAAAATCAGACAAAATCTTGACTGTGACACTGGTTGAGTTATCCAACATTTTGACAGTTAATCACAGCAACTTTAGAGGTTTCACTGTACACAATGTCAACTCTTGATGCACAGTGTCACAGGACAAGTTGCAAAAGGTCAAATGTCATACCCTGGGGTATGAGCTCCTGTGTGAAAGAAGGAGCACCAAGCCAAATGGCTGAATGCCGTTTCAGACAAAAGAGCAACCAAAGATATGGAATGAAGGAGACTGTAGTTTCTTTTATCTGTTGACCTCATGAAAACACACACCGACATTGAGAATGTGAAATGCCAGATCACTGCCTCAGTAGCACTGCGCCATCACAGTATCTTTCTTCATTCAAGGATACTAGTCAGGAGTGGTATTCAAGTTAAAAGTATGGAAGGCGAAAGCAGCAGAGAGAAATGTCTTCTTTCACTGTCTTGCATGACATGAGACTCCAATCTAGTATTATAATGTATTTCTGTATTCCGTCTTTCCCAACGTTGTGTTCAGACTGCCACAATCAGACGCTCATATTCAAGCAGTGCTTTTTGTTTAAACACGGCTCTTGCGTATTCATTGAATAAGGTCAAAGTCCAACAGCAAGATTTCAATCCAGTCTCATGGGATGTTTCCTGGCTGTACCTCAAGACATCAAAGAACACTGAGACCGAATACGGGTGCCATGACTGTAAGAGCCACTGTGTCAATTTACACAGCTGTTGAGAAAAGTGTAATGTAATGTAATTTATGTAGCTCGTAATCTTTGCCCATGAAAAGCAATTTGAGCTCAAGGAATTATTAACTTTCGTGATCATACTTACTCTGGTGTGAAAGTGTATATTTCTTCCCAGTTGCGGTGCTTACGATACCTTGCCATATAAGCGGCGACTCATCTAAACAATGAATTCACACATTTACTCAAGCGTTTCAATGTAAACAGTGGTTGTTTGCACTGGACGTATTGCAGCCTCAAATGGTTTCCGGTGTAAACAATTCTACAGGGCCGGTGATCCTGAATGGCAAAATAACATTCTTTTTTTTTTGCTTCAGGCACTATTAATACAAAAACGTGTCTGCACCCTGCAGGTATCCAAGCTGTGTTTATCATTGAGCAATTTTGCTGCATGAAATTTTGGCAAAAAGAGTGATCTTGCCAATCGGCCATGTGAAACATGCTCACAGACACACACATGGCCATGTCTGTGGTTCTCGCCCGCATCCCATTCTGCTGTCCTAGCCTCAAACTGTCTGAGCGAAAAACCCCCAAAAACCCACACACCACGACTGTTCAGAGACCTAATTTCCGGAGGCTGCTCTGTTCCCATGAGAGATGTGTATGTGTGTTTGCGTGTTTTTAAGTGTGTTTGGAGAGCAGTCACTATATATTGCTGTCTCATCTGTTTTGGGGTTTTTTTCTGGCTAAGTGACAACAGAGCAAAGACAAAGATGAGAATTGAAGAGGATAAGCATCATGGTGAAGTCTGAAAAAAAAAATCAAATATGCTTTCAAGCATAGGCGAGAAAACAAGAAAACCATAATGGTTTGAAATTTAAAGCGATATTGCCAACGACTTTACTTAAGTAGGATTACAGAGCTGAGGAAAATGGAGCATTAAATGTACGAGATAAATAACTTGAAAAAGTTGTCGGGGCCTCATGAGAGAGACATCACTGGAGTAATCATGAACTATTTTTAGAACTTTTTCTTTCATTTTTCGCAGCCTTGACAGTGATTCCCCAGAGTTCTAAAATGCAAACACATGACACTGCAGAACACACCCGCAGGCTTCAAAACATTTACCTTCAATTACAGCTTTTATGCATTAGAGTTCTCTCGGTGAAGTTACGATGTTCTGTTTAAAATCTAGTTAGAAATACATTTCCATGCATTGCTTGAGTACTTCTGATTTCTCCCAATTTCCAAAAACATGCATGTTAGGTTGAGCGAAGACTCGAAATTGCCCGTGGGTGTGAATGTGAATGGATGCTTCCATGTATGCCCTGTATTTGGCTGCCGACCAATCCAGGGTTAACCCCACCTCTTAGCCAAAGTCAACCGGGATAAGTGCGGTTCAGCTGTGACCCTAATGAGCATAATGGATGGATGGGCATGAGCTCTGCCTTGCAACTTTCTTGATAGCCTTGGGTGGGTCCAAAGTCACTGATGTGGTGGTTCTCTTGCCTGACTTTGCTGAAGGCAGTGATGGAGTTACTTTGGGTGTAAATGATGTGCCCTGTACGTGAATTGAGATTTTCTAAGTCTCTGTCAGTCTTGGGCCCTTAGAATCACTCGTCACTTCTCTTCCCCTTACAGCGCCCCTGGCTATGGAAATGGTTTCAATGAACCAACTTTGGAGTCGGTTGCCTTACAAACGTCAGATCGACGGGTTGGCGCTTCAGAGATGGCTGTATTTACGTCACGAGTTCCCTATGCTCATAAAACTCAAGTGAAGCTGCTTATTTATTTCACTATGTATTGTATCGCCTATAGTCCGACACAACCGTGTAGCGCTACACGCACGCAACACTTCCGTATTTGTTTCTCACAGCCCGCGCACGCACTCCAACCGTAACTCTGCCACGCCAAATTTCCTGGAAAACATACGAAAAAATATATCTGATATGCATTCAATATATTCTAATCATGAACAGTGTATCATACTACTTTGAAATTGGAGTCTTTTCTAGTCCCTCTGTAGTAACATTTCCCTTGCTTCCCAGTTCATGACAAATGGGAATGAACCTATAAACAGGAAGGCCTGGGTCAACTATCTGACCGCAATGAGACCAAAGTAGCTTTGGGCTGTGGGTCATTTTGGACTGATCAACAAGTATAAAAACAACAATCCAGCAGGAAGAAACCCCACCCAAAAACATCAGTTTGTTTTGAGCTTTGCGAAGAACTCCCTAAAAATATATCTTGTTTACATGATATTAGCTTTTGACACACCTCTCAATAAATTGATGATTGATGGATTAATCAATCTGAGTTCATACCAGATATGTTTGCCAATTTAGGGAACACTTTGGAGAAGGCCCTTCTCTCTTCCAGTATGGCAGTTCACCCATGCAAGTCCATTGAGGAATGCTTCAAACGCGTGTCAGGTCTCGTTGTGCAACAACAGCGACCTCTGACCTTCCTGCGACAACTTCTTCTGGATGAGCGGAAAATTTTCAAAATGTTTTCGAAAGTCTTCCCAGAATACTGGATGCCATTTTCTCTTTCTCTGCCCCAATATTGTTCTTCATGTGATTTATTTCATGCCACTGCCTTTTACTGGCCATAAGTGGAAATTCAAAGGGTGGTTTAAGTAAAGTAGTCATTTGAAGTATGTAATTTCTCCCCAGAAGCAACAAATAATTTATATCAAGTCGAAGTCAAATCATGAAATGAATATCAGCAGAATATAGTATAAAAGGCAATACATCAGGGATCAAGATAGCTCGCTCGAGTCCCTCGTTGCAAATACTTGAACAAAGGATCATCAATACAACAAGTGAAAAATTATTTTTTGTCCTCACCGACCAGTCATTTATTTTGCCAGTGAATATGTGACAGATTTTTGTTGTCACTCTGTAAGATGAGTATGGTGGCCATGTATGATGAACTGTCTGGGATGCTTGACGCTGCTTACAAAAAAAAAAGAATGTTGACTTTCTTTTGTGCTTTGCGCAGACAATAAATAAGAAAGAGACAAGGACTTTTGCAAAAGCAGCCCAGCGTTTCACAATGTGTTTGTCAATATGTCCAGAAGGCAATGTGTTCCGCCAGGTCTGGACTATTATCCCATTGACGTGTCGTGAAATCTGTATGTGGAGAGCATTTTTTCAGTTGATCCTGTGGCCGTTGTGTGGTTCCCTGTTTGATTTGAACTTAATAAACTTACAACACAAGAATCAGTCGTTGCTTTTACATTCAAAGCACTCTTCCTGCTCTTGCACTCTTGAACGTGAGGCTAAAAATCCAATCTCCAGGGACGAGGAGAGTAAATGGCAATTTGAGCTGCAGCACTTTGCCAGTCGATTGTGTGGATTATGTGTGCTCTTTCTGCTTTGTTGCAGGTCTGTAACAAAGTCACTCAGACAGCGTGATGGACAGAAAAAAGAACAAAAATGACATAATGGATGGCGGACTGACAACCCAGAAAAGTGGGTATAAGGATGTGACTAGTTGCTGGCAAGACTTGTCAAAGGTGATACTAAACTTCATTAAGATGACCAGCAGAGATACTAATACGCAATACAAAGAGCGCATTGAGAACGACCCAAATGTTTGAAGCACAGCTTTCATGTAAATATGTGTAATAGTGTGCTTTTTGATACTAAGATACAAACAGAAAAGCAAGAGAAAGAAACAATAAATGTAGAGAATACAAATGTAACATACTTTCGCCTGAATAGCTATGCTGTCTTCATTGCCAGGTCTATATTCCCCATAGTCGATGAGCAACACACTCAGTAACACTGCCAATTAATCATGATGAACATTACAGATTTGTAAATCTTTATGAATACTAATTAATCCTAATGAGTCTTTTGTTTTTCTTACCATGAAAAGGTTTTCTTTCGTCACGCTCTCATTTCCCTTTACACGACAATACAGATGTATGCAAACGTAGACATATCCACGCATACATTCACGTACACTCTTCCACACATTACGACAATAGATAGATAGATAGATAGATATGCTTTTCAAAATAAGCTGAACAACTCCCTTGAAATGGGCTGTATGCATGCAAACAAACGTCACACTCCACGAAAATCATTTTTTGGATTGTTATCCTTCAAACGACTCCTCACCCGTTGCTTTCTGAAGCCTGATTAGCACCTGTAGGAGTCTTGTAATTGGACACGGAGACATCCGGTGCAAGATGCCCATTAGAGCTACATGCAGGATTTGGCCATGATGAGCCACACACATCTAATCCGTTATTACAGGGGCATGTAGGTTTTGTTTGTTTTTTGCATCCAAAGCCCAGCATGACAAAATGTGATGAAAATGAAGGTCAAAGATGGTTCCAATCAGATTTGAGGACAAAATCCAAACTGAAAATCCCCTTTAAAAAAATGTGTTGAATCATATACATCTACAGCATGTGGATACTTAAAAGGTTGTTCGGTGTAGACTCAATGAAATGGATCAATATCAAAGGGTAAATATGCAAAATACGTCTTTGTCATACTTGGATGAGCTGATGAACAAATTGAGAGACTCGAACAGCATTCCCCCCCCTCTCATGTTTTACATGAATATTAAGTCGCTGAATCCACTAAACTGTGTTATCTTAAATCAGTGTCATTTTTATGGCATACATCCTTTATTCATATTGTCAAAGGTGCTTTGAACAGCATCCGTGCTTATAAATCATTTTGTAATAGAACATATGTAGCGTCTGTGTTTACAGCTTACCAAGGTATTCGTTAATCATGCTGAAGTGGCTGACATCCTTCTGTTATGAGGACAAAAAGGTGGATGTGCAAATTAGGTCACATTTACAGCTCGCAGTGGGTTGACAGCTGCACTTTCAAAGTGTAATTCTTCAGTGCCGGTGTCAGGAAACCAGTAAACGCTTTTTCAACAACATAAGAAGACAGGGAACGTAAACATACATTAAATGAAGTAAGCAGAATGGGAAGCTGAATCACTTTGCGTCAGTGTTTTGGATTGTTTTATTATTTCTCCATTTAGAGTGACCTCCTTATTTTTCAGAATGTGACCCTGGGATGACCAAGATTCTGACCTTATCTCTAAGGGAGAGCCCGGACAACCTAGGGAATTGCGGAAATATTCATTAAAAAAAAGAAAATATATTTGGGATTGTTCAGCATCCCCCATTAGATTGTGTTACCAACAACAACATCATGAAGGGGGGAAAAACACGGATGTGACATTCAAGTTTGTCATTCACATTGCTTTCGTTCCACCACACAATAGACAGAGAGAAAGCGGGTGCACTTCTGTATACGTGAGCTTGCTGTGTGACATGATAATCAGTATGTCTCATGTTCTTCAAAAGAATAAGAAAATTCCCTCGGGGGAGTGGATGTACAGCCATGCTTCTGTGAGTTCAAGGGTAGACTGACTTTATTAGGGGAATTCATCTGCTCGGTTATTTCTCTCTTTCATTAAGTGATGGGAATCCTCGGCATGGCATCATACAGCAGTACTTTCACATATGCATCAACGTCGGTAGAGGCCATATTTCAATCTGATCTAACTATGTCTGTTGACTCGCCGGCTCCTTCATTTGGATCACGTCTACGATCTCATATCTGATTTTATGAGATCTTGTATGTTGTTTTCCTCTTGACAGATTTTGCTAACTGTACATTGTAAAATGGTTTGTTCATTAAATAAGTGTTGATTAAGAAGCTGGCAGAAAGTGAAAGTGCGGCATCATTCTGCAGGGGGACATCCCTGCCATGCTCAAGACAGTGTCTGTGTCATGTTCACGTTCCTGGCCTGGCCAGCAGGTGGCAGTCTGAGCGGACTTTCTGGCTGCACACCTGCTGCCTATCTCTCATTAAGGCATTGTGTATTTAAGGACCCGCAATCTGTCTACTGTTGTCGGAGTATTCCTTATGCCTTGTTGTTTCCATGCCCACAGACCCGTTTTGCTCTCGATCTCGTCGCTTCGCTTTTGAATTCTCGGTACCATTTTGTAAGTACAACTTTGTTTAGTGATTTGGCTTTTTCCTGCGTGTGGTTGATCCATTGTGTTATTCGTTTCGTTTGTATTCTCGGTTCGTGTTTTCTCTCTTGCCTTTTTAGCGCTTTTTGTTATTTCGTTTTTGTACTTCCAGGTCCTTGTGTTGGCCTGCGCTTTTTGTTACAACTTTGTCGGTGCGAATTTTTGTATTAAAACATTTTTGCAACGGAGACCTTGTTGTCATCTGCACTTTTGGGATCCAAACTCGATTCGGCTCGGCCGAAACGTGACAGTCTGAGCCGTACAAGCGCAGGGCAGCTCAGAAACAAGTTCACGATCCGTTTGTTCATGCATGGCGACCACAGGCTGACTACATTAGTCGCTTTCCCGCTTGGAAAACAAGTTGTGTGAGGTTGTCCAAGGGCTCATTGCATCCAGCCATCCATTTTCCGATCCGCTTTATCTTCGCAAGGGTCGCGGGGGGTGCTGGAGCCTATCCCTGCTGTCTTCGGGCAGTAGGCGGGCGACATATTCCACAAATGGAATATGTATCATGGTAGCATAAAGAGGGAAAAAAAATACAACACGTGTTGGATATATGCCAATACGACGAGCGCGTAAAGACGGCTGTTCCACACCGATGCAAAAAAAGCAATCACTGATGAATACATAGCGGTTTCTTTACAAACAACACAACTACAGTCAATGATTCATATTTCTATTGTCAACATATTTTTGTTTACTTCCACGTTATTACCGCCCCGTTTGGACACTTGTGTAGTTTTGTGCAATTTCACCGTCTGTGCAGGCAGGGTGTTTCATGTCTTCCGTCACACACAGCCATATTGGATCTGTGTAAATGTGACATAAGCGTTAAATCACAATTGGGCATCCAGCCTGAGAGGTCTATTTGCACCAGAGACGTCTGTCTGTGGCAAAGTGGCTACTAAAGAGCACATTTCCGACAGACAGACAGAGCTTTACCCGTATAACCCAGATCTGTCAATTTTCCATGCAGCTTGTTCTCATTAGAATAACGGGTATGATGGAGCCCATCTGAGCTGACTTCAGTTGAGAGGTTAGGAACACCCTGTACTTTTGCCAGCCAATCGCAGCACAGAACCGCAAATTCACACTCACATTCTCATCTTCGGACAATTGGAAAAACTATAAAAGACAGAGAATCTTTCTGAATGTAACTGATATGATTGTAATTGCGAGACCTAAGGTTTTTAATATACATTGCTCTTAAATATACATATTAAAATATTTTAACATGTTTTCTAAACATTGAACTGGTTGGTCAGAGCATGAGAGCAGCAAGGCATGGTTTTGCAAAACAAAACTGTGTATAACATCACATGAGGGCGGAACAGTTTGGGAAAATAATCTACGCTGCGATTGTGCGATTTTGCAAGATCCTCTCGGTCACATAACTCGTTGCAAGAAAAAAATTGTTACGTTAACGTGACTGAGCTCAGTGCAAGTATGTCACCAACTAAGAGCGTGGTTCGCATGTCAATTATTGGTGACTTTCGTAGGTCTGAATATGAATTGATAAGGGATTTGTTTTTCCAACACGTTGGTATAGGACAAAAATAACAACGGAATGCCAAATATTTGGATTGGGTGTTTGTGTCATTTTCTCAAACCAGCACTTTTATCGTCAGGCGAGGTGCTTCATAAATACAAAGGAAAACGTAACCAGAGTTGTGTACTTTACACATATTGTCAAATGGTTGATTTGCTCCTATCTCTGCTCCAATATTGCTCACTTCTTTCCCGAACCTTTGCTTCGGGAAACTAAATCTGTAATCTGCTTAGTCGTGTTGATGCATCAGACATTTTTAATCAGCGGTATTGAAAGGAGAGCAGCTCAACGCTAAGGCGCTTGGCAAAAGCACTGCATTGAGAGGAGTAATGGAGAGTGGGGGCTGCTTGGATGTGGTGATGAAAGCAGGAGCGTGCGTTGTATGAATAAGCAACATCATTTTTTTTTCCCCCTCCGAGGAGCGTTGTAGTTGCTGACTCTTGAATTTAGATTTTAACATCTGAGAACCTGGATAACATCGACAGTTTACAGTATTTTGGGAGCATATCTATATCTATATAGATAGATAAATAGGTATACAGATAGATATAGATGGGTATGTTTTTTTAAATACTTGTAAATAGAAGCTTACCGTATTTTCCGCACTAAAAGGTGCACCTAAAAGCCTTCCATTTTCTTAAAAGCTCACAGCGCCTTAAAATCCGATGCGCCTTGTGTATGGTCATTACGGTAATATTTCGACCCGAAAATGGCTCCTTGCTCGAGACATGCTTACAACGCAGAGTAAGGCGGTTACACAGTTGAACACGGAAATAGAGCAGCGGCAAGAAAGTTCAACATTAATGAGTCAATGTTATAACTTGCTGTTGGTTAAGTGAACTATGTTGCTGCTTTGCTACATTTTCCTGACATCTGATCGTTCTGTTGGCATTTCCTTGAGCGTAGCTCCATCTAGAGGATGCATTGTAGATTGCGTCTTATATGAACAAAAATGATAAAATAGGCCTCATAGTGCGCCTCATAATCCAGTGCGCCTTTTAGTGCGGAAACTACGGTAAATGATAATAAGACAAAGTGATGACTATTTTACTGTAGTGAAACTGGGGGTGGCAAAGGACATTGAGTCTATACAGATTAAAAGAAGTAGTTTCTGAACAGGTTCACACAAATAAAACCTTAATCCAATAAATTGTAATAAAAACTGAATGCATGTGTTGCCATTTTTACGCAGCCTCCGAGGACCAAAAAGGCTTTAAATTCAGCATTTATTTTCCTCAGGCAGGAACACTGATGGACAGACATTCACATAAAATTTCATAGACTTGAATTAAAACAGACCACCCATCCACCAAATACCCACCCACACACAAAGACATGTTGATATGACGCTAGCATTTTCCCAGACACACACGCACAAGCACACACACACACACACACACACACACAAAAGGCTTTCTGTACTGTATACTAAAATTATCTGGCACACTGTTACATTGTGCCAGACATTGTGTTAAAGCACACAGTCGCTTTTTAACCTTGAAAGGGCACGCACAGTAGTTGCAGAGGTGGGCTAGAGTGGCCAAAAATTGCATTCAAGTACTCTGACCAACATGGTGCTCACGGATTCCATTTCACCCCAAGGACCACATGAGGCGACCATGGGCCTGTTCTGCATATAGCTCAACAGTGATGGTACATCGTGGTTTCCCTGGAATGTTATTGAAGTAATTGTTTGACTTGTAGAGATTTTACATACTAACCCTTTATTGTTCATGATCAGTGTCCTCACTTAGATGAATATCATTAATTATTGATAACATCATTAAATGTAGTTTGTGTGGATCAGTTTTTTTCCGAAGCATGACTCAAGCTATAGCTAAAAAAAAAAAACAAGCCTTAAAAGAGTACATTTCCTCATGCCTTGCTACTGGACTTAATTTGAACGTCCCATATCGGTGCTGGATTCTTGTTTACTGACAAGAAGCATACATTTCTTCACACTTGCATTGATTACCGTGGACTGAATGACATTCCCATGAAAAAAAAGTTTCCATTCCCTACCCCCACCCCCTCCCAACGGACATGGCATTTGTTCCATTACGCTCAGCTGCTATTTTTTCCAAACTCGACTTATGCAACCAGTGCCCCTTGGTGAAAATTAAAAAAGGGTGACGACCGTAAATGGCATTCAATACTCCTATGGGACACTCTGAGTATCTCTGTCTGTAATTTGGTCTGCTTTGTGGTCCATCCTTTGACCGTTAGCCAACCGTGAGACTTTTTTTTTTCCTACAAAGAACATACTTTTTATACTGTGCTGTTGAGGAAGCAATAATCTCAAACTCCTTCAGCGTGACATTTGTACGGAAGATGGTAGGCAATCGTCTTCAACATTTATCATCAGTGGATCAGTAACCCCAACCTACCGCCTCCCCGCCGCAAACACACACATTGAGGTATAGCACAAAATCTTTTCTTCACTGTATGAGTTGGTTGTCCATCAATGGCAAGCTTTTAAACAAGCTTTCATATTTCTTGCTATCAGCTATTCCAGCTTCTTTTTGGAAAGCATTTGACTCAGACTCACTCTCATTTTTAAATACCGTTTACATCAAAATCTTCCTGCTGCTCTCATCACGGAGTACGGAAGATTATCACCACTCGTATAAAAGTCTTTCCCTGGCCACGCCATTTCCCAAGGAGCCAAACGTAATTGAAGAACAGTGAGGACATCAATATTTTTTTAATTACAGTACCTCAAAAAATATGGAAGTGCTTTACAACAGTCAAATTTAACCACAAGTCCAGAAGGTGTTGTCAGTGTTATCTTTTCCTTCCATTTTTTTAACTGTCTTTACATCAGGCATGGCCCCAGGATTATTTTCTCTCCAAGGGTGAAAGGGAGTTCTTAACCGATTCTTAGGGGGGCTGAGAAAATAACTTCTAAATATTTTACAAAATAAAATGCTGGAGGGCCTTAAGTGGGACTATACAAATTTCTGACAGGGCTATAGAACGCCCTAGCCCTGTGTTATATCTGCTTCACTTGGCATCAAAAACAAATGGAATGGGCGAGCGCCTTCTCGTAAAACACTTTGCGGTACATTGATTGCTTAAGGTGGGCATATAGTATACGACCTGTGGCGAGCCTTATAGATGGCAAATGTTCACATCAAGAACACAAATCAGCTAAGTGAACTTGAATCCCCGACAGGTCAAGTGGAAGTTTGAATAATTTCCTGGTCAAAGTCAGGGCCAATGTTGGACTGATTCAAGCGACTATCACAACATGACGTGTGTGTGCGTGTGTGTGTGTGTGTGTGTGTGTGTGTGTAAGAGAGCCGGTCCACCAACATGAAATACCATCCATCCATCCATCCATCCATCCATTTTCTACCGCTTATCCGGGGTTGGGTCGCGGGGGCAGCAGCTTTAGGAGGGAATCCCAGACTTCCCTCTCCCCAGCCACTTCTTCGAGCTCTTCCTGGCAGATCCCGAGGCGTTCCCAGGCCAGCTGGGTAACATAGTCTCTCCAGCGTGTCCTGGGTCGTCCCCGGGGTCTCCTGCCAGTGGGACATGCCCGGTACACCTCACCAGGGAGGCGTCCAGGAGGCATCCAAATTAGATGCCTGAGCCACCTCATCTGGCTCCTCTCGATGTGGAGGAGAAGCGGCTCTACTCTGAGCCCCTCCCGGATGTCCGAGCTTCTCACCTTATCTCTAAGGGAGAGCCCGGACACCCTGCGGAGAAAACTCATTTCGGCCGCTTGTATCCGGGATCTCGTTCTTTCGGTCACGACCCATAGCTCGTGACCATAGATGAGGATTGGGACGTAGATCGACCGGTAAATTGAGAGCTTCGCCCTTTGGCTCAGCTCCTTCTTTACCACGACAGACCGATACAGCGTCCGCATCACAGCAGACGCTGCACCGATCTGCCTGTCAATCTCTCGCTCCCTTCTGCCCTCACTCGTGAACAAGACCCCAAGATACTTAAACTCCTCCACTTGGGGCAAGATCTCCTCCCCGACCCGGAGAGGGCACTCTACCCTTTTCCGACTGAGGACCATGGTTTCAGATTTGGAGGTGCTGATCCTCATCCCAACCGCTTCACACTCGGCTGCAAAACGCTCCAGTGAGAGTTGTAGAGCCCTGCTTGAAGGAGCCAACAGTACTACATCATCTGCAAAAAGCAGAGATGTAATACTGAGGCCACCAAAACGGACCCCCTCAACGCTTCGGCTGCGCCTAGAAATTCTGTCCATAAAGGTGATGAACAGAATCTGCGACAAAAAGGACAGCCTTGGCGGAGTGCGAACCAAACCCTCATCGGCAGTATAGGCACTGGACAGCCTGTATCACGATACTCCGACTCCCCGAGGGACACGGTCAAACGCCTTCTCCAAGTCCACAAAACACATGTAGACTGGTTGGGCAAATTCCCACGTACCCTTGAGGACCCTGCTAAGGGTGTAGAGCTGGTCCAATGTTTCACGGCCGGGACGAAAACCACACTGCTCCTCCTCAATCTGAGGCTCGACTTCCCGACGGACCCTCCTCTCGAGCACCCCTGAATAGACCTTACCAGGGAGGCGGAGAAGTGTGATTCCTCTGTAGTTGGAACACACCTCCGGTCCCCCTTTTTAAAAAGAGGGACCACCACCCCGATCTGCCAATCCAGAGGCACTCTCCCCGATGACCACGCGATGCTGCAGAGGCGTGTCAACCAGGACAGCCCCACAGCATCCAGAGCCTTGAGGAACTCCGGGCGGATCTCATCCACCCCTGGGGCCTTGCCACCGAGGACCTTTTTAACCACATCGGTGACTTCAACCACAGAGATAGGAGAGCCCACCTCAGAGTCCCCAGACTCTGCTTCCTCCAAGGAGGCATGCTGGTGAAGTTGAGGAGGTCTTCGAAGTACTCTGCCCACCGGTTCACAACGTCCCGAGTCGAAGTCAGCAGCGCCCCATCCCCACTGTACACAGTGTTAGTGGTGCACTGCTTCCCCCTCCTGAGACGTCAAATGGTGGACCAGAATTTCCTCGAAGCCGTCCGGAAGTCGGCTTCCATGGCCTCACCGAACTCTTCCCACGCCCCGGTTTTTGCCTCAGCGACCACTGAAGCTGTGTTCCGCTTAGCCAGTCGATACCTGTCAGCTGCCTCTGGGGACCCACAGGCCATAAAGGCCCGATAGGACTCCTTCTTCAGCTTGACGGCATCCCTTACTGCTGGTGTCCACCAGCGGGTACGGGGGTTGCCGCCACGACAGGCACCAACCACCTTACGGCCACAACTCAGATCGGCCGCCTCAACAATAGAGGCGCGGAACATGGTCCATTCGGACTCAATGTCCCCCGCGTCCCCCGGGACATGGGAAAAGCTCTGCCGGAGGTGGGAGTTGAAACTCTTTCTGACAGGGGATTCCGCCAGACGCTCCCAGCAAACCCTCACAATGCGTTTGGGTCTGCCAGGACCGACCGGCGTCTTCCCCCACCATCGGAGCCTACTCACCACCAGGTGGTGATCAGTTGACAGTTCCGCCCCTCTCTTCACCCGAGTGTCCAAAACATGCGGCCGCAAATCCGATGATACAACCACAAAGTCAATCATCGAACGGCGGCCAAGGGTGTCCTGGTGCCAAGTGCACATATGGACACCCTTATGTTTGAACAAGGTGTCTGTTATGGACAATCCGTGACGAGCACAGAAGTCCAATAACAAAACACCAGTCGAGTTCTGATCGGGGGGGGGCCGTTCCTCCCAATCACGCCCTTCCAGGTCTCAATGTCATTGCCCACGTGAGCATTGAAGTCCCCTGGCAGAACAAGGGAGTCCCCGGCCGGAATACTCTCCAGCACACCCTCCAAGGACTCCAAAAAGGGTGGGTATGCTGAGCTGCTGTTTGGTGCATATGCACAAACAACGGTCAGGACCCGTCCCCCCACCCGAAGGCGGAGAGAAGCAACCCTCTCGTCTACCGGTGTGAACCCAAATGTACAGGCACTGAGCCGGGGGGCAATGAGTATGCCCACACCTGCTCTGCACCTCTCACCATGAGCAACTCCAGAGTGGAAGAGAGTCCAACCCCTCTCGAGAGAACTGGTACCAGAACCCAGGCTGTGTGTCGAGGCAAGTCCGACTATATCCAGTCGGAACTTCTCTACCTCGCACACCAGCTCGGGTTCCTTCCCTGCAAGAGAGGTGACATTCCATGTCCCTAGAGCTAGCTTCTGCAGCCGAGGATCAGACCGCCAGGGTCCCCGCCTTTGGCTGCTGCCCAGCTCACATTGCACCCGACCCCTTTGGCCCCTCCCATGGGTGGTGAGCCCATGAAATACAGTCATGCAAAATGGTGATAAGGACCTTCATGAAAATATTGTTTGTTTTTGTCTTTATTATAAGCCATTGTTGATTTGCACTCCGGTCTCCAAACAGCAAAGACCAAAAAGGCGATTCTCCCCCCACCCCCTTCTTTTGCATATGGGCATCGAACATATATGTAAAACGGATTTGCCCCCTTTTTCCTTTACAGACAGAGTAACATGATAAACAATGAAATGATAATATATGATAATGTGCAGTTGGAATGCAGCATTCTTCCATTTGCAGTCAGACAAGCCTGTAGATTACCTGTGGAAAAAGACAGACACTTACAGTATACCTGCGGGATTGTAAATTCTAGTGATATATATTATTATTATTATAATATAATACAGTTATACTGTTATTAATGCTAAAAATGAAATACTGTATAATAATAACCTGTTTTGTAAACACAAGGACAATTACATATAAAATATATGAGGTCTGATTGATACATTGTCTACGGTGGTCTTTATTATTTTTTTAATTGGCATATTAAGGTTTTTGGTTTTGTTTTGTTTTGTTTTGTTTTGTTTTTCTGAGCCCCCTTCCGCGATCCTCAACAGAGGTGTGCGCTCTAATAAATGGTCAAACATGCCCTACCTGAAACCTGCTGTAATCTTGGCATCACTTTATTCCACAAGTAGCACTCTTTGGCTCTCATCATCGTTCTTTTTTCTGGAAGGTTAGAGTTCAGCGTGAAATACTCTTGCCGTTCAGGGGTGAACAAGGGCCATGCGGCTCCATCAATTCCTGGATTTCTGAAAAGAAATGAATACCAAACGATTAGAGACATACGGGGTTGACAAGGGCATGCACTTACACAAGGGTTAAGGACACCCGATTCTAAATAGCAATGCCCAATAAAAGAAAGTAAAAGTTCATCACCCTTGCTGCAGTGTAACACCTGATTCGGCAATAACTAAGAGGGGAACACATTTTAAAATTTCACTCTTTGCATTGATGGTATTCTAGCGTTTTCTTGTTCTTTTTCAAACAGTCCACTATTTTGCAAATGCTTGAATGAAGCAGATGGATTCATTACATGTGTGACAACGGAAGGCACAAAGTCGACGATGAACGAGTCATTTTGTCGATATAGTCCATGACGTATTTGATTATACATACCCCGTCCTTGCAAAGTTGGCCCAGTGCTTCAGAAATTTCTTGGTCATGTTCACTTCAGCCTTTGTGTACCCCAACGTTTCATTCAGTGGCATTCCAAACACAAACTCTATCTCATCCCCATGTAAAACACCCATCCATGCCGGCCAAGGATTTATGGAAGAGCGGTGGTCAAAAGAATACAGGAATGTTTTACCTCCCCGTTGTGAGTACCTGGGGGTGGGGGGAGACAAGCACGGGTTAATTGAAATTGTTGGTCATTGAAGAAATATAGTTGTGATATAACAAAGAGTACTGCGTGCCTCGAGAATGACTGAAGTTCAATACCGTGTTTTTTTTTTTTTTTTTCATGAGTTACGATGATTAAAAACGATGATTTTAACAAATGGCTGTCGGCAGCCATTTGTTAAAAAGAGACCACAACCACACAGCCTCCTATTCATTTTCCCTCTTGCTTATCCTGTTTAGGGTCAAGGATTATCATCTTATCCAAGGTGACTTAAGGGAGGAGACGGCCTGCTAACCTACGGACAAGTCACCAGTCAATCACCGACAAGACAAAAAACCCATTCACATTCACATTCAGACCCATGTGCAATTTAGAGCCTGCAGTTAACCTACCATTCTATTTTTAATACGGAAGGAGGCCAAAAAAGACCCCCAAAAAGCAAAAGCAGATGCAAACGCCACACAAAAACCAGATTCCAGAATCTCTGACAGTGAGACAGCATTCAAGTCAACTCAGATCACCGTAATACTATTGACACTCTTGGAAATTACCTGCGAGCAAACTCTAACAAAGGAGAAACAAAAAAACGGTCTCCAACCAGATTCCCCAGGGAGTCACGGTTTTTCATCCTGTTATGCTCGTCCGTCCAATCGGTGTAGTGGAAAACGACTCCTTCTTCTGCAACAGCGTCAAAGCCTGCCATAGCCAGCCGCACTCCTTCAATGAACTCCTTCCTGGTGATGAGACTCTCACCAGTGATGTTAAATCCTGGCATCCCATAAACTAAAAAGTAGGTCCCTTCATTCCTGTTTAATCCAAGCAACACTTCTTTCTTTGGAAGTGCATTACTTTGCAGCAAAATCTGTGGAGAAAAAAAATATTGTTTTGTTTTTCACTTCTCATCATTACATTCACATCAATTTTTCTGTGAAACAGATCTCTATGGCCACACAGGCTTTACAGAATATCTCTTTTGAAGCGACCAAACCCTCCGCGATCGACCCGATCTCACATATACACATGCACGCACACACGCACACCAAGATGAATAACAGCCGTAACGGCCCCTAACATGAACGAAACCGAAACAGACAGAAACGCTAATCCCCCCCCCGCCCCCCATTTCCTCCTCCCACCTTGGGACCAGTCCGCTGGATCCCGGTCGATCGCGATCGACGTATTGGCCACCCCTGGCATCGGGGGTGTGGCCTCACACATTCAACTTGAAGATGGAATGCAATAGTTCGGTTGGTGTAGAAAGTCCACCCGGGGCCTCTCGATTTCAAATTCCCGTCTGAAATTAAGAGGCCCAGTCTGCCCATGCCCGCATACATGCTTAACTAGAATGAACTGCTGCATGAAGGTCAAATGTGGTCAAATAAATCCTGTGAGCGTGGTTTACAGGGCAAAAACAAAAGTGGTTATTTATGATTTGGCTGTTTTCGACAGATCATTTATGCAGAAAGTCATTCCCCTCCATATGACTATTGTTCATTAATGAGTGTTTTTGTGGCTCCAACAACTTCAAAGCATGGAATCTCTTTTCCCAGTGGAACATGCACGCTAGTTTCAGAAGATGAATTCTTCAATTATTTTATGTATTTATTTATTTTATATCCATCCATCCACCCATTTTCTAATCCACTTATCCTCACAAGGGTCACGGGGGCATGCTGGAGCCTATCCCAGCTGTCTTCGAGCAGCAGGCGGGCTACACCCTGAACTGGTTGGCAGCCATTAACAGCTCGCGTCAATGGACCCAAATCAGGATATGAGCTTAAAATCGACCACGAATGCTAAGCAAGCAAGACCTGAATCTGAAAGAAGATGCGTGGCATACCCATAGTGACATGACATGATGGACTCAGACCTACCTCTGGTTCATCAGGTAGGAAGTACCCATTCACAACTGGTGGAAAAGGAATGGACAGTATACTGGGCTGGGTGATAACATCAAATTGCTTTGAGGTTATCAACCAAGGATCAGTCAATTGTAAACAGATGTCCAGATAAGATGGAGAAGACGTGGGGCAGCCGATTAATGTAGCCAGCATCATGGACCTGGATAGCAAAGCAACAATGTAGTTTAGTTAACCTTTAACACAAATACTGAGAATGATACACTGTCTTGAAAGATTATGGTATGATTTAGCAGAATACAAAATGTGCCAGATTCTAAATCTGGCACAATTTACAGTACTGATAATAAGAAATTAATGTTGGGTTTAGAGTTAAAAAAAATTTGGGGGGAACTTGAAAAACTTTTCAGGACCTTTCATGTGCAACTGTCTTGCTGATTGAGGCCCACTGTGCATTCGGGGAACCACTCTGCATGACGGCCCTTTGGAAAAGGTCATGACTACCTGGGGAGAGGAGGTGGTAGCCGACAGATGCAGACCCAGCACTCTCCCCAAAAATGGTGACCTGTGCAGAACCCCAAATCAAGCGGAAACAGTTTGTGCTACTTTTGTGAAGACGTCGATGCAAATTAATGACTGTTGCATAACAAAGAACTAGCCATCAAAAGTCTTACCTGTGAAGGATCACCGCCAAAAGCGGCAATATTATTGGCTACCCATTGAAGGGCTAAGCGCTGGTCCAGGAGACCTGCATTGCCTCGAATGTCGTGGTCAGGCAAAGCCAAAAAGCCAAGCGGACCAATTCTGAAACACATGATACAAATCAGTTACTTAGAACATCACTATATTGACATGATTTAAATGTTGCCAGTATAAAACCAAATATAAGGGTTGGGAAATAATATCAAATCTGTGATTTGGCACTGTTGCAATGCTCATTTTTTGTGTGTAAAAGACCTGCCTGACTGTGAACAATGCTTTCCTCACTACGATTCGACCTGTAGTTCTCTTTTCTTAAATTGTAATGTAAAAAGTAACGTAACGCTGTATCATCAAAGCTGTTTTACATTGTCCCTTCATCCATACCATCAAGGCCATGGAGGAAATAGTTCATCTTCATTCAAATACCGACGAGGCAACACCAAGAGCAATGTGGGCTTCAGATTCTTGATCATCCGACAAGTCAGGAGAACCGAGGGGAAACCAATTACCAAATCTGAAACTGGCCAGATTTGAGACAATCTCTCTACTCCCTGAGCAAGCCACTCTTGATCCCTATTCTTACTCCTTCTTCTTTCATGCCGGACGCCTTTTCTGACGCAACCAGTCCATTTATCCTGACTTGGAACTGACACTGTCGATAAGGCAAAGCAAGGTTTCGACCAGGAGTCTGACCTAGGGTAACCAGATCAAACTAACGATCCCGAATGAAGGAGAATATGTTCTGTTTATTGTTAAAGCTGAGTCTAGTACAGCTGAGCGGACCCAAAGAATTCAGACCAGAGCATTTTGAACGGAGATGTCAGACTGTGTATGCTCCCACGGCCTGTCTCCTGGGTCTCCCGATGATTTTCTCCATTTAGAAATTGACAGCTGTTCCAACCGCGTATCACCACTAGGACTTGCTCTCTGTGAGCACATAAACACTTGTAACATGATGTGGAAGACTTAATTACCTTCGCGTTACCCTTCCTTTTGGACGATATACGTATCGTAGTTAATCCCAAAAACTATGATGGTGCTTAGGTTAGCGCTCTGGGGTGCACCTTTTATGGAACTTGCTTTACCAGATGGGGCACAGTCATGCTGGACGAGTCTTCCCAATACAGTTCTCACAATGTTGGAGGCAACACATGATTTAAAATATCTTCAAAATGTTTTTGAAGGGACCAAGTAGCCAGAATTATAGATCTTTGTCACGGTACATCTGTATTACTATTGTCTATGCTGCATAGCTTGTTCACAGTAATGGAAGGAGTTGGAGCTTGTCCGAGCTGAGGAGGAGTGAAAAGTTGAGTGATTCTCAGTGCGGTACGAGTGCCATTTGGGGTACTTATGCCCCCTGCAGTGGTACGCAAAATAATCACTGCCAAGGTTTTGTTGAGTTGTATTTAACTTTTTCTGTGCAATGTATTTGCATCGCATTTTTAAGAGTGGTTGGCCTTTAAACTTTTATTCAAGTACAATTTTTTAATTTAACATTAATGTGAAATACATTTGTATATACAGTATTATCCTTATCTAAGTACAATTTTCCTGTATTCAAGCACTGTGTTTATGTTCAAACTGCATAAGGTTCAAATCATACTAAATATACTTTTTAAAGAATAAAACCTCTCATTTTTCACGAGATGTTTTGAAGCCTTCTTTGCTTTTGCACATTAATTTGAGTCTTGAAGGTTTTACTTGGAGAGACAAATATTTTCTTAATGGGTATAAAAGGTGTGACAACTGCTGCCCTAGTTAATAACCATTCAATGACATGCCAGTGTGAATGAATCACGGAGAAGTATTTAATCCCACGCCCGCTGCAACAAAGTCCATCGTATGAACTATTACACTACTAATGGGACCCCAGTAAATCATTATCAAATAGGTTGACACTCTTAAGTCCTCACCTGTAATTCATTGATACGACAACAACACCTTCAACTTTACTCAGGTACCGGCCATCATAAATATCCAGAGAGGATGTTCCTGAAAGAAACCCCCCTCCATAGATCCAGACAAGGACAGGAGCCAGTGAACTCTGACTAGCTTTGTTAAAAGGGGTCCAGATATTTAGATAGAGGCAGTCCTCGCTTAATTTAGTGTTTGGGTTCCACATCTCTGCACCCCTGAAACCTGCAAAAAAACAAAACAAAACAAACAAAAAAAACTGAACGAAAAGTGAGAGTGACTCAAAGACTGCGACAGGGGTTTGCACTCTTCTCTTACTTCTATGGTGGTGAACTTCATTGTTAGTCAAAAGTTCAAGAGTTTCATTTTATGAGCATGGACTATAAAAAGCTGGAACATGTAGGTTCTTCCAACGGAATATTTAATTTGGTTTTCAAATCTATATTGGGAGGATTTTGGGGGGGCATTTGCAGTGTGCATATACTGTACTTAGCACGATCTGCTTTCCAAACAACCATCCCTGACAGGTGGTTGTGACTATAAATAGCGATGCATCCGTGACCGGAGCCTGTTCCATCTACAGTGGGAGCACCGGCTTGTCGGATCGCACATCGCCAGCAGATAAAAGAAACAAAACATGCAACAAGAAAAGAAACAAAACAAATAATAAGCAATTGTAGCATTTTGTTTGTATTAGCAGCCAGAGGTCACAATTTGGTGCATTTAATCTTTTTTCACAAATCTATTTTGGGGGTCTCCTGAAAAGTGCTGATTTTGAAGGTACAAGGATTCCTCCTGACACTATCAATAAGGTCCATTAGCCATAAATATAATTAATCAGACACTACGTTATTGTTTGTTCTTTAATTTTAAAGGAACATTTTTAACAGCCCCGCAAATGATAAAGATGCGCTAATAGCTAAGGTTAAGCTTCGTTCCATGTATTAAAAGTACATGAATTCGGTCTTAACCCCAACTGACAGCACACCAGCAAAAAAACCACAAAAGAGATTCAGTTTTCTACCTGATCTTGTAAGCTTGTACAAGGCCTTATCATATTATAACAAGAGACCATCATGCAGACTTAGCCAAAATGAAGTTGAGGAAGAATCCGTCCTTCGATTTTCTATAATGCTTGTCCTCAGAGGTGAGCTGGAGCATAGAATGATCGCCAGACAATCGCAGGGTGGTAAGGAAGGGGCTCGGTCAAATAATATTTAGCGCACGGTCTGACTCGAAGTAACACTTTCTCTCTTTGTTCTCAACCAGGTTTCACACCTCCCTACATTTTGTATATTCCTTCAGAAGTCTTGGTGGGACTTGTAGTTATTGTTTGACTTGCATCCAAATGACTGTTGTGATATTTTGAAATATCAACAAATAGTATTTGTGAAAATGCCAACATCACATGGAACCAAAAAAGAAAAGAAAAAACACACAGTTCCCGCCCGCCACGTACCCTCTTGCCAAATGTTCTTTTGCAATCTTCCATGTTTCTACAGGGTCAGGGACTTGCGAAAGAAGGTTTTTTTCTCAAGGGGACAGAATATTGGAAATGAGAAGCTGTTGCTGTCTGTGTGTAAAGCATGTGTCATACCTGGATAGGATGTATCAGGAATCTGGTAGCATGAATTTGCATAGTTGGTGGCATCCAACACCCCCTCCCATCTTTCTGCAGGCTCTGGATCTCTGAATCTCAGTTTGCCTAGTGGTGGTTTTGCAAATGGAATGCCAAGGAAGGCTCGGATATTACCACCGAGCACGGAAAGCTGTTTTCCTTGGACTTTCCCATTGCGAGTATTGACTATGAGGTCATCTTGCGTAGTAAGTGACACAGACAGGATCGAAAGCAGCAAAAGAAGAGCACAGTTCTTATGTGCAGAGTGCGTCGCCATTGGAAATCCTGTCAAAAACAAACGCGGGAGGTCCGATATTAGATTTCAGACTAAAATAATAGAAGTTGCTGGAAAACACAATATCACAAGATACCTCGGTTTAGCAAGTGTCAAAGGATTAACTTGAAACATGATTTTGGCTTGTCTTTGGCTACCTCTGGAAGTTATCCTTTCAAATTTGACTTGGAGTCACCTAGTAAAGACTGGTTTACTTGTTTTTTACATTTGCACGTTTATGGACGTTTAAGAGTTTTTTTTACTTGGTAGTCACATTTACTTTATGTTGAATTGTTTTGTTTTGGGGGGGGGTTTCCATTACTGTTCAAACGAATGCTGAAATGTGATTGCCTCGACAATGAATGCAGTTTCTTACAGTTTCCATCTTGAACAAAACAGAGGTTGACCTGCCTGTGTAAACTTATTTGATTTCAGGTTCCACACTATTTGTGCTAACATAGGGTTAAACAACAACAACAAAACATTAACTATTGAGTATGATTTCACACTGAGCATTTAAAGCTACTTTTGTGATAGCCATTCCTCTTCGGATGAAAAGAAACATCTTCAAGTGAAAACAATTAATATGCAAAACAAATTGAGTGGACAATCAAGGGAAAACGAAATGTAACTTCGCAGTGTGTGCATATTACTGTCACTGACGCGTGTTCGTTGAACACATGCACAAGTGCGCTAACAAGCGCGCGAGTTGAACCTCGGATTGTGCGCGTGCGTGCAATGCACTTTGCAAGCGCGTTCTCATAATCCCGCTCTCCGTTGTTTGCGAGACGCACGCATGCGCCGATTGCAAAATGTGCAAATACAAATGCCGGACAACACGTCATTGAATAAAAACGTGCATTGAGTAAAACCTAGCTACCAATCTGCAAATGATGCTAGGACGTCTTACCTTGTCAGTTGCAGTTTGACTCTGCGTGGAGTGGATGAGTGAGTACACGCTGTTTTGACATGAGGAAGGCGTGGTGCAATCGCGGTCCTCGCCTCCCCTCCCAGAGTCATGCAGTTGTTTCTCTCCAGTGTTATACTGTAAGTAGCACTTCTAGGTGACAATGAGAGTGAACTGAATAGTTGAACCCTGTCAACAGGGGGAGCGAGCTTCACCTGCAGAACTAACGCACACCTGAAAATGAGACCAGCCTTTTTTTCGTTTTTCTTTTTTTTTTTTTAATTGGTTGGCGTAATTCTATTCAAAATAGCTCGACTCTATTCATCTTTACCGCAATTGCCTCATATGATGTACACTCCTAACAGGTTGTGATATACAGTACTACTACTTCTTTTACAGTGTTTATCAAAATTGTACATTGTCTCCTGTAAAGGCAGGTATATTTTACACAACTATTCAGGATTGACTCTCATTTGATGCTGCAAGTGTTGCTAATGTTGTGTCCAATGAGTGTACTGCATGTGAAATATGTTTGTACACCTTGAGGCACATTTTTAAATCAGTCTTATAAACGATTATATTTCTATTAATGTGAACTAATTGAGTGATATAATTGGAGAAATGGCCTGGCAAAGGAAAATAGCTCACTTAAAATCATTTAAGAAGTCAGTGAGGATTAGATGGGCTTGAATGGCTCCATTTTTATCCATTTGTGGATCATTTTGAATGAAAAAAATAAAATACTTTTTTTTTTGGTTTTGTTTTTTTGCATTTTGATACAAAGTCAAACTCCATAATTCATTTAGGAACTGTAACAGAAAGTGTTCACAATAGACCAAACAAACTGATAATTGTGATTTTCAATTCAATACAAATATGCACAATTTTTGTCAGCCAAATCTTTGCATTCTCAATATTGTCTTTCGTCTCATTTCCTCATTGATGTCTTAAACATATTTCAGAGTGGTGCTGAGTGAGAAGATTTACCAATAATCTTAATAACATTGGTCCAGATTTATTTCACTTCAACATTGCTCACAAAGGCCCCTCTCTGGAACCTGGCCTGGAGGTGGGGCTGGATGGAGAATGCCTTATAGTTGGGTGTGAAACATTAGGGAAAGCCCCAAAACTGAAACGTGGGTCCCCCTTCCGATAGCTCACCCCCTGTGGAGGGGGCCTTCCAGGAAAAGGCCTTTCACTGGGGATTCCCTCATTCAGCTGGGGGATTCGACTGCGCACAGTGAGACCCAGAGTGGCATCAATGGGAGAGATCCAAGTAGAGAGAACGCCAGTGTTGCTTTGTTATTAAAAAAACAACAACAACAACAAAAAACCCAACGTTGTGCAATGATAGACAGTTCTTGGGTAGAACTACTTCCCAGAAAAGCTGCCGGATTCCTTCCTCTTCTATGTTTTACTGCATGTGAAGACATGTCTTCATGCTCATACACACGCACACAGTGCAAATGAACCGATGAGTAGGTCATCTCCACAGATAGTATAGCACTTGTCCTCCCTTTAATTGGTATATTGAGACAAAAGAAGGAAACAGGTTGGGTGATGAACTGAAAAACAGGGGGGATAAATGCAAGACAGCTTGCTAAATATTTTCAGAACATTGCTTTTATGAGATGATGTCAAAGAAGTGGTAGATGGAAGATGAGTCAAATGAAATGGGGTGAACAAAGAAAACATTTTTTTCTACTGTGTGTACCTTCGGTTTTGCTTTTGGTTGACTCTTGATAAATTATAAAAAAACTAAATGAAATAAAATGTTATTTTGTGGAAGCTGCAAATTGATCTTCAATTTAAAGTTGATGGTATGACCTGCAAATTTAGAGTGCACCAAGTATTTGGGAGGAAAATGCAGAACAACTCTCAAGTTGCACAGACACAGGCATCAACTCAGTCTACTTGCATCCAAGCAATTAAAAAGTAAATTTGCGTTATTACCTACCTTTTTAATTTCTTACTTAAAACATCGGCTGCACAGTTAATAGGCTTTTACTCAAATGATTTGTGATCTTAAACAGAAAAAAAAATGGGGAATTAACTGGAATATGAACAAATGATCAATCTTAGTTTTACTGTCAAGTCAATCGGCAGGGATGAAAATATCGCCAACCGTGGTCTCCAAGCAAGTACTCCAAGCTTTGTGCTGATCATTTTGAACAGGCGTGCCTCAGCAAATGTAGGAGAGAGCGTCGTATACACAAATATAGTTCGACCCAGGCTGAAACCAGCGCCCGTGCCAACGATGTTTCCTTCACCAAATGCGACTTCAACCCCAAGCAGCAGCGGGAAGAACCACAGTCGTCGCGGTGCGTTCGAGAAGTGTTGCTGGCCAAAGTTATTTGCATGTACCTACGACACCTAAAAATGGTGATTAGGACTTGAGCTGTTGGGAAAAAACGCCTTGAGAGTAATATGTATTTATTCTGCCTATATGGCAAGCTGCCTGATACAGCAAAGCCTTCCTGTACAGCATGCTGGCAAGATGCCTTACACAGCAAAGCCTTCCTGTACAGCATGTTTTAAACACCCCCATTCATTGTTTCGTGCTATCGTTGTTTTTACTGTGCATATAATACACATCTCCAATTTTTGGTGCATGGAAAAGGCAGCTCAAGATTTTCCTGCGTTGTAACATTTCATGTATGACCAAAGCATCATTATGGAATCGCACACTCACAGCTGTTGTGTTACCAAGTTGAGGTCGCAAGAGACACAAAAACGTCACTGGTGATACATTTCGGTTCCACGGCACAAGTTCATTTCACAATCAGAGTGGGAAGTATTTTCAAAATGGATCTTTATGCAATTCACAACTCATGAAAACTCCACCATCCGGAAATTAGAGGCAGCCTCAGCCTTCATCGACTCACACCTCTTTGGTGGCTTTGTACAAATTTCCAAATTATTCATGGTGGGTGTGTCAAAAACCCGGATGGGAGAATCACCGCGCCTTGAAAGTACGCACAAAGTGAGTGTCAGGAATTGACTAACCGGTAACCACAAATGGAAAAATGTGCCCTTAAAGAAGAAAATATGTAGGTCGGGTACAGTCCACTTCATTCATACCTCCGAGCGCAATTCCTCGGAAACAGGTGAGATGGCAGCCAGAGGCCATGGTGGCAAGTTAATCTATTTTGTCTTTGTGCCAGTGCACTTGTGCCCTTACCCCTATCTGGGTCAGGCTTATTCTCGAGCCAACATGTTCCACATACAGTACATGTCGCAGACAGATTATGAGGGATTTAACCCTCACAGTGCAGTTGATGGTGCCTAAAGGTTACAGTAGTCAGAGAAAAGTGGGACTGCAGCAGAGCCAGAATTTTCTCCGTAGGTTGTGTGTGGGCACGTTCATCAAAGGGAGAGCAAGAGGAAGAAACACGATAGATGATAGAACTATTTCAGTAGTGTAAAATTTCATTTAAGATCCTACTTTCCATTCAATCTTAATAAAACAATTGCCTGGCGACCCATATAACGCCCTATTGCACCCACACCTTTCGCAAACTCAATTGTCTTCCTCGCTTGCTCATGTGTGCCCTTGCACGCACAAAAGGTTACAACTTTATATGGCTGCTGTGTGTCTGAAGTGTTGTTTTTATATTGCGGCCATATTTCATTTTGGCCTACTTTCTTTAAATTGCCTGTGGGGGTTCGTATGGGGAGAAGAGCCATCACATTTATATATGAGATTGAAGGAAGGGAAGGAAGCTTGGAGACTTGCTTATGTTCTTATTCATTTTCCACATCTTTTTTATGCCTGTCCTCATACTACCATTGCACTATTATGCTTCATTCCTCCACTCTTACTTTACTTTGCTCCTCTCGAGCCATGGGCACTGACTCTATTACTCCTCCCTGCATGGTTCCGTTCTCCCCAAGTACGCATTTGGCCCCATGAAACTGTTTTCGACTGCTGTTTGGACTAAAGTGAGGAGAGGTAAGACCTATTGCGGGATGATCTCACCAGAATTCAGTGGGATACCATCATCATACCAATCACAAAACTCGATTTTTGTACAGCTTGAACAAAACTCACCTTATTTTCACACATTTGACACTTTGTAGACCTACTTAGGCCTCTCCATTTAACCTATTGCAATCGTGAACACAGCAAGCACACGAAGGAGCGGCGGCGGGGCAATTCAGAGGAGCCGGTTTTAGGTTTCTGTGCCTTTTGTGTCCGTGGGTGTGAAGTGGGATCCCCACAGAATATCGCACATCACATTCAAGCAGATCTTTGAAGCAAGTCAGAAATGTCACTGTTCTCAGGAATGTTTGCTTTCCTCTTATTACATCACATATTTAAACATGTTTCATTCATTTCATTTGTTCTGTAACTAGGGCGTCCCGGTGGTCCAGTGGTTAGCGTGTCGACCTCACAGTGCAGGGGTACCTGCGTGGGTTTTCTCCGGGTACTCCGCTTTCCTCCCACATTTAAAAAACATGCATGGCAGGCTGATTGAACACTCTAAATTGTCACTGGGTCTGATTGTAGGCACAAATGGTTTGGGGTGTCCCCTGCCTGCTGCCTGAAGATGGCTGGGATAGGCTCCAGAACCCCCCGCGACCCTTGTGAGGATAAAGCAGATCGGAAAATGGATGGATGGATGGATGTTCTGTCACTAGGGCTAAATCACATGAAACATAAGGCATAACATTTATTTTTGTGCATGAAAGAGCAGCATATGGCTGTATTTATTTTGAAATTATAATTGATATTATACAAACACACACACACACATGCAAAGGCATTATCCCTGCCAATGCATTTGCCTTTTGTCACAAGAGATTCTCATTTACATACAGACTATCTTTGAATGATGTCTGTGTGTGTGTGTGTGTGTGTGAGGATTTGCATCCTCGGTAAATGTGAAGAAAAATACATGTATGTTGAGTCAAAGGATTGGAACTAATTTAAAACAACATAAATCCCTATTTGACTGCAGCTATCAGTCGAATCAGACGGTGGTGAATGGAATTCACAAAGTGGGTATATGTCGACGTGATTTAAAAGAAGCTGGGCCCATTTTAAATCTCAACTCATAATGGAAACCACTGAAGGCACAAATTGCCCGATGCTTCTAACATACTAAGCATAGTTAGTTTTGTGTACGTGTGACTGCGCAGGGGAAGTAATAACTGCTTTCTTGGCAAGATTTTATTCTGAGCAAATCTGCATATCACCAATGAAAACAACCCATAACTAAAATGGCTTTTCTTTTCTGTCAAGCAATTTTGGAATTCTAATGTATGCATTTCTAATATAGTGTGTATATATCTCTCTATCTATGGCATTTAATACAGTACATATAGTTTATTATTTTTGTTCAACACGAATACATTTGGGTGACCCAATGATTGCTAGTAGTTTTCACTTTTGGAAAATATTACACACACACACACACACACACACACACACACACACACACACACACACACACACACACACACACACACACACACACACACACACACAGAATTAATAGATTGTCAAATGCCCATACAATTTATGTTGAGAAATTATTTGGTCATACATATTTTGTAATTCTTAGTCATTCCGAGATTCAAAACGAATGCAAAACAACAATCGCTGTATCACACAATACCGATAAGATATCGCTGCCTGTCATTACACACCTGGCCAGCAGGTGGTTTCGTGTGCACATGAAGCATTGAGAAATTAACCACTTGGCTCAAATTGTGAATTGCCTCATGAGGCTTAATCTCACCATCACCGCGAAAGGATTTGTGAAACCAAAACAGTTTCTGACAAGGAAAAACACAGTAACACACTCCTACTTCAGATAGAACATGGCTTACAAACATTTCTCAGAGGCGTGGCCAGTTGGAAGGGGAGAAAGATGAACCGCGGTAAGTTTAGACAGGCCTTCAGTTAATTTGAGCTCAGCCACCACGTGTATACTGGCAGCAGAAGTGGAAACAGAGTCTGTCACTCACTTGGGAATCTTCGCAAACGCAGCCAGGATTGGATCGGGGATGGACTTTAATGTACGTACTGTCATAGCTATTGGCCTTCACGAACAAGTCACCAGTGAAGAAGAGCAATGAAGAAGAAGAGAGGACCAATGTCGGCTCCAAAGACGTGCTAGCTCAGGGCTCGTTTCTATGGAAACAAATGCTAGATTTGTAGTCTAGATTTGGACACTGTTGTGTGGTCGAGTCGTGCCAAAGTTACATCACGGCAAATTTGGTCTTGGGATGATGCAGCCTAAAAATTTGGACAGCTAAATACTTTCAACCGCAGACACAGAATTTATTTTTTGGTCAGCAACCTGAACTGTTCTGAACCTGGTTCATTTGTAAACAGTGGCTGCATTGTAATCAGTGCAATAATCAACATGAAGCAAGATTAATTTTTTGTTTGGAAATACAGTACACTGAAAACATTCTAATTTTATTTTCAGGGCGGCCTTTGGATCAAACAACACACACACACACATGGGTTTTTCAGGAAAAGACCAAGGGTGCGACTTGTGGGAGGCAAGAAACGGATAAGAGAACACAGGGGACAAAAATAGACGAAAGTGGGCGGATCTGCTTTAGGTGCTGAAGGGAAAGGTTCTTTCAAGTCATTCAAAGTAAAGCCACTTGGAGCCACATCGAGATGTACACTAAGTTATTCAAAGAGCACCCATACCTAATTGTGGTCTGAATGTTGCCGGGTGTGTCTCATCCATCTGTTTCTATTAATACGAACAACAATCCGTGTCTCACAGAGGAACATTCTTGAAGTGGCAGTGGGTTCCCATGCAACAAAATCTCAATGAAACTGTCAGAATGTGTCACTGTATATCACAGCCTTGTTTCACAAGGAGAACATTTGGAGAATGGAAATATGGTACGTGTTTGGTCTGAAAGGCCCCCTTTTTATCGGATTCTGAAAGGAGTGTCTTATGCAACTGAGCATCGGTTTAACAACAGCATGATTTATATGTGCTGGCTATTCTCCTCTCACTATGTAATGCCTCTTATTAAAATATAAAACTTTTATTGTGTGTGTGTGTGTGTGTGTGTGTGTGTGTGTGTGTGTGTCAAGGACATACATCAGTTTATTGTTTGCAACCAAGTGAATTATTAATTTCACAATAACATTTGCATCTTTTTGAATCATCACTTCATTTCGGTGAATGCATTTGCGGTGGGATGAAGCAGCGGCAAGGATGCACTTTGCTGATGGGCAATAATCCCTGAAAAACACTCTGAAGGACAAACTAGATATATAAGATCTCCTAACGGTATCTGATTGCAAACAGACACATGGTAGGATGTATGGTATTCAAAACATGCCTTTGGATCAAATCCAAAAGAACAAGTATTTGGTGTGCTGACACTAAGGGGTTCAAAGTGTCAACACTGCCAATAATTGCTATGTTTTCAGTTGTTTTTGTCGGTCTCCGTTTATATATTGCAGCAACTATGTTGGGCTGAACCAGAGCCAAGACTAATAAGTGCTGCACAAACACCTGATAATGTATTTAAGTTGGCCAAAACATCAACGAGCGGTGATAGGCTGGTACGTGTGTGGAGAGAGACTAATGTTAGTGGACGAGAGAGATCCTGACAGGAGTTGCGCGCGTAGTGTTGGCGTTCCCGAGATCGGTCTAGGTCTCGAGACCACTTTTTAAGGGTCTCGGTCTCATCTCGGGAATCAAAGGCATTTTAGTCATGTCTCGGGCAGGGTTGATGATTCGGCATATTAGATCGAGAGCGGTCAGGACCAGGCCGGTTCTCCTGCGATCACTGATCAGTGAGAAACACAGAATGCAAGTGCTCTGCTTCCTTGCCGGCATCGCCTGGAGGGCCACGCCCCCTGCACACGGAGAGAGGATGAAGACGATTGCGAAATGTCAGCGGAAACTCTCTGAAATGTGCAAATTCGGTGGTGCACAGCTGACAGAAACAGTTGGCAAAACATCCAACGTTTATTGGCACATTGAGAGGAAATATAAAGACAGATGAAGTAACCGTTGAATGAACTACACTGGGAAAGACAATGAAAGAAAATAAGCTCTTTTTAACCTTTGATCCTTTTTTTTTTTTTTGCTAACCTTCAGAACTAACAGTGACTTGATATTCTAGCTGAATTAGCTTGTGGAGGATGGTCAAAAGCAGAATAACACAAATACATACAATGAAAAGTCCAGTTGCTTTCTTAAAATTGTCTAGTTATCTTTGTAGTACAATCGATTGTAAAGAGAATGTGACAACAAACAAATCAAAATTTTTGTGATTTAATTGGTAGACTACCTCAGCAGTTTGTTCCCTCTCATTTAAAATCTAAATATATACTTAATTCGTGTTACTACCTTGTGGTTTAAGCCTTGTTCTTCCTCCTGACTAAATCCAAAGTTAAAGTTTATAAGTCTTTGATATTTTCTGGAAAGTCAGCCCCTTCCTTGATTTTATTTTAACTTTTTTTCTTACACTACATCTTTTCACACATTATCTTTAAGATATCCCGCACTTAAGTCTCCAAGTGTGCTTTTGGTTTCCCTGTCTGCAGCATTAGTCAGCCAGCACATCACTCATATCCCTCCCGTCTTTTGTGGATATGGATGAGGGTATTGCCATGCTGAAAGTGACTGTTACCTTCCCAGTATAAGGCTTTCATTGCAGGACAGAGGTTATAAATCAGAACAGTTTAGCATTTTTCGCAGTGACTGTTCTCTCCGAGGGGACAAACGAACCAAAGCTTTGCCAGCAATGTTATCCACCAGAGCACAACAGAGCCACAGTATCTCCCGAAGGTGAGGTCAAGTGTTCAGATGTATAATGTCCACTTGAAGTGCCCCATACATGGACGATCAAGTATGACTCATCCAGCTGTACCAGTTAGCTCTTGTTTAAAAAAATCGGCTAAGTTTGTGCACTGTGCCTGCATGCATTCTGTTGTGGAAAAAAAAGTCCTTCCCAAAGATGAAAATGCATGTTAAGTTCTTTCATTTTCAGACAGGCACTACATTGCTGTTGTTGAAACCATTATTTTTCACCTAAGACCCCAAAAGACAGAACGGAGGAAAGAACGGAGCTGGACTGATAAGGCAGAAATAGATCATTCAAATACCAGTCATAATGATGTGATGATGATGTGGAGCTGCTTACCGTGATGATGCATTCTTCCCACCGCAAGCATTTCCCAATCACTACCAATGACATTTTGAGACTGGAGTCTATCCTTTGCAGCCGACACCCTGATACATACGAACATCTGTTTTCATTTGCTTCTCCTCCTTAACATATTTTATTCAATCAAGGGTGAGAAGAGTAATCAGACTTTCTGTGGTCCAAACTAAACGGTGCCATCTTGCTAGCTGTGGTCCCAAATGAATGTTGACTGACGCAGTTAATTGACGCAGAGTAAGCTGACCTTCCGGGATCTGTCTGTCAGTCTGTCTGTCTGTCTTATCATTGTGATGCATGTAATCTACTGTTTCGAAGTAGTATAAAGCTTATTGCATTTCACATTTGTGTACTGTTATACCCGATCTGTATTGGAAATATAGATGGCGTTCATCTTTTAGTCAGGTCCACACATTTTTTAAACTCTCTTTCTGTTGAGTTTTTGATACACAATTTTTTATTGTAGCCTGGGTTTTTTTTAGTTCACATTCAACAAATACCTTGCTTAAAAAAAGCAAAAACAATAAAAAAAATACAAATAAAAAACAACAACTTTAAAAAACTAATTACAACATGCTGAATTTGGAAAAATAAAACCCCAAATAAACAAAAAAAGATTACAATTTGCTGAGGTGGGAGTATTTTATTTTTTTATGCCAAATGTGCGTGTAAGCTAGAAAAATCATCATATTTAAAGACTACACGTGTTGTTTCTGGTGCCGGTCTGTTACCCAAAGCTAATTATTGTCTGTAAATGGATGAACGACAGGCATTAAGTTTGTGCGCTTTGGAGGCTGTCAGTTTTTCAAGTTGAGTGAAGTTGACATGAATTAGTTTATGGCGTAGCTGTCACATCAAATATGGCGGACACGTTCATGACCAGAAAAGTACTCGATGTGGAGATTCTGTTTCTCGATGCTATGAGTGTGTGTGCGTGTGTGTGTGCGTGCGTGTGTGTCAGTTTGTAAGTTTCTTCTCTGTCTCTCACACGCATACTAACGCTCACCCACACACACCCACTCACACACACCCACACACACACACACACAAATGCTGCAATCAGCACATCCCTGCCATCTAAATAAACAGACTGCCTAAGCATATGCGCAGCACTGTGCTGATACTATAATTAGCTGCCTAATCATAATCATTGTTACATTTCTCCCCTTCACTTCCTGTGCAGAGGGAAATCTCAGTCCAATTTACATCATTAAAGTAATTGCCCAACACTTGTTAATGCCAACTCACGCCAATCTCTCCTCCCTGCTAGCACTCATTTGTTATGATGAGGAACTGATGCTAACCAGGCCCAACAGTGGGTGACCCATCAAGAGTTTTATGCAGGCACAAAATGACAAAAAGACACATTAATGCTGCAATAGGACCAGTCCAGAGTATACCGTGACGAGGGCCATACTGGGAACAAAATTCGGGCCAGGAATAGACATCGCTGGTAGTACGTGTTTGTGTGTGAGAGTGAGGGACAAACGGATTAGAAAGTGCATGGCTGGATGGATGGATGGATACAAAGAGTGAAAACCAGGATGGTCACTTTTTGTGGGTCCCAAGAGTAGGTTTGAGGGATGTTTGGGCACGCTCCTCAAAATTAAATGTGAGTGATAGCAGAATGCCAGGATTCATTTCATTCTGAATAAAACCAGCCAGGCGTTTCTGATAGCTAACAAAAAGTGGATGTGTCAAGAAGAGAAAAATGTTTCAGATGAGCGACTAAAACATTGTAACGTTATCGAGAGAACATGTTTTTTAATTAATTGGATGGCATTGAAGGTTGTTTACGATTGTTGTCCCAGTGTGTCTTCCTGTTTAAAAACTCACACGGAATGAGAATGACAGAGAGATTTGATAATGATATCATATGTAGGTCAGAGTAGAAAGTGCGGAGGGACACCCAAACTCTGAATGTCTATTTGGAGGAACAAGTGCACCGCTTGTGTTCAATTAACCCCGAGGGCTATTACTGTGTGCGGCTGGTGTGGGCAAACACATCCATAACAACTCAGGGGAAGAGTGTGTGTGTATGTTGTGGGGCTTGGGGGAGGGGTGGGTTGAGGACCCTTGATACTTGGAAGAGAGCAGTTTACAGGAGACGGACTTGACCTTTTCACCATCAACCTGCCATTCACTGTAACTGCAGCAGACAGTGCAACACAAATGTTCACACACATACACACTGATAGAAAATCACTACTTCCTCCCTTTTCTAGTGTGTCCTGTGTAGAAAATCCCATATCATATGATTGGCAAAATCTTATGATTCAGTCAGTCTCAACAAATTAATCTGGAGAACAAGCAACTGAATCACAATATAAGACTTATCCTCTGAAAGGTGCAATGTCTACTCATTTGGGATATGGATTCAAACCGAGCAATATTTTGTAGTAGTTTGACAGACCTGCTGTAGCTTTAAGCTCAATGATGTTCTCAACCACCGTTTCCCAAAGTTAAGGTCTGCATCAAAATGTTGTCAATGATCAATTTTTCTCATGCTACCCATTGTCGGAGTGAAATGCTGTATTCTTGATTGTCTGGTTCCATCCTGTACATCACCTTGTAAATCAATCCCAACGAGTGAGAAGCTTGGTTCATTGACAACAAATCCCTTTTCAACAAATTTGAAAATGGAAGCAGTGTCGGAGGAGATGTACTGTACTGTCTGAATACCCTCATCATTACTAAAAGTATCCCCTGGCTGACCTCTGGAACAGCGGTTGTCATAAAGGCGGCATATACGTATTGACGGGGAGTGAGAAGGCCCTTTCAGTGGTTATGAGTGTCTACGAGGTGTGACCTTCAATGGGCAGAACGTCATCGATAAGTATGGATGGCCAGCATCCCCATCTGCCAGAATCTACAGCTTAACTCCATAAATATCCAATCTAGGACATAAGGCGTAGAAAAAAAAGTAGTGTGTTTCCGGTAACCCGACCGCATTTTTTTTCAAACCTTCTACATTTTTGTGTAATAATAGCCTTTCAAAACACTTAAGGACGCTTTACAATCAAAACAAGAACAATAAAACCACAGACAAAATTATAAATAACAAAAGGAAAGATGAATTTAGAGCGTTTACATTGGTGCAAACTCTCGCGATATTCACGTTGCGTCGTTTGCCCTGTCGTCTGTCAACAACATTGAATCGTGGCGGCGGCCACGATCTCCGATAACAGTTTAAACCGTGTTTTGTGTGTTGCAGTCGCATGCTCGCACCATAATATTAAGAAAATAGCATCCACTGCTGTATCGAAAAGATTCAACGAGGCGAGGGCGGCGGCGACGTTCGAAGTCGGCGCGGGAGAGGCGGGGGCGGGCGTGACGGTGGGACGGGCGGGGGTTGTGGTACGGCGCGCCGGTCGTTGGCCGGTCGTCTACTCTACCCCCGCCACGAACACCCAGCGCCCGCCCCCGCGGCCCGACCCTGCGAGGCCGGCGGCGGCGCCGCACCCCTGCCTCCCGAGCCCGGAGCGAGAGCGAAACCCAAATAGGCGGCGCCGCCGCCGGTGCGCTTCGCGCTACCTCCGCGTCCCGCCCGTCCCCCGTCACTAACCCCGGTCAGGCGCCCGTCGGCGTTCCCCCGCCCGCCCACCCCCGCCGACCCGCGCGTCCGCGCGCTCGTTGACGTCGACCCCCCGTCCGCCTTAGTCTTACGGCACCCTAGTCCAGGCCGGGCCACGACCACCACGGGCCGTCTAGGTCGCGGGGCGCAGAGGCTCTAACACCCAGCTGCTGGGTACCCAACTCGCTCGCCGCCGAGCGGGGGTTTCAATCAGTGGCGATTGCTCTCGGACTGCAAGGGAAGCTTGGCTTCCCCTAAAATGTCAAAGAATAAGTGATGAAATATATGAATGTAAATGTCATTGTGTGTACATGTCATTGACTAAATATGCGCTACAACGTGCTCAACTTTTGCCTCGAATCAGCTTCTTCTTATTACTGGTTACGACGTATGACGCGAGTCCCTTCTCCTTCACGCCGCAGCTTCGCTGTGCTTTAAACGGTAGTGGGTTCAGGGTAGGTTGTCCCAATACGTTGAACGGAGACGAGTCATTGGATAAAAACTGGTTTTTGTCCCGCCCACGGAGTTCGGCGTCTCTGGGACTGGATGGCAGTGGGAGGGTACCGGACGCCAGGCTTTTCTGCATCAGATTGGATGCCTGTGTGCCAGTTCGATTGACATTGAAATGAGCCAATCACCGAGCTTTTAGTGATTGACATTGAAATGAGCCAATCACCGAGCTTTTAGTGTAGGCATCTGTGCGAGCATTTTTTTCAACTCGCATTCTGTTCCGAGTTGAGCTGGAGACTTCTCCTAATCATTTTAGCAACACTCTTTGTTGTAAACAACTAGCGACAAATTAATTAAGTACGGGGAAATGACGCCTTGTTGGTATGACAGGGTCACAGATCATTTTCTTGAAAAGCAACGGAGCTAGAGTAGAATTCGCGTATAAATAAACGGCCACATTTTATGATGTAGATCAAAATTGAGCTTCCCCTCTTTGACAGACGAGCATCCGGCACTGGTTTCAATGTCTCCTTGTTTTATGTTTTATGGTTATTTTGTTTACGTTTTTGATGGGGGAGGGAGGGAGAAAAAAAGATTTAAAAAAAAAAAACTTTGTCCGACCTACCGACCCTATGCTGAAATTTCATGTTACCGGAAACACACTACTTTTTTTTCTACGCCTAAGTATAGAGTCCTAGATTGGATATTTAATACAATAATACCAGGCAGAAGCATCTGTCACCGATGTGACTGATGAATATATAGAAAATAATACAAGTGAGAGAAGGGTGGTATGTATCTGCAGTAGTGTGAAGATTTTAAAGGCATAAACCGAATGTCAATTACAATTCTGAGCCTTAGCAAAAAAATAATTTTCAACAAAACTTAAAACATTAAATTTGTTAACGACACTGACACTCAGAACCACACTGCTTGATACAGAAGGTATTTTGGAATGTAATAAGTAACAGGCTACACAATATAAGTGATCTACCGTCACGCTGACGGAAGAATCCAGAACAGAATCGCAGACGAGAATAAGATTGTCAACAAAAACGTTTACTCAAGATAAAAATACACGAGACTGACAAACTACAGCGAATGATGTCTGTGGAAAAAGAGGCAGGACAAAATGAGACCAACCACAAATGTTTGCAGAAGGCAAGGACTAAAGATCAATTGAAATCGCTCGTCAAAAAAGGACAAGGAAAATCCAATTACAAGAAACGAGAAAAAAAAAAAGTCCAACACAATGATAAAATCGGTACGAACAAGACCCAAAATACAAATGTGGCGAGAGAATAACAACACAAGATCAAGGACGTCTAGAACAGTACAAGAGTCGTAAGAAGGCCGAATTATCCGAAAACAGGAAACATCTTGCCAGTCCTTTAAAAAACAGGCGAGAGCTGATGACATGATTCAAAACAGGTGCTGATCTGGAGGAGAAGCCCTCCGATGCCAACTACTTGTCCAGGGAAACCAAAACAACAAAGTCTTTGGACGACGATGAGATTTATCATGAGATTTATCAGCTACAGTTAATTGAGAAACACCCTTTACAGATTTGTGATGGAGCGACTCTTGTGCTAATTTTTCTTCTTAGGAGGGGTCAAAGTGTGAAACAAACATGTTGCCAATATAGTTACGTTGCACAATACTTCATTGTTATCGGTCAAACACATTCCACCGTTGAGAAACAGGAGTACCAGATAGGGAGGGAGTGCCCCCGTTTTGACATTTGTTTGCAACTCATCCTGTTTTGCATTTCTGAACACGGGAAAACCACAAATTTACACAACGACGACCTTGCATAGCAACCCTTAGAGATAGCAGGATATGTGATTCAAATTAACACTGTTAAGGTAAGGAAAATACGATGACTTCCATCACACATGCATCCGGAGCACGGAATCTGTCTGCTTGCACTTTGACCACCTATCTTGGTCCGCCAGAATGCCCAGCATGCTGTGGCACGATTTTTCAAATTCCAAAACACGGCAAAGGAGGCTTGCATTTGCGAGAAAATCCAGACACGCCAGTTCCTCGGGTGCCCAGCGCTGTTTCACAACGTAGAACCCAACATGTCACCACGAGGATTTCAATATTTAGTGGACAATAATTTGGTAATTTTATGCTCGGATGTATTCGTCTTAGTTTCTTGATACAAACTGACTTTCTACCTCGATCATCAGCAAAGGCACAGAAGGGGCATCAAAATGACTTTCCTCATTGACAAAATGGTAATGAGGATGTTTACATTCATTAGATACGAGACCCCATTTTGAGACAAGGAACTTGTAGGTCATGTTTGTTGATCATTCAATAGTGTCACTGTTGCTGATTTATGACTGTGATCCTGCCAGCATTTGCATAAAACATTCATCCAGATTAGACTTAGTGTGGTGAAAATGATTTATTTCTACCCCCTCCTTGATGGAGCTCACTTAAAGCGAATTTTAGTGTGTGGCTCTTCTATTCTCATCATCACTTGCTCTTTTTTTTTTTTTAGCATTTCTCTGCTTCTTAAGCCTTCCCAGTGCAATACATTAAAATATCATTTAGAAATGTATTTTTACAGTCTCAATTTTGTCTCCACGCACTTTTTTACCTTCATTTGTAATTGTTTATAGTTCCATAATATATTTCCATTTTTTTGCAAAATACACACCATCAGTCACATAATTTCATTTGAGTAAGATTTGAGGCTTCAATTATAGGACTGCTAAAACCTGTGAAAGGCTCGACTTGTTTTGGACTTGGTATTCATTAGACTTGACTTCATACATGACAAGTCATCGGGCCGTATTTTCATGGCAAGTGCAAGTCAAGCACCAAGTGTGGTCTGACTGTGATTAACTGGTGAGCTCATGGGCCTCACGGTGCAAAGGTGCAGGGTTCGATTCCAGCTCCGGCCTTCCTGTGTGTAGTTTGCATGTTCTCCCCGTGCCCTGCGTGAACACTCTAAATTGTCCCTAGTTGCGAGTGTGAGCGTGGATGGTTGTTCGTTTCTGTGTGCCCTGCGATCGGCTGGCAACCGTTTCAGGGTGTCCCCCAGCCTACTGCAGCACCCCCCATGACCCATGTGATGATAAAGCGGATCGGAAAATAGATGTACGAATGGATGTTTACATAGATGCGACATTGACAAGTGACTCACGGCCATGCTACGCCACTGGGCAACCATATTTGATGTGGCAGATCAGACCGTAAAATCATGAGAGTAAACGGACTGAACTGCATAAAGCTGACAACGTACAAAGTGCACAAAGTTAATGCCTCTCACCAAAACACACACGAATATATTTAAAAAAAACTACGCATGACTTTTAAATCTAATGATTGCATGTGTTTACTCCCATAGAATATGATCACAGTAACAATTTCACATACAATTGTACATTGGTAGCTGTAAACCCTCATGCAAAAGGGGGGAAAAAAAGACCAAGATGTCAAGGCCCTTTTTAAAAATGAAATTGTTCCATCAATGTAGAGACCAAAGGCTCTTCGTCGACAGTGTCACTAATGACTATGGAGAGGCATAAATCAGTGGCACCCCATCCTCATCGAAACACATCAGTATAGCTTTCTAATACTACCAACAGATGAAGCACAAGTTGCTTATTATAGTCCAAATGGCCATCCTTTTGTAAAGTTATGAAGGAAGCAGCCTGGGTGAAACAAGACTATGCATGGGTACAAAGGAGAGAAATCACTGAGCTGTTTGATCCCAACGATCTCAGGATGTAAGTTAAATTGGGCATAGAATGGCGCTAGATCATTATCCTAATTACGAAAGGCTTTGGGATGAAAGTTTCAAATGTTTCGAACACACTTTTAGGCAAACAAAAAGATTCCTACGCTCTCAAGAGATAACGCCTAGTGGCGCTGCAACAGAATGTGATAACAGGAACTACGATCGTTTTGCAATAACCCAAAGGACACAAAAAGAAATGTGACTCCCAATTATCTCTAAGCTGTTTTGCCTTTTGCTCTGCTCATATTTCATGACTAGATCATTTGAAGTTCCAAGAAACAAAAGCCGCTCATTGAAGGTTCTCCAATTAAAGCAAAAAAACAACCACACTTTTATGGATTGCAATTTAGCATCAAGACAAGAACCAGCTTTTTTCCAACTGTCCCTACACAAAAACAAATATTTGGGAGTGCGACTTAAAGTCTTTCTCCCATTTGACTGTACATCAGGATTTCAAATATTCCAAAAGGAATTGCATTTGTGCACGGTCGGGATCGTAAACGTCATCATGGACGGGGTTTGGTGAAATGTATGCCGTTATAGATTTGACCCTGAGATGCCACAAGAAATCGAAGACAAAAAATATGCATATTCATGAGGAACCTAAAGGCACAGGCTCTTCATATACTTGAAGCATCGATGAAGCACTCCCTTCAAATCTGACAATCCCTCTCATACGCTGTTCACATTAGTCCCCTGGCTTCTGCTTTGTCCTGTCTCGCCTCACAAGCACTTATCCCTGCAGCTGAGCGACAACAGCAGGCAATTACAAACAGGTGAGAATGTGACACTTCTCACAAATCACTTAGCGGAGAGATTGCTTTTCTACAGCCTGCTTGAGAGGGGGGGGCACTGCAATCATACACAGATGGCCCGGCATGTCGACAAGGTTGAAATGAGGCATATGCTGACACACACACACACACACACACACACACACACACACACACACACACACACACACACACGTATGCACCAATACATAAACACACAAGCTTGATTAATTTCAATATTCATAATACTATCATAACCAAATGAAGTGGTAAACATTATCAGCAATCCGATTAATTGTTGTGTGGACTCCAAGGTAACCCGAGTCGGATCAGGAACAGATTTTAAAACAATGAGGATCTGAGCAAAAGCAACATCCTTGTTATCATCATTATTATTGTGGTTGTTGTTGTTGTAGTTGTAACTTGTGTGGAGTAAAGAAGAAATTTCAGCTGACTGGACTGTAAGGCTTTATTTGCCTGTTGGACACGCCCTGTCAAACCCGTCATGATGTTATTGAAAGATGGTGAGTGGTGACTTTTTTAACGCGTGTATCATACTAACGCCCATTTTATTCTGATATCCACGTTTCTCTTTCGATTTACTTGTCTAGCAGCAATGTGAGTACTGTCAAAAATAAATAAAAAGTAAAAAAGGAGATTCTCTTAAGTTTCCGTTAACTGCTTTGCTATCTGGATCGAGCAGTCTTCCCTCGTTTACCAACGCGTTACCGTGGTATTAATTGTTTTTGCGGATTGATGTGGCTGATGCTCATTTTGACAACACTTTTCCTCTGATCATGAAGAGAGTAAAATTGATCAAAAACAAAAATAAGGCTGGTTATTAGCGGCTTGGGCTGTGTAAAGCTACACATAAATTACCGGTTCACTGCTGCCCACAAGCCGGTTTGCCAGCTGTCCTTTGGATATCCTTTTCGGATTTTATTTGCTCTGCACTTCTAATTTCCCCTGCCCGGAATGTCGACACATTTTACCGCGTAGGTCTGAATACAAATGTGCTCTAAAATTTCAGGTCGAGCCGCTCGAAACTGTGGCACTAATCCCACCCTTCAGCTCACACTTTTCAACATTGAGAACTATAAACTTTGATTGCGTTTTAGAATCTTTAACGGGGTTCTTCTGCCTGAGGATTAAAGCATATGTTTTATCTTGCGATAACAAACTGAACATTTGTGTCCATCTTTCTGGGAACAGTTTGACAAAGGCGTTCTATTCCAGTGTGATTGTGCCCCAGCGCACAAGGCAAGATTCATAAAGGCAAAACGAGTTTTGAATTTGGTGCATTTGTATTTGCGAAGACCTTGCCCTCTTTTTGCCTAAAAATATTGATTTATTTTTATAATGCATTATATTACCTTGCTATAATCTTATTGTTCAAAAGCACTCCGCTGTACCCTCAGTCCATCCCACTCACTTGCAGCTCTCGCCGTGTTGTTTTCTTCGCCTATTTTTGGCCATGGCTTCATGTTGAACATCCCCTCAGGGGTCCTTGCTGAATTTTGGTAGCAACATTTAATCTGAAGCGGGTCTCTGAATCACCGTCTTTTTCTGTGTTTTATTCCACTGCAACCGAGAAGAAGTTTGACATTCTTATTCTAGCGGCTTTTCGTTCATCATTTGACGGTGTACTGCAGCTGATGCATATTCCACACGGAGAGGTCCAAGCCAAGATTTGGACGCACGACTGTGGATTGTAAGTCGACCTGCTAACCACATGCTTCACCACGACATCATTTAACATCTCATTTGTGGTTCTGGAGATGGGGGACTTAGCTGGTATTTATAATTGATACGGCATTTCACATCCACCATTGAAATCAGATCTATATCTTTTCCGATTGTATGATGATGTCAATAAATGATTCGCTCACACGATTTATTTGACTCATATTTTTGGTTCCTTGCAAGCCGATTCAAACAGATTTGATCTCTGTTTCTGTGTGGGTCGCATGTGTGCGCCGTGTGTGTGTGTGTGTGTGTGTGTGTGTGTGTGTGTGTTTGTGATTCAGCAGGAAGTGGAGGTTATTTCAATGAGTGCTGTTCATTTTTTTTTCTAAAACGCCCCGAGCATATCTTCCCATATTGACTTCACAGATTCATCTATTTTCATTACTGAAATGATGTCAAAACTCCATGGCAACCACTCAGCCAGCAGCCCCAACCTTGCTAACTAGAAAGACCCAGGAGACAGCTCTCCCTCGCTCTCTCTCTCACTGGTCTGTCTTGATTTACTCACTATTAGCACCCAGGTACTATTTGTAGGACCTGGTCCTAAACACAAACCGGTACTCTGATGGCTCTTCTAGCATCGCTGTGTTTGTATCCTCAGCAAACCCATCTCTACAGGTGGGCCATAGGGGCCGTGTTCATTTGATTGATTTCAGGTTCGCCAGCGTCTTATCTGTGTCACGGGTCAACTTGAGCAAAACATTTGCAGGATGAAGAGATCTGAGCATGTTTCTCTGTGAAAGCACAGCCATTACTTTCTGTCCGTGTCTCGGCTTGCCTTTGAAGGTTTGCAAATATGAGCTATTACATAGCTGTTGTAGTTAATGAATCACAGAAAATAAGGGGCATAAACACAAGAGCCTGGTTTGATATGGAAAAAACACCGACATATTTGCATTTTACGTGCAATTGTTTTGTTTTGTTTTTTTGTTTCATTTTCGTTTTCCTCTTCATATCCCAATTTTGTGTGTGTTTACGTGTCAGAAACCAAGTGGAGAAAAACAAATGCAGTGTTCAAAACCTTATTATACTAATCAGCAAGCCAGAGAGTTGGGAGCAATTCCCCCAGGGAATTATTGGCATAATTGAAGGTCGAGGAAAATTATTTATATTGCCAGTTTACCATTGAAAAAAATAATGTGTACCGTAGTTCACCCTGTGTCTCCTTTCTCTAGCATCTGCCTGAGTGCATTCTGATTAGAATGACAATTATGAGGTTAAAAGGAAAGGAAGTGAAGAATATGGGTTTGACATGGAAAGGACGGTTGAGACTGTTGATTCAGGAGGTTGATACAGTACATGTAAGTAGGCAAGGGAGTGTGTGTGTGTGTTTGTGTGTGTGTTTGGTTTCATAGTGTCACGTTTGCGAGGTGGTGGGGACCCCAAAAAGCAGGCAGGAGGGAGGAGCAGGGTGTATTTGAAGAAGTGTATCGATAAAACACAGAAAACTAAATCCTAAACAAAGTCTAAAGTATCAAACAAAAACCATGACTGAAGCTCAAAACTATCAATAACAGAAACATGACCAAAAACATGACCTAAACATGACAAACAAACAAACCTGACAGCAGCAAAGAGCAACAAACAATGACACGACAATGAATGCTCGGGCGGGAGTCCTTTTATGCCACTAATTACAGACGCTCCCCAGGTTACGAACGAGTTACGTTCCGGACGATTGTTCATAAGGTGAATTCGTTCGCAAGTTGCTTCAGTGCTATATTTTGTCTGGAATGTATGTTTAAGGCTTCTATGTTTGACATCCATATAACGGGGAGAGAGCTTTTCGTCACGTTTTTCAGGGCTCGAGGGTTAGCTGCCCGGTAAACTAGCAGCTGCTTCAGCGGGGGAGAGTAGACGACCGGTCGTCGACCGGCGCGCCGTACGCCTCCCCGCCCGTTCCACCGTCACACGCCCGCCCCCCACGCCTCTCCCCGCGGTCGCCTTCGAATGTCGCCGCCGCCGTCGCCTCCGCCGTCCTCCTCCGACCCGTTCGGCACTCGGATAAAGGCGCGCAATACAAAATCTAACTTTTTCTTTTTTTTTCGACATACCCATGAAAATGTTCGTATGTACCGTTGTTCATAACCCGAATGTTCGTAAGCCGGGGACCGTCTGTACCTAACGACCAACAGGTGTGCATCTGCAGGGAAAAGGCCTACAGTGCCACCTGTTGGTCACAAACCGAAACGTGACATGAGTATATATATACACATACACATATATATATATATATATAAAAAAAAAAAAAATCCTCATCTCACCCCTCGGGTGGTGTCCGTCCCCCATTCAGCTCGGGTCCTCTACCAGAGGCCAGGAAGCTTGAGGGTTCTGCGCAGTATCCTTGCTGTTCCCAGCACTGCACATTTCTGGACTGAGATGTCTGATGTTGTTCCCGGGATCTGTTGCAACCACTCATCTAATTTGGAGGTCACTGCCCCGAGTGCTCCGACCACCACAGGCACGACTGTCACCTTTACCTTCCAGGCTCTCTCCAGCTCCTCTCTGAGCCCTTGGTATTTCTCGAGTTTCGTGTTCCTTCTTTCTGATGTTTCCATCACTTGGGACCGCTACATCTACTACAACGGCTTTCTTCTGCCCTTTATCAATGATCACAATATCTGGTTGGTTCGCCATTACCATCTTGTCAGTCTGGATCTGGAAGTCCCACAGGATCTTCGCTCGGTCATTCTCCACCACCTTGGGAGGTGTTTCCCATTTTGACCTAGGGGTTTCCAGTCCATACTCGGCACAGATGTTTCGTAGACTATGCCAGCCACCTGGTTATGGCGTTCCATGTAAGCTTTCCCTGCCAGCATTTTACACCCTGCAGTTATGTGTTGGATATATATATATATATATATATATATATATATATATATATATATATATATATATATATATATATATATATATATATAGATTGTTTTTTCCATATATTCTTAACTTACTGACTGAAGTTATGAAATTGGCAATAATTACGCATCTCTCAATTGTTTGATGCAAAAACAAGAAGGATTTGTGCAAACCTTGTGACCTTGTTAAAAATGCCATTTACTGAGAATGCATCATGAAGTTGTTGCGGAACTTGTTTTTTTGTGTGTGTGTGTGTGTGTGTGTAACAGCTTGTACAAGTTTCTGGCCAAATGTGAAAAGTTTGAACATTTGTGCTAAGTTTCCAGTTAATCCATCTACTAAGTCTAATTAGCGTGCCTTTCAGTTTCTGTGCCCATGGATGGACACGTCTGATGCCTGATTGTCAGATTTCATTCATTTTGCTCTCTTATTTTCTGCAGCTATGGAAAATCCATGTTCATCCACCAGCTCCAAAAATGGATGCTGGCTATGCAAAGCTTTGCAGTTCGAAGGTCTGACAGCATTGTCATTGTCCAAAACAATTGAACATTGTGGGCATGGCATATACATCAACCTGTATTTTGCCAATACTTTACCTCCAACATTATTCTTCAACAGTGTGCACCTCTGTTCAAAAACATACTGAATCTGAACTTAAATTCAGTCGTTTTGCAAGCTCATAGTACCTTTCAAAGTCCGCTAGTTGCAAAATTGGCCGCTATTTGCCACAGCACCAGTAAACACAGCTATGGCGCAATCAACAGACAGAGACTGCAGGTCAATGTGTTTCCGGCTTGCGCTGCTCTCTTGTCATGGATAAACAGACTGTTGGTAAGTTAGAGCAGGTTAAATGTGCACCGAGGTGGTGCCCATGTTGACGGGGCCAGTGTCCTACCAAAGGTAATGGAAAGCATGGACATTAGCTTAGCATCACAAAAAGCACACAGCTTACTCTTTTATTTTCTAATCTTTACTTTCGCTCACTGTAGTAGACAAACGCAATGTTATCATGTTTTAAAGTTTCATTTTGTTATATGCTTGATTGACCTCGAAACGCGTGTGTTCAGACATCTTGCACAAAATGGAGCACAGAAAATCACGGGTCAACGGACCCACAAGTATGGTATCTGACCACATCTCAGAAAGAAAGATTTAACTCTCATTAGTAGACACACTGGCGCCTGTTAACTGACAACTTGGAAAGGAAGATTTAACTTTGGGCGAAAGGGAGTACTCGAAATGCTCCATCATAAGAAAGGGTCACTAGCCAGGTTACGGACGTATCAGTTCATGGTGAGGCCACTCATTAAAATGTTGATGTTTCTGTTTGTTTATGGATGTGGGTACTGGTACCAGGGGTCCACTGAGGATCGACGTAATAGGCGTGGTATGTAAATGAAGATGGGAGTGTTTTTCTGATGTATTACTTCTAATTTGCATACACAATCAATAAAAGGGCCAGCAGAGGTCAGGTGTCAACGGGGAAACACTCACTGAGTGGCTTCATAGAAAACTGCGCCTCCTGCCGGCAGTGAAAATCGATCTGTTCCTGCGTTCGAGTCTTTGTTGAACTGTCTGAGCAAACATCTCTGACACTCAACCCAATTTTTTTAAGGATCACAATTTTTCTTCCCATATCGCCTTTGGGCCTCCGTACTTTTCTTCAGTTTTGATAAAATTATGACATTGGCACAGACAACGAGCTTTCTTTAAGCTAACTATTTTGTTGAACAACTATTCTGGAACACAAGTGAAATTGCCTGGTGGCATACATTGTACAATTGTAGTTGGGGGTTTTATGTTTTTGTTTTTTTGATGTGTCACAATGTTCCAAATACCTCAAGTGTTTGAATTTGAAGTATACAGGAGCAATGCATGTCTTCATATATCACCAGACAGTTGAATCACCGATCAGATAGCTTACTTGTTCATTTATGGTTTAGTCAGATGCTGAAAACAGTTAGCTATCTGGGAGAGAGAAAAAAATCTAACAAAAAAAAGATCAAATAAGATTAAGGCAATCTTTCCAACTTCCTTTGTCATCCACATAATTATTTCAATTCCATGTTCTGACCCCTGCCCACTCACCCATCGAGAGTGTTATCGCAGCAGTGCTATGCTCTAACAATTTATTTGACTCTCTTTCAAAGAGAATTGAAAATTAACTTTGGAGCACCATTCAAAGAACATCAGACATTCATGCAAAGGGTTGACTTTCAATTCTTTACTTCACAGCCGGAAATTTATCTCTTCGGCATATTATATTCACTTTATATGCACCTCTGTGCTGTCATGTTGGATAAGGAATCTCGCGTCTTTGGTAGTCAGAGAGCTACAATCATTTCCCATCAAAATTATTTTTTTACTGTGATTGCTCCGGTACTGCTGCATCGGCTTGAGCATTGATGTAATTTAGTGGAGTACAGAATAGAGAAAATATGAGTTTTCAATTATTTTTTTTTACCGTAATATAATGTAAGTTTGCCTTTATCTGCTTTGGAAGCATTTTTCATGTTAATTGGCTGGCATCACCCGAGCGGTTTGTTGCCAGCACAGCACCTTGAAATTGAAAAGTGAATTGGAACCGCATAGGACGGAGGGATTCTCGTACACACACTCTTATTCTGCAGCTGGTAAAGCAGGATTAGGTTTGGCAGTAAAAGAGACAAAAGGGAACCGCGCGTATTTGTGTTGATGTCTGCATAGGTTGGGCCGTGTGTGTTGGTGTGCCAGCACAGAGCTGAAGTCAGGGCAGCAAGGTTTTTAGGGGGACTCAATTAGTTCAGCCCGAACACAAATCCGAAATCTGTCACATTCAAAGTCTATCTTGGATATGGCAGGGAAAAAAAAAACATTAAAGCTTTCCCTGCAATTCGCCATTGCCCAAAGTCCCTCTGCTGCCCTGCTTATCCCTGAGAATCCCTGCACACCACAGGACTAGTGGGGAGCCGATCACAGCTGGAATCCTACGATCAGCCCCTGCTCTGGGTTTTTCCTATGTTACTGTGCCTTGTTTTCAGTTTGAAAGGAGATTTGGCCTCATGTCTGATGGTGCCAGGTCTATTTCAATTAGATGTTTGCAAAACTCGCTGCTTCACACATGGCGTGCAGAACAAGCGCAGAGAGACTTTTGACGGCTCGTGGTAACGCTTGAAAGAACGTGAGCAAAAGCAGATTGCAATGACAGCACGGCAATCCCGTTTTGACCTATATTGTGTGAAATGGCAAAATCCACAATCAACTGCGGCCGCAAAGGGCACCTTATTATTATCGCACTTTGTTTGCGCTTGCACTTTAGTCCGTCTTAACATCCTATTCACAAATGATATTGCGCGAATGACATTGAATGACATGCCCACTGTGCTCCAAGAACACCATGGCAGAACAACGCCAGTTCGGAAGAGACTCTTTCACAAGTCAAAACGCATCTGTTTCAAACGGCTTTATCACCCTAATGTCATTATGTTCCGGGGTTACGTAATCTAGGCCACGTCTTGTACATGTCGGAGCGTTCCCTCACCTTGCTCAGGCGTTGCAGGTGGAAATGCTTCCCCTCAAAAGGAGGCTTACGCAGAGGAGCGCAAACCTCACTCTAGCTACTTGACAAGTGAACGTAACAATTATTAGTCACTTCAAAATGTACAAATTTTGAAGTGAACACACTACTTTTTAATGTATTACTGGCATCACTACATATGACCTCATTTAAATATGCGCAAATACCATCGGCGCACCGAGACACATTCTGCTTGGCAACCCAGTTAGTGGCGCATTTCACCAACTGCGCGTGCTTTGTGAATTAAACATGATCCGTCTGCTCCGTTTTTATTGGTTAGCACCACACAAACGACGCGTCGGCCCTCTGTGTTCAAACTGAAGAAATTTTTTAAATGGTACATAGAATACCCAATCAGACTGCATAAGTTGTTGAGTTGTCAAATCAAATGTATTTGTGTAGCTCTCAGCAGCTGCAGTCCACCTTGCGCTCCATGACCCATTCATGTCCAATGTCTTTGAGCTCCCAGGTTGCAGGGGTCGGGTAAACGCACAACCTGGCTCCTTCTTGTGTGTGTGTGTGTTTGTATGTGTGTAAACCAGTAAACCTATGGTATTGATTTACTCCTGACGAAGGAGTTTCTGACAATCGTTCACCCATCGATCGGGGAGTTGACAGCACCAGGAAGTCAGCTAGCTATAGTTAAACAACGGGAACGCTCCAAAAGAATGTCAGCATCAGGATTGCAAAATAAGTTGAACCAAATACCTTCATTTTATAAACCAATTATTACTCCGTATTGAAAAGAGGAAAACAGCACCCGTGTAGAGTTGACCTGAATGTGATTGGTTCCATTAAATTATGTTTTTTTTTATTTATTTATTATTTCTTCAATAGTTGAATAATCTATGACAAAATTCAGTCATATGATGGAGATGAAGAAAAGTTGTACGAGTCCTTAGCCTCACTGAGCTATTTTTGCTCAGTGGAATCGGGTCTGCCTGTCTGCATCAGTTTTTTTTCTTTGAGTTTGTGGGCTCAAGAGTTGAGTATAGAGAAATAGAAAGAGCTAGTGCTGGCTTCGGGTCTTACCTTAATCCTTTCCACACATTTTTCAAAGCATTTCTCTGAGACATCCGAAGAAGCAGAGGGGCATCCTTTTGTCAAAGGCAGATTAACCTTATATAAACAGGTTTCAGAAAGGAGAAAAGGCTGAAATGAAGGGGGAGGGCGATGTTTTCAAGTAACTTTGAAAAGTGACTAGTGATATGAAAGAAGTGCAAAAATGAACAGAAAAAAAAAGCAAAATGACATACAGAATTTCAAAGCTGGCTGGAGAGGGAAGATTGAAAAGATGGGCCAATTTTGATTGGTGGCTTGGAGAGGGGAGCTTTGGTTTGGTTGGGATTGCAGCCAGTGGAGCAGCTCAGTGGAATAAGCTGCTTCCAGATGAGTGAAAGGAGTGACACACAAGCCCTCTCATACGCAGGCACGGGCAAGGAGGAGCAGTGAAAGGCCACAATAGCGCCATGTTCCCGTCACACTGCAAATCAAAGGTCCGACAGATCGCTGTCACTGAACTCTGTTAGTCTCAGAGGAACCAAAGGCACCCAAACTATGAGTGTCATGGAACGGAGATAACATGCCGAAATTTACTACAAATGTTGTTTATGAGCTGTTATTATTCATCGGCATCTCAATCGAGCAGTACCGTCGTAATTTCCGGACTATAAACCGCTACTTTTTTCACACGCTTTCAACTCTGCGGCTTATTTTATGATGCGGGCAGTTTTTTAAAGATTTTTCCATTGGCCGCCAGGGGACGCTTGAGCAGGAAAAGGTAACAGTGAGACGCAATCCGTGTCACAGTGTCACCATGAGAGGGCGCACTTCACCTGGGGTCTATGACAGACTCACTTGACCGAACGCCAAATATTTTTTGTTAATTTTTATTCATGACTGAACATAGAAAATGTTTGAGTGATTTCATTGACTGACTGATTGATTGATCCGATCAGCTTCAGTAAAACAAAAGAACTCAAGTTTTACGGTTAAACAAGTCAACCCAAAGGGCGTAGCGTGAAATTGAAAGTTATCAATCCTAAGACAAACGTATTTCAAATAAGAAAATCATTGACGCGGCAACATAAAATGAATTACCGCAAGGCCTGAAATTAAGTAATGACAACAAAAATAGCCTCGTTACACGCTAATTTCCCAACCAGTCAAACCAACAAAAAAAGATTACCTAAAGATTACCTAAACCTAACGACCAACAGGTGTGCAGCTGCAGAGAGAGCCCTACAGTGCCACCTGTTGGTCACAAACTGAAACATAACAGTCAGACTGTTGGGTATTTACTTTTCCTGACTGAGTTTTGAGTTTATGACCTTCAACTAAATCCTCCATATCTTGGTCTCTCACTCTCTCTCTTTCTCTCAACAGACGGATGCATATTTCTGAACCCAGGAGGCAGTGGCTTTTTTTTTTTTTAATGTCTGAGTGGAATTTAAGCCGGATGCAGGTAATGTGAATGGCTGCAACAGTTCATTATGCACTGCTCGGTTTCAGTGGAAGCAAAGTAACTAAAAGTGAACGCAAACATTTCATTTGAACACCAGTGATCAAAAATAGAAACCAAAATAAGGCTATTGTTTAGAAAATGGCCACAGTGCACTACATGAAGATTTTCATTAGTTCAAAAGGCTGTTTAAAAGATTATTTTCCACAGCATTCTGAAAAATTGTTTTGACAACACCATTTATCGCACTGGTGGACAAGCAGGGACCACAACCTTGGAGCGTACATGACTCCGTGCCACTGTGCTTGCAAAGGTCCTGATCTATGGACACGCATAATGTGAGAGTCGCTGAACTGGACAAAATAAGGCGGTGCTGTTCCCAAACAGGACACACACACACACACACACACACACACACATAGGTACCGGTGTCAAGAATGTCCCATTAAATCTGCGGCGGGAATGTCAGCATTAAAGTGGAATGAATGGACATGCTACTTCCAAGGAAAAGGTCATGCACTCATGGATTACGGGAAGATGTGGGGAATGATAGAACACACGCATGCCTGTGCACGCACACTCACACACACACACACACACACACACACACACACACACACACAAACACGATTGGAGAGACAGACGGGAAAAAAGAATGTGAAGATTGGCAAAGCAATCTGTCATGCCTCCACGTTGTTGTTTTCTAAAATTGATTTAAATAGACAAAGGCAATTACTTTAATTCCATCCATCATGTGGAATGGGAGCTCCGTTTGCACATTAGTGCTGTCATATATTTACTCTTTAATGGCGTGTTCATAAAAACCAAGGCGTACATTCATTTTGTGGTGACTAAGCCCCTCATTGTCACACATTATTTTGCAATTGACGATGACACTTTTATCTTGAACCCTCATTTTCCCAAATTTATACAAGTTTACCTCCCCCTTTACAGCACTCAGGGGATGAGTAGGATTCCACTTCTTTTTCTCATTCATTGCATTCCTCCATGCAAGGAATCATCAATGACTCTCATAAATGAAAAGGAGACGCACGCAAAACCAAAGTCATGACCATCAATTGTTTGTTGTAAAACAAAGGAATATGACAGCTTGTCCAATCTCTTTAAGTAAAGCAAAGGGGAACGGTGTCAGAGGTCCCTGTCCCTTCCTGAAGTATTAATGAAAGCGGCAGATGGTGGAAAGCGGAGCAGAAATTACTATTATCTTTGCTCCACAGTAGTAGAATCAATTATTTTTATTGGCTTTTTTCTAGTTTGTAGATATAAGGTGCAGCTGTACTTTTCTCCACTTCTGTGCATATCCAAATATCCAGCATGACCGTGACAAATGTGTAGTATGGCATCAATTGTGTTTCATTGTAGGTGTTTAAAAGAGGCAGGGCATTTTAGGCACATCTCCCAAGTACGCCTGAGGATCTGCAGCACCCTGCCAATGTTCTTCGAATGAGATACTGAAAAGAAGGCGTTTTGAATGGATAAAAAAACATTTAAATTTAATTGAGGTTTTCAAAACTAAGGAGGGATTAACCTGAATTCAAAATTACTGTACAAAACAGAGCAGCACGGTGGTCAACTGGGAATTAATTCCTTACAGGTTGTAGCGTCAGTCTAGTACTGTAGAACATTACCTCTTCTGTTAAAAATAAACCAAAAGAAAAATGCCTGGCGGCCTACAGGTGATTTGATTTGTCATTATTATTATTTTATTTTTTTTTTTAATTGTATGTGGCATGTCTTCTTCCACCCACAAGGCTTTTCTTTCCAGTCTGGATGTCACAACACCATACTTCCTGTGCCACAAGATAGTCAAGTCAAGTCAACTGTATTTATAGAGCACTTTCAAACAGCCATCGCTGCATACAAAGTGCTGTACATGGAGCAATTTAACATATACAATAAACAGTAAAACAAATCCGTAATAAAGACAGTAGAAAGCACCAAACAGTAAAACCAAGAACAAATTTAAGTCATGCTGAGTCGAAAGCCAGAGAATACAAGTGAGTTTTGAGGAGGGTTTTGAAGATGGGCAGTGAGGAAGCTTGACGAATGTTCGGTGAGAGGTCATTCCAGAGAGATAGCACCGAAATGGAGCTGGAATAGGCTTCAGCAGACCCTAATGAGGACAAGCGCCATTGAAAATGGTCAGATAGAAGGTGGAATATTGTTTATATCCTCCAAATGTGTTTACACAAAGAGACGCCACGACCAATCTGCAGTTGTGTCAACACACGCTGCTGTCACGTCAACAAATCTAGCATAGTATAGTCTACACTCACCAGCCGAATGCAAGATCGACATAAAAAACATCCTCACAGAGAAAATACAACCACTGACAGACTTATTAATCAAATAGTTTTTGATAGATACAGAAGATAGATTTGTCCAGGATGTATACTGTCTGATTGTTATCTCAACACTTCTTCATTGTCAGAGTAGCTGAGAGACCCAATGATCATTTCTGCTGTCCATACCGTGCACTGCCATTTGTTTTTTGAGCCTCTCTTGTCAGCAGTGGGTCAACCGTGATGGATGAGAACCAGAAGTGATTCAATGGCTGGATCACCAGCTCCTATAGCTACCGTACATCCTTCGCTGACTCATTTCGAGGATGGGGTTGATGTTCAGCAGGGAGAAGCAGTCTCCAAAAATCCACTCTCGTGTTGAGCTTCAGGTTACAAAAGCTGCAAATCTCTCTTCCGACATATACACTCGAATGTGGCAGATAACCGTGGTTTTGTCTGCAAATTTTAGGGGCCTGTAGTTGGTGGTTGTGTAGGAGAGTTTTCCTACTTATCCACATTCATTCATTATTCGATGATCAAATCTTCTTGTCCATTAATTTGTAGCATCTCCGCTGATGTCCCATTTATTTGCCCCCTCCACCCACCATTATTTCTCTCAGATCTGCAGTTGTGAAACCCACCTCCTTCTTCCTGCCAGCCATTCTCCATTTGGTTCTTTATATCCTTAGAGATCCATTCCATGAAAGTCACCTCCTCCTCATCACCATCTGTTAGCCTGGTTGTTTCGTATGACCCATCCAGGGGGTTCCATCTGCACCTATTGGCTCGGCTCTCCTCATGGTGCCGTCTCATTTGCATTAGCCAACAGAATTGGAGGTTACTGATATTAAAGACACAAAAATTAGTAAAGGAAATGAATGTAATCTAAAGGGATGATTGAACTGATATGACTGATGGAAATGGGATTTGAAAGTAAGATTTGTATCAAAGATTCCACATTATGGTCCACTTCAAAACAGCATTTAGTAAATTCCCACTTGTATTTGTTGTGTTTCTGATGTCTTCAAGGGTGACATAAACAATCATGACTTAGGGCATGTTTCAAAGTAGAAAAGTAAATACAGTGAGACTGGCAGAGTGCACAATACACACCCCACACTCTGCTACACATGATTGAAATTACTGCCTTGGTACGAAAAGATATTGTGTAAAAAAAAAAATAATTAAAAATTAACAAAAAGAATAGATTCCCAAGGAAAAATTCATAGGCAAGTGTGCATGCATGGAAAATGAACTCACGAGCATGGACAGAGCTACAGGGGACAACAGTGACGAGCTCCTGTTCCTTTTCAAATTAATATTGAAATAAGGTAAAAGTATTTTACGAAGGTAATGTGTTGCTTGGCTAATGTGCAAATGTTGATGTAGCCACAAGCGCATTTAATAAAATAAGCCCTCTGAATCCCACCTAATAGGCAGTTTTCGTAATACTGTCTTGCCCTAAAGTCAATAAAATAATTATTTTAGTGGGGATTAGACAGGAGAAGTACTTGGCCTTGGTCGGGATAAATTTAATGAAAAACGGGGCAGTCGCGAGTAGTGATAAGAAGCAGTATTATGAGATGTGGCTGGTGAAATGTTCAAGGATCTACGCAGATGATCAATACCAATTTTCTCTCTCTCTTTTTTATTTTCTTTTGATTCCCTTTTATTTGAATCTCACAGTTAATGGATGACTCCTTGATTTAAATGTGTATAAATGTATGTATTCATGTACATTAACTGTCTAAATGCTCCAAAAATATTTCTTTTTACATCCCAAGAACGTGGTATTTTTTTATGGAAATAGAAGGATTAATTTACAGAATTTAACATATTATTACTTTTCTCTTGACTGCTAATTTTCCTCCCATGGTCTCTTGTTCCATCTATTTTCAAGTTTTACTCTGAATTTAGCCATGCCGAGCCTGTAGAGTGTATGAACATGTTGGAAGTTTGGGGCAACTCATCCCTTGACTCCATTTGCGCTGTTCAGTGTCGGTAAAATTGAAATGTTGCAAAAGCAATTTGACATAGACTTGCACCCACACATGCTCACAACTGCTACACACACACACACACACACAGAGTTAAGGAAACCTCTATTTGAGGTGATGCGGAGTCATGCTGTTTCCATGGTAACATTTCAGCTGCAAACCACGGAGGTGGGCCAACATATCAAATGAGAACACTTTCCTCCTCTTGACAACAAAGAGAAGAATAGTTGAAGGACACGAAATGAATGAAAAACAAATGAGAAGGTGAAACGGTATTGTTTTCAGACAACCGCGAAGGTGAAGGGGGAAACCCGTCATCGCTGGATTCTCAAGCATGAGTGACAGAAAATATAGCAGCTCGGCTTTAATTTTCCATTGTCAGAATAAATATTTATCCTGTATTGTGAAGTCGAAACGCAATTCCATCGACAAGAAGTCAGGTGCAAATATGTGTATTTGAACCCCTTTGTAGAAGTTTGACAATAATGATCCAAAATATTAACAGATGATTTGCATTTTTTTTTTTAAGCCAGCAACAGCAAGCATATTTTCTCCAGGTGTGAAAAACGTGACACTGTTATTTTGTTCGTGACATGGAAAATGGTGTTAACGATCTTTTTCTCTGTTTTGGATTCTCTCGCTATGAATATTTTGTAGCGCCAAAACACTGCACCTTTTATGACCACAGTAATGATCAATAGCTATCGTATATATTTGTCTTTTAAAAAAAAAGCGCAAACATAATATCCTCTGGGAATATAAACAGCAACTGAACCTGGGATGAACACTTTCAAGTGTAGTACCGTTTTGTTTAGGAGACGGTGTTTAGTATAATTATTAGAATTTATTAATTGCTTTTCCCTTTGGATTTTGTATTCTTGCACAATTTATGGGAATATTTTTTTTGTGACTGGCTTTCACAAATGACAAATGGAATGTATTCTTCCGATTCTATTCCCGCAATTTTGGCAATACCCTCTTGACCAATCCACGGATTATAGTGTGTCTACCTCCTCCCTTCAGAGAACATTTTACTATTGTTGCTACCCAAACAGAGGGGTCACATAAAATTGTATCACTCTGTTTTCGTTGGTCACAAAAAAACTAACAAAAAAAAAAGAGAAAAGGGGTTTCGGTGACTGTGTCGGATTTGAGCTGTGAAAAAGGATGTAAACAATGCATAGTTGTTCTTTTCCCATTTCCAACCTACATTCACACGTGATGATGGAAAACCGGCTAACCGAAGTGGACATGAAGCAGAGGCTGTCATCGCTAATTGAGATCGATGATGCTGGTGGTGATCAAGGGATACATGTACCATTTTGTTACGCCATTGAAAAAGAGACAAAATTTGATATGATGCCATGGTGAAGCAACGCAATATATAACACAGCACGCACCATCGCTCACCGTCGGAAAATTGACATTCATTTTTAGAATGAGGAAACCTGCTGTGGGTAGTCATGTTAACAATGCTCATGGCAGAGATATATATGGTCATGTGCTTCTATGGAACAGAGAAAAACAATGCTCACTGAAATGGCGGCAGTATGAGACTTTGTCTCAGCTTCTTCAACAAAAGTTCAACAGAAATGTGATCAGGGCTTGTTAGGTTTGTAGCTGTGTGATTTGCATCCTTTTGGAGGACCGATGACCAGGAGGGTGGAGCGGAGATCAAGCTCTCCGACGCCGGACAATACCATTTCACTGTAGAATTCCTTGAGAGTTTTGAGAATTCTCAACACTGACTTAAGAGCCCCTTTGCGGGATGCAACAAAGCTTCCCCACAATATAACCAAACAACCTCCATGGTACAGTAGGTACCACCCACACCCCCCAATCCCCTTTTTATGTTCACGGTGATGTTTTCTCCCTAAATAGAAGATGGGTAGGAAGTAAGAAGGAAGGAAGTGAATTCAATTAAATCCATCTCGCCATTTTCAAAACCACTGATCTTGCTCAGGATTGCAGGGAAATGGGAGCATATTGCATCTGATTTAGGATGACATTTTTTTTATAATCCAGGCTCAATCAGAAACCGACAACTCAAAGACAGCAGTTTCAACTCACATACATACAGACACTTAGTGTTGACACTCACAATTGCATCGTGCTTTATACAAAAAGGACACAATTATACAAACTTTGCACTAAATAAACAAACACATGTAGAACCCCTGTTGAATCATCCTGATTTTGAAATTACTTGAGGGACATACCAAGAAATGATTGGAGGCGCAGATCCACAATATGAAACAGGAAATACTAAATGAATGACAAGAGACGCCAAGTAAACACGGCCTTGGAGGCAGGGCGGGACAGCAGAGTAATTAGCTGTAGTGATCACTCCTTGGCCTTAATCTCTTTAATTGCTCTGTGCTTAAAGGGTTAGGATATTAATGAGATGTCCTGCGACACAATAACTAATGCATTTTGTTCTTCTGGTCAATAGCCGTATGTTGGACTGAAGGTTTGGCAAGACTAATTAGGCTACAGCACTATCCCAACAGGCACAGCTAGCGATATCACAAAGTAGAGAACAGTGTTAAGGGGGAGAGTGGCTCCAATTGGACAATAATGTTAAGAATGGAATTTTAAAATGAAACCTACTTGGACAGATGGGACATGGTTTAATGGCGCAGTTTTAGCATCACAGGTGATCTCATGACAAGATAAGAACCCTGAAAAAAGCTCCTACAGTATTATCATATATTGACTGTATAAAAGAAGAACAGTGGGGTGTCCATTAAAAAGGAAAAACATCAATCATTCTTTGGAAATAGATGAGAGAGAGTATGGCACTTCAGATGAAGCTAATGCTAAAATGTATTGCAGTCATTTTATGTATCTCTGAGTTTCGTCAGTCTCTCTTTTAACACCTCTAATGTGCAAGAAAATGTCATCACCGTCAATATGCAATACGTGGCACATGCTGGTGTCAGATGGTAATGCTTAAAGATGAAATGAAGAGACATTCAAAAGAAAACATTTTTGTAAAAAGTATTGCTCCAACAATTTTATATTATTATATTATCATATTTTATCAACCATGATTTTATCAAAACCCATTGACTTTGCATGATGTATTCTTACTGTCATCATTATTTCCCGTCACAGTTTACATGTAATCAAATTCATTTATAACCTCATCAAGATTCAAAGCCAAAACTCAACAAGAAACCACACAAGTGGAACCGAACAAAAGGACTACAAATCCCAGCGGTCAAACCCGGAAGCGGAGCGCCGGTAAAATTCACTCCATTCGTAACGCAAATTTATCATTCAAACTTTCCAATGCAGCCGGACATATGGCAACACTCCAACAACAACAACAACAAAAAAGAACTAAGCAAAGACACCACCGCAATTGCAAGACCCAGCTTTATAATTTTTGCCCACGTTGTTAAACTGCCGATGGCGAACAGCAAGTCATTGTGATTGCGATGCAGCAAACATAAAGCGCCGCGGATACAAACGTAGCTTACCATTGGGGACATGCCGACGACGAAGTGAGTGAGTTTGTATTGAAACAAACTGCGATGGCGGTGGACTCATGGCGGTCACCTGTCAGTGGCGGCGTCGCCCCTTTTAAAGCTGCAGGTAAATCCAACAGTACCCACCCACTTTATGAATAACAGTGTCTTGCCTGTGGCTTTTAGTGGCGAGGAGAAAAGCGGCCTTCAAGACAATGTACAAGGTTGGCATAGAAATGTGTTCAATGTTTGCTTTCTGTGTCTTGGCTGCACAGTGCGGATGGCGTGAATATGAATGAATTTGTGTTTAATGTGTCTCAGTACTTTGTTGAATGCTTGAGAAACATGTTGCTCACGGTCAACGGTCTGCAATTGCAGGCAGCAATCAGAGCCGTCGAGATCAACTTTCCCCCTAAACTGCGCGCGTGAACAGTTGCGCACTTTTCTCAAAATCAGGGTACAGCGTGACAGCTCACTCTGGTATTCTACGATCATTTGAGGCACGCTTTGACACACATTTACTCACTCTCACCACAGAAGAGAAGCTGCAGGCGACGCGCGGACCGCTCCATTCAGAAAGTCCAAACATGGATATCGTTTATGAGCAATGTTCCTTCAAATTTTCCATCCGTCTGAGCATTCACGCAAACTCCCTGAACATCCCAGAGCCATGCTTTGCTTATCACTATGATGAAAAATAGGGAGCACAACCAAATCATTTCGACATTGTCTTTGTCGAGAACAACACTGCTGAGCAACCTGGACGCTAGGCATGTGCATCTCCGATTTCCGTTTGAACGTGCGACAATAAATCTCAAAGTTGAGTTCCTATCTGATTTTCTCAGCTCATCTTTTCTCTCTGGTGTGTGTTCCCTCCCCCAACCTTGTCATCTCCACCTTGTGACTCCCTTCATGTCTTTCTTCTCATCGCTCCACTGCTCCATCCTTATCTAGTCAACCTTTCCGTCCCTACCTTCTTCCCTCTCTCACTCCATCCGGCTCGCCTTCCATTCAGTGCACGGGCAGCAGCAGTCAAATTGATTTAGCCTCTGTGCTTAGGAGCACAATCAAGTCGCAGATTGGGTTTCCCGGTTACACACTCCCTCTGGCCCTGTGCATTGCTCTATATTTCTGCCACTGTTACTTCCACCTTTCCCCCACGCCCCATCTCTGTCTCCTGTTAGTCACACTATACACACACACACACACACACATACATACACACACTCCTTTATACACATCCATTCTCCTTAAACACACCAAATGCTGACATGATGCACCGGATTTTGAGAAAAGTTGTTTCAAAATGTGCACATTGACAAGAAAACAAATACATATACTCAACTAAAGTCACACAGAGCCTTAAACTACAACCTCTTATGACATGTTCGGCATATGACCGGGGTTAGGGTTAGGGTTAGGGTTTGACTTTAGAAGGGCAGCTATGATCCATGAAGGGGTTGCTGCTGTATCTGCAGTCCTGTAAAGGAGTACAAATATTTTGTTTCTCTTCTTCAATAGAATTGTCACACCCATGTAGTTTACTTTATGATTGAAATATTTGTGCATTGATGTCATACTTGATGTGCAGAGCACCAAGTGGAAAAATAGTCCTGCCTGTGGTGACACATTACAAATTGATCGAATTAAAGATGGAATCAGCTCCTGTTGACTGCTGCTCAGCTCGCACAACATCTCCAGCAGCAGATCACGACCAAAATGACAGCTGTGCTGAATTCTTGTAGTTGGTGATCATGAGGATAATGTTACACCTAAGTGGGCGTATTTACAGGTTTTTTTGAAGAGGTTTTTTTTGTTTGTTTGTTTTTTTCATCACTCAAATGACAGAAATAGTTCATATGTTCAAAAACGCCTTACTCATACTGGTCGGCTAAATGACTTTATATTAATCCAGTGAAGTCAAATTGTCATGATTCATTTAGTTGTGCTGAGCTTCTTTCAGCATATGGTCAACCCGATGCGCACGGTGACGTGTGTGCCACACACTATTTTACATCACTGAAGTAAAGTATCCATCCGTCCATTCTCTCTCCGGCTTATATCTTCACGAGGGTCGCAGGTGTGTTGGATCCTATCCCAGCTAACCTTGGACAAGAGTTGGCTGTGAGTAAATCACAGGGCATAGAAAAACAAGCATTTGCACTCACAATTAAGAGTTTTCTATCAGCCTGTTTTTTTTTTTTTAGAATGTAAGGGGAGGAAATGGCAAGAAACCAGAGTATTCTGAGAAAATCCACACGGGGAGAACATGCAAACCCCACAAAGGAATTTGCCCTCTGTGCTACCTCGTAGAAAACTAAATAAAATGAAAGTAAATAAATACATGATCAAAATTCTATTCATTATTTGTAAGTGTGTTTACTTTTATTTTATCTCTTGTGTAGCCTGCATTTAATAGCAGAAAATGACTTTAACGGTTATCGACCCAAGTCATTTTCTGATAAGATGCTTTTAGTTTGACTCAATTATTGTTCTTCGATACTCGTATCGAAGACTGGGGTTTTTTTTGCTACAAAGTCTATTATGAGAATAAATGAAAAGGAAACCTTAGTTTGAGTTCCAGGCACTTTAAGGAGTTGAATTCAACATCCAAGAAGTGTACTTGGGGGGCCTTGACACAAAGTCACAAAGCATTTTCCAGAGTTGTAACTTTTTGCCAACACAGACGCTTTCCAGACAGTGGTCTCATCACTCCGTTCCCTTATGAGCACCAAACCTCCACGTTGCAACCACCTTTCCAAAATATTGAAGGCATTTTGTTCGGAGCTGAACTAATTTACTGGAGGTTTAGCTGACCTCGGTGTGTGCGTGTGTTAGTGAAAATGTTCATGGTTACTCGTAAAATCAAATGCTTCATAAATGCATTCGATCACTGCAAATTATCTTGATTGATGAATGCCTCTCTAGGAAATTGATCTTGAGCCGTACTAACTGGACAGACTGCTCCAATTATCCCCCATTGCTGCTCCACTCCCCATTGATTAATATTGACATGAGGTGTTTGATGCATGACCTCGGAATGCAAAGTCCAAATCTATGCCTTTCGGTGACTCTTCCAGTCTCACTGTATCTGTTTTGCAAGCTGCTGATGCCACTCTGTGACATTCTAAGCTCAGTGGCCACTTGCGTCTGATGTTCTGTTTGAAGCCTCGCAATGTCGACGCACTCTTCATGAATTGTTCAGTGTTGTTTTGGTCTCGCAATTTCCAAAATGAATTGCGCGATGAAGAGGGCTGCTCAAATGCCAATTCTAATATCATTTGGACATATAGTAGCCCATTCGTGGATCAAAAAACGTGTTGTGAATGTGAATGTTGAACAATATTCAACAGCAAATAGAAGTCAAATTGAATTTGAATCGAAATTTCACCCCGAAGCAATTCGATATGATGAGTTGAAATAGGATTTTCCCTGTTAGATTGACATAGCGGCAACATTGTAGCTGATCCTGCACACATTCACCATATTCAGATCACATAAGATAGAACACAAAAATCTATATCCCATGTAAAATATTCATTCATTCATTCATTCATCTTCCGAACCGCTTGATCCTCACTAGGGTCGCGGGGGGTGCTGGAGCCTATCCCAACTGTCTCCGGGCAGTAGGCGGGGGACACCCTGAATCGGTTGCCAGCCAATCGCAGGGCACCATGTAAAATATTGTATGCTAAAATAAGAAACTATCTTTTAACTGACATATCTTTCTGGATCGGAAAATGGATGGATGTACGTAGCTCATTTGACTCAGGGATGCTGTATGGCAGGTCAGCTGTCTAACTGGTAATATTCTATTGTAATATAATTCACTGCATTTGTTTCTGCATACGTTGAAGAACTATTGGCACATTATTGTTGCATGATGTCACGAGAGGAAGTCTGAGGTTAAATGCTTCTTTTGGAATGAGCATACCGACGGGTGTATTATGCTTGTCTTTGTATATCCGTGTTATGTTTTTTTTTCTCTGTTGTTCCCGATCAATGGCCCTTGAATGCGGTTCCACTACCTGCGGATAACATCGCTGTCTACTGAGTGTTTAAAAGATCAATGGTTGTCTCAATCCTTTTCACGACATCAAGCTTCAAAGAGTCAGCTATTGCCATAAAGGTCACTCTTTTGGTTTGATGCCACATGTGTGGGCTATATTCGAGGTTTTCTCCACATCTTGTTCAATAGCCGACTTTCACATATGGCAACGGAGTCGATGTCAGAAAGGATCAAAGAAATGAGAGTAGATGGAGGGGGTCTAAAGGCCCTTTCACACGATACTTAACACATTGATGAAGATGTATTGTATTATATTGCAGTGTGCTATCATCCAATCCATTCAAGTTGACAGAGGGCAGAGGTCGTGGGTTGGATCCCGGCTCCTTCCTTCCCTTGTGGAGTTTGCATGTTCTCCACGTGGGTTTTCTCCGGGTACTCAGGTTTCCTCCCACATTCCAAAAACATGCATGGCAGGCTGATTGAAAGCTCAAAATTGTCCCTCGGTGTGAGTGTTTACGCGGATGGTTGTTCGTCTATGTGTGCCCTGCGATTGGCTGGCAACCAATTCATGGTGTCGCCAGCCTACTGCTCGAAGACAGCTGGAAAAGGTTCCAGCATCCCTCGCAACCCTCGTGAGGATAAAGCGGATTAGAAAATGGATGGATGGATGGATGGAAGTTGACAATGGTCGACTCCAAAGGACTGCAGCGGTGTCAGAGAAGTGTTTGCTCGCTGTTGTGCTCATTGAGCTCATGGAAAAGCTAGATGCTTGTTTTTTTTCCATCTCCCTCTTGTCTACCGCCACATATTTGTTTTGTTTCTCTTCTAGGTTTGTAAAGTTGTGTTGAGGGGAAAAAGTAGGAGTCCTTGAGATCTGAAAATGCATCAAGTGCGCACGGCACATACAGAGGGCACACGGACGATCTGATTCAGTACGGTGGTATTTTATACAGAAAGAAGGCTACTTTTAAGATGGCCCCATGCACAAATAGCATGTCAGTAAAAAGGAGCCCAAGGCTAAAGAAATGTGGTTGAATTCAAGAGTCCTTGTTAGATTCCACCCTGCGGGACCATTCCTTTTTCTAACAGGGAGCACCCAGGATGGAGAGTCAAACAAGAACTACGAAGAGAAGTGGGGAGATTAATACAAAATGAGGTAGAGCGGAGTGTGGACTTAACTGAAAGAAGTCGACTCAGAAAAGTGGCACTTTTCTCATTATGAAATGTTGAATTATTCACTGAAACTCCCATTTAATTTCACTCCACTGAAAATAAATGATGACTTTCGACATAACCTTTGTATTGAGCATCTCGCCAAATTGCACTTTTTACCATCAGTATGGTTAGTAGATATTTTGTATTTTAGACTCAGCTACCCATTTCCACAAACTACAGTATGTGCTGCATCAGTTGGATAAGACCCCACTTGATTTCATTGTTTACCCATGATAAAAAATTCCTACTCGGGTTATCGGTTTTATCCTATTGATAACCCCATTGAACACAAAAATTAAATACATACTGTAATATCCCTACATTCCAGTATATGCATCTGAAGTGCAGATAATTCTTTTTGTCCACATTTTGGGCTAGGGCTATCGATATCGATTGGGCTATCAATCAAACATCAACTTAAAATTCTTCCAGCACCAGAATTCTACTGGAATTGAATCATTTTCGGCATCATCAATCAGGCATGAGCAATGTTTGAGCAGGAGACACTTTCTGTCATGGTGATAAGTACTCGATCTGACCCGAGAGGTTTAAGCTTGTCATAAAGGTTTGAAGTGCATTCCAGGTAATGTCATGAATATGACTTCCAAAATATCTGTTCTTGTTTTTTTTGAGTCATGTTTTGTTAAAAACATGCAGATTTCATCACTACCTCGTTATCTTTGTTATTTTGCTCTCTTGAGTTCATAAACAAGCGTGTGCTGCTGGCGCTTGTGAGACGCAAGATCTTCCATTTCCTCCCCCGCAATGGTCCGTTGCCCAAAAAGCACCGTGCAATTATTGATGAGGTTCATTATCAATAATTCAACCATACTCTGATTAGCCAAAAGGATTGATGATGGGGCTCTGCGCCGATTCCTCTCACGTCCACATCAATCCTTGACAAAGCCCGAGGCTTGCTGTCTCCCCTCCTGTTTTTATTATTTTGGCGTCTGTCTCATTCTGTGTGTTCTCCATTACCTTTCTTTCTATTGCTTCTTTCTCCTCTTTATCTACTTCTGTACCTGCCCTTCTCTCCTTATTCATGCAATGTATCTACATTCCACACATGCCTTTGTCCTTTGAAACACTTCGATCAACAGGTGGCAAATGTCACACTGCCTGCCAAGAATGTTTGTGTGTGTGTGTGTGGGGGTCAAAGGAAAACTGGAGGGATGGAAGTGACTAATGTTAGCGTTCCAATGAATCTTGGGAGTTTTTTTTCCAGAAATAATAATAATAATAATACATTTTATTTATAAGCGCCTTTCAAGACACCCAAGGACACTTTACAATAACAAAAATGTGCGAATTGATAGGCCACCTGACCAACCTCACAAACCTCATAAGGACAGCTGAGTGCAGGAATAAGATGTGAGCGTGTGGATCGGGGCCCAGATGAATTCTAGTTGTGTTGGCCCCTCTTGCTGTTCACAAGGCAACACAAAGACTCACAGCAGTAGAGAAAAGGGCAAGGACATCTTGCCAGAATAGAAAATACAGATTTTAGCAAGGATCATGCAAATTGACACACATGATTTGCTTTTGCGGGCCACGGAAAATGATGTGGCGGGCCGGATGTGGCCCACGGGCCTTGGGTTTGACACCAGTGCTTTAGATTCATGAAAGGGGTTATGTCATCTTTTGTAACGATTCATTTTGATGATGTTCCAGTATTATTGGATTTGGTCTGACCGACTTTGATCGACTGAGCTTTGACGCAATGAAAATAATTTTAGATATATGTACACCTCTGGTCTATTTCATTCTACTGCCCCTGTTCGTTTCAGACAGAACTGTGCAGTGGTTTCAAGAAAGTATTGTCATGAAATTGCAGAAACCACCGTGTGTTCTCGTAGCGATTATTGGGAGCACATGAAACCACACAAGCTTAATATACGACATGCCAGCCGCCACTGCTGGTCGTACAAATTTAGGAACTGTTCAGTGATATGAGAAGGTAGGAACAATTGTAATATTACCTCTGCCAAGCATTGGCCTTTCCCTTTGTCCATCTGTCACTTCATCTGTCAGCTCGATCATTTTAAAACTCAGGAGGGGGGCTCAAATTTGTAGGGGGTGTAACACGGCATAAAACTGCACTCGGCGCAGTGAAGTTCGCTTGCTGTGCAGTGTCGAAGCCGCTTTGTGAAAACAACCCCCTTCAAAGTTCTCTCTTCATCCAATTGTCGGTACACATACACAGTGGTTCCATCTTAACCTTTTAGCTCTTAGAACCGTCTTTTCTTCCTTTGTTTGATGTCGAGTCGTGCTGATGGTGTGTATTTGTTTGGATTTTTACTCACCTGTTATTCATGTTTGCCGCTCCGTTTGTGCGCGTGTGTTCATTGCCAAGTGCATTAACCTGTCAAAGTGCAAAGCCAGCTCATATCTTACGTCTAACGGCAAGATAAGAAAACCACTCCGCTTTTGATTTGAGGTGAGAAAAGTGGTTTAGCACCCCTCTTTGATATATCCTACCTCCTCCTCCTACCCCATATTTGTCAATTTCATTTTTATCCCGGTTGGCCTGACAGCAGGACTAGTGCCCGACTTACCTGTGGATGGTGCTTCATTTGGACTTTTATTTGTTTGCCAACGAAACAGCGGGAACAGAATATTGCCGTATGCCGTTCTGCTGCAGTCGAAGAATTGCAAAAGCGGGGATTTATGTCAGGAATCCTTTCTCAACATTGCATTTCGTTCATTTAGGATCTGATGATTCTCTGTGTGAAGCACTGAAACCTTGACAGATGAACACATTGTTTAATTTATGCTTCTCTTATCATGAATTAACTACAGTGATCGAAACAGTACTGGATGGGCAAGAATTTTTTTCCTTTTTTTTTTCTTTTGCTTGATTACACTTAAGAGAAATGAGCTCCAGTACATTGCTCATTGTGAGAAAAAAAAATATTCATGCCTAATTTATTAAAAATTAACTGGCAGGCAGGAGGCCGAGAGGAAGACCAAAGAGGAGGTTTGTGGATGTAATGAAAGAGGACATGAAGGTAGCTGGTGTGAAAGAAGAGGATGCACAGAAAAGGGTTACAAGGAGGCAAATGATTCGCTGTGGTGACCGCTGAAGGGAAAAGTCAAAAGGAAAAGCAAGAAGGAGAAGGAGAAGATCAACGCAAGAACAAAATTCATTGTTTTAATTTGAAAGGGCGGAACAAATCTAAATGTTGTCTTCATGACAAAACATTTTTATGCTTTCAAAGTTTGTTATCATCAGTGTCAATATTATTTCTATATCTGAGGTGCACTGAAACGTGAGCTGTGATTTAAAAGCAACAGGGATGCCTGCTCTTGCAATCAATGTCCCCATTTTCTTTATAAAAATACAATCCGTCCTGTTTGGAAGGAGAGTCACCCTGTAGGTAACTCAACCTCCGGTGTGGCTTCTCTTCTTTGCTTCTTAGAAGGAGACTCTTTATCCTTTTTGCTGACTAAAAACCTCTTAATTGACACCTGTTGCGTGTTAGCGTACTGGTACTGGGACGCTAAGTCACACAAACGCACACCTCGTTCGTGTTTTTCAATTATCTCCTTATTCTGGTCTATCGTAATTTTCTTTAGTGTTTTCTTCGGCTTAACACTAGCCTGTGGTGGGGTCTTTTTCGGTCCCATAATAGCAAAAGTCCCTATCAACTCAAACCACGTCCGCATTCAAAGAAAGGGGGTGACGAAGTGAACGCCGTGAGCGTGCGTCAGCTTCTCGCGGCCGCCACTGCGGCGCTGTTCGACCGCTTGGTTTGGTTCATCCGCCGAAAACTAGTTTGTCAGCTGAGACTAAATGCTCGCGAAATTAATGTTCGTGAGGCGAAACGTTCGTGAGCTAAAGCGTTCGTGAGCCGAGGTACCACTGTACCATTATGATGCCTGAGCATTTTACACACACACACACACACACACACACACACACACACATATTTTAAAAAATCATACTGTGACATGTTTTTGATGAAAAAGTAACAGCATTTCCCCTGAAAATCTTGGTCAGTGTCTGAACTTTACTCCCTCACAGGGGTGTCCGACTTCAACTGAACCTTGTTCTTTGGCAGACAAAAAGAAATGAGGGAAAAATTTTGGGGGAGAATTACTATACAGTATAGTCATATATCATATATGTCATATATCATATATAACATGTAAAGTAAACCAGTAGAACAGAATGTGAATGTGACACCTTGAAACATATAATAACGTACAATAATGTAAGGCGTAGAAAAATAAGTAGTGTGTTTCCGGTAACATGAAATTTCAGCATAGGGTCGGTAGGTCGGACAAAGTTTTTTTTTTTTAATCTTTTTTTCTCCCTCCCTCCCCCATCAAAAACATAAACGAAATAGTCATAAAACATAAAACAAGGAGACATTGAAACCAGTGCCGGATGCTCGTCTGTCAAAGAGGGGAAGCTCAATTTTGGTCGACATCATAAAATGTGTCCGTTTATTTATACGTGAATTCTACTCTAGCTCCGTTCCTTTTCAAGAAAATGATCTGTGACCCTGTCATACCAACAAGGCGTCTTTTCCCGGTACTTAATTAGTGTCCTACAACTATAGGAACTACAATAAAACCCACCAGAAATAAAAGATTAATTTGTCGCTAGTTGTTTGTTTACAACAAAGAGTGTCGCTAAAATGATTAGGAGAAGTCTCCAGCTCAACTCGGAACAGAATGCGAGTTGAAAAATTGCTCCCGACGGATGTCTACACTAAAAGCTCGGTGATTGGCTCATTTCAATGTCAATCGAACTGGCACACAGGCTCAGACAGATCATCCAATCTGATGCAGAAGAGCCTGGCGTCCGGTACCCTCCCACTGCCATCCAGTCCCAGACGTCGAGCCTCCGTGGGCAGGACAAAAAGCAGCTTGTATCCAATGACTCGTCTCCGTTCAATGCATTGGGACAACCTACCCTGAACTCACTAGACGCTCTGCGTCCACCGTTTAAAGCACAGCGAAGCTGCGGGATGAATGAGAAGGGAGTCGCGTCGTAACCAGTAAGAAGAAGCTGATTCGGAACAAAAGTTGAGCACGTTGTAGCGCATATTTAGTCAATGACATGTAAACACAATGAAATTTACATTCATATATTTGATCACTTATTCTTTGACATTTTAGCGGAAGCCGAGCTTCCCTTGCAGTCCGAGCGCAATCGCCGCTGATTGGAACCCCCGCTCGCCGTTGGGTGCCCGGCGGCTGGGTGTTCCAGCCATCTCGTTACCTCTGCGTCCCGCGTCCTAGACGGCCCGTGGTGTTCGTCAAATAGTTCGTTGAATCTTTTCGATACAGCAGTGGATGCTATTTTCTTCATATTATGGTGCGAGCATACGACTGCAACACACAAAACGCGGTTTAAACTGTTGTCGGAGATCGTGGCCGCCGCCATGATTCAATGTTGTTGACAGACGACAGGGCAAACGACGCAACGTGAATATCGCGAGAGTTTGCACCAACGTAAACGCTCTAAATTCATCTTTCCTTTTATTATTTATAATTTTGTCTGTGGTTTTATTGTTCTTGTTTTGATTGTAAAGCGTCCTTGAGTGTTTTGAAAGGTGCTTATAAATGAAATGTACTATTATTATTATTATTATTATACAAAAATGTAGAAGGTTTGGGAAAAAAAATGAATGAAAAGTTTTTTTTCGAGGTAGAAATTCTCGGTCGGTCGGATTACCGGAAACACTTTTTTTTTCTACGCTTAATGATTAGATATTCTGAGTACACATTCTGTCCTCATGCTTTCTCTTGTTATATTTCAAGGCTTTATTGGATCCTCGTTGCCTTCACACTCTGTTCTCACACCCCCACGTGTGCAAACAATTGACATGCTTCATTCTTATTAGTCCATGCAAGGTCTGTTAAAAGTCAATCAGCTTATTTTTTTAGGGGGGGGGGGGCACCCGCACCCGCACCCGCACCCGCACCAGCACAGATACATCAGCGGTCACAGTAGTGCACCTCGAGGCTTTCGGCACGTTCAGCCAATGTAAAGACATAAGTCAGTATTTAGTCTGAATACAGTGTGTGTGTGTGTGTGTGTGTGTGTGTGTGTGTGTGTGTGTGTGTGTGTGTGTGTGTGTGTGTGTGTGTGTGTGTGTGTGTGTGCGCGCATGTGGCCAATGTGACAGACTGTTTATGTGCTCGCTATAAACCTACACTTCCCTGCTTTTGACTCCATCAGCAGTATAAATATTCGTTTAGCAGAGAACCTATTAGATGTAAGCGATGCACCAGACTCAACCAGCCATCTTCATTTGTGTTATCAGGTCTTGCCTCCACAAGTCACCGCCTTCCGTCTGCTCTCTGGCTCCCGTCCGCTGTTGCTGAGTGTAAGATAAACGACTCGGAAAAAAGAAGAAAAAAAAAAGATTTTAATAAAACGTATTATTGAAGAGGTCCCCATGTCTTAGAATATTTCAGTGGGCTATTTTTCATAGAAATAATCTATTTTTCTCCCACTCTCTCTCCTGGGGCTTATACTCCCTCTCTTTTTGTCTCTCTATTTGTCAGCGTGAAATTTGATAGCATTCAAGACTGTAGCAGAAGGCTAAAAGCAAGAAGGGCTGGGATGGAAGAGGGTGTGATGGACGCATGGTGGGTGGGGGAATGGGTTGAGATTTGCAAACAAATTTAATAACTGCCCCTGCAGAATCAAATCATTTTGCAGAGTTTGAAATTGCTCACCTTCTCGAAAAAGAATGAGGGGGAAGAGAGAAGGGGCGCGCGGGAGTGTGGGAGGGAGGGGGGGGGCTAGAATTTGAAACATTCCATCAATTTCAGACACTGCAGCTATGAGAGCATTTGGCTACCACCTGAACACTTAGATGACAGGTACACAGAATGCATGAGCGCAATGACACCCCCGCTGGATGTAAAATTTCAGCAGGATGGGGGCGGGGGGGTGCTAGATTTTTTGAAAGAGAAAATAATGTACTAGCTGTGTTTATGCCCTAGTTCTGATTTAACTTTGTGGCAAGAAATAGCGGTTTGAACTTGTGCTACGAAGCCTCATTTGTTAGCTTGATAACATATATTGCTCCACTAACTTGTCAAATAATTACCAAATTTGGTAATAGTGTGGTAATTAACACTGGTTAACAGCAAGTTTTAATCAGCGATAGCTTTATGTGACCCTTAATGTATTTTTGATGCTCATTTAAATAATGGCTTTACTTCTTCTACAACATCCATTTTTTGAAGATATTTTCAATTTAATATTTCAATATTTTTTCATTTGACCGATTGCACAATACAGATTTTACCAAGGATTGAAATGTATGGCTGTGATGATTTCAGAAAAATAGTCCACCCTTAAATCATCAGTATTACTAAATTGCATATTATATTATTGTTATCCTATTAATGTTATTGTTATTCGGAGAGGCTGAGTGAATGATCATGATGATGAACACAAAAATTCACAAGACGATCGTCCAAGAGAAGGAAGGCGCCCAGTCTGCCACCCAATTCTAAGTGATAGTCTGCCAGTCTGCCAACCGGCTCTGTTTCGCCATCGCTGCTTTTCATAAATGAAGTGCTTTGTTGAAATCATCAATCATGTCTCTTCCTTTGTAAGTGGGAGCACACTAATTAGTTTTCGTTTTCAAAATGCTGCAGAATGCGTTGACAGGCTAAAAACAAGCTTCAGTGTGCAGACTATACATACGACATGTGCTATACTGTATCATAATTACAGTCCACTAATAGGTTTTTACCTGGTTAAAAATGCTTGCTCTTATCAAGTTTTGAAAAAGCATTAACATGAACACGTTTGGACATGCAGTGGTACCTCTAATTAACGAAATTAATTGGTTCTGGAAGAAATTTCTTAACTATAGTGAGCGATCGCCCGACTGGTGAACACTTTTTTGGGCTCCAAGTATGTTGCGTTCAGGAAACTCGGAGCTGCGACTAGTAGCCCAGACTGTATTTTTACCTTTCGTATCTTGAAATTTCTTTCGTAACATCCATCCATCCATCCATTATCCGAACCGCTTGATCCTCACTAGGGTCGCGGGGGGTGCTGGAGCCTATGCCAGCTGTCTTCGGGCAGTAGGCGGGGGACACCCTGAATTGGTTGCCAGCCAATCGCAGGGCACACAGAGACGAACAACCATCCACGCTCACATTCACACCTAGGGACAATTTAGAGTGTTCAATCAGCCTGCCATGCATGTTTTTGGAATGTGGGAGGAAACCGGAGTGCCCGGAGAAAACCCACGCAGGCCCGGGGAGAACATGCAAACTCCACACAGGGAGGCCGGAGCTGGAATTGAACCCGGTACCTCAGCACTGTGAAGTCAACGTGCTAACCACTGGACTACCGGGCCGCCCTCTTTCGTAACAACAGGCAATATTTTCCTGTTGAGGCATTTCGTAACTTGAAAATTTCGTATGAAGAGACGTTCGTAAGTAGAGGTACGGTGCAGGGTTTTCGCCCAGCAGCAACGATATGTGCCGTGTGATTGCCTGGTGACCAGTCAGGGACGTACCCGGCCTCTCGCCGAAAATCAAATGGGATCAGCTCCAGCTCATCTGGGACCCTCAGGAGGATTACGAATACTGTATACGGAATGGATGGATAATAATTTACAGTGGTGCCTTGTTGCATTAAACACGGATAAAACAGAGTTATGGTGGGAAATGGACTCACTCTAGAATGTTAAATTTGTCTCTTTGAATTATATGTGCATTTACCTTAAATGTAAATGGTTGTAAATGATACAAATTGCGCCTTTAATTAATGATTCTGGAGGCTGTAACCCTAATTACCTAAAACCCTCAGTCAGTATTTCCCAGCCAACTTAATAACTCCCCCTTTTGTGTCGTGCCTGGGAATAGTGGCCATTTGATTGGTTCGGAATGGCTTTCGTGTCACCAGTGTGGTTAATTGCTGCTCTGAAATCATTTTAATAAGAACAAATACCCTCGGGTAGTATCTCTATCTGTCTGCAGATATATTGAGGGGAAAGAGATTGGGACTCTCCAATTAATGAGGTATACAGCGACCCCTCTATCTAATTACCGTCCCTGATTACATGCTACAATTATAGAATTCCAGGGCTACCAAAAGGCTGTTCACAAATTAACATGGCAGAAAGAGAAAAGGAAAGAGATTGAGAACGCTCAATTCACTTCCTCTGGTGTTCTTGCCAAACCTTCTATCACTTTAATGAACAGATAATCTATGCTTGATAAATACATTCAAGATTCATCTGGCAACCTCGGATACACATTAGTTTTTGTAACTAACGACCCATCAATTGCTGGTTTGCGAGACAGACTTTTTACAGCCCGACCGGGAAAAACTTAGCAGGTGTGCACGTAGCAATGTGGAATGCAGGATTTGAAAGCGAATTATTTTGATCCGATCTAATAAGTGTTTCAATTCAAAAGTTGATTTTTAGTGACATTCGGATGATCTGCGGCATGTTTTGAAACCTGAAACCTGAAAGTGAACTCATCCCCGGCTAGCTTATGAAAAGATCCTGAGCTCAGTGGAAATGTCCTCCAAAGTTCAATATGAAGCTGTAGAAGAGGGAGCTTATGGTTCATTTCCTGTTTATTAGTCGTACCGTTTGGCCGACTGGATGGAGGGCAGTGCGGAATCTCAAGTAAATGGACAGACTGGCAGGAACAGTCTGACAAAGTATAAATCTCAGCTAGACATGAAAAAAAAATCTATCTGTGTGTATTTGTTCATTGAGAGACGACTCCAACCGCAGATGTGCGATCCATAAAAGATTGCAACACCACAGAAAAGCGTTTCCTCGGGAGAATCAGAAACATTTTAAGATACATTCAATATATCATGGTTGAGAAGTGTTATTTCCACTTGCAATTTGGTCCGGATTTGGCCTTGGCAGAGGGCTGCATAAAAAAGTATTCAATTCCTTGCATCTTTTAACAACTTTCCTACAATACCGATACAATTTCATTTAAAAAAGACTATTCATACTATATTTAAGGAAATGTTCACTGAAAAACTTGCTTTATTCTTTTTTCATTGAACAGGAAAAGGATAGTCCCTTGCATTTTCAATTTTATCAATTTGTTTTGTGGAGGTCTGTAAAAAAAATGACTCTCAAAACACCCCTCTCTGCTCAGAAGTTCGGCCCCACCACCACCACCACCCTTGTCCCTATGTTTGGTGGAAGTCAACAGAGAAACCATTTCTAGTTTCCCAGTTCAACCTCTGAAAGTATCAGAATGATTAGTCTCTCCATGGCTCACTTATGAGTGCGCAAGGAAAGCTTCCACCCAGTTTCTCTCATGCCAGATCTGTTTCTTTGATAAGACACCAAGATATGAACACATTGCTTTCCAGAGGCTTTTTGGTATGACAGCGGTTATTGAAAAATAGAAAATTTCAAGGACAAATAGGAGGACATAAAGACAGGCAGCAAATGAAATATTTGGACTCATCCACACCCTGAATTGAAGCAAAGACTGAACCCAGCATTGAATTTTGACTGAGGGAGTTTTTAACAGTGCATCTGGGAAACTTTTGTATCGGATTTATGATTAGAAAATCATTCAAATTGTTGGAGTGACTTCAGTTATTTGTCAAGTTAATTCATTCTGCATCAACAATGAAAGTGTCTTTTAGCATATTTGTAGGGCTCGATGAGAGCGACGTCCATGAGGACAGGAACCCGTTTACTTTCAGTTACGCTCCAGAGCTTCCCGGAGATTGATCAGTATCAGTCATCCACCTGACAGCTACAGGATTGAATCTCATTCAGTGAGCTTGGCAATTTGGGACTGGGTGAACAACAGCAGACAAAGTGGGGAGAGAGGGAAGAGATTGGGAAACAGTGACCGAAAGAATGGAGAGAAGCAAGAATCGTTGATAACACATCCAAGAATTGCATCGGTCTGCTTGCTGCAGTAAAGAAATACACAAACAAACTGAGTAAAAACTAACCTCACGTTTAGGAATTTATGGCTTGTTCAGTTTTGCTCGAGTTCGATGACCCACTGTGTTCCTCCTTGCCTTTACGTACTGCCTGCTAACTTGAACATAAGACAGGGCTACTCAAAGCCATTTTGCGGACCATTTCTGGGTGGGGTCGATCACTTCTTGTTAGCATCGAAACATTACACCGGACGTGCTAACCAGTGCCGCCAAGTCTAAACATGGTATTCGAATTAATGTTGCATTTGTGGAAGATGAATTAAGTGACAAAATCCACCGTTCTTGTCCATCTCAGGTGGCAGCCATTTTGACACTTGCTGTCCGCGGATCATAGTCGCTCAGGGCTCGGGTAACGGCCAATCACGACTCATCTGTTTTCTGATTTTGCTCATGTGACGTTCACAAGATTTGATCTGAGCCCTGAGCAACCGTGATGTCATTTTGTACTTGTCTTCGCCTTGAAGCAGGCCCATATTTCATATGGAGTTGGTCAGTTTGTGAATGAAGTCAGACGAGCGCAACATTAATTCAGTCGTCGAGCTTTTTTGTGTCATGTTTGTTTGGTAGTGTGTCATGAGATTTTTGTTAGGGGAAATAAAATGCTCAATAAAATGTATATTCTTGCAAATACGTTTTGAATGTCTGTTCCGAATATTCTAAAGTTATACAATGAACATGACATCCGGATTGTATGGACATGCAATGAAGGAACGATGCCAGAGCGAGGGAGATACACAATGAGGATCTTGGATAATTGGGTGTTCAGTGCCTGGCTCAAGGTCACATCCACAGTGCCAAGGAAGAGAACAAGCAGCCCTCTGAGAACAATTCTGATTTCCATTCGATCATTTATTGTTCTTCAAGCTACAATAAGTCCTTACAAATGGAGCTGCTGGTAATGTCCCCCATAAATACAATGGGATGTTGAATGAACTGTTTCTGGTCAATGAGCAACAAATTCAATCAAGTGTTTTACGCCATTCATTTCAATAACGACAGCAAATAAACCACAAATCTCAATGAAATTAAATGCAGTCGAATACGTATATTTCATGCTGAGACTTTAGTAACCCCCTTGGCGAACAAACCTCTTAATAGTGCAACATGTGATCCCATTCCCACGCACGCATCATTTGATCCACTCCACAATATGGGGAAAAAAAGGGAGGGATATCAGGTGACTGGTAAGGCAGTCCAGGGCAGTGTGAGGGTTCGATGCCTTGCTCAAGAGCAGGTGGACAGTGCAAAGAAAGTAAATATCAAGAACCGACTTGAACGAGTCATTCCTGTTTTATTTTTGCTCTGCTCAGCAGCGCAATTGCTCTTTACCAGTCTCCTCTCCTCGTCCAAAGCCTCCCACCTCCCAACCACGATGAAACTCAACAAAAGTCAACATATGGGGACTATGTAGCAGAACGAGGTAATCAATGCACTGCACGATGCCTGTTAAGCCCCTCGATCCTATTCTCATGCATTACTGGCCCTTCTCCTTCATTACCTATTCAACCTCTCTGGTTCGCCGCATGGCTAATCCTTTCTTAAGCTTGCCATTCTTCTTTCACTATCCACACCATTTTACTTTTCTATCTATTCCACCAATCTTACACTACTATTCCCCCGCAAAACCCAATTTTACTTAACTAACTCCCACAGCTGTAGCTCTACAGTGCGCCTTTGACGGACTATGATTACAACTGAAGCAATTCCAAACGTGGCCTGATCAATACCAATTTGTTGCCCTCATTTCGGTCAGTGGGCATGATGGCTCAGTAAAGGGATGCCAAGTAGCTACCGGTACTCACATCTGTCTTGAGATTACCATCGTGTGTGTGTGTGTGTGTGTGTGTGTGTGTGTGTGTGTGTGTGTGTGTGTGTGTGTGTGTGTGTGTGTGTGTGTAACTGCAGCAACATGTAACTATTGATTGGACCATCACCTCACAACTGAATCTAACCAAAACCACAATACAGAGCATTTTTCAGCAAATAAAAGTGAACAGGCTCCGAAATAAATCCAAGAAGTTGGCCTCGGTCATCAGCAGACATCTGGACAGGGTTAGCGTAGGTGGGGATGGCGGTTTGTTAAAATGTGTCACAAAGGCAGTCCGGGGTGTTCACAGTCAGTGTCAGCTGGGAGAGGCTGCGGCCCACAATCTTAAAGCGAATACAGTATGATGATTGTAAGTGACAAGTCGTGATTAAAGTCCCACGTTTGTGGAAGCTGAGCGCAAATGCATAGCACTGAACTGTTGAAGGGCAGAAAGCACTTACATATCTTAAAGAGAGTCAAGATCCCATGTCTGTGTCTGGCTGTGTCTAAGACGTAATTGATAACACAAGCAGGTGGCTGGGTCGGCAGGAGAGGATGGCTGGAGATTTGTACAGATCGTGACCATCTGACAGAAGCTGGCAACACAAGAGTCTTCTTTTAGCACGAGTGAGTACTTTATTTCAGGCATGTGGAGAATCCAAATGAGCAGCACAGAGAATGACGTCACTTTTTTTTTTTTAACCAAATTAACTAACTCGAAGTTTTCAGAGTGCATGTTGCTCATGAATTAACTCACTAGCCCATTGCTGGAGCACGATATGGTATGGCCATAATATCTCCTCTAGTTTGCAGGAATTCTTTCCTGCAATCATTGAACTTTTCAGACACACCCTGTTAAGTAATTTGTTTTTGAAAACAAAAAAGAAAAATGTGTTGTTTATACCAGAGCTACAAATCTACGGCATTATTGCCTTGCAATGTGTTTGAGCATGAGTTTTGACTCTTTATTTTCATCGCTAAGGAGGTTTCCACATGGCCGCCCCATGGTTGTAATGAAGTTCTGGAAAGTGACAATTCACACTGCGTTCACAATCTGCTCCACAAAGACGTGTCATGTGATCATGTGATGTTTTTATCACAGACTTATGCGCACACTCTTACATGATCACGCCACACAATGCACAAGCCTATCATCAACTCCTTGTCGTCAGCTGTCCCTCAACCCCACTTTTCTTCCTCCCAGTGATCGCCCAGGTGTTCTGAAGAAGTGCGGCGCTCCTTAAAACGCTGCCTTCTAGTGTGTTACATCTGCCTCTGTAGCCCCCGCATTCTCACATTTGCACATACAGTATTGGTCCTCTTCATTTGGCTGTCGCGGAGCTTGTTCCAATCCCAGACTGTGTTCCCCTCCCTTGTAGTCGAAAAGTCTGGGACTTGGTTTTTGTTTTTTTCCCTTGCCCTTCGCTAAGTTTTTCTTTTTCATTTAAGAAAATCTGTGCACCTTTTGGTGACCCGTGAGACTTCTCTATTCTGTCTCCCTGTATTGGTCATTTTTAAATCTCTTGAACGGCTTATTTGGTCTTTTGTGAACGTTATAGCAAATGAAATTGGGCCCTGTTAAGTGTTGCCTGTGAATTGTGAATAATTCATTTCATGATTTATTCATATATTCATTACGCGTCTTTTTTTTTTATTGTAATAGCAGAAAGCGGATTACAATGGCAAGAATGCTAAAATTGAAATGTGAAACTCTCAGCCATCACTCAGTGAGAACGCATCTTTCGAGGAGTTGGTGATCAGCCACCTTTGACTCGCTATTGCTTTGATAATTAGATTTATTCAAATCAATACTGTTTTATTATGTGTCAAAGATTTTAGGGTGTGCAAGACTTTCCCTCTCACCCCAAGTCGAAGGCTCGTCAGTTTATGTCATAAAAGGCCAAAGATAAAAATGAGTATCGTTATTACAGGAACATCCCTCTTTAGCAGTGTCTTAAGTTTTTACGAATTAGGCAAAATTATTACACGATTTGCTGGTATCCACGCTGAAAAGTTCATTTATTCATTAAGCGCTGTAGATAGTAGATAGATTGAAATTTCTTGTGTTCAGACACATATTTTCCCGGGCCACATAAACTGATGTGGCGGGTCAGATCTGGGCCCTCGGGCCTTGAGTTTAACACCTGTGGATTAAGTGTATCACAGAACACTTAACTGAACATAACTGTACGTCTTGAAATTACACACAGGCTGGGGAGTCTCGGAATGCAAATAACGGCGTGACATTTCATAAAAATATGGGTTATTTAAAAAAATGACTGTAATTCTAAGTGACTTGAAAATATTCTTTTCATTACTGTTGGTGTTATTAGCATTGTCTTGAACACTTGTCATATACATTGCTGCATCGGCTGAGCCCACATTTTCATTACAGTCATGCCACTACCATATGGTGCTTCTTGAGATGAAATTGCAACATCTTTCTATGCAGACCCCCGCCCACCCACCCACACACACACAGAGGCAATAATAACACACACCTTACAAGAGTGGTCTCTGCAGGTTCGAGGAATGCACGCTGTTCATCAGTGCTCACAATCTGTTGTGGTTCGGGCCTCCCACCCGACTGTTCAGTTCAGACCTGAACACGAGGGTCACAAAAAGCATGTCGGACAAATGCAATGCGTTTCGATAGAAGTTCGAACATCATATAAATACAAGCCTGAGCATAATGCTTCACACATGTCATGTCTCGTTGGCTACAAAAATTAAACATTTGTTGGGTACTAAAAACAACACAGCCCTGATGAACCTGAAATCGAGATAATCAGCATTTTATGGGCCAGATGTGGCCGAGTGGTTAAGATTGACACCCGCCACTGTGGGGGCCACGGTTCAAGACCTTCCACTCCCAACAACACATGACGGTGGTGCATCAGGTTTCACTCACGCATCCGAGCATGACACGTGTATGTCAATGTCACACCTTCCTTCAAGTTAGATTTTCAGATGCTGTTGTTGTTGGTTATGTCATCCCAGTAGAGTAGGAAAAAACGTGATTGACGTCCTCCAAAGTAGGAATTTGGAGCGAGGAATCTGATCATACAGAATCATGCATAATAATTCTGTATTAGGCATCACTTCAAAAACAGCGCGCTACTTTCTCAAGCAGGATGAAAATAAATCGAAATGATATCAATATAAATCATTGTTAAGGATGTATTGACATTGGAAGCGGTTGCACGACCAATTTGTGTTTCAAATTCAAACAAAAGGGAATTTGCTTTTGATTGTTCTGAGCCAGTGGCAACTACCGCAAGTGCCATCACCGATGTAGGTCCTCAGCTTCAAACTTGTTCAATTCATCTCGATAGCAGCCTACCAATTGTAATAAATATAATTTGTATGTAGAAATATGTACAAATGTTATAAAAAAATACAGTACAATTTACTGTGTTTAGGGTTAGTGGTTTTTATATGGTCAAGGTCTCAGTGTGACTGCGGATTTTGATCTGCATCGTTAGCGACAGCGCCAATTTCGTGTCAATTAAAATGTTGACATTTTCGAGCATTCTAAATTAGCAATCAAACAAAATTTTGAAATGGTGATGTGAGTCGTAATAGGTGCTGGCAAGATAATACGAACTGGTACCAACGGTGTTGGGAACCAAAGTGAGATGGTGTTTTTTTTTGTTTTGTTTTGTTTTTCCTGAAAAGTATGGATAAAAGCAGTGGGGAGTGGCTTGTTAAAAGGATTAGACCCAACCGCGACAATATACCGGTAATACAGCACACATATCCATAAGAAACACTTCACAGTTGTTGCCAAACAGGCCGTAGATGAGCACGACTTCATTTTATTCTCAGAGAATACAAAACAGTAATGTGTTCAGTGCTTTTACACCCTGTATGTCTCTGAACACCAGAAATGGATGATTTCCATTTTGTGTCATCATCCTTTTTATACCCTTGTTTCCTCGCCTCATACATTACACAGCTATGTGGTTTTTATGTTTGTCCCCATGGCCACAAGCATAGATTTATCATTCTTTCGTCAAGCAGCATACTCCAAGTCCTATTAGACAAAAGCGCCCCCACCACCACCACCCATCACACTAGGCACAACCAAGTTGCAGCATATGGTCTCATGTGAATCCCCATGAGGTTACAACAGAACTATACACCCCCAATCCTTCAACCTTACGCCAGAATATTATTGACCACCTGAGAGACAAGAGGTGCTCGGTAATTATCTGCATGCATCATAAGCATGACTATTGCACAGGCCAGGGGAGAGCCGCTGGCTCCGCGGAGATAATGAACGAACAAATGAAAGGCAGAAATGTAAAGCCAAGATTGAGACGCAAAGCAGAAAGTTAAACACGACTACAATGGAACACTGGAAGGAATACAAAGGGAGATGTGGTCGTCGTTCAAAACAACAGATGGATGGATCATGGGGAATGAGTCACATTGGCCAGTGGACAGAAGCGTCAGAGCCATGATTAGGGTGGATATTGATAGCAAAGGCAAGCCAACTGCGTCGTACTTCTTCGGCCACTGACAGGTGCATACAATAACACAGGGACAAGGCAAAAGACAAAACGAGTCGCAGTGAGGCAGATGGATGGGCGGGCGGATACAACGATTCACAAGCCCACGAGATGCCAGCCAGCCAGACAGGCAGAGGGAGGGAAGTATTACAGAGTCAGGACGTACACGGTGCATCACGGGCAGTAAAGCAGCGTTGGCTGTCATGTCCATAAGTCACACTCCCCTGAGTTTTTTCCTCTCAAATGAAAATCGGACGATGTTTGTTCCCCTTCTGAGGTGTCAGAGGAGAGGGAAAAAAATCCTCACATCCGTCTTTAAATAGCATCTGGTTCTAGCGCAGAAAAAAAAATGAAGGTGTAATACATCACTTTTATAACAGGATGGGGCCAAGATTGGGAGAATTGCAAGACTACTTTTTATTTATTCAACAATTAGTTGTTCCATATTGCTTCGAGATGTTTGTTTTATAAGGTCAATGGTGAAGCTTGTTTGAAAACAAAGTTCCTTCGGACCAAGCGATTTCTATTTCCGCTGCATCTCATAGTTGAGGGTAGTTTACACAAATGAGACGGATGATGGGAAGTGTTCGGTTTTTGCTTGTAATCAGACGCTAAGAATACATCAGGAACAGGAAGACTCAGGAGGCAGACGTGGTTGTCTTTCTTGCAAGAGAGAGTGCGCTAAAACATGTCTCGGTTCACACTCTCGGAGCAGCTCTCCAGCTGGCTCTGCCGTTACAGGTTCCGGGGCAACTCTGAAGAGACCGCATTTGTCTCCTTGCATTTATTGGAAGGAAGTCCTTGTTTCATGCCTTCCTTTTTTCTTGCATCCTAGTTTCCTCGCTTCCATTTTTATCTTTGCTTCTTCGTTTCATTGCATCCTTGCTTCCTTGTTTCCCTGCTTCCTAGTTTTCTTGCTTCATTCCTTTCTTGAGCTCAAGTTTCCTTGCCTCCTACTTTCCTTGGTTCCTTGTTTCCTCACGTCCTAGTTTCCCTTTTTCATTGCCTTCCTTGTTTTCCTTCTTCCTAGTTTCCTCGATTCCGTGCTTCCTTCTTAGTTTCCTTGCCCCTTGTTTCCTTCTTTCCTTGCTTCCTATTTTTTTTGTTTAATTGAATCTTTTATTCCTTTTTGTTTGCTTCTTAGTTTCCTTGTGTCCCTGTTTTTCTCCTTCTTTGATACTTGCTTTCTGATTTCTTGCTTACTTGTTTCCTTGCTTCCTATTTCCACATTTTTCATCCTTCACACGCAATGTTGACAGAAATTGCATTCTTAACTTAATAAACTACTCAGATGAGTTTTGTAGTACTGGTAATATTTAGTAAATCTCCCAAAAAACAGATTGTAACAAACTCTTTTGCATTTCTGACTATTGATAAATATAATAACCCTTCCAATCATTTCTACAGATGGTATTTTTGTACTAGTTCATACAAACGGAGCTAAATTGAATTAAAGGTTGATACCTTCAAATTGTTCATTTTTTTTCCATCATAGTTGAAGGCCACGGTCATTAAAAGTAAAGCCATGTTGGCCAAGTTGAATAGCAAATACTCTTAAAGCATAATTGTGGAAATTTGAAAACACTCATAGAAGCTGCTGGTCATTGCAGCCGGCAGCCTCATCCATCTTCTCAATGCTTCTTATTATTTGGTCTCCGTGTTGCTCACCCTGTAGATTTCACGGGTCTCTGCTTCTAATCAAGATCAATCCCATTCAACTTGATACAAGCTGAGCCTTTTTATTACCTCAATGAATTTGGGTGGCTAATGAGCAGGAAAAAAAAAATAACGAAGCTAAGGCACGTGTGGTCGACAAGAGACCCGATGCAGCTGCAAACGTGACAAAATAAACCAGAGGAAGTGCTCCCCTATGCTCTCCTGGTGCTATTCCTAAAACGGTCATGGCTGCATGCAAGCTTATCACCAGATGACATCATATTACTTTCAGAATTCATACTTTTTGGGACATTTTTATTTGGTGGTTCTGTGAAAATGTTCTGTTTTCAAATTGAGACCTCTGTTCAATAATGTTTGAGAAATGCTGCACGAGAGAGAGGAAAATATTCGTCAAATTGTGCTTTCTACATGTAAATGTTTCTCTTATTTGTTCATACTCCCGCCACTTTGCATAAAATCTATACAATTTACCACTTTAGCATCCTGGTTGAGTTCAAGGGACTTTCAGAAGCCCAAACTTTTGACACTTGTGTACGTTTTGTGCTGCTGGCCAGATTTCCTTCTGCCTCAAGTAGGTTCGACTGTTGCTTTGGCTTGTCTGCTTTGATGGGGAGCGAAACACATCACAGGTGAGTAAAAGTTCAACCTGTCACCGAGTCGTTGAGCAGAAGTCGAACTTGTTTCTCACGTGTGTTTATTTGCCACATTTCTCTTTCTCGCTCTTTCATTCAATTTGTATCACCCTCTCACATTTTCTCACACAAATGGACAACACGTACACGCATATACATACACATAGCGCGAGTTAATAACATTCACAGACTGTGTGATTCAGACACCAGACAGTTTTCTATGCCTCAAGTTCAACTTCAACATCTGAGAACTGTATTTGATTTTTGACACAGAGGCCTGTGTGTGTGTGTGTGTGTGCATGTTAACCTGGGAAAGGAAGTTTGCGCTTTTCAAAAGCAACGTGCTTTTATGTCATTCATGTTCAACTGAAATAAGAGAAGAACACACGTTTAATGCATTCAAGTTATTAAAAAAATATTTTAAGTAGAAGAACTAGAACAGGAGGAACTCTGAGGGAAGAAAAGTTGTTTTAAAAAAACATATACAACATATGTGGCAAAGTAGGTGTCTAGAATATTAGTTCCACACCACTACAACCGTAGGCCAACTGTCAAAACCTCTGACAATGTCAGTCAAAACAGTTCGTCTTTTTTTTTTCATAAACTAAAGGCAGAAGTTCTAATACATCTCGTGTATTAAGTTGGCTGCATGTAATGAGATGACTGTGTGTGTGTGTGTGTGTGTGTGTGTGTGTGTGTGTGTGTGTGTGTGTGTGTGTGTGTATTGAAACATTCAAATTCATTGCAACTGCTCATTGAAACAGCGCATAACCTGCCCGTCTTAACAAAGGCACCGAGCAGCAATCCTGAATAAAAACGGAAGACTCCATTAATTAGAACTGCAAAATTGTCACGCTCGTCCTGACACAGGAGGTCAGAGCAGAGTGAAGTGAAGTGTTTCGTTCATAAAGATGGCAAGGAAATTTCGTCTTGGTCAAGGACTCTTCAGGAGAATGGTTGTTGTTTGGCTTTGACAAGGTCCTCTAGAATTATGCTATGAGGGAACACTTGTGATTTGTGAGTTGGATCTGGGGCATAACGAAATACATGCAACAGTATTACATAATCAGGATGCAAAACAAAATTGTAATGTATTCAATTACACTCACGGGGGGCGAAACCCCCACTCAATGGGATTACGGGTACATTTATGAAAAACTGAAATTCTTTCACAGGATTACGATTCTAAAATATAACAATGCACTTTAAGTGCAAACATGACTCTGATGTTAATGTACCACTACACCATTGGTGGTACTTGGAAAAAAATGCCGGGAAAAACTGTTTCACAAGTCAATCTAATCCAAGGTTGACAGGCATCACGGAACACATTGAATTTGACATTCCCGGTTCTGCAATGAATTACTTTTAAATCTATGTATTTAAGATTGCATTGCATTAGGATGCATTTAGGTGCATGTGCAGTAATCAGCGTGGCTTAGGTGGTTAAGTGTTCCTCCCCTAAACTGAAGGTGGTGGGTTTGATTCTGAAACAAATCTGTCAAAAGTGCCCTTGAGCACGATACTTAACCTGCAGTTGATCCTGCTCAGTCATCATCACATGAATGAGGAGATAGTGTTAAGGTGCTCTGTGTACTGTACCATGAGGGTATAAGAGCAACCCAAGTGAAAGCCCATTGACCATTTTTCTTTGAACTAGGACATTAGTTGATGTGACAGTGCAGAGCAGTACACAAAAAGGAAGTCGAAAAAAAATTGTCAACAGACAGCGCTAGCATGTCTAAACAAATGCATCCTTGCAAAGAAACCAGAAAGGTTGTCCAGTATGTAAAAAGCAAGTATGCATAATGCAAACTCTCTGCTTTTTCCAGGATAATCCGATTTTGCAAAGATGGCTGGATATGTGTGCGACCGTGTCCTGAGCAGCAGCTCTTTACAGCTGGACGTAGATGAAGCAGTGCAAATCACAACTTAACTATGTATGGTAGCTCCTATGGGAGTCCATGTTTTAATTTTGTATGCCTGCAGAGAGTGTCATAACATATTCACATCACACAGCTCAACAAGATCGCTGGGTCAGTATAAAGCAGCTTGTGAATTTCTACACAGTTGGATATATGCATGTGTGTACAGTACATGTGGAGACTCAGCCTTCATGAGGTTGCAATGGATGGATGGATGGATCTTTATTGTCATTACACTTTCGTGCAACGAAACATCACTTAACAGGCACGCTCCGCACAAGAAACATGAAAAAAAAAAAAAAATGCTAGAATACTCACCAAAAAAAACCATAAGGCACAACGGGCCCTATTTTGGTGGACTGGCACCCGTGCACTCAGCGTAAAAATGTTGTAACTTCAATTTGGTAGATATGCTATGCCTCACTGGACATTTCAGCCTCGGCCCCCAGCGCATCTGCAAATTTGGCAGCAAACATTTGACTAAATTTTAGACTTCACAAAAGCAGAATGATTTTGCAGCGCAGGTGATCAATGCGATTTTGGTGTATTTAATTGAGGCGCAGGATGACCGATTGTGCTACATGTCACCGTATTTTATTCATAAATATGTCACCAGTGTAGGACATTTGCTCTGAATAATTGTAGATGCCTCCTCCGTGAGCCGTCACCTTATCGTGATGGAGGGGTTTGTGTGTCCCAATGATCCTAGGAGCTAAGTTGTCTGGGGCTTTATGCCCCTGGCAGGGTCACCCTGGCAGGGTCACCCATGGCAAACAGGTCCCAGACAAAGCACGGATCAAAAGACCCCTTATGAAGAACAAAACAAATGGACTTCAGTTTCCCTTGCCCGGACGCGGGTCACCGGGGCCTCTCTCTGGAGCCAGGCCTGGAGGTGTGGCTCGTTGGCGAGCGCCTGGTGGCCGGGCCTACACCCATGGGGCCCGGCCGGGCTTAGCCCGAAGAGACAACGTGGGTCCCCCTTCTCATGGGCTCACCACCCATGGGAGGGGCCAAAGGGGTCGGGTGCATTGTGAGCTGGGCGGCAGCCAAAGGCAGGGACCCTGGCGGTCCGATCCTCGGCTCCAGAAGCTAGCTCTAGGGACATGGAACGTCACCTCACTGGCAGGGAAGGAGCCCGAGCTGGTGTGTGAGGTGGAGAAGTTCCGACTGGATATCGTCGGACTTACCTCCACACACGGCCTGGGTTCTGGTACCAGTTCTCTCGAGAGGGGTTGGACTCTCTTCCACTCTGGAGTTGCCCACGGTGAGAGGCGCAGAGCAGGTGTGGGCATACTCATTGCCCCCGGCTCAGTGCCTGTACATTGGGGTTCACACCGGTAGACGAGAGGGTAGCCTCCCTCCGCCTTCGGGTGGGGGGACGGGTTCTGACTGTTGTTTGTGCGTACGCACCCAGCAGCAGTTCAGCGTACCCACCCTTTTTGGAGTCCTTGGAGGGTGTGCTGGAGAGTACTCCTGCTGGGGACTCCCTCGTTCTGCTGGGGGACTTCAATGCTCATGTGGGCAACGGCAGTGAGACCTGGAGGGGCGTGATTGGGAGGAACGCCCCACGCCCCCGATCAGAACTCGAGTGGTGTTTCGTTATTGGACTTCTGTGCTCGTCACGGATTGTCCATAACGAACACCTTGTTCAGACATAAGGGTGTCCATATGTGCACTTGGCACCAGGGCACCCTTGGCCGCAGTTCGATGATTTACTTTGTGGTTGTACCATCGGATTTGCGGCCGCATGTTTTGGACACTCGGGTGAAGAGAGGGGCGGAGCTGTCAACTGATCACCACCTGGTGGTGAGTAGGCTCCGATGGTGGGGGAAGATGCCGGTCCGTCCTGGCAGACCCAAACGTATTGTGAAGGTTTGTTGGGAGCGTCTGGCGGAATCCCCTGTCAGAAGGAGTTTCAACTCCCACCTCCGACAGAGCTTTTCCCATGTCCCGAGGGAGGCGGGGGACATTGAGTCCGAGTGGACCGTGTTCCGCGCCTCTATTGTTGAGGCGGCCAATCTGAGTTGTGGCCGTAAGGTAGTTGGTGCCTGTCGTGGCGGCAACCCCCATACTCGCTGGTGGACACCAGCAGTAAGGGATGCCGTCAAGCTGAAGAAGGAGTCCTATCGGGCCTTTATGGCCTGTGGGAGCCCAGAGGCAGCTGACGGGTATCGACTGGCCAAGCGGAATGCACCTTTGGTGGTCGCCGAGGCAAAAACTCGGGCGTGGGAAGAGTTCGGTGAGGCCATGGAAGCCAACTTCCGAGCGGCTTTGAGGAAATTCTGGTCCACCATCCGACGTCTCTGGAGGGGAAAGCAGTGCACCACTAACACTGTGTACAGTGGAAGTGGGGCGCTGTTGACCTCGACTCGGGACGTTGTGAGCCGGTGGGCGGAGTACTTCGAAGACCTCCTCAACTCCACCAGCACGCCTTCCTTGGAGGAAGCAGAGTCTGGGGACTCTGATGTGGGCTCTCCTATCTCTGTGGTTGAAGTCACCGATGTGGTTAAAAAGCTCCTCGGTGGATGGATGGATGGATAATTGTAGATGCATTGCAAATTTCCCCAGTGTGGGACAAATAAAGGTTATCTTATCTTCGATATCAATTCAATGAACAAATTATAATCATTATAATCTAAAAAAAAACCCGCAATGTCAGGCACAGTGTTTCTATGCCCTGATTTTGTTGCAAATGAGTGACATCGCACAGAATGGATGGGGAAAGTCCAGTTTGATGCCACAACAGCGCACAAATGTGCAAAAGTCCCTTCACGCCAAATTCTACCGGTGCAAAGTGGAGCAAAATAGCAAAAGAAAGAACACTCCACCCATGAGCACTGTTGGACTTGCGCCCAAAGCATGCGTAATAGGTTGAATTCAAGACTCGGAATTGCAGATAGGTGTGAATGTGAGTGTGAATTGCTGTTTGTCTATATTTATCCTGTGATTGGATGGTGACGAGTCCCAGGCATACTCAAGCCCAGTTGCCCAAGTCAACCGGGATAAACTCCAGCTCATCCACCACCCTAATGTGGACAATCTTTAAAGAGAATAAATGGATGAATGTTTTGCAACTAAGGAGATCCAAATGTCAATGAATACTTTTGACAGTTGAACATAGGATGAAGCCGTGCTTGCCTTGCACAAAGCACATTTGAAGGATTTAACACATCACTGAGAGATTCTCACATATGTTTTGTATAATTCATAAGCTGGCACTCGCCCACACAGAATATACAGCATGTGTTTTGGCACGCAGAAGCATATACGTTCCATGGTACAATGCATTCCATACGTAGACCTACATAAAACGGATTGAGGTCAGTCTATTGTTAATGATTGCTGGAAGACGTTTTGATCACACCCTGTCATTGAATCTGTCATTGAAGATTGATGCTAATTTCACAGACATAGGCAGCAAATAAAAATGTTTTTAATTAAAAAAAGGTAATTGCCCCTTTATTTGGCATATTTATTTCAGAACCAAAATGTATTGTGGCACCCATGACCTATGTCCCACCATAAAGTATTGTCGAAGCAGGTTGAGTAGATTTAACTGTGATCAAAACTAAAGAAAACAAAATCTTAACAGTGGTAATGGACAAAATCGTTTCCAAAGAAAGCACTCATAGCCCAAGCAAACCACATTTAGGTGTCAGTGGATGATCGAGAATCTTATTGTTTCTTGCTATTACAAAAGATACAGACATATCATCGAAACCAGGATGTTTCCAAAGTGCGACATTATACTTCAACACACACTTCAACACACACAACGCAAAGTGGAAAAAACAAAACAAAACATTAAACTCACTTGAGGTCTCTCAGGCACATTATTAAATTAGTCAGGGAAACATACGCCCAGTGCCTCAAAGACTAGAGGCTTTCTCTTTTCACCTAATCCCAACAAACCGGCTTCCTCCTTTGTTACAATCTCCCTCTTGTTTCAATTTGACCAAGCAACAAGGAATCCAGGAAAGGAAGAATTGTTTTCTAAGACCAACCAGAACAATCTTTCATTTTTTTTTGGGGGGGGGGGGGGGGTTGGTTTTCCTTTGAGTTAATCTCAACGCTGCTGATTAGCAATTGGCATCCTGCACTATTGTCTTTTTCAAGAGAAAGGGAAACAGACACAAAAAAGGGATACAGAATAAAGAAACAATTTACATATCCATCAATCAAGAGATAGAGAGAGAGCGCACGCACACATAAACATTCCTTCCAAACAAATAAACACACTCATCCAGTTCGCCTGAAAGAATAGATGAAAGAAAAGAAAATTAACAACGCGAAAATGAACAAACATTCACCACCTCAGGGATTTCCCTCAAGGCAGCAGACTCTCTACTCTACTGCCTAATCATTATACATGTTAAATTACCTTTTCTTTTTTTTTCTCTCAGTGAAAATAATGGTTGATGTCACGTCTGTAAGAGACAAATGTCTGAAATTACACAAACTGCTACACTATAAGAAAATTAAACCCATTGGTGTTGTTTCCAGTTCATTTGGGATGTAAAAGCCACTATTATTGATGAGGCCATTAATAATCATTCGGTAAACGAGAAGGAATTGGGGAATTCTGCAAATTCATGAATAAATTCAACATAACATAATTTCAGTGCCAGTAAAGCAATGTTACTTTTTGTATGTCAGAATGATCTTTTATGAATAATTTCCTGTGACTCACTCATTCTTTGGGCAAGTATTTAGCCACTTTAAGCCACATGTCCATCAAGCACAAAAACTTCATATCATCATGGCACCCTTCTGAATGCTTTATGCTGATTACGGGATATTTAGGCAGCTCTTAGCGATGAAAGGGAATCTTGCTGAAGGCAGGTGGCTTTACACTTTAAGCTTATTGTGCTTCTTGTCCTCGTTGTCAGGGCATTTGAAGTGAAGTTCCACGTGCCGTGGGAGCGATGGCGAACATAGCATTGCTAAGACTGGGAGGCGGCGCCAGGCGAGTTACGCCGCAATTGGTGAATGGATTTCGGATGCTTGGGCTGACAGGTCTGCTTGCACTGTTGTTCGAGCTTTCGCAAAAGCCCGCATCATTTCTGTGGAGCTAATCAGATTCATTCAGCTAAAAGGTGAGCTCATTGATCGTACTTTCAAATTATTCACCTCACTCTCGGCAAAAACAGATGCCTTATATTGTGCGATACCACAATTTATGTTGTTTCAATTTGTGATGCCTCTCTATGTTCCCAACAGTGTCAAAAGATTTATGTCCCCACAATGTAAGATATACGTGCAACACACACACACACACACACACACACACACACACACACACACACACACACACACACACACACACACAAAGGCCTCCAGCCACTTCCACTTCAAAGATCCACCGCTTGATTGGGCCACAAGAGGTTTTGGGGAAAGACGGGACAAAGTTACTCCTCAGAGGAAAGGTTTGCTTGTCTGCGTCATTAAAAGCAATCTGTACAGCAGAGCTTGAGGCTTGAGCAGTAAATAACAGAAATAATAATGGGTGAATTAAATCACACTTTTCTTGTTTTCAGTGTAAATTTTACTGTTGTTTAAAAGGCACTGTTAGATGGAGTTTTACATTAATTTCAAGATGGAAAAAAAAACTTTTGTTGAGTTTCATTGCTCAAATATGATAATTAATGAACCTAAGTGGGTAAGTTGACCTCGTAAAACTTGAATATATAATTTTAATTGTTGTTTTACCGTTTTAAATAAAACTGTCGAAGAGATTTCTCTCAAGTAATTGGATGGCGGTCCTCATTAAAACATAAATGGCTTTGTCACAGTGATTCTTCTCCCCATTATTGGGACTTTATTAGTGCTGCAGCTATTGAATATTTTGCTGTATATATTGGTGACACAAAAGCAAGTATTTTGTGACAACGGAGAAAAACCGCAATACAGCTAAACAAAAGCTTATCCCTTGAATGAAAGTTCTCAGATTGTTGTTCCTGATGTTCATGATCAGATCGGCCACAAAAAGGATTCAATGTGTTTTATTAAAGCACTATTCATCTGTCTTTTTTTTTTTTTGCCATCCCGCTTGAGCTTACTTCTACCAGACAAAGCACTCCCGAATCACCATTTATTTAAAAGCTATGCATGTGTATGACTACGTACAGTGTATACCAGGAGTATAAAACCCAAACCTGTATTGGACAGAAGCAAAATACTGAATATTTAATTTGAGCAACACAAATCAATTTGTGTCTCAAACCAGACAAAACAGAAAAAAGCTGTACAATCGATACAATGTATAACTATTGGAGGGGGAAAAAAACTAGGCAGATATTGGCATTGTACGTGCGCAAAACGGGAATGGAGGCAATATATTCTTCATCACACATAGCAATACTCTTTTACAACAAAGTCTGTCTCATCACAAAGGATCACATAAAGGACACCGTTTTTTTATTGATTACGGTAGTCACCTCAGTTATTTCATTCCACATGGAAAAGACGGAGTGATATTGGAGATCTCTTTTGGTTATGTGCTCTTTTCTGCTTGAATACCTTTGGTGCACTCTCTCAAGACGCTTTTTTTGATTAAGTATCCACTTTGCTTCCTTACAAAGGCACCAGATCCACTTTAACTTTATGTTACTTACACACTTAAACACTTGTCCCCCCCCCCACCCTCAGTGAATGAACCCTTGTGACCTAAAGAATCATTATGGTCACACAATTCACACAATACATGTTCTTTACTGTTTTTTTTCTTGAGGTTATTAAAGTCGCAGTGTATGTTCATTTTCTCCCTCACTCCGCCAACTTTTGACACCAAATTCTAACGATGCATTTGAAACGTGCCAAAAATATCAACATCATTTGTATAAAAGCAATATTTCTTTTGGAACATCCCATCTACTTCTTGACAAACAGTACTGATGCGTGATATTATGAATGTACTACCACTGCAGTGACCACTAGTTTGAGAGATGAGCAAAATATGCTGAATAAAAGATGAGACGAGGCATGACAAGAGTCTGTATTTACTGTTTTTAAGTGTTTCCCTTTGACTGTTCTTGTTTTTGTTTTTTTTTTCTCATTGGATTTGCGACTCAAAAATATCCCTCATGAAGCACAAAATGTACGACCTTGAAGCACTCTGGTCAAATTTTTCTTCTTCACACATAGCAAGACACACACACACACACATATATATATATATAAAAATCCTCATCTCACCCCTCGGGTGGTGTCCGTCCCCCATTCAGCTCGGGTCCTCTACCAGAGGCCAGGAAGCTTGAGGGTTCTGCGCAGTATCCTTGCTGTTCCCAGCACTGCACATTTCTGGACTGAGATGTCTGATGTTGTTCCCGGGATCTGTTGCAACCACTCATCTAATTTGGAGGTCACTGCCCCGAGTGCTCCGACCACCACAGGCACGACTGTCACCTTTACCTTCCAGGCTCTCTCCAGCTCCTCTCTGAGCCCTTGGTATTTCTCGAGTTTCTCGTGTTCCTTCTTTCTGATGTTTCCATCACTTGGGACCGCTACATCCACTACAACGGCTTTCTTCTGCCCTTTATCAATGATCACGATATCTGGTTGGTTCGCCATTACCATCTTGTCAGTCTGGATCTGGAAGTCCCACAGGATCTTCGCTCGGTCATTCTCCACCACCTTGGGAGGTGTTTCCCATTTTGACCTTGGGGTTTCCAGTCCATACTCGGCACAGATGTTTTGGTAGACTATGCCAGCCACCTGGTTATGGCGTTCCATGTAGGCTTTCCCTGCCAGCATTTTACACCCTGCAGTTATGTGTTGGATCGTCTCGGGCGCCTCTTTGCACAACCTACACCTTGGGTCTTGTCTGGTGTGGTATATCTGGGCCTCAATGGCTCTGGTGCTCAGGGCCTGCTCCTGAGCAGCCAGGATAAGTGCCTCTGTGCTGTCCTTCAGGCCAGCCCTCTCTAGCCACTGATAGGACTTCTTGAGATCAGCCACTTCACTTATGGTCCGGTGGTACATCCCGTGTAGGGGCTTGTCCTCCCATGATGGTCCCTCTTCCAGCACCTCATCCTCTGTTCCCCATTGTCTGAGACATTCTCTGAGTACGTCATCCGTTGGAGCCTTCTCCTTGATGTATTCATGGAGCTTGGATGTTTCATCCTGGACAGTGGCTCTCACACTCACTAGTCCCCGGCCTCCTTCCTTTCGGCTTGCGTACAGTCTCAGGGTGCTGGATTTGGGATGGAAACCTCCATGCATGGTTAGGAGCTTTCGGGTCTTAACATCCGTGGTCTGAATCTCTTCCTTTGGCCACCTGATTATTCCTGCAGGGTATCTAATCACTGGCAGGGCATAGCTTATTCTTGCCATTGAGCTGGCTTCTTAGGACTTGCCTCACCCGCTGGAGGTATTTGGCCGTAGCCGCTTTCCTTGTTGCCAGTTCGAGGTTGCCATTGGCTTGTGGTATACCGAGGTACTTGTAGCTGTCCTCAATGTCTGCTATTGTTCCTTCAGGGAGTGAGACCCCTTCAGTGCGGACTACCTGTCCTCTCTTAGTCACCATCCGACTACATTTCTCAAGCCCGAATGACATCCCGATGTCGCTGCTGTAGATCCTGGTTGTGTGGATCAGGAGTCTATGTCCCTTTCGCTCTTAGCATACAGCTTTATGTCATCCATGTAGAGGAGGTGACTGATCGTAGCTCCATTTTTGAGGCGGTATCCATAGCCTGTCTTGGTGATTACTTGGCTTAGGGGGTTCAGTCCTATGCAGAACAGCAGTGGGGAGAGTGCATCACCTTGGTATATGCCACATTTGATGGACACTTGGGTAAGTGGCTTGCCATTGGCTTCAAGTGTGGTTTTCCACATCCTCATCGAGTTCGCAACGAAGGCTCTTAGGGTCCTGTTCACCTTATACAACTCCAAGCATTCAGTGATCCATGTATGTGGCATCGAGTCGTAGGCTTTCTTGTAATCAATCCAGGCTGTGCACAGGTTGGTATGTCGGGACCTGCAGTCTTGTGCGACTGTTCTGTCAACCAGGAGCTGATGTTTGGCTCCTCTGGTATCTCTACCAATGCCCTTCTGTGCTTTGCTCATGTATTGATCCATGTGTCCACTTATCTTAGCCGCAATGATGCCTGACATGAACTTCCATGTTGTGGAGAAATAGGTTATTGGCCGATAGTTGGATGGGACTGTACCCTTTGAGGGATCTTTCATGATCAGGATCGTTCGCCCTTCAGTTAGCCATCCTGGGTGAGTCCCATCCTTCAGCAACTGGTTCATTTGTGTTGCTAGGCGCTCATGGAGTGCTTTGAGTTTCTTTAGCCAGTAGGTGTGGACCATGTCCGGGCCTGGTGTTGTCCAGTTTTTCATATCTGAGACTCTTTCCTGTATGTCTGCCACTGTTATGGTAACTGGGTTCTGCTCAGGGAGGTTGCTGTGCTCCTCTCTCAGGGTCACCAGCCATTGTGCACTGCTGTTATGTGCAACCTCCCTCTCCCATATTCCTTTCCAGTACCTTTCAGTTTCCAGTCTTGGTGGGTCAGCTCTGCTGTTAGGACCCTGCCACTGAGCGTACACTTTCGCAGGTTGTGTTGCGAACAGCCTGTTTATTCGCCTGGTCTCATTCTCTTTCGTGTACCTCTTTAGGCGACTGGACAAGGCTTGGAGCCTTTGTTTGGCAGTTTCGAGTGCTTCAGGTATGGTCATCTGGGTGTACCTCTCAGGTATCGGCCTTTTCATCACACCTCTCTGGGCCTCCGTCAATTGACTCACATCTTTCCGAGCCGCCTTGATCTTAGCCTCCAACCGTCTTTTCCATGGTGGGTAACGTGTCTCATAGTTGCTCCGATAGCCAAGGATTTCTAGGATCACTGATGCTGAAGCGTATATCAGCTCATTGGTTTCAGTGATCGTTGTGGTAGGAATCGTCCTCAGTGCTGCATTCACACTTTCCATGAGACTTTCAGGTGGTACTTCATGTAGCCGTTGTAATCGGTTTCGAGGTTGCCCAGCTTTCATCCTCGCCATGATCTTAGCTTTCAGGTCAGTTGCTGCCTTGCTCAGCATTTCATTCATTGGGGCTGGCCTCCCAATCTCATCATCTGCATTCATTGGGGCTTGCCTCCCAATCTCTGGTATGACCTCCTCCTCTGATCTGGCAGCCTGGGGCCCTTCACCATGGAACCTGCGTTGTACCTCATCAATCTCAAGTTGTGACAGCAATTGCCGTTTGTGGATGTTGGAACACTGAGTTACTAGTTGTTTCGTGGTCAACCGTGACTGTGGGTTTCAAAGTAACCATTCAGCCTGCATTCTCTGCATGTAACCCCTCTGACTAGGGTTGCTTGAGTAGTAGCATTCCAACAGAGCCATGTTATATATATATATATATATATATATATATATATATATATATATATATATATATATATATATATATATATATATATATATATATATATATATATATATATATATATATATATATATATATATATGAGTTACTAGTTGTGTATATATATATATATATATATATATATATATATATATATATATATACACACACACAACTAGTAACTCCGTGTTCCAACATCCACAAACGGCAATTGCTGTCACAACTTGAGATTGATGAGGTACAACGCAGGTTCCATGGTGAAGGGCCCCAGGCTGCCAGATCAGAGGAGGAGGTCATACCTCCTATATATATATATATCTCTGGTATATATATATATATATATATATATATATATATATATATATATATATATACACACACACACACACACACACACACACACATACATACATCCATTGAGTCCTTTGCCTCGTCGATATCCCTTCCTTGCCCACGACGTGAGTCTGAGGCAGGCCTTTGAGCGAAAGATGAAGCCATGCACGGCATGTAACCGAAACGTGGACCCTTCCGACCTTGTATGACCGCAAGGACTCACCGTTGTCGTTCTCCACATCTTCCGTTGTGAGAGATCTCATGATATGCAACCTGCTTGCATATGTATCTCATTATGTCCTTTTCATGAAAGTCAGATGTGAATTCACTTGGAGGGAATGTTGATGGATGAATGCAAATGTTATCACTGCCCTCTATTGTAAAATCCTTTGCCTGCTACTGCTTCTATCCTGCCAGCGTGAACAGATACATGCGGGGATCAGTCACGTGGTGTCAAGGAGCTCAACTGGTGGTGTGAAAGACATAACCATTTCTTATTTAAAGAAGGGGAGTACATTCTGAGCACACTTTTTATGCACATGATGGAAATAATATACGGAACATTTAGAATTAAAATTGGAATTTCATATTGAGGCAGCCCATTGGTTAGCGCATCGACCTCACAGTGCCAGTACCAGGTTCAATCTCAGCTCCGGGCTCCCTGAGTGGAGTTTGCATGTTCTCCCCGGCCTGCGTGGGTTTTCTCCGGGTGCTCCGGTTTCCTCCTATATTCCAAAAAACATGCATGGCAGGCTGATTGAACACTCTAAATTTTCCCTAGGTGTGAGTGTGAGCGCGGATGGCTGTTCGTCTCTGTGTGCCCTGTGATTGGCTGGCAACTGGTTCAGGGTGTCCCCCGCCTACTGCCCGAAGGCAGCTGAGATAGGTACCAGCACTCCCCGTGACCCTTGTGAGGATAAAGCGGATCGGAAAATGAATGAATGAATTTGTAGACTGCAAATTTCTTTTCTTATCTTATCTTATCTTATGGACAGATTTATTGCCAACAGCTAGGGGTAGCTACTGGGTGTCAAGGCATTTGGTAAGGGTAGCTGCCACCCCTTACCACTCTGTAAAACCGCCCGTGCTGCATATCCAGTACTGTAGGGCGCTGAGTGTGTTTGTTTTGTCCACTTTGCTGTGCACTTAGAGTGGCTTTTAATGGATTCAACATCTCTCTGTATGTTTATTGGCTGATGATGAAAAATGCAGTGGCTAAAATGCCCCGAAAGATACCTTCACAATGAGACATTTTGTTGGCAAAGTCATGTACTGTATATGCATACAAATCACCGGTTCGTCTTTCCGCACTAAAAGTTTAATTCATCTGGTTGCTTTCAGACTACAGCACGCCATTTAAATTCAATTTAAACAAGGCCCCAAACTTACTTTTATTGTATTTCCTAGCACACACAAACCCTCCTGCATTTATTTATTTTATGGTTTGTAGTGGTTGCCTTCTTCTTATTTTATTTTTCTCTCTTACAATCAGTCAGTTCAATTTACTCCGGGAAAGACTGCGGGGTTGAAGCAGCTGAGCTGTCACAATGAATTTGTGTGCTCTAAACAAGATTAACTACTGCTATTTGTATCCCCCCATATCTCTGAAAGGGTAATCAACGCAGGCGGTTTAGTTTGCTAATTTTCACCATGGTAACCACTTAAAAAAAGCCCATCACGGCAAATAGATTGGCTTCAAATAGCATCGCTATTATATATATGTGTGTATATGTATGTGTGTGTGTGTGTGTTTTAAAGAGGTGTGTGTTTCGGGGTGATGCCTTTTTTTTTTCTTGCCTTTTGGCCTCTATGTATGGGAACACTTTTTTTGGGGGGGCGGGGGGTGTGGTTGGATTAGGATTAAACCCGTACTCATGAGTGATTCCCCTTCCAAAAAAGGAAGAGAGATATCGATATTGTCAGAATTGACAAGCATTCTTTCAACGTAGTAATGATTAGAGCAAGTACACATAGCATGAGTGGAACACACTGGAGCAGCCGGGGTAACTCATATAGTGCTCAGGGGGCAGGCCGGAGACTTTGCTCAAGGGCACCACTTGGGAAACTTCTCCTTTTGGTTGCCCCAGCCAGTCCATACATATGATACGTGTGTACCGAAAGATGGAGTGAACAATTTAATTTTTAATTTCATTTAAGAAAGATACATTATGTTTGTCGTTCATGAATATGGAATCTTCACAAATCCTCAGGCATGACACAATAAAGCTGAAAGGAAAACTGAACATGATGGAGTCCAGGAACTGTAATAAGAGATTCAATGGAATAACGGATTCAAATCATTCCCATGTGATGTTACATTAGTTCATTTCGAAGCTGAATCCAAGTGCTCACACTCAGGGTCCTCACATTTGTCTTAATCTCTCCAACCGTGATCCTTTTTTTCATTCATGTTTAGTAGAATGCTGGATAAGTGACAATATCAACTACAATACCAACAGAAGGAAGAAAAACTCACTTCACGAAAGGATCCTTTTTCAACCTTCCATTTCAGCTTGAAGATCTCACTCTCACATCTTGGATCAGTAACACAGAGGCTGAGAAGGAAGAGGGGCGAGAAAGTGAGACACCTGCGAGCTCAACACTTTTGGAGCCTAGATAAAAAAAAAAAAAAATCTATTAATTAACCATGGAGCATTTTTTTTCCAGCCACTGTGGATTGATTACCTGATGAGAGTAGGACAAGCAGGAGGAAGGTGCGACACCAATTAGGAAGAGTGAAGTGTTTCTAAAAACCCAACTCACTTGCACAGTTGACAGACTTTCATGCTGGCGCCGTGCTGCTTATCGGCTGCTCGGGAATGAAATGGCACTGCAGATTTTCCCACTTGATAAAAATAACCTCTATAACAGGCGTGAGTTGAGCTCATTGTAAAGGAGGTAACACGCAGCTTCCTTGTGTTGTCTGCCACATCAATAACAGTTACACAAACCATTTGTTGTTGTTGTTGTTGTTAGTTTCTTCTATATGGGAGGTGGAAACGACAGCAGTTATGTTTTGTTAAGGAAATCAATAAAACACATGCTCATAAGTCGAACAACTCTTACAATTGAAAATATTAATCAAAATTAACTTCAATTTACTCTTTCATTTTCCATCCATTCTCTGTTCATCTTACCCTCACAAGGGTCTCGAGGGGATGCTGAAGCCTATCCCAGCTGACTTCAGGTAATAGGCGGTGGGGACACCCTGAACTGGTTGCCAGCCAATTGCAGGCCGAAAAGAAACAACCATCCATGCTCACCTTAACACCCAAAATAAATAGCAAATTGACTCTTAACTTGTTTGGTAAGAGACACAAAGGCCGCAAGAGTGTGTTATGGGTTGCACGAGGCAAACGGTCTGAAGGAGACAGCTATCTCGGCCGTATGGGAAGAGAAGAGCTTGTGCTGTGCGAAGAGGAGGTGAGAAAAGAAGGAGGAGAAAATGACACGAGGCTGGTGAAACGAACAGATCATAAGAGCCCCCGGGGTAGAGACAATTGAGGCATGAAAGAGCTTTGGAGATGTGGGTGGTGTGGGGTGAGGGTAGATGCAAACTTCACATCCACTTTATCCGTCTCCAAATTTTTATCAGAACTTGTTAGCTGCCTGCAACTCCCTTCTTTCTCCATTTGGCTTCACTTTCCTTTTCTACTTCTCATTTTGACGCCCGTTGATTCTCTTTTGTTTCTGGTGAAAAAAATGACAGCTGACATTTATGTTAAACAACTCTCGGTTACACTGTATATATTTACAAAGTTGAAAGCCTCTGAGATTGAACAGTTTGAATTTGATCAAGATTCCTGCATTACACCTCTATGCCTAACATTGAAGTCTGCAGTACACTCACTGTAGTTTAAAAGCTATTGCTGACAGCTGCTCGGCTTCCACACATCCCATGTTGAACTCGAGCTTTTGGGTCATGTGAAACCGACGGGAGCAGTGAAAAGACTGTCTGATGTGACCCAAGTGCAAGTCTGAGCTCAAGACTCAAGTGGGACTTTGAAAAAGTGCTGCAATGCCCGCCCCAAACCAAACCCAATTTGACATCCACCAATCGCGTTCAGGCCCCTCATTTGCATAACTCTAGCCCTAATTTGCATAACCACGCCCACTTTCCACGTTCTGGTCGGTAGGATTGCTGTGCATTTGCATAACCACGCTCCAAAGAGCCCACCAATCAGAGAACGCCTAATTTACATAACCAATCCCCCCCTTTCCACCAATCACAGCATGTTATCGTCATGCTCCACCCACTTTCACAGCTATCAGCGAATTATCAGCCATCATTGCAGCCAGGCCACACCCACTTTCCTGGATTTTTCTGCCTGGAAAAAAAAATCGAGGAAAAAAAATTGTGGGAAAAAAAATGGAAAAAATTCAGAAAAAAAAGTTTACAAAAAACAAAATAATTTTGTTTAATTTTTTTTCTTAGAGTTAGATTGTGGTGATGTGTTTAAAAATTAAGTGGAGATGAAGTGTTCTTTGTAATCAAGCTTTATTTCTTTTGCAGAGTAGACAATCACAAAAGCAGAGGAAAAAGTTGCAAGTTGGATGGCAGTCTGCTTGTTGCTGGGCGGCGAAGTGGTCAGCTCTTGAGAAGAACGTGGGACAGGTGTGTTGACCTGAGAGGAAAGGCATCCGTGAGTTACACGTAAGTCAATTTCTGGTGTAGACAAAGATGTGTTGGGCATGAAACTTACCAGGGAGATAGACTGTTGGGTCTTTCGAGAGCAGGAAGCCGATCATGTTCACTGCTGCCTGGGGGAGGAAAAAAAAGTCAAAAAAGTAGTCATGATGGTGCATTGAACGAGTGAAAATGTCTGCTACTTTTCAGGCTGGCCCAAAGTTTGACTTCAGCACCTTGCCAATAACAGGAAGAAGAGCAAGAAGTGTTGCCTGCAGGTCTGTGTTCGAAGGTGGACTCTGGCGGTGAGCAGGTGACTCCCTCTTGTGGCACGGAGGACCCAAGAACAATCTTCCTTCAACTCAGAAAAATAAAATGAGGCTTGTTGTGTTGGGTCTGTCTCAGTGACAGACTGAGGCTGCTGTTGTCTTCTTCTCTGATCAAAACAATGTTGTCTTTTCCTTTGATCAAAACAGTGTCTCACCCTAGCGGATATTCCACAAATTGCACCCTATTAAAAATATTCATTCCAGGTCTCGGCATTCATTTGGGCGGGTTTCCATGTCAAGCCTTTTTTCAATAACCATTGATGTAACGGCCTTCTTGGGTTCGAAGGCGTTTTTAGCCCCCAAAAAACGACCATGAAAAGTAAGGCGTTTCTAGCCCCCCAATATCGACCATGTATATTAAGGCCTTTTTAGCCGAAAAAACGACCATGTATAGTAAGGCGTTTATAGCCGAAAAAAAACGACCATGTATCGTAAGGCGTTTTTAGCTGAAAAAACGACCATGTATAGTAAGGCGTTTTTTGCCGGAAAAAAAACGAACATGTATAGTGACGCGTTTTTAGAAAAACGAGCATGTAAAGTAAGGCGTTTTTAGCCGACAAAAATGACCATGTATAGCAAGGCGTTTTGAGCCGAAAAAAACGACCATGTATGTAAGGCGTTTTCGCCGAAAAAACGACCATGTATAGCAAGGCGTTTTGAGCCGAAAAAAACGACCATGTATAGTAAGGGTTTTTAGCCCAAAAAACGACCATGTATAGGAAGGCGTTTTTAGCCGAAAAAAACGACCATGTATAGGAAGGAGTTTTTAGCCGAAAAAAAACGACCATGTATAGTAAGGGTTTTTAGCCCAAAAAACGACCATGTATAGGAAGGCGTTTTTAGCAGAAAAAAACCGACCATGATTAGTAAGACGTTTTCGTCGAAAAAAACGACCATGTATAGCAAGGCGTTTTTAGCCGAAAAAAAACGATCATGTATAGTAAGGCCTATTAAGCCAAAAAAAACAACCATGTATAGCGATGCGTTTTTAGCCGAAAAAAACACGACCATGTATAGTAAGGCGTTTTTAGCCCAAAAAATTGACCATGTATAGTAAGGCGTTTTTAGCCCAAGAAACGACCATGTATAGTAAGACGTTTTCGTCGAAAAAAACGACCATGTATAGCAAGGCATTTTTAGCCGAAAAAAACGATCATGTATAGTAAGGCATTTTGAGCCGAAAAAAACGACCATGTATGGTACGGCGTTTTTAGCCGAAAAAACGACAATGTATAGTAAGGCGTTTTGAGCCGAAAAAACGACCATGTATAGCAAGGCGTTTTTAGCCCCCAAAAAAAAGACCATGTATTTTAAGGCGTTTTAAGCCGTAAAAACAACCATGTAAGACATTTTCGTCGAAAAAAAAAAGACCATATATAGCAAGGCGTTTTTAGCCGAAAAAAAGACCATATATATAGCAAGGTGTTTTTAGCCGAAAAAAAACGACCATGTATAGTAAGGCATTTTGAGCCGAAAAAAACACGACCATGTATAGTAAGACGTTTTCGTCGAAAAAAACGACCATGTATAGCAAGGCATTTTTAGCCGAAAAAAACGATCATGTATAGTAAGGCGTTTTGAGCCGAAAAAACGACCATGTATAGCAAGGCGTTTTTAGCCCAAAAAAAAAGACCATGTATGTATAGTAAGGCGTTTTGAGCCAAAAAAAAACAACCAAGAAACGACCATGTATAGTAAGACGTTTTCGTCGAAAAAAACAACCATGTATAGCAAGGCATTTTTAGCCGAAAAAAACGATCATGTATAGTAAGGCGTTTTGAGCCGAAAAAAACGACCATGTATAGTACGGCGTTTTTAGCCGAAAAAACGACAATGTATAGTAAGGCGTTTTGAGCCGAAAAAACGACCATGTATAGCAAGGCGTTTTTAGCCCAAAAAAGACCATGTATGTATAGTAAGGCGTTTTGAGCCAAAAAAAACCAACCATGTTGTCAGGCGTTTTTTGCCGAAAAAAACGACCATGTATAGTACGGCGTTTTGAGCCGAAAAAAATGACCATGTATAGTAAGGCGTTTTTAGCACAAAAAAAACAACCATGTATAGTAAGGCGTTTTTAGCCCAAAAAACGACCATGTATAGTAAGACATTTTCGTCGAAAAAAAAACCATATATAGCAAGGCGTTTTTAGCCGAAAAAAGCGATCATGTATAGTAAGGCGTTTTTAGCCGAAAAAAACGATAACGTATAGTAAGGCATTTTGAGCCGAAAAAACGAACATGTATATTGATGCGTTTTTAGCCGAAAAAAGCACGACCATGTATAGTAAGGCGTTTTGAGCCGACAAAAATGACCATGTATAGCAAGGCGTTTTGAGCCGAAAAAAACGACCATGTATGTAAGGCGTTTTCGCCGAAAAAACGACCATGTATAGCAAGGCGTTTTGAGCCGAAATAAACGACCATGTATAGTAAGGGTTTTTAGCCCAAAAAACGACCATGTATAGGAAGGCGTTTTTAGCCGAAAAAAACGACCATGTATAGGAAGGAGTTTTTAGCCGAAAAAAAACGACCATGTATAGTAAGGGTTTTTAGCCCAAAAAACGACCATGTATAGGAAGGCGTTTTTAGCAGAAAAAAACCGACCATGATTAGTAAGACGTTTTCGTCGAAAAAAACGACCATGTATAGCAAGGCGTTTTTAGCCGAAAAAAAACGATCATGTATAGTAAGGCCTATTAAGCCAAAAAAAACAACCATGTATAGCGATGCGTTTTTAGCCGAAAAAAACACGACCATGTATAGTAAGGCGTTTTTAGCCCAAAAAATTGACCATGTATAGTAAGGCGTTTTTAGCCCAAGAAACGACCATGTATAGTAAGGCGTTTTAAATCCGAAAAAACGACCATGTATAGCAAGGCATTTTTAGCCTAAAAAAACGATCATGTATAGTAAGGCATTTTGAGCCGAAAAAAACGACCATGTATGGTACGGCGTTTTTAGCCGAAAAAACGACAATGTATAGTAAGGCGTTTTGAGCCGAAAAAACGACCATGTATAGCAAGGCGTTTTTAGCCCCCAAAAAAAAGACCATGTATTTTAAGGCGTTTTAAGCCGTAAAAACAACCATGTAAGACATTTTCGTCGAAAAAAAAAAGACCATATATAGCAAGGCGTTTTTAGCCGAAAAAAAGACCATATATATAGCAAGGTGTTTTAGCGAAAAAACGACCATGTATAGTAAGGCATTTTGAGCCGGAAAAAACACGACCATGTATAGTAAGACGTTTTAGTCGAAAAACGACCATGTATAGCAAGGCATTTTAGCGAAAAAAACGATCATGTATAGTAAGGCGTTTTGAGCCGAAAAAACGACCATGTATAGCAAGGCGTTTTTAGCCCAAAAAAAAAGACCATGTATGTATAGTAAGGCGTTTTGAGCCAAAAAAAAACAACCAAGAAACGACCATGTATAGTAAGACGTTTTCGTCGAAAAAAACAACCATGTATAGCAAGGCATTTTTAGCCGAAAAAAACGATCATGTATAGTAAGGCGTTTTGAGCCGAAAAAAACGACCATGTATAGTACGGCGTTTTTAGCCGAAAAAACGACAATGTATAGTAAGGCGTTTTGAGCCGAAAAAACGACCATGTATAGCAAGGCGTTTTTAGCCCAAAAAAAAAGACCATGTATGTATAGTAAGGCGTTTTGAGCCAAAAAAAACCAACCATGTTGTCAGGCGTTTTTTGCCGAAAAAAACGACCATGTATAGTACGGCGTTTTGAGCCGAAAAAAATGACCATGTATAGTAAGGCGTTTTTAGCACAAAAAAAACAACCATGTATAGTAAGGCGTTTTTAGCCCAAAAAACGACCATGTATAGTAAGACATTTTCGTCGAAAAAAAAACCATATATAGCAAGGCGTTTTTAGCCGAAAAAAACGATCATGTATAGTAAGGCGTTTTTAGCCGAAAAAAACGATAACGTATAGTAAGGCATTTTGAGCCGAAAAAACGAACATGTATATTGATGCGTTTTTAGCCGAAAAAAGCACGACCATGTATAGTAAGGCGTTTTGAGCCGAAAAAACGACCATGTATGTAAGGCGTTTTCGCCGGAAAAACGACCATGTATAGCAAGGCATTTTGAGCCGAAAAAAACGACCATGTATAGTAAGGGTTTTTAGGCCAAAAAAACGACCACGTATAGGAAGGCGTTTTTAGCCGAAAAAAACGACCATGTATAGGAAGGCGTTTTTAGCGAAAAAACGACCATGTATAGTAAGGGTTTTAGCCCAAAAACGACCATGTATAGGAAGGCGTTTTTAGCCGAAAAAAACGACCATGATTAGTAAGACGTTTTCGTCGAAAAAAACGACCATGTATAGCAAGGCGTTTTTAGCCGAAAAAACACGACCATGTATAGTAAGGTATTTTTAGCCGAAAAAAAACGACCATGTATAGTATGGCGTTTTTAGCCGAAAAAAAACGACCTTGTATAGTAAGGCGTTTTTAGCCGAAAAAAACGACCATGTAAGTAAGGCGTTTTTAGCCCAAAAAACGACCATGTATAGTAAGACGTTTTCGTCGAAAAAAACGACCATGTATAGCAAGGCGTTTTTAGCTGAAAAAAACGACCATGTATAGTAAGGCGTTTTTTGCCGAAAAAAAAACGAACATGTATAGTAACGCGTTTTTTAGAAAAACGAGCATAAGGCATTTTTAGCCCAAAAAACGACCATGTATAGTAAGGCGTTTTCGCCGAAAAAACGACCGTGGATAGCAAGGCGTTTTGAGCCGAAAAAAACGACCATGTATAGGAAGGCGTTTTTAGCCCAAAAAACGAACATGTATAGGAAGGCGTTTTTAGCCGAAAAAAACGACCATGTATAGGAAGGCGTTTTTAGCCCAAAAAACGACCATGTATAGCAAGGCGTTTTTAGCCAAAAAAAAATGACAATGATTAGTAAGGCGTTTTCAGCCCAAAAAACGACCATGTATAGTAAGACGTTTTCATCGAAAAAAATGACCATGTATAGCAAGGCGTTTTTAAGCCAAAAAATCACGACCATGTATAGTAAGGCGTTTTAGCCGAAAAAAACGACCATGTAAGTAAGGCGTTTTAGCCCAAAAAACGACCATGTATGGTAAGACGTTTTCGTCGAAAAAAACGACCATGTATAGCAAGGCGTTTTTAAGCCGAAAAATCACGACCATGTATAGTAAGGCGTTTTTAGCGAAAAAACGACCATGTAAGTAAGGCGTTTTAGCCCAAAAGCGACCATGTATAGTAAGACTTTTAGTCGAAAAAACGACCATGTATAGCAAGGCGTTTTAGCGAAAAAACGACCATGTATAGTAAGGCGTTTTAGCCGTAATGTATAGTAAGGCGTTTTTAGCGAAAAACGACCATGTATAGTAAGGCGTTTTTAGCCAAAAACGACCATGTATAGTAAGGCGTTTTTAAAAAAACGACCATGTATAGTAAGGCGTTTTAGCGAAAAAAACGACCATGTATAGTAAGGCGTTTTTAGCGAAAAAAACGACCATGTATAGTAAGGCGTTTTTAGCGAAAAAACGACCATGTATAGTAAGGCGTTTTTAGCCCAAAAACGACCATGTATAGTAAGGCGTTTTAGCGTTTTAGCCAAAAAACGACCATGTATAGTAAAGGCGTTTTAGCGAAAAAACGACCATGTATAGTAAGGCGTTTTTAGCGAAAAAAGCGACCATGTATAGTAAGGCGTTTTTAGCGAAAAAACGACCATGTATAGTAAGGCGTTTTAGCGAAAAAAACGACCATGTATAGTAAGGCGTTTTTAGCGAAAAAACGACCATGTATAGTAAGGCGTTTTAGCCCAAAAAGCCCAAAAGCGACCATGTATAGGAAGGCGTTTTTAGCGAAAAAGCGACCATGTATAGGAAGGCGTTTTTAGCGAAAAAAGCGACCATGTATAGGAAGGCGTTTTTAGCGAAAAAAGGACCATGTATAGTAAGGCGTTTTAGCCCAAAAACGACCATGTGTAGCAAAGCGTTTTAGCCAAAAAAAAACGACCATGTATAGTAAGGCGTTTTTAGCCGAAAAAAAATGACCATGATTAGTAAGGCGTTTTAGCCCAAAAAACGACCATGTATAGTAAGACGTTTTCGTCGGAAAAAACGACCAAGGCGTTTTAGCCAAAAAAAAACGAATATGTATAGCAAGGCGTTTTTAGCCGAAAAAAAGACCATGTATAGAAAGGCCTTTTAAGCGAAAAAACAACCATGTATAGCGAGGCGTTTTTAGCCGAAAAAACACGACCATGTATAGTAAGGCGTTTTTAGCCGAAAAAAACGACCATGTAAGTAAGGCGTTTTTAGCCCAAAAAACGACCATGTATAGTAAGACGTTTTCGTCGAAAAAAACGACCATGTATAGCAAGGCGTTTTTAGCCGAAAAAAAACGATCATGTATATTAAGGCGTTTTAGCGAAAAAGCGACCATGTACAGAAGGCGTTTTAGCGAAAAAACGACCATGTATAGTAAGGCGTTTTAGCCCAAAAGCGACCATGTATAGGAAGGCGTTTTTAGCGAAAAAGCGACCATGTATAGTAAGGCGTTTTAGCCCAAAAAACGACCATGTATAGTAAGGCGTTTTTAGCAAAAAAAACGACCATGTATAGTAAGGCGTTTTGAGCCGAAAAAACGACCATGTAGAGGAAGGCGTTTTTAGCCGAAAAAAACGACCATGTATAGGAAGGCGTTTTTAGCCGAAAAAAACGACCATGTATAGTAAGGCGTTTTTAGCCCAAAAAACGACCATGTGTAGCAAAGCGTTTTTAGCCAAAAAAAAACGACCATGTATAGTAAGGCGTTTTTAGCCGAAAAAAAATGACCATGATTAGTAAGGCGTTTTTAGCCCAAAAAACGACCATGTGTAGCAAAGCGTTTTTAGCCAAAAAAAAACGATCATGTATAGTAAGGCGTTTTTAGCCGAAAAAAACGATCATGTATAGTAAGGCGTTTTTAGCCGAAAAAAACGACCATGTATAGTAAGGCGTTTTGAGCCAAAAAAACGACCATGTATAGCAAGGCGTTTTTAGCCCCAAAAAAAAGACCATGTATATTAAGGCGTTTTAAGTCGTAAAAACAACTATGTATAGCAAGGTGTTTTTAGCCGAAAAAACACGACCATGTATAGTCAGGCGTTTTTAGCCGAAAAAAACGACTATGTATAGTAAGGCGTTTTTAGCCGAAAAAAACCGACCATGTCGTCAGGCGTTTTTTGCCGAAAAAAACGACCATGTATAGTAAGGGGTTTTTTTCTGAAAAAAACGACCATGTAAGACGTTTTTGTCGAAAAAAACGACCATGTATAGTAAGGCGTTTTTGGCCGAAAAAAACGATAATGTATAGCAAGGCGTTTTTAGCCCCCAAAAAAAGACCATGTATATTAAGGCGTTTTAAGTCGTAAAAACAACCATGTATAGCAAGGTGTTTTTAGCCGAAAAAACACGACCATGTATAGTCAGGCGTTTTTAGCCGAAAAAAACGACCATGTATAGTAAGGCGTTTTAACCTGAAAAAAAACGACCCTGTATAGGAAGGCGCTTTTAGACGAAAAAAAAATTCCATGTATAGTAAGGCGTTTTGGGCCGAAAAAAACTACCATGTATAGTAAGGCGTTTTTGGCCGAAAAAAACGACCATGTATAGTAAGGCTTTTTTAACCCAAAAAAACGACCATGTACAGTAAGGAGTTAGCCGGAAAAAACGACCATGTATAGGAAGGCGTTTTTAGCCCAGAAAAAGGACCATGTATCGTAGTTTAGAGGTACACACGCCGGCTTTCAGTGCAGGCAACCTGGCTTCAAACCTCTGTTCAATGATGTATGAAAAGACAACATCAAACACCAAGCAACTTTCCTGCAAGCCATAGTGCAAGTCAAATACGCCTATAGTGCAAATCAAGTCACAGTCTCTGTTGGTGTAGAGGTACAAATGCCGGTGCTTGGTCCAGGCAACCCCGGTTCAAACCCAGCTCATTGATGTGAGACAAACGCTTTGTTACTTTTTCCTGCAAACTCTCCAGACTGCATGTCAAATACGCCAATAGTGCAGAGCAAGTCACAGTCATTGGTAATGTCGAGGTATATACGCCGGCTTTCGGTCTAGGTCGACTGGTTCGTGCGTCCTCTAAACAGTGCAGAGGTGCAGGTTTCAAATCCAGATCTCGGCATTCATTTGGGCGGGTTTCCATGTCAAGCCTTTTTTCAATAACCATTGATGTAACGGCCTTCTTGGGTTTGAAGGCGTTTTTAGCCCAAAAAAAAACGACCATGAAAAGTAAGGCGTTTCTAGCCCCCCAATATCGACCATGTATATTAAGGCCTTTTTAGCCGAAAAAACGACCATGTATCCTAAGGCGTTTTTAGCTGAAAAAAACGACGATGTATAGTAAGGCGTTTTTTGCCGAAAAAAAACGAACATGTATAGTAAAGCGTTTTTTAGAAAAACGAGCATGTAAAATAAGGCGTTTTTAGCCCAAAAAACGACCATGGATAGCAAGGCGTTTTGAGCCGAAAAAAACGACCATGTATAGGAAGGCATTTTTAGCCCAAAAAACGACCATGTATAGTAAGGCATTTTTAGCCAAAAAACGACCATGGATAGCAAGGCGTTTTTAGCCGAAAAAAACGACCATGTATAGGATGGCGTTTTTAGCCAAAAAAAACGACCATGTATAGGAAGGCGTTTTTAGCCCAAAAAACGACCATGTATAGCAAGGCGTTTTTAGCCCAAAAAACGACCATGTATAGTAAGACGTTTTCATCGAAAAAAAACGACCATGTATAGCAAGGCGTTTTTAAGCCAAAAAATCACGACCATGTATAGTAAGGCGTTTTTAGTCGAAAAAACGACCATGTAAGTAAGGCGTTTTTAGCCAAAAAAACGACCATGTATAGTAAGACGTTTTCGTCGAAAAAAACGACCATGTATAGCAAGGCGTTTTTAGCCGGAAAAAAAACGATCATGTATAGTAAGGCGTTTATAGCTGAAAAAAACGACCATGTATTGTAAGGCGTTTTTGCCGAAAAAAAACGAACATGTATAGTAACGCGTTTTTTAGAAAAACGAGCATGTAAAGTAAGGCGTTTTTAGCCGCCAAAAAGGACCATGTATAGTAAGGCATTTTTAGCCCAAAAAACGACCATGTATAGTAAGGCGTTTTCACCGAAAAAACGACAATGGATAGCAAGGCGTTTTGAGCCAAAAAAAATGACCATGTATAGTAAGGCGTTTTTAGCCCCAAAAAAATGACCATGATTAGTAAGGCATTTTTAGCCCAAAAAACGACCATGTATAGTAAGGCATTTTCGCCGAAAAAACGACCATGGATAGCAAGGCGTTTTGAGCCGAAAAAAACGACCATGTATAGGAAGGCATTTTTAGCCCAAAAAACGACCATGTATAGTAAGGCGTTTTTAGCCCAAAAAACGAACATGTATAGGAAGGCGTTTTTAGCCGAAAAAAACGACCATGTATAGGAAGGCGTTTTTAGCCCAAAAAACGACCATGTATAGCAAGGCGTTTTTAGCCAAAAAAAACGACCATGTATAGTAAGGCGTTTTTAGCCGAAAAAAAATGACCATGATTAGTAAGACGTTTTTAGCCCAAAAAACGACCATGTATAGTAAGACGTTTTCATCGAAAAAAATGACCATGTATAGCAAGGCGTTTTTAAGCCAAAAAATCACGACCATGTATAGTAAGGCGTTTTAGCCGAAAAAAACGACCATGTAAGTAAGGCGTTTTTAGCCCAAAAAACGACCATGTATAGTAAGACGTTTTCGTCGAAAAAAACGACCATGTATAGCAAGGCGTTTTTAATCCGAAAAATCACGACCATGTATAGTAAGGCGTTTTTAGCCGAAAAAAACGACCATGTAAGTAAGGCGTTTTTAGCCCAAAAAACGACCATGTAAAGTAAGACGTTTTCGTAGAAAAAAACGACCATGTATAGTAAGGCATTTTTAGCCAAAAAAAACGAGCATGTATAGTAAGGCGTTTTTAGCCGAAAAAAAACGATCATGGATAGTAAGGCGTTTTTAGCCGAAAAAAATGACCATGTATAGTAAGACGTTTTTAGCCGAAAAAAACGACCATGATTAGTAAGGCATTTTTAGCCAAAAAAAACCCACCATGTATAGTAAGGCGTTTTTAGCCAAAAAAAACCCCACCATTATTAGTAAGGCGTTTTTAGCCCAAAAAACGACCATGTATAGTAAGGCGTTTTTAGCCAAAAAAAAAACGACCATGATTATTAGTAAGGCGTTTTTAGCCCAAAAAACGACCATGTATAGTAAAACGTTTTCGTCGAAAAAAACGACCATGTATAGTAAGGCGTTTTTAGCCGAACAAAAACGACCATGTATAGTAAAGTCTTTTAAGCCAAAAAAACAACCATATATAGCAAGGCGTTTTAGCGAAAAACGATCATGTATAGCAAGGCTTTTTTAGCCCAAAAAAAGACCATGTATAGTAAAGCCTTTTAAGCCAAAAAAACAACCATATATAGTAAGGCGTTTTTAGCCGAAAAAAACGACCATGTAGTAAGTAGCCCAAAACGACCATGTATAGTAAGGCGTTTTTGCGAAAAAACGACCATGTATAGTAAGGCGTTTTTAGCCTAAAAAAAACGATCATGTATAGTAAGGCGTTTTTAGCCGAAAAAAACGACCATGTATAGTAAGGCGTTTTTAGCCGAAAAAAACGACCATGATTAGTAAGGCGTTTTTAGCCAAAAAAACGACCATGTATAGTAAGGCGTTTTAGCCAAAAAAAAAAAAAAAACGACCATGATTAGTAAGGCGTTTTAGCCGAAAAACGACCATGTATAGTAAGGCGTTTTAGCGAAAAAACGACCATGTATAGTAAGGCGTTTTGAGCCCAAAAACGACCATGTATAGTAAGGCGTTTTTAAAAAAACGACCATGTATAGGAAGGCGTTTTTAGCCAAAAAACGACCATGTATAGTAAGGCGTTTTAGCCCCCAAAAAACACCATGTATAGTAAGGCGTTCTTAGCCAAAAACGACCATGTATAGTAAGGCGTTTTTAGCCGAAAAAAACGACCATGTATAGTAAGGCGTTTTAGCCGAAAAAAACGACCATGTATAGTAAGGCGTTTTTAGCCGAAAAAAAGACCATGTATAGTAAGGCGTTTTTAGCCGAAAAAAAAACGACCATGTATAGCAAGGCGTTTTTAGCCCAAAAAAAGACCATGTATAGTAAGGCCTTTTAAGCCAAAAAAACAACCATATATAGTAAGGCGTTTTTAGCCGAAAAAAACGACCATGTAAGTAAGGCGTTTTTAGCCCAAAAAACGACCATGTATAGTAAGACGTTTTTGTCGAAAAAACGACCATGTATAGTAAGGCGTTTTAGCGAAAAAAACGACCATGTATAGTAAGGCGTTTTTAGCCGAAAAAAAACGACCATGTATAGTAAGGCGTTTTGAGCCGAAAAAACGACCATGTATAGTAAGGCGTTTTGAGCCCAAAAAACGACCATGTAGAGGAAGGCGTTTTTAGCCGAAAAAAACGACCATGTATAGGAAGGCGTTTTAGCCCAAAAACGACCATGTATAGTAAGGCGTTTTAGCGAAAAAACGACCATGATTAGTAAGGCAATTTTAGCCCAAAAACGACCATGTATAGTAAGGCGTTTTAGCCAAAAAAACGACCATGTATAGTAAGGCGTTTTTAGCCAAAAAACATGTATAGTAAGGCGTTTTAGCCAAAAAACGACCATGTATAGTAAGGCGTTTTAGCGAAAAAACGACCATGTATAGTAAGGCGTTTTTAGAAAAAACGACCATGTATAGTAAGGCGTTTTAGCCAAAAAACGACCATGTATAGTAAGGCGTTTTTAGCCCAAAAACGACCATGTATAGTAAGGCATTTTAGCCAAAAAAACGACCATGTATAGTAAGGCGTTTTTAGCCAAAAAAAACGACCATGTATAGTAAGGCGTTTTTAGCCGAAAAAAACGACCATGTATAGTAAGGCGTTTTGAGTCGAAAAAACGACCATTTATAGTAAGGCGTTTTGAGCCCAAAAAACGACCATGTATAGGAAGGCGTTTTTAGCCGGAAAAAACGACCATGTATAGGAAGGCGTTTTTAGCCGGAAAAAACGACCATGTATAGTAAGGCGTTTTAGCCCAAAAACGACCATGTATAGTAAGGCGTTTTTAGCCAAAAAACGACCATGTATAGTAAGGCGTTTTTAGCGAAAAAACGACCATGTATAGTAAGGCGTTTTAGCGAAAAAAAACGACCATGTATAGTAAGGCGTTTTTAGCCCAAAAAACGACCATGTATAGTAAGGCGTTTTTAGCCGAAAAAAACGACCATGTATAGTAAGGCGTTTTTAGCCGAAAAAAACGACCATGTATAGTAAGGCGTTTTTAGCCCAAAAAACGACCATGTATAGTAAGGCGTTTTTAGCCCAAAAAACGACCATGTAAGACGTTTTCGTCGAAAAAAACGACCATGTATAGCAAGGCGTTTTATCCAAAAAAAACGAATATGTATAGCAAGGCGTTTTTAGCCGAAAAAAAGACCATGTATAGTAAGGCGTTTTTAGCCGAAAAAAAAACTATCATGTATAGCAAGGCGTTTTTAGCCCAAAAAAAGACCATGTATAGTAAGGCCTTTTAAGCCAAAAAAACGACCATGTATAGTAAGGCGTTTTTAGCGAAAAAACGACCATGTAAGTAAGGCGTTTTTAGCCCAAAAAACGACCATGTATAGTAAGGCGTTTTAGCCGAAAAAACGACCATGTATAGTAAGGCGTTTTTAGCGAAAAACGACCATGTATAGTAAGGCGTTTTAGCGAAAAAACGACCATGTATAGTAAGGCGTTATTAGCGAAAAAACGACCATGTATAGTAAGGCGTTTTGAGCCCAAAAACGACCATGTATAGTAAGGCGTTTTTAGCGAAAAAACGACCATGTATAGTAAGGCGTTTTAGCGAAAAAACGACCATGTATAGTAAGGCGTTTTTAGCGAAAAAACGACCATGTATAGTAAGGCAATTTTAGCCCAAAAACGACCATGTATAGTAAGGCGTTTTAGCGAAAAAACGACCATGTATAGTAAGGCGTTTTAGCCAAAAAAACGACCATGTATAGTAAGGCGTTTTTAGCGAAAAACGACCATGTATAGAAAGGCCATTTTAAAGCCAAAAAACAACCATGTATAGTAAGGCGTTTTAGCGAAAAAAACGACCATGTATAGTAAGGCGTTTTAGCTGAAAAAACGACCATGTATAGTAAGGCGACCATTTTAGCCCAAAAACGACCATGTATAGTAAGGCGTTTTAGCGAAAAAAACAACCATGTATAGTAAAAAAAACGACCATGTATAGTAAGGCGTTTTAGCCCAAAAAAACGACCATGTATAGTAAGGCGACCATGTATAGTAAGGCGTTTTTAGCGAAAAAAACGACCATGTATAGTAAGGCGTTTTAGCCAAAAAACGACCATGTATAGTAAGGCGTTTTAGCCGAAAAAACGACCATGTATAGTAAGGCGTTTTTAGCCAAAAAACGACCATGTATAGTAAGGCGTTTTTAGCGAAAAAACGACCATGTATAGTAAGGCGTTTTTAGCGAAAAAACGACCATGTATAGTAAGGCGTTTTAGCCCAAAAACGACCATGTATAGTAAGGCGTTTTAGCGAAAAAAACGACCATGTATAGTAAGGCGTTTTAGCGAAAAAACGACCATGTATAGTAAGGCGTTTTTAGCGAAAAAACGACCATGTATAGTAAGGCGTTTTAGCCCAAAAACGACCATGTATAGTAAGGCGTTTTTAGCGAAAAAACGACCATGTATAGTAAGGCGTTTTTAGCGAAAAAACGACCATGTATAGTAAGGCGTTTTTAGCGAAAAAACGACCATGTATAGTAAGGCGTTTTAGCCCAAAAACGACCATGTATAGTAAGGCGTTTTAGCGAAAAAACGACCATGTATAGTAAGGCGTTTTAGCCAAAAAAACGACCATGTATAGTAAGGCGTTTTAGCGAAAAAACGACCATGTATAGTAAGGCGTTTTTAGCGAAAAAACGACCATGTATAGTAAGGCGTTTTTAGCCCAAAAACGACCATGTATAGTAAGGCGTTTTAGCCAAAAAACGACCATGTATAGTAAGGCGTTTTTAGCGAAAAAACGACCATGTATAGTAAGGCGTTTTAGCCATGTATAGTAAAAAAAACGACCATGTATAGTAAGGCGTTTTAGCCGAAAAAAACGACCATGATAGTAAGGCGTTTTTAGCCGAAAAAAACGACCATGTATAGTAAGGCGTTTTTAGCTAAAAAACGACCATGTATAGTAAGGCGTTTTTAGCCCAAAAACGACCATGTATAGTAAGGCGTTTTTACCCGAAAAAACGACCATGTATAGTAAGGCGTTTTTAGATGAAAAAAACGACCATGTATAGTAAGGCGTTTTAACCCGAAAAAAACGACCATGTATAGTAAGGCGTTTTTAGACGAAAAAAACGACCATGTATAGTAAGGCGTTTTAACCCGAAAAAAACGACCATGTATAGTAAGGCGTTTTAGCCGAAAAAACGACCATGTATAGTAAGGCGTTTTAGCCAAAAAACGACCATGTATAGTAAGGCGTTTTAGCGAAAAAACGACCATGTATAGTAAGGCGTTTTTAGCCCAAAAAACGACCATGTATAGTAAGGCGTTTTAGTGAAAAAACGACCATGTATAGTAAGGCGTTTTAGCCGAAAAAAACGACCATGTATAGTAAGGCGTTTTAGCCCAAAAAACGACCATGTATAGTAAGGCGTTTTAAGCAAAAAAACGACCATGTATAGTAAGGCGTTTTAGCCGAAAAAAACGACCATGTATAGTAAGGCGTTTTAGCCCAAAAAACGACCATGTATAGTAAGGCGTTTTAGCCCAAAAACGACCATGTATAGTAAGGCGTTTTTAGCCAAAAAAACGACCATGTATAGTAAGGCGTTTTTAGCCGAAAAAACGACCATGTATAGTAAGGCGTTTTTAGCCCAAAAACGACCATGTATAGTAAGGCGTTTTTGCCGAAAAAAACGACCATGTATAGTAAGGCGTTTTTAGCCGAAAAAACGACCATGTATAGTAAGGCGTTTTGGGCCGAAAAAACGACCATGTTATAGTAAGGCGTTTTTGCCGACAAAAACGACCATGTATAGTAAGGCGTTTTTAGCCGAAAAAACGACCATGTATAGTAAGGCGTTATTTGCTGAAAAAAACGACCATTTATAGTAAGGCGTTTTTAGCCGAAAAAACGACCATGTATAGTAAGGCGTTTTTAGCTGAAAAAAGGACCATGTATAGTAAGGCGTTTTTAGCCCAAAAAAAACCGACCATGTATAGTAAGGCGTTTTTAGCCCAAAAAAAGACCATGTATAGTAAGGCGTTTTAGCCCAAAAACGACCATGTATAGTAAGGCGTTTTCAGCGAAAAAAACGACCATGTATAGTAAGGCGTTTTTAGCCGAAAAAAACAACCATGTATAGTAAGGCGTTTTAGCCGAAAAAAACGACCATGTATAGTAAGGCGTTTTTAGCCGAAAAAAACGACCATGTATAGTAAGGCGTTTTAGCGAAAAAAACGACCATGTATAGTAAGGCGTTTTAGCACAAAAAACGACCATGTATAGTAAGGCGTTTTAGCTGAAAAAACGACCATGTATAGTAAGGCGTTTTAGCGAAAAAACGACCATGTATAGTAAGGCGTTTTTAGCGAAAAAACGACCATGTATAGTAAGGCGTTTTTAGCGGAAAAAACAACCATGTATAGTAAGGCGTTTTAGAAAAAAACGACCATGTGTAGTAAGGCGTTTTTAGTCGAAAAAAACGACCGTGTATAGTAAGGCGTTTTGAGCGAAAAAACGACCATGTATAGTAAGGCGTTTTTAGCCCAAAAAACGACCATGTATAGTAAGGCGTTTTTAGCAAAAAAACGACCATGTATAGTAAGGCGTTTTTAGCAAAAAAACGACCATGTATAGTAAGGCGTTTTTAGCCCAAAAACGACCATGTATAGTAAGGCGTTTTAGGCGAAAAAATGACCATGTATAGTAAGGCGTTTTTAGCGAAAAAACGACCATGTATAGTAAGGCGTTTTTCGAAAAAACGACCATGTATAGTAAGGCGTTTTAGCCCAAAAACGACCATGTATAGGAAGGCGTTTTTAGCCAAAAAAAACGACCATGTATAGTAAGGCGTTTTTAGCCCAAAAAACGACCATGTACAGCAAGGCGTTTTTAGTCAAAAAACGACCATGTATAGTAAGGCGTTTTTAGCCGAAAAAAAAACGACCATGTATAGTAAGGCGTTTTGAGCCGAAAAAAAATCGACCATGTCAAGTAAGGCGTTTTTAGCTGAAAAAAACGACCATGTATAGTAAGGGTTTTTTTGCCGAAAAAAAACGACCATGTATAGTAAAGTGTTTTTAGCCGGAAAAAACGACCGTGTATGGTAAGGCGTTTTTAGCCGGAAAAAAATCGACCATGTCAAGTAAGGCATTTTTAGCTGAAAAAAACGACCATGTATAGTAAGGCGTTTTGAGCCGAAAAAAACGACCATGTATAGTAAGGTGTTTTTAGCGGAAAAAAACAACCATGTATAGTAAGGCGTTTTTAGCCGAAAAAAACGACCATGTATAGTAAGGGTTTATTTGCCGAAAAAAACGACCATGTATAGTAAGGCGTTTTTAGCCTAAAAAAACGACCATGTATAGTATGGCGTTTTTAGACGAAAAAAAACAACCATGTATAGTAAGGCGTTTTTAGCCGAAAAAAAAACAACCATGTCGTCAGACGTTTTTAGCCGAAAAAAACGACCATGTATAGTAAGGGTTTTTTGGCCGAAAAAAACGACCATGTATAGTAAGGCGTTTTGAGCCGAAAAAAACGACCATGTATAGTAAGGCGTTTTAGCACAAAAAAAACAACCATGTATAGTCAGACGTTTTTAGACAAAAAAAACGACCATGTAGTAAGCCGTTTTTAGCTGAAAAAAAAAACAACCATGTATAGTAAGGGTTTTTTTGCCGAAAAAAAACGACCATGTATATAGTAAGGCGTTTGTAGACGAAAAAAACAACCATGTATAGTCAGGCGTTTTTAGCCCAAAAAAATGACCATGTAGTAAGGCGTTTTTAGACAAAAAAAACAACCATGTATAGTCAGGCGTTTTTAGACAAAAAAAACAACCATGTATAGTCAGGCGTTTTTAGACAAAAAAAAACAACCATGTATAGTAAGGCGTTTTTTGCCCCAAAAAAACGACCATGTGTAGTAAGGCGTTTTTTGCCTAAAAAAAAACCATGTATAGTAAGGCGTTTGTAGACGAAAAAAACAACCATGTATAATCAGACGTTTTTAGCCCAAAAAAATGACCAAGTATAGTAAGGCGTTTTTAGCACAAAAAAAAAACCAACCATGTATAGTAAGGGTTTTTTTGCCGAAAAAAACGACCATGTATAGTCAGGCGTTTTTAGCCCCAGAAAATGACCATGTAGTAAGGCGTTTTTAGACAAAAAAAACGACCATGTAGTAAGGCGTTTTTAGCTGAAAAAAACAACCATGTATAGTAAGGCGTTTTTTGCCCCAAAAAAAACGACCATGTGTAGTAAGGCGTTTTTGCCCCAAAAAAAACGACCATGTATAGTAAGGGTTTTTGCGAAAAAAACAACCATGTATAGTAAGGCGTTTTTGCCCCAAAAAAACAACCATGTATAGTAAGGCGTTTTTTGCGCCAAAAAAAACGACCATGTGTAGTAAGGCGTTTTTGCCCAAAAAAACGACCATGTATAGTAAGGGTTTTTTTGCCGAAAAAAAAACAACCATGTATAGTAAGGCGTTTTTTGCCCAAAAAAAACAACCATGTATAGTAAGGCGTTTTAGACAAAAAAAACGACCATGTAGTAAGGCGTTTTTAGCTGAAAAAAACAACCATGTATAGTAAGGCGTTTTTGCCCAAAAAAGACCATGTGTAGTAAGGCGTTTTGCCCAAAAAACGACCATGTATAGTAAGGGTTTTTTTGGCGAAAAAAAAACAACCATGTATAGTAAGGCGTTTTTTGCCCAAAAAAACAACCATGTATAGTAAGGCGTTTTTGCCCAAAAAACGACCATGTGTAGTAAGGCGTTTTTTGCCCAAAAAAACGACCATGTATAGTAAGGGTTTTTTTGCCGAAAAAAACGACCATGTATAGTAAGGCGTTTGTAGACGAAAAAAACAACCATGTATAGTCAGGCGTTTTTAGCCCAAAAAAATGACCATGTAGTAAGGCGTTTTAAGACAAAAAAAACGACCATGTATAGTAAGGCGTTTTTTGCCGAAAAAAAACGACCATGTACAGTCAGGCATTTTTAGCCCAAAAAAATAAACATGTAGTAAGGCGTTTTTAGACAAAAAAAACAACCATGTATAGTAAGGCGTTTTTTGCCCCAAAAAAAAACAACCATGTATAGTAAGGCGTTTTTTGCCTAAAAAAAACGACCATGTGTAGTAAGGCGTTTTTTGCCCAAAAAAAAAACGACCATGTATAGTAAGGGTTTTTTTGCCGAAAAAAAAACAACCATGTATAGTAAGGCGTTTTTTGCCCAAAAAAAAAACAACCATGTATAGTAAGGCGTTTTTAGACAAAAAACGACCATGTAGTAAGGCGTTTTTAGCTGAAAAAAACAACCATGTATAGTAAGGCGTTTTTTGCCCAAAAAAAAAAGACCATGTGTAGTAAGGCGTTTTTTGCCCAAAAAAAACCGACCATGTATAGTAAGGGTTTTTTTGCCGAAAAAAAAACAACCATGTATAGTAAGGCGTTTTTTGCCCAAAAAAAAAACAACCATGTATAGTAAGGCGTTTTTGCCCAAAAAACGACCATGTATAGTAAGGCGTTTTTGCCCAAAAAACGACCATGTATAGTAAGGGTTTTTTTGCCGAAAAAAACGACCATGTATAGTAAGGCGTTTGTAGACGAAAAAAACAACCATGTATAGTCAGGCGTTTTTAGCCCAAAAAAATGACCATGTAGTAAGGCGTTTTAAGACAAAAAAAACGACCATGTATAGTAAGGCGTTTTTTGCCGAAAAAAAACGACCATGTACAGTCAGGCATTTTTAGCCCAAAAAAATAAACATGTAGTAAGGCGTTTTTAGACAAAAAAAACGACCATGTATAGTAAGGCGTTTTTTGCCGAAAAAAAACGACCATGTATAGTAAGGCATTTTTAGCCCAAAAAAATGACCATCTATAGTAAGGCGTTTTGAGCTGAAAAAAACGACCATGTAAGTAAGGCGTTTTTTGCCGAAAAAGAGAGAGAGAGAGAGAGAGAGAGAGAGAGAGAGAGAGAGAGAGAGAGAGAGAGAGAGAGAGAGAGAGAGAGAGAGAGAAGGAAAATGACAGAGGGAGGGTGTCGCCTCTCATAGTTCCCTTCAAAGAGCAAACTCTTTGTACCGGCTCGTTCGCGACCGACACATCACTCGTTCAGTTTACCTTCCATGTCCATGAAGAATGCAGAAGCTCTCAAATGTTCACTCTTCTTCACTCCTTTCTGACGGGGAGGGTGTCGTGGAGCCTAGAGAGACGTCATTAGTCTGCCTTGCCAGAAAGTGTTTAACGTTTGGGAAAAGCTCCTCTTCCTCCTTTATTTTCTGACTCTTTTCAAACCTGCCCTCCATCTCTTTCTCGCCATCTTTCCCAAATAACTCTGCTGTCCTCTGGCTGAACCACAGCTGTTTAATACTGGTGCACATGTGTGTGACTTTGTGCATCTCTGTGAGAGAGCAAAGCTAGTGTGTGTGTGTGTGTGTGTGTGTGTGTGTGTGTGTGTGTGTGTGTGTGTGTGTGTGTGTGTGTGTTCATCCTAAGCCATCCATCAAGTCTCAGAGTATGGCTGAGGCTTTTCTGCCTTGACTCTGCAGCCTCAAAAAGTTGATTTACTTCAAACCTGAGACACAATGTGACTGGATAACAGCAGCTTCCACAGACAATTTGATTTTTGGAAAGGATTTTTAAACTAAGTTTATTTAATAACTGTGCATTGAATGACTGGTTCAATTTCAGCTTTTAAACAGTCGCCATTTTCTTTCCTAAAATGGCGCAAATGACAGTGATGACTACATCTTGTACATGAGCGACTGATGTGTATATGTATATATTTTTTCCAATTTAGTTTCACCCACAATTACTTTTTTATTTGCATTTTGTGGTTGATTATAAATTTTGTATTTGCTTTTATGACTGTTATTTTTATGGTGAGTCTTGATGTTATGAATTTTATTTTGTTCATTTCAATTGCGTGACCTTTGACTTCGTCTCATGACATCACTTCTTCTCTTTTTGCACTGATCACGTCAGTAGTTGGTGAGCTTGCTGCGTGAGAGGTGCGCGTGTATTTTGCTGAAAAGGTTGCTGCACTGATTTGTGTGTATACACAGACCGCTGTGAGAGAAAATTAATGCGCCTTGTGGCTGACCAGAGATGTCCTTAAGATGCATTTATAACAATTCACCACCACAAACTAGTAAAAGAACTTAGCAAACTGGCCCTCGGAAGCTCAAACGACTGATCAAGGAAAACGATGCGCCAGCCTGCAAAGTTGTGGCTGTGCGGGCAGTGAGCATTTGTGCTTGACCGTGCGTCGGCTGCATCCGTGACGAGCACATATCAGCACACAAATTGCAACGCGCAAGTCATCAGCTGCCTCCATGAGTAAAAATACAAATGATGTCACTAATTAGTCTTTATGCGGCTCACTTTTTACAGAACAAGCAAGCACACGCAACAACCGAGTGCTTCAAGTGTCACAAGTGCCTGTTAAATGTGCTCCAGTGCTTTATCCTTTGTGTGTTGTCAGCTTTAATTCAGACACCCCGGAACTGTTGAGAATGGCTAAAATGAAGAAAAATTAAAGTTTAACGACATTGTTTTTGCATCCATTTAAAATAGCTTTGCCTTTCTGTCCATTTAAATACCAAGGATTTAATCAGAACTTCCGTCAATTAAAACAGGATTAACAAACGCTATTTGCTTCCCCTGGATTGACTTCTCCGCGTCAGCTTCAATATCGGCGAAATAAAACAGAATATTCTAAAATGAAAAAAATTGAACTTTAATGACACAGAACTGATTTTTATTGGAAGGGACGGCGGTTAAGGATTCATTCATCTTCACCAATTCGTCGATGATGTCTGGCCATCCCCTCTACAAATAATATTGATACACAAACAGACCTGCGAGAACCACTCAAAACACACACGAAAAAGAAAGAGGTTTTAATGCCATGCAAGTGTAGTAACGTAAACTCCGTTGAGCACTGGTATAAAAGCCTCATCCACTACATTTACACACACACTGTCTACAGGAAATGGAGATGTCCTCAAACTTGTACAAGAAACACGTTGTTAGCAAAATATTTTTAATAATCCCGCAAGAGGAAATGAAGAACTGGCATTGCTGCCAGAGTGTCAATTGTACGAGCATCAGTCTTGTCACTGAATTATTTCCAATGTTCGGCATCGTGATGTTTTATCTTGGAGATTTTTCCTGAGCATATTTCTGATGTGCGGAAGGCTGTAGAAGATTGTTGAACTGATGAATAAAACACAGCCTTCTGTAGAGTGGATTAGACGAAAGGAGTTTGTTTCGAACGGCGGTCCCTTGGTGCACTAGTTTAGTCACATGGACCGCAATTAAGTGGTTCACATTATTTAGGGAGTACTTTATTTGGTGGCTATCGGCGGGTTTTCAGTCGGACCCCATATTTGCCAGGGGGCTATAAATAACGCAAATCTACCACTTTAACCACCAGGGCTAGGTTTGTCAAATTTGACGTTCCCTAATAGTTAGGAAGTTGGACCTTAAACAAGATTATAAAGATGCGACAAAATATTGCGGAATGGATTTGTGAGATATAGAAAGACCTTCATATAGACATCTGCATGCACCAAGAAGCTGAGTTTCAGATTTAGTATGGAAATGACGTCTGATTAAAGAGCTTTTGCACAAGGCCAGATGGGCTTTGATTGCAGGTCATTCATGCGCCTGCAGCTGAGCAGAGGGGAATGACCTCGTCTCAACTTGTTGATATCGTCCCCCCCCAGCATTCTTGGAAAACCTTGTTGACTGACCTTTCGAGTAACTGCCCACTGATACTAAAGGATGCTCATTAAATTTGGATTATTATTATTACTAATATGACGTCTTTTAACAGTGTCGAGGTTCACAAACCGAATTTGATATGTTGGTTCCGTTACCACCTCTTTGTCTCCTCAGTTTTTTGGGGATTTAGTTCCCAGCCGTTCTACCTGTGAGTGTATTTCTAGTTATTGGTTTACAACTTTGTGTCTTGTTTTTTTGGTTCATTGTTGCCTTTTTTTTCTTTTGAAAAAAGTTTTGTTCTGAGTGTAATACTGCCTTTTCCTCTCTGCTTTCGGATCCTAAACCGTACACACTTGAATTGGTTCTGTTTTTAGAACAAAATTTGAAAGTGCAATGTTCAACCACCAATATCGCTCAACCATCTGTTGGCATGTAGCAGGACAGCTGCTTTCAGCGAGCTCTTTATAACAACTGGTTTTCAGTCATCGTGGTAATTGGTTTTGAAAATATGCTAAATGGAATGAAGAATTATACGTCGCTAAAAGAGATTGCAATTTCAATTACATGAGATCAGGATACAATTGAACAAAACACCCAATTGAAGACGTTAAAAAGATATCAAGAAAATAAGCTTGTGCTCCTTCATTTCTTGTATCGATCTTAGAACTGATTTTTTTTTTAAACCCTTCCATAAATAATGTTTATGGCCATCTGTCCTTCAGTGGCTGACGGAGTATTACATTCACGCTGAGTTGCAGAGCTGTCAACCCGTAATGAAACAGCCTGATTTGGAGGTGAACTGACCTGAACTGCCCTTGTGAAGGGCCCCGCGCTTTATGACCTCAACTCATAGAAAATGCATAGAAACACACTGACTGACCTTTTGACATTTGATTAAGCCCTTCACACGGAACCGGCAACAGAAACCGGATTGGTTTGATAAACCAACAAGGTCTGACCATTGACATGACTCAAAATACTCAATCCTGCTCGGAACGGAACAACAAGTCAATGAGAACGTGTAATTCTAGTCGAATCAAGGAGAAGTGTGAAATTCTCCTTTTTCGGTACATAGCAATCAATACATCCTCAAGCGCAGAGGCAAAGACTGTGGACAAATGCTTGCTCAGAAAGAGATCCAAAGGAAGCGCGCGCAATAAATCATGTGCCGAAATAGAAATCTGAAAAAGTGCCACCTACATTCACTCACGCATCCGCATTCTGTACAAGTACATCAAATAAACAGACCTCCTCCATGTGCTTCCCCTGAGCTTCATTTTTGCAGCTCTGCAGAGTGTTCTGAAGGTAGCAAGAAGCAGGAAGCATGGCTGAAAAGACCCATCGTGAGTTGTGAATTTGGAGAAAGAAATCTGGCATATTTCCCTTCTTGTTCACGCTCTGGAAAATGTACACGCTTGTAATGGAATAGACCCTGTGTTCTGGGCTGCTATTGAGCCTTTGTTGGCATTTCGAAACAATTTTCTACATGGCGTAAGAACAAGATGACTCACGCTGCAAAGAGATCGCCGGGGAGATCGCAGATCGCCGCTGTGAAGTGAACTGTTGGAGACGGCGTTGCACCTCAATCGTTCGACCTGATTCAACAGCCATAAAAGAATATTTTACATTTTCAACATTGAAGTATTGGGGCCAAAGTGATAGATTTTTATATTTTTTTTTGCAGGGCCCCGGAAACCTATCATATTCTGAAATGTTTCCTTCGACGGCTTGTGAGATCGTTAGCGTAATCACAGTGTTTGCTGAAATGATTTTTTTTAATGATTAATTTTGACCATGCATTATTATACATAAAAATACAAAATCTTTGGAGCCTCATAAATAGGATAGATGTAGCTGTAAGTATCAAAATATGATGCTTGCAATTTTTAGAATTTGAATGCAGCATTTATTACCCTGACGATATGAAAGAATAAATTGAAAACAGCAAATAGTCAAGAATGTTTTGACTACCCTCTAAACTGAGCATTATTACCACAGTGAAAGCACCGCATAGGTATCCCGGCATTCCCACTCACTCCACTTCTCTTTGTTAGCATCGCACCAGTGCCACCTTCTGTTTGTACATTTTGTCTAACAGGAGAGGGTCTTGCTCTTTTGCTTTTGTTTGAATTTGCAACACCCCCCCGCCCCCACACCTTACATCTCATTCCCCCATCCTGTTACCACCAACTCAACGTCAAGCCTCCGGAGACCTAATGAGTTTGAAGATGTCATCAGCGGAAAATATGTTCTTTGTTTAATTATCCTCATTCGTATCCACTGTGAATCAGCATTTAATTAATACACGATTGAATCTCAATGACGCCAGTTCTTTCCGATGCGTTTTATTAATGCATTTGCATAATATAATGAAAGGAAGTAGGGACAGTATGTCGAATTTAGATTATGAACACAAATGTTTTGATATAAGGATCATGATGTGAAAAGACCGTTTTCTTCAGCATCGTCACATTCGGTGTGTTGCTAACTACGCTGTGATACTGGTGTTAAATCTACCAGGGCAATGTCGCAAGATTCATGCAGCACCCCCTTATCAAAATTTAAAAGGTTCTTTGCGATCATAAGTCACCACCAGCTTGCGAGGCCGACGGCAGAACAACTGCATGAGATCTCCCGTGAATTATTTAGAGATTTCAAATGAGGAGTAATGGGTTTTAATTAGTAGATATTCAATTTTGGGAGATTACTTCGAAAGCTTCCTGAGGAAAAAAAAAAAAGGATTTCAGGAGTGCATTGCTGAAGGTATAGGCTTGCAAAGGTGTGGCGTGCTGAGGTTGTTGGAAAGCATTCCAATTCAATACAGTGGTACCTCGACTTACGAATGTCTCTTCATACGAAATTTTCAAGTTGTGAAAAGTCTCAACAGGAAAATATTGGAAATTTTGAGATACGAAAGGTAAAAATACAGTCTGGTCTTCTGCTCGCAGCTCCTACTTTCCTGAACGCAAAATACTTGTAGCTGCTCTGCCATTGGCTACTACGGAGCATCATCCTGGCATCCCATTGGCTAAGAAGGACCTCTCCCCTATATGCATTTGTGTCTAGGGATAGTTAGGTGTCAACGCAGCTCCTCGTCATTCACCCAGAAAAAGTGTTCACCAGTGGGGCGATCGCTCACTATGCTGATGTTTGCCTCGGACATTTTCGAAGGGTTGTTAAAAGCCGACAAAAGCAAACGTCCTTGGATTAGGCAAAAATCCCTTCTCAGAGAGAACATGCACTAAAGAGGGCAAAAAAACCCGATGAGGAAACACTTAAAATTTTCATGACCGTCATTTTTATTCTTTATTCTTTGTTTTTTTACATTATGCACAACTCTCATTTATTGTGCAATAATTAAATTGTAACATGTATTTGTGACATATTTTGATGCATTTTTATGCTCTAGAAAACATTTATGTCTGAATTGGGAGGGCCGGGGGGGGTCTTGGAACGGATTAGGGCATTTTCATGGAAAACTCGTCTCTACTTACAAAGTTTTCTAGTTACGAAAATGTCTTCCAGAAGCGATTAATTTCGTAAGTAGAGCTACCACTGTATAATATTCTTCTCAGTACTTGTTTTTTTTCATGCTGTCTCTAAAGCCGTGGGCTCATGTGAAGGGTGTTTATTTACACTAAATATTTGAGTTATCTCAACAAATGTGACAATTATTAATGATCTAAAAGTCCTGTGATCCCTGGACCTCCGTTTTCTTATTCTAATACAAAGACAAAGTACAAAATTGAAAGTCAAGTCACGTTAGATCTTATTCAGTACATTACATGTTTAAACCCCAAGAGACATACAGTAATGCGCCTCGAGGAAATGGCTAAAGCACTCTTATACAATACATGTCCACATGTGGCCGAAGACACAAGTGCAAATGCGCAGGGACCTGCACTTAAATGAATCCACAAGGCTTTCATCAACCATCAAAAAATACCCCGGAGACAATTATGTTCTCCAATTTAGAACACGACAGGGAGGAGTAAATGAGGCTTTATTTCCACATGGAAGTCGGAGTGAAGGTGTAGTTAAATGCAAGGTGAAGCGGGCTAGAAGGAAGAGAAAGAATTGGATTTTGAGAGAGATGGCAGCTAAATGAAGCTGTGGAGTGTGCTACAGATGGAGAATGGCTTCAGACACAAGGTAATTATTTCGTGGCTGGTGGAATGGAAGGAGCAAGGGCTCCATCATTAACTGGCTGTTCATTACTGATGGATCAAGGGATGGACACACACTCATTTGGGCAGGCATGCACACGCGGGCGCGCACACACACACACACACACATTTTCAACACGTTGAACTATTGAATGCAGAGAAATGCCAAGACCAGAATGTAAAATGCTTTTTCTTCGAACCGAGGTGACCTCATTGTTTTTGTTGTTATAACCCAGAACTTCGTAGAACTGATCTCTTTTATGGAACATTGTTGTCGGGTTTTTGATGCAGTGCCACCCGGGGGATTGAACGGGCTCCCAATGCTGCTTTTAGGCCTTGCCGCTTACATGCAGTCATTTCTCCAGATTCTCTGAAAGTTTTGGTGGTTATTATGGTCGGTCCATATATAATGAAATCCTTCAATTCCTCACAAATGTACGTTGTCGCTTTACGCTTTCAGATAATCATTACATGTGTGGCCCCATCAGCACCAGCGTCTAAAAAAGGGAGAATTTGTTTTAACACCAAGGGGCAATGAGTCACGCGCGTTCCTCCTGATTGAAAGTCGGGTAAGATAAAGTTCATTAGTTTAAACGGAGGGTTTTTAGCTTTATGTTGAAAGATGAGAGTTGGGAGGGGCGATGGTTGCCATGTTTATGCCTCTCATAAAGAGCTTGTCAGCTCTGCCAGCCCAAAGGAGACAAACCAATTTGCAAGTTGACACCATGTGACGCGCGCGTGCGTGTCAACGGATGCGTGCATTGCAATCGCCGAAAACTATTTAACCAATGTTCTTTAAATGGACGCAGCATAGGCTTGCGCAGACATAAAACCAGATATGAAATGACCTACCAATCGCATACCGTATACTGTGTACGGCGGAAGGAAACCTGCATGCGCACACCTTACCAACGTGGTGACACACGCAAGCGCACACAAATAGACAAACAAGTTATGAGCCTGAATGCAAATGAGTGTCAGGATGAAGGATGCTGCAGGCTGTCCATTTAGGAGAGTCATCACCTCTTCCCCATCTGTGATACCTGGAGACAACGTTGTCAGTTCTCATCTATCTCATACCAACAGAGGCACATGCATACACAAAACAAAAAGAACGGAGGACATTGATTTGATTTGCATGTGCAAAGTGTTTTGCAAGTTTAAAAAAAAAAATATGAGTAGAAACAACGGAGTTCTCCTCTCGGAATATTTTGAAGTGACTTCGCTGATTTGTATTTGAGGACAAAATTAACGACAAGCCGTTGCTTCTATCAAGTAGATACAGCAAATCCTTGCCTCAAAATACTTTTTCCTTCTTATTTTGTCATGTAAATAATTCATTCATTTTCGTGATTTCTTTGTTTTCACATGAAAGCTGATCAGTCTGGTCACATAAGCACGACGGAATAATGAGCAGCGTCAATGTGTATGACCACCTGACAGTTGAAGTTCACCTTGGTGTGACTTAAAATAACGTAAACAGTGTCTGGTCCCCTCACATATTTATTCCCTCCAAAATTCTCTCACATCTCCCTCCAGTGTATCGCAATGTTCTCCTGCTCTCTTCCCAAAAAAATGTTGTATTTCTACCCTCAGGATAGTGTTCATTAGTATGATAAATCATTCTTGCCCTCCTGAAGATTGCAGTCACTTTCTAATGAGACAAACACGCAGATCAAAACCACTCTTAAGGCAATGGTGTAATGATCAAAGTTTGACATCAGCCGGAGAATGCAAGGTAGGCACCCCCAGGACCTGTCATAAAAAAAAAAAAAACATGTACCGAGAAGTTCGCATCAAAAGTTGTCCAATTTGGAGTTCGACCAAAAATGTAATAGAGAGACTTCCGGTATCTACCTGTGTGCATGGTTGTGAAAGAAGTTTTTACCGTCTCTGTGACTTTCCTCTTCGGTGCCTCTTAAGAGTCTGCGAAGAGTGACACTTCTTCAAGGGTCACTTCTAATAAATGAAAGCGTCAGAATATCTCTTTCTGCCTCTACTCCCCTGCTAACCTCGACCGCCTTCTGCAACCAGGAGCTTGACCCTTCCACACGCATTCACATCACGCTTGATACAGTAGGTTACCTCCCTGTCACACACTGATACATTCACAGCATTCTTTGCCTCTACTGGTCCAGAGCTGAGGGAAGGATTATCTGTGACACTCTGTTACCCTGTCACCTTTGACCTTTCACAAACTTCTGAAAATGCAGACCCTTCATTGTCTATCCATCCATCTATCCACTTTCTAATCCGCTTCTCCTCACAAGGGTCGCAGGTGTGCTGGAGCCTATTCCAGCTGTCTTCGGGCAGTAGGCGGGGGGCACCCTGAACTGGTTGCCAGCCAATCGCAGGTCACACAGAGACGGACAACCATCCGCACTCACACCTAGAGACAATTAGGAGTGTTCAGTCAGCCTGCCATGCATGTTTTTGGAATGTGGGAGGAAACCGGAGTACCCGGAGAAAACCCACGCAGGCATGGGGAGAACATGCAAACTCCACATTGGAAGGCCGGAACTGGAGTCGTCTATTTAAACACAATTACGAGAAGGCGGGCAACAGGAGTGTGTGGGCTATTCAAGAATACATTAATTAATGTGTGTGTGTGTGTGTGTGTGTTTGTGTGTATTTATTTTATATTTTATTGAGGGGTAGGGGGGGGCGCTTGTGATGCTGTGGCTCCCAATTGTGATCCATGTTTTTCCATCCCATTGTTGAAATCCCTGGTCGTTTCCTTTGCCAATATTTACCATCTATTTCTGTCACTGTGTGTTTGTTGCATAATGCCTGCAGCGAAAGACAAGACCAAGAAAAGTGCGGCCAAGTGTTGCGAGTTCAGCAGAGTCAGCTAATGAGCTTTACGTTATTAGAGACAAGCCATTGTAAGCTGTTTGGTTTGTCTCCGTTTCCTGATGGCTTGTACCCAAATTAAAGCATGAATATAAGTTGGTTTGAACTTTAAAAAGTTTTTTATGATCACATATTCGTGAGTATCGTGATTGCGTCTTTAATCTGTCCTTTGAAGGTCGTAAAAATCCCTTTTTTATCTTATCTTTACACATCTATATCGATTTGCGAATCATAGTTCAGGCAGCTTTTATCAAAGGTGTGTAGAGACTTAGATGTAAGCCTTGATGTCACATTTCTCTCCCTAAGGGCCCACAGCAGCTTGATAATCAGCATTATCAGCAATAAGATCACTTTGCCTGGCATACGGAATCACCTCCAATGCTGTTCAACATTAATGAATAATCTTCGGCTCCTACGTGTAAATTAATGCCGAGCAGGTTTACAGTTACACAAATGTAAAAGTACTGTACAAAAAAAAAAACAAAGCATGCCTTTACAAAGAAAACCATGCTGAGTTTTGATTGACACCGAGACATACGGTAATCATTTATTTGTCTGGCAAAAATACAGCTGTAAAAGTTAACGCGTTTTTGTTTTTGTTTTTTTTTGGGGGGACAAATTCAACTTCCAGTGTTGATTTGTACATCTTTGCCGCATCATCTCAGAGCAAAATACCCTGGTCAAGTTCCCTCCACGGACCTCGCAAGTCAACGCTGCAGGCATGTGGTGCTTGTGGGCAAAATTAAACGCATAAGCGAGAAGTTATGAGAATTGTGTCTATGAGACGAATACAGGAGAGGGGCTTGTAAAGCTGAGTCAGTTGTTACTCAAGTAAATATCTGTTACAAACGTCGTCGAAAATAGCAGAAGAAGAAAACGTTTGAATAACCGTTATTGACGCCAAAAAAATTTGTGATTAAATATGATGCATCACCGAAACAAAGAGTACACGTACACTTTATTAATCCTTTAAAAACTCTCAAACAAATAAAGAGACGTATCCCTCCGACTACGTGCCTGCTCTTCCTCGAGAGGCGTTCAAAGACCGCCTCAGAAAAAGGTGAATTAATGATAGCTTCAATGGCACTCGGAAAATCGAAAATAATGCACCAAAACAGGAAATCCAGTGAGGAAATCACTCTCTCATCACGCTGGTGGATTGTTTTTGTTGAAAACACTTTCAGATGTCTTTCAATTACATCAGCTCACAATCTGACAAATTTGTTTTGCTCTTCCCCCAGGAGTCAGATATCTTTTGAACCGGCAAACACGGTCGCTTCTTCAAAAATGCCTCGTTCTTTCTTTCATACAAGCAAAACATTCTTAAATTCCTCTCCTGTATTAATCCATGCTTGTTGCGCCTGTCTGTCAGGACTATCAGCGATTGTGTGCCGGTGCCAGCGCATTAGCAGATACACTTTGTACAACCTAGACAGATTTTGTATCCTGGGGACATAATCTGACTTTAATTCCAATCACTTGCATGACAAGTCAAACACACACAGACACGCACCCACGCATTCAAAGATCAATTAGGATCGGCTTTTTTTCATTCGGTATCGCTGTATTCAATAAACTTCCTGTAGGTTTCTCTTTATTTTAGTTTGGGATAATGCACATTAATGAATGTCAAAATCACATGCTAATTTCTGCTCATTGTCTCTATAAAAGCACGTATGGTCGTGATGCCATATGACGGGCCCCTGAAAGTGGTGATAAGCAGCAAACAGTCTCATGACGCCATCTTCACCCTCCCTCTGTGGTGCCGCCAGTGGCAACAATAAAATCCCGTCCGCATCTCAAAAAATGTACCCCACTAAAAATGGGGTTCAATGACTTTCCTGTGACAAGATTGCTCAAACCAGAGCAATCAATTTGCACGGCCTTGCCAGCTCAAAAAAAAAATGACACGGCCACTCTGTGATACTGACAGTGAGTCAGCATTGAAATTGTAAAGTCATTTTTGCAGCCTTTTCGAACTTTGATGAAAAGAGGAAATTCTTGACCAAGGCAGTTTTGAGCAAACCAGTTCAGGGCGTGCCCCGCCTACAGGTTTTAAGAACCTGTTTTAAGAGGTTTTAAGAACCTGTTTATCACATTCTGTTCTGCCCTGTCTTCATATTTGTTTACTGTAGACAGTCGAAAAGAAACCAAAAAAACATTCCCAAACATTTTAAATGTACATGCGGATTAATCAAACAATAAGCTTTTCGTGTCTCGCGTTTCGTAGAGCCTGACACGTCTCTAAGTATCTCAAGCTTAATCTCATTACCTGTGGTGGGATCAGAGCACGGAGGGCGTTTATTCGAGAGAATCATTAAGTCAAATTAGAAACAGTGCCTATGAGAGAGACAGACAAAGACAGAGAAACATGAACTGTCAAATTACCACAGCTTCATTATCAGATAAATGTGTCATCCACCTCGCATTTATTTATATATATATCCAACAAAATGCAGAGTTCATGGAGTGTCAAGCAGACCTTCAGAATATTCACATCACCTATAATTGGTAAAGAATGGGGACAAAATACGAAACTTCATAAATATTGTGAAGCTAGCCCAGACAACAAATTCAGTCGTAATATATTTGTTATTTTAATTTATTTCACCTGGTAGGTCAGTTGAGAACCATTTCTCATCTTTGATGATGACCCGGCATCAAATTGGCCAAAAACTGTGAGGCTGCCGGTCGGTTAAAAATGAATTACTATGATGTTAAAAAAAAAAAAATCAATCGTTCTCTTCGGAGCGAGTCTCATCAGTATTTTTCATTTTTGAGCGTGCGTTTTTGCACCGATTCCAAAACGAGTGTTAATTTGGCAGCAGAATTTGTTGTTCAATTTCATTAGCATTGAGCATTCTGTGGCCGAATAATCAGCAGGGAGGACGAACAAACTAATACTTGGAGCCAGCTCGAAAGGATGACTTCATTAAATGAATTGCAACTGATGGACTCTTGAGAAAACTGATCAATGGAATAATCAGCTAAATGAAGTCAATTGTGCCAATTAACGGAAGACCGTATACTGCCGTCATCTTTCTATCAAGCAGAACAGTTCAGCTCGACAGCAAATGTTTTATCAATTATAAATCCTGATCTAGTTTGGTGGATTGATTGACTGATTGATTGATTTTTCTTGTTTTCCAAGGAGCAACATCAAACAACGTAATCGAGTGTTCCCGAAGTACAATAAATATCCCACACGGTTGTATTGTCACACAGAAGCGATGGCTCTCTGTTGACCAATCAGACGGTCGACACCAGACTGACTGCTTTCGAAAGTAGACCCCAAAGCTCAGAGCAGACCTCAAAACAATGCGCCTTTGTCAAGTTGAACATTTTTCACAGTTTGAGCCATAGTTTGTTTCCCCCCCCCATCTTCAAACGTGTCTTCCTTTGGGTCTTTCCCCTCGTTACTCAATGTGCACACTGATAATAGGCACGCTACTTGAGAAGAAACAAAAATCCCAGAGTGGTACAACACTCTTAGCTCAGTGTGACTAATGACGAATGTCCTGTCAGGTTGAATTAAAGTCTTTAACAGCTCCACATACGATCTGCCTGGAGTACCGCCCAGTATGAGTAGCCTGAGAGAGAGGGAGAGAGAGCACAAGAGAAATAACACATGAGAGAGAGAGAGAGAGAGAAAAGGCAAATGGAAAAAAAGCAGAAACATTGTTAAGACTGTAAAAAATGTGAGAGATCAAGCGAAATGAGGAAGGAAAAAGGAGAAATATGTATAAAGTGAAAAAACTATCACGAGTCATTCTGTAATGCATGGGCTGCATTCCATTTGATTTTTTTTTTTTTCATCAGGCAAACAGAAACAGATCAGCACTTTTTTTTCCAGGAGAAACAAAATGAACAGCAAAATATTATCGTCTTTCTATTTTACTATATAATTGAAATATGTATTTCACATTTTAATTTGACGATGTTTTTATGCCTTACTCGGTACACAAGACTGTGTGTGTGTGTGTGTGTGTGTGTGTGTGTGTGTGTGTGTCTCATTAATGATTAAGTTTGGAACGAGAGCTCCTCAGATCAAAAATTGAGCTGAATCAACACATGCAGAGGCCCGCATGGTGTTCAAGCTCCTTTCATGTCTGTCCCCCAGAAACCCCAACACCACTTTTCATGCCACACTCCGACAGGAAGCGCCGATTCGGTTGTGCTCAAGCAAATTCCCCCCCACACACACACACTCACACACAAATAATGCAAATCAAATGTCAAGCTGGTGAGGCTAACCTCTCCTTTGAATCCATCCGTACATCCCTCGACCGAGTTTTTGGTTCCGCTCCTCAGGCGCCACATTTGGTGGCAAGACTCAAGAGCTTCTGTGTTCATTTGTCGATTACAAATAGAACATGAACGGTAAGTTATGACTTAATGACACTTTAATGAGTGTGATAACGATCATCAAATTTAAGAATGCAATCATTTGTGACAGGAGACACGAGGTCTCGTTCTATGACCTCATTCTACGACCTCATCCTACGCGCCCTCCTTTCCGCTGCACCGATTGCCGCTACCGCTCTTGCCGTTTGTTTATCTTCTGAAATGCCCCCTCTTCATATTTTTCTTTATCCGATTTGCTCCTTGGCATTTATGGACAATCTTGTCTCCTTTTATTAAATCGGCTCTTCCCGTCATCTGAAACTCGTGAACCCCCTCGATGGTTTTCCTCACTTCACTCACTATTCGTCTCCGTAGCTTCGATTTGACACAAGCAAACGAAATCCAATTTCTTTGCCTCAAAAGACGTCACGAGTATAGAAGCTGTATACACCCCGCCGGAGCAAGAATGCTCGTGTCTTGAATAAAGTAAAATAAAGTTCACGTTGGCAACTCTGGAGCTAATTATGCCACTGTGCACATATTTGTGCTGTCAGGAGGAGGTTGATCTTACATCAAGGTCACGGCGAGTAATTGTGGAAAGTTGTTTTTGAAGCTCATTTTCCATGTGTCCAGCGCGTGTGTACGAGTGTACTCAAGAGGCAGTTTGTAACTGTCAAAATAATGAGCCTGCCGGTCTGTGTTTTTGCTACTCGTGTGTCGAGTCGATAACGGTGACAAATCCAAAGTCCGTTTGTGTCTCGCTCAGCACACACGCGTACACGTCATTGTAGACACGTCTCACTTTGTGCTCGAAACGGTGCGATTGATCGCGCTGCTACTCCAACTCATGTTCCGGGTTTTTAGGTCATTCCTTTCACCTTTGACACATTTTTTGAACTCATTCTAATCCCTCGAGGGGGGAAATTCACCCGACGCTCCGACGTATAGGAAAGACGTCGGCCCGAAAGAGACGTGTAAACATGGCCGCGCCACCTGAGCTGCAGCAGGCGGCGATCATGCTCTGCTCAAGGGCCCCTCCATGATTGCGAGGATGTCTCTCAAACAACTCGTTGGCCATTTTTATACATTTGTCCATGACCCTTCAGCTCCAAAGCACTTATAGATGAGCTCCTAATACCCGCTCACGCAACACTCAGCTCACCGTGCCCAGTCACGTCCGACATCGACATGTGCATCGGTCTGCTACTGTTGTATGAACTGAAACACAACGGCTAACATTTGACAATTGTACACCGGACACATGCAAACCACGTAAAATGAGAAAATAATGAGAGAATCTTGTGAGCCGTCGCCCGCACCCACTTAGCTTTCTCAAACAGAGCAAAAAATACTAACGTTGACAGTACAAGCCCTGTAGGATTGTATTTCCTCACTCCACTGCGTTGGCTAGATTGTAGATGAGGAGTTTGAGTCACTTCACATTTATATGAAGAAGTCCACAGGGGAGCAGCATTGCAAAATGATCCCACTGGCAGTAGATTAGTTCCTGCTTGAGCAATGGGCCCGGCTTCTGCTCGCTCTGCTGTTCTAAATCAATTATACTACCTGCTAAATCAGGCTCTTATGCCAAAACATGCAGGTTTTCAAAGCCAGCATCTCACCCTCAAAGCGATTTCTCTCCCCCTACCAGGGACAACTCAAGAATTTGTTGTTCTCTCCCGGGGTGGAAGGGGGGCTTGACCGATACAGGGAGGGGGAAATCATCCATCCATCCATCCATCCATCCATCCATCCATCCATCCATCCAACCATCCATCCATTTTCTGATCCGCTTGATCCTCACGAGTGTCGCGGGGGCTGCTTGGAGCCTATCCCAGCTGTAATCGCGCAGACGGCGGGGCATCACCTGAATTGGTTGCCAGCCAATCGCAGGGCACACATGGACAAGCAATTATTCAGGCTCACAGTCACACTTAGGGACAATTTAAAGTGTTCAATTCATTGACCACGCACGGTTTCAGAACCCGGAGAAAACCCACACATAACAAACTCCACACAGGGAAAGCCAGAGGCGGATATGAACCCATGACCTCTGCACTGTGAGGCGAATGTGCTAACCAGTCAACCACCAATTTATGAATATCTTTGAGAACATCAAATAAAATTCTGGAAGGGGCTAAATTTGAGCTACCCAGATTTCTGACGGGGCTACAGCGCCCCCCAATGGCCCCCGTGTAGCGCCATCCCTGCTCCGTAGACTCTTAAATGATGTGCAATGTCTGTGTTTCACTTCATCCTTTTGTTTTTTCCACTTTTCTTTCCTACTGTAAAAAAAAATTAAAGGATCAAATTAGAAATGGGCCAAAGTGTAACTGTCGTTCTTGTGCCGTATAACCGAGGTTGCGCTGGTGTCAATGGCAGTGAGAAGTTGTCGCCGCCCAAGAGCAGATGGAAGAGGGCGATCATTCACCAACCTGCTTCCAACGTGACATTTTAACATTTCTCTGTTTATATCCGTTTCTCCCCAGAGACGGCTGAGGCAAACTTTTCATTCCGTTTGCGCAAAGTACTACATTATGATTGGTGTTCATCCCCTTCTGCAGGTACACTCAGTCATTTATATTCAGTCTAGACTCTTCTAGACGGTCTCGCTGGCCCTTTTTTTTCTTCCTCTCACACTGTGGTTTCTTTTTGGACTCGTCTATGCTCAATGAAGACAGCACACGTTTTCCTGTGAGTTGGAATTTAGTCAACATTACATACATTGTACAGCACAGTGTAAATTGATTTCCCCTTCAGGGCATGAAATCTAATATAAATAATGATTTTCAAAAATATTTTAACGAAATGTTGAATAAGGACATGATCTTTTTTTTTCTTGAAAATACTTAATATATGCATCTGGACGCACAAGCGTGCAGCATAATTAGACGAAGATAGTAATGCTAATAGTGCATTAGAACGTTTATCATGCTGATCCATTCTAGCGCCACCAGTGCGGAAAATTGAGATTGTGTTGTGATGTGTGAACAGAACAGTCGCCCGTGTTTGGATCAGTGATCTATATTCAGAGAAAGTGCCGGGATAGTATTGATTTGCTTAACAAATGCAGACAAACATTCTCAAGCAGAAAGGAAATGCATGCAAGCGAAGATGTAATGATTCTTTTGTTCTCGTGATTTAATCACGCGTCAACATATTTTGCAGCGTTTTGTTTTCATTTATACGAGGGCGACACAACCAATGTATCTTCCATCAGATAATAATTTTAATGCAAAAAAAAAAAAAGGACAAAGCCTATCAACCAATCAGCCGTGCCTATCTGACATACAAGTATAAGGAGATGTTAACAGCAGCAATTAAATTCAACAACAGTATCATCAAGTACGTGTGCGTTTGGGCGTTTTCAAGCTGAACATGTCCACGCTCTGTCACGGTGAAATATCAATTGATATAAAATCCTTTAAGAAAGGCCAGATGTATTTGTTGAACATTGGGGCAGTGAAAAAGGAACTTGTCAAGGGCACCTTATGGCAAAACTCAACTGGAATACGCGCTCCAATATGTAAACACAATTTTGTGCAACTTGTGTAAACTCTGCGACCCAAAAATAATGTCAGCTATTGTGGCATCCCAAGAATTCGATTCTAAGTGACTCACTGTGATCCCTTAATGGGTGGTTTGACCCTGAAAACACTCACGCGCACACACACACACACACACACACACACACACACGCAAACACATGCGCACACACAAGACACAACGAAACAAATGCGGCGCTTAACCTTACGCATCAAGAAGAGAGTAATCAATCTTTCAACTCAATAGCACTTCCCCATTTGGATCCACATCACTGTGAGGGTCAGTCGTGACAATAATACTTGTGCACTGGTGGTTTTTCTCCATGTAAATTGTCCCACGCATTCAAACGTGTGCACTTTTGCAAAAGTAAGCACACCTAACTTAACGCAGACTGTTACAAAGACACGACTGCGTTGCATTAAGGATGCAAAAGACACACAAAACAATAATAATACAACAATGAATGATGCTAACATATGTACAGCAGTGCAGTTGCACTTTGTACTATCGTGCAGAATTTCGCCCCGCTTACTGCCCGATTCAACCTACGGAGGAGCCCTTTTCTTCTATTCAGTTTCTCCCGTGTTTTTCAAAACTCCTCACACCCATAGGCATTGATGAGCACACCCCTTAACTAACAGGAAAATAGCACCCTGACAACAAACAGACTTGGCTTCATCCGTTTCAGCCAGTAATCGTGTAAAAAAAAAAAAAAAACATGACGGGAGACTGCGAGCTTCGGGGTTTAAGCAGCGAGAAGGCACCACTGATAAAGTGTAACACTTAATTGAGCCGAAAGAAAAATGAGCTCTTTACTTTTGTCGATCTCTCTTTCTTTTGTTGTTCTCGCTTGCTGCAGACTACAGGGGAATGTTTTAACCAAATCCCAGTTGAATAGATTGTTTTTTTTTATGCCTTTCAGGCATGCATTGCTTTATTTTTTTGTTTGTTTCGTTGTTTTTTTGTTTTGCGTCGAGAGATGAATATCTACGCTTGGTTTCAAAATAGCAAAGACGATATTGATACTCGTTAAGCGGTGTGACCAACAGGAAAACGGGACAATTAAGGGTGGGATGGCAATGGGGAAGCTGAGAGAAGACTAAAAGTAAATGATAAAGTAGCTATTGCGTCAACATTTGTGATCGCCAGTACAACCATAGCTAAGGCCCTCGTTTTGAGTCTTACAACCTGGCCAAAGTCAGACTTACGTTTCCGATTTCAGCACTTGGGACTTTGCTTGGTGAAGCAAAGTCCCAAGTGCTCAAACATGAAACATTAAACATTCAATGTGACTCACACTCCCACTGAAGGGAAAGTACTCGACAAATATAACCTATTACGTTATAAAATCTGCATTTTCAAGGTAGTGCCAGGCCACCTCATGAAGCAAGTACGGAGGAAGCTTTGCAAAGGTTTACAACATAAATACTTCATATATGACACAACATCCGTGACATCCGACTTCCTCTGTCACCATAAAAGACGGGCAAGCTACGTTAGCATCACCGTTTAGCTAACTCGTAGCTGGTCAAATGTTAAAAACAACCAAGGAAAACAACAGCCATTGAACGCAACGTTTTGAGGGCTGTAAAGAAAGACCATCAATGGTTTGTGCCATCAGCAGGAACATTCAAAGGGCAGGAGCGTCATGTAGGTGAATATAATTACAGATGCTACACTTGAAGATGCGTAGCATCACAAGAACTCCAAGAACAACAAGAAAGATGAGCTACAAAAAGTTAGGAACAGTTGTTTTATGGACTGATGACACAAATATTTACCAAAAACACAAAGGGGTTCAAGGAGTGGCAGGTTTTGGAGCGGTAAAGTCAATCCCCCGAAACCAACAACAACTGAAAGGGGCTGCAGTGAAAGCCTGAAAAAAATGGGAACAAAAAGACAATGCAAACATTTGCTGCTGTCGCTTGATGCAGTTATCGCAATCAAAGGACGCGTAATTGTCAGTCTTTTTGATCCAGTATTTTGTCTGCCCCAAATTGTTGAGATCTCGTTACAAATAATGCTACCTTCTAAGTTGCGTTGGCATTCAGATGGGCTGCGGATCTCCCGTTTCAAATTCCTCCCCTGATGCTTGAACTCAAATGTTTTCAGCATAAAACATGAAGGAATTTACCTCGGTGTTCCAATACCTTTGGAGAGGAGAGTTACGTGAACATCTAAAACAATATTAACAAGGGGTTTCAGACACCACGTCGAGCTTATCCCCTGGCGTTTCCTTTTTCATTTTCCTTTGCTTCCGTTCACGGGGCTTATTATACTCGTGCCAATCCCAAATTCAATAACTGAGCCAAAGATTTCATGACAAAAAATATTTCTCCTATAAAGCCATAAACTTGTGTGGATTTGTGCGGTAGTACCTGTGAGAGGGAACGGAGAACATACTGTGTTATTGGGTTTGGCCCAGGTGTGTTGTTTTGATTTCTACGGCGCACTTGTGAGTCATGCACATCAGGCCTCAATCAACACCACTCGTAGCTTGAATGAACATTCGAAAAAAGAAAAAAAATGTGAGGCCGGTGAGAAAGGATGAAAAGAGAAGAAAAAGTACTTCGGCCTCCATCCGCACTCACTTTCACTCACGCACACGTACACACATACACGCGCACACAAACTCCAACTGATTGCATTAACGCACTTGGACCTCAGTCATCGTCCCCTCTGCCGAGCTGCAAGCCGGCAGCCAGAATGGCTGGAGGAAGGCGGGCAGCCAGCGCGCAGCACGTCTCCGACAGATTGTTAATCAGGATGTGCTACGTGATGTTTTTTCCACACCGATACGTCTGCCGCCTCCCTCGTGGAGTAATCACCCTAAAACTGTTATGCTGATGACGGCACAGGGTCAAAGAGAAGATCTTCTCGGGGGACGAGATGGACGGAACCGTGCGCTTCCATGTAAATTAGGCAAGAGTCAAAAATGGTGCAGAGAGGAGTGTTATGAATGAGAAACATTGTGTGTTTTTTTTTCATTTGATAATTAGGGACGCTGCTTATTAAGTGATATTACGCCCCTGAATGATATTATGTTGCTTTACTTACCTCACTGAGGACAGTTTTTTTCCTTCCTTTCCACACGAAACAAGCACGTGTGCTTTTCACATTAGCAGGGCGGCAGGAAGCTGCAATTAACACCGCACTTCTCCTTTTTTTTTTGAAAGGAATAAGCCAAACGTGTTCCATTTTCAGAACTGCAGTCCACCCATGCGCTTCACAACAAACTCGTTGGCGTGTGTTGCCCGTCGTGTATATCTTGTCTCTGAGCACTAAATGATATGTCTGTGTCCTATGTGTTGTGTTGTGTTATTTTTGTTATTTTGACTTCAAGATGGCGCCGCGAGAGTGGCTGCCTTTCCAGCAGCTCCTATATTTTGTTGTTCTACTTCCTTCCTTTCATAACTTTGCTGCTGTGAATTGGGAATTTCTCCATTGCGAGACTAATAAAGGTTTTCTTATCTTATCTTATATTTCATGCTTTCTCTGTCACAAGAATAAAACGGCTGCCATTGTTGTCCTTTCAAAGGCCACCGATGCTCGTTAAATGTCATACTTTTGGTGAAAAGTCACAGAATGGCCAAAGCAGGAAGCAATATCGGAATACAACTCCTTGCTTTTCAATGGCAGAAACCATCCATCCATCTATTTTACGAGGTGAGCGAAGAGGTGGGATCGACCCCGCACTGAAAAATCCAATGGATTTTTGAAGCAACTTGCCCAACACTGGACCGGTGTTAAGCGCATACTCATTACTTCTCTCGGTGTCGATTTATATCACAATGTTCAGTATGTAATGATCAGTACAGTACAGTACAGTCTTTCAACGTGTCTGTGTTGTGTCTCGGATGACAAGCATCACTCATCGCCAGGTATCGTATCGCTTTACAAGCATTGGACATCAAATCCAACACTCATCATACAAGCAAACTCATGACAATGCATCTTTATTAGACGCATTGTAATTCAGAATGTATCAGCAATGCGGATAGAGCTTCCTCAGCACAATCACGAGTAAAATGCTTAGCTGTAGTATTTGGACAGAAAAACTGCACTGACGCATAATACGGTGAAATAAATGGCCGTATTGTACGTTCGAATCATTTGCAGTTATTAGATGGTCAGAGAAGACTTCTGAGCCGCTCAACAAACTGGACGATGCAGCACCACTGTGTGACTTTGACACGCGCGCATCTGACAGGACGTAGCTTAATTAAATCCCGTGGACGTCGGGGACCTCATACTTGCATATGCTAACTTCAAAAAGGATAAGGCTGTAGTCAAACAGTGATGGTACGCACTCGGGGAGCGTCGGATCACGTTTGGTTTCTTGCTGACTGCCCGGGTATAATCTGTATAAAAGCACACGGGTGTTGGCTAATGGGTCCTCTGTCTGAGAACTCAAAGTGGAGATGACACACAGTGAAAAAGACAGACTGGGTGAGTGATGTCGGCGAAAAGAAGACTGGCAAACTCTCAGAAAGACTAAAAATAAATACATAAATAAATAAAAATGGGAGTGGTACATGACAGCGACTGATAATGGCTTACTTGGCGATCACACAACTGACTGTGTCATCTCCGCTCAATTTCAGAGGTCCCCTATGACATGATGCACATGTCAGCCACGAGACGCATTTGCCTGGTAGCCGCCCCATCCATTCCATGCCCTTGCATACAATATTCAGTGTTGAGTCATCGTGTCAACCGCTGATGTCAAGTCAATATGAGACTCTTCCGAAAATGTTCCAGTCCTCTGACAAAAGAAGATACATTTGTTAACAGTGGAAACTTTCAGGTCACATAAAGTCCATTCTAGGATGAACATATCGAGCTCTATTTTGGTAGACAGCGCACCTTCGTTCTGGCATAAAAAACTGACGCGTCTTGATTTGCGTGCCGGCGCGAGCTTCGTTGAGCACATTCGGGAATTTGGCAGACCGCGCTGCGCAACGCTAGGAACTCCGGCGGACCGAGGCTGTTTTGTTTTACACGCCCTGGGTGTACACGTGACAATTTGGTGGCGGAAAGTAACCTGAAATTTAGACCGACTGGAAGCAGATCTAAGTTGTGGCCCCGGTGTCGTAACGGAATTTTGGTGAGACCGATCGAAGTGCAGGCGAACAAATTGAGAGCGCCAGATATGCGGTGTGGATGTCACCGTATTTCTTTTGTAAAATATGGCAACAGCGTACATTGAACCCTCTGAATCATTGCAGAAATGAATTCCAACGCATTGTGATTATTGTATTCTCAAAACCATCCTCTTTTGGGGTTGGAATCGGGTTGGGAGGCAGTCTCCGAGTGCCCACTCCACACAGCAGTAATCTCAGCAAAGGCTTTTCCGGTGTCGAATCGGTGCTTTGAAAAAGTGGCTTTAGACCATGCGAAGCAACTAGACTCGCCCTGGGAACAAAAATAAGGCCCAGAGAATTGATGAATATTCATCGTCACCACAAAGACAAGCGGCAGACAGTAATCAAAAGTGATGCTCTGAGCAGAATATTTTGACGGGCTAATTGTGACAGTTTGTTGTTGAAAAGTTGCCATCGTCCACACATGACCTCAGCGGGCTAGCGGTTGATTCATTTGCCGCAGACTCATGCGAGATCGGCACCGAAGTATTTGTTGACTTCACGAGTGACAAATGTAACTCTGAATATATTTACATCTATGCACAAACAAATGTTTTTTTGGGGGGGGATTCGACTATTTAATTGGATGCGTTTTACATGAGTTTAATAGCTGCTCTTACTTACTAGACATTGAGACAATTATTGGAGAGATAATGATTTAATCCTTAACTACTAAGCTGTTTAGACATTCATTTGCTATTCAACATTGATGTGCAGAGCCAAGAATGAAAAGATAAAATGGCACAACATCCATTTAGGGAAGACCAATTAAAGAAAGCGAACCAATTAAAATGGTTTGACACCGATGTCCTAAACCATGTTATAATCTGTCTTGCAGAATAATTCAGCTGACTCCAGTCTGAAAATCCTGTCGTATGAACCGACTTGCAAATGGAAGCAAAGCAACAGTATACTCGTGAGATGAGTATGAGGACGACTGCTGTTCTACTTTTATTTATCTCGGTAAAACCTCTGGCACTCATTCAAAGGCAAGTGCATTTTCAGGGTCGCTCGGTCACACTTCGTGGAGGACGTTCACACACAGGCAAGCACGAGGATGCGTTTTCTGAACCTCCTCATGCGCTCAAAATGACGGAAGCACGTTCAGGCTCCCGTGTCCTTTCTGAATATATTAAATAACACTGCATACAGGGCTAAAATATGACAAGCCATTTGTTTTCATTGAATTAATTAAAAACTGCTGCAATCCCAGAAACTTGTTTGTGTGTGTGTGTGTGTGTGTGTGTGTGTGTGTGTGTGTGTGTGTGTGTGTGTGTGTGTGTGTGTGTGTGTGTGTGTGTGTGTGTGTGTAGCCTGCATACATACATGGCCCACAGTGATCAGAAACGTCATATTGACAGGCTACTGGGACAAACCTGGATACAAAAATGCCAAAGAAAGAAAAACATGGCTTTGTTATCCTAAGACCTATGCAAGAGGGCTTTGCAGCTCGGTGTCAACCGAAGGGAGGTAAATGAATACATTCTATGTCAAGTCCCAATGATTGCTGGCTCTCTTTTGCAGTAATAGTTCACAATCTTCAAATTGCATTTGAAAAAAAAAAAGACTTCAACCCATACAGCTCATCTACCTGAAAGAATCTGGCGATTGATACCTTATCACGACTCCACTGCACTGGACCCCCTTTTGCCTTAATGCCTGAAAATGAGAATGTTGGAGGTCACATAAATATAAATAATTGATGGTCATGTTCAAAAATCAGACTGAGACAGTTTAAACTTTGTGTTATCTGCCTTCAAGTAGAAAAAAATGGCACGCTGCTGTTATTAAAGGATGGACCTGATCAGCCATGAAATCCAGGATCATGGTGTAAAAACTGTGCTGAATTCAGATTTTTTTTTATGTTAACCCAAAGTGTTTAGATCTGAGAACTGTCACATGATGCTAAGACTGAATGAATTGGTGATCATCCAAGGGTCCACTTTTTTCATGTTTTTGCATCAGAGTCTGACCCTAACTTCTGAATGTCACAGAAGAAATCAAGACAAATCCGAACTAAATAAGGTTTGTCCGATCTTCTCCCGTTGAAATCATCGGTGGGTCCAATATTTTGTTCTTAGCTGAAGACAGGCAAACATCATAGCTCCAGTTTAGTTATTTTAAATACTACTGTATATAGTTACTGTTGCTGTGACTGTACTGTTACTGTTTTACTGTAACTATTTGTTTCAACATCATAACCAAGTTCAATTTTAGTTAGTTGTCTTTAATCTTGCTTGCTTATTTACTTCGTGGGAACAGTTAGAGGAAGGCTATTTTCTGAGTGTGTATTTAATCAAGGGAATCAAAAGGCCTGCTTGGTGGAGTGTGAGGTCATACTGTATTTTCCAAAATAATAATAGATAATATCCAGGTCGCAAGCCAACAAAGTCCATCGTTACTTACTCCTCTGTAACAAAAAGTATTTCTCCATTCGCGAAAGTTTTTCAGGATGAATTAAGTTTGACCTTTGGACCAGAAGACTTGGCAAAAGTCAACCTGCCTCCCGCGACCGTCACCACATCCCTCAGCACTGCATCCACCCACGGCCTCATGTTGCGTCACCACAAGCGTGGTACAAGAGGGACCTCTACAGGTCATTGGTGGTATTAAAACAGGATTGGCCTGTACAGTACTGCCAACTCACCGCTGTTACCAAACACTCAACGACGACCTACTCTGTCAGCGTCTCTTTGAGTTTGTCTTGGTGCTTCATGCTCAACGTGTGTGTGATTTAAAGGTGTACCTGCCACACACAAAAAAAAAAAAAAAACAAACACTGACACGATTCAGACCCGCAGTTGCAAGGAGATTCGATGTCGTTTTATATCGGTATGAACGCATGGAAGGACGGCGTCAGACAGCAATCTCCCCATTAAATATCAAAGGTGTTAACCTTGCAGAGAGGAGAAATCAATCGAGGGCTGTCTGTGCGTAGACAGTTTCAAGAGTGAGCTTGCTGCTTCCAACATTAATCAATGATCTATTCACGGGGAATAGAGCAGACGCACTGATATACAAAAAGTCGGATGAGTTGAACCTCTTCACCACCCCTCCAGGCTGAGTAATAATTGTTAAAAGCTATGTTGATATTATGCCAATTAATTAATTAGTAACTGTCTATGCAGAATTGTTGTACAGTATTTGTTTATTTATTTGCTGTGAAAATTATGATTTACCTCTTCCCGTCTATGATGATGATTATTGTTCATCAAAATTATTCTCATGCCACCTGCTAACCTGATACTGCTCCCACTGCAAACTATCGGTCATGTTCTTCAGTGTCAAGGTGTCCCCGGTAAGAACAGTGAAACGCTACAGATGACCTCACTTTATATCTGGTGGTACTATCAAAAATGTCAATGTAATGGTGTGTTAATGCAACAGGAAATGAAGAGGAATATTTTTTTTTCATGAAAAGCTTCACAAAGAGTAAATGTAGACTATATAGATATATAAACTCGAGTCATATGACTCCGCCCGAGTCGGCGGTGGTGGAGCAAGTTGATTTAGATGTATGCAAATTATATTGGCAGATGTAAAATGATATACCCACAAAGTCTGTCTGTTTTGGTTTCTTGAATACTTGTTCAGCTTCATGCTTGTTTGCGAAGCTTTTTGGGATGGCGAGGACGTGAAAAGATCATTCAAGTGTTTGTGAGCGAGAACACATTGCAATGTCTTGCGTCAGTCGTTATGACTTTGCGGCAAAACAAAAAAGACCACTTTGATATGACTGGCCTGTTTTTGCCTTTGACCCTGATTTCATTATGCCTCAAACTCACAACATCTTAATAGCATTACTCACCACAATTTTCAGTTGGATGAAACTCCTTCAATAATCCACAATACCAAAGTGCTCAAATTTATTCAACGTTGTTTTGAATTAAATTGAGTTGTGGCACGGAATGATACCATAAATGATTGTAGTAGTTGAAAAATGACACACGATAGAATCACAATTGATGCAGCAGAGTAATAAAAAAAAAAAAAGATGCAGAAACCACCCTGCTGTGAAGTGAAGACATCAAGCGAGGCTTTTGCTTCTCTGAGTCAAATCCATTTGGGCAAAAATAGATTGTTTCCCTGCATTCACTATCGGCGTATTATTTTTTTGTTCTATTTCTGCTTATTATGCAGCTCTGCCTCTGTGCTCTTAGTCAAGATGATTTAGTGTGATCAGACGGGCCCTCAACCATTACCATTAACAAATGATCTCAAGCATCTTTGTGGATTATCAAGTATGTTCTCATCGTACTATCGATTATGTTTGCGTAAAACAGGAGGATTAGCAAGCCTGCGGTTGCCAATTCTAATCGTCATTCTTCATGTTGAGCAATCCAATTGTGCTCTCCTTTTCAGCCCAGCGGCATGTGTTATCGATCAATATGCAATACAGCACAGTCCACCACCCATTTACCAAGTGTTTCATTGATACTGTTGTTATCTTTCAGCCGAGAAGCTGCCGAGTGACGATGTCACCGAATGGTTCCTCAGTTAACATGTTCACGAGAGAAAGGCTGATGTTCTTCTTTTTTAAATTGTGATGAAGAATTGCTAATTTCAATGTTAGCTATTTAGAATAATTTTTAAACCGTCAATGCTTTAAGATACAATTTGTGCAGTCTGCCTGAATTTGAGGATTGTATCTGATTGCTAAATAGAAGATGATCATGTCTGATTTATTTAGTTCACCTCCACGTTTGGGCTTCAGATGTGTGACATGGTCGAGTAGTTATTGCTTCTTTTCTGATTGCTTGGAGGCTATTTTAAAATGTAGCACTGATGTGCCACTTGTCCTCACTCCAGGTAGTGTTGATTATCTCATTCTGAGCACAAATTGCAGTTCTTCTCAGCAGGAAGTGGTTTTTACGCATTTAACTTGATTGGACTCCCCCTTCCACGTGTGCTTGCTGTCGAAGGAGTCTTCAAAAGTCTTTTGTTTGAATGCTGGGGGTTTTTTTCTTCGCTGGTAGTATAGCGATTTCTCACTGCGAACCCCAGATAGCGACTCCATGCAGAATGTTAATCCACTGATTGATTTCATTAACCAACTTTTTATACTTGGCATTAGTCTCTTCGTTGGATATAAAATGTCTACACACACGTGTTTGAATGACAGCTTTTTCACCCATCCATTTTCCGATTCGCTTTATCCTCACAAGGGTCGCGGGGGGTGCTGGAGCCTCTCCCAGATGTCTTTGGGCAGTGGGCAGGGGACACCCTGAACCGGTTGCCAGCCACTCCCAGGGCACACAGATACAAACAACCATCCACGCTCACACTCAAACCAAGGGACAATTTAGAGTGTTCAATCAGCCTGCCATGCATGTTTTTGTAATGTGGGAGGAAACAGGAGTACCCGGAGAAAACCCACGCAGGCCAGCAGAGAACATACAGCAACTACAGCCCGAAGACAGGTGGGATAGGCTCCAGCAACCCCCGCGATATTTTTTTTTCATGAAAAGCTTCACAGAGGGTCTGCTTGCTTTAAAAAAATACTAGACCAGGAATTTAACACACTATAGCTACCCTTATCTATCTGCACAGTTTGTCTTCTTTGGTCTGAATGTTGATGTTGAATCCAATGGCGAAATAAAAACTAGAAAAGCGTTTTGTATTTTGAGAGACACTTGCCTCTGCATAGGTGTCAAACTCAGGTCCTGGAGGGCGGCTGTCCTGCATGTTTTCAAAGTCTCCCTGTTGCAACACACCTGATTCAAATGAACAGGTTCAATGTCAGGCTTCCACAGAGCTTGCTGATGATCTGATCATTTGAATCAGGTGTGTTGTAACAGGGAGACTTGGAAAACATGTAGGACAGCGACCCTCCAGGACCTGAGTTTGACACCAATGCCTCAGTGTAGTGTTGTGAACACAGAGTCACAGCGCCGTTGTCTGGCTCCAGAAAGAACTACAATAAACCTGGAATTCTGGAAGTTGCCATCAAATGCTGAATTAGTTATCTTGACTGCACAGAGCAATTTGTTTATATGAATGGTGTGAAATCAAACAAATCTAGAATTCACTTTAGGGTACCCCACGAATCGACCTTGGGCTAACTTACATTCACGAATGAAGAAGAAGAAGCCGCCAAAATATTAATATACAACTTTGGGCATGATTATCGATGCACATTCTTACACGCTATTTGCAGTTTCACTTGTTGCTGCTTGTTGCTGACATTTGAAGATGTCATTAAAGCAATCGACTCAGAGTCTGGCTTGCAAGTGATTTATGTTCAACACCGGGAAGAAAACTTAGGGATCGCAACACTGTACATTATTTTTGTGTTACAAAATCCTCTTCCTCTCCCTCTCATTTTATTATGTTTAAATGTCTTTATATTTTTGTATTGTTTAAAATCACGTTTAAAGACATAAAAAAACTTCCATAAATGTTTTCTTGCATTAATTGTAAAATAAAATGTTAGGATTCAGTATTTCATTTATAGTATAAAAGGCACCCTGTTACTCCTCTGTGAAAAGTACTGTAGAAATAAAATTTACTGATTTACCGTGATTGACAGTTGTTGTTTGGCTCTAATTATTTTATTTTCCGTATTCCTGCATTTTCCAATCTTTGCAGCCCTGAAGATGGATTGGGATGGGTTAATTATTTGTTTGGTTTGCACGATTACTTCATTTATTCGAAACACTTACTGGCAGGTGTCTTTTGAACGGTTTACCTTTAATTCTCAGTCAATATGGGGGAACACCGTTTACCTTCCATTCTCAATCAATATGGAAAAAAAACACTTTTCTAACTTCACGTATACAGTGGCGCTTAATCTCATCTGAATGTAAACATATAGCCTACAGCAATAGGCTAGTAAAGCGATCGTTGTGATGCATCGCATTATATTTTCAGTTTTAAAATAATAATGTTGGGGTTTTTACGCAATATCTCCTTTTGAAAAAAAGGGTTCAGAAGCACAGTGATTCATTTCATTCCTCGTCTCTGTTTTCACCCTCCCGCCTCCGATGCAAACAAATGGGCAACCATGAGACCAACCGTCATAAGGCTACAGACACTGCCAGCCATGTCCTGCATGTAAACATATGCTGCTTTTTTAGCCTTTTTAGTCACTCTCAATTATATTTTTGCTTCTTTTTCCCACCGTCATTATTTTTCTGAAGGTGTGAAAACGTTGTGTGTGCTTCCCGAAGCAGCGGCCATGTGTGTTAGTGCACTGGGGAAATGGAGGTCTGACGTTCGGTTACTGCTGTTGTCGGTAATGATGATGCTCTCCGTCTCCGGTAAGCACGCCGCCCTACATTGACAGGAGGGCTTCACTCAACAAGCAGATTATCGCATCTTATTACTGTATTTATGTGACGTGTGTAGAATTACATTTAGAAATGACGTCGCTCAAGCCATAAAATCGAAACATTTTGTAAAAACAGCTGTCTTCGCTATTTTTCTGATTTTTAAGGCCTAAATACACCCTCTCGTCCCCATTTAAGATGTGCCACGTAAAACCAAAAATGGAGTCTACAGGTTTCTGTGGTGCCTGGGTTACACATATCGATACCACTTAGCGCTCAATCCCACAATCTTATCACTTAGTGTGGATGCCCAAGGCCAATAAAGATGAGCGTAATTACTATTAAAACCAAATACTGTATTTGCTTTACCTGACGGTACTGTGACAGCACACGAATGTATATGCAACTGCCTTCTTGTTTTTATAATGATGCGTGCAGCGGTCAAGGCTATCATCACCTTGAAACGTCGATTTTGTGATACAGTATTTAAATCTTGAATTGTTGGGAATCTGTGCCTGAAGACCCCCGCCCAATTCAAACAAATCTGACATTAGCGGAAAAGGGTGGCAGTATGAATAAGTTTGACATTAGGGGGAAAGGGTGGCAGTATGAATAAGGTATATGCCCCCCCCCCAAAAAAGCTAATGTTCACGTGTTAAGGAAGACACCTCCCAACTTCTCTGTTCCGCTCCAAACAAAAAATGCAGGCGATCGTATTTGGAAACGCTAAATTTAGCGAAGTGGTCAAATGTCTACTCTAAAGGAAGCAGCTTTTGTTTTGCCGTATTGATGTTTTTCATCTTATCTTGCCGTATTGATCTTTTTCAGCAAGTGAGGTGCCACACCATTTTCTGTCTCCATGACAACAACTCAGAATGCAGTTATGTGGGAAAGCCTGTGGTATAATGCCTTTGCGTACATCAACAGCCTTGTTTTCTTAAGCTGGGCAAATATGTCAGGATTGTTTCTTCGTTGTGGTCGCTCTGCATACGTTTGCTTGTCTATCAAATTGTGCTGTTTGAACAGCCTCTCAAAAAATTATGCTACCGATTGGTGTCACTAGAGGGCAGCAACGGGCCACTCAATTAAATGACCCCAGCTTCAATGTGGGTGTGTCTGTTTCAATATTTTGCAGTTACATCTTCTTCAACTCATTTGTTTGTCGAGTTAAATATTTAATAACAACAATAATAATAATATGTATTATTATATTAGTATTAGTTGTAGTAGTGGTACTAGTAGTAGTATAACAATAATAATACCGTTATTGGCTGGCAAGCGGTTCAGGGTGGACCCCACCTACTGCCCGAAGGCAGCTGTGATAGGCTCCAGCATGCGTCCGCGACCCTTCTGAGGATAAGAATGGATGGATGGATAATATTATTAATAATAATAAATATACCTTTGATGTGTGGTGAGGGTCATGGCTGGTGAGGCGTTAATATAAATCAGAGTTGATGAGCCAAATGGAGTGGCTTATTTGCCATAAGTTAGCAGCAACACATTGAAAATTGGTCAAAATCAATAAAAATAAATAATTGCCCCCGTTATTTTTACACACATAATATTTTAAATTACATTTTAAATACACACCAGAAGAATAACAAAAATATTTATAAGTTCGAAGTCTAGTTTTTTATTTGAATTTGAATTTATTTTATTGTTTATACCTGATCTTATTAAGGTCAATTTAAAATGCCTTACCTTAATCTTTGTTATTTTCACGTAGCCTCCGAGTCCTCATTTACTTCTTTGAGTTTCAAAATGTTTCCATCTTAGCAGAGATGATTACAGTAAGAACATTTTCTTTTGCAGTCCTATTGCGAATTAATGTTTTGCATCTTTTAAATGACGGGAAAATGATCTTTCCACAGACACTATTGCTGCTTGAACAGTGAGCGCAAGAAGCAGGAGTAACTTTGTCATCTTCAGTGCATATCAAATTATTTTTATCCAAAAAGATGAGAATTTCTCTGGGAGTGTTTTATTTATTCTTTTTTTAATTAATTGCCCACCATTTGTGAGCTGCACAGAATGAGAGCAGCCTGGCTAGCAGCTACTTGGCTGTGTCAAACACCGGCACTTAATTCAATTAGTGTGGCCGCCACAGCCACTCAAAACGAGGCTGCTGAAGAAAGCGTGGAAGCGTAATCCTTTTTGCCGCCCCTGGTGCTTTGTCTGCAATTTTATGCAATTAGCAAAATTAAAGTTGCACTCTCACACGTGTTAAATAATTTGCCTGAATATAGAAAATAAAAATGTATATTGGAAGTGTCTGAAAACATTATATCAGAGACAGGACAGGCACTTACCAATAGCTTCGTCTGTTTTAGTACAGTAATTTTACCAATAGATGGTCCCGTTGAACTGTGTTGTTTCCAGTTTTTGTGAGGGATTGGGGCCATCTGAGGTGACAGTAGCTGCATGCTGCCCCACTTCCTGCATCAGCCATGTATTTGGAGAGGAAATGCACAAATTCAGCAAGTTTACCAATGATATCATGAACATTGGATTCAAAAATAAAATCCAGTAGAAAGCACTGACAGGAGAACTAAAATGGAAAAGATTTTTATTGATGATTTTGTTTTTGACTCCTCACGTGCAGGTGATGTTCAGCTTCTGAGCCTCTACTGACTGCGTTTTCCTGTAGGTCACTGACAAACAAATAAACAAAAGCTAGTTTTAATATCTTAACCAATAGTTGAAGCCTGAGTTTTTCTACAACGCTAATAATGATCACATTCCCACCCCTGGAATCTTCGTTGAACACAACATGCATGTGTTTGGAATGTGGCAGGAGGCCTGGAGCAAACCCCTGCAAGCAAACGGAGAACACACAAACCCACACATAACATAAAATGAGCGAGAATTCAATGTGCTGTATATTCACCTTCACTTTTCCGGCATTGACCTTGCATGTGTAACACACACCGAACACACAAAGACCAAAGAGACAGATACATGTATTCATAATAAGGATGAGATAACTGACATTTTGGGTACCAGGAGTGTTGATAGAAAATAAGAGGGGAGTGGGGGGGGGCAAGTGAGGCAGACATAGATGGGAGGGGCAAAGGGCCTGAGGCATGCATGAGGCTGCTTCACTGCAGTACTTCTTGTCTTTGCGAGTGCTACTGGCTCATAGAGGACCTGCCTGTCTTTCCTGTGCAGGAGTGTTGAGTCATCCATTGCTTCTGCCCAGTGGATGGAAAAAGTGTCCACACCTCTGTTCAGATTCCATTTTGTGTGTGTGTGTGTGTGTGTGTGTGTGTGTGTGTGTGTGTGTGTGTGTGTGTGTGTGACATAGTAAATGAGACCAAGATAAATCATTTCAAAGCCATTTCCACCGTGAATGTGACTTGTCACTTGCACAACACACATGAAATAAAGGAACTCTTAAAGAAAGGGAAAGTCAAAATAAACAACTGAGATCAGTTGTACACCAATGTTCTCTAATTTAAAAAAAAATTCTAACCACTTAGCACATCACTAAAACGAGATTTGTAACACAAATTAAATGAGCCCAAGTTTGTAAGAATCGTTTGAGGATTTTATGTTACTTTTTATGATGTGAATAAATCAATTGAAGTAAATGGGATTGGTAACAATGCACACAATTTCTCAGGTTTGTGGGGTCATTTGCCTTATTTGTGTGTGGAGGGAGGCAGACTTTTGTGTCGCATCAAAATACAACTTGCCGTGGTTGCTGTTGTCCATTAGTGAGATGTGTGTGTGTGTGTGTGTGTGTGTGTGTGTGTGTGTGTGTGTGTGTGTGCGCGCTGCAGAGAGGCAGTGGTGCAGCAGCAGTGGGAACCAAGCCAAAAACACCCAACTGCAGTAGAAAATGGTGCAGAGTCGCTTCTCGCTCTCACACACACACACACACACATACACGCACACACACACACTTCTTTCAGGGGAGTGCAAACTCATGCTTACCAGACTCATCATTCATATAGAAGTACCGGCAATCATTGTTCAAACGACAAGTATGTGATAACTTCAATTGACTTTGAAGTGGAATATTGTTGGGTGTAGCTGTTTTTAAGAACGTAGTGGAAACACTTTAAAAACTTAATAGAGTAGCATTGCCTTTCCAAGTTGTCTCAACAACGATTCCTTTTGTATTTTTTTTTTGTAAATAAAAATTCAAGGACTTTCCAGTTTGAGGATATAACGCCCAATCCATTCCACCAGATATCAAAATACAGTCATACCTCGGTTTTTGGCCATAATCCGTTCCAGAAGGCTGTTAGAAAAGCGATTTGTTCGGCCCATGACTAGAGGCTAGTACACTATGCAGAAATACTGTAACAAAAAAAGATTTGCGTAAATCACAACAAACACGTCTACTCACAATGAACGTCATGAAGCATCACTTCCTCATGTAAGGAAGCCGAGAGGAGACGAGTGGCGTATTCGGGTTTGCTTAGTTTGTGCAACAATTAATGCAACAATTAATGAAATGTTGTTTTCTTTCAGGTTGTTCAAGCATGGACGTAACTGTGCCCAATAAAATCCACGTCATGAATGGATCAGATATCAAAATACCATGCAGTTTCACTTCCTGCTATCAGATAGACACAAACAAGTTTGTCATGAACTGGACCTACCATGAATCAATCAACGATACAGAAAAAATGGTCAGAAAGATCGCCAAATATGAAGAAACTCACTGTCAAAACTGCATTTACCAAACCATTGCTTCTGTCTTTCCATAGTTTTTGGCATACGATAGGAAGAAAGGAATGGTGGCTTTGCTTCCAGAGCGCTTTGGAGAAAGGGTGCTATTTGCGGGCAACCTGGCAAAGAATGACCTTTCCATCACTCTATTAGATGTTCAGGAGGAAGATGAAGGGATTTACAACTGTTACGTGATCAATCCCCCGGACCGCATACATGGACACGGGGCCATCAACCTTAAAGTTTCGACTGAACGTAAGATACTCAGCCCTCCCTCCTGGAGAAATAAATGTGCACTCATCTTCATCCCAAACTTGCCTTGAGGATGCAGTCAATAGAGCTCAGATGGTGGAGTGATTGATTCTCCCCCTTTTTTTTCTCTTTTTTTTGTTTGACAGCGTTAGTCGAAATTCCAACTCGTACAAATGCAGTATTTCACTTTAGTTGTTCAATTGCGTCCAGTGTTGGCGCGTCGACCTCACAGCGCAGAGGTACCGGGTTCAATTCCAGCTGCGGCCACCCTGTGTGGAGTTTGCATGTTCTCCCCGGGCCTGTGTGGGTTTTCTCCGGGTACTCCGGTTTCCTCCCACATTCCAAAAAATACATGCATGGCAGGCTGATTGAACACTCTAAATTGTCCCTAGGTGTGAGTGTCAGCACGGATGGTTGTTCTTCTCTGTGTGCCCTGCGATTGGCTGGCAACCGGTTCAGGGTGTCCCCCGCCCACTGCCCAAAGACGGCTATGATAGGCTCCAGCACCCCCCGCGACCCTTGTGAGGATAAAGCGAATCTGAAAATGGATGGATGGATGGGTTCGATTGCATACATTACAGGGCTGGAAAGAACTTTTGTGAAGAAGAATTTTGCTAATCATTTGATGAGCAAATTAGTCATTTTAAATCCGCAAGTGGAGATCTTTTTACAGTTCTTTCTAAACTGCAGAAATGTCTTTTGAGTTCTTCCCAAATACTCTCATTCATTCATCTTCCGAACCGCTTGATCCTCACTAGGGTCGCGGGGGGTGCTGGAGCCTATCCCAGCTGTCTCCGGGCAGTAGGCGGGGGACACCCTGAATCGGTTGCCCAAATACTCTCGATGCCAAATAATAATCCAACGTAACATCACTTTGTGTGTGTGTGTGTGTGTTTGTTTGATTTTGCGGACCTTCTGCTCATGAGTAAGCTTTTTATTTATTAATGGCCTACAAGAGGTTAAACTTAGTCTCTCAGCATCTTTCTCCCACTTACACGCTGGCTAGGCTAACTCAGCAGCACTTTCATTCCACTCTGTTTAATCAGCCCAGTGGAGCTTTTAGCCAGCACTGCACTCCATTTCTTGTCCATACGATATACTTAACTCTGCCCTTTGTTTCCTTCAGTTCCCCCCCCGAGAGACTCGACGATTGCCGTTGCAATCGGGGCATCGGTGGGCGGAGCGCTTGCTCTCCTCATCCTTTCCATGGTGGTTGTGAAATTTCTCCGTCATCATCTCAAACAGGATCTGACAGAAGAGGAGAAGATGGAGGAGGAGGGGAAATTAGAGGCCGAAGGTGCCGCAGACGAGGGGACAAAGTAGGAAATCATTCATTCACATTGGGGAAAAAAAAGTTCAACAAGTGGCAGAATCATATGAAACTATTAAGACTCTTAAGACACTATAATTATGGCCACGGCGTTGCACAGATTTTTTTTTAAAATTCTGATAGTCCCCTGGCCTTCAGCCCAGGTAAATCCATTAGTAAAAATGTTCCTGCCCCTTTGATCAACTGGAACCAGTCCAGAGTGTCAGCTGGCATAGCCTCCAGCGTCTATTTTAGGATGACTTTGTGATTTTGCTCACAGATTGTAAACCAAGCTTCATACTTCCCAACCCTCTCAGATCAAACTCTTTCTGAATGTCAATCTATTTTCTGACATTTGCAGACAAACTTAAATGGGTCATCGGAACAAATTAGGAGCCTGCAGAGCTGTCGACCCAGCACGTCCCCCTGGTAAACTTCTATTCAATTGTCTTGCTGTCAAAAACAGAGGAAGCGACATCATTGATTAACTAATGATGTATGCAATATATATTCTCTGACCATTGACATTTTAAGTGAAGGTCAACACATACAATTATACTTCAGTGACTGTTTTGTATTTTCATATGGTCAGTATATTATGACTTTAGCTTCTGCAGTACATCAAGGAGAGTTTATGACATTATTTACAATTTTACGGATTAACTTATATTGTAATATTGCTTTTCCTCAATCACTCTCATTCATAAACAAACAAGGAAAATAGATGTTCAATAGAGTTTCACTGCTTGTGTATGTTTGTTTTGGGTTCGAAGAATGTTCAGGTTGTTGCTTCTGTTTTCTTCCAGAAGATATTGTGTCGTCATTCCTCTGTCAAGAACAACCACTGACTGAATCATTCACCACCAAGTGCATCTGTTCCCTCTGCATGTTTGTGTTTCAGTGGACACAAGTGTGTGTGTGTGTGTGTGTGTGTGTGTGTGTGTGTGTGTGTGTGTGTGTGTGTGTGTGTGTGTGTGTGTGTGTGTGAGATGTGTGTTTGTCTCTTTACAGACACTGATTACATCTACAATGGTACCTACTGGTATTGTATTTTCCGCACTAACAGGCGCACCTAAAAGCCTTCCATTTTCTTAAAAGCTCACAGCGCCTTAAAAACCGATGCGCCTTGTGTATGGTTATTACGGTAATATTTCGACCCCAAAATGGCTCCTTGCTCGAAACATGCTGACAACGCAGAGTTCAAACATAAGGCCATCGGTCACGCAGTTGAACACGGAAATAGAGCAGCAGCAAGAGAGTTCAATATTAACGAGTCACTGTTATAACTTGCAGTTGGTTAAGTGAACGGTGTCGCTGCTTTATTAAATATGCTTTACTGAGATCTGATCGTTCTGTTGACATTTCCTTGAGTGGAAGGTATTGTAGATTGCGACTTATAATGCGGTGCGCCCAATGTATGAAAGAAATTACAAAATAGGCCATACATTGAAGGTGTGCCTCAAAATCCAATGAGCCTTTTAGTGTGGAAAATACGGTATGTTATAAATGTTCATCTATCCAAGGAGCAAATTTGTCATTGAACATGTATGACAGATTAGCACTGGAACCTCAACATAAAACAAAAGGATCCAAGAACAAGAAATATTTTGTTTCTCACACTATATACCGTATGGACAAAAGTATTGGAACACCGGCCTGCAACACTTGAAATGGAAGAAAATATGGTTTTCCATGCCTCTTTGTTTTGCATAAACATAATTTTAAATGAGATATTTGAGTTCATTCATGTTGGAAAATTAACATTCCAGTACACCCCACAAAGGGATTTGAAGGGCTGTCATGTTCTTCGACACCATAGTTGACTCCGCGCACCGCATGCAATAAAATTATTTCGAAGCACAGAAGTAGACGGTTATTGTTGCTTTGCCAGTGTGTTATAGTCATATTTTACGCACTTCAACTCCGCATGAACTCCAGCAAAAACGTTTCAGTTTCTGCCATTTCAAGGACTCTGTATTATAAAGCTGTGCTGGTTATACCGTGCCATCCGTCCCTCTATAGTTTACGGAAATTACTGTTTCAGGCAGATGTTCAGCAAGAGCTCAAAAACGTCATTGATTGTAGTGTATCTAATCTCAGCAGTTGAACAGGTCCCTCACTTTGTTTTGTTCAGTTCAGCGCCATAACCATTTGATGATATAAAAACAGTGGAGTATACTCAATGCATGTGGGTTAACACATTTCAACATGTACCAGTCTTAAGTTATGTCAGAACGAGAAACAAACATGAGTTTCTGTGTGCATGCTTAATCTTTTACACTGCGTAGCAATGGGCACTTTTTATGTATATCGCACTTATTTCATTGTTCTACAAGAAAATTGTGTTTGAAAAGAAGAACAAAATGCTGCCTTGATGTTTTGTATCTTTTTTTTTTTAGTTGAAATAACAATACGAAAGAAAGTTTGTTATAGAAGCATGAAGTCCAACTGGAGTTGTATTTTATAGAGATTTGCATTCCAATTGCAGCAAAGCAAGTGTGTGTGTGTGTGTGTGTGTGTGTGTGTGTGTGTGTGTGTGTGTGTGTGTGTGTGTGTGTGTGTGTGCATGCGCGCGTCTTAAGATTTTCATGATATCCTTTCCTGTCTCAAAGGTCAGGTCACTGTTTTGCACATTGTCACATATTTCACATCAGTGCTTCTCAACTGGTGGGTCGGGACCCAAAAGTGCAGCTCGTAAAAAATTATATCTAGCAGTATTCTGATTTTTATATTTTATTTATTTATTTATGTATTTATTTGTTTGTTTGTTTATTTATTTCCCAGGACAGTCCTGAGGTGTAAGCACACTTTTGCTCTAGTCACTAGCTCCTCTGTAAACAAAAACTGTGCAACGCAGGCTTGGGCAAACGCACATCATAGCTCAATATGTTCTTGGCAGTATGTCAGACTCATTTGAAACTGCATTTAAAAAGTAACATACTTTACTATGTTTGTTAGTTTGTTTTTTTTACTAAAAAAACATGCATCTTAGCAACAATGAAACGATGCCGATCCCAGACTGACAGCAGTTGAGAACCACTGTTTTAGATAATACTGTACTGTCATTGAGAGCATGCAAAAACAAAAACAAAAAGTGTCAATGAGAAAAGCATCTAAAATGTTAGGTATGTAAATGGTTTCCTGGAAGGTGTGCACTTTATAGTTACAACATAGCATGGTGATTATATGCAACGGAAGATATGTTCTCCATGTATCCATAATTTCAGCACCGCGAATGTTGGGGGGAAAAAATCGTAATAAAGTATTTCATCATATTTGCCTTTTATTGTGTTTGAATCACATAAGACTTTGAAGGACAGAAGGACAAAACATCTTCGTGAGACTGAATTCAAATGACACACATGCTCTTGAAAACTTCAGCACAAGTAAACTCAACATTTACGTGCTTGTTTATAAGCCAATTTAAGTATGGATGATGAACGCTCTTGTCAACCATTTCCACATTATTCATACCGACCATCCATTATCTGAACCGTTAACCCTCACGAGAGTCTTCAATTAACAAAATTCATCCTAAAATGCATGTTTTGGGGATGTGAGAGTGTTACAGTACCAAGAGAGAACACACAAGCACAGGAAGAACACACACAGGAGGGCCAGAGCCCAGATCTGATCTGTGAGGCAAACTTGCTAACCACTAATTCCATATTGCCATTACCATTTCCATCTAAAAGATAACAATGCAACAAAACAAAATAAATAGTTTTTGTCATCACAAATGGACAAATCACAGTTGATAAAAGTATCATTTTGTACACAAGAAATATACCGTAAATGTATGTGAGAGTCGAGTTTCGTGCCCATATATTAAACATTCTGCCTTTATCAAGTACATCACAGCCATTATTGAGTGTCCTTCATTTTAGGTCAACCACAAGTCTGCACAATCTCGCCGTAATAATCTCTGCATGCAGGTGTATCTAGTATTCCATGATTACTCCGCACCCAAGTCTGCAACTTTGAGCAAAACTTTGTACCTCCCTTTGAAACGGGACTCACCTTTTTATTTTATCCTGTTCCCCGCCAAACTCTCAGATGGGACAGCCCAGAGCGATTAGAAAAGACGTGGAAACCGTAGAAAGACAACACAGAGGAGATGGTGGACTCAGAACGAAGGGAAAAAAGGGTCATGGTGAGAAGAGTGAGCGATAGGATGCTCAGATGGGGACAGTCTGAAGATGAGGCTGAGACAGGGCCACTCAGGATGTTCTCTGAAATGTGCTCACTCACCGGATGGTGCAAAGAGAGAGAGGAGGAAAGGGAGGGAGACGAGAAAGGAGAGCAGGCCCGAGTGTTGGGTGATAGGGAGGTTAATCAGACTCTGTGTGTGTGTGTGTGTGTGTGTGTGTGTGTGTGTGTGTGTGTGTGTGTGTGTGTGTGTGTGTGTGTGTGTGTGTGGGGGGCACATCCAGAAAGATGACGTTGGTGTGGTCGAGAAAGGGTTACGGCCGGTGTGCAGTTCCATGTGTCTATGTTCGTGCGTGTCAGCAATGTTATCCATGTGGCTTGACTGCAGCATTTCAGCACCTCGGCCGCCCCAGAAAGAAATCCTCCACACCCTCCCTCGTTCTCTCTCATGTTACTCCCTTTTGCCTTCTGTTACATCCACTCCCCGCAGACCCTTTTGTGCATCTTCACAAATTCCTCCTTCCCTCCCACCGTGATTTTTCTCCCACCGCTCGCTAATATTCTGCTCTCCCCTCTTCTCGTAAGTGCAATGTCCTCTCTTGCTCCGCCTTCGAAGCGTTCCAAGGTCACCCCCGCGCAGGAGCAGGTGCGTGTGCACATATGCCACTGCCACTACATATGATCGTGGACTTGCAAAGGCTAACTCCCTTGTCCCTTGCCTCTCTGAGTGTTTATCGAGCGATCCACACTAGCGCGTGTATGTGTGGTCACTCCTATTTGAATTATGTATCTTACAGGAACTACATGAGAGACAGAATGAGAAAGAGTCGTTGTAATTTGAAGAACACTCTGTAATGCACAGATCCATCCAGAACAAATCAACATTAATTTGAAGACCTTTGTGACCCACCTTCTGCATAGATGACTTTCATGTTGTCAAGAAGATAAATTGATTTTTCACAGAGAAAGCGAAGAAAATGACCAGTGATGAAGTCGTGGTTCACTGTGATGACTTCAGCTGGCGCAGGCTTGACCCCCCCCGGCTCACTGACATGTTCAATGCAGCTCTATGACTGTCTGGTGACTGGCGTTGGGGCAAAATATCAAAATGATATTAGATTACTCAGGGTGAAGTATCAATACACGAGAATTTAGAGCTGCACAATAATTGGACAGATCCATTTTTTATGGAATTTTTATGAGAGAGTAAATGATTTCTTTATAGCTGTATTTTTACTATTAGTATATATGTCAGTTTTGGAGAATGTACTGTATACATCATTAACATCAGCTATAAATTCATTTTTTAATGAAATAATTCCACAATATTCAAATGATGAAAGGCATTACTAATCTTTTAATGTACCCTGTGTGGTACATTTCCAAGGTTCTTACAGAATTTTAAGTCAGCACACAAAACCCACAGCAAAATCTATGCTGACAAGAGTAACAGACTGCAAAAATAAGGACGTAAACAAGACTGTCTGACGGAGACATGGAGTGTTTAAGTTTAAATGATAAATATAACATGATAAACTGTCGTCCAGATGCACTTAAAGCGGCAGTGCAAACCGATACATAACCACCGGCTGTCCTTGCACATGGGAGGTTTTCAAATCGACCTTCTTAGTGTTGTAGCACGATGCTGTATTCAGAACAGATCACCGTTTATCGTGGTATCTGCACTTTCACGTTATTAAAAGTTCTCCACTTGACTGTAAAGGCTAGCCAAACCAACTACGTGTCCTTAAGAGCCGTCTCCTTCCGATGGATGCTAAAGCTTTTGGCTCACATGTCGATGACAACTTTGCAGATCATTAAAGCAGGAAGTGATGAATCCAGTGAAGGAGGTCAGTCTGCACATCAACGGGGTGGACCGCAATCCCTCACTGCCACTGCAGGGTTGCGTTGGTGGTTTGGATGAGATTTATGGAAGGTCTCTTTGCTTTGTGTAATGTTGGTGAAGGGCTCGTTTGATGGGTTCGAGAAGGTTCGTGTCAGACGAAGCAAGATTTCAATCTTTAGAAGGTTTACAGTTTCAGGATATATTTGTCTTTGATGATAACTGCGTTAAGATTAATCAACACAGCATTCACCAAGGAGCGTGAAATAGACCGGAGTGTGATGAACTACTCGTGATCTGTGAGAGATCATCAGGTGTGACGCGGGACCAAAAGTTAACAATTATTTGATACAAATGTAAGCTTATGTTATATTAATAATTATTATCATTTTATGTTTGAGCATCATATTATTTCATGTTAAGAATACCTAAATTATATTCTGTTGTTTAATAATTGCTTAGACATGTTTTATGTTGACAGGTTCTGATTGGCTGTTGAAGTAAGAGAAGCAGGAAGTGATTGTAGTTATGAGGAACGTTGTGTTCTCCAATGTTTTCCCTTTTAATAAAACTCAATTTCAAGGATTCCATCCGTAAAGTAGAGCTATCCACTAAAAAACAACAAACCCCTCAATTTACGCAAATAACACAGCTTTGTTCAACTAACGATGCCGTTTCCATAAAGTGGCATGATATATATAATGAATACCCTTCAGACGAGACATCATTTACTTTGCTCCATACATTCGCGCAGCGCTGCCGATCCCATCTTGAATGGTGCCTTTTGTGACAACGGCAAGTAAGTATTATCTCAGACGACATTTACATTCCATATACAAAGACGCTTTGTTGTTTTAATGTCTTTCCACTTGCCTGGAAAACAGACACACATGGGGGACCTTCTGTGGCTCAAAGCCCCCGCTGAGGCTGTAACAGTTTTAGTGGCAGAAATGCAGGAGGGAGTCATATTATTATTGATTAGCCCTAAGAGCCAGAAATAATGGCATGTTGAGTCCATTTAGAGACAGCAATTACCTGCCCGTGCTAACTGCATACCTTATATCTTGGTCTTTGCGTTTAACAATGGTCACTTGTGTTGATGTGTGACCATGCTCGTCACTCAATTTACTGAACAGTATATCAAATTATTTTTGCTCATTGAAGTCCAAGGTGTATCACGACTATGGCCCAGTCGTCTAGGATATAGGCCTCAAAAGAGGATGAGCAACAGGGAAAATGGAAAGATGGATGAAAGTTACCGGTAATCTGATTCCGATGGTTTCTTATTTTAACGTCCATTATTTTTGTGTCTGACCTTGTTGTCTGTTTGCCTTAACCGTGATAGCCACATAGATTACGATGTCTGTCTTGCCATTGAACAAGGTCAGATGGTTGCCAGTGCAAGATAGCGGGAGGGAGCGTGAAGTAAAAGACGCATGGAAGTGAGACAGGCCAAGAGGATGCAGCAAAAAGACGACACTGAGTGGTGCTCATGTGGCGTGACTGAAGCAAAGCACTCATCCTGTCTTCAACTCCTGTAAAGTATGGCTGAGTCAGCGAAATTGCCCTGAATTGTCATGTGTGTGTGTGAACATGGCATTGGTAATCACCTTCACCTCTCTAACACACACCCGAGCCTCTCCGCCCTCCTTCCATCTCTCTCTCTCTCTCTCTCTCTCTCTCTCTCTCTCTCTCTCTCTCTCTCTCTCTCTCTCTCTGCAGTACCTTCCGCACTCATTTCTCTCCTCGCCGGCCGTGGAAACGTTTGCTTTCTGCTCCTCTGCCTGGCCGCTCTGCGCCAGCATCCCTCATTGTGCCTCCTTTCTCCCAGACTCCATCCAGCACTGCTCCAGCCTACATCTACCCTCTGTGTGGCTTGCAGGCTGGTGCGCTTGCCTGACAGATCCCTCTGCTGCCAGAGTGTTGAGGCTATATCTGACTCCACGGCACGTCGTCAAACAGCTTCTGCGCTGCCTTTTTTTTTTTTTTTTTTTTTTTTTTGTGGCTTGCTGGATCACCACTGAGACTCCTGACCGAAGACAGAAAGAGAGAGAGAGTGGGCGAGTGAGAGGGGAAGACAGGGACACAAACAGGGGGCCGGGGGGTGGGGGGGGGGACGCATTCCCCAGCCTGGACAGAACTCTTTACGCGTCCTTCCTGGGACAGGAGGGGGGGGCAAAGGGAGGGACTGAAAGCACGACCACCTTTCTCCAAAGACCTATAATTGAGCCACATTTTGTTTTTGACCAAATTCAACTGTGACAGGACAAGGGCAACATTCAGAATAGGGAAAAACACAAGGATTCGGACAAGATAAGTGGTGTCATGGCGTCATTGGACAACACCGGTGTGCCAGGTCTGCTGTTTGCGCTGCTGCTCGGTGAGTTAATGACTTCTTTCTATCCACCTTAAATTGTTGTTTCGCACCTTTCCGTGTATCGTGGTATGAAGTGTGGGTGGCTCATTGCCATCACAGTAAATCCATACCTTCAAGTCCAAACGTTTACCCACATCAGCCTTCGAAGCGAAGCCTTAGCATTCACCTCCCACACCTTCCGAGTGCAAACTTGCTGACATACAATTTGAGTTGTACTTATCAAGGTCCAGAACATTAACCTTTTTTCAGATGAATTATGTCGAGTTGGAATGGTCACAGAAATGGAGAGATGCCCAAATGATTCCTCCCTTCCCCATGAAAATTCACGTAGTGATGACTTGAGAGTAGTCGGCTTTCCCCACATGCAAAGATTTTTTTTTGTCCGTAGCTATTCAAATATCGTTTCATATTCAAGATACGTCTGCCCCAAGCAATTTTGATCCCTAATAATTGGGGAAAATTAACTCAACACAGGCAGCCTGGTAGTCCAGTGGTTAGCACGTCGGCTTCACAGTGCAGGGGTACCGGGTTCGATTCCAGCTCCGGCCTCCCCTGTGTGGAGTTTGCATGTTCTCCCTGGGCTTGCGTGGGTTTTCTCCGGGTGCTCCGGTTTCCTCCCACTTTCCAAAGACATGCATGGCAGGCTGATTGAACACTCTAAATTGTCCCTAGGTGTGAGTGTGAGTGTGGGCGTGGATGGTTGTTCGTCTCTGTGTGCCCTGCGATTGGCTGGCAACCGATTCAGGGTGTCCCCCGCCTACTGCCCGGAGACAGCTGGGATAGGCTCCAGCACCCCCTGCGTCCCTAGTGAGGATCAAGCGGTTCGGAAAATGAATGAATTAACTCAACACATCTCAGGCCACCGGACATTCTTTATGGATAATTGTCTTATATCTAATGATCTTAATACAACTTGTCAAAAGTTGCCGTACATGGATGCACGCGCTTATGGGAGTCAACACATGCAAGTGACATTATGTCCATCTCTCTGCTTCTTCCTGGTGACACTCTCCTTCCCATCTCCCACCCATACCGTCTATCCCTTCACCTTATTCTCTTCCTCTGTGAGCATTCTCCTCCTTTCCTTTCCATTCTTCCCAGCAGCAGTCCCTCACCCCACCTTCTCCAAGTGGTAATTGTGTTCTCGGCCCGTTCTCTGTGGCTTTGCTCAGAAATACATTAACTCTTCAATGAGTGGCCTACTTAAATAAAACACATCACCTTGACTCTGAGCCAAGGACAAGATATGCCAGCAATTGCATTTTGTTCCATTAGCTGAACTGATTTTAGATATTGACGTTTGGTTGAGACAATGGAGCTAATATAGCACAAATATACATGAGTGTGCACTAATTGCAAGGCCATTAAATGATAAGAAATTGTGGAATGAGAGCGACACTCGAAAATCACATTCACAGATTTTTACCTTGAATGACGCAGTTTACCCTTGAACCAAATCAACATTACAGATTGAAATGAACTTTTCCATGAATCAATTTGAGGTTCCAAAAATCACCACAACACATTGTTACACGTTTAACAATAAAAATCATAGCACTGTATTGTACAAAATCATAATTAAAACAAAATAGGGGTGTGAACGAGTCAGTGACATTAGGAACATGGCTGGCCAGTCTCTGTGAGGATCTGCACTTGAGTTTTGGTTTACTGTTGCTGCTTGCAAGTGTTTGTTTGACTCTTTTTTTTTTACTTTTCAGTAAATGGCTGAAATTGCATTCTTGAGAGTGGCGTTTGTTTTTTCCATGTTTTTTCATCGTGGTGAATGCAAAGCTCGCTCATAAATCACAATTTCAATCGCAGACGATTTTGACCAAATTTCAAATATTACAACTTCATCGATAAGCAGGGATTCAACAATTTTTCATTGACAGGCTTCAAATGCCAGCCCCTCCATGTTTTTACATGGGCATTGCTTCCCATTTTCCAAAACATGCCAGTTAGGTTTTTTTAAGACTTGAAATCGCCTAAATTGTGAACAATGACCAGGCCAGGGCAGTACCTCGCCTCTCACCTAAAGGCAAATGAGAGGCTCAGCCGTGACCCGATGTAATGATGACAAGCACTATCGAAAATGGATCAATGGAAATGTTCGTCCAGGCATTCAAAACCCTTCCCATCATGGAAACATTTCAAATCCTTGAGTGGTCAAGGATAACACAATTATGTCAATCTAAAAACACACCATGCACCTTTTTCAATCTCGCTTCAACATTCCTGCAAGATAGATAGATGCATTCTCTGATCAATAAGACGCACAAGCTAAAAGTGACCCGAGCTCAAAGAAAAGTAAAAGTCAATTAAAAGAGACAAGCTCCAGAAAGAGAAAAGAATAACGTGGACCCGAGCTCAGATTGCTATTAAAGACGAGTCAACTTGAATGCAGACGGGAGATAAAAATATCCACTCGTCGAAGTCAAGATGAAAGGGGAGGATCAGGAGGCAGAAGTAGAACCAAACAACTACGAACACATGAGCTGACACGCGCTGTGTTTGTAAACACATTTGTTTTGTCACACGTAAAGAGATTTGGGAACAACAAAATAGTTGAAACAAGATTTTGTGATTTGGAACTGTACATAGGTGCAGTTTGGCAGTCTTATTTTTGTGGTTGGACCGCGAAGAAAAACGGGGACGAAACATTGGCTCTGAAACGCCAATTAACAGGCGTAAAATGTTTTAATCCCAGTTTGCACAAAGTGTAATGTGATCCCATGATGGTCAGCGTGGAGAGGACAGTGTTTATAAATAGGACTCAAGGGTGGGCAGACGCCAGAGTAATAATGTCAGGATTCCTCTGGTTGTCATGAAGCAAGGACAACTCATTGGACCCATGCACATAGTAATAAGAAGAACAATACTCAATTAACATTTTTTACATCACTCTCACTATATTGCATTATTTTCATATGTGTCCCCAGCCGGTCATTCTTGCTGGTTCCAAGTACCGTAAATGTCATTTGTGGCAGACAAAAGTCTTGGGACTTAATTTTGTTATTTTTTATTTTATGTTTCCTACCAAGCAGAAATCGAAGAATTATGCTTCTAACACACACACACACACACACACACACAAAACATAAAAGGCACACTTGTATGAATGAAGTGTGAGAGAACCTGACTCACTCCCTGACCTCAATAGTGACCCCAACACAAATGCTGTTTTCTTCATACAGTGTAGACTCAATAGGTGACTCGGATTGTATTTGACCTCATATTAGTGGTCAAAATTCTCTGGAAGCGATCATCTACTTCTTAAAGTCGTATTCTAGCCAGTGTTGTAAAATATTACATATTTTCATTAGTGATGGGAAAATGAAGCACTGGTATTTTTTACTTCTCTTGATGGTGCTTTTGGTTTGAAGATAAGTGCAATGGAAAGTGTGCGAGTGCAATGGAAAGTTATTAAGTTTCCACTGCAAACCAAGAGCGCCATCTACAGGAGACAAAAAATATCACAGGTGCTTCATGAAGCATCATTTGTCCATCACTACGGGAGCCTATCCTAGCTGACTGTGGGTGAAAGGCAGGCTTCACCCAGTACTAGAACCTAGATTATTATGAACGCAATACACAATTTCCATAAAATATTGACAATATTGTTCTGTATATTTTGTGGATCTGATGATTTTTCCCACAGCACACCTGATTATCTCTCACGACTCACTCCCACCTAATTCTGTGCGCCCTACTCCCAGTCTTTGATTCAGATGTGCTGCACGTTCGTGGACTGGAGGTAACAACAGGAAAAGTGTCATCAGTCGAAGCGATGAATGGCTCCACTGTGCTGTTACCCTGCACCTTCTCATCCTGCATTGGCATTCACCAGCTCTACTTCAGCTGGCATTATAACAACGGCACAATGCAAAAGGTAGGGACCTCATAAGCATCAGTGCATTGGTAAAACCTTTATGGTCAGCTCTGGTCTGGGTAAACAATTCAGGTTTTCTTGGGTGTTTGCGTAGTTATGCGATGGGGTGGTTCCGAGCGAAGGTGTGGAGCCCAGGGTGAAAGTGCAACACCCACGAATAGAGTTTGTAGGCTCTTCCAAGAAGCACAATATTTCTGTCCTGCTGTGGAATATCACCTTTGAAGATGAAGGAGAGTACACCTGTTTTGCAAGAAACCCGAAAGAGAAGTACCGCAACCACAGCACTATCTTCACTCTCTATGTGGTGGATCAAAGTATGCACCGTATTGACATATCCTATCGTGTATTTTGTTTGTCAACTGCCTCTCACCCAATGTCTCTGTCCACAGTGAGGGAGGTTGACAATTCGTTAACTGTCATCATTGTCTCTGTGTTGGGCGGAGTCATTGGCGTAGTTATCATCGTGATGGTGATAAAGGCCTTGGTGGTCCAATTCCTGTTGAAGGATGATGAGAAGAAGTAAGTTGTCTCGAGATGGTGACTGGAACTCATCACGGCATGCGTAACTTACATGACACTTTTCCACTTTATCGAGGACAAGCCAATGAGGAAAACCTCACGATACCATATGAGGGCTTGCAAAAAATCGATTTAAGTCAATTGAAGTTCTTTTATGTAGGCCTTAATTATAAAAGCATATCTAGCTTCACAGGCTCACAGTTTGCAAAATTTAACAATCTCTGAACAGGGATGGGATCGGGAGCGAGGAGAAGCAGCAGTAAAACAGGCCAAATTCAACAAGTGAACCTCCAAACTGTCCTAAAGGCAAAATGGCCCCACAGCAACGCAAGGTGCACTAAGTCAAATGATGACACTTGTAAAACATTTTTAACGCATTAAAAAAAAGCATTTGAACATGTCTAATTGTCATTCACTTAAATTCTGTTTGGTTATAAAATTGGGGAAATTATCCTTTAAAAATATCTACTTTCATTTCAATGCGTTTTGTTTTGTATGGCTTGTATAAAAAATTATTCATGTGGATCAGGGATATTGAAAGTTTTTGTTGTTGATATTGTTGCTTCTGCATGCTAATCTTTGGTTTCTCCATCACCTTGCAGTAAAGAGTGCCTGGTAAATGCCTCAGGGAACGACAATACCGAAAATGGACTTACAGGAGCCAAAGCTGACAACAAAGGAACACCAAAGGCATGAGCAAAAACGCAGCGTTACGTTTGTATATATGTTACAACAAATGTACACTCTCAAGTACACTAAGCAAATGTACAGCTCCATCACTGCTTCAATTAAAAAAAAAAAAAAAAATCTGCAGAAGGCTGGGTCACACTTGCCTACATGGCAGCCCATTTGTTGCAGTGTTCACCGCCCGTATCATCAAACTCTGCAGTCTTCAAATTTCACGAGTAGTTCCCTACGCTAAATGTACTAAACTCGATCAATGTCCTGCTTATTCTTTTTGATGATAAGTCTTGCGCTAATATGAAACTGAACATTCGTCAAACAGAGGAAAGATGCTTTCATTGGAATAATTGAAGAGGACAAAATAGCTGAGATGCCTCTTCCAAACCGGCATTTAAATGTTTGGAGCTACACAGTGTTGAATTTGACAGCAAGTGTGCCTCACAGTCAAATGTTCTGGGCTCAAGTCGTGGCTCAGACTTTTCAGTGAGGAGTTTGCATGTTTTCCACACTTGCATGAGGTTTTCTTTGCATATTCCCATATTCCAAAAACATGCAAGTCCAGCTAGTTGAATAATCTAAATTGGATTGTGAATGTTTTTATGATTTATGTGTCCTGTGACTGACTGACAACCAGTCCATTGTGTACCCCGCCTCATGCCCAAAGTCAACAGAGATAAGACTACAGCTCACATGTAATTTTGGACCCAGTGCGCAATAGAAGATGAATGAATGGATCGTTGGATGGATAAGTGGTGTTCTTTTTTGAAGAATGAGTCTTTTTTCTAAAATTCAGAAATTTATATTGTCCAAATCTCGATTTCAATTCAGGTCATTAAAACTGAAAGTCAGGGGTGATTCTGGGATCAGGAGTTTAGGAGCGCACGCACGTACACATGCACGCGCGGGTATACACACACACACACACACACACACACACGCGCACACACACACACACACACACACACTCATAATTAAGTGGTCAAATAGCAGTGAGTCATGCGGGCCTTGCACACAAACAATACAGCACTTTACCACTGTTTGGAGTGGCTGCACAAATCAACTTCAATCCATTCTTATTTTATTAGAAAACAATTTGAACACAATGAGAAAAAAAAATCTGAAGATCCAATTTGCCATAGTTCCGTTAAGACAATGTGTCAACAGCCATGCATTTGTTTTATTGTTCACATTTCTCACTCTGGCCAACTGGCCACTTTCTTATTTGTGTTATTTCTTTTCCTCCTTGCTTTCAATGGAAGCAATAACAAAGAAATTGTTATGCAATAATATGTTAAAGATCACTTTAGAAGTGTGTCGGGACAAAAGGCCTGTTGAAGGTTTTGTCAATGATAGGCAGGGTGGTAAAGCGTGGGCCGATGCCTTGAATATATTTTATTGGACATAACTTCATAGAATCCAGTAATTAATGAAGATGTATAAGATGTTCCGGCTCTATAAACAATGCCATTGATGTCTCACTTTACTTGAAGTAAGACAACCCAACAATTAATCTGGTTAGTGCCCTCAATAGTGCATCTAATACGCAATGAAATCAACTTAAAGTAAACATTGCCTTATTCTAGCTAGTAACAACTTTGTCTTTTTGAATGTATCTAGTAGTGAATGTTAAAAAGCAATATCATAAAGTCTATTGGTCTGTCGCGTTTCATCAATGCTATTGGACAAATGTATTGGGACAGACTTAGTCTGTCTCGTCCTTGCCATTACTTTGGTGGCACACATAATTGCAGAGTCACCATCGACACCATTTTCATGATACTTGCAATAAGGAGACAGATTACAAATGTTAAGTGTTACCGTTTACCAGTTTGACATTTACCATTTGTGCAGCAAAACAAGTCTGATTGAAGTCATCTTGACAGATTTCTTCACATAAACAAAGATGCCATTTGTATGTAATAGCTGATTAATCACTTTAATGTAACGGTAATGGCAGGTTTTCTAATTACTGTAGACTTATATGTTTTGTCTGTGATATAAGTGATGACATATGAAAGTATTGCCACAAGCAACTGATGTAATAAGGGTACAAACATCCCAAAAGAGGCAGTATGGTGGAGTTAAACATGCGTCATATACCTCAAACGTAATGCGCACAAAACAGTCTGTTTTGCACACATCTTAGTTCCTGAAAAAAAAGCCAATTTGGTTGTCCGTGGTGACCTCATGTTAAAGTTCTAGCAACGTTTAATATGGGTCCACCGCACATTCTTTATTGTGGTGCTCATCCCACACATTAGTGCGCTCCTTCTGAATGGGGCTTCACTTAAAAGGGAAATAAAGAGACTTTCCAGATGTATAAAAGATACCGGCAAGATGCGCTGTTATCACAGAGAAAATTATGATAATTTATTATCATTTGAAGACCAATGTTTAAAAAAAAAACAATTACCGGTATAATTTTTTTAAAACAGTCATATTGAATGATGTCATTTCAGGAGATACAATTCATATTTAATGATGTCATATGTGGATGCAAACTCATTCACCCTTTGTCCCTTTCCTCATTCTGACCCGATCTGTCTTTCTGCACAAAGAGAACACGACTTATCATCAGCCGACTGTGTACAACCCTTGCTGCAGTACTGACTTGAATATACTCTCGGTATAATATCCATCTCGTCAACTTGACATGAGAAGCCTGTTGTCTCAACTCAATTAGTTTGTCAATTAAATGTTTACATATTGGAGACACATTATTCTACAAGGCAAAATGTAGTGTTTTCACATACCGTTTACTCGGCTACAATACAAGTTTAACAATGCATTTATACATAGTTCTGCAAGTGATAGGAATGACTTTTTTGTCTCTTTTGGTCAGATTGTTTGTCACATGTCTGTACCACATATTTTTAAAGTTTTGAGTCCATTGCAACATTATTAGGGCAAGGGACCACAAAAAAAATATGGATAAAATCATTTCAAACTGACAGCTATAGGCAGAAGACATACCATATAATGAATCTATTGAGGCAAAACAATTTAGCAGAAACTAAATGGGGAAAGACCACGATGTCTTCTTATGGTAAATTATTTAAACTGCCAGAGAAACTGGAGCTCATACTGCCAATCCAGGAGTCTTGTGGCCTCCCAAATATTACACAGACACCTTTTAAACACGCAGCAATCGTATAGAAACGATCACTGTAACAACTGTTACTGACTTGCAACACTCTGCATGTGTGTTGGGTGACGATGTACGCCACTAGCATTAGAGTTTAATGTTGGTACTATTTTGTGTGGAGGGATACCATGTTCTGGGGTGTATGTAAATAAAGGGGGTGGAGCTTCCCTGCAGTTCGCTTCTGGCAGTGAAGGTGCACTGTGGCACGCCAGGTGTTTAGCGACTCAGTGATAGCGACCACACAAAGAAAAATAAGAATCGTCTCCTGTCTTGTGCTTCGAACCGAGTGTAGTCACCAGCAATGATGCCTACACATGAACAGCGAGGGACTTCCGCAGCAGAAGGATCAACAGGTTATGGGCCCAGGTGGGTTCCAGGCACAGCGGCGCTCCATGGGAGAGGATTACCGCCGCGATTTGACGGAGATGAGGCCCGCTATCACATCTGGGAGGCGAGGTTCCTAGCATACTTGAAAACCATCGGGCTAAAAGATGCTATCCTCGGGTGTGATGTAGCTACGGGATCCAGCGAACAGGCGCAACAGAAACCGTGTGGAAAAACGAACTGGCATATGCTGAACTGTGCGGCTGCTTGGATGATAAAACACTGACACTCATCCTGTATGAAGCACCAGAAGATGGTAAGAAAAGTCTGGAAATATTGAGACGCCATTTTGAGTCGAAGAAAAGCCGCGAATTGTCGGGCTGTACACAGAGCTAACCAATATGCTAATGGATAACGGCGAGAGCTAGCGGGCTATCTAGCACGTGTCGAGAAGCTAGTGGCCGCGCTACAAAGAGCTAAAGAGAACCTAAGTGATGCACTATTGGTGGCTATGGTGTTGAAAGGACTCACTGATGAGTACAACCCATTTTCTGTGCATGTGACTCAAACGAGGGAAGTGTTAACCTTTGCTGAATTCAAGACTAGGCTGAGAAGTTTTGAATGCACCCTCCGCTACGAAGCAGGCCCAGACCAGATGAAGTAATGACCGCCAAGTCATTCAAGCAGAAGCCCAAAGAAAAAGACAAGAAATACGTCTTCAATGGAGAATGCTTTATTTGTGAGAAAGTGGGGCATAAAGCAAGAGACTGCACGAGTAAGGATAAGAAACCACACAAGCGAACGACAAAAGCTGATAAGAACAATAAAGTGGCTACAGTTATGGACGATTCGGAAAAAGTTTTCCGTGGCAGAGACCAAGCCAAATCTTCGAGGAAGAAGAAGAAACATTATTGCTCGGGTGAGTGAATGGCGACCCAAGGGGCGCAGCAATATGGACTACTCGTGGACAGCGGTGCTTCTGCCCACATAATCACCGACAAGACCGCATTCATCCGATTTGATGAAAGTTTCCGGCCTAAAGATCACATCATGCAGCTGGCTGATGGAAGACGGATCACCGGAAGTGTCGAGAAGAGGGGGGACGCGCAAATCAAGCTGGCCGACAGCAGTGGACGAGTAGTGAGTGTCAAGCTCACAAATGCTCTCCTCATCCCAGAATACCCGCAGAATATCCTTTCTGTGGATGCAGCAACTTCGAAAGGAGCAAAGTTCAACTGCGAAGAATGACAACAAAATGATTCTTTCAGATGGGACAATATGCAAGATGATTGTAAAGGACCGTATGTACTATCTTGACATTGTCACAGAAAATTCTGAATGCAGTGAGGACTCCTGCAATGCATCTTTAGACATGAAAACATGGCATGAGATAATGGGCCATTGTAACTATGGTGATATTGCTAAACTTGAAGCTGTGGTAGAAGGTATGAAAATTAGTAACAAAACTAGACCTAACCAGTGTGAAACCTGTATTCAAGGGAAATTCACCCAGAATAGAAACAGGAAAAGTGATGTGAGAGCTAAAGAGCCATTAGGGCTGGTACATACAGATCTAGGTGGGCCTATTGACCCAGAGTCATTCGACGGGTACAAATATGCCATCACTTTTACTGATGACTTTTCTGGAGCTGTTTTTGTATACTTTCTCAGGAACAAAAACATGGCAGTCGAGGCTACAAAGCAGTTCTTGGCAGACACAGCACCATATGGTAAAGTGAAGCGAATGAGATCGGATAATGGGACAGAGTTTGTTTCAAAAGAGTATCAATCTCTACTTCGAGATAATATGATAAAACATGAGAGATCAGCGCCCTACTCCCCACATCAAAATGGGACAGCAGAGAGGAACTGGCGCACATTGTTTGAGATGGTCAGGTGTATGCTGATAGAATCAGGCTTACCCAAAGAGCTATGGCCATATGCAGCCAGAACAGCAGCAGTTATACGGAACAGATGTTACTGCGAAAGAACAGGGGAGACTCCTTATTTCCTTTTCACAGGAAAAAGACCAGATTTGTCAAAAATGAAAAAGTTTGGTTCAGAATGCATGGTGTATGAGCAAAACAGGAGAAAGCTAGATCCAAAGGGCAAAAGGGGATCTTTGTTGGTTTTGACCGTCATTCACCTGCTTATTTGATTTATTTTCCAGAGACAAACAAAGTTCAGAAACACAGACTGGTCCACTTCATCACAAAGACCGTGACTGAGAGTGAGACGCAGACCGAGAAGACCCAACTGGAGGACCACTATGTAGAGTGGGTAACTATGCCTAAAGCAAGTCGGTTACAGACGGAATATGTAGGAAAAGATTCTGACACTGAACCAGAGCTTAAACCTGACTGCGACACGGACTCAACCAATGGTAATGAGACTCCTCGTACTTCTGGTAGAGAAAGGAAGACACCAAAATATTTAGAGGATTATGAATGTGTGATAAAAGGCAATGAGATCACAATTGATTACTGCTATAGAGCAACAGTGGGATTGCCACAAACATTCTACGAGGCAATGGCATCGCCAAAGTCAGAAAAAGTGGAGAAAGGCGATGATAGATGAGATGACTTCTTTTAAAGAGAATGACACTTTCACCCTTGTGCCATTACCGGAGGGTAGACAGACAGTGGGGGAAGGTGGGTGTATGCTTTAAAGGAGGATGACAAAGGCAATGAAACATATAAAGCGAGATATGTAGCCAAAGGGTACAGTCAGAGAGAAGGACTTGACTATTCTGAGACATTTTCGCCGACCGCTAATCTGACATCACTGCGACTACTGATGCAGCTTGCTGCACAGTATGAGTTGCTGTTAAACCAAATGGATGTGAAGGCAGCATACTTACATGCACCTATTGACTGCGAACTATACATGGATCAACCTGAAGGTTTTTGTGTGAAACAAAGGGATGGTGTACAACTTGTGTGTAAGTTAAACAAATCCATATATGGCCTCAAACAGTCTGGGAGAAATTGGAACATGATGCTTCATGAGTTTTTACTTGCGAACGAGTTTGTACAGAGTCAAGCAGACCACTGTATTTACACCAAAATGTCTGACAAAGAAAAAGTAATTTTGTTAGTGTGGGTCGATGATATCATTGTGGCTGCCAACAATGAGAGGTGTTTATGCGAGATCAAAGAGAAACTCAAGAGTAAGTTTAGGATGAAAGATCTCGGATGCCTCACTCATTTCATTGGGATTGATTTCAAACAAAATGTGGGCTCAATCACATTGAACCAATCCAGATATATTGAGAAAATATTGGAAAGGTTTGGCATGTCTGAATGCAAAGCAAGAGCCACTCCAAGTGAAATCAAATGTGACCTGGCTCCAGAAGGGGACAAAACTGATCAGAGGAAATATAGAGCAATGCTGGGCAGCCTCATATACATCATGACCTGCACTAGACCTGATATTAGCTGGATTGTGAGTAGACTATCTCAGTATATGTCTGATCCAAGGGAAAAGCACTTGACAGCATTAAAACAGGTGTATAGGTAACTAATGCAATGTTAGTGTATGTGGCGCCATCGAGTGGGGGTGTTGGGTGACGATGTACGCCACTAGCATTAGAGTTTAATGTTGGTACTATTTTGTGTGGAGGGATACCATGTTCTGGGGTGTATGTAAATAAAGGGGGTGGAGCTTCCCTGCAGTTCGCTTCTGGCAGTGAAGGTGCACTGTGGCACGCCAGGTGTTTAGCGACTCAGTGATAGCGACCACACAAAGAAAAATAAGAATCGTCTCCTGTCTTGTGCTTCGAACCGAGTGTAGTCACCAGCAATGATGCCTACACATGAACAGCGAGGGACTTCCGCAGCAGAAGGATCAACAATGTGGCCTAAGCAGCGGTCTCCAACCTTTTTTGCCCCACGGACTCGTTTAGTGTCAGACAATATTCTCAGAGACCGGCCTTTAAGGCCGGATAAATACAACAAAATAATATGATACGACCTGCAAGAAAACGGTAGTATTTTCATAAGATAATAATAAACACTAATCATGACACTGTGGCAGTCGAAAGGAGCACACACGATTGACTGGAAAACACGTCTTTATTCCACGACTGCCAACAAGTGGATCTAACAATTAACAGTTTGCGCCAAAGACATTCACCCAAACACGCCGTATGCCTGCTGGGTGAGAAGCATGGTCCTAGTGTCCGCCACAACACTAGGAACCTCCGATCTGGCCTCACCACTCTCTGTTGTTATGGTAACGTTTAAACGTGCCTTCAAAAAAAGATACAGCTCAAATACAAAGTGAGTGAAAAATACGACTCACCACCGCCGCCGCATATTATCCAAAGTCTGCTTGGTCCGTGGGTATCTCCCGTTGAGCTAAAGTCGTATTTTAAGTAGGACTCCTAATAGTGTGTATTAAAGGTATCCTTTTTTTCGAAAAGTCGGCCTCTCTTTGGTCTCCTGGCCGAGCCTTTTCCCCTTCCTAAAGAACCTTTCCAAAGACGTCTGTTTTCTTTCACTCATTTTGCTAGCTACAGGTTTCATTTTCGCTATAACCTAACCAAGAAGCGCACCTTGACCTGTGTCAAGAGTGACATATTGTAGAAGGGTGTAACAGAGAATCCAGTAACATTTCAAAGTAAAACATCTTTCAGCCTAAAAAAGAAATAAAACGGAATTAAGGTAAATTATTTATTCTTTCTGTGCGACCGGTACCAAATGACCCACGGACCGGTACCAGGGGTTGGGGACCACTGGCCTGAGGTACTTCATCACTGCCCACACTGCCAAGTCTACTCCCACATTCCATTCAAATTCAACGATCAATGCACTTCAAATGAAATATTAACTATTACAATAGGTGAAAAGAAACAATACTGTCTATATCCTTACTTTACAACAAAACCAAACATTCTCCCTTGTGATGGAACAAAATTGGGGTTTTTAAACACAAAATATACAATTCCTAATTGTTTGAAGCAATTGTTTGTATTTCGATTCCAACTATACTGTCTATTGAATATTCACCACCCACACATGTAACCCCAGATTTCCTGGGATAATATTCCTCTGGATGTCACTCTGTTTTGTCTCCCTCTAGTCATGCCGCTCATGTTCACCTCATGACTATGCACTTATAACTTGACTTGTTTAGGAAATATAATGATGTAAATAAAAACACTGTAAATGCCAGAGAACGCTGGTGTCAGTGCCTGTTTGTGAAATAAAACATCTGAGGCATTGTGGGGAATCAGTCAGTTTTTCTGTATTGGATGATTTTATTTTGGGGGGTTTGTGTGTGTGTGTGTGTGTGTGGGGGTTAGTTATTCCATGCAGCTGTTGAGAGATGTTCTGGGCAGAGATCAGCAATGCGGCGCTTCGGTAAAACATTACATCATTGCAACCCCACACGTGTAATGCAAATCGGCCCCCTAGAGGATGTGACCAGTCCATAGTATGACGTCAATGCAAGCAAACCTCACAAAACGTACCCTCCTCTCATTATGACCAAACACATGAGAATGGTTTATTAGATATGACAATTAGAACTCATTCCAAATGAAGTCACATTAACGATGCTATGATGGAACAAGGTATGGTTATTGAATGTGTTCAGGATTTTTACAAAAACCCAAATAAAGTGCAAAAGTAAGAACTTTCTCAAACTACTTTTCTGGAACTCTTCCTCTCACTTTTACCTTTTTTTTGTAATCTAAGAGAAGAAGACAATGTAACTTGTACATCTAACTTGGAAAATAAAATAATTAGTACAAATGCATTGTTCAGTCCTCATTCCCTGGCTCTCCTCTTTTTCGTTAATTCACAGCAGCAAAATCTGCAGCTGCCTCTCTGAAACAGACCATATAAAGCAAGTAAGCAACAATGCAAAGACATTTACAAAATCATCAATAATTCCAAAATAAACAATATTTACAATCTTAAGCAACACCCTGTGAACGGAGAAAAAAAAAGTGTTCAAGGGTTGGTCACAGTGGAAGGAAGCTTGACTTGAAATGTGCTTTGTTGTTCATTCGATCGCCAGCGTCTGTGATCATGATTGTCTTTGTGGCTGCTTTTCATCAAACATCCGCCATCCAATCATTTGCAACTAATTCTCCTGAGCAAGCAGCTGGTAACTTGAAGCCCCTCAGTTATTTACTTGCTATATGATGCCCCTTTGCCTCGTCTTAACCAATCCCGCCACGGGGACTGGGCCTTGTCCTGATTGGCGTCTACACTCCAAGGGAAAGCGGTCTTGTTGGACTTGCGAAAGAATGTCATTCCCTGTGAGGTGATTTTCTTTGGAGGCTGCTCCGACTGCTGCTGCGACCTCAGCTGCTGGTTGATGACGATCTGGATGTCGTCCTGAGGAAGAGTGGAGTAAAATTGCAGATGAGACGGTTTTATGAAGAAATGTAACAGGGTGTAACATTCAAAAGGAACAATCCATGAAACTGTGTTTTCTTTCCCCTATTTTAAATAGAATATCGATCCTATGTTTTATGTTTCGTGCTTAAGACGGGTGACAGACCAAAGGACGCATAATCTTTTACTTTAAAAGCTCCACACAAAAAAAACCGTGAAGACTACTTTTGTCAGGGGGCAACCAAATACAGATTATTTGATGCCTGTCGCGTGGTAACACTGAATGATGTTTACCTTCGACCGTTGAATGACAATTGTTACAGAAGCGAGATGACCACATACATTTACTGTATACAAAAACCTAGTTTAGAGACATTTTTGACTGATCCTCAACATGATCTCTGTCCACACAGACCAGCCACACGATAGGCAAATGTGTAATATGAACGCTGAACCACAAGATGGCACTGTAGAGAAACGCTTCAAGCACACACATAATATTGTGAACGCCTTCCCTCAGCTCCTGTAAGACTTCAGAGTTTCACATGTAGAGTCAAGTGACTCCGTTCGGTTCATCGCAGTAGCGATATAGCATACGGTATGTGCACTTTGTTGAAGAAGCATTCATTACAAGCACAAACGCTATCTGTGCTATGCTCCCCCAATCATTGTTTTGACTGTGGCACTAGCCCAGGCTGAACATACAGTCAGTCAAGGTCAAGAACTTGACTTCAAATGTCTATTTCCAGACTCCAAAATGCCATTCATTGTAACGTGACAAATGATCACAATGTGTTACTGTCTCAGTGTAAACAGCCCCGAAGAAGAAGCCATGTCTGTCCAGAAACGGAGACCTTACCTGCCAGGCCTCCAATTCCTGTGAAAGCTCCAGTTTACGTTGAATAGCGTCTAATAATTGGTTGTTCAGAGACATCATTTCATTTTTCCTCCGGACCAACTCGGCCTCCATCAGGGTTTTCCTGCAACAAATCAGTATGGACATAAAAATTATTCAACGTTGGACTTCAATCACAAGAGACATATACGTTTTTCAACGACTAGTAGTACCTCTAATTTTTTTTTTTTTTAATTCCAGATCAGTCCCACAAACACATAAAAGTTGGGGAAAAAGTAGGTCAAGGAGGACGTTGACAGCATTCAGCAGTTTGTTGCAGCTAGATTTATTTCATTCATTTTTTTTCTTATTCTAATTTTAAAGTTTGTTTATTTGATCTGCAATGCAACAATGGCAAAGAAAGGGACACCGGCGCGGCATTTTCAAAAGTGTACACGTTTGCGATGTTGACATTGAACTGGATGATTTCGAGAGGTTGGCTGCTTGAAAAATCGATCTTGGGTTCAAAAAGATTGTGTTTAGACAGTGAAGCCTGTAGTATCTGTGGTCTTGAGGAACCAAAATGAGGAATGGGTGTTACTGGTTCAATGTTATATCATAATAGTCTAAGATGTTGTGATCATATTTTTACTTCTAAATACTATTTAAATGAGTATGACACGTTTTATAGTGATGGTAAACTCATTACACCCTCAAATTCTTTAGAGGGTGACCATTGAACAAATAAAAATGTTGGGGATTATGTTTGCGGCATTTGGAAGACGTGAACTGTGGATTAAAGGATTATCTGACATCATTGAGGATAATATGGCTTTAAATTTTGAGTTTAGGACTCTTTAAGGCTTTCTAAGGCTCCGCAGACACCCAGTGCAAATACGATCGTTGGTTTGAACAAGATTCAGCATGAAGGATGACTGACTTGGCAATGGCCTCATCTCGGTCTCTGATGGCCTGTTGGGCGACCTCCGCCTGCTCCTTGACGTTCTGCAGCTTCTGCCTCATTGCAGCATTCTCCTGCTGCAGCTGGAACTTCTGAAGGGGAAAAGAGCAGTTCAGGGTTTTACCTGTTCATTTTTGCTCTCATTTTACGATAAGACAGTGCTATCAGAGCACATCATGACCTTTGGATAAAAGATTTGAGTCTGAGACAGCCAACGACTTTTTTGTCAATCATGCAATTGCACCGCACGTCTGTGACGCAAAGATCGTATGAAATGAGAGTACTCAGATGAGACCTCTCATAAAGACCCAGTTGGGTCCCAACCCTCCTCAGAAGCACCGCGTCACCTGATCTCCTAAACCATACATTGCACTTGAATTCCCACACCGATCATTCATGCAGACAACAAAGCATGATGCAGCTCCTGGAGCATATAGGAAAAAAAAACGAAAAGATCGGATGGCAGCAACACATTTGTTCCAAACAAGGGATTCTGCCATTTTGGCCTATTTGTTTATTTCTCCAAGCAGACAATGGGGCAGGAAAACATATTTAGTTACAGGGATAAATTGTCACTGCTCATGGAGTTAAAGCTCACCCACAGTCAGTCAGCATTTAACCTATCAGTTGCAATAATTAGCCAACATTCGTATGACATAAGACCATAGCGCCTTCAGTGATAAGAAAGTTGCAGTGTCTACAAGTATACGTGGCTCACTTTTAAAACTGTGTGATATTGGGGGCAGCAGATGAAATGTCATCTTTTTATAATTCTGTCACCTGTGCTCCGGAGGCCTGCGCCAGACTTTGGGCCACGGTCTTCAGTTGGTGCAGAACGCTCTTGAGGCTCTCCCCTTGATCGGCATCTGCGCATGTTGCGCTGTTCTGGGCCAGCGGCAGCAGTAGCTGACAGATCAACCCCATTTCTTCTGTTAGCTGCAATTAAAGGAAGAAAAGGCAGCCTTAAATAAAAATTTGAATATTGTAGAAGACGTAATTTAGTTCAGTCGATCAATTCAATTCAAAATGTAAAACTCTTATGTCATACGGATTCAATGCATGAAAATAAATACAGACTTTAGTTGTTTTGGGGTGGGGGGGTTCCAGCTCATGAAAAACAAAAATTCACCACTCAGTTTGGATCTTTTGTTACCTCTTCTTTACTGACTCCTAGGTCAGCCGTGTCCAATTCAGAAAGTAGGGATGCATCGCCAAGGCTCTTGGCTTCTTGAAGGGAGACTTGCTCTTCGAGCTCCTCCACCTGTGCTTGAAGCTGCTGCGAGCGACCTTGCGCCACCTCCAGCTCCTGTAATGCTTCCGCGAGCTGGAAAAAAAAACGAAAAACAACACATATGAGATCAAAGAATGGATGGATGGATGTAATAGGGCCACACTTTTAGACTCAAGGCTATTTGGATCTTTTTTTTTTAATTGTGCGCACCTACCCGTTGGTTATGTTGTTGGTTGAGCTGATCATGCAGAGCCAGACGTGCATTCAAAGAGGCTAAGTTGGCTCTCAGCTCGGCATTCTCCTGACAAACGCTCTCCAAACGCTCCTCCAGCGTCTGTTCCCTTTGCGTCAGGCGGAGCACCTGGACAGACACACACCCACAAACAGAACTTCAAATACTCCTAACTGAGAGGTATTTTATTTACTAAAGACGTCAACGGGAGTTTTCAAAAACTACCGGTGTGATTTTTGTGTTCATAGAGGGAACATGGGAATCCAAAGGGGCAGAAAGGTTTTTGAACATTTTTGGACCCTTTTTGGGGATATTTGTTCAGATTGCTGCGGAAAAAAGAGGGGCGCTATCACTTTCAATTTTCAAATGGTACAACTTTATTTTTTAATAAACAACAAAAATCATCAATGTTGGACATAAACATATGGTGGAGTGTTTTTTTTTTTGTTTGTTTTTAAACGATGCATACTGAAATAATGATCTTGTAAGCACCCTGTGTGAAATCTGGGATCCAATTTCACTTCAATACCTAATACCAACAATATTTGGAGTATCTTTCGTTGGACTGATGAGTTGCGTCTAGTGTTTTTTTTAGCCCAAAGCACTGATGCACAGTACAAAAGAAACTTGATCAAACCACTATTTCAAAAATGGTCTCATATCATGTTTGCTTACCTGCTCTCTCATGGCGCTAAGCACCTCCTCATCCTGAGGCCTGTTCTGGTTTGTGGGTTTTTTCAGATCTTGTTTCAGAGTCTGCAGCTCACTGGACATCACCCTCTCCACCTCCGCTGCCTGCAAACAGTATGCGGTACTTACTGTAGATAAGATGATCATGTGTAATTTTTTTTTTTTTTTTTAAGGATTTGGAACATGAAGGAAGTGATTAAAAAGGTCCCAATCTCCAAACTAAAAACACCTGAATGTCGCCAGTACGTCGATCTGGACGTGAGCCTCTAAACCTACCGGAGGTGCAGAAGTAGTATATTCATAAGGAATGTTGTACTCCTCGACTCTTTCCGTTCGCCGTTATTTTCCTTTGAAATCTGGGGATCATGTTGGGTTATTCTTCTCGGTGTTGGGGGCCCTCAATGTTCATTTAGAAGTCAACAGAAATGTATATATTTTCCAACACTATTTCCTGCTCCTAGGTCTTTGTGTGCTTGCATTCCACAACACAATCGAGTCGTTATGTTGTTCCCAGATGTTTACGTTTTTGTTTTCTTTAACTGCAAGAAAGACATTGAGATCCCCCGCTGCAGCAACAAAAGAACAACAGCTCCATGTTAAAAAATGTATGTCAGGATGGATGAATGACGTGGTGAGAAAAATAAAACATAAACACAAAAACACAGGGAAGAATATAAGTGTAAGAGGTACAACAACAAAATCAACTTAACGCCTTTGCGGTGCTACTGTTGTGACAACCCTTTGGCCTGTCTTCAGCAGTTTCCTCAAGTCTGGGACTCTTTGTTTACCTTACTCATGGAGCAGTTTGTAGGGTTCGCTGTCAGTTCCCCTAATGGCCAAATAATACAAGCTTCAAAGTGTGCCATTCGCCAGATGAAGCAGAGAACTTGTTGGTCTCGTAAGTGACATCATATTCAAAAACAATGTGGCAGACATTTCAAACGTTGTGTATCGGGATGGGGGGCCAGGTTGCGTGTGCGTGTCTGAAGGCGTGTAAATAGGAAATGAGGGAGTCGTGAGTGTGTGCGTGTGTAGTAAAATATAGCACGACGTGAACAAAAGCAAAGCCTAACTGTGTGCAGGCGCACAATGAGGAAGAGAAGCCTGATTCCTGGAGATGCCTTAATTACCGGCTGGTCTCATCAACACGGACCCCTCTCACAATGGAGGCAGCGACCCGCTGAGAATAAGCAGAGACACAAGTGGAAGCAGAACGCTCTATTTGTTAGAAACACAAAGACTGAGATGATATCCCCTCAAATGGCCCCCCGACCCCCAGGCCATCCCAAGTCCACAAGAGGAGCGAACAGGATAGGGCAGATGACAAGCCAAGCTACAGCCAAGTCCCTGGGGAGTGCATAGAGAGGATGGATGGCTTTCCCTCGGGACGATGGGCTGTTTGCTCTAGGGATCTATCAAAAACAGCCAACGAAACATTTCTAATGAAAAAAAATAAAAAATAATGAACATTCACTCTTGATTTTCGATGAAAACGGGAGGAAAATGGGCGGGTGAAGAGCAGAAGCAGAATCGCCACATTCAGAGCTAAAACAAGATGTACTTAGCTGACCTTGACACGGAGCAGAAAACAGAGCAAGCAAACGCGATTCACACGATTTGCTGTTGTGACTGAATTCTATTTATTCATCTGGATGTTAAGAACAACATTTTGTTACAATTTTAGTGATTTGTGGAAAATGATGAGAAATGATTGCTTCTTCTTCTTCTCTTCTCCTAACTCACCACCAATTCACAGTGCATCGTACGATGCAGGCATACAATACGAGCCATGTCATTTGTGAATTTTATGCTGCAGGACACTAAAGAATGGGCAGCGTGACGTAAATGGCCCCCGGGCCGTATTTTGGACATCTTGTCCTAATTTAATTCTCCATTGCGAATTAAATTAGGAGAATATATATATAACAGCTCGATAGATATTAGTGTGTGTGTGTGTGTGTGTGTCGGACTCAACATCAACGATAAGAAAATGTCCTGCACTATATACTTATGCAATAATAAAGTTAATCATTTCTGAGAGTAATATAAAAACAAATGGTCATTCATGTACGGTCAGCAAACAAAGACATTAAGTACAAACTTCAAATGAAACATGACTGCCAGATTAGAGTGCACCACCTTAGTTTAGTGTACAGTACTGTGTTCGGTTACTTCTTTTGCAGTCTGCCAATATTCTTATGTGAAGCAAATGGGTCACACCAAAAAACAAAACAAAAATGCTTAGTAATTAATAATCTCAAAGCCTGCAAAGACAGGTGCATTCGAAGATTAATTCTCCTGCAACAGGTAAGAGAGCGCAGTGAACAAGACTTAAGGGCAAACTTACTGCATACTTGTCAAAACTTGGGCAAACTAGCTAAACAGTCACGACGTGACACATTGTTTTCATGCCAACATTTCCTCAACGGTATAGCAAAGCTTTCCTGTTCACATCTGTTTTGTTGCTCCCTCTAGACAAGCCACACAAATCCACTCCACTCAAGTGGTCCACACAGAACAAAAATGTCCTCCTGTAAACAAAATACAAAGAACTTGGAAATGTATGTTTGGCACGTTATTTCTTCATTGTAACACAATCGAATCGACAATCCCATCAACAACCCAAACACAAATTTCCATCCTTTTTGCTTTATGCTGTTCATATGAAATGGGCGTGGCCTACTTTACACACAAAACGACTTCAGTGTATACTGTGCTCACCAAAAGCCCAGCCAAAGCACTTAACACTAAATCAAGTGAAGAGTTGTCATCAGACATTAGGATTCGTCCTCACACTTTCTCCATCCTAGAACTTTTACAACATAGCTGAAGCTAAATAAAACTGTTTCTCCACTTCCTCTGCCTTTCAACAGCCTCGTTTTTTATTTTTTTATTTTTTATCTAAATTGGCTTTTTCCTGCACTTCAAGGGACTCTAGTCTCCACAGCGAGCCCTCGGCTGGAAAGGCATCACATTCACATTTCGGTTTTCTGTGGACCTTGACACACAAGGGAGGGGAGTGTTGTTTTGGATTCATTTTTAACTGAGCAGGAACTAAATGATTATGGTATTATTTTTCTCCTGCACAAGAAACTTCTCTTTAACCACAAATGTGACACACATCTCTACACTTTTACACTTCCTTCTTAGGACCACAAATTCCAATCAGCAACTAACTTTGTATATCAGGTGATAAGATATCTTTGAATACGTCACTGCTTCAATTCTGATGACAATAAACACTGCTTCCTTCGCATCTAACTATTAATGTTTGACTGACCACAAATGATGATGAATCAGCTACCACTACGGATATTTTTCCATTAGGTCATATGATTGCATGAAAAACAAATCTAGCTCAAGTCTAACAATGTGACCTGCTACCAAAACCTGCTACACTATGATACTAAATACACAACTTCGAGTCTTCAGTTAAATTGTGGGCGTTTAACCTATCTCTGCTGTTTAAATGAAAACACGCATTGCTTTACTTGTGTGAGAGCACAAAAATTGAGGCTGTGTGCATGGCCTTGTGTGTCGGACTGATACCCGAGAGACCTATAAAGAACACGGTATCAGTGCATGAGGTGTACTGGGTCGGCGCTTGTCTTATCTGCTTTGGAGCTGTTACTTGATCACCTTGACGGCCTTTCAAACAGACACAGGTCAATTATTCTCACATACAGCCTGACCAGTGTGCGTGGGGGGGTTGGACTCACAGTTTTGAGCTTCTCCTTCAGTCGCTGTGTGTTCTCACTGTAATCCATCTGGGCTTGGATCTTTTCCTTCTCAGCCTGGCACAAGCCCCGGGTGAGCTGCTGCACCTGAGCACTCAATTCCCTGGAATCCCTTTCCAGGTAACCCACCTGACTCTCCCACTGAGATCGGCAGTTTTCCAGCTTCAAGCGTAGCTCATGATTGCTCTGTTCCAGCTCCTACGTGAGGGGTGGAATGTGAGGTGGGGGTTGGGGGGGGGGGGGGGCAGAAACACCACATGAATCATACACATGTCAACTCAAGGTTAATAAATACCCCCCAAAAATATAAGTCGATTCACTGCTGATGAACTGGATTCTTCGTTCAAGTCGAGAAAGCGACTTTGGACTTCAGAAGCCACAGACACTGAAAGTGAAACAACACTGGTGCCCACATCAAACCGTGTCCTCTATTATTCACTCACAGTTTAAAAATTTACGACTTGGATTTATTTAACTTGCTACATTTTAGCAAACTTTCCGTTTCAGCATTCTGAATACCAAATCTCTCTCAGGAGTTCAGAGGACAGACAGACTGACAAGATATTGTTGTTGAGGTTGCAATAAAATGTTCCTCATTTTAATTATTTTAGCCCCTCTCGTATTGCTCAATTAGGCAATCAAAGATAACTACACTACCAAACACACCTATTAGTCGACACTAGCAAGAGCAAAGAAAAAAAAATCTGCGGAATCAAGTTACCCGGAGTAACACTGACGCTTTTCCTTTTATTTAGTGGCAAACGCCCAATTTAAGTAAGCGCTCCAAAACCACACAACTCCACGCACAAATGTGGTCTTTGACTTTAAAAAGTCTTACCTCCAGCTTTTCTGCGTAGTTCTCATGTAGTTTGACGCTCTGCTCTTTGAGTTGACGATTTTCCAGGAGCAAAGCTTTCCCCAGTTGGGCAGCCAAAATAACCTCTTCCTCCTTTTGTTTCAAAGCGGTCACAAGATGACCGGGGTCTTGGTAATCGACTATTTCCTCCTCGCCGTAGTCGATGAAGAAGTCCTCCTCCAGGCCCATTTGCTTGGCCGGGAAGCCCCACGCGTACGGCCGATTCATAATTCCTTATCGCTTACTCCAAAGTAGTGTATGTGAACGCAGCACATAATGTGCTCCATGACACCTGGTTGTGCTGTACTTATGTAGGGCGGGAGGATGGATGGATGGGGGGGGGGGGCACTGCAGCTGTCTGTTTGCGCTGGGCGTCCGACTGTATCACCTGGCAACGGTTAGCGTCCATTCCGGCTGCACGTTGAATAATTAAATAAACAAGCTCCATTAAAAAAAACATTGTCATCACAATAATAAATTGTTAAATTATGGTTAAGTTGACCATAATTTAGCTATATTGTGATTGTATCCTCTTGACAAGTTTCTACTTTGCACAAATAATAATAAAGAGATAACAATAATAAGAGTATGGTTAGCAGGTCGGTCTCACAATCGAGAGTTCTCGGTTTCAGATTTCAGCTCAAGCAGGCAGTCGTGTGGAGTTTGCATGTTGTCCAGGTGCTTGTGATGATTAACAGGATTTTTTTTGTAGTCTAAACTTGTCCATAAGTGTAAAGGGTTGATTTGTCTGTTTGCAGGACACTAACGACCAGTTCTGCGTCTAACCGTCTTTTGCTCAAAGTCACTTGGGATAGTCTCTTGACCTTTATGACATGTAAGGGAATAATAATAATAATAATAATAATAATAATAATAATAATAATAATAATAATAATAATAATAATAATAATAATAATAATAATAATAATGAGAGCATAACAAATAGGTTTGGCCAATTCAAATAAATGTGTCAGAGTTCCAAACAATGCAAGGAGGGTCTCCTTGCGTTGTTTGGCTTGCTGCCAAGGGTCAAAGGTCGGCATTTTATTGAGACAGTGGCAATATCAGGGAAGAAACGGCAGCACATCCTGACGCGTGGTACAGCTTTGTTTTCTCTGGGACGAAAGCATCAACATATGGCGGGTGGTCCCAGGAGGGCGCAAGCAAACACAAACACACATAGACGAAGAACATCTTTTCCATCCATTTTCTCAGCGCGCACACACACACATATGTATATATATATATATATATATATATATATATATATATATATATATATATATATATATATATATATATATATATATATATATATATATATATATATATATATATATGTGTGTGTGTGTGTGTGTGTATATATATATATATATATATATATATATATATATATAGAGAGAGAGAGAGAGAGAGAGAGAGAGAGAGAGAGATAGATAGATAGATAGATAGATAGATAGATAGATAGATAGATAGATAGATAGATAGATAGATAGATAGATAGATAGATAGATAGATAGATAGATAGATAGATAGATAGATAGATAGATAGGTTATAAGTGTTTCAATATATTTATATTGACTGTAATCATGACTACACTACTTCCTTAGAGGTACTGTACAGTACAGTCTGTTGTCCGAACGACTCTTTCTCCTGTCAGTTCACTCTCCGGGCAGTAGGTGGCAATGTGCAACCTACTTGTTATCCAGGAAGTGAGGGAAGTCGACGTCAGAACTCAAAACATGTTTCAGCGCTTGCATGTCATACTCAGTTCTCAATTTGTACCAGTGTAGGTAAAATGGAGAGGAGTGTTGGGATCATTTCTGCAATTAAAGCGTTAGGGTAAGTGATATTTAACTGCCGTTGTGTTTTGTGAGCGGCCCTGTTAATCCTCGTTGCTCTTAATCGTGCAACGTTCACACAGAGGCGCAACCCGAACTTGTTTTTTTTTTTAATGTGTTTCATGATTTCCTGTAGAATAACGTATATACTTATTGTCCTCTCATTATTTATTGAACAGGTACCAGAGCGGTTACTGTTTGTCGAGATGTACATGTGATGAACTTCCATGCCCACTGCTCGACTGGCTTACCTCCCAGCTGAAGCGTCTGTGCCCAGAGCTTCAAGGTATGAATGTGCAGTACAATTAAAGTAATTTGTACCCACTCTTTAATTCACTCCTCACCATTTATGACATTTAAGTGGTGTATTAGGACTCAAAACCCAGGCAAAGGTTTCATTCCTAAAAACAAAAAAGGATAGATGGATCGTGAATTATTGTGATGATTGTGATTATTTTGAGCCATATTACTGCAGGTGTTCCCTCAATGTATTTCAAAATTTTGATTTTTTTAACTCTCAAATGTGCTCAGTCAAAATGTTGTTTGCTTACTGAAGACTCAGGTGGGAGTGGTAACGTCTTGTTAGTGAGAGAGCTAAGAACTATCCTGTCCGACTTAAAATCTCCTCTCACTGGGCTGACATCAGAGATGCTGGAGCCTTCTATCCTCTCCAGAATCACCGGTGAGAAACAAAAAACATTTTCTTTTTTTTCTGTAAGATTGTAGCGGTTGTTTAAATTATGCATGGTTTTGAAGATATCCTGCCCCAAAAGCTTGACATTGTGTCAGAAACCTCTAAAATGTTGCTTGAAACCCTGCAGAGTTCCTTGTGTCAGAATTGCAAGCGGCGCACATAATCAAATATAAAGAGCTACATTCTGACGATAAACCCGCCAGAGAAGAGACTGCAAAAGAGCAAAGAGTGGAGGAAATGTCAGTATTTTGTCCGGAACATGAAGACAATGATGCAGCCAATAACCAAAGGACAGCTGAGATACAGGCGGAGTGGACATTACTGCTTCACGCTCTTAACATGGATACATCCTCTCAATATCCTGATGTGCTGCATGAGGTGAGCTGGTTTGCAGAGGACATGCTTCATGTGAGCCGTTAGAGACTGCAAAGATATGTAATACTGTAGTTATATTTCGTACAATGCAGGTGGAGTCGAGAATTGCTTGTTTTCCTGGTGAAGCCATGACAAAGCCTCTGCTACACGCCGTCCTCACTACAGAGCAGTGGGTATGATGTTTCTACATTCTGCAGTGTATTACACTTGACTCCAATATATTTTTCCCTGTATTTCAACTTCAATTTCAATTTTTACTGAATGTCTTGATTCCTTAGAGGCAACTGGAAAAGATAAATCGAGTTCTGACCAATGACTATTACTGTCGACAGCAAATGATGCTGAAACGCTTTCAGGTTTCACTTGAGTCATTTGCCTGGGGAGAAAAGCAAAAGGTAGGAATGTCAAAGCACAATTAAAAAATTACATTGTTACCTCAACTTACAATTGACATGACTTTGGAGTTTTTCAAGATAAGGGCTGTTGTTCATCCAATTTTTTTGCCTTCAGTTGTGAGCAAAAATGTGAGGTTACGAGCACTAGATGGTGGCAGCAAACTTCACAGCAGACATGTAGTTTGCGTTATGAAATTCTGCCCGTTTAATGCCAACAGACAATGCAAAATACTAGATGGGCTAAATGAAACTATCGTTATTATTGCTGTCTGTATATAATATACTGCCTCTGATGGCCAAGATGTGCACACCAGAATGAGTCGTGCAATGAATTACAGAAAAAGTATGAAATCATGATGTACAAACTGTTAAAATTAATTCCATATTATTTCTTTATTGCTGTGTGTTTTATAAAGTATAATGCTGAATCTTTCGATCAGATGGCAGTATTACTTCTTCTACACAGGAGCGTCATAAAGCAGTCACCTCAGTCCCTCCCCTTACATCCATCGCAGTTTTGTCCAGAGTGTCCCTCTCACTTCTCCTGGCTACCAGAGAGGACCAATCCTGCATTGAGCCAATCAAAGCTGGAACCAGCACAAATGTCTACAAGGTAAAAGAGTAAACTGCTATGAAGTCTGCTTTGTAATTGTAAATGAAACTTCACAGGTAGATAATTCTTCTCTGTGACTAGAAAATGATGGGCCATGTACCAGACAGAGGAGGACGACCAGGAGAAATGGAGGCACCTATGCCTGCCTGGGCTGAGCGAAGATCGGGACATGGTGGACGCAATCAGTGGCATAAAAATCCAAATAAAAAGAGAAACGGGAAAAGGGATTAGCAGGCGCCCCCTTAAGCTTTACTCACATTTTTTCAGGGGAAAAAGATGACATTAATAATTAGAGTTAAATCTAAGTTATAGTATGCATTTGCACTCTATCGTCTTTTTTTTTTTTTAACCAGGATTGCACTTCCTGTCGTGTGAAGAGATATGACTCAGTATGCTTTGTAATCTTTTGGGGGGTATATATGGGAGTAATAATTGGTTTTGTATTTCTTATATTTTCACAAATGCTAATTAAAGATTATTCAAAATGTTGACGTTTGTTGTAATTTATCAACGTTTTCATATTTACTGTGTATTTAACTTGGAGGATGAATACCTTACAATAGAAAAAAATACATGAGTAAGTTACTTAAGAAACCTTGAAACTGTAACAATATTTTTTTTTTGTGACGAAAACGACTTCGTTTTATCACATGCCGGAAGTTACCCGGAGATAAATGATGTAACGCACAGAAATTTCCGGAACAGCTAAAGGTCGCTCGATAAAAGCGGTAGCTTTAGACCAGTCGCCAAATTACATCGGAGATCTTCCACCACAAAACATTATAAATAATAAGTTGTGTGTTTTGACACCATGCCAAGAGGAAGTAGAAGCCGATCATCGAGGATGCCTTCGCCAGCCAGGTAACGTTTGAATGTTATGGTAATGAATTTTTCAGCAACGTGACGACGTTTGCGCTGATGCCAACGTGTCCTTCTCAATGCCTGTTGGACTGAGGAAGCGAAAGAAAATTACTTCTAACACAAAGTGGTTCAATTACAATTGTAAGTGTAACTCAAAATTTTTAAAATTGTGGGTGTTTTGGGCACGCTTCGTCAAGTTGCAGTTATTGCTTCAAGGTCATGTCGTTGACTGCACCACATAACCAAATCGTGACGCTGCTCAAATAATAGGCCATTTAAAAAGCCTTTCAATTTAACGTTATTCTCCTATTACAAGAAAATCAAACACGTAGTGGCGATCTGGGTTATGTTGCATCAGATGTCTGATTAAGGCATTCATTGGGTGATATCGCTTGATTTAATTAGGTAAGTTAACCTAATAAGTTAACCTTATTCGTATAAAATTTAAAAAGCAACTTTTACCTAGCTCTGTTAAAAACCTGTATACATTATTTAAATTGAAACCAGAATTAGTCGTTTGGTACACGCTGCTCTGCATTTTCTAAGGTTTTTATCACCAAGTCAGTTGTTGTTACAAAACACACTTATGGTGCCAGTGTTTGACCTTTTCTGTGACTCTGTTTTCAGCCGGGCACCTCCGCCGCCCCCTCCGTCTCATGCACCTGTACCAGTGCATGCACCTCCGACTGCTATGGCTGCTCCAGCAGCAGCACCCAGGCAGCCTGGTATGTTTGCCCAGATGGCTACAACCGCTGCCGGGGTAGCCGTTGGTTCTGCGGTCGGACACACTCTCGGCCATGCGATGACAGGAGCCTTCAGTGGGGGTAGCTCAGAGCCTGCACGGCCTGATGTCACATACCAGGTTAATAAACAAGCCTTTATCCATTCATAATTAAAGGTCAGAGTATTTTGTGTAATAGATATAGATTTTTAAAAATTTGTATTGTATTGCTGTAATACTTCTTGATGATAGTTAAGAAATTCACTCAGTTGTGGAATACCCTTAACGTAAATAACATCAACCCAGATGAATGCTCTTGAATGGTTGTAATCATCTGCCTTGTGTGTGTTAGGAGCCCCACCAGGCCCAGCCATACCAATCGCAGTCCCCCTACATGCAGCAAAATACCCCGCAGCAATCCTGTTCCTACGAGCTCAAACAGTTCATTGACTGCGCTCAATCACAAAGCGATCTTAAACTCTGTGAGGGCTTCAGCGAGGTGCTCAAACAGTGCAAGTTTGCTAATGGTAAGTATGAAAGCACAGTTTTTTGTATGAGGAAAAGTAGCTTCTTAAATGTAGGTGCCGTTTTCTGGGAGAATTGGCACATTCTCTGACAGAAGCACTGAGGGGGCCCATGTTTTTGGCCATGATTGTATGACTAAATATTTTTGAAAGTTGTTTGGTACATGCCACATTTACAGCATGGCTGTGTGATGTAGTCCTCATCTGATGCAATATGTTGTTGACCTTTAAGTGATCAAGAGGTTGAGTAAAATGTTTGTGTTGCTTCATAGAAATTGTGCTGGTTAATTACCTAAAAGCTGTTTTTGTTCATCCAACAGGGCTATCTTGAATTGGATCCAGAAACCTTGAAGCGGAGGAGACCATAGACCATAGACTCATTATCGCCGGACATTAATTAATTCAAGAGACCTGTGAAATGTACTTCTATTCAACAGTTTATCATCTTCAGACAAATATCGGTCAATTCAATCAGTAGAGACTGCAGAAGAGCTTGTAGTCACATGTTGATATCTATGTTGCTTTTTTGAGTTTGTTTTGGTTGCATTTTCATTATTTGCAGTGCTAGATATTTCTCTCTTGTTGAGCAATACCACCACTGATTGTTTGCAAAAACTTGCTGCTTGAAATAAAAACATTAAAGCATTCGGATCATGAAGACAAAAAACAAGATTCCAACAGTTTTGTCTCTCATAATGGTTATAGATGGCATTACACTAAAACTGAATGTGTTTAATGTCACTGGAAACAAGCTCGGTACGTACCGGTAGTACAACCGCACGTCTATGGTATACATTAGCTAATTTAATACTGTATAGCTGACCACCACTAGTTGAACGAACTCTACCAATCCCCACAGGTCATCAAGGCCAAACGGCTTCCAGTGCACTTTCAATCGCTTCACTTTCCACAACTAGCTGCACTATCTGACAAGTCACTCGTCATGCAAACTGTCTAATGGGTTTTAATTATAGTTCTGAAGAGCGATCTTTTTAAAGACATGCAGATTGTATTGAAGTGACATAAAATTTACTGAAGCACTGTCGGGCAGTCACGTTAGAGTTTACATTTGACGTAAGCCAGTTGATAAGGTTATTTCAGTAGCTGTGCTATTAAGTATACGCTAGTCTGTCGCAGAAAGAGTGGTCGCTTTGGAAGCGACAGTTTATTTTTGGCATCTTGACATTGGAGCTCCTGTCATGGCAGCGACCCCGCAAAACTGTGGCAGCGTCGTTGTTCGCCCTCTTCCACTCAATGATGGATAACTAATAGGAGGGACTGAGTGAGACGGAACGTGGTGAGTGGACCGTCCTTTCACTCCAATTTGTCCAAGCAAGTATGGTTTAAAACAGACGCGATAACGTTCGAAATTTTAGCTAGCACTAAGCCTGTCAATTTAACTCCCCTTCTTACGTTTTAACTTTATTTCGTAAAGGAAAGGGAAGTCAGAAAAGTGCCATCGGGCGAACATGTCCCGAAATTAACAAAATATTGTTAATATAGGATCGTAGGCAAAAACGTACAGCTTCACTGGTTGGTTTTTCGTCACGTTTTTATTTATTTATTTTAAACCACTTGACTACTGCGACCAATAATGGCTTAATCATTACGTCACCGCAACTCGTCGTGTCCATCTGGACATGCAAGCGCTTCGACGTACCCTGGTAGAGCGAGACTGACATTCTAGCATTGTGGAGAGCTTCGCCGTCTACCGGCAATCCTTAGTGCGTTCTAAACCGGGATGTTTTCTATGGAACAACGAGTGTTTTTAGCATTTCAAATGTTTACAGCGATATATACGACGCTTATTGATACATTCGGTTTACGTCGCGGCCGTATGGGCATTAACTGTTGTAAACCGACGATTACTGCTAAAACAAATCTGAACGTTTAAACTATGTGCTAAACTTTAACTTGGTTGCCTCTAGTTTCTGTAAACTGTCGCGTGGATGCGTAGAGCCTTCCTGTTGTTTCGATCACTTCATCATGACCAAAGAGGAGGAGATCCCCGACTGGGTGGGCGCCCAGGAGTTCTACGACAACTATGAGCCCAAGGAGATACTGGGAAGGTATGTTTATAAAGCACGTGACATACTGAAACCACTTTAATTTGAGATCATTGTGATACGGAATGGCTTTGCGTTGTTTTAATCAACTATTGTAAATCTATCTCGATGGTGTTCCATACATCCCTTGAGGCATGTGAGCAGAGAATGAGAGCACTAATTGTCATTCCCCTCCATTTCTCGGTTACTGGCCCCCTTATATAAGCAACATTGTTGGTGAGGTATGCGTGTGTCTTGCGTGTTTTGTTTCTCTGTTCAAAGCGGCTTTTTTTATCTGGAGCTTAATGTCACGGTTTTTGTTTTTAATTTGCATTGGGGTAAAATAATAGTTCCACACTGCACTCAGTCTGCAGAGGTGCAGGGTTCGATTCCAGCTCCAGCCTTCCTGTGTGGAATTTGCATGTTCTCCCCGTGCCTGTGTGGGTTTTTCTCCGGATAATCCGGTTTCCTCCCACATTTCAAAAACATGCATGGTTAAGCGCTTTCAAAATGGATGGATGGATACTATTATTATTATTGTCAGAAGTCGGCATTCTGTCAGTACTGACCAGTGATTGGACATCCAAAGTGTTTTTGTTTTTTTTCCTCAGGGGAGTGAGCAGCGTCGTGCGTCGCTGCGTGGACAAACGCACGTCTCAGGAGTACGCCGTGAAGATTATAGACATCACCCCCTCGGACAAGATGACCCCGCAGGAGATCGAGGAGATCAGAGAATCTACAGTGAAGGAGATTGATATCCTCAAGAAAGTCTGTGGACAGGAGAATATTAGTAAGTCCATTGTGAATACACCTAAAATGTACACCACCCTTATGTCTTTGGTTGTTGTATGACCAACCCACTTTCAGTGGTCAACTATGACACATTTTGGCATTTGCTATGCGAGTATCAACGGCAATTGCACAAATTATTTGACGTATATCTCCCTGCAGTACAGCTAAAAGATTGCTATGAATCCAACGTATTCTTCTTCCTGGTTTTTGACCTGTAAGTAAGGACGAGCAGGAAATCTGCACTTTCAACCTCATTCAAAACTGTCCTGAGCGTAATTTGCTTCCAAGAATGTTAACCTATTCTTGTTTTACTACTTGTCCTCTTCAATCCAGGATGAGAAAGGGTGAACTTTTTGACTACCTCACAGAGAAAGTAACCCTGAGTGAGAAGGAAACAAGGTCACTGAGCAAATTTTGACTTCTCCCAAAACCAGCTTACTGTCATACCTCAACCACAACAAGCCTTCATGAGTGCTTGATGTATCGGTTGTAGGAACATCATGCGCGCCCTGCTGGATGTGGTTCACTTTCTCCATGACCACAACATAGTCCATCGAGATCTCAAGCCTGAAAACATCCTTTTGGATGACCAGATGAACATCAAACTCACAGACTTTGGCTTCGCCGTGCAAGTGCAACCGGGACAGACGCTTAAAGGTTAGAGCTCAACTCATAAACACGATCAGAGTACCCCGCCAGGGGGGCCTGTTCGACACATTGTATCCATAGTTGTCTGTCATCTACAGCTGCCGAGATATGTCGTTGGTGTATTATGATATCACTATATAGTGTTGACTGACAGCAAAACATGAAGCGAGCAGACTTTTTTAATTGAGCATGTTTGCACTGTCAAAGAAAGAAATGTCACAACTTCTCCAAATGTTCCAGCAGCTGTTTGAAATCAGAGTCGAGTCTGGTTGTGCATCCTTATGTTACAAAGGTTGCGATGCGACAAGATACTGAAGTCTATCTGCCATTGAGCAAAGAGGTCAAATAGTGATTTGCTTCAACATGAAATAGTTACATAATGAAGAAATAACTTGTTGAGGTTGCATGATTGAAATTGATAGATTCAATGAATCAATCAAAGGAAAGATCACGGAGAGAAGACAAGCATTGATGCTGCTGTGGATGAGGTCACCCTGGCCGTGCCCACAGCCCAAAATTTGCATTGAAATAATAATCATCTGCATAGTATATCGGGATTGATATGTTGTGTGTATAAAACGTCCCAATTTTTTGCTCGACAACAGTTTCTCAGAACATTTGCAATTTCAAAAGCAATCGGAAATAAATGCTCACTTTAAGTCAGGCCCTGTCTCTAGATGCCCATTTATTGAGGAAATTTTTACACACCAGATATCAGATATGGTCATTATGACTATCAATAATGAACTAATTAAGCACCTTAAACATTATTTGACAGCCTGTAAAGAGACGCTTGTTGCCTGAAGCCAAACTTGTTCGATGCTAAAACGTTTGTCTTTCCTGCAGAGGTGTGTGGGACTCCTGTATATCTCGCTCCTGAGATCATCCAGTGCTCCATGGACTCTGGCCACCGCGGATATGGAACGGCTGTAGACATGTGAGGGGGGAAAAAAAATCCAAACAGTAGAAATGATTATATGAAGTGCATTTACAGACATTGTCTGATGGCTGTGCTTGTGGACTTAAAACGCCCTTGCTGTACTGCTCACAATCCCTTCCAATAAGTTGAATTCATTCACTCACATAAGTGATATGAAAGCTCCCGCTATCGTAAATGAATTCTGCCACGGTGCTTGCCCTCTGTGCAGATGGAGTGCGGGTGTGATCATGTACACACTGCTGGCTGGCTCTCCACCGTTCTGGCACAGGAAACAGATGCTAATGCTGCGTATGATCTTGGCGGGGGATTACAGCTTCTCATCCCCTGAATGGGACGACCGCTCTGACACGGTCAAAGATTTGGTCAGTCACTTCATTCACGTTCTCTCCGTGGTTTAGCTCATCTATTTCATATAAACTGCCTGACAGTAAAATATACTCATTTGAGAGTTTTTTATCAGATCTCTCGGATGCTCGTAGTGGATCCAAAGCAGCGTTACACAGCCATCGACGTGCTCAATCATCCGTTCTTCTCCCAGTATGTGGTAGACGAAGTCCGACAATTTAGCCCGTACAGAAAATTCAAGGTGAGGTCTTTCGAGCTTAAAGTATGTGGCTTAAGGACATCAAACGCTGAAAGAAACAAACTCTTAAATGTTCAACCAACACTTTTTAGTAAGAGCACCGGTACACCATGTCATCTAAATAGTCCACTGTGATTGATTTACACATCGACCGCTAATGAACGAATATACTTTCTCTACTAGCAGCGGCACCTTAAGGGGAACTTAACCTCCAATCAAATTGGTGGATCGACCAAATAAAACTCCTCAATATAGTTTTTACAATTTTGTAACCATATTTTCAAGATTTTATTAATTTTTTAATGACATAATGAGTATGGGGAGCACGACGAAATAGCAGTTTCATCGTCTTTTTTTAGCTGAACTTGAGAGAAGAGTGCATTACCATTCAGTTTGATCAAATGACATATCGTAAGTGCCGCTTAACTGAAATGTTCAAGTGCTTGTGCTACCCCAAAACCAATGTACGACACTAGTACCTTAAAGAATGCTACTTTTCCACCAGGTCATCTGCCTCACAGTACTCGCCACCATGCGCATCTACTGCAGCTACCGCAGAGTCAAACCTGTCACCAAGGAGGTGATCAAAAGTGACCCGTACGCGGTCAAGCCCATTCGCAAGCTCATTGACGCATGTGCTTTCAAGATCTACGGCCACTGGGTCAAGAAGGGCCAGACGCAGAACAGAGCGGCACTTTTCGTGAACACTCCCAAGGCCATCCTGCTGTCCATAGCGGCAGAGGCAGATGAGCCAGTACAGCATATCTGGTAATAAACAGCTGGATACCCAAGAATATGATAAAAGTACTGGAAGTTAAAAAAAAAAATGTTCACAGTGCATCTTTATGATCTGAGCCAGACCTCATCAACTCATCAATTTGTATTATGTGGATTTCATTTGGATGTTTTATCATGTGAAAATGTTTGAAATGTAGCCTTTTCTGTTTATGGAAATAAAAAACAATACAGTGTTAAACTTTGTTTCCAACATTTATTGTTGTACCCTTTTGCAAATCATCACCCATTATTACTCCTTCAGCATCCTCCTGTTGCAATGGCACCACATGGATGGAAAATTGAAAGTCTGCATGAACTACACAACACCATCTAGTATGACTTACGCCACTAGATCATAACCATGCTTAAGCCCTGTTGAAGGAAAAAAAAACACACATAAAAAACGATATTCCAAGTTTGCTCTTGGTTCAAATGTAGTACTGTTCACAAAGCCACTGGATACGGAGAATATTATAGTCACAAGTGTATCAGTGTACTCATCTCTATATTGCTGGATGAAGCTGAAAACAATTCACCCATAGTTAAAAGAAACGAGTCAATACTCTTGCATGGTGTCTGACTGTGTCCACCACATAGCTGGAACAGAATTCTGCCATGCTGTCAATGTCTTCCATTAAGAATAATAATGCCACATAGGATTCTGAATCCCAATTGTTGAAATTAACTCCCTATTTGTCAATTATTAGGTGCATTTATATTGGATTGTGATAGCACACCTCATTTTGTGGTACAGAAGCGGAAATGTTTGCATGGCCTAGTCTTCGGTCCACAAATCAATATGGCTGATGTTCTGGGGGAGAACGAGAAGAAAAGCATGGTATGGTTAACGGTAAGAAATTCTGTAATTATTCACTCATTATACTGCAAATGTTTACTAGTAAAATGAAATGTAAATCACTGACAGCAGAATGAGCCACCCAGTTGCTCTTTCATTGTAAAGTCTGTGTGAAAACAGTTATTTCGCATGATGTCTGACTGAATTTACCACTTCAAGAGTAAATCAGAATTCGGCCATGCATTCAGACACGTGCCTGTCGGCAATGTTACCAGTTGTATCAAAAAATGGACATCTTAATGTACAGCATTTCTATTATTAACATTTCATATATCATAATTGTCCAAAGGAAGGAAATACCGTTATTTATTTGCTATAGTATAGTTTCACGTGAACGAGAGGCCCAGTTGAGATTCAAAGTGCGGTACGATTGAGATGCTAACAAGCTAAAGCTAAATTTAAGGCAATTTAGAACCTATAGCCAGCAGTTGAAAAATACACAATCTTACTCATGCCTCAATTCCTCAAGCGGCAACGTAACACAAACCTCAAACATCCGCTTTTATTGACCACTGTCTCTTTGCGCAGTGCCTTCGTGGTGGCTTTTCCTGTACTTCGACTAGTCGTTTGGAATTGCCGAGTCAGACAGTCAGTGCTGATGTAGGGGCGGGATCATTTATATCAGAGCCCTGATTGGTCATACGTACTGACGCGCGATCATATGAGAGTGGGCGGTCCCTCACCGGCTTCGCTCTGATTGGTGCAACTCGCAGCTCCGCTCTTCTTCTGCAATTTTCACTAACTGATGATTCTGTGCGGAGTTGTGCGGCTCTTCCTGAAACTGTCTCCTGTCCACTTGCATCGTTGCTGTATAAAACGGTTTGTTCTTTCTTTTGATTTTCCATTTCCTGTATGACATCCTTGTCCTGTTATTCGTTTCACATAAACTGTATCTTTTAACAGCCGGTGTCAACTGACTGCACGGCGAAAACAGAATGTATTGTGATGAACGTAACCGGTTTAATTTTATCAAATGTCAGCGGTTCTTCAGAGATGTATGGCGGTGCATTGTTTTGGCATCAGATTGTCTGCTAAGTTGCATTATTCTATTTAGTTGTGTACTGTACTTTAGTTTTGTACCAAATTATTATGAACACGATGAGTGAGGGGGTGACGCAACAGTGGCAGATGATGTCCACCATGGCCCCTTCATATGTTTTGTTTAGGCGGGCCGCTTTATGCAACGTTTGTTGGCACTCATACGTTAAGTTTAGAGCCGTTCTGTTTTTTTTGTGGGTTTTTTTTTGCCGCTTCACTGGATGCTAGACATGTATTATCATAAGGATGTTGTACATTAGATGTCACGTGTACTTTGGCTGAGGACTTGCACTTGAATAGATGTAAAAGTTCTCAAATAAAAAGAGAAGACGTACTGATCCAACTAAAATAAATAAAGGACAAGCTCTGACGTGCTTAATTGCAAAAGTACAATTAAATTGTATTGTCAATTATGTACAATACCCATTTTATTCACTTTGCACGATGAACCCCCCATCTTCATAAAAAATAGTTTCCCTCTTTTATTAACTTATAAAATAAGGCAGTGGATGGCGAAAAGCTTCTCTACATCTGTTCCCTGGTTCATGTTGCTCCATTTCACTGCTGCAGGCCTCCCTGATTTTATCTGCCTTCTAAGACCCCAAACTGGCTGTTTTACCTTATGCCGTCTAATGCAGCAAGCCCGTTTTGAAAAAGTAGAATAGAAAGTAAAAGAATGTGTGGGGAAATAACAATGAAAAAGTAATCTGAAAAATAAATACTCATCTGCAGTACAAATACAGGTTAATACTAATAGTTTCAGACTAACTTCACACCGTTTATGTAATTATGATATCCTTTCCCCAGATATTAATTTCCCCAGTGTGGGAGAAATAAAGGATATCTTATCTTATCTTCTTTTCTTATCTTATCTTATCTTATCTTATCATTATTTTTTTAATTACTACAAATGATCACAGAGAGCCCTACTGGAATGTTCGTTATTTTTCTTGTTTATTCCGCTAATATTGGCTGTATTGTAGTTCTGTTCACAGTATTGCAGTGTCCACAATGTCACAGACGAAAGAACTTTTTAGAAGAGCAGAAGCTGTCTGTTTTGACGTGGACAGCACAGTCATCAAAGAAGAAGGCATCGATGAACTGGCAAAGTTCTGTGGCGTGGGGGACGCCGTCACTGAAATGTAAATACATTCATTCTTGTGCACAACTACCCCCCCCCCCTTATCGCATCACATGAGACAAGCCTTAATTTGCATGTTTTAGGACCCGTAAAGCCATGGGTGGCTCGATGACTTTCAAATCAGCCCTGACTGAGCGTCTCGCCATCATCAAATGTTCCAGAGAACAGGTCAACAAACTGATTACAGACCACCCGCCACAGCTGACCCCAGGTATCAGGTACGAGAGGCAATCCCCATTATCAGTTTTGTTTCATCTCACTTACAGCATTCTGAACATCAATAATTGCCGGAAAAGTACCAAAAGTCCGCGAATGCTTTGGGAAAGTACCGTAAGTCATTGAACGCTTTGGGAATGCCACCCAAATGTATATTGCTGAGAACATTTAGAAGGCATTCTTAAAAACCCGATTGATTCACTAATTTAATTGAGGTGTATCAGTTTTGATGGTATGACCATTGAAGCGATAGTGATATGAATTTCCTTTCATGTTCATGAGTGTGGTATTTATGCATTAACGTTATTGTAGAATTATGTGATTGATAAGCTAAATACACCCTCATTTCCAACAATATCCAGGGAACTTGTGGACCGTCTACACCAGCGCAACATCAAGGTGTTCCTCATCTCAGGTGGCTTTCGCTGCATTGTGGAACACGTGGCCACTCAGCTAAACATTCCTCTAGAAAACGTCTACGCCAACCGACTCAAGTTCTACTTCAACGGTAAGGGGACTATAGTGCGGGACATTGAATTGTGATACACACTCACCAGCCATGACATCAGGTACCAGAGCAGTGTTGAAGAGATTACGGTGGTACCTCAAAATTCAAATTATCGGGACCTATTGACGAAACCGTTTGGAATCCGACCCTTGGAGTTATTCAGAGCCTCAGTCCAGAGTCTACCTGGTTCTGGGTTTGAATCTCATCTCCAGACTTTCTGTTTGGACTTGGCATGGTCTCCCCGGGTATTCTGGCTTCCTCCCATGTTCCAAAGACATAAATGTTTGGTTATTTTGAGACATAATTATCAGCCAGATGTCAATTACTACCCTTCTCCAAACATGTCCAAACATGACTTTACTTTTTAAGAGATTGAATGTGGTTATATTTAGGCGAGTACGCCGGATTTGACGAGAGCCAACCGACAGCAGAGAGCGGAGGCAAAGGAAAAGTAATTAGCATGCTGAAGGAAAAGTACGGCTTCAAGACAGTGGTGATGATTGGAGATGGAGCCACTGATCTAGAGGCCTGCCCTCCCGCTGTAAGTGTTTATGTTAATGCCGTGTGGGTTCATTTAAATATTCAGGTTTGTATTTGTATTCATTGTTTTGAAAACTAATCCGGTTGATTTGTCCCCCCCCCCCCCTACAGAGTGCCTTCATTGGATTTGGTGGCAATGTTGTGAGGCCACAGGTTAAAGAAATGAGTTTGTGGTATGTCACAAGTTTTGGGGAGCTGCTGAAAGAAATGGAAAAGATTTGAATATTCTAGAGTACATTTACTCTTTTTATGATTTCTTTTTAACTTTACTAATGTTATTTGCACCAAAAGTTGTGTATGTGATGGTTTTATCCATTGTGCACACTCCCTTTAAGTCAACAAATTTTAAATCATTGACCATGTTTACTATAGTTAGACCAATTCTACCTTTATGCGGTTTCTGCCATCTTGATTTTCTTTATGAGACCATACTATGTGTGGAGGTTAAACATGTAACATTTGTGTTTTGGGCACTTTTTTACATATGACTTAGTCCTACACAATAAACAATGGGAAGTGCAATGTAGAAAGAATTGTAATCGGTCATGTGAGTGACAGGCTGCATTGAATTATGTGTTAAGACTGAGTATTAAACACAAATATTGTTGCTTGAATTTCTTTAATTCTATGTTATTGTTGCCCCCGAAAGACAAATAAAGATGCATCTTTTTTTTTCACTGATAAAATCTGACAAAATGTCGTGGCGTGCTTGCCCACGTAATTTGTCATTACTCCCCTTGAAAATACCTTACATCTCATATATAGATAGATATAGATATATATATCTATCTATATATATAAAACAAGTCATGCTCAGTTCACACGGCCACAAAAAGATAGTCACATTTACAAACAAAAACAACTCACATTGAAACTCAAGGAAAAAAACAGTAAAACAAGACACGTTTCAAGTCAAAAATATTAACTGAAAATGATTATGTAATAAACGTTCATACTGTCAACCTTGGAACACAAAATTCAGATGTTATCCCAGCTAACATTGAAATGGTTAACACTAATAAATAAAGCCCCCGTGTTAGTAGTAGCTTGCTGTGTTGATATTACGATAGTGTGCTCCAGCGGTTATGACATATGAATGGGTATCAACATTTATACATACAGCTGCTTTGTTTGAAAATAAAGTCACTTTGATCGGTTGTCCATCAATGAGTTTACATGTGGCAAGAGTAGATGTTGGAATGAATGACCAGCTCGAGGCATAATGCAGTGGAGTTCCAAGGACTTGTGTCAAAGCAATTCCTGACCCTTTCCAAAATCCTAATACAGTATTGAAAAGGACACTTTTGTAGATTATCATAAGGTACATTGTGTCTATGTTGATGCCTGGCAATATAAATATTGCAACAAACCAGAGAAGATAAGTCTTTCTGAATTAGCGATTCACCTCTTACCTTACTGCAAGTTGTGTTATGTAGATTGATGTGCTGCACCATCAGCTTAGTGAGTATTGACTCAATCACACATGCACTCAAAAACAACAACCCCGAATTGTTAGATTTTACTTGCAAAATTTGCTTTGCAACGAGCCAAAGATTCCAAATACAAATTTAAACAGTGCAACAAAACCATTTATTTAAATTAGCCAACCGCTGAGGGTTGTGTGCATTTAGCAGGTGTAACTTAGAATTGGGGCTGAATAATCATGAGTGTAAACTGTAACAACCAAAACACGCATCTTGCCAGAAATACAACCTGGAAAACATTCAGTAACCACTACAATTACTCTTGTTTTTAAATGTTTAGCCCATGCAATGCCACTAGCGGCTAACACAATATGTAAAAGTTCCTTGAGCCGTCCATATACAATATATTTCACGGAGTTGAACAGTCCTGAAACAACGAAAATGATGAAAGACAAAGGTCGTGTTGTTGTGCAGCACTGAAACCGTTGAAAGTGATGCTCTTGGGCTACTCATTTGTCAGGGTACCACCCCATGCTCATGCCTGCAAGAGGTTCCGGTCTTTTCACTTGAGCGGCGATGCCTTGGTGGGGATCATAATCCGGGATTCCATATGCTGGATGAGAGGAACTGTGGGGGGGAGAATATATGCAGCACCAGTTGGATAAACAATCTGCTCTCACCATTTTAACGCAAAAGTTTTCAAACAATGACTTCAGTTAGAGTTCTAAAAATAATTTTAAATAGGGCTGGGTTGATTTTTCTTCATATACACTCACCTGTATAATAGACCACTTCGTGCCAGCCTTCTTCCTGCCACGCACCTTTCCTTATGTCCTCTCTGGATTGAAGGTCTTTGTAGGCTGCAAGAAACAAAATCTATTACAGCTCAAGCCCATTCACTGCTGTCACACGGCATAGTGTAACAGCAGCCACTGTGTTTACACTAAATTGGTGCACCTGAGGTTTAACGGTAGACCTGAGCCTGATGTGATGTCTTTAGACAGAAATGGCTCAAGCAGGTACCGGTAACTGCTGTATAGCAAGTGCGAGTTCATACAGCTTGTGCGGGGAAGTTCCATTATTATACATTTAAACGTGTAGCTTTCAATTGCTTTCAACACACAAGGGTGTGGCCAATCTGTCGCTGTTGTTCAATTGACAATCCACTTATGAAGAATTTGTTGCCAAACTCTCCACACTACGCAACAATTCAGTTAGTTTTGGCCATGTCTCTCTCCAGCCTAAAAAAAAGTCAAACTTTTATTTTAAATGACTTTAATGGACGGTATTTTCCCATTGAACTGGTTTCTTGACTTTACCCCAGAGGTGATGAACCATGTAGAGGTTGCCGATCTGTGAGAAAAACCCTCCAACGGCTTCACTGTTTTGCTGGCGTAGTCGAATAGCTCTGGCCCTGCCAAAGACAACAAAACAATCGTTTACATCATCTATGGGAAGAAAACTACAATCTGGTCAGAGTACACAGAGGAAGAATAGTCCAGATATTTGGTCCAAAAAAAAAGGAAAACACTTTATCACTGTTACAGATTAGATACAGAAATTCGGCTGACAGTGTGACTGCGGGGAATTTTTGAAATGCAGGCACTCATTGTCCAAATACAGTAGACTGCAGTGCTGTCTTTTCATTTGTTTAATCATTGAGCAGTCCATTCTGTGCGGGCTATTTTTAAGGAGGGTTCGACAGGGTCTATGAATGCAATTAATTCATGCTGTCTTACCAGTAATTACCCCACTCGATCATTGTTCCTGGCTGGAGAAAAGAGAACAATGGGATGAGTAACAGAAATGATAGTCAGACCTCGCTTCTTGCCAGGGTTATTGAGTCAATAGTGCAAAAGTGATATGTCATTCTAAGCATAAGGACAAATATACCCAAAAGGCTCCTCCAATATCTACCGATATAATACCCTCGGTTTAATACGTTTAGCTTAATTTATTTGCACAATGTTGCATCCGGAAACAAAACCCAAATATTGCTGAGCCAGCCATTCACGTTGTTCAAAATGGACTTCCTCTGAAGCGCAATACTGCAACTGCAGTTAAAATATGAAGCTGCCGCGGAAGGGACATCAATCCCTCAATCAGCACATTTGGAGCCTTATGCTGATTTGAGTGATATCAATCGGTCCGGCTGGGGGCAGCCGCCACGCGATTTGGAATGCAGGAAGAACCATGTGATGTAATTACCACACAACGCAGTGACACAACATATTGATCATGACAGTCGATGCCAACATTTTTACTTATCGATTGTTGATCGATTGGATTTGATGTGCCACATGCACAGAACCACTAGTCTATTTACAAATTAAATGTGGTTGATTTGTGAAGTGCTGCACCCACAACTGAAAATACAAATGATTTTACTGAATTTATGAGGGTGCGCTTTTCTCCTCAGATTCTGGGCTGCTTGAAAACAAGTCGTAGTGGTGTTGTGGACTAGAAAGTGGCTCATTTACACGAGACCATTTCCAAAAGACAAGAACAATAGTGAAAGTTGTGATCTAGTTATTGACCTCGTCGAATAAACGCTCGTCAAAAGCATGAGACCATTTTTGCTCATGAAAAAAAATGCTGAATATTCATTATCTCCTAACCATGACTCTTGGGACCCAAACGACTCCAACCTATGAACATAAATTGACCATTTAAGACTGTTGGGAAGTAAGACAAAATCCCACCTTGCGCTTATGAGGTCTCAAAGAGTAATAGAGTTAAAAAAACCCACAAAAAAAACCCCAGTATCGCTTAAGTACTCACCCTGAGTTGGTAGGTTCTAAGCTCGTATACGTTGGGTCCCTCTCTGGGTACTGGCTCATTCCAGAAACTGAACTCCAGTAAAAGCTGATTCCTGCGAGACAGCAGCATCTTACCACGCTCCTTCCTGTACTCTGTGAACTCCTGCCGTGAGGATAAACATGGGCCAGTAATGGGCTACATTCTACTTGGTTTATGACCCTGGTAGGATGAGCAACAGGATGGGTCTGAAGAAGTTCTGCTTACTTTGTTCTGACGTAGCTTGTTCATCACCTCTGTCAGAGCTGGGTAACCACCTCGATAACGCCACAGGTGAACTAGGCAAAAAAAACAAAACCTGCATCAGCACATTACAACATCATAAATATTTACAATCCTAAACTGTGTCATTTACAACAATTAATATCTTAGGGTGGGGAAAAATGTCACAAAAGTGGATATGGAAATTTAGTATGTAACTTCTGCCATACAGTGCAGAGTATTTAATTGTAATGTAATGTATTGTATTTATTTGTAGAAAATAAATAAATGTATGGACCCATTGTTTTTAACGGCACACCCGATGATCTCTCAGTACTCTAATGTGCAACTATACAATACCAACAGAGAAATGTTGCTATGATGTCATATATTTGGCAGTGATGACATAAGCAAGCCTACCAGCCTGGTCCTGTTCTCCATACCAAGTATTCCAGGTGCCCACCAGCTCACAGGGGTAGTACTTATCAGCGTGGATCGAGGGCAAGACATCCTCGCTGTGGCAAAAATTACAATTTCACAAACAAATCATTTCATATTGCCTATACTGAACACCATGATTCTAACACTATTTAATCGAAAATAACCTTGCAACTATGCCTAAAATTACAATTGCATGAAATTCTGTTAAATTTCAGGTCATGTCTATGGTTGCAGAAAGAAATAGAAGCTAGCAGTAAGGACTTGGCCTGTAGACAGATGACTCGAAGCATAGCAGCTCCTTAAACACCTCACAAGAATAGACCACACTGGTTTATTTTTACTGGCTGCACAGCGCTAGGTACACATGTCCAAATGTTACAATTGTAAAAACGCTGAGCAAAATGTTTTGGGATTAAATAAAAATAAGACTTACCAGAGTTTGTTGTATGCTTCAAGACACTCCGGCTTGACATTGTGGACTGAAAGTAGAGGTTAAGTTCAGCAATTATGACAACTTCTAAAAATTTGTTACAGGAAATGTACTTACACTGGATTTTGTAGAGATTACTTTCCTCGTTTTTGGTCAGTAGAGCTGAGTGTGCATCTTTCCTCGGATCAACTTTTCTGACAAAAAGTGATTTGAACCAGCTGTCTTCTCTGGTGACGTTGGATACGGAGAAGCCTCTGTAAAATAAGGTTGAGTTTTAACGGAGGAAAGCGTTTGATATCAGTTGAATTTCTGATTGCATCATAACATACAAGGAGTACTAGTTAGCATCCATTGTCTAACATGACATTTCCCCCAAGTACCAAATTGACCTTGAGCATCTGACCAACACCATGACACAACCTAAAAAGTGCATTTCTTTTGAATAAGTAAAAAAACCGTTCATCTAATCTCGAAACATAACATATTCCACGGTAATTGTTTTTCCAAATAGTTTAGTTTAGTTTCCAAGATTGACTACTACTCAACATATTTTAGCTAGGACATCGGCAGCTAGCTTGCGCACTTACATCGCGTCAACCTCCGATGCTAACACACAAATAACACCCTGCATGAAAAAAATAAAACCTGTAATGCATGTTGATGACAAGCCGACCTGCTCCAAACGAGAAGATGCCCGGTTGAACTGGCTCCGGTTTGAGCCAGAGCCAAGCCGGCTCTCACTCTCTGAAGGACTCCTGTCGCCATTTTCCAGGGAAGCAGCAGCCAAGGCGCTGTTCATACCGTTGGCCCATAGGTGGTGATGGAACCCGTAAGCATCACAGGGTCCATATTTGATCTCGTCGAAGTAGAATGAACCAGGGTGTTACGCGCGGCAGCGTCACTTTTTTTTTATTACCACTGCTACCAGCGCAAGCCTAACTCTATTCACTCCACTGTGAAGAGTAAATTTACAATAAATCTTATTGTGAGAGAAGGAAGCTTAAAAGGTGGCTTCTGTCACAAACATGACATTTCAAATCAGCCATGCCAAAAATACAGGAACATGACTTGTGTGCTGTACCAAAGGTAGTCCAAAAATATGATTTATTTTTCTCCTCTCCCTCCTGATTGATGATGACCTTGCAGTTGCTTTTCATATAACAGACAGAATAAGTTTCAAATCCGATTTTTTTTCATATTATTTTGTTAAAATGTCTTCCTTATATCCCTTAAAACTTCTTTTTTTAATCACTGTGATGCCACTGTGATTACATTCCTTGGTCTTTAAAAAAAATCTGGGTCTTCTGTATACTACAGTACTGTACAATCTTTTCAAAAACATTTACCACAACGGTACATACGAGGGCGCCAGAACTCAAGGATTTAAAGTATTATTTATAAAGTGATTGAAACAATATTGAAAGTGAAATTGGCATGTTACTCAACACTCATGTATGCAGCTCCTATCAAACTCAAGATTAATGCACATCACTTAATCCGGAGTTGCTCATTTCGATCGGCAACTTTAGGCTACAAAAGTGAAGATAAATGTATTCATTATCATAATCTTTTACATGAACACAACAGGCAGACACCATTTTTCACACTGGCAGACAAATAGGTTCTAGCAGTAGTTCAGTCCTGAAGGAAATTTGGGACCAGAGGGTTGAATGTTTGAAAAATAAATAAATAAATAAACAACAGTATGAACATTCGGATATGTTATTTGACAGAAAATCAGGCACACTGGCAGTTTGCTTCTTGGTCACTGTGTCGACAAAAAGGTAATCTGAGACTATGGGTATCCTATTTCTTGCCATATCATGTGGAAATGTGCATTGGGACGACAATAAAAATTCATTTCAGAATCCTTGAAAACTCAACTTTATATATTTTATATATAATTAAATTTAAGAACAACCAGAAAACAAGTTAACCAAAAGAAAAACTATTTTCCAACCAATTGACATTGAAACTTGAATGATGTGATTTTTTTTTTCTAGAAGAGACCAGCATGAGAACAGGATCCAAATAGACGCAGGCTGCGGTGGTGGGATCGTAACCACTGTGGAATTCAGAACAGTTGTGATTGATTTATTATTTGATAGTGTGACAATGAAACTAACAGGTTCCATATTTTCAAAGCCTCATTGGCTGTAGGATAAACAACACTTGGAATCCAGTAACTATGCATATCTTTGTTTTAAATTCAAAAACATCAATCACATTATTTTCTCTGTGAAAGATTTTTGAAACACCAATGGCAAATTGCAGACTTGTCTGGGAATTCCAAGTATGATCATATATTGTTGGGGGGTGGGGGGGTGGTATGTTTTTTCTATCACAGTACAGTGTAATTTGTGACATGCAGGAACATCAACTTTACCTTTGAGTTTAAATATCATATAAAAGGATTCCTTGTTGCACTTATTTACAGTTGTATGTCATTAGTTGCACCTCACAAAAGACGACAAACACAGTAGAGCACTCACAAACTCTCTGTTCATTTGAATGGCCTGATCGGTGCGCACTTGGGTGTGGAAACTTTCACAAGGGGGCTTATATTAGTCATGGGAAAAGTGACACAAAGAGCTCCTAATGTACCCGACCGACATTTACTGTGCAACATAGCCGGTCCTGTTATGCATAATGCAGGACAAACTTCAACCATTCCCCGAGACTTCCGTGTTGCATCATAGTCGGTGAATTTGCTCATTTGTTGAGATAGTTTAATGTTTAATGACGTTACATATGTTGGTGTGTATTTTAGGAAGTGAAATCCTTCAGGTCCAACAGTAAGGTTTCTCACATTCGAGCCAAAGCTTTCTTAGCTAAATCTATTGATAAAGATCATGTGACACATTTTTAAGCCCCGTAGAAGTTTCAACAAGTTTAAAATGAGCATGTACAATTTCTTATGACCTATACAAAGTCATAATGTAAAATATTGTCTCTTTTACGGATATGATAGTGAACATTATTGTAGTTGGAAGTAGCGCTGAATGGATATAGAATATACAGGAATCAACACTCTTATAATGAGCCCGTCAGTGCCTGAGGATTGTTTGCAAATTATTGAAAATTAATACGAAGAACAAGGTCAAAGAATGCTCACAGGCTCCTTGGCCTTGGCACTCAGATATGGGTTTCCGTAATTAGGTTTATTTTATCACAGGTATCCTATTCCTCTGTTGAAATTGCATCTTAGAGCACTTTACTATGCGGTATTGGATACATATTTAGCTAATTTTTGGCATGTTGAAAATATCTTGGTTGTACTGGTAGTGTGCTTCCATGTGACTCTAAAGTCACTTCAAATATTCTCAGATTTCATTGTTGGACACAATAATTTCCTATAAAGCAGGCTCAAAGAAGAGCAGCTGTGAAAACAAAAGACATGAATCCTCCACTAATGCTCCCCAAAACCGCAAATGCCATTTATCAGTTTAGGACCCTTGAGGATAAATCCTTCACCCAAGCCTCTCAAACTCCAATGTTAAATCTCATGCCAAATGACTCAAGCTGTGCAGACATCTTGAGTTTATGTTCACATGGAAATTCAAAATATCGCCCTATTAAACAAGAGTTGTGGCTACAAATTGAGATTGAACACTGAAAAATCGGTGACATATAAAGCTGTACCTGTATTATCCTTATTGATAAAAGTATAAAAGAATCTATTCGATTGTTTAGTAGGTCAAAATAGGCTGGTGGAAATTCTTCTTTTGTTACTATGGACGCCCTTATCAGCAAACCTAGCAGTCACCCTGAGCTTTCGCTTATTAACTTTGGCTTTGCTGTGTATGTGGGATTTAAGAGCTCTCCAAGAAACACTGTTGAACTTATGAGAAAACACTGCGTATTGTGTTGTGAGTGTTGTGAGTCTCCACTCCCTAGTTTGTCTGGGCACCAGAGCGAGGAAATGCAGCACTGGTGCATAAAGTGGCACGAAAACATTTGTTTTAGTTGATAGAGCAGACTGAAATCCTGGAAACATTTCTGTTTATACTCGGATATAATAGTACAGATAAGAAATCGCTAATTACAGGAGCATGGCTGGGATTATGTTTTTAAGGGGCGAGGTTCATAGGAATGTGTCAATTGACAAATCGTGTGACTCTAATGGGGTGAAATGACAGTGAACACCACATCATTTAAAATCTCTAGTCCTTCGCTTGTTCTATTTATGGGACATGACCTCATTTTATTCGTAGCGTAGGGTTCCCGAGTTGACTTTTTGATGTTATGACCTCAGACCCTGTACAGTGAATTCAGAGATTTCTTTTCAAAATAATATATAAATGATAAAATACTGTAATTTAAAACCAACATACTGCTGCAACAATAAATCTTAAAAACTCCAACAAAATCCTACTTTACAAGTTAGTAATAGATATGGGGTAAAATAAGTACACCTGCAACAGGTGTTTGCAACAGCTGGTGTTGGTTTTGTCCAAAAAAAAAAAAAGCACAAATGGCCTTTGGGCAAAGTGTGATTTTTTTCCCCAGTGTTTCTTGTCATTAATGCCATTAATGCTTGAAAATATGAGTATATCTCACAATCTGTGATGATGTAATGGAATAATTCATAGAATTTGTGGAATCTCAGGCCTGAGTTGAACACATGTTCCTCTATCAGGAGAAATGATTAATCTCGGCTCTGTGGATCCTCATGCAATATCCCTGCAAATGAAATACAGTCAAACCTCGATTTTCGAACGTCTCGGTTCTCGACCAATTCGGTTTTCAACCAAAAAATTCGAGTTTTTAATGCCTCGGATGACGAACAAACTGAGCGCACTTGAATGCACTCCTCTCGCCTTCCTTACACCAGGAAGTGACGGTCTCTCGGGTAGACCCAGAAGTGATGCTTCGTCGTGTTGCTTTCCATTGTGAGCAGACGTGCTCAGTAAAGATTTTTATTTTAAAAAGAGCGTGGTTTCGGTTTTCGAACAATTTCGGTTTTCAAACAGCCTTCTGGAACGGATTATGGACGAAAACCGAGGTTTGACTGTATTATATGTCTGAAAAGTTAATCACAGGAATATTAGCCATAAATCTGCTGCTATATCTGCTGCCATAAAAGGAGAGTCATTCAGTGACTTATCGTAAATAAACACCTTCTCCGCATTGTCTCTATGAGTTATAAGGCGTAGAAAAATAAGTAGTGTGTTTCCGGTAACATGAAATTTCAGCATAGGGTCGGTAGGTCGGACAGTTTTTAAAAACATCTTTTTCTCCTTGCCTCATCAAAAACGTAAACAAAATAACCATAAAACATAAAACAAGGAGACATTGAAACCAGTGCGATGCTCGTCTGTCAAAGAGGGGAAGCTCAATTTTGGTCGACATCATAAAATGTGTCCGTTTATTTATACGTGAATTCTACTCTAGCTCTGTTCCTTTTCAAGAAAATGATCTGTGAGCCTGTCATACCAACAAGGCGTCTTTTCCCGGTACTTAATTAGTGTCCTACAACTACAGGAACTACAATAAACCCCACCAGAAATAAAAGATTAATTTGTCGCTAGTTGTTTGTTTACAACAAAGAGTGTCGCTAAAATGATTAGGAGAAGTCTCCAGCTCAACTCAGAACAGAATGCGAGTTGAAAAATTGCTCCCGACGGATGTCTACACTAAAAGCTCGGTGACTGGCTCATTTCAATGTCAATCGAACTGGCACACAGGCTCAGACAGATCATCCAATCTGATGCAGAAAAGCCTGCCGTCCGGTACCCTCCCACTGCCATCCAGTCCCAGAGATGACAAGCGTCCGTGGGCGGGACAAAAAACAGCTTGTATCCAATGACTCGTCTCCGTTTAACGCATTGGGACAACCTACCCTGAACTCACTACCGTTTAAAGCACAGCGAAGCTGCGGGATGAATGAAAAGGGAGTCGTGTCGTAACCAGTAAGAAGAAGCTGATTAGGAACAAAAGTTGAGCACGTTGCAGCGCATATTTAGTCAATGACATGTACACACATTGAAATTTACATTCATATATTTGATCACTTATTCTTTGACATTTTAGGGGAAGCCGAGCTTCCCTTGCAGTCCGAGAGCAATCACCACTGATTGAAACCAAAGGTGGCGAGAGAGTTGGGTACCCAGCGGCTGGGTGTTACAGCCATCTCGTTACCTCTGCGTCCCGCGTCCTAGACGGCCCGTGGTGTTCGTCAAATAGTTCGTTGAATCTTTTCGATACAGCAGGGGATGCTATTTTCTTAATATTATGGTGCAAGCATGCGACTGCAACACACAAAACGCGGTTTAAACTGTTGTCAGAGATCGTGGCCATCGCCATGATTCAATGTTGTTGACATACGACAGGGCAAACGACGCAACGTGAATATCACGAGAGTTTGCACCAACGTAAACGCTCTAAATTCATCTTTCCTTTTATTATTTATAATTTTGTCTGTGGTTTTATTGTTCTTGTTTTGATTGTAAAGCGTCCTTGAGTGTTTTGAAAGGCGCGTATAAATGAAATGTACTATTATTATTATTATTACTACACAAAAATGTAGAAAGTTTGAAAAAAAAATGCCGACCATAAAGTTTTTTTTCGAGGTAGAAATTCTCGGTCGGTCGGGTTACCGGAAACACACTACTTTTTTTTCTACGCCTAAAGACTTACTGTGATGGTGTCAACTGGGATATGCTCTAAAAACTAGTTGTTCAGGGTCACATGGACCTAGAGCCTATTCCAGCTGGTCTAAAATGAATGGTTGGATTCCGCAAGGATGTTTTATCACAAAATGCTGGATTACAGTTACATGGGAACCAATCGGAGCCAAGCCCGCATGAAATTCATCAATCTGGTTGGTCTTTTTTTAATGAAAGATATGTAGATTTTTTTCATGTACTCTATTAAAAAATCTGTCGTATTAAGAAATGCAATATTCACTTGTAGATGACATTTTACAGCACTCCACCACTAAGCCAGCAATGGATAAATGTACCCTGTCATTGGTTCTTATTAGGTTCTTTGCATTTTGCTCAGAACATTTATTTTTAAAAATGAAAAGTACCTGTGTTCTTGAGCTCCATGGTGATTTAAATTGGTCCATTGATAGAGGCTGTCATAGCACTTATTTGTAATAATTTGATCCCAGGCCGAATTCAAGCAACACATTTCTGGAACACCAACACAAACCAAATGGTGAAAGACAAAAATCAACTCAGTCGTGGACATTCCACAAGAATGGTTCCAATCTCCAAGAATTTTTCAAATACTCAAACTAACTAAAACAGTATTAACAAAACATGTGCCTATCATGACAGCATATGTATAACAGTGTTTATCTTTGCTTGTTCCGTATGTGTGTGGTATTAATGAAAAAAAAAATGGAATTGTAACCATAGCTGACACCTCAACTGTTGATACAACTGTAACTTCCTGTTCCATGTGGTTAAAAAAGGAAAACAAGGGAATACGTTGAAAAATTAGATGAACAAATATGAGTAAAACTGTTCATTGGAGGGCTGCTATCAGTGCTGTGCCTTTTTAGGATAGACATGTTACATTGTTTGACAGCCCTCTCAATCTCATACTGTTTCAAAATTATTTTGTCAAACACAACTGTGACTTAAGACTATCTATGTAGTTAGTTAGTTAGTTCGTTAGCTAGCCATTGTCATGGTTCTGTTTGAGACCAACAGGTGGCACTGTAGCGCTCTCCCTGCAGCTGCACACCTGTTGGTCGTTATGCAATTATTGCTTGAAAAGGACTGCCGGCACGACCACTCGGTGTCGGGTCATTGTTTGTGTTTGTGTGTTTGCTGCTGTCAGGTTTGTTTCAGTCATGTTTCGGCCACTGTTATGTTTTAGCTTCTGCCATGTTTGTTACTTTGGGTTCGTTTTGTTCTTTGGACTTTGTTTTGGATTTAGTTTTCACTGTGTTTTAATACAATTCTTTCAAGTTCACCCTGCTCCTCCCTCTTGCCTGCTTTTTGGGATCCACCACCTCGCAAACGTGACAGCCATCCATCATTATTGCACCTAGATTCATTCACTGTGAGGTAAATATCTAATGGATATATCGAATGAGTACTACTTTGCAAAATGTGAGTCATTTAGTAGTCAACAATTACTTAAGAAGACCTCATTGGATGGCCTGTCGACATATTTAAGACACCATGTTATCTTTCTGTCGCCTGATTGTTTGCAGCAGTACTGTAAGTATGCTTTTCCTTAACACGGCGCAAGACATCTGAATGTGATTACCTAAAAACACTGGTTCCATGAATGAAATTAAGATGTATAGGGAGGTTGCTCCGTTACAGACCTTTTGAATACGCCAGCTTCAGCGAGTTGACTGATACGTCTGATGTCGTGACATGAAACACGGATTTTTTTTTTTTTTTTGGGTGGGGGGAAAAAAAAAGGATTGATCCAATAGGCGCCACTGGGGAGCCTCATGCGCTCATGCAATGTCAATCTGTGCGTCATGTTTTCTCCCAGTCGGCCCACGTGTGCTTTTCTTGAAACTTTCAAAACCTCGGCAAATGCCACCAGGTTCTTATGACTGCTTTGACTTTGGAGCCAGGTTGAAAAAGACCATCTTGATCTCTCCAGTGATTGATTAGGGATAATGACATTTCCTTCTCCTGTGGAATTTAGCAGAGTGAAAAGATGGAACTGACTATCGATGGAAGCATAATGTAATGAGTAGGTTGTACGTCAAATGTTCCATTACTGCTACACAGAATGGAGGAATGTGACAGCGTCCGTCTTTCTTTTGCTTTATTGATACCCCCACCGCAGTGCAAAATCTATCAACAAGACTATGAAGGCATTCTGGAGAAAAAATGTGCAACCAGCCACAAGTCAAGGGTTGTCCAAAAGGCGGTAAAGCCAAATCACAAAGCTAAGTTGAATTAGATTTTCTATTTAACATATGATTTAGATTGACCACACCTTTCCAATAAAACAAAAATATAGAAAATTACTTTTGTTGGTTTGAAATTATTTTAGTGACCGATTATGTTTTAAACAAAAGGGTCCAGTTTAGGCAACGTGCTGTGTGCATTACGTAAATGAAGCAAAATAGAACGCCTCTCAGCACAACAAAATGAAGACTCTCAAGTTGCAAGGTATCAATAATGCTCAAGAACGAGGGATGCTGTCACAGTTCTCAATTCCGTGTATCAGATAAAAAACAGATGGTTTTACTTGAAGAGGAAATCCCGTCAGATTTATTTTTCTATGGCTTGTGCTTGTTCGATAAACTTCTCATGTTGCGTCATGTTTATTGTGCAGATACACGCATCTTTAGACCAACAAGGTTTTCCAATAAGGATGTGAAAGATTCCTCCAACTGAGAAGATTGTGTCAATATCATGGGGGAAAAAGAAAATTCATCTGACAGACTGTGGCAAGTATCACCACCATATGATAGTGATTTTCTTCTTAAGTCAACAGCATCACAAATGGGGAAAGCGCTCAAATTGCACTAATTCATATTTTCTGTGTCTTTGCGTTTGAATGTAAATACATTTCATACAGTATGTCAAATAATTCCTGTACATCTGCCTGCAGGCAGCAATATAAACATTTTTTTTACATGAAATCTGAATAGTGAGTCAAACTTAGTGTTTCATGACTCGGCTCGCTGTATGTGTCCTGTTTTGTGTAGACCGTTTGTTCAAGAGCCTTGAACAGTACAGGTCACAGTGTCTTATGAAACCGTTCTAATTATTATCTGCAGTTTAATTACTTCCAACCTTTTCTTTTGATAATCTTAGGAGGCCGGTTTTCCCATTTGCAATTGTCAACTAATATTTTTGTGATTTAATCTTCCAGGTTAGTGTAGTCTCGCAAAGCAAAAGCACTTAGAATGATATGCAGCATGTGCGTAATTGCTTCATCCGATTACGTGCTATATAAATCTGCAAAACTATTTCTTTGATGGTGATGATGATGGTGATGTCTGTTTGAAACTCTAGGGCTAAATATTGGGAATGAGACTGTCCTGGAACCCGTACCAATTTAATTTGTAGTTGTTGTTCTAGTTGAGCAGTTCTTGGGCAGAGAATTAAACAGCAAAGTTTTGTGTGTGAAGCCATTCCCAAAGTACGCGGAATTGTGGCAGCTGCCGGATGATGTCTTTGTTTACCAAAATGGTCTCCGTGTTCAACTTTATAGTGTACAGTTTGTTTTCTGTCTAACTTGTAAAAAAAAAAAAGCGTGGAACCTTTGATCATGGGACATGAGTCATCTTCAGATTTGTTTGCATTTTGATAAAAATGTTCACTTTTCTGTAACTTTCGGAGCAACAGTAAATGTGGTGAATTTTGAATGCGCATCAACTTAAAGAAATTAGTCGTTTTTTTTTCCTCCTCTCATTCGTCTCTCATCAGCCGATGTTGAGACAAGTAATTCATTTGAAATGGCTTTATCAAAAAGAAAAGGCAACACGCAAATTCATACTTTGGTGGTTGATGAAGTGAATTTTCATGAGATAAGTTGACAATAAAAGACCTGGAGTCTTGGGGAGTCATATTCCCCTCCATAAATTTGGTTGAATTCCAAATTTGACTAACTCAAGGATGATGACTGTTGGCAGCATGGAGTGGTCATTTTACAAAACACTTGCCAGAGAATGTATGATTAGACATTCTGTTTTCACTTGAGCGCCCATTAGAGTAACTAATTGGCATGTGCGATTTAATTGTGCGCTCCTATTTATTTTGAACGGAAATGTTGAACCATTGGACTCAAGTTTGTGAAAACATTCTTCAGGGATACAATTTCTGGATGTTTTCTGACCGTGAGGTGGGCATTTGTCTCTGCCAGCCTGCAATTGTAACATGGAAAAAGCCAAACATTGAGTCAGGTTCGGCACTCTGCGGTCGACAAGAACCTTGAAATAAAAGAGCGAGTCTTCATTGTGGCGCTACACAGATGGTGATAGTTTCTTTGCGTGTCTGTATTCCTATTTTCACTGTTTTCTCATGTAAATATTTACCATCATCAAGATAGATGACGCATTAATGTCAGTGTTTATTTTCATTATATTTGACACGGACCTTTTATTCAGCTCATTTAACAAATGTAAATATTTTGTAAGGTATGCGCATATATTTATTCATTCCACCTTTAGCCCTGTAGCCAAACAACGGTAATATTACCGTCGGTATTGAATGTCACGTTGTTTGGTAGATTGACTGCTGATTTGCAAACAATAAACAAAACAAATATCTTTTTTTTTTTTTTACATCACGATATACCGAATGCTGGATTTTGGCTTCATCATTTCATCTACAGAGTGATTAAAAACATACCGTAGCATGTAGTATGTGATGACAGCATGAGTCAACATTCCACTTGAGGAAGTCAGTCCAGAGAACATTACTTTGCGCCATTGCAGTCAAATTGATAAAAAATCATCCGACCGTTTGGTGACATCATTCATCAGACAGTCGATTCTGTGCTTTTTAAAATTTTTTGGTCCTTCAAATGAATTCTAGTTAAGTAAGCAAATGATGTCAAGATACAAACAGTGAGCTGCATATTCCAAAAGCGTATTTCTTTCATGTGTGTGTGTTTGGATTGTTTATTGGTATCCTCCCTGACATAAAAATAAATAAATAATAATAATAATAAAATAAAATGACAGCACTTGAGGTGTTTTGTGCCACTTGCTACGCCAATACTGGCCCTGCTGTTTGATGATTTAAGAGCGGAGGCATGAGCGGACACCAAGAGGTTTCCAAGTGATGATGTCAAGACAGGAAACAGGGGCCTTAAATTTGGCCACAAGCTTTCCACTGTTGTTTTGCACCTTGTTCACTGAGATGACAGAACTCTGACAGTTTTTGCTTGTGCTAGCCAGGGACCTCCTTAGTCTGGCATTGGATTGCCAAAAGTAAACAGAGCACACATTTTGTGTCACGGTGGCTGGCAAAACATTTTAGCACCTCTGAACTTTGAAAAGACGGCTACGAACGCAAAACAGAATCGCTATTTGCAACCCCCGTTATCAGTGCCCAGCATATGTCTTAAAGTTAATAGGCTAAAGACATGTTTTTCCTCCCTGTCAAATTTCATTTTCATTTTACTGACCAGACTCATGATCAACAGGAGTTTCCAGAACAACAATTTAAATATCAATTCATTAATGAGAATTACGTTAACCCGAGTGGACGAGTGGTTCGCACACAGGCCTCGCAGTTCTGAGTATGGGGGCTCTAGCATTATGGTGTGGCGTATGTATGCAAGTTCTCCCCATGCATGCGTGGGTTTTCTCCAGGTACTCTGGCGTCGCCCCATATTCCAAACACATATTTTCGAGGCTAAATGATGATTCAAAGTTCACTGGAGGCTTGAATATGAGTGTTAATTGTTATTTTTTGTGCCTGTATGTGCCCTGGAATTGGCTGGTGAACAGTCTAGGGTGTATCCCAAAGTCAGCTCGGGCAGGCTTCGACACACCCGCAGCCATAGTGAGGATAACCAGTACGGAAAATAGTTGGATGATTTATCGTTTAGTTAAATTATATGCTGTCAGAACCTCGAGAAAATGTTTGGCAGTCTGTCTATTCATAATTGCCAATTAGCAATGAGGATAAATCTGTTGAAGTTATAACTGGTCATTTGCTGAAATTTTAGCATGCGATGGTGATACAATGGAGCTAATTAGATCGTGTTAGTTCTATACATATACAGAGGAGAAAAAAACCGGCATAAAGTCTTTACAATTGTAGATTGACTGTCATTTCCACCGGATAATTTATTCATTTTGTCAATAGGGTTTTCCGTTTTTTAGTTTATATTTATCTTCTCTCAACTTGGCTTGTGTGCTCATATTTCCCTCTTTGTCGGAGTTATAAAGCATTTGAATAATGAAGCTATCTTTATATTTTGAACATTTTTGCATGTCATCATGATGAAACATATTTTTGGGAACATTTTCAAATACTGTATATCTCTCCTGCAATAGTTATTATTCTTTTATTTTTATCTCTTGTTGACAACTGCTTGAAAGAAAATGACGAAATGTGATCCAGATGAAACTCGGCCCACACTTTTCACAAGATTTATTTGGGTTACAAAACAGAAAAGTCCCTTTTCTGCTATAAAGATGAAAGCTGTTTTCTGAGTTCGACCTACTGAAACTAAGAAAACATCTTTTCGATGAAAGTTGATTCTTTTTGTTCCGAACATCCGTTTTCTAAACAAATGTCCCTCTTTAAATTGGCCAAAACTATCTCAAACTGTAACTTAGTTATAGGATGGTCCCTATATGTGAAACATTAAATGAAACCCCTCAATACCTATAAAAGAAGATATAATTAAAGGGTGGACATCTGATTATACTCAATGTCTGGACATGCTGAGCAGACCAAAAAGAGCTTGCGGAACGAGCGCTGTGTTGGGAAAACTGCGGTGTTTTCATTTCTCCAGTCACAACAATCTCACTTACATTAGACATATTCGAGAACAATGATGCCAAACCCTTCCTGAACACTTTCATAGGACCGTTCACATACATGATGCAGTGGTTGTGTCTCATTCAACAGCTATATCTCCGTGCCAACATCCACATTCAGAAATGAACATGCCAACCCAAAGTTATCTGAATGTGAGAAAACAATGTAGCCAATAAAAGGTCCGGAAAGGCCTCCACAGCTGAGAAGTCCATGTATTTCATTGCCTTAAAAGTCACGCAAAATTTTGACGTATCGAGCACACAAGATGACAGCAGATGACTGCTTTCGCTTTTGCGCCCCCCCCTCCCCCCAAAAAAAAAAGGGACCAGCAGGATCACCATTTTTGGGCTCAGCCTGGGATTAAGACAAATCCACCTTTCCTACCTACTGATATTAATGTTTCAATGCTTAACTTCTACCACAATTGGGGATAATAATAACATTTTTAGGACGACAACGGTTTCAACCTGGAATCTTTAAGTTTGGATGATTTCCATTGGAGGCAGACCGGCATCCAGCAACTGACCTGAGAGGTTCCGTGATATTCATACAATGCCATTACTTCATTTCTCACTCTGAAAGCTAGGGCATTTGTTGTGTGGTAAATTCCTCCTTCTATCTGCCCTAATAATTCAGTTCAGGGGCGGCATAAGGAAGTTTGAACAATGTCAAGGAAGTGTGTTTGTCTGCATGAGGGAAATGAGTGTAACGCTGCTCAAGCTTTGCCAAGAAGTGGATTCCACACTGCAGTTGAATGCTACACTGTCGTTTCCATATATACGATATATATCCAATTGTGGTGGCTCAGGAAATTATACTAGTGTCCTCTTATGATAATGTCATTGTTTTAGGGGGAAAGTTTTCCCATGCCTTAAGTTACCCCTCTATGGCTTGTCACCATCTCACTTAAGGATTATGATATTTTAAGTGTGTGTTTCAGTGGACATCAAGTGACATGATGAAAAGCCACGTCGCCAGTGTCTACACTGCCTGAGAGTTTCTTTTCTCTCTCTCGCAGACGATCTTTGCGGTGTATCAAGCATTCCTCCATGTGATTGCTGAACCAAAAGCCTGAGAACTACGATAAGGCCAAAATTAAACCTTCGACAATTATAAAAACATCAGATGCCTATGGTATCGCTGCCATTGCCTTTACGGTCTGATTCATGGAGTCCTGTACATTTCAGCCATTTACTGTGCTGCATATTATTGGGGAAAACGGCAATGCTATGGTTAACAATTGGGAGCACTATGCACGAAGCAAAATGGCAATACATTTAAAAGGCATATTTAAACAAACACTCGGCCAATTAAACGTTAGCGAGAAGAGATGCCTTTATGATTACATTTAAAGGAAGATATTGTTGGATGTGACCCGAGCTCCAATGGCAAAACGTTCCACAGTGTTGGACCATAATAATTAACAACTAAAAGCAACTTCATCTTAATTTTGGGCGTAAAAGAGGTATATTGAGGAGAGATTTAAAGGTGGATCGAAGGAACATGTGTCAAACTCAAGGGCCGGGGGCCAGATCTGGCCCCCACGTCATTTTATGTGGCCCACGAAAGCAAATCAAAGAGGTCAATTTTCATGATGCCTCCTAAAATCGCTACCCAAATTTTAAATTCTCATTTCTAATAAATAAGAGTGATTCTGTAAACATTTTCTTGTTACCAAACCCCCATTACAGTAACTTAAATAAGTGACTAAACCGTTATTCTTGACTTCATATTTTGGTGAAATTCTGAATTGAACTTAGATATTTGATTGTCCATCCGTCAATCCACTATGTGTACCACGTATCATGTTTGGTTAAGGAGGACCTGGAGTCTATCTCAGATAATTCAGAGCGTCAGGCAAATACAGAAAAGTTCTGTACAGTTAGTCACAAGGTGGATATGGCGACAGATAGCCACCCTCACATTTGCGCCAGCACTGAGTGGGAACTAAATTCAAGCTGCTCTGTCTGAAGTTAGGCAACTGTACCACTACACTGCCACAGACGGGTTACATTGTATGCAATCCAAACAATTTTTTTTGTAATTGCCATGGAAGCCCACATCACTTTTTACATACATATACATATAATTACATTTGTTTTTTTCTTCTTTTTTTTAAATTTTTTTTTAACATATCTCAAATATTCTAAACTTAACAGGACCAGTTACCAGCCAACAGCACCGCAAAAAAAAATCAAACAGCTTTTGTGGAGCTCAAAGTAGCAACTTCCTGGTTTGTACTTAAATCATTTTAATCCTTATGTTTAATTTTCATGTGAGTAAACCCAAATATTTTGAAGTCCCCTTTTTGAAACCCATTTGTGTCTCATTAAATAATTAATAATAACCGTTATGACGTGTGCATGCATTCCTTGATTCCCTAAGTTCGTTTCTTTGGACGCATATTAAATATAATCACATTCGTTAAACAAGTTGAACCCTTAGAAACTTGGATGTTCTGCTCAATTGCACGCATGCCTTTCTTGCAGGTTGTTCTCGAAAATGTTAATGCCAAAAATGAGTCACTCTATGGCCAAGTCTGGCCCTAACTAGAGCTCATCTGTTTTCCCCTGGTGCTTGATGTTCACGACCCCATCTGGAGCCTTGTTTGGGTGAGTATATCTCACTTTGAAAATGAGCCAGTCTGCTTGTCTGCAACTTCACCGGTCGTTAAAAGAAAGTCTGTTTGTATTGTGGTACCGCACTTGTCATTAGGAAGTATGCGCTTTTCCCAGCAAAGGTGTCTACCTGCCTTATAAGTTTTGGACGAATGAAAGCAGCTTATTGGGATCGTTTTCTCTTGTCGATCAAAACACTGTATGGCTATGTGGGGATGCGTATGTCCTTTTTCCAGAAAGCTGCGCAATTTGATCTCCTTCATGGAGTTGTTGGTTTAAGTGTTAAACAGTAACAGTGGTACTTGTAGCAAAACGAGAGAGGTCAACGCAGATAGAGCTCATTTTATGGAATTGTCCACACCCCACTGTCACTGTGGTATACCACATATGTACTGACGAACCGCTTGCCATATGCTTATAGTGTTGCCAATACAGTGGTACCTCTACTTACGAACTTAATTGGTTATGGAAGAAGTTTCTTAACAAGAAAATGTTGTAAGTAGAGATGCGTTTTCCATGTAAATGCCCTAATTCGTTCCAAGCCCCCCCTAAATTTAGACATAAATGTTATCTAAAGCATAAAAATGAATCAAAATACGTAACAAATACATATTACAATTAGATTATTGCACAACAAATGAGTGTTGTGCATATAGTAAAAAACAAAGAATAGAGTACCGGTCAAGAATAAAAATGATGATCATTTAACTTTTAACTGCGTCCTCATCGTTTGTTTTTTTTCCTATTTAGTTCATGTTCTCTCTCAGAAGGGGTTGTTGCCTGGCATTTTGTCAAGAACTGATCCAAGGAGGTTTGCTTTTGTCGGCTTTTAACAACCCTTCGAAAATGTCCAAGGCAAACATCAGCATAGTGAGCGATCTCCCGACTGGTGAACACTTTTTCTGGGTGATACACATTGACGTAAAACTATCGGAACGTCTCTTAGCCCTCTTAGCCAATGGGATGCCAGGAAGATGCCAAGTAATAGCCAATGGCAGAGCAGCCATAAGCTATAACTAAGTTGCAATCAGCAAACTCGGAGCTGTGAGTAGCAGACCAAACTGTATTTTTACCTTTCGTATCTTGAAATTTATTTCGCAACAAGAGGCAATATTTTCCTTTTGAGGCGTTTCGTAACTTGAAAATTTCGTATGACGTTCGTCAGTAGATGTACCACTCCACCATCCAACCTGTGCACCCTACAATAGAAAAGCAAGCCAGATCAGGGTTTACCATTCCAAACAGCATCATGGTGAACCAAATTCAAATGTACCACTTGGTGAAAACGTGACCAGGTTTAACTATAGAGCTGTACAGCAGAGTGGGGCTCTCTGATCATCAGCATGAAGGTTATCCAGTACAGCATTCAACAGGAGAATTCAAACACTCTTCCAGTGAACAAGGGCTCATTGTATCACTAGTAACCCACATGAGTGTTCCACAACAATTTCCGACTAATGCTACAAGAGGTACACAGCACAAAGAAAGGAAACAAGACCAAAACAACACCATCTGTACAAATGCACTTGTCATTTGAACATAGAACCAACACCGGCATGGAATTTTGATGTCTGTCGATGCTACCAATAAAGATAGTGTGTTTCTTTTCAAGGAGCAGATGTTGGCTTCATCCCATATGACCTCATGTTCATGCATTATGCTTGTGTCAGAAAGAGAGAGTCTATTGAATGAAGAATGTTGTTTCGTGCTTTAAACACACGCAAAATAATGCATGGTCAATGTAAATACCGATATTCCATTACATCACATTACAGCAACATGATGGCCAGAAAGAAGGCCTAATTTACAGTGCCAAAAATTCCAGGGTGACCTGCTCCCCCAATCCTTCGGTGTTGCGTTTAATCAGAGCCTTTTTGACAAAAAACAACATTCAAGTTTGCCTAACGGAAGGGGACCAGACTGAGCTTAAATAGGGAGCGAATGAAAGAGGACAAACACTTTTCTCGTCCAGAATACACTCGTGCCTCAACTCAGCTGGTGCAATTTGTCACAAATCAAACATGGAAAGAATGGTCACATGCAGACTACAACATTTGGTCAATGGCCTCCCTGTGTTTTCGTTTCTAATTCATGATTTAATGCAATCCTATGAGCGTGTTATTTTATGCAATGTTTGTGTTCGGAATATCGTGCGGCACGAGTTGTGATTGGCTAAAAATGTGGTAACCTGCTACAGTGGGACTTTGTGAGTAAAATGAGTTGAATTGTTTGATTAAATGTCATAAATTCTGTGAAGGTATATAACACTTCTGCAAAGTTAACAACCAAGTCTGCGCACGCTATTTTTATGTATTCACACAGCCACCTTATTTGCTTTTCATACAATTATGTCATGTGTAGTATGTTTAAGTTAGGCGTCATTTATGAATGTCTCACTTAAAAAAAAAAGAAAATTCTAACAGAAACAAATTATAGGGGGAAAATGCATGTACACATGTATTTATACTCAATACAATGACTGGATAGCGTTGAGGTAACATATATATGTAATTATTTTACATCAAAATATCATTTTCAGGCTACAGCGGCTTGTAATTAAAGGAAGAATTTGCACGCTATTGGAAATTGACCCTGAATCACATCGATTAGTGGTTTGAAATCCACGTGGACTTGCCTGGAAAAACCTCGTAAGGTGCTTAAAACACTCGAAATAGTGACAATGTGTGAATGCTTGGTGAGTTTCTTAACAAGAAAATGTTGTAAGTAGAGATGCGTTTTCCATGTAAATGCCCTAATTCGTTCCAAGCCCCCCCTAAATTTAGACATAAATGTTATCTAAAGCATAAAAATGAATCAAAATACGTAACAAATACATATTACAATTAGATTATTGCACAACAAATGAGTGTTGTGCATATAGTAAAAAACAAAGAATAGAGTACCGGTCAAGAATAAAAATGATGATCATTTAACTTTTAACTGCGTCCTCATCGTTTGTTTTTTTTCCTATTTAGTTCATGTTCTCTCTCAGAAGGGGTTGTTGCCTGGCATTTTGTCAAGAACTGATCCAAGGAGGTTTGCTTTTGTCGGCTTTTAACAACCCTTCGAAAATGTCCAAGGCAAACATCAGCATAGTGAGCGATCTCCCGACTGGTGAACACTTTTTCTGGGTGATACACATTGACGTAAAACTATCGGAACGTCTCTTAGCCCTCTTAGCCAATGGGATGCCAGGAAGATGCCAAGTAATAGCCAATGGCAGAGCAGCCATAAGCTATAACTAAGTTGCAATCAGCAAACTCGGAGCTGTGAGTAGCAGACCAAACTGTATTTTTACCTTTCGTATCTTGAAATTTATTTCGCAACAAGAGGCAATATTTTCCTGTTGAGGCGTTTCGTAAGTTGAAAATTTCGTATGACGTTCGTCAGTAGATGTACCACTCCACCATCCAACCTGTGCACCCTACAGTAGAAAAGCAAGCCAGATCAGGGTTTACCATTCCAAACAGCATCATGGTAAACCAAATTCAAATGTACCACTTGGTGAAAACGTGACCAGGTTTAACTATAGAGCTGTACAGCAGAGTGGGGCTCTCTGATCATCAGCATGAAGGTTACCCAGTACAGCATTCAACAGGAGAATTCAAACACTCTTCCAGTGAACAAGGGCTCATTGTATCACTAGTAACCCACATGAGAGTGTTCCACAACAATTTCCGACTAATGCTACAAGAGGTACACAGCACAAAGAAAGGAAACAAGACCAAAACAACACCATCTGTACAAATGCACTTGTCATTTGAACATAGAACCAACACCGGCATGGAATTTTGATGTCTGTCGATGCTACCAATAAAGATAGTGTGTTTCTTTTCAAGGAGCAGATGTTGGCTTCATCCCATATGACCTCATGTTCATGCATTATGCTTGTGTCAGAAAGAGAGAGTCTATTGAATGAAGAATGTTGTTTCGTGCTTTAAACACACGCAAAATAATGCATGGTCAATGTAAATACCGATATTCCATTACATCACATTACAGCAACATGATGGCCAGAAAGAAGGCCTAATTTACAGTGCCAAAAATTCCAGGGTGACCTGCTCCCCCAATCCTTCGGTGTTGCGTTTAATCAGAGCCTTTTTGACAAAAAACAACATTCAAGTTTGCCTAACGGAAGGGGACCAGACTGAGCTTAAATAGGGAGCGAATGAAAGAGGACAAACACTTTTCTCGTCCAGAATACACTCGTGCCTCAACTCAGCTGGTGCAATTTGTCACAAATCAAACATGGAAAGAATGGTCACATGCAGACTACAACATTTGGTCAATGGCCTCCCTGTGTTTTCGTTTCTAATTCATGATTTAATGCAATCCTATGAGCGTGTTATTTTATGCAATGTTTGTGTTCGGAATATCGTGCGGCACGAGTTGTGATTGGCTAAAAATGTGGTAACCTGCTACAGTGGGACTTTGTGAGTAAAATGAGTTGAATTGTTTGATTAAATGTCATAAATTCTGTGAAGGTATATAACACTTCTGCAAAGTTAACAACCAAGTAGGCGCACGCTATTTTTATGTATTCACACAGCCACCTTATTTGCTTTTCATACAATTATGTCATGTGTAGTATGTTTAAGTTAGGCGTCATTTATGAATGTCTCACTTAAAAAAAAAGAAAATTCTAACAGAAACAAATTATAGGGGGAAAATGCATGTACACATGTATTTATACTCAATACAATGACTGGATAGCGTTGAGGTAACAATATGTAATTATTTTACATCAAAATATAATTTTCCGGCTACAGCGGCTTGTAATTAAAGGAAGAATTTGCACGCTATTGGAAATTGAGCCTGAATCACATCGATTAGTGGTTTGAAATCCACGTGGACTTGCCTGGAAAAACCTCGTAAGGTGCTTAAAACACTCGAAATAGTGACAATGTGTGAATGCTTGGTGAAGCAACGATCCCGTTTCTGGCTTGGGAGTGACATACTTTCATTAACTTGTTCATCAGTCATATCTCAGTGCTGTAGATGGAGATAACTCGAACATGGCGTAATACACAGGGTGAGTTTGAAACGAGCTCGTTTATTCTGAGAACAACCTTTCAAGGAAAAACAATTGTGTCAAAGCAACACATAAAGTACAAGGGTATTGCAGCTTCATGTACTGATAATATTTCTGGATTCTGATTCAAAACAGAATCATCAAACAAGGTCATTGAAGTGAGCTCAGATAGATTTGGTTTCTTGTGGAGAGGAACGACATGAGTTCTCAACTCATAAAGAAGTACGACATACTGTGTATTTAGTCTGAACAGCAACCTTTTGGCCCAACGTTACATGAATCAGCATGAGGAAGTATGAACACGAACGGCGACAACTATGAGGAATGATGTGTATTTTGGAAAGCACATCCCATAAGATTTCGTACAACACGCAACAATTTGTGTCAGTTGGAGTAATGGCACTGTCTGTAGCATTCACCAGAAAAAAAAGTACCTCTACTCTGTCTTTTCTATTTTAAGTCCCAAAACGATAACAAAAAGATGAACCGTGACATTCTTGTCAGCACCGAGGTATTTCTTGACTAACGCAAGGACTTTGAATCTGTAGTTATGGTGTTTGGAGAGGATGTGCCAATGTTCTGCTGTTACGCAATGGCGCTGTATCGAGTACAAATGGCATCTAAATCTTGGAGTGCACTGTACAATTTTAAAAGTGTCATTTTAAAAACCCGCTTTACATGACACTGGTTATTCGTCTATCACATGAAAATTCATTTATGTTTGATTTCACTTCAATTTTATAGATGAGTATAATGTAAATTTCATCCATTCATCAATTTTCCGATCCGTTTATCCTCGCAAGGGTCTCAGAGCATGCTGGAGCCTATTCCAGCTGTCTACGGGCAGTAGGCAGGGGACACCCCGAACTGGTTGCTAGCCAATCGCAGGGCACACGGAGACATACAACCATTTGCGCTCACACTCATAGCTCGGGGCAATTTAGAGTGGTCAATTAGCCTGCCATGCATGTTTTTGGAATGTGGGAGGAAGCCGGAGCACCCGTAGAAAACCCACATAGGCACGGGAAGAACATGCAAACTCCCCTCAGGATGGCCGGAGCAAATCGAACCCTGCATCTCTGCACTGTGACTAACCAGTCGTCCACCGGGACGCAAAGTAAATTGCTACTGCAAGACGTGATATGGGCATGTAGTTAATTCGGCAATCAAGACCCATACGCAAAAAAAACTGCAAAGAACGTTTAAAAAAAAAGAAAAAAGCAGACACTTGTGGACTCGGCTGTACGGAAGTTGGAATACTTGTTGGAAGATGCTGTATAACTTTCCAAATACTAACGAAGTTCCCTTGGGAATCAAAAGCAAATTTATTGTCATTGCACATGTACCAGTACAAATTCACAAGTTACAATTTGTCCAAGAGACAATGACCAACAGAGGGAGCCAGAATGGAGAACCCTGATAATTTGCCAAGACATCCATTCATCCATTATCTAACCGCTTTATCCTCACCAGGGTCGCAGGCGTGCTGGAGCCAATCCCAGCTGACTCTGGGCCGTAGGCGCGGTACACCCCGAACTGGCCGTCAGCCAATCGCAGGGCACACATAGACAAACAACTATTCACACACACAATTACATCTGCGGACAATTTAGAGTGTTCAATTAATCTACCAGGGATGTTTTTGGAATGTCGGAGCAAACTAGAGTATCCAGAGAAAATCCACACAGGCACAGAGTGAACATGCAAACTCCACAGAGGAAGGCCGAGGCCAGGAATCGAACCCATGACCTCTGCACTGTGAGGCAGACTTACTAACCAGTTGTCCACCGTCCTGCTCATTGCCAAAACAGCTCCCCAGTTTTCCTAAATGAAAAAGAAAAACATGACGAAGGGGGAATGGGGAGAAAAAAAGGTCCAACCTTTGCTCTTATAAGGGAGGGGCATAGTATGGGATTAGAAAAAAAAACTCTTCCGTATGAACAGCAGACATAAACAACAGCGATTCAAAAATGGGAGGGGATACTCAGGCGGGGGCAGACATAACCGCCCAGACACACTGGGCAGTGACTGCACCCTTTCAAAGCATGACACACCTCCACAGCGCACCTGGACTATCAATGAAGGAAGTCGAGGTGTTCACGAAAGCCGAGGGAAGGCACTGAAAATAGGGTTGTGTTTAACATTGTCTGATCATGTGAATATGTGTGTGTGTGTCAATCTGTGTCCTTGGTCACCAGCTGACCGAAAGACATCGTCTAGTTGCCACGGAGATGACCTCACGGAGTCCCGAACAGCGACACGAAGTACAGGGGAATGAGGGGACGAGGGAGATAGGGAAGGCTCCAGCATCTTGCAGCATTGACATTCAGGAGATAAGGGTCCACGATTTGTTTTGGGAACAGGATGACAATAATTTTAATCAGCCTTTCGCCCTTCACTGGAAATCTCATTTGGACGAATTGGAGATCCATTGTTCGAGGCGAGCTGTAACCTTCTAATTTGTCCTCCACAGAAAGAATGGAAAAGGCATCACAAACAATCCGTCTGCACAAACAGTTTCCCCCTGGGAGTCAATCTGAATGGGAGCAAGGCAGGAGTGGGCGTCCTTTTTATCGGGAGCGAGACGGGACAGCATTTTTATTTTTTATTTTTTTATCATCTGGCACTGGGACGTCAAATGATTTTTTTTCTGTGGGAGTGGGATGAGATGGGAGAAAAAATCCACTCCCTTGACACCCTCTAATGTACACTGATATGTTTAAAAAAAAAAAGGTTTTGGAGAACATAAGGTGAAGATAAAGTGCTATATATGTGCACCCCATTTTTTCATGACGATCAAATTGGACTTTTCATTTTTTTTAGATGTATGAGTCCAGGCACTTCTTAATAGGATGAATATTTTCATTGTAACAACCAAACGTGTGACAACAAAACACAAAGCAGCCCCAGTGAGCGTGGCGACCAAGCCAATTGGAATTTCTTGCTAGCACCAAGGCGAACAACAGTGTGACAGCTATTAGCTATTAGCACGCTAATATCCTAAACAACAGGTTTTCCTTAGACACTTTTCAAGGGTTGTCTTGTCCCAAATCCATTTGCAAGAGCCTTGGAGTAGCGGAATATTTACAATTAAAAACACAGAACGTCTTCCATCCCCAAGTTCAGCACTGATAATGCAGAGAAGACTATGTAGATGATCCCATTTCCGTAAATTTCTCAACCACAATATGAGAGACAACGCCCTCTGGTGCCCAGATGTAATGAGTGTGACAACTAAGTGAGATCCGACCAAACCAAGAGTGTAAAATATAGGGATCATTTGTAGACTATTGTTTTTTTCCTAATAGGGATTTAACTGCCCAAATCATTCACTTGTTTGGTCTCGTTGATACTGGTGGCTTCTGATCCTCACGCAGGTCATCATGTTCTGGCACCGCATCGCGCGCTGTGCTTGAGAAATGATTCACAGGCACAATGTGTTTATACTCTGCTCCGTTGTCAGACAGTCTCTCGAATCCTTTAAAATATCACAAAGCTCTGCTGCCTCATCTTACGATGCTTGTTATCAGATTGACAGTTGCCATTACTTTAACAAGATGACTCAGGATTACAGCATAAAATAGGCAGGTTGGGGTTTCATTCACTTTGGCATTCTTATCTGAATTTGATGCCAATAGTGTCCTCACCACCTCCAGGAAGGCTTTTCACATACGCACTGCCAGCCACTGTGTCCCTCTGATTGCTGCTTCTTCGTGCCGAATGTGACTTCATAAGGTCTTGTATTTAGTTACTTTTCCCTAGTAACAAACGTTATTGCGACAAATCAAAGCAGCTGAACATGTGAAGCCATTTCGAGAGGTACTTGTCAGGCTATGTGGGTCGCTGCTCCTCGGTCTGACTAGGTGACGCTCTCAGATAAGTATGCTTTGTATCCAAGAAGTGTTTGGCAAATAGTTCAATTCCTTCTTGATGGGGGACTTTCTCTCTCCTATAATATGTGTCTCTTGACCCCCTCCCAGCCTCCCCCCCACCCCCCTGTCCTTGCTGGCAACAGCACTAGAACTCCTGGCAAGAGTGACCAGAATAAAAACAGCAACAACAGACAGGGTGGAGGGAAAAAGCAAAGTGAAGCATTGAAACTGGGCTTTTGTCGTCTCCTAATACCATATCGTTCTCCTCCCCCCCCCTCACCACTCCTCAACTTGTGTTAATTAGGTAGCAGAGAATAAAACCAGCTCCTCTGGAGAGGGGTGGTGCATTTGGGAGCGAGATGGCTAACGGAAAGGTTCGGCTGCTCCTCCACGGACTCTTCCTCGTCGCAGCGATTCAGCCCACTCTGCAAGGAGGTAAGCATGTGTCACAGGTCAACGGAACTCTTAGCTGCACGTGGCTGTGTAAGAGCAGGTGCAAAGCTTCGTGTTGTTTGCCCTCTTTAATATCAGAAAGCAAGTTTTAATTCTGTTTTTAGGAGGGAACAACTTTTGGGAGACATTTTCAATGACATTCGTAAATGGTATTCTTGTTTTGTAATTCGAACACAAATGCAAATAATTATGATCATATTCAGCACTTAAGCACATTGATGATTATTATTTTGGTCTTCTGTATACTTGAAGGATCCCTGGATAGTTGTGAAACCGAACCTCATTTGAAGAACACATTCTTGTTAATACTTTCCTTCTTGGCAGCGTATCTTTATACACATCGCTAATAAGTCGAAGATGGAGGTCAGAGGTTCCCTGGCCCATTTTTTGCTTTAATAGGTGTGCCGATTGATTTCCAAGCAAAGAAACGTTGACAAAAATCCAAAACTCTGCCTCACTCTAACAAAGAGTTATCTCTGCATGCTTGCAAAGTGTGTCACACTGTTGACTTCAAGCGTGCTAGGTGAATTACGGCCGGATCCAGACGAAGAAGTCAAGGAACACCCCCCATATCTTGTATAAAACATTTTTTTGTCTCACTCACAACTAAAGTAAGTCAAAATCCAAACCCTTCTTATTCTATGTAAGGTGTCTCTCGAGTGAATTTCCCCCTTGGCTTTTGGGGCATTACAGGTTAATGCTCCTCTGACTCGACATCCAATTTAACTACACCTGTACCCGAGCACAATATTCGATACACTTGCACAGGCAAATGAGTTGTATCAGAAATACTGCCTTAGAACAAGCGAGGAATACTTTTTTTGACCGACAGTATTCGAGCAGTATTAATTTAAGAGTGCGTTTATTGGTTGATGTTCACAGTGTACATACCTGCACGGCATCATACAGAGAGGTGTTTTTTTTGGGGGGGGGGGGTTAAAAATTTAAAGTAATTTAGAATTTGAATATTTACCGTTATGACAAAATTGGACTATTCTCCCACATTAACAAAAAACATTGTTGACAGTGTTCATTAAAATTCACACGTGCACCCACACCGCCACGGTCTTGTGTTGGATCTCATTTGATTGTGCAGGTGTACCAAAAAGGCTAATGTCCCAAGCAAATTTCACAACATGGTTCGAAAGAAAATGGCTTCAGGCTGCTATCTCTTATTCCTCCTGGTGCTCCCTCTATCACAACTACCAGCTGTCTCATTGACTGTTTTATCACCCATTTGATGTTAAACAGAAGCAACAGATGATGTACATGCTGTTTTATGTGCAGCACTTTCTTCAGCAGTTACCTATAGTCTTGTTAAAATCCACGCTTTCGCTGTAAACCCAACGTCATTGTAAGTATTCACCTCAGACATACACACATGCAGTGTATGTCGGCCATGTGTGTCGCAAACACGTGGGTGAGACAACGCGGCCTTGGTGGGCTTCCAGCCAGATGCGCGCAGGTAGAATATCAGTGTCCTCATTGACAGCTTGAATTCGCCAGGTCTACCAAGAATTAAAAATCGAAAATGAAACCGCCACAAAGTAGAAACATACACCTTTTTTAAAAGGGCTCATTTCAAGAGCCGCTTATCTATTTCAGACAGAGAAAGGCACTGTGTATGCATGCCTTTCCTCCCACTCACACTCAGTCTGTGAGTTTACTTTTTCATCCCTTTTTACGCTACTTTAGTTTAGTTGAGCTTTCTTTTCTGTGTCAGCCCAGCACTGAAAAGCAGTCACATCAAAACTAAGTACGCGATAGCCAAAAACAAGCTGTACTGCATTCCTTTTCTTAATATGAACACAAATGTTGTTGTATCTCAGTACTTTTTTTTTAACTGGATGGTTTTTTTTTCTTTTTTTTAAGCTGGATGTTTTTTTTCTCTCATCTCAGTGGAGGTATGAAACATGTGCCAAGAAAGGAACCATTACATTTGGAGCTCATCAATCATCAGGCATTTTTCACACAGAATTATGATGGTCCCTCCCTTTCCCAACAGAATTGTACGGATTATGTGGAAACATAGCTTCCCTGACAGAGGTTTGCGCTCTCTGAATGTTTGTTTTTGTTTTTTTTTTGGGGGGGGGGCAAGTGGCAGCTCAGATGTAGAGAGATCAAATTGTTCGACTCCAAAAGAAAATGATTCATCCACATAAAGTCTGTTTTCCTGCAAGCTGGCTGCCTTGAATCCAGCACAGGTTTCTCATCACATTATCTGTCAGGTTAAAGGGCAATAATGATCAGCATTGGCTGAACTCCATTCAAAATCCTTATTACTCCACACATAACATCCTATGCTTCTCAAACCAACTCCATCTGTGTGTGCACTATAACAAAAGTGGGAGGGGGGGAGAGGGGTGATCACTGAGCCTACTTCTAGGGTCAAGTCTCTGAATAACTTGAACATTATTAGCACTCCATTGGACTTGTTTCATGTGCTCAGAACACTTGTTCTTGCTTGAATTATGATCGAGTGAACGGGACATCTGAATGTTTTCCATTGACAGGTGTAAATGATTTATGGACTCCGGGGAAACAACTGGGAAAGGGTTTGTTAATAAATATGTCCACTGTCTTGTTAGAAAACCATATGGTGGGACTGAGTGCAGTATTTGTTTGGATCACAAATACAAAGTATCAGGTGGATTTGGCAAGACAATTAAAAAAACAAATCTGCCAACATTTTTTTTAAACATGTATAATTATTCCAGTCCAGATTTCAACAGAAAGTTGAACTATTGACATGGGTGCCAAGAAACTGAGTTGCCTTATTGAAGCGTAAGCAACTCGCAATGTGTTATGCATTTGTAAAGAAAAGCCATTAGAAGTCATTTTAAACTGCAGAGGCAAAAATTATATTTGCTTTCAAATTGCTGCAACCTCTTGATTTAGTGTGTGTCTACACTAACAGGTAATATTATTAATATTCCTACATTAATGATGACAATTTTAATAACTAATCAGTAGACTTATGCAAGCATATCCACCTTTCTCTTTCGAGCAGAGGTGCCAAACTCTTTTTTTTGTCGTGGTTCACATCATCATTCTGTTTTCCTTCAGAGCGCCGTTATTGCCGTGAACCCAAATAAATTTATGATTGCCTCATATTACATAGACACACAGAAATCGGTGAATAACTAGTTTTGAAATCAGAAAACCTTTCAAATATTACATTTATTTAAAAAAGGGAGGGGGATTGCTAAATGAAAAGAAAATGAAAACACTAAAAATGCTTACAATATCTCAACATTTTTTAATTGAAATGATGCTGTTAAAACATTGACTACGAGTTCACTGTTTGTGAATCTTGATTCACAATATTAATTATATATACTCACATTCATATACATATACCGGTAAATATTTACATACATATATACCAACAGTCTATAGATATGAACAGTTTGTATGGGTAATATTTTTATTTCATTGAATAAATTATTTATTTTCATAATTCTATTGCTCTAGCATTTTTTTGTGTAGCTGTATATGTAGTAGATACCAAGACTTTTTTTTTCTTTCATATTTGTATACTTAAGTTGAATACATTCAGTTATACTAAATTTCACATGTCAACATGCATGTTACATATTTAGGCTTCAAGAAATCACATTTTGGACAATTTGGAACTGATTTGAAGTAACAACATTAATGTCAAAACAATGAATCCCTTTTTGACTTAAGACTGCAACAAGTGAAACTAATTAGGGAGCTTTTGACCAAAATGTCATGGCCTGTGCCTTGGTACATTGTTACTCCTCCACACAGTTTTGCAGAATTCACTTGTGGCTTTTACCTCATCCAGCGGAATAATACACAAATGAACACACGCAAAATCGTTTCATAATGGATATGCTTGCCACAATTCAGTGGACAAAAGGGAAAATGAGAATTTGGTGACTTCACCATCCTAATTGCAATTGGGCTAGTTTCACACTACTGGAAGTTACTTCGGCTCATTTAAACCAATCAATGGAGATTGTACGGCATATCCTTGCGGTCCCAAAAAATGTGAGGGACTCCAACATTAGCTCAGGACTTCTGGTTGATTCCCAAATCTTGATTCCCAAAGTCAGCAGTGCTTCAGGCTTTATTGATAGAGACTTGTGCATCCAAGTCTCCATCCAATTTTGGATCGCGTGAGAGGCGACCACAATTTATTGGATTCGAGTGATGCACTGGGATCACAGTGCTCATCAGGTCAACTCTGCAATCAGAGAAACCTTCATCAGAAGTCATGATACAGGTTTTTCTCCGGTCATCTAGTTCCACATTTACAAAGTCATTTCAGTTTGATGACATTTTCTGTGATTCCACTCCTCTGGCCGAGAGCTTGCTTAAAAGCCTTGAATGGTGAAAGAACGGTTATGAACATTTATGTCTGCCTGGCCCTAGTTCTGTGCTTCGTAAATCCTCGTAGATTTCACCATTTTATCCAAAGCATTCAGTTTTACATTGAAGCTAATGTCCTCTGGCTGAAGTCTCGACAGCGGTAGCCAGAAGTCGTTAACATTTTGGCAAATAGTTTTTCCTACCGCCATGACTACTGTGAAAGGTGGCGCGGCGTTCAGACCGATGGTTTGGACCGAGCTTCTTTTATAGTGCTTTACAGTTTGTAGTTGCAGGGATCTATTTTCAGAGACAATGCACGTGTGCTCGGTGAACAATCTGATGATTCCGGCAAACATGGTGGACATGACCATTTGGCAACAGAAAGTAGGCTAGGCAGTAGAGCATCGTGGAGAGTTCTCAGTTCTGGCGCAGGTGGTGCAATACGATTTTGGTGGATTTGATCGAGGCGCAGGCAGACAGACTGCGGTGGCGTGTGTGTTGCATGTCATCGTATGTCACAGAGATATGACAACAGCTTGGATTGAGTCCTCTGAATAACTGTAGAAATCATTTTACTGTGTGCTTCATTGCCATCGTCATTTTTATATGTATTACACCAGCCCCACGCACCACTGCACACATAAACACGAAAGATCAGGGTGGAAAGTGGTCTCAAGTGTCCACTTCACAGCGATGATCTATGATGAACTTCCTGGCCAACAAAGTGGAGGTTCCTTGTAAGCATTTTTGCATGCTTCGTTCTTCTGTCTGGACTCCAGCGAGTCAATTTCTGCTTTTACAATGTCCACGGTCAAAGACTGTGTGCGCTTTTATTGCGCTGACTTTAAAGGGAATCGGTGGTGCCGTTTTCATTGGCCGGAAAGTAAGTAGGCTGTGTTCAATCCCACGACGACGCACACGCCTCTTTCTTCCTGTGCCCATCTACGAAAATACCGAAAGAAAGAAATCTCTAACCGTGCGCACAGTCAAACTGCTTCTTGTGCTGGATTTGCGCTGGGCATGAAAGTAGTGCCCACATTGTCTCTTACCTTTGAAAATTGACTGCTTCTTTCAATGTTTTTCTTTAATTCATATATATATATATATATATACTGCAAAAGAAAATGCATTCCTACGTGATAGAACCATCTTTTAAAATCCTTATAGGTTTGTCACAAAGACTTGAAGAATAAGAGCAATTCTGAACTTTTTTTATATGGCACCAAATCATCACCATTCCCTAATAGCACAAAAAAAAAAGCATCTGTGTAGCTCTCATTCAAGATGGTGTTAAAAGCCCAATCTCTACAAGATTGCTTGCATTCTTTCATCAGCAGATGCCAAAATAAATGGAACAGTGTCTGATATTCTGCGGAACATTATAATCTGTAAATAAACACTCGTCCAAAAGTGTTCCAAATCACACAAACCGATATAATTTGTACAATGAATTTTACATGCTTGGTTCTAATCAATTGAACCGTGTCTAATTCTCTTGCCATTTCCAACTAAACAAAACAGTAATGATTAAATTCCCCACATTTAGTTTTAGGCTGCATTACATCAAGGTTCAAGTGAGACAGTTCAGATATGGCCCAGTTCAGATATGAGTAATGGCAGTATGCGTTTGTAAATTCAACGCATGAAATTGTGTATCCTCAGATCCTAATCAGGTCTCGGTTGTATCAGATCAAAAAACATTTGATATCTGCCAATGTGACCGCAGTGTAAGCAAAGAGATCAAATATACCTGCTGAACGTCATTGAAATGACATATGCGCAAGTCTCCCCAAAGATTACAGCAATGGGAAAGTACAACAAAACTCCGCGGTGCACAGAGCATTAAATAGGGTGGACATCTGCATCCATTTGTAATGTTATGTTTTGTACTATTGTTGCTCAATGTTCCCCTTGTTTTCTGGACAAGTATGTCGTTGCTTGCTTGCTCATTGGGCGCGTATGCATGCAGGTTGTTTCTGCTTTTCAGGAAATGCAAACATATAAAGACTTACAAAACTTAGATGCGGTGGTAGGAAGTAACCAAGCACAAGTACTCTACTTTTTACTGAAATATTTATGATTTTTTTTTCTTTCTTCTCAGTCCAAAAAGTTATAATAAAAGAGACAATATTTTGCACTCAGAGTATTTCTTTCTTTACATTATTGAAACAGATGTTGTACAAAGTACATCATTGACAGTAAACATTCATTTTTTTCTTTTGTATTTTAATACATTTTTTAACCTAAATGTCATACTAATTTCATTTTTGTTCGACTTTTTTTTTTTTTAACACACATGCATTTCAAGTATATGTACTCCAACATCAATTTCGAGTGCAAATGCTTTTGTCACCTCTGTATAGAAGGTCAAAGAAAACAGGACACACAGTGGAATCCCAAAAGTAGGTTAAAATCCTTACATGTTTGCTGGTCAATCATTTATATTTAGACAGTATTTTAGTTCTCAAATGGTGGCCAACTCCAAAAGGGTAATAATACCTTTGGGACCTTTGAATGTGTAACATTGGTCCACTGTAGCCACTAAATTGGAATTGGATAATAAAGACCGAGAGTGTAAACGAAGCCTTAAAAGTGTCCCCTTTCCGGTTCAATTAGGACAGAGTCAGCCAGCACGCATAATCACCTCAACACCACTATTACGTTTGTTTTTCCAGTGCATAGCTCACACCGATGCGCTGTCAGCATGTAGGGTCAGATCAGAGTGTCACGATAAGATGAGTGCGTACATTTTTTCAAACATTACGTGTCCCGAATGCCATCGCTCTTCCTCTTTCAGCAGGCCTTGGAAGGAGTGACAAGATAGTAGGACAACTGTCACATGCTTGATATCGTAAGGGTGCTCTGCTTAGAGAGATTTACCGAACACACTATCGCCATTACGGGGCTGAGGTTCTGGATTTGTGTGAATATTGTTCTAAATCTGTACTTTTAATGCGTTTGGGTTAAACATTTTATTTTGAATCTTTAAACAGGCTGGATTGAGTAAGTGTCAGGTGTTACTTTTCCTAATGACCTGGACCTGAGGCTTACTGATTATGCATGGTTTGGCCGAAACAAATATTGTGCAGAGAACGCCGTTATTAACTGGTGTGAGGTCGCCCATGTGAGCAATGTGCATGTGTTTTGTGTGTGTGCGCAAACTGTTCCGTCAGCTCTTGAGCGATTTTAATACATGAGTGGTTATTGCACAACCGCAGCATTGGGTGGCAGAAATGGCCCATTAGTCACAAGTTTGTTTTTTAAATTAAGTAAAAACTGCACTCTTAAAGGTCACAAAGTGCAATTGTGAAAACTTTCATTCACATAGGAGGCACTGCGGGAACAACCCCCCCCACCACCAAAAAAACAACCCACCATCGCTATGACTTGATTTGGAAACAAAGCAGGTTGTGACTGAAATTTTCCGAACCCCTTTGCTCCTTAGTCCTCATGCAGGTCCAATGTGTACCTTATGTACCTGCCACGTCAAGTAAAACATTGTATTCTCAATTAGTTATTCTTGCCTCATGTCAGCTGTGATCGACACTAGCGCACCCAAATGAGGATAAGCGTTATAGAGCATAGAATAGATACGCTGATGCCTGGATAGTAAATGTAAGATACAGTTTGTTCATCTATCCATTCATTTTCTACAGCTTATCCAATTGAGGGTCATGGGCGAGCTGGAGCACTTTAAGCAGAGACCTGGGGTACACCTTAGATTGGTCGTGAGTCGTTGCAGGGCATATATAGACAACAACCATCCACACTCACAATTTTGTGTAACTTAGAATGTCTATTACAGTAGTACATAAGCAAACTCCTCACAAAGAGGTCTGAGCAAGTATTCAAACCCAAAATTAGAGTTAGCAGACTATCTAAACACACTTTAAATAAGAAGCATTAATTTTGTTGTTGTGATTGCATGTGTTATACATTGAAGTGCAGTGAGGCTCGTTACTGGTGAGGCATCTCGACCACTACAATATTATTAGGTTGAAAAAGAAATTAAATCTAAAGCACGGACCAGAGAATTTAAAATAATTTAGTGTAATCATAATTAGGTTGTTGTTGTTGGGTTTTTTTAACTCTTCACATTGCCTGCAAGCATTTTTTTAACTTTTCACATTGCTTGCAAACTGAATCCCCCCTACCCTGCTGACTTGCACCGGGCGGACCAGACACAAAGCAACACCGTGTTTGGCAGTGGGATATACGGCTATGGCAAAAACACATCTCGGTTGACAATCGCCTTGATTCAAAAATCAACATTGTGTTATTTAAGATGCCCTTTAACTGCATATTTACACTGCAAAAACTACAACTATCACTCAAAGCCACGATGCCATCTGTGACAATCATCAAGATGACAGAACTTAGCTGGTCAAAACAAGGCACCTGCGAGTGATGACATTTTCATCTGTTGCCGGGATTGGTCAAAACAAAACTTGGTAGGCGTGCAAAAGTTGCCGCTTCGGCCAACAAGCGCCAAGCTATTGCACTGAATGTCCCCGCCTCTCCCGATCAGATCACACTGGAGCAGTCCCAGATTGATGTTGTGGAGAATTCCTTGGAGTGATTCACGAATCAATCTGGTTCTTGCCAGGTAAGCAAGGGTAACGACAGGGCAGCACTGCCTCCCCTTTCTGCCCTGAACTCACGGCCGTGGCGTTATAGCATTTGAATTGATCAAACTCGGAACTGCAAGTACTTTCATAACATATTTCCCTAAGCCTCACCAAGATTTTAAGGGCAACATGACCCAAAAGCACATGAGTAATACACATGGCCCTTACAACTCTACAATAACGTCCAGATAAGATCACCCGTTAGAATTTTGGCTTAAGTGGCCAAGTTATTTTCCCCCCAACATTATTCGTACAAGGACCCAAGTCAATTGTTGAATACATTCGTTGTGATGAAATTGATCTAATACATTCTGACGCAGATTAGGCTTGGTTGTAGACGGTGGACTTGATAACCTCTGTTAAATTGGTCCAGTAGCCCACAACCGGAGGAAAAGTGGGGCATACGCATTCCTTCTTGCCTCGCGAGCAAAGCCCAGACAGGAAATCCTTCTGATTGTGTGACGACGGAACAACATCTCCACCCTGTTCGGGTGGTACCTGCACCTGACACATCTGTCACGGTGGCAGTGGCACTGACAAACTATAGACTAAGATTGGAACGCCTTAGATTGCAAAGGTGTGCCTGTAAGCGTGTGTGATTGTTCATTTTGTCAAATTGGTCATAAAAGTACTAAACAATACAACAACGGTCATTTGAACTGAAGAAATATATTTCTCAGTCATGCCAGGAGCAAGTGTGTCCAAATATTGGTGTACGTGCACTCATTTATGGTTCCTAGACAAAAATATAACGTCATCAAGTTTAACAAAAATATTGTTTTTAGCTTTGTAACAATGTCCAGTGTATAGTGTGGTTTCTTCACACCATAAACTTCTCACTCTGCTTTTAAGTTTGCCACTTCAATAGTTGCCTTCTTAAGTGTTGACATACATATTCATACTAACCTCAACTGCGACGATAAAAATAATATTGATGTTATTTGTGGCAGAAACATCAAATACTTCACAACTTATGAGTGAAAGCCCTCTGTAGTACCTTGGATCATGTTTACATTTTTGGGATTTCTCTTATGGCACTTTTCAGTGGCTTATGTCATACATTTTCATTTTGCCGGTTCAGACACTAATGCCTTGTAATGTTCTTGCACTGCCCCCGGTGTCCATGCAGACAGAGCACAAAGCGCGGCGTTCACACAGTATGCGTTAATAAACACACAAGCACCTTTGACATGTGCTTTTAATTAATTGGCCTCTTAGCGCATGTAAAGGACCAGTTAACAAAGTCACTGTGTTTCCCTCGGCACAATTCTCTCCATTGTGGTGTGTTTGTGGAGATACAAACCAGCTTTCTTCCCGCAACATAGAATGTTGTAACATGGGTCTGAAGTCATGCACGAGTCACTTTGAATGTCATCTCTAGTTGTCCCATAACAAAGTCTTTTTTTTTTAATTCCCCACATTCATTTATTCCTGTTGTTGTTCCCTGACCCCCTTAGGAATCGAATAAGATTGGAGACCAGGGGTGCTGCGGGAGGGGTGGGTTGAGAGGGTCCAGTGTGGAACTCTCTGTAATTACTCTTCCAAATTCAATACCTCATCTAAATGAAAGCTAAAACATTCTCTTCAACTTTGTCTCATTTTGAAGCAAAACTTTTTATCTTGATCCTCACAGGAGCTGTTCATTTTCAATGTAAGCCCGTCGCAGTCATGACCTGAGATAAACTTCATTTCTAATGTCCGGGTCAAAAAAAGATAAATGGATTTGGGAATGTGTGTATAATAGATGGGGTCATTGAATGGTCATCCGATATATTGTTACCGGCTTTGTAATCAAATATTTCAATCATTGCTCTCTAACTTTTGGGGGAATACGTGCAGGTGACCAAGAATGACCTATTGCTCTCCTACTGTGTGTTGCAGGCGTGTATGTACCACCTGGTGCGGGGATAGGCACTGGACCAGGAACTGGATTTTTTCCAGGTAACAAAGGCTTCTAGGTCTGCTGGGATAGTTTGGAATAATAAACTACACAAGCCGCAACTCATTGCAGCTAAGCCATGCCGCTGTAGATCAGACATTTTACTATGCTGACTCATACACATTAAAAAAGAACTTAATAAAGCCTAAAAGTGAACCAGAACTTAAATTAAATGTAACGGAGAATTATAGTTTAATGGAAATGATTTGGCAATCGTAGCTATGGTTTTGCAAAGCCACAAAAACTCATTTTCCCCTTTCATGATATACGGCGTACAATTAAACTATATACCAGCACACTTTCCAGGACTGATAACTGCATTGGCCACACATTGTGACATCTGTTTGCATTTGACATTCTTTATATCTCGCGCTACCCAACAGTAAAAGTTATATAGATGTACAAGTTTTGAAAGTCCCCCCCCACCCCCCACTGCTAGTTTGTGCAATCAGCAGTGTATGTTCTGACCAAAACAAGGCATTAGAAGGCAATGAATTGCGACTTCATCGGGTGACCCAACAATTATTTTCAAAGGACATTGTGATAGAACTGCACAATGGCACAACTGCTACTCAATCTTAATTAATGAAGCCATATTGGATGTACAATTTTCTCAAAACTACAATTTAAGAATGACATGATGACAAACAATGATATTGTCTGCAATATGGATGATGTACATATTGGTCGGTATCTGTCCTTGTCATTAGGTGGTTATGGAGGTGGAGGCCAAGGCGGTGGACCAGGAGGTCTGGTGCCAGGAGGCGTTGGCCAGACTGGATTTGGTATTGGAGGCCTTGGAGCAGGTAGGAAAACTGTTCCTTAATCAGCAACAATTTACTGCCAATGCGCATGAAAGTCATGGTCAATACTATTAATCTTGAAGGTCAAACATGAAGTGAACTTGGCCAACCATCTTTATAGTCATACTTAGCGCTAAACAATTTCAAGCATTAGTTTTTAACGCAACCCACCCATTGCAACGCGCCTAACAACGAAAATGATTTGTTCAGCAATCTTCGGTCAGCCATTGTAATGCATTATTGATTGACCTGTTAACTGCTCTTTGCCATCGTTTGCGAGTTATTTGGCGAAATGCCTCGGCTCTATTTAATGTATTTTAATGAATTACTTTATTGTGACAGAAAAATATTTCGTTTGGGATTTTCTAAAATGACTTCACTCTTGACCTTTGAACTCATCTAATTGTTCGTGAGTTGTATTGTAAACCATAATGTAGGCCAAAATATAACCTTAAGGGTTTTTTTTTTCAACTCACGCTAGGACAAGGAGGGAAAGGACCAAAGCCAGGTAAGATTATACAATTAAAATATGTTGAAACAGCCACAATATAAGACTCAATACATCCTTACTGTGTTAAGAAATCTTAAATTTCTTCCTCCATCCATTTTCTGATCCGCTTATCCCCACAAGGGTCACTGGGAGCTTTCTTCCTACTTGTGATATTGTTTGTTTTTCTCTTTCTTAGATTTTGTCTACCTCATTTATCTCCATGATGGGGGTCAAACTATTAACATTTCCCTCATCGTAAATAAAGGTCTTTCCAAGAGTATCCATCAAAACTGACCAAACTACCGGTATCTGAACTCATTAAAATATGGTCATACAGCTCTTGTGTTTGGCTTTCATTAGATCGTGCAGTGGTATTTATGTTGTTACTGGTTTGTTTCAAAAGAACCTTGTCGTGGAATTTTAATTTTTTTGGCAATGACTGATCTGCATGTGGTGTTCTTCACTGACCATATAGCAGAGTCTAAAAGCCGATACTGTACTTTAGTTGGGTGGGAATTCCTGACCATTTACAGTGAGTGCATCTATTGAGTGGATAAAGCTGTATACCCTGATTTATGTTCTCACACTCATTTCCAAGCCACTAGACAAAGGTAAACATCCTTTCAAGGAGTTGTCACCAAGCTGCCCTTATCACCGTCTTCCCGCTTTACATTAGCTTGACCACTATGTACTTCTTGATTGTGTGGGCCTTTAGATAGCTTGTACTGCTCTACATCACTGTTGCATTAGTGTGTGATGATTAGTCAAGTTTAAGCGAACATCTACGCCTGCTGAACAATGGTGCCAGTGGACTGATGGTGTTTTTTTACCGTCGGACCCTCACAATATCTGGAAGCTTCCAAGTCGGGCCCTTTTCTCCAGTGCTGTACAATAAATATTTTCCATTGCCGTATTTTGGTCTACACTTCACCAGTAGCTTTAGCGACTTTTGGCCATCGTTTAATTTCCGCAAGCACTTACTGATACAATCTGAGCATATGTGTTCGGACAGATAAGGAAGCAAACAAATGTCGTACCGACCTGATAACAGAATGGTCCCTCTGGAGTGCCACACCCCTACCCTCAACCGAGATTGGCAAGGCAGCCACTTTTTGTAAATGACTTCAGTTCCAATGCTGTATTCAGTGGAAGTTGATTTTGGCAATGATTAATTGTAAGGTGTTGACCGAGACTTTTCTCATACATGTAGGTCATGCCACTGTCACTACAATGTGCATGACAATTCAAATGCAAATTCTCTTTATAAATTAAATTACCTTTCCAGCTTTTTTGGAACACTGTTCCCAGTGCTGTTCCATATTAGGAAGCATTTTGCTTTCTCTGGTTTCTTCCTTCATTCCAAAAACAGCAGCTTCATTGAACACTCTAAATTGTCCATAGGCGTGAATGCTTATTGACCTCTCTGTGCCTTGGGAAGGACTGCCAACCACCCCGAAGTTAGTTGGGAAAAGCTCCAGCTCATGTGTGACCCAAATGAGGATTACCAGTAAAGCAAATGGGTGGGTCGTGGATGGAAACCGTCAGCACTGCAAATGCTTGCCATTGTAGCGTCGGAGTTGCTCTTAGTGTTTGGCAAGCAACAGCAATTTTTCAACTCTGGCAATCCAAGTGGGGATCGTTATTTCTGGTTCTGTCATGAGTTGCCGGCTTCGTAGAAACATTTGCAATCAGTGATGATGCACTGACATACTGTACCTGTGCACACTGTGAAACCCTCCAATCGTTCTTTTGTTGAAGCCCAGTAGTGACGCCGCATTCCTCTGGCAAGCTCCTTGTTTGACCTGGACTATTATGCAGGGCAACAGCTGGTGAAGTGAGTAGCGTGACTACAGTGAATTTTAGCACAGCTCATGCAAAACCTTGAAAATATCACGCTAATTGTGAAGTGTCCAGTTTTGACAACGTACTGAACCCAGGAACTGCAGGCCATCATCTATTCTGTGTTCCTTCAAAGGTGGATTAATTCATTGATGCTGTAATTGCATCAATAAGGTAATAGGATTAGCTTTTTGTGACCCTTATTCTGAAAGAAGGACTTTCAACAAGACATGCTCAGAGATGATTGAGAAAGGAGATGAATATGCATTGGAAATTGTGTGATGTAATCAGACTCACTTTCAATTCATTATGTGTGCCCTGCGATTGGCTGGCAACCAGTTCAGGGTGTACGCCGCCTACTGTCCGAAGACGGTGACCAGTTTAAGGTGTCCTCAGCCTCTTGCCGAAAGTCAGCTGCTAAAGGCTCCAGTTTACATGTGACCATAGTGAGGATAAATGTTGCAGACAATCAATGGCTACAATGTTCTTTTTGATTCAATAGTGTCAAATGTACCTACATAGGTCAGAACCTGAAACTGGAAATACATACATTGTCCATGTCTGTAATTCCTGCAGGCAAGTGCTCCAAGTCGACACCACCTAAACATGTTAAGTGTTTTATGTAAACCTGTTTGCGACAGTGTGTAATAGCAAAATCATAAAGCTAGTCCCTAGCCAAACCTTTGTGTAGATTTGCCATTTGTTAGCTCTCCAAAATCTGCACACAGTCAGCACACACACACATACACAACAGCTTTTTCTTCTCACTGCAAAAATTGTTTCCTAAAAGGTTTTCTTGAATGATGTAAGCAGATTTTTTTTGCATCTCCATAATCTTAGCCAATATTCCCACGAAGTATTGTAATTGAAAAGCAATCAAAGTTAAGTTGTGGCTTTTATTAGTTTTTGTTTGTGTCTAATCAGTTTTGCATGCTACATGCCTGGGTCTCAGCCTGACATATTCTCTGTGTGAGTTGATGAGCCATCCCTTGGCGAAGTCAAGCGAATCTTCCAGCTTTTGTTTTCCAGTAAGTCTGGAGTATGAACCGCTGTCCTTGTCCATCTGGCAGTATTGTCCCTGGGTTGTTTAGACACAGATGGAGTTTTCTTTCTCTCTCTCTCTCTCTCTCTCTCTCTCTCTCTCTCTCTCTCTCTCACTCTTTCACTCTCTGTTGTTTCTTAAACTGAAAATTCATTCCCACAACCAGCTGGACCCCCCCCCCCCCGCCCCCCAGTCAAAACTATTGGACCTTTTGATTTTTGGATGAGTGTTGTGAACAGCAAAGGCAAAATGCACATTAACACAAATATTTACCGTCAACAAAAACATACACAAATTCATCCGATTCTGGCCGAGGTTTACAGTTTAGTGGAGATTTCCATTGCCCGAAACAACACATTAAATACCGTAGTTGCATGGGCTCTGTTGGCCATGTTAGTGCAACAGCTACAACATGAATCCTATTACTCTAATTTGTAATTTGCACCAAAGTAATTTTTCAAATTGAGCAATTAAAATACACGTTTGAACCTTTGGGCTATTATTTTATTCTTCTGCAAAGCAGAAGTGAGCCAAACGAGGCCAAGTACAGTTGAATGTTGTCCAATGTACATGCACAGGTTGGAAAAAAAAAAAAACTTTCGACCACTATGATATAAATCAATATGTCCGTTCTCTCACGTACTCACACGTGCACACAATTATATGGCCATGACGACGACCATGGTTGTCATTTGTTTCTAAATTGCGCTCACCTTTCGCAGCCCCATCCCTTTGCTCACAGGAGATTCTGGGTGGATAAAATGGCTATAATGACCTTCTCTCAGAGTTTGTTTAGTTGGACAATAACCTGCTTATGAAAAATCGACATTCTGCGAGAGGTCGTCTGTAGCATATGGTTCGCACCTTCTATTTCCGTGCAGTTTGTATTGGAATTTTTTGAACGTAGTTGGCTGGTGGACATTCCAAGTTGCTGCCCGCCTTTCTCTCAATTGGAAGAGCTACAGGGAAGAGCTACAGAGAACGGATGGGTGGATTGGGTATCTGCTGGGACAGCTGACCTGAAACTCCCAGTGCCCACAATGGCCAATCAGATGTCTCCATAGATTCCTCACATTGCGTGAAGGTCCACAATTAAACAGGCTGACAGGTTTAGGAACTTTTAACCTTCTGCATCATATCAAGGTGTCCTGGTCTTTCAACACAAGAAGCCACTATTCTTCAGGGTTCCACTTGCTTGTTCTTTTATTTATTTTTTGATCTCCTTCCATAACATAATGTATCTTTTAAAATTCTTTCACTTTATATTCTCGTCCTAACGATTGGAGCGGTGACATGCAACAGATGGCTGCACTGTGTTTGCAACCATTCCTATGATGGAAGAACTTGGAAAACGCTTTGGAGCCTTTGCGCCCAGCGTCACTGTTTCAATGTGCATGTTCGCAGCTGACCTGTCCAACATTGGTCTACTTCCTCAACCTTGACTTGTCAGAAAGGTATTCGATGCAATGGCAGTCAGATGCACATGTGGACCATCTGGGAGAGGAAACACACTTGGCCCAAGTGTACATACCATGCCTCCGGGCTTTGCATTTTGACATGAGTTCTAACCGGATTCATAGTTTGAACAATTAATCTTTTCTGGGCTGGCTGCTCAGATCTGTGATCTTTTCTCCTCACATGTTCCATAATCTAATGCTTGCAACGTGTTTCTGCCTTGTCTGACTGCCTTTGTTGAACATGCTGCACGGTTGTGTGCCAAGCTCAAATGGTTGATTAGCACTGAATTGTCGATACTGCTCAGACATGTTCAGGGGCTGAGAGTTGGCAGAGCAGCTGGGACATTCCTTCAAAGTGGATAAAGAGTAGCAGATCCTCTCAATTCTAACAAAAACCAGGAAAGGGCCGAACTCTCTGGTGTGGTTGAAAGGCTTCGGTCTGCCGCTGTCGGCTCCATATGACTTGAAGTGTAAACAATGACATCACTGGCTCAACGGATAATGGTGTAATGCGAGGTTTACAAATTAGTACAGTTTCAAATCCAAACAGGAACAACAACTGTCACCACAGCTGGAACGACAACACTGCTGAGTGGAAAAGTTCCTGTTCTGTAGACCAGTGGTTCCCAACCTTTATGGACCCCGGACACATTTTATACTTGAAAAATCTCATAGCACACCACCAAAAATGTCACTCAAAGTATGAATACTGATAACGATGATCTCAATGGTCTCAATTTATTCCAAAATGGACTTCCTCTGTGTGTCATCAAGGCCTGCTTATTTCACTAAAAACCTGTTCTGTTGTATGAATGCCAACAGGTGGATGCACATACTTTCCGCCATCTAATATAAGCAGATACCCGAGCCACCTCATCTGGCTCCTCTCAATGAGGAGGAGTAGCTGATCAACTCTAAATCCCTCCCAGATGACGAGCTTCTCGCTGTATTTCTAAGGGAGAAACCGGAAACCCTGTGGAGGAAGCTAATTTCAGCCTCTTATATCCGGGATCTTGTTCAACCCACAGCTTGTTACCATAGGTGATGTAGGAACATAGATCGGCCTGCCAACAGGTGGATGCACATACTTTCCGCCATCTGATAGAAGCAGATACCCGAGCCACCTCATCTGGCTCCTCTCAATGACGAGGAGTAGCTGATCAACACTAAATCCCTCCCAGATGACCGAGCTTCTCGCTGTATTTCTAAGGGAGAAACCGGAAACCCTGTGGAGGAAGCTAATTTCAGCCACTTATATCCGGGATCTTGTTCAACCCACAGCTCGTTACCATAGGTGATGTAGGAACATAGATCGGCCTGTTAATCGACAGATTCGTTTTTCTGGCTCAGCTCCTTCTTTGCCACGGCAGATAATATAACCCAACATACTTGACCTCCTCCACTTGGAGCACGATCTCATCCTTGACCCGGGGATGGCACTCCACTCCTTTACAACTGAGGAACATGGTCTGAGATTCGGAGTTGCTGATATTCATCCCAACCGCTTCACACTTGGCTCCAGTGAGAGTTGGAGATCACGGCTTGGTGAAGCCAACAGTACCACATTATCTGCAAAAAGCAGACCTACTGAGGCTCTTTTATCATGCCTTGCCAAACATGCATTGAATGAATCATACACATTATTCCTGAATGAGTTATTGCTCAATTCACGTGTGTATGCGCAGTGTATGTGGCTCAGTCAAAGTGCGGATGTTTGTTGTGGGAAGTGTGTCTTTCCCAGTGTATGTGAGAAGTAGCAGCACTTAGAAATGACCTCAAGTGTATTACTCATATTATTCCCCCAGTTTGAATGTTTTGGCATGCGGGCCAACAGTTACCTTTGGAAGAGAACCGTTACCGTTGGAAGGTCTGCAGACAGAAGGACTAACAAACTACTCCACAGAATAAACCATTTAGCGGAGGTAATTAAAGCAGAGCAGGAATAGTTTTACATAAAGCTGTTTGCAGACTTATTACTCAGGCGAGGTCACACAACGACGCAGTAGCACGGCGTGAAACTTGAAACTTTCACACTTACTGTTCATATGAAGCCATTGGAAAGTTTTGCTAAATCCCTGTATGAGTGAGATGCTCTTACTCACAGCCGGGTGATTTTTCTTTTTTACATTGCAGCATCAGAACCATTTCTATCAGGAGGAACTCACTCGGGGCAACAAATCGTTGGACTGAGCACTTTTGGAAACCGTCACTGCTAGTGTCATGACTCTACGGAAAATTTTAATGAAAAACAATAGGAGGCATTCTGCCCAAGTCAGCAAGCTCACACTAGTGAGTTAAGGAGAGAAGTTATGTGCAGTAGAGTGTGAACATATAATTAATCCAACATGTATGCAACTTTGCACCTCACACTTGGATGCAGATAAGTGACAGCACAGGGAACCTGGAATTGACAAGGACAATTGGAGTTCACAGGAGAAGGGAGGAGAGGGAACGCAAGGAAAGCGTCAGTGTGTCCGCTTATGTCTCACGCAATGTGGAATTACTACAGCACCTCACATCAGACTTCTTTTATCCAACTCACCCTGCATCACCTCACAAAAATGCTATCGATCCACCAACTTGGAAGTTGTACAGCGTGATAATTTGATACTGATAAAAATCGTGTGGGATGACTACAAAGGACATAATGAGGGGCTTAGTTTATAAAGTGAAAATGTATTTGGGACCATAGCCGAAGAATCGAACCCACTTGTCAATCAAAGGAAAATTGGCCAATTCTTTGAAGCTGAAGTTAGTGAGAGGATTTTCCATCACATTTCAGAAAAGGCAGCACTGTGCATTGCCAAAGCACGGCTCTGCATTCTGTGCACCTTTTGGTGTGAATGATGTCATGGTTAGCAAGATACAGTGTATGTCATTCTTCTCACATTTGTGCTTTAACACCGGACAGAATGAAAGGGGCATGAGTTGAAATGGTCTCCAGCTGCATTTCTGTAAGCTAACAGAAAAAAAAAAAAACAAAGAAGGAAAAAAAATGCAGCTAAAATATCTAGGAGACACTTCAGGGATCTGTCCTCCGCTCCGCTACCTTCAGTGGTTTTGAATGAAAGCCCAAAGTAGAGAGGCAAGACGTGGTGAACGGAAGAGACGAGAAGCAGTGAATGAATTCATCCGTCACTCATGTTTGGCTCCCTCCTATTAATTAACGCCTTGTGTCTGCGCTGCGTAAGCTTGTAGGAAGTGTTGGAGGGGAGGCGGCATGAACAAGAATGGAGAAAAGCAAAGAACAAGTGAAGGGGGGGAAAGTGAGAAGCGAAGACAGTCTTTTGATTAATGACTTTTGTATCCCTCGGTTCTCAAACGAGATTGTCTGACCAAGCCCCAATGGAGAATGAGCGAGGTGTTTGAGGGGTGAGATTGAAGCCAGATATTTCTGTTCACACTGGCTCATATCCATCACTTGGGCTGAGAACATGACCAGTGACTGAGACTTTTGGTCACATTGTCTGGCCAGTGTTAGTCTCATATCCTTGACAAAGATTTACATTTTCGTCTTACATGTGTTCATCTTAAATACTTGGTTGTAACTTTTAGGGTGGAACAATGGCTTGTCCCAGCCATGGTACGCGTAAAGGCACTTTTCGACTTTTGTGACTCGGTAATGTGTGTCTACCTTGTAGGCTCTGTAAAACCCGAAATCTTCCCCTCTGTACACCAGTATTATCATAATCTTAATCAAAAGTGTATTATTAATGATCTACTTTACATATATTGCGTAAAGAGATTGGATTAGAAATTGATTCTAGCACTGGGAGTCATTTGTCTCCACTGGTTTGTTGTTTGTGTCCAAAATGTAGTTTTCGCGTAAATAAGCAGCCAAAACACGATGCATGTTTTCACTTCACATTTCTCTGTCTCCCTGTTCACTCCCTGGTGTAGTATTGAATGTCCAGCCCTTCCATCTTGGATCGGAACTTATGTTGAGATTGTCTGTCATTTTTTTTTTTCTAATACAGCGGCGTTACAGAGGTAGTCACATGGGATTCCTGATTTGCAAGAGCACATAGAAATGTATCTACAATTTACAGCAGTTATGAAGAAATCCTTCAACTTGTCAGAAAGTAAATACATCCCGGGAAAAGCACCACAGAAATCAACGATTTGATTTTAATCTCAGGGCTATTGTGTGTCATTTCCGGCGGGGTGTTCATTGACAGCAAACCAAAGTGACGTACAGTATAATCTGCAAGTTCTGAGGGCCCGATTTATTTGTCTGAGTTGAGGTCCTGCCATAATATGTGTCCAACGAAAATATGGCTGCCAACATGTAAATATGACTGAACAGAGAGCTCTTGTTCAAATCCAAATGCCTTCGTACAACAAATACACTATAAAGCATTTCATACATTTTAGTCATTCAAACACCGTTTTTTCCCACATGACAGCAGTGTCCTCTGTGACCCCTAAGATGAATTGCATCCAGGTTAACAAATGTCGCATCCCCCATGATGCTCGCAGCTGAGAGAGAGGATATTATTGATGTAATCTGGCCATTCCTTAGCATTCACATGTAGTTTCTGAGGGGATATGTAGTGTTTCATTTTGGCTTACTGTATTTTCTCACTGTCAAGTAAAGCCAGAACATTGTCTGAAACTGGTTCATGCTGACAGTCTGGACTCACGGTCAGTCACATCTACTTGGACTCACTTCTTTGTGTCTGCATCTCATCTCAAACCAGAGGGAAGTCTCTGATGCAGGTGCAGGCTGACCCTGAGCGCCATCGCTGGAGACAGGCTAACGCTTGCACATGTGAAAACAAGTGCTCCGCATATTCCGCATTCATTTGCAGAGGGTTTATAGCTGCTGTGCCTTGACAGTGACACTCACCTGGAGCTGGTCTCGGGTGCTGGTGCTATCTCCTCAGTGGTCTTTCTTAGATGTTTTGAATCCATTCTGGTCTCTTGCAAGAAATCGTGCATCGATCTTGCCGGGATGCCTCAAGAGACAACCTCTATTCCAAGCTAGGATGCTTGCAATTCTCTGATGCCAGCCTCATCAATCAGATCCTGGTTTTTCACCTGATTGAACTGGTGGGTGATTGCTTGTCTGTCCTCTCAGCATACTTTAAATTCAATGGTTACAATGATTTTTAACTCCTTGAGAAAAGGATCATGTCCTGCAGGAACGCAGTTGCCGTGACCTCCTGCGGAAAGACCAGATTTTTTTTTCAAAGCCATGCACACCTCTACGTCAGATGTGTGTTGCCCCCTGTTTGGAAGATTCTGAATCTCAGTGATGATTCCCGATGTTTGTTAGCATTGACTCTGCAGACACTATGAGGACTTTGACATACAGCTAACATGTGGTTCAGGGAGCAGAGACTAGCTCCACAGTGGCTGCAGGAGAAACCCTTTTCCTTTTACCAAAATGTCAAGTATTTTCGAGTAGGTGAAGTTGGTCAGTACTCCAGAGCTCCTGCCACAAAACTGCAACCTCTCGAGTGACTCGAGTGCCTCATCCCACAGCATCCGGCGGGCATTGGGCGCTAGACACTCCGCTTTAATACTTTGTACAATGGTTCTCATCTGTTGTCCCCCAGACCAGAAGTTGTCTTCTTCCTCTGGCGTTGGCCTTGGGCCAACTCTTGTTAAGGATAATTTTCAAGGCCTCTGTGCCCTTGGCACATGGTGCCGACACTTTCCTGGGACTGCCAGTAAGCTTCCGCTTTCCTCACTGCTCTGTGTTTTTCTATTTTCTGCCACACTTGACGGCATTACTGGTGTGCTGTACTGTCTCATCCTTAGATGGTAGCAGCGTGCATGTGGCCTTTGCCTTGCTGGCCTTGAATTTGTTTCCAACAAAGGAAAATGGTTAAATGGAGCTTTGAAGATTTGCTACAGAGTTGGACGAACTGAAGATTTGGGGGAGCCCCAGCCATTTTCAAATGAATCTGCTAAACACTCTCGCCATTACTACGACCTTGGTTAGTGGAAAGTTGTACAAATGGAATGGCTACTAAAGTCTTTGTATGATGCGGTACTGGAGGCACCAAACCTTAACCCTCAACAACTTGAAATCATCCACAATACACATTGCTGGCAGTATTATTGCATTTACAGTATATTATGACGTGAATGAGTGTAATGTGGGAGTTTTGTTTTTTCCGACTATTAAGTATCTAATTTTATCATTTTCATGAGTCCAGATACACAGCTAACAGCTAAGTAAGTTACAACTGAACCTCAGGTCGCACGTCGTCACTGTCAAAGTTATTAGACTAAATTGTCCTTTTTTCAGCTTCTAAAAGTCTGACGAGTCAAAGTTGGATGTGAAGCTAACTTTGAGGTGTGTCTGCATGTACACTTCATGTCTAAGAAGGAGATTACTGAGGAACTCTTAGCTCAGCGCGGAGGCTCGCGTTGCATGCCTTGTGTGTTTTTCAAGCCTTTGGCAGCGTTCATCGAGCACTGCTGCTTTCCTCACACATTCCTCGTCATCATCACTTATCGATGTTATTACCTTCACTCTGAGCATGACTGGGTGCTTTCCAAGGTCTCATCCTGTCTGTCTCGCCTTATTCGACTCGCTTCCCTTGTTCACTTGGCCTCATACCCGAGTCTCACCCTTTTCAAGTGTTAGTGTGTGTGACAGTGTTGTGGCTTGTTCCAAAAACATTCATAGTTCCAGCATGCTGGTCTCAGCTCAGCTTGTTTGAATATAATACTTGCATGGTTATGGTGTTCTCCCAAAACGGTATAAGAGCAGGCCAAAGCTGGTATTGGACTCTTTATGCCACAAGTTCAGTAAAAAGCTTAACTCATTCACTCCCAAAGACGTTTTTAAACGTCTTTTCAGACTTGGTCCAGAATTGGCTGGTACTGAATGAGTTTTAAGTGTCTCGATGCTCGAAAGTGTCATCTGCTTTCAGCGTGTTCTATGTCTGTCGAGCAACAACAACAAATGTTCTCTCCTGGATTCGACAATAGGCTCGAGTTCAAATAATTGGAAGCAACGTTGATTGATGCATGTTTGTGATAAAAATGAACAAACTTGCCTGTGTGTGCCTCCGATGACTGCTTTTTTTTCAAACTCAGATATATCTCTTTTTAGGTTACGGCAATCTAGGAGCCGGTGGCAGTTATGGAACTGGAGACCTCAGCGGCGGTGAGTCCGACAGTGTCTTAGGAAGTTGTCTATCTATTATTTTCTCAGTAACAAGCGCCAATGTGAAACCGACCGTTTATAGCTCTTGTTCAGTTTCAGACAAAATTTAACCAGCGATTATTTTATCTTCACAAAAGGTGGTTATGGAGGATACGGTGCAGTCCCTGGTGGAATCTTCCCAGGAGCTGGACAGAAGGCTGGTAAAAGAGGTACAGTTGTGACTCAGGAGTAGTCGAAATGTTACACAGTACGGGTATTGACTCATCCATCAGGTACACTCATACAAGATGAAATCGAAGAGACACTGTCGAAGAGGTATTCACGTGATACTGTTTAGCATTGTGGTGACAGCAGTGGTGAACGACTCCATGTTGGTTTTTCCTTTGGCTTCAATGTATATTCCCCTTAATTTGGTCTGTTTTGGAGCAAAAAACATCTAGTCCAAGATGGCCTAAAATTGAGGTCGTCAATAAAAAGGAGAGATCAGGTCAGAACATTTTAGAATCTTAGTGCGGAACTGGCAGATAGTATGAGCATGCATTGCAGCATAACCGTCTAGTACTGACTGATAATTTGACTGAAGATGCAATTCTATAGTATTCCAACAATAGTTTATGTAAAATTAATGTGTTTTTAAAAACTAAAAGTACAATTCTATGGTATCCTATCATAATTTGATCGATTTAAATGTGTTTTTGAACAAACTATCCCAAAGTGCCAGAAAATCTAAACTACCGCTAATCTAAACAATAAAACAGTGAATAATAGGTAGGTTCACACTTTTTCTTGCTCAAAAGCACGACATCATCTATTTAACTTGCATCGTCATTCTCGGACTTCTCTCCTCACCATTTGCATGCCTCAGCACACACCCAATTGCTCCAGTTGCAAAGCTGCTCTGGTTAAGTAATTGATTAGCTCAGCCTCGTGGGAGAAGTTACAGCGCACACGATCGGGCTGTATTTTTCCTCTCATCTCAATCTCAGAGCTGCCAGAATGACACTCTTAACTCCCGTAAAAGTGATCTAGCTGAATCACAAATGTTGGCCAAAATGATCAAATATTAGGAAATGTAGTAAGGAACCAACGGAATATGAAGTCTTGCTGTGGTTCCAAATGAAACTCTGTAAAAACAATAGACTAGTACCTTAACTTTGCTGACAAGTAATCATGTCTTCACGTGCTTTTGAAGTAGTACTTTGAATGAGCGTTTGCCTACTTATTTGGGATGTCAACAATGTAGCTTTGCTTATTTTGGAGATTGTTCTTCATTCAACCCACATTTCTGGTGAGGATAAAAAAGATGCAGCACATATTGTTTGTTACATTTTAACAGATATTTCTCCCATCACAGGTGCCGGCGGCCATCTGCTCCCATTTGGAGGTAAAATGTCGGCTGGTACACTGATGAATTACTATACACACACTGACACAATTATTTTAATGGTCTGCATTCTTATCTATTAATAACAGAAAGCCAAAATAAATGCATCACATTAATAGTAAATCAGCATGAGAAATAATGTTTTGGACAGAAACATACTCCCGCAGAGCATACAGTGACCTCACTGTCTGTGCTGTTTATGTCCGTATGATTTACTTTAAATTAGGCAGCTTGATGAGGCATGGACTCCTGGGTCCACTCATGACGAGGGCTTTGGCAAACAGCTTACTCCTAAATATTGGTTGGCAGGAAGAAAAAAAAAAACCTTCCCTCGAGTAAGTCTGGGCTTTTTTCCCCCCGCAAGACTCAGAATAACATCTCATTCCCCTGAAAGAGCAAAGATAAAATAGTATTCTTTTGCCAAAACTTTCTTCAACAAATCTCCAGAGGCCACATACCTGCAGGTAGTGCGCAATGTCTATTCAGGCAAAGTATGTGGAATTTCAGAATTTAAAAATGAAAATAGGAGTTGAACAAATAAACGCTTGTGTCTTTGCTGCGGCCAAACTCCCCTACTTGTGAGGCTGACAGCTCATTTCTTACATGAGCGGTTAGCCAATGAAATGAGGCATTTGATGAGCACAGCTAATGACATCTGTAGTTGCTGCCTCCCGTAATTATATTAAAAGTCAGCCATGTCACTTTTGATCATGAAGTCGTTTGACTTGACATTTGACAGAATAGAAATGCAGTTTTTGCAATAAATGACACGACTGAGTCGACTACATTTTATTATACTGCAGGAGCAGGAACGGGAACTGGAACTCTTCCTGCTGGAGGCAAGACACACAACTTTAGATATTGTTGCCTTTGGTTCCATGAGTGTTTTCTTCCTCACCTCCTGTGACATTGTGTCCTTATTTCCAGGCCCTGTTATCCCCCAGACAGGCTTGCCAGGAGGGGGTGGTGCTGGATCAGGAAAAACAGCTTCCAAAGTACCAGGTATTGTACAGTATAATCGAATCATAATCTACTCGTCATGCTCATGGGCAGACCGGATATTATTTCTCGGTAGTCTATCAGCTGGATCCAGATGCATTTCTGAAGTAGACTATAAATCTACTTCAAAAATTGATCTGAATCCAGATTTACTCGATTGTGTGCAGCCACGTGACAAAATAAAATGGAGTAAATTCAACACACCATTTTTTTGGAGTGCATGCAGATAAAATCACATAAAATTGGTCTTCTCTTGTAAGGGAGATAGATGTGTTGTAGTTTGTCGAAATGGTGATTCGCTCTCGGCCTTCTGTTCCCACCAGTGCACATAACAGTGGACAATCAAAACTGAAAACCATTCCATGCGGTTGTTTGTCCCTTGATTTCTTTGGATTTCCCCCCAAAGAAATAATAAAAGTAGACAGTCTTCAATAATTCAGAATATTGAGGAATTTGATCACCTATTCAATCAGATGGATTTTTACCGTGTTTTCAGATGCGTTAACATTGTACCATTGGTTCTGGCAGGTGTGGGTGTACCTGGGCTTTATCAAGGTGGATTGGTACCAGTGAATGGTATGTCACTTTCATTAATTAATTATTGGCAGATAAAGGCACTGTCCTGCAATCTAATGCAACTGCTTTCTGATTGGTGCCTTCAGGATTTGGTAACCGCGGAGTTCTTCCAGGAGTTGCCACCGGCAATGGCCTCAGTCAAAAATCACGTGAGTATTTTCTTGTTCTTCAATACTGCACAACAGGAAGAATATGGACCTCTCTCCTAGGGTGGACAGAAATCATGATAGTTACACTTGTTTAACAACTACGGTACTATACAGTACATTTTTATGTTTCCCTAGCAGGCACATCAACAGAATTGCTGATTTGTTTCCTTGGTCTTATCCTGTCACACATTAATGTGGCCTTTTGGCTGCTTGGCAGAATTGTGAAAGTAGTACTTTCTTTTAAAATAAATTATTTTCCACAATCTATACATCTAACTGGATGATGTGATGTTTCTTCTATAGTTGGTGCAGGCGGACAGGGTGTGTTGGGAGCAGGTCAGTTATTTATGCATTTCACATTCATGGACAGTACAGTACGTCTATATCTTTCAAGTACATTTCAAATGTATACTTTATTCAGGCTACGGAGGGCAGATGCAGCCCGGAGTGTTCCGTGGATACCCTCTGAAATCACCCAAAACTCAAGGTGTGAACATAATTTATAGGGGTGACTCCTTCCTATTGATGTAGTACTGTATGAGGTTTATTTCAGAATGGGCGACACTGTTATATAGACAGCTGCATTGCTTTGATCAAACAGTATTTAAGTTACTGCCTGTTACAATGTTATGTACTGGCATCTCTCCACCCTCTTCTTGTACAGGAAATATCTCCTGTAACGCTTGAGGCAAACAATTGCAACCAATAAGAATGAGATGATTTGTTGTACTCTTGTTATTCTTCCTCCAATGTTCCAGTATCCAATGTATCCTGTATCTCTTGTCGATTGTACATTTGTCCTCAGGTGGCTTCGGAGCAAAGCCCGGAGGCGGAAAACTTCCCTTTGGTACAAATGCTCATATTTTATTGGTACAAAGATTTGCCGTAATCACGACATCAGCCAGTTGTCAATGATATGTCATGTTATTATGTTTCAGGCTACGGGGGGTTTGGTAATCAAGGAGCTGGTCTTCCAGGAGGTAAAGGTGGCCCTGGGTCAAAGCCTGGATTTCCAATTGGAACTGGTTGGTATTCCCAAGTCTTGTTTGCTAACCTTGAGCACGAAAGCAGCAAAAAAGAATATCATGCTTCTTGTGTGTGTGTGTGTGTGTGTGTGTGTGTGTGTGTGTGTGTGTGTGTGTGTGTGTGTGTGTGTGTGTGTGTGTGTGTGTGTGTGTGTGTGGGGCAGGAGTGGGCACCAGTGGCATCTCACCTGCACAGGCTAAATCTGCCAAATATGGTAATCTGTACCATTTAATACCCAAGAAAATGTTGTGAGTCACCTTTCACCAAAGTATTTACTGTTCTATATTCATATTTGTCTTTACTTTTCTGGAGGTTTAGGTGGAGCTGGTGGTTTTGGTGCTGTTGCTGGTGGCGCTGGTGGTTTTGGTCCCGGTGCAGGTGGTTTGGGTGTCGGTGGCACAGGTGGACTATATCCAGGGCAGAGTCCAGGAGGTAGCGAGTCTTGAACGCCATCACAACGTTATTTTGAAATTATATTGGTCTCATCAGATGTGTATATAGATCCCCTGAAATCAATGTATAAATTTAATTTGTCCCTATTTCACAGCGGGCTATGGACCTGGGTCCAAAGCTGCTAAATATGGTAACTATTATTCCAGCTTCTATTGTTATTATGAAAGCATTTAAACAAACAACAGAGTGCTACTCCAAAAGGTGCTAATCTATATATTTTTCTAAAAACTATATCCATCTGGTCAGGTGGTGTGCCAGGTGGAGTGCCAGGTGGCATACCAGCTGGTGTTCCTGGTGGTGTACCAGGTGGTATACCAGGAGGTGTCCCAGGTGGTGTGCCAGGGGGTATACCAGGGGCTATACCAGGAGGTGTTCCAGGTGGTGGATATTTACCATCAGCCAAAGCAGCTAAATATGGTATGCGCAAAGCTGGCGGTTTTGGTACTGCTGGTGGCAGTGCCTCTACCCATGGACACTATGATGTATCTTGACTTCTTGTTATGAACAACATCTGTCCTGATTCTCTTTGACAGGTGGTGTACCAGGGGGTGTACCAGGTGGTGTACCAGGAGGTGTACCAGGTGGTGTGCCAGGGGGTCTACCAGGGGGTATACCAGGAGGTGTTCCAGGTGGTGGATATTTACCATCAGCCAAAGCAGCTAAATATGGTAGGCGCAAAGCTGACGGTTTTGGTAGTGCTGGTGGCAAGGGTGGCCTCTACTCGTGGACATTATGATGTATCTTGACTTCTTTTAATGAACAACCTCTGTCCTGATTCTCTGTGACAGGTGGTGTACCAGGGGGTGTACCAGGAGGTGTACCAGGTGGTGTGCCAGGGGGTGTACCAGGTGGTGTACCAGGAGGAATACCAGGGGGTATACCAGGAGGTGTACCAGGTGGTGGATATTTACCATCAGCCAAAGCAGCCAAATATGGTAGGCGCAAAGCTGGCGGTTTTGGTAGTGCTGGTGGCAAAGGTGGCCTCTACTCGTAGACACATTGATGTATCTTGACTTATTTTAATGAACAACCTCTGTCCTGATTCTCTGTGACAGGTGGTGTACCAGGGGGTGTACCAGGAGGTGTACCAGGTGGTGTTCCAGGGGGTGTACCAGGTGGGGTACCAGGAGGTATACCAGGGGGTATACCAGGAGGTGTACCAGGTGGTGGATATTTACCATCGGCCAAAGCAGCCAAATATGGTAGGCGCAAAGCTGGCGGTTTTGGTAGTGCTGGTGGCAAAGGTGGCCTCTACTCGTAGACACTATGATGTATCTTGACTTATTTTAATGAACAACCTCTGTCCTGATTCTCTTTGACAGGTGGTGTACCAGGGGGTGTACCAGGGGGTGTACCAGGGGGTCTACCAGGGGGTGTGCCAGGAGGTGTACCAGGTGGTGTGCCTGGTGGTGTACCAGGTTTTGGTGGATATCAACCAGCAGCCAAAGCAGCTAAATATGGTATGAACATTGCTCTGCTTCTAACAAGTTTGTCTATTTGGCATTGCTTGGTGGTGGGCCGATGGCACAGATTGACTATATCCAGAGCAGGCCATGCATTTATCCAATCAGTATTATCTACAAACCCATTAACTTGCAACGTATTCCAAAAAAAGCCGGGACAAAGTGTCTATATAAACAAAACGTTGGTCTCCTTGACAGGTGGTGTGCCAGGGGGCGTACCAGGGGGTTTTCCAGGGGGCGTACCAGGGGGCGTACCAGGGGGCGTACCAGGGGGTGTACCAGGAGGTGGTGGATATCTCCCATCGGCAAAAGCAGCTAAATATGGTATGGGCACCATGCTGATGGTTGTAATTCTGGAAGTTTGTGTCACAGGCGGACTATATCCAGCACGCATAACATAATGTACCATATGAAAAGTCATGACATTTTGTAGTCAAAAGCATCTTACTTGGGTCTCTTCGACATGTGTTCCAGGTGGTGTACCTGGTGGTGTACCTGGTGGTGTACCTGGTGGCGCACTGGGCGGTGTACCAGGTGGTGTGCCAGGGGGCGTACCAGGTGGTGTACCAGGTGGCATACCAGGAGGTGGTGGATATGTACCATCAGCCAAAGCAGCTAAATATGGTATGCTCCTCGCAGGTCTGAAGATTGATGGCATATGTGGCTTGTATTCAGGGATTCTGCCATCACTGTATTGCGTAAAAGTCATACATTTCAACACACTTTTTGTTTGTTCTCCTTGATGGGTGGCATACCAGGGGGTGTGCCAGGTGGAGTACCAGGAGGTGTGCCAGGTGGAATACCAGGAGGTGTACCAGGGGGTCTACCAATCGGTGTGCCTCGTGGTGTACCAGGATTTGGTGGATATCAACCAGCAGCCAAAGCAGCGAAATACGGTCTGGACGCCGCTCTGCTTATACCAAATTTGTCTACTTTGCATTGCTGATGTTATTATGATAGCACAGCTGGACTATTTCTCGAACACACCATGCTTTTATATATCAATATTATTTCATCAAAGCAGCTAAATATGTTATGCAAACATTTCCGGTGGTTGCAGTTTGATTTGGTATGGACACATCTAATTTCCTCATTAATTTTAGTTTTCATTGCTAGTGGTGTTCAGGTCATACAAGTGAAATATATGCAGAGCAGGCCATGCATTCACCCAATCAATCAAATTGCTGGTCATGATTCTCAATGTTGGTAGTTTAGTTTTTTTGCCACAGGTGGACTGCAGCCAAGGCAAACACCATGATGTATCCATTATTATGTGTTTATTCATGATAGGTGGAGTACCAGGTGGTGTTCCAGGTGGCGTATCTGGGGGGGTGTCTGGGGTTGGTGGATATCAACCAGCAGCTAAATATGGTATGGGAGCCATTCTACTGGTCACAATATGCAGTGTTGGTTGTATTCCTAGTTGGACTGTATCTACAGAAGATATTATGTATCATGTCTAAAAAAAAACAACAACAACAAAAAAACACACACACATTATCAATGCTAATTTTCTTTGGTCTTATTTCTAGGGAGTGTACCAGCTGGAGTACCAGGAGGTGTGGCTGGGGGTGTACTAGGTGGAGTACCAGGCGGAGTACCAGGCGGAGTACCAGGTGGAGTACCTGGTGGAGTACCAGGTGGAGTACCTGGTGGAGTACCAGGATTTGGTGGATATCAACCAGGAGCTAGTGCAGCGAAATATGGTATGGACAATACTGTAATAGTTCCAATTAAAGTTTATGTTGCTGGTCTTGTTGGTCGAACATGTGGACTGTATCCAATGCATCACATAAGCAATAATTTCAGTCTTCATAGATTTAACACCATGTTTCTTGGGTCTCCTTTTCAGGTCGTCTTCCTGGTGGCGTACCTGGTGGCGTTCCAGGTAATGCATATTTACTATTAGCCAAAGCAGCTAAATATGGTGGGATGTTGTTGGTCCCTGTCAGTCCTTGCTGGCACATCACAATTTCTGGCACAGGTTCACTGTTTGCAGGGTCGTTGTATCCATGTTTCATGTGTTAAATCATGTAAACCTGCAGACAATCAAAAACATTTTACTTGGGTCATCTTAACAGGTGGTGTACCGGGTGGTGTACCTGGTGGCGTACCTGGTGGCGTACCTGGTGGCGTACCTGGTGGCGTACCTGGTGGTGTACCAGGTAGTGGATATTTACCATCAGCCAAAGCAGCAAAATATGGTATGGGTCTGTTCTACTGTCACAATTCTCACTTTAGTTGTGTTATTGGTGGTTGTGGTGTATCCAGGGCAAACACCATGAGATATCGTAACATAAATTCAAATAAGTTTTAGTCAGGCTTTGTTTATTACCCCCAAAAAATAAAAATAAATACTCAACAGGAGGTGTACCAGGTGGTGTCCCAGGAGGAGTGCCAGGTGGTGTGCCAGGTGGGGCACCATTTGCTCTACCAGGTGGAGGTCAGAGATTTCCAGGCACTGGTCCATATTCACCAGCAGCTAAAGCAGCAAACTATGGTATGGGCAGTTCTCAGAAGTTGCACTTATCAGTCAATATTCTATAAACCTGCTAGAATGATTTGTGAAAGCAAAAATTCATTCAAAGTGTAAACAGAATGTCTGTTTTTTTTCTTAATTGGGAGTTACAGGGGGAGCAGGAACAGGGTACGGAACAGGAGGACTGGGAGGAGCTGGAGTAGGAGGACTACCTGGTTTGGTATCAGGAGGAGTTGGAGGTGGACAATATGCTGCTGCTGCAAAAGCTGCTAAATATGGTACAAGAAATGAAGCAATTAATACACCTGCTTGTACAATTGATATACCCGTTAACTGAAACTTGGCTTACAGGAGGAGCAAGGGCAGGTTTAGGAACAGGAGAACTTGGAGGAGCAGGAACAGGGGTAGGCAGAGTGCCTGGCTTTGTTCCAGGAGGAGTTGGAGGTGGACAATATGCTGCTGCTGCTGCAAAGGCTGCCAAATATGGTACAGGAAATAAAACATTGCACATTCAGAAGAATGTGCGTTATACTTATTTAATTTCCCATGATTATGAGTTGCAGCTGGAGCAGGAGCAGGCTTAGGAACGGGAGGACTAGGAGGAACAGGAGTAGGAGGAGTACCTGGATTGGCACCAGGAGGAGTTGGAGGTGGACAATACTCTGCTGCTGCCGCTGCAAAAGCTGCCAAATATGGTAAACTGAACATTTGTAAAGATCCAAAACACAGTTAAAATCCTGTTTCTCATTGTACTGTAGCTATTATTCTCATTTTAAGTTTAGATTTTAGGAAACAACATGCTATGTTTGCCTTGATTAGGAGGAGCAGGAGCAGGGTTGGGGGCAGGAGGCCTGGGGAGACTCGGAGCAACGTTAGGAGGAGTGCCTGGTTTGGTACCAGGAGGAGTTGGGGGTGGACCATACGCTGCTGCTGCTGCAAAAGCTGCTAAATACGGTCTCTGCAAACACATACAGTGTCATGAAAAAGTATTTTCGGCTTCCTGTTTTCAAATTTATTTATTTTTTCATCACATGAAGTTTTTGATCATCAAAGCATTTTTTATATCTAACTAAGACATCCGAAATAAATATAAAATGAAGTTTTTAAATGTCGAATTTATCTATTTTATGGGAAAAATCCAAACTTTTGCTATGTGATTTTTTTAATTAAATCATGATTTACCTGTGATGAATCATAATTTTTAGTTCAATTTCACTGACCACCCCCTTGCGTGTTTACTGTCAGATTAGAAATCATCTGTCAGTACCTGTCAGACAAAATGAAATGACAAAATATGTTACAAGACCTCAAAAAGAAATGAATTATGCCACCATTCAAATGTAATTCAAGAACAAATGAAAAACACAGTAATTGCAATCAGTATCAGTCTGGAAAAGGTTACAAATTCATTTTCAAGGCTCGAAAAACTCCAGCGAACCACGGTCACAGCCATTGTCCATAAATGGAGAAAATTTGTGAGAACAGAGTGAAACCTTTCCAGGAGTGGCCGGCCAACTAAAATTAATTCAAGAGTGAAAAAAATGACTCATCAAGAGATCACAAGAGACTCCAAAACAACATCCAAAGAACTCTAGGCCTTGTTAACCCCAGTTAACGTCAGTGTTCATGACTCAAATTTAACAGAGAAACTGGTTAAAATGCAATTGATTGGAGAGTCTCATCTCATATTTTCCAAGAAAAATCTTTATTATGTCCAAGACTTTGGAGCAAATGTTCTGTGGATTGATGAGACAAAATTTTTCGAAGCTGTGTAACTTGTTACATCTGGCATAAAAATAATCTCATGAAAATAAAAAAATAAACATTTAATAGAAAGAACATAATGCCAGCAGTGTCATAGTCTGGGGCTGCTTTGTGACTTGTGGACCTGGACCAGCTGCTGTGAATAACAGAACAATAAATTCAGCTGTCCAACATAAAATATGTCGAGCCATCGGTTCACACCCTCAACCTCATTTGGGTTATTCAGCAGGACAACAACTAGAAACAACAGAAAGAAAAAAAAAGTTTTACTGTAGAGTGGCCTCATCAACATCTGTGCGCCAAAATAAGTAACATACCTATGCTATCAGGCATGTACAGATTTGTTCACCAAAGTTTGAACAATATTCTTAAATCAGTTATAAATGTTGCATTTTAAAGGAGGAGCAGGTGCAGGTTTGGGTGCAGGAGGACTGGGAGGAACAGGTGGACAAGTACCTGGCTTCGTACCAGGAGTTGGGGGTGGACAGTATTCTCCTGCTGCAAACGCTGCCAAATATGGTACAGTAAATAAATGAAGTCATATACATACCTTCAAATGTCTATAGAAGTGTTAGTCTGGTTTTTAAGTTTAAACATTATGCATGAATCAATTTTAATCATTTTGACTGGAGCAGGAGCAGGGATAGGACCCGGAGGACTGGGAGGTGCAGGTGGACAAGTACCTGGTTTTGTTCCCGGAGGAGTTGGAGGTGGACAATACTCAGCTGCTGCAAAAGCTGCCAAATATGGTATAGTCAATATATGATGTATTGTACTACATTATACAAATCATCAGATGGACGTGGAAATGTTAATCTAGTTTTAAGATAAAATCCAATCCGTTCTATTTGTTGTGGTTTGCAGGAGGGGCAGGCGCTGGGTTAGGCACAGGTGGATTGGGAGGAACAGGTGGGCAAGTTCCTGGAGGAGTTGGAGTTGGAGGTGGTCAATACTCTGCCGCTGCAAAAGCTGCCAAATATGGTAAGGGAATAAAACACGTCTTCATAGAAATCATCACTTTACACACAATCTGAAAACAGTGTTATTCCATTTTAAATGGTTGAAATAGGTTCCATTTCCTTTAATTGTGAATTACAGGGGGAGCCGGAGGAGGGTTCGGAACAGGAGGCCTGGGGGGAGCAGGAGGACTGGGAGGAACAGGAGTAGGAGGAGTACCTGGTTTGGTACCAGGAGGAGTTGGAGGTGGACAATACAATGCTGCTGCTGCTGCTGCAAAAGCTGCTAAATATGGTACAGGATATAAAACACAAAATGCATGAAGACATCCATCTCATTATACAGGGATTTCAAAAGTTAATTAGCCACATTTCTCTCCCTTTTTCTCTCCGGATTATTTGCATTGGGGTTTCAACGGGGGGTGGAGCAGGAGTTGGAGCAGCAGCAGCGGTAGGAGGAGGAGGAATAGGACCAGGAGCAGTTGGAGGTGATCAGTACTCTGGTGCTGCAAAAGATGCAAAATATGCTACATTTGATTCAAGAAGAAAAATCAACATTGAAATTGACATTGCGGTTATCGTTTCATTTTGTGACTTCTCCTAGGCGCCGGAGTAGGTCTTGCCTTGCCGGGAGCGACACCACACACTGGGATCAGCGGCCTCCCTGACGGTTCTGCTTTTGCTGTACCAGGTGGCCCGGGCGATACCATTGTTGGAAAGCCACGTAAGGCGCAGAGGACAGACACGTATTATCTCACATGAGGTTCTTTGCACATGTTTTCACTCATCTTTTTGTTATTGTTTCTACAGCAAAGGATGCAGGTCCTTCTGGAACTCCTGTTCCAGGTACTGTGAAATTACATTTCCTTCTCATAGACGTATACAGCGATAGCTTGAGATACGAGTGTCTCAATTTACAAGTTTCTATAATCAGCCCTGCTAAAAAAATAAAAATAAAAAATAAAAAATTATAAAATTTAAAAAAGAATCAAAATAGACCAGCATAGGTGCTCACCAGCATATGCTGGGTTTTGTTATGATTTCATGCTGGTCTCGCTGGTGTCAACAGCTACCCGCAGGGCAACAGCAGCCGTACAATTTTGCTACAGTACAGTATTTTATTTATATACTGTACATTCAACACAGTTGTGTACTTTAAATCATGTTTTCACACATGCAAAACACAGCCACCTTGTTTCACTTGTTCTCACGGCTATTTACCACCTTTAGGTCAAAGCCTCCCTGCTGCGGCAGCATTAGCTATCTAACTTTTCTGGTCAAACCACCTGTGCTCCCTTTCTTTTGGCAGGCCCCACCTCTATTGCCACAAATGGCAAGGCCACAGAGCTCCCACTGCCCAGTAAGACCATCCTTATGCTTGCAATCTTGACTGATTCATCTGTTCATCATCTGCATTGTGCTTGGGCAGGGGTGCTAGTGGAAGGGCTAGAAAGATGGTGTTCCTGCAGAGTTGAAGTAGACCAGGCAGTTACTCAAGCTCAATAATTACTGACAGTCACACCCACTCAGATGCTGAAGTGACATGCAGTAAGTGGCTGACATTGTTGGAACACCTGTGCAGGGAAATTAACCAAAGGGTATCAGGGATGGAGGTGATCCAGTGGTCAGCTCGTCAACCTCACAGTGCAGAGGTAGCGGGTTTGATTCCAGCTCTGGCCTCCCTGTGTGGAGTTTGCATGCCTATGTGGGTTTTCTCCGGGTACTCCGGTTTCTTCCCACATTCCAAAAACATGTATGGCAGGCTGATTGAAAGCTCTAAATTGTCCCTAGATGTGAGTGTGTGCACGGATGTTTTTTCCTCTCTGTGTGCCCTGCGATTGGCTGGCAATCGGTTCAGGTGTCCCCCCCGCCTATTGCCCGAAGACAGCTGGGATAGGCTCCAGCATGCCCTGCAACCCTTGTAAAGCGAATCAGAAAATGGATGGATTGATGGTATCAGTGATTATTAGAAAGCAAAAGGTCTACGATCCCAAAAATTACAAACAGAAACATAATATCCATCCAACATCCGGTTGACTTTGTTGTTGTGCTGGTGTATTTTAGTAAGTTTTGGGTTATTGTTTTTTTTTTGTCTGTAAATGCACCTTAATTGTGGACATATTTAATGCTTGAGTTTCACTGTCAATTTTTGTCTATATTTCAGCTGGTACAAAAGGTCAAAGTCCAACCGGTATGTCTGAAAAGTCTCTCGTTTTTATTATTATTATTTTTTTACCCAATAGGATATAACATAATGCTATGCAGCACAATAAAATACTCCACAACATAACACAACACAACACAATAATAATAATAATAATAATACATTTTATTTGTAAGCGCCTTTCATAGCACTCAAGGACACTTTACAAGCAAGAGCATTAAAATCACAGCAAACATTAAAATCACAATTCCAGTCTCTTCTGTCCTTTTTCGAGACAGGACGTAGGGCGCTGTACGCGCATGTTTACGAGATGCAATACATAATTTCGCCACATGGTAGAGACATAGACCAAAAAAGCAGCTCTGTCTTCTGTCCGAGTCCAAGTTGACTTAGTTGATCTGATCCTACTGTTGGCAGGTGTTGGTGATGGTGTTGGCACAGCGAGCAAGGCACCAAAACCAATTCCACAAGGTACAAAAGATCCATACATCGATTTTTACATCATGTCTACAAATATACTACACATCACTGTATTCGTTTACATATATCATAACCGTGTTTGACAAATATAAACAAGATGCACATATTAAACTCGGAAATGTTGATCATCTTAATAAAATCAGTACACTTAATTTCTGGTGGCTGCATTTCATGAAAAAAACCTTGAACACAATAATAAATCAGACACACAGACTACAGTAAAATGCTAATTGTAAAATAATTTCAGATTAAATAGATTTGAACACTTCTTACTGGTCTTTTGCTCCACAGGCACTGGAACAGATATTGGTCCAAGCGGAGTAGGTTACCCTTACGGAGGCAAGTTATCCATTTTGTACCTGACTTAAAATGTATCTCTTTAATGTTTTAGGATACAGTCACCAACATCCATAGCACTCCATTGCCTTCTCGTCACTCTTTACATTCATGTGCAATAGTACGTTTATATGCTCGGAGCAGGTTCCTGCCATCGAAATAGACACTTTGCATCTCGCTATATCGTTTTGCTGCAGCAGTTCTTATCTACAGTCTACTGTTTGGTGTGACATAACTGACCATTTTTGTAACACAGTACGTCATGAATACCTATTCTAGTATTTTCTATTCTGTAGCTCCTTATGGGGTTGGAACTGGTATTGGAACCGGAACAGGGGCTGCAGTGCTGCCTGGTGCAAAGCCCTTGAAACCTCCCGGTGTGTATAAAATAAAAGCAAAACTTATTTAGTATTGTTACAGCATTGTAGAAGGATGTACTGTGTCTCTATTTCCTTACTTGTCTCCCTTTTCCTCTCATAGTCGTGGGGGGAGCAGGAGCTGGAGCAGGAATCCCACTGGGAGCAGGAAGCTATCAAGGTTAGACATCACTTTTACTGTAAACACAGACACACACACACACACACACACACACACACACACACACACACACACACACACAACCCACTTGTACCGTCATTTAAGTTGGGAAGACTTTCAAATATAAAATTTGACATATATGGGCAAAATTGAATTAACACAACAAAGCAAGCAAGTCGTTTGTTCCCAAACTATTTACTAGGTTATTTTCACTTCTATCTTGGGGAAAATACAAGGACCAGTTAGTTCTGGAAACGTCTTTGTTGTGAAATGCGGGAAAGCCAATTTTCAAAACAGCAAACTTTGCCCAACTAAAGTTCGGCATCGAATCTGATTATTTTGTTGCGTGCTTGAGAAACACATAGGCTCAAATGAATTGCACTGATTTGAAAATCTGAACAGGAAAAAGTGCCTTCATTTTTCATATGCAACAGACTCACACATATTAAGTACTTGCCATGGGACGTCGGTTAACCTGACAGAAAATAATGCCCATTTGAATGTAGGTATGGATCGGGTATGTATGAATAAACATGTGCAAATAAACATAAAAACAAACAACGTTCTGCCCAGTGACTGAAACGACAGTTGGTCAGGAAGAAGCCATCACTTTGGCATTTCCTGCACAGGGAACTGATAAGTCTTTTTAATGGGTGTGAAGCCATTAGGACGAGGAGTGTACAGTAATTGGCATTGTAGACATTTGATACACTTTCTTATCTGAAGCAAGTTTCCTTTTAAGCAGGTGCTTTGCCATATCCTTCTGCAGTCGGACTGGGTGGTGCCGGTGGTGGAGCGAAAGCCCCCAAACCAGGTAGCTTTTATACTTGCGCCTTATACCCAAAAATTTGTTTCTGACTGAAAGGCAGCAAGCACAGGTGTTACATAAGACACTTTTGTATTTAATACTCTTATTGACGTTTTTATTCATTTTTAAATGGGGCAGTTAAAAAAACAGGTAAGCACATTTGCATCACAGTTGTGAGGTTCGGGGTTTAAATCGCCCCTCGGTGGGCTTGCTCCTTTTGCAACGTCAAAAAAAAAAAAAAATTAAAGGGCCGTTGATGCTCACTGAAATGAGCTCACAATGATTCCAGTAATTTCCAGTTTTGACAAAGAGCATGGCATCATTTCCATAGGCCTGTGATTACTGTTGCACCGTGCAAGCTACACAACATCAAAGTGTGACTCTTTGAAGATATCACTGAGCCCAGGAGACTCCTGACGTAATTTAGACACGTAGACCAGAACAAACTCGACTGAGGTTATTGAGTGAGTTCAGTTGAGGTAACGAGACAATCAGCGGATCACAAAAATGTTATTTATGTTCAACAATCCTCTCCCCACAAGGGATTATTCACTTGAACTGTTTTATATTATGAACAGGTTACGGAAATCTTGGTGGCGGCGGTGGTGGTGGATATCAGCCCCAGCCAGGTGAGGACCACCTCATTTTGTGGAATGTTGATCCTCCTCCCAATATGACACAAATGTCGTCAACTAGCTGTATGTCAACTGTGCACATTTACTGTACTGTATGTAGCATGGTGGGATTACAATCCCATCATTTGCACGTGCTGAGATACAAATTATCCACTGGGCAGCACGAGCACAAAAAGATCAAGGCCAGAGGTTACTCTGCCATGTGTTTGTTTTTTGGGTAGTTAGTTGATTCGTTAGAGCTGAGTAACAGCCAACTTTGGTGCAAATCCAGCGGGAAAAGATGCTCTTTAGCACCACCAAATAGGAAAGTCTACATTATCACTAGCTCGTGTTGGGTGAAACATATCATGGATCCTCGTCAAAATGTCAAAGTATATGTGGTATAAGAAGAAAGACACTTAAATGGTAAATGGGCTCTTTCTTCTTCCCTATCTAAAGGGCCATTTGTATTTGTTGAATCCTGCTCATTACCGAACAAGCAGAAATCAAACCCTAACCTCCTTTAACATGAGGCTAATTTACCATCCATTTTTTTCCTCCCTGCCTGTACACAGGTGGATACGTACCAGCACCACTGACTCCTCAACAAGGTACCTGACAGCCATTTATGATGATGATAATTATATTATGGCGATATCTTGTCAGAACCTGAGTTATTTTTCCAATTTCTCCTCTGTGTTAAATACCGGATGATCTGAATGAAATAGGAAATCCATGCAGAGTGTGTGTGTGTGTGTGTGTGTGTGCGCGCATGCGCACGCAGGTGGCTTGACACAACCAGTGTGTGAATTTATGATAATCTGCATTTTCCTGAACATTGGAGATTATTGCTGGTGGGATTAGTTGAAGGAGAGCACGTCTGCTTTCTTCGTTTGCTGGATTGATGTTTGACAGTGTTGGGGCATTCGCAACCAACCATAACTTCACTGTTCGGTTGGTGGTGCCAAGGCCTAGCTGTGCTGTCAAATCAATTGCATTTCCACGGTTTCTTGTTCCTTATTCCAGTATGTTTCTTTTTGCAGCTAAAGCAGCTAAGTACATTGGGAATCCATTGCAAGGCTTTCTGGGTGGTGCAGGAGCAGGAGGAGCCTACAGAGGTAACGGACCTGCATTTCACAACTAATGTCTTGAGTATACAATATGTGGATAATACATGTGGCATGGCGACCGTGTGGTTAGGACATCCGGCTCTCGGTTCGTCGGAAGTTCAAAGTGGCCTTTGTATTTTCTCCCCCTGCCTGTGTGGGGTAGTTTTTCCCTGGATAATCAATACACATTCCAAAAACATGAATTCAGGTTAATTGAAGATTTGAAATTATCAAAAGGTGTGAATGTGAGTGTGAATGGTCGTTTATCAATCAGTTGACAGTTTTTCTGAGTTTGGTCATGTGACGTTCGCAATGTGAGTCCAAGGGTACTTTGATATCAATTTCAATGGCCAGCAGAGGGCAGTAGAATGTCAAAATGGCAGCCCCTTGAGATGGATTACAATGGGTGGATCAATCAGAATCATTCTTATTCCACCAACGCATCTTAATCATGGAAATAAAATTGATCGTTTAAAATCTGAAAAAGGTGAATAACTCCATATCCTATACTGCGACAAAAATGCTGTTGTGTCTGTAATGCGCTAATTGCTAATTGCGCGCTGATTGTTTCCTACAGGCGGTGCAGCAGCCGCACCATGTCAGGGCAAATTCTGTGGCAGGAGGAAGTAAATCCATTCCTGAGGTGTGACGTGGCCTGAAGAAAAACATGGTGCTACTGCATGAACTAGAATGTACATTTTAAAACACAAATGTTTTTACTGACTTGACTTCAATGTCTGCTCTTATGCAAACCCACCGACCAAGAGTTGTGTACTTTTTTTTTCCTCATGTGACATGTATTGCTGACAGTGCCTTCAGTCGTAAATGTGTGAATGTCAGTACGCTCTATGACCCCCCACCCCCACCCCCACCCCTATATGTAGCCTTCTACTTCAAATACTGTATAATGTGCGTCAGCCCATGCTCATACCGATGCAGACTTGTACAACCGTGTGTGGTTCATGTGGCTCGGACATCAGGGGACACAGCGTAAGACTGCTTGAAAAGGTTGCCTGCCAATGTGACCTGTGCAGGATGTTCCAGCGCGCCCTTTTCAATCTTGAACCAATCAAGCTGAAATGTTGCAGCACACCACCTCTGTAACTCATGAGAAGGCGGCTTTTGGTGGCCAAATCGCAACATCGTCTCCGGGCCCTCCTTCCTCGCTGCTATTTTTAGCCCCATTGGTTATAAAGTAGTGGGAAATGGGACTCCAGCCAGCCCATCTGTTCTCGTTTGCCCTTTTTTTTCCCTGATTTTATTTGCCCGAGCATTTTTAATTTCGACAAATGCTTTATTGAGATCAGTCTCTAAAATGGAGTTGCCTTATACTTTTATTCTTCCGGTGTATTTCTGGAAAGTTTGCATTTTTTGCGCGTGATGCTTTTTCCTCAAGTGTCATTTCAGGAGTTATTTACAGTTATGTAAGAATGTGCATTCAAGCTTATAACTCATATCCTATTATTACAATTGTGTGAACATGCAGTCAGACTAAGCCTTGATTCATGAATCGTAGTACAGAATAACACTTTTGTTTAATGGGTGCATCAGTGCCCCATTGTTCATTTACTTGAGCTGCTTTAGAGGAAAAAAAAGAGGAAAAAGCTTAAATGATCAAAGGTTCATGGGTGCTGTTGCTGTTCTTTCTGTAATTGTGTACTGTATTTTGTACTAATATGAAAGTTGCTGGCATTGGTTCATCCACTCGGAGCACTTTGAGCCTCACTGGGTCAGATGTGCCGTGGGATACACTACATCTTTATTTAAAACTATTTCCAAAAGGAGGAACATTGTGGTTTTGCACTTTTAAAAAAAAAAAATGTTTCCACACACACGTGCACAGACTCACACGAGTTAATATATCCTGCCGTTGTATTAGCATCATCAAATAACAAAAATAAAATGTGTTTGAAAACTACAAAAACATGTCCTGTTTCAATTACTTATGTTGCATAAAACACATGAATCATTAGTTGGCAAGTTTTTGGGGAGTGCAAGTAAATATCATGAAAGCATTTTCAGTCATGGAGGAAGCACTTCATGCATTGGGTTTTAGCGCAATGTAGAAGTAAGAAAGTAAGAAAGCTGCCATAAATGGCATCCTTTGGTATAGCTTTCATGTTCATAAACAAGGAGGAAAAGATTAAACATTTTTATAATGGGACCACTTGTTCTATATATAGTCTTGACAAATAATATATGAATACAATTATTGGTTAGTCATACAAATACTCTGTCATACAAACTATACCATAATAGCATCCTGTTAGAAAGCTCACCATCATCCCTTATACATATACAGTAAATAAGACAACCTATCAATAAGACCAATTCAGTATAATGTCGAGCATCTCAGTATTTTATATGAGAGCTATTTATTGTGTTATGTAGGAGAGGAGAGAGGATTTCAGTATGTTATATGATGTACATTTTAGAGGACATTTCATCATAATGCGTGCGAGCATGCCAGTCCATTTTTTGTGACTACTTCAGCTTGATGTGTGAGATGATTTCAGGATTTTAGTAAGAAGTGTGAGGATTTTAATTGCATGTGTGGGAGCGTATCAGTTTACCCTCCATTTTCTTCAGCGTTGTTCTGGCGTTTTAGTTGTATAATCGTGAAAAGAAGACATCCTGACATATTCTATTTTAACATTGCCTCATAAATTGTAGGAATTTGTGTTTCTACTGTATTAATCAGTTGGTAGGAAGTTTAAATATTAAACCCATAATATGTTCCTAGTAGTCGGATCCCGACTTTCCACCCACCAGTGCCCCCTGTGGGAAGGAAGGGAGGGGCCAACCACGTTCGACCAATCGGCGTCGTCCTGTGGTCGGCCGAGCAACCTCATTGGTTTGCTGCCCTCTTGAATGAAACCCCGCAGAGACGCAGACCCGAAGCGGGCAGCAGGAAGCAAAAAAAAAAAAAAAAAACGAGCCCACCGCTGCCAACACACCGCCCGCCCGAGGTGGTTGGGCATCGGTTATTCGTCGAACAGAGTCTCCTGGCTCTCTGTCGGAGAGTGAATGCGGTTCATGCTGTTCTGCTGCACCTGGAAAGACGAACGCATGGGAGAGGAGGAAGGTAAGGAAATAAAATCAAAGGGGGGTCTAGAATGTTTACCAGAGTGCACCGGCCGGGCGGGATTCGCTCTAACGTTGCGATGCTAGTGTGCAAAAGATGTTTGTTCTGTAGTTTGCTTTTCTTCTGATTTGTGTTGTATTTACAAAGAGTGTCAGGCTGCACGTCCAGATGGTTGTCTAAATGAGGCCGTGCTGCCTTCTTCGTCATGCTTGCGTGCAAGTGTTCAGCTCCAGGTCATGCACACTCTTCTTCTAGAGTACGTTTGACAAGCATATTCTTCTTGTCACTGTGCTGACTACATGACTTGCTTCCAAAACTGCTGCTATTTCTTATACACGTTTTTCACACTTAAATATTTCACAACTCAAATGTTAACATCTCACGAAGACAACTCTAGTCAAAATGAAATGTATTTTTCTAATTGAACATTGTATTTAGTAAGTGTACAAAAAGAAGGGGAAAAAAGTCAAAATCTATCTGGCCCTATTTGATAAAGTGCCCCTAAATCTATCACCTGGTTGTGCCACCTTTGGTAGCAGTAACTGAAGCATTTGCGATAACCGCTGATGAGTCTTTTGCATCGACATAGAGGAATTTTGCTCAACACTTCTTCGCAGAATTGTTCGAACAAAGCCATATTGGAGGGCTTTCGAGCATTTACTGCCCGTCATACCATAGCCCCTCGATTGGGTTTAAGTCTGAACTTTGATTTAGACGCTCGGAAAAACGTTTAGTGGATGTGATGACTCAGGTAATGTTTCAGTGCGCTATTTTCTGTCGTGTCTTTGTTTGTCTTTCAGCTGAGCTATTAGAGTGGTTGTTGCAGACACCAGAGTTTGCAAGAATGAGCAAGTGAAGTGCTCTATAATAAAGAGACAAGGTGATAAATATGAATTCATGAAGAGCTGAAATGGAAGGAGAGACATTAGTGGCCATCTTCGGCACTGCGGGGTCCAGCAGTAATTACTCTGTTGTTTGTTTCTGTACTAGTGATACTACATTTTTGTGTGGACTCAGTAATAATTATTACGTTGTTTTATTAGCACTCTGTAGTCATTACTGTGTTGTTACAAGTGCCCGGTGCTCCTGTTGAATCCATTCCAAGTGTGTTGTAATGCCATGTAAAGCTCAAGACTCTTTAGGCCCGCGCTATCCATTACCAAGCATATTGACTGAAAGAGATACAGTATGCTAACATCTCTTACTCAGCCTCTCAATGCATTTATGTCTTCATGGCCTCAGATGTAAAAGGGTGCGTGATGTGCGTTGAGAAAGATTCACTTTAAAAGCTGGCCCAAGTGAGCTGTGATGCCTTGCTATCTGTCACTCCTACTCCTGCCTCTTCCTCCTGAAGGTTTTCTTCATGAATAAGCGTTCCTAACGCAGCTACTGTGGTTCTTTGGAGACAATAGTCATCTACTTTTTGAAATGACAGGATGCTAATGCTCTCCGTTGATTGACAAAATTAGAGAGATATGAATCCGAACGCTGTTTATCTTTGCGGTTGTTGTTTGCAATGTAGTCGTGTCTTTCCGCGGACTTACTCCGCTTCTACTGTGTCAATCTGGTTGCAGTTGGAGGAAGTTTGCCCGTGTGTGCGGGGTGCAAACAAAGGATCTACGATGAGCAGTATCTTCAGGCTCTCAACACTGACTGGCACACCATCTGCTTCAGGTACACTGCATGGACCGTATTCAGCTGTGCAGTCCATTCGGCTACACTGCTTTGGTGTGTACTCAATGTTGATATTGGAAGTGCACTTTAGCAGTGATTCTCAAAGTCTCGCTAATGATACGTGGATTCTCCAGTGCGCAGGTGTCAAAGCCTGGTTATCGAGGGCCGATTTCCTGCATGCTTTCCATCTTTCCAAACTGCAGCACACCTGATTCAAGTCAAGTCAAGTCAAGTCAACTGTATTTATAGAGCACTTTCAAACAGCCATCGCCGCATACAAAGTGCTGTACATGGAGCAATTTAACATATACAATAAACAGTAAAACAAATCGGTAATAAAGACGTAGAAAGCACCAAACAGTAAAACCAGGAACAAATCTAAGTCATGCTGAGTCGAATGCCAGAGAATACAAGTGAGTTTTGAGGAGGGTTTTGAAGATGGGCAGGGAGGAGGCTTGACGAATGTTCGGTGGGAGGTCATTCCAGAGAGAGGGACCAGCAACAGAAAAGGCTCGATCCCCTCTGAGCCTCAGCCTAGTTCTTGGTACTTCTAATAATGTCTGGTCCGCAGACCTGAGGCGCCGGGCAGGTGTGTAGGGGCGGATGAGCTCAGAGAGGTAAGGTGGCGCGAGATTATTTAGAGATTTGAAAACAAATAAGAGGATCTTGAAGATAACTCTAAAATGTATGGGGAGCCAGTGAAGGGATGCCAGAGTAGGAGTTATGTGCTCCCTCTTACGAGTACCAGTCAAGAGGCGAGCAGCGGCATTCTGGACCAGCTGAAGGCGCTTAATGGAGGACTGGCTGACTCCAAAGTAAAGGGCATTGCAGTAATCGAGCCGGGATGTGACAAAGGCATGAATTACTGTCTCAAAGTGTTCATGAGAGAGGAGAGGTTTTATTTTGGCCAGCTGTCTAAGGTGAAAGAAGCTGGATTTAACAACGGCACCAATTTGCCGATCAAGTTTGAAATCACTGTCGAGTTTAAGGCCCAAGTTTGAGACTGTTGACTTAAGATAAGGAGACAGGAGGCCCAAGTCTACAGGAATGAATGTACAAGGGCCACTGGGACCAAATAGTATCACCTCTGTCTTCTTTTCGTTGAATTTCAAGAAATTTTGTGCCATCCAGGTTTTTATTTCTTCCAGGCAGGACAGGAGTGGCTTTAATGAGAAGGTGTCTTTTTTGCTCAGTGGGACATAGATCTGGCAGTCATCTGCATAGCAGTGGAAGGGAATACCATGTTTCCTCAAGATGGAACCCAATGGGAGCAGATACAGCGAGAACAGCAGAGGCCCCAGAATTGAGCCCTGTGGAACACCACATGACAGGGGAGCAGTGCGTGACTCAGAGCAGCCAAGGCTGACACAAAAGGTTCTGTCGGCTAAATAGGACCTAAACCACTCAAGAGCACTACCGCCAATGCCCACCAAGTGCTGCAAACGAGTCAGCAGAATACTGTGGTCCACTGTATCAAATGCTGCAGTTAAGTCCAATAAAACTAGACACACGTGGTCTCCATTGTCATTTGATTCAGATGATCAGCTGATCGGCGAGCTCCGCAGGGGCCAGATAACGATGCTGATGATTTGAATCGAGTATGTTGCAGTAGACAGACATGGAAACCATGCAGCATAGCGGCCCTCGAGGATCGCAGTTTGAAACCCGAAAGAATCATTGTCCTGAATACATTTCAGTTGTGTTTAACTTTTAACTTTCATACATTCGTATTTCTTCATCTGGGAAGAAGTGTTTGTTTTGAAACCATTTTTATAGTTGAATATTAATTTTATATATTAATGTAAGTGCCGTTGTTTTTCCTCTATTTAAGCGGCATTCAAACTACGCATTGTTTTGAGAAACATGAAGGCCTTCTATGTTCCCACATTTGATTGTTAGTCATGATTGTGGTACATGGGGAACTACTGTAAATGGAGTTTGAGAACCACTGCACGATCACTATCCCATTTCAGTTTCTTGGATTTTCTTGCATACATGTGTTGAACTTGAAAGATTTATTATTTTGAAAAGACAAATGGGATTATGCATTTATCCAAAGCACTTTAGGATGTCTCTGCCACTCACATAGTGAGCTAAGGCGTAGAAAAAAAAGTAGTGTGTTTCCGGTAACCCGACCGACCGAGAATTTCTACCTCGAAAAAAAACTTTATGGTCGGCATTTTTTTTTTCAAACTTTCTACATTTTTGTGTAGTAATAATAATAATAATAATAATAGTACATTTCATTTATACGCGCCTTTCAAAACACTCAAGGACGCTTTACAATCAAAACAAGAACAATAAAACCACAGACAAAATTATAAATAATAAAAGGAAAGATGAATTTAGAGCGTTTACATCGGTGCAAACTCTCGCGATATTCACGTTGAGCGTGCGCGTCGTTTGCCCTGTCGTCTGTCAACAACATTGAATCGTGGCGGTGGCCACGATCTCCGACAACAGTTTAAGGCGCGTTTTGTGTCTTGCAGTCGTATGCTTGCACGATAATATGAAGAAAATAGCATCCACTGCTGTATCGAAAAGATTCAACGAACTATTTGGCGAACACCACGGGCCGTCTAGGACGCGGGACGCAGAGGTAACGAGATGGCTGGAACACCCAGCCGCCGGGCACCCAACTCTCTCGGACTGCAAGGGAAGCTCGGCTTCCCCTAAAATGTCAAAGAATAAGTGATCAAATATATGAATGTAAATTTCATTGTGTGTACATGTCATTGACTAAATATGCGCTACAACTTTTGTTCCGAATCAGCTTCTTCTTACTGGTTACGACGCGACTCCCTTCTCATTCATCCCGCAGCTTCGCTGTGCTTTAAACGGTGGACGCAGAGCGTCTAGTGAGTTCAGGGTAGGTTGTCCCAATGCGTTGAACGGAGACGAGTCATTGGATACAAGCTGCTTTTTGTCCCGCCCACGGAGGCTCGACGTCTGGGACTGGATGGCAGTGGGAGGGTACCGGACGCCAGGCTTTTCTGCATCAGATTGGATGATCTGTCTGAGCCTGCGTGCCAGTTCGATTGACATTGAAATGAGCCAGTCACCGAGCTTTTAGTGTAGGCATCCGTCGCGAGCATTTTTTTCAACTCGCATTCTGTTCTGAGGTGAGCTGGAGACTTCTCCTAATCATTTTACCGACACTCTTTGTTGTAAACAAACAACTGGCGACAAATGAATCTTTTATTTCTGGTGGGTTTTATTGTAGTTCCTATAGTTGTAGGACACTAATTAAGTACCGGGAAAAGACGCCTTGTTGGTATGACAGGGTCACAGATCATTTTCTTGAAAAGGAACGGAGCTAGAGTAGAATTCACGTATAAATAAACGGACACATTTTATGATGTCGGCCAAAATTGAGCTTCCACTCTTTGATAGACGAGCATCTGGCACTGGTTTCAATGTTTACTTGTGTTATGTTTATTTTGTTTACGTTTTTGATGGGGGAGGGAGGGAGAAAAAAAGATTTAAAAAAAAAACTTTGTCCGACCTACCGACCCTATGCTGAAATTTCATGTTACCGGAAACACACTACTTATTTTTCTACGCCTAATGGCCAGACCGGCAAGGTGCCCAAGCGTGCTCACAAGGAGCCATTTTGAGACTCGGATCGTGGCGGATGCTGTCGGAAACTTGTACAGTACATGCTGAGCACATGGAGCACATGTGCACGGGTGGGTGGTGTTAAGTGCATGTGTGACTTTTTGTGTAAAAAGCTATTCACGCTTTCTGAACCGTGGAATATGCACATAGAAATACACATGATTCCATTCTTTAAGACCGGAGTAGAAAAATGCTCCTAAGTCAATTTACTTGTACTGTATATCAAATCAGTATTCCCCATTCAAATGAATAGAAATGTCATTATGCCATTCCGGCAACTACCGCACTAAACTTTGTGACGTGTTTTGAATTTAGAAAATCTCTTGCACGTCAAGGTTGCAGTTTAGATTGCTTTCCCAGCTTCTGTTCTGCTTCGGCCTCCCACACTACTTTCCCTTCTCCTTTCACGCTGAGTTCAACTGAGACGCTCAGCAAATTGACTCTCGCTTTGTGGAAAACTCAGCACTCAGTACGTCACTAGTGATTTCCATCGGCGTGGTGGTCTGAATGGGTAACATGAGGAGGATATCTGGACACGTGGCAGCAAATCTTTTGTGCCTGCGTGTGTGTGTGTGTGTGTGTGTGTGTGTGTGTGTGTGTGTGTTCACAATGATACAATGATGCTCATTAATGGTGCTCTGCACCGCTTTGTGTCCCTTTAAAGCAGGCTTGTGTCATCTATTCAGCCCTGAGTGTTGTCAGCTTCTTTACAATCATTTGCGGTGTCTTGTATCACTCATGAGCATTCGTCCACTCTGCTCTAATAAATATCAACAAATGGAATTAATTAATTTAGGTAAAAGCTAGAAGTGCGCTCATCATGGGCAAGAATGTTTTTTTAAGGTTTTTTTATAATCTTACACTGTCATTTTTTTTTTGTCAGGGGAGAAATGACTCTCGGTGGCACAGTGATCGACTGGTTAGCATGTCAGCCTCACAGTGCAAAGGTGCAGGGTTCGATTTCCGGCCCTGGCCTTCCTGTGTGGAGTTTGCATGTTCTCTGCATCCCTGCGTGGGTTTTCTCCGGGTAGGTCTCTCAAAAAGAACAAAAGGGGATTTTTTTAAATTTGGAAATATGTTTTACAGATAAGTGAGATGGACTACGTTAAAAATGTATTTCGCTTTGGTGATTTTTTTTTTTGGTGCTGATTTTCAGTGTCGTCAGTACATAGTTTTACCACCAGAGGGCACACTGCTACTCCCCATTTGGAACACAGCAGGCAGGTCAGCACAGTAGCATACTCCTGTACAAACGTTGAAAAAATGGGCATTCTCCACATCTTCGAGCCAGACATTTTTGAAACAAACAACACTTCCTAAAAAAGGACGACCAATGAGGTTTTAATTGAAGGAGCAATGTTCCAGTATGTATTTTGAAAACGTATTTGCTTGTGGTGCAGTATTTCAAAGCGTCATACTCAGACGTGTTTATTCGACTTCCGTTCGGTGAGAGCATGTGCTCCATGCTGCAGTGATACTGCATTAAAGTGCAGCAGCATCCGGCTGCAGTAAAACTAACTCAGCTTGACACTCGCGACTTTGACAGTCATCCCAAAGGACTGCAAAAGCTTGTGCTTGGCACTTTTCTCCTCGCCCGCGTGGTTACGGACTGCGCAGGGAGGGTGGAATGTGTGTCTTCTGGATCATGAAAGCAAGTCCCGCTTTGAGACCGGCACATTTCTGACTCCATCAGAAAATGTCAAAAAATGATGTTGCTATGGCAACAGTGAGGATCACCTCGGCAAGTGAGAGCAGAAAAGGCTGCAGTGACTCAGCTGCTTCTGCTTGCAAACCAACTCTGCCAGGCAACGCAAGCTGCAGTACATGAGCACAAACTGAGTGAAGAAAATGTGACAATGAAACCGCTAAGTGGCTTGTGCACTGAGCTCTTGGTGCGACGAAACTCTCGGCTTGTGTCAGTAATGGCTGCGAAAAGCGAATGTCACTAAACTGATGTCATTTTCTAGATTGTTGTAGTTTTTTTTTTTTCACTTTTGGTGAACTAAGTGTGCCGCCCTAGTGCAGCTTGGTGTGAGCTAGATATCATATGTCAGGGTTCCTCACAGCTTTCTTCCTCAACCATTTGCTATCTTTTGCCTCCACACATCCCAATTTACTTTTGCATGCAACATGATATTTGTCCGCATTTTTAAAATTGGAGATCATGTATGGGGGGCAAAAATAACTTGTTATGTTTCCTAGTGTAAAAATATGTCACAGATTCCACAAGTCACCGATTCCAAAGGTGCAGGCTGAAATCTGTAATAAGGTTCAATACCTGTGAGGCTAATTGACTTGTCTATTTCAACAGCTTGGTGATGGCATACCAACCGCATGACTGAACATATAAAATTAGCTTCTACTGTCTCTATGGCTTGAAAAAATGTCCATATAGTGCTTCTCAAAGCGCTTTTTCATACAGACCCTGGCCCTGGGCTGCCACTTTTGTAATTAAAGGTGAACTGAGGCTCATTTAGGACCGCCTCCTCAAAACAGGCTGATTTCACATGCCTGAATTATTTTTTTTCAAATCCAAAATTCTAAAAATATAAACATTTTACTGATGTGATTTTAGTGTGTTTATAGGAGTATTGGCCAAAAATGTGTTTCACTGGTTGACCCCCTCCATGATGTCAATTGCATTCCCAAAGGATAGACCAACAACAGGAAGTAGTTGAGGCCAAAAAGACAGCTGCACTGTGGGAGGAAACAAAGGAAGGGAGAAGGGGAGTAGAGAGAGTCACTGATGACAGTCACTGCCGGGCTGTGAGGCGAGTGACGCTTTGCGAGTTCAGCATCAACGCAGCGGACATGAGTGTGGCTTTTAAGTGTCAAAACGACACCTTCAGTCCTGTGGGGGAAATGTCAGGAAAGAATCAGCACAGCAAGAGACGGCTTCAGCACACCAAGTAAGTTGAATGGCCGAAGTGATGTGCCGGATTGAAATTTCACATTTGACGAGCTGTGATGTGTAACTCCTGATGAGCGCTGTCTACTTATGTCCTTTTGCACTTGATTCCATCATTTAAGGAACATTAACAGCAGTCCATTCATGTATGTTAGTCTATTAATTCAGATTTGTATATGGATAAAAAGTAAATATGTAAAATAAATGGAGGATTTTCTCAATTCCTTCAGTCCAAGACCTAAAAAACGACTTCCTGGGACTCTTAATTAAAAGAAAAAAAATCATTACTTTGGCATAAAGTACATTTAAAAACGGACTTGAAAAGATTAAAACAAACATGACCGAGCCATTTGTCCCTTTCTCTTGAGTGGAAGTTTTCTAACTGCAAAGTGAGGACCAAGTTCATAATATTGTGCATGTACCGTACCTCAAAGGTAAAACGTTAACGTTCCCTTAGATCTACTAGTTGTAATATAAAGTTGTAAAATAAATTCATATTTATATATAAGACACAAACGGAAGCAATTCAAATTGTCCATCAACTTGAATGGCGGATGACAAATTACTCAACCAGACAATAATCTTACAAGGGGAATTAAGATACAAGACAAATATAAATCACTATAGGAGATGCAGCAAGGCACACATTTTTTTAATTATTAGAAATTTCTACATGGAATCTACCATATTCCAAAGATTGGTCTGTGGTGACCTGTTAGTCAGGTGATGCTTTTGAATTTGTTGTTTCAATTCCCTCTGTGGACTTATATGCAAGTCATTTTCACTGATATGAGTGTGATGGTTAGGGAATGAATACGTGCTTCAAAGTGTAAAATCAATTGACTGAAGAATCTTAAAAGTGTGGCTTTCTTTCAGATGGATGTCGCTTCTGAAATGTGTCATTGTGAAGAGCACATTGGCAACTCACTTCCTAAATTTAGGCTCGACTCTTAACCACTTCCAACTTCTGCCTGGATGCAAACATACAACATGGTTATTGACTTCCTCTTGTCTATCACAAGTATCAAAGTTCATTTGAATAATTGTACAATATTTCATGATTAGTTAAGATTAGTCTGAGAGTCCATACGATTTTTCATAAACGATCTCCATGACCAAAATACTGGCCTCTCATTTGTCTGTTGCCGTTGAGTATTGGAGCGTAATGTGTAATAATCACATATATACGCCTACGCGGCATTTGTCATTTTTCTTAGAGCAAATATAATATATGCTTGTAAGTACAGTACTTTTATATTGTCTGTCCGTGTGTGTTGCTGCACCATTTGCGTTCAAATGGCTGTTGCTAATAGGGTTATACACAGGGGTGCACATAAGCATTCATAAATGTACCAGATTCAAGCCCGCTGGACACTGAAAGAAATGCAAGTTGAACATGCTTTACAATACAAAACAATACCGTACGTCTTTATTGATATGGTGCTTTCACAACAGCTGCAGCAGTAACAAAGCGCTTTACAAAACGGTTACCATAAAATAACAAAATACGGTAATATAACACAAAATAACATCAGGCACGGACAGTCATGCAATGATAACCACTATTCCTGCATACACCTTGTTGTTTGAAGCCATCTTTCATTTACGCCATCTTCCGGATGAGAATGTGACGCTCAGCTATTTCTTTTCTATTCTCTAAAGAACAAATGAACACAGGTTATTTGCAAGAGTTTCTTCCAAGCTTGTTTGTAGTTGACGACCCTTTTTCACCGAATTGCCCCTTTATTGTAAATATTGAATAGCAACAACATACTGTATAGTGTTTAGGATTCTTCATTCTGCCATTGACAAACAAGCCTGACGGTGACTTTTTCTCCAAAATGCTGATGACCAGACACTCCCCGGAATCTCGCTGAACAACAATCAGCTTCCAGAGCTTTCTGTTATTCTGTTATTGTTCCCCAGCCAGTGAAACAAGTGAGAAGTTCCCCGATTGAGCTCGCAGCTTAACTCTCACAAAGCAAAACGCTGCCGTCCACAGTCTTTACTCACAGGCCCCCCAGACTCCTGTTTACCAGCTGTATAGTACAGACAGACATTGTCACCGCAAAGCATCTGTTCGTTTCCCAGCGTAAAAGCAGTGCTGATTAAAATGCATTGCAACATTTGAACATTTACTTCAAATCGAGTAAATGTTCAACCATGAACACAGATTTTCCCTCGATATTGCCAAGGTCACAGTTGTCCTATAACCTAAAGGATATCCTGGTTTAGAGCTGCCCTGTAGAGAGAAGGTGGAAGGTCAACACGGTGTGCTAATGTCTGTTCTCACACAGAACGGTGACATCATTGCTGTGGCATTCCTAGTTACCATGGAGAGTGAAAAGGCAAAAAAGATGAGGTTCAAAAAGGGGGCACAGTGTTTGGGGACGGATCCTTGGGCTTGTTGTGAGAGCTGAGCGACATTAAAACCTGAATTCATTGGGTAAAATGATGTCCCGTCGGGAGTATTATTGTCTGTGTTAAGGAATCCTGCTGGTATTTTCCTTTATTCAAATGTGAACGTTTTTGGCACGGATGCCGTAATGCCCCCAATTTGCATGATCCTATGGGCGGGAACAAAGATGTCTTCCCCAGGCTGTGTGTGCATGTGTGTGCATGTGTGCGTGTGTGTGTGTGTGTGTGTGTGTGTGTGTGTGTGTGTGTGTGTGTGTGTGTGTGCGCGCACGCGTGCGTGCGTCTTTGTCAGTGGGATTTCAGCTTTAGGAAAAGAAAAAAAAGTCACTCAATACTAAACTCTCCGCCGCAGACACATTTGGCTTCATCACCATCAGTCAGATAAGTTGTAAAAGCCTTGGTAATGTTATGTTGTCTTGTTTTCGCTCTTATCCTCGACATATTGATCAGATCTCAGCAGCACTCCTGCATGCCTTGCGGATCGAGGTGATGGACGTCCCTCTGAGCTTTATGGATGATGGAAGCTTTAATAATTCAGGAGCAGCTACATTTCTGCGTGTGCGGTTGTTTGTGCATGTCTTCGTGATGCATTCTTTCCCAACCTTTATTTTGCCAAGGCACATCTTTTACATTAGAAAAAACGATTTAAACATGTCTCAATGAGGGAATTACACGTTCATGATGTGCTTTCTTCCATTGAGTGAACGTTCTCCTCCTGCCACCACGCACCACAAATTTTCAGACAAATAATTGCGTTGGATAATTTCCCACCGCAGATCGGGTGATGATCTCTCACGGCACACTGGCTGGGAATCTCTGCTGTAGGTACAACAACGTTCTGTGACACGCATCGAAGAAACTTTATTTTTTACTATCGGTTCAAATTAGGAAGGTGCAGGATGTTAACTGAGTCTGAAGTCAAGGGCGTGGGTATGGGTGTGCGTCCTCGTAAATGTTTCAGGTTTCATCTGTCAGCTGATGGTGATCCTTGGCTTATATGAAACGGGTCCATTTGGTTCCATCCACTTCCTGCACCGGTGTCAATGTGCATGTCGAATAATGGCCCAGGGCAACACCTGTACACACAAATTGCTTCAGCTTTAGCTTCCTCATGACACTTGTGCCGTAGGTCAAACAGCCAATCAAACATTGTATGAATGCCGGGAAACACGAAATCCTATTTGGATTTGCCACACAAATGTGAATAATACACTTTGTGCAGACGGAATGTTCTTTTGTATTGTTATTGCACAATTATTTCACAGCTTTGTTCGATTCAAAACATTCATCCAGCACGTGTTCATTGCCTACTGCACATTTCTCTCATCCAACCGTCAATCACTCTTATGAACACGGACAAATGAATCATGTTCACTTTTGACCGGTGTCTGGCCCCCCCACATAATTAATAGGATGCACAGATGTTCCAAACTATATTACATCCTGAAACTGTCTCATAACATGACCTCAGGGGTCTGATAAATATGAATGAATGAACAGGCCGATAATGAGCATATGGAGGGCATTATCCATCCATTTTCTGATGCGCTTTATCCTCACAAGGGTCGCGGGGCATGCTGGATCCTATCCCAGCTGTTTTCGAGCAGTAGGCGGGGGACACCCTGAATCGGTTGCCAGCCAATCGCAGGGCACACAGAGACGAACAACCATCCACGCTCACACTCACACCTAGGGACAATTTAGGGTCTTCCATTAACCTGCCATGCATGTTTTTCGAAAGTGGGAGGAAACCGGAGACAATTTTCAGTGTTCACTCAGCCTGCCATGCAATTTTGGGGAGATTGTGGCAGGAAACTGGAGTACCCGGAGAAAAGCCACGCAGGCCCGGATAGAGCCTGCAAACTCCACACAGAGAGGCCGGAGCTGGAATTGAACCCGGTACCTCTGCACTGTGAGGTCGATGCGGTGGACATTATGTCTTCAGAAATGATTTTAACTAGTTTAGAGTTCTGGGAAGATATGTCATTAAAATCTTCAAATAACCGCTTTGTGTTATAAAAGTAAAGCAAGTCAGGGCGGCTTTATTGACTGTATTTTTCAGACCATGAGGCGTACTGAAAATCACAAAATGTTCTCAAAAACTCACAGTGTGCCTTGTAATGCAGTGCGCCCAATGAATGGATGAATGTCGGCTTTCTTGGTTTGTCGTCTTTCATTCAAATTCCTTCCTATTACGTTTGCATGGTCATTCTCATTTCATCGGTAGCAGACAGATTTTCTTCACACCGGACTACTTCCTGCTTCTGTGTCGAAGAAACATGGGTAATGTAGTCCCACTAGCCTCACATGAGCTCTTTCTGGCGGGACATTTCCAGTAACTCAATGTGGGGCAATATCAAGACTCTCTGTGGGACCGAGAGGTCAACGGAAAGTTAAAATCCTTCCTATTTACTTTCACATTCATGTTTGCGTTCTCATTCACAGAAGTCCAACCTGCTTTTGTTTCATCGATTAGATAATGTGGAAGCTGAGCTTTTCTGGTGGCATATTTCCAATGTTACAATATGCTGGGTTTCCCCCAGAAAAGTTACCTAAGCCTGGTGGTTGAGAAGCTGACCAGCTTCATAATGGATGTTTCATTTTAGTCAGTGTTTTGTATTTACCTTATTTTTTGGAAGGCCTTTCACAATCTTATTTTTTTTTTTTTCTGGATTATATACAGCATTTACCAAGACACTATCGCGATAAAGGATAGTATTGTTTGTTGCTATTTTTTTAAATGCCACTGATATACCTGTGATGTTTGAGCAAAAGTAATTAAAAGTACATTTAAAGTGCAATTATCTTTCAGTTCTCAAGGACACCGAACGTTTGCATAGAAATGAACAAAACATAGTGGATAAATAAATATAAATGTTAAATAAAATAAAAAAAAAACTCAGGCCCTGTTAAAAAAAAATGTTAATCCCCCCCCCACAACAACCACAAAGGAAATGGGAAAAGGAATTTATTGCTCTGTCAGACACTTCAAGTTAATTCCATTGAGGATTTCAGTAGGTGGGAGGCGACAGTTTGAGATTTACGGACTTGACTTCCTATCCCCACGGCTTGTGCCTGTTTTCAGGCCCCCGGGTGTCTCAAATCTGTTCTGATTCCTTTTTTCATTTTTCTCTGGTCATTAATTACTCCTTATGATACTTGCTTGTCTGTTACGAGTCATGTGCAATGAGTTAAAAATAATAATAAAAATCACCCGAGCTCATACTGATATTCACATTTAGTATATGTGCCGGTGTGTGCACATGCCTAAAATCAAGACTCACTGGGTATGTCATGTTGATAATCCTCTTATGGTCTGTGCAACTGCAAATGCAGTCACGCAAAAAAATACCCAAATGTGAGCTTTGGGATCCCTGCATAAATTACCGCAATACTGACTGTCATGACCCCCCACCAACTAGTGAAATATTTGATCATATCCTGTATTGAGATTCCTATCTTAAGGGCATCAAATTCTGGTTGCCATGAGTGCATTCACCAATATATTTCATTGTGCCACTCCCAGATACGTAGTTTTGTATGGAAAATGAATACAATCGCAGTTGTGAACCACCTAGGTGTGAATTTGTCTCAGCACAGCTTTGTAAGGGTGTGTGTGTGTACCGGTATGTGTCTCAAGGGAAGTGACTGAAGGGTGCAGGGCAAGGGCAATAACGTAGCTGCTGTCTGGATGCTGCTGACATCTTAAAGCCTTGACCCACTTCCAAGTCTCCTCCCACCCAAGCATGCTGCATACTGAAGCAACTCTCTCAAATGCGCCGCGAAGCATTGCATGCAGATGCTCAAGAGAGAGGGCGTGCCAGCGATGAATAAATTGTGTCTCCGGGCACTGCAAAGTGAGTGCAAATCAGCAGGGCTGGCCAAGGGACGACCTTAACCAAAGTCAAAGCAGGAAAATTGCTGCATCTGCAAAGTTTATCAACACCTGTACTGGTTTACAGCTGTACACATGAGGAACCAAGCTGAGGGATGCCAGTAAACTGAGGAATGTGACCATGTGTGTTCGAAACTGGGGTTTGGCTGTTCAGACGGACACTTGATAGGAAAGAAGTGGGAGCAGGGGGCACTCACTTAGTCACAGCTGGTAGAAACACAGATTTAGACAGATTACAAAAAAAAAGCAAACACTTTTTTTCCCACATGCACACATTAGTGTATCATGCAAAATGAGGATTAGCACACTTTTCATTTTTGGGCAGAGTGAATACTCTGATCTGAGAGTATTTTAAGGCAATGTCATCTCGCATTATTTGAATGCATCTAAAATGATATTAAAATGATAAAACTTGTAGGCTAACAGAATTAGCATTGATCAGGAGTGCCCAACCAATTGATCGCGGCCTACTGGTAGACTGCACACTGATCGTAAGTGTGTGTGTGTGTGTGTGTGTGTTTTTTAGTTGTCCATTCTCTTTCAAAGCAAGTTTGTTTGGTCTGCTATGCAACAATGGCAACAGCACAAAAAAAAGGGGAATCTAGAGCAGCATTTCAACACGGAAGCTACTATAAGGATGTTGTAGAATTTGAGTATTTTGGTTTCGTAAATCCCTGAACTCACATGACCTTGTTATGGACGAAACGTCGCATTGCAGATATTGGGGGGGAATCATGGGTCACATGTAGGTCCACAAAGTAAGAAAACCTTTATTTGCCTCACAATGGCAAAATTCCCAATTTACAGCAGCAAAAATATGAAAGGGAGAAGTAGAAAAACAAGCAGTGTATAAATTAATATAATATAATATAATATAATATAATATAATATAATATAATATAATATAATATAATATAATATAATATAATATAATATAATATAATATTGTTTTTCCACTTCTCCAGAGTTTCCCTGGGACTTGTTTTACATGATGTCTGACTCTTGACATTGGGCTTGGTGATGTAGCTGTGCAGCCCATGCCCGCCATGACCCCGCTCAGGTCAAATTAATAACAGGATAGGGCTGGAATTCTGAAAATTGTAGTCAACACATTTTTGGCATTCAGCGACCCAGCGTGGTAAAATGTAAATGACCAATACTATGGACAACTCAGCTTTTGTTCAAATCAATGCCAAGGCGCTTTCTAGTATCGCCGTAACGTTGGACAGGATGGCGCTCGAGTCGTTATGATGTTGCGGATGACAGCATTGCCTTTGTCTTTGAAAAACAGTCACACAAACACACAAACAGACACACTAGGGCACAAAGGCCCAGTCATAGCTGTATGTTTTTTTTATGTGATCTCATATGTCTCGTCCACCTCATTAGTGGTGCTTGTGATAGACCTTACAAAGGTTCTCAATCGCCCCACCGGGACTACCTTTTGGGTTTGTGTAAAATGTAAAGGTCACGGACACCCAAACAACAGATTGGTTTGGCTTTCACCCCACCGGTGTTTTTGATTCAGATGTTGAAAAGTGATGCAGCGAGGCAAGTTTTCAGTCAGATAATTGTTTAGCTAGAACCATCCGGTCATTCTATCATGTAAATGTTCGTATCCAAGAAAGTAAGTAATCGATTCTTTGTTCAAAACAACATCGAGTTTTCATCCGTCTTTGAATACGATGTTCTGAGAGGGTGTTATCATATCATATCACATAAGAAGAAAAATGAGAAGGTCCACTCATTATTGCACTAAGGTTGATGTGTCCCTTTTTGTATTTCCTTTGTTAGATGCTGTGAGTGCAGCAGCTCGCTGTCCCACTGGTACTATGAAAAAGATGGACGGCTCTTCTGCAAAAATGACTACTGGGCCAAGTTCGGGGAGCTGTGCCACGGCTGCAACGACCTTATCACCACTGGCCTCATTATGGTAAGAGGATTTGACCGCTAACAACTCATCTTTCCTCAGCTCTGCGCCCTCGGCTTGTACAGTACTTTTATTTTTGCGGCTGTCGTGTTTTGCATTACATTTGCAAAGTACTGTCAATCTCCTCTCTTGACTTGAAACATGAAGTACAATGAAAATTGTTGACATTCCGTGTCACTTAGTTTTGACCACTAACTGACACTGAATAATTATGCAAATGAAAACTGATGCTTTGTGCAGTTTTTCGAAGCTAATTCATGACTAGCATTAATATGGAAGTGCATTTGTGTGCGTTGTCTGACACGTAGGAAATGGCTGCCTCAAAATAAAAACGGGCTCGATTCGCGAAACATGATGAAATACACACATGATGAAATACAGTGCCTTCCTTGATGCGTGCGTGCGTTTTGATCCTTTACTCTGCAATTTCAGTAATGTGACGTTGCAGAGTCACCCTAAAAGTGTTTAAGTCAGCAGTAGTTTATGACCCTGTACATTATCCTCGGGTTAGTGTTTCCACCTTAGTGGCTTACTGTTTAGTTATTTGGTGTTCTCGAGGCTGGGGATCTTTTGTTTGTTTTGTTTTTCGTCTCAAGAAATTCCCAAAGAGCGGAGTGTGAAATCTAAAGTCACAAGATTTTTTTTTTAGTGAGTGAAAACCCAAATCACATGCAGCACCAGTCACAACATGTACTTCCCACTTGTTGTTTTCTGTTTTGTTCCGAGATGAACTTGTGTAACTGCTGGGCTGTGTGTGTGTCATCCATCATTGAAGCACAGTGTGGAGACATTCAAAATCCTTTCAATGAGATCAATAACATCAGATCAGTCACTGCTTGCATTTGAATGTGTTTCCATGACACCCCAAATGTAAAAGATGTGAATTTAAAGGACAACTAACCAACACAGATTGGGGAATTTGTGTCATGGCAAACACTCTTTCCGGTTTTTCTTAATATAATCGTTACAACATGTTCATAAATGAATTATAAGCCATCAAATATTTGGTAGACAAAAAAAGAGCAATCTGTTGTGCTGAAGTGCTTTGTACTTTTAATTTCACTTTACTTGATTGTGGGTGGTACACCCACACAAACTGTACGTGCTCTTAGAAATTGGAAACACTAACGTCAAACGTAAGCAATGGAAAGTGCCAGAGTGAAAGGTGAAGACTAATTAGTAACCTTCTGCGGGTGTGAGGTGGGTTTGTGTTGCATGGAACGTGTATGCGATGCCCGACGACATGGAGACAGACAGTACCTGGGTTTCATTGTTCAGAAATAGTAGCTGAGGAAATGTGGTGATGCGATGAACGTCGTGGCCAATATGCAAAATCGGACCTGCATGTCCATCTAATTGTTGTCCTTCTGGGTGAAACTGGAGTTGGAAATAACCACATTTGATACGTGAATGAAAACTTGGGTAAGTAATGAACCTGGCGCTTTGGTGACGTGCATAGTAAATGCAAAGTTCTGAACACAAAATGCAGTTACGGTACAGCACCGTTTCACCATTGTTGACATTCTCACGCGTTCATCCAAACACGCTCACTTTTGAACTCATCTCAGCAAAAATGCTCAGAGAGGTGATCAATGTACGACAGAAAATTTGTAACAAAATCGTGCGGGGCACAAACAAAATCACCTAATATCTTGCCAATAAAATTGTGCGGTCATTTCAGCGTGCAGCAAAGTTTATATAAACAACTCCAAACAATACAGATGCGAATTTGAATACATCCTGAAAGTATCTAGGCCTTTTCACCTTTATTATGAACCTCTAAAGTGATCCAAGTTTAAAACACGCTACTTTCCTAATTTCCAAGCCAGTAGAGCATCGCCATCAAAAATATTGCTAAAATTAGTCCATGACTCAGATGCTTTTGAAGCAGTTCCCCTTTCTGGAAGAATTTGTGACCATCATCTGCAGACTAAAATCCCCTATTTTGGCACATTGTTTCACTTGTGAAATGTCATTTAGTTCCCACCCCGAGACACACATTTAAAATTCATAATTAGAATATGTTGTTTAAACTATAGTATATGTATACCCTACCCAATATACTGCAGAGCCTATGACAAGTCCATCCTTTGCAAATTACACCCACATTATACAAAGTAGACACATTTTCAGAAGACTTCAGACTGGCCAGGCATGCGAGAAAAAAACAGTTTTTGATATAAAACATTAAAAGTAAAATCTACCGTAAAATACCCATTGAAAGCTTTTTTGAATACTGGATTCTCGAACTCCGATTCTTATGGCGCAGCCTCAAAAGCCATCGCCAGAGCATCCCCAGCAGCTTATTCATGAATCCCCAGCAGCTACGCGTCTCAGCAGAAGCGGCGTGCAGTTTGTCTGGCCGCCTATTAATACCTCACCATTGAGGTGGCCTTGAGCCCACGCCTGTGACAAGCGGGCGGGGTCAGCAGACTGAGAAGACAAGGACAAGTGAGACGCTGCTCTGGTGTGGAAGTGACGCAGCAGTGTGATAGAGATTGGGCGAGAGAGGAAGAACAGTGATAACGAGATTAACGGATCTCGCATGCGTGGTGTGTCACATGCCCGATGACAGCATGGGTACAGTCCATCAACAATGTGACTTACTGTTTGTGTTTTTGTTTACTCATTTGGTGAATTCCTTCAAGCCCCCGGTTTGAGTTTTTTTTGGGTGGGTAGAGGCGAGTTTTCTTTATTGCAATGTGAAGATCTGTATCAGAAATTGCCTTTAAGCGCATTATTAATTCAAAATCTTTATTTGGGTATTTGTAACTTCTTAATGAGAGCTGTTTTTCTTTTTTTTTAATGTCGCTCCTTTTTGGACCTAATAAGATACAGGTACCCCTTTCAGAATTGTCAATCACGACTGCCTTTTATCTTTTTAAAGGCTGAAATTGTATTGCACAGAAAATACAGGATAAAACAAGGCGTAGCAACTATTGCCATCGCACACCCAGCAGCAAAATGACATTAGAATGGCTTAGTATAATGTTGACAACTGTATCTTAGGAGTAATTGTTGGGCATTTGATTACATTAACGTGGAGAACGATCAACTTACCATCCATTCATTACCTGAGCCGCTTATACTCACTTGGGTTGCAGATGAACTCATCAATCAATGGTATATCGTTTTTTGAATGTATCATTTGATCTCTGGAAGATAGGAACCTCATAGTTCAGAGTGGAGGTCTGTTTGGATGTAGCTTCCCATAGCTCACATCATGTTGTTCATATTTACGTTTAAAAAACAAACAAACAAAATCAGACTGTGCAGAAACCTTCAACCAAAATGCAGACAGTTTCAATATCCGGATTTGCTTGTCATGATAGTGTATAAAGTAAGACTAGCTTGTGATAAAATCTAATTTCCCACAACAAATGCCACATGATTTTTGTTTTTACGTTTCAACATGAGTCACTCTGTTGTGGTCACGATGTGCCAAAGTAGGCGATCAAAAGTGAGAATAGCATTTGCTGATGACACAAGTGTGTGTGTGTGTGGGGGAAGATAGCCGGCCGGCGTGCGTACAAGAGGGGGCGGGGCCAAACAGGAAGTGATGAAGTCATAGCTAAAGTAGGCGAGGGGTGGGGGGTGGGGGGGTTGGTGTAGGAGGGCAGACTGGAGGGATGAGCTCAGCTGCAGAGGCGTCGCTTTGCTCTGCTCTCACCCTCCCAGTGCAGCTTCAGTTTTCTGCCGCTGCGACCGCTGCCCGCTCGTGTGTATTTCTTGGCGTACTGAGGCCGCCTGTTCTCTTTAGAATGCACTAGAACAGAACAGAGACGCCCGGTTGTTGGTGGCTGACATGGTGGGAGACTTGTTTTTCTGGAGCTTCTGCTGTCTTAGGCTGTGGAAAAGGGACAAGAAGGTGAGTGGGAGTTCGGATGCTGATGCTGATGATGTATGCTGTGAGTACGCATGAGCCAGGAGAAGGCAAGTGGTTGACATGGTTTGCCGGCCGCTGCGTGGACTTCGCTCCATCTTTTCTCCCCTTTTAAATTTGAAGCCGATAACCGCGTAGCTGCAGAATATGTGTCATTTCAATCTGGGTCACTTGGATGCTGTGTAATTCCAGAGGTCTCCTCTTTTCTGAGAGGCGCTCAAGGCTTTTTCTTCATGTCAAACTGATGAGCCATGGGCACTATTTTTAGAGAGAATGGATGTCCCGGTTGTATGATAATTTATTCATCTTCAACCAGGACTTCTGCCTTTCCAGGCCATAATTCTCGAGTACCACAGTGGGTGTGATTTCTACAGATAGACGCAAAGGGCGAACTACATTACCAGGGTCTGTAAAGGCCTTGACAAATCTGTGTGCTGTGCTGCTGTACTGTTCGCGGTTTCCATTCTGAGCATCAATGTAACCCACTGTCTTCTCTGTGGCTCTTTAAACTCCTTGAATTTTCCGAAATAATGTCATGTTCATTACAGTGAGTTAAAGCAAAGCCAGATCCGCGTTGAATTTGTTGAACCCACTGAGAAACATTGCATCCGCGGCTGATATGAGATCATTGTCTGACTGTCAGACTGTCTGACTGGTGCTAATGGAGGGGCACGTTCATTTCTTCTTATAATCTTATTTCGTGTTGTCATAGTGAGGTTTTTTTTCATCTGCAAATGTTGGACCTCAGCAGGACGCTTATTGTCCAGGCAAGCAATCACTCAATGAATATCAGCACGGGTGACGAATTGTAAGAAGAAGATGTCAAGCACCTCTTGACATAGTTGTACTCGCATGTTTTTCACAATTCGAGTACGACATTAGACAGACTGGCTGAAAAGTGTCAGTGCACATTCCACAGACAAAGGTCAAGTCAGTAAAAAAAAAAAAAAAAAACTAATGCACATTAAGCCCACTTCACCTCTGTTTGCTAATTTTAAAGTGATGTCATAGTGAATGTAATTAATTGTGAGAACCAATTTAGACATTAATCAAAGAATAAGCTTTGAGCACAGGCACGTCAAGAGAGTGAGTGAACTTTCACAGACTTCCTGCAGTCATTGTGTCTGAATATAATCTGTTATGAAAGCCCCTACAGCCAAAATTTTGAATAAACATTTCCTTGAGTAAATCATGCCGATAGAAATAATCTGTTTCTGCTCTTAAGTATTGCCCATGATAAAACCTATTAATTGTTGACAAGACAATGCATCTTTATTTATATCGCGCTTTCCAGAACATTTAGCACAAAATAACAATAATACAACAGAAACACTGACAATTATACAATCGTAATGACTATTTCTACACACTCCTTGTTGTTAGAAGCGGATAGATGAAACTGTTATTTAGAATTTGAAAACAAATTTGAGTTACTGGAACAATTGCTGCCTTGATTTGCGGGATGGAATCCTTCTGCGACCACGCTTGAAATGCAACGCTCGTATTTCAAATGATCTTTTTCTATTTAAAATAATGAAAAAGCCATTCATCTGTTCCAGCCCCCCCCCCCAAAAAAAAAACATCAACAAATAAAACAAACCAAAAAAAGTGAAAAAAGGATTATAAAGTATAGCACTTTTTTTTAGAACGTTACATGATTTCAGAGAATGAATGATTTCACACTTGAATCAACTGTGCTGCTCTTTGTGGTGTGCACACCTTGGCCACTAGGAGGCATAATATTCCATGCAAACATCCATCCATCCATTTTCCGATTTTGGATGTGAGTCTCTTCGAATAAAGACTAAAAACATGGCTCTCTTTCCAATGCACATTCCATCGTTCTTTCATCATTATTGCCACTTGATTGCTACATTAACCATTTTGCAATAAGCAGAAAGCAGGGTGCCTGTGTACCGCTGACTTACAGTTCAATAACTGTCATTTTTTTCCAACAGAGAGAAATATGATAAAAGGTACACAAACCACTAAGTCAGACATGCTGGCTTTTGAGGGCTGGCAGACGTTGAAACTGGAAGAAGCAAAACAACTAAATCATCATGTCCCGTGACCTGAAACCCCGCAGCCATAGAAATAGAAGACTGTGTTGCGAAATAAGCTTTCCCCTGAATGCACCAAACAGTTGGGCCTTCTCCCGTGGGGGGAGACATTTGGTCAGAGTTTACCAAACCGCGATGAGCTCATACGCAGTTGATAGACTACAGCAGCCTGAACACAGACAGCACGCTATCTCATTGAGTAAAAATGTGATGCGATGGTTTATACTGTACATGTGAGTTGTTTGGTCACATGGTCACCACACCACACGAGCAGTAGTGGCTTCCATTTGGACGCGTTACAACGGCTTCATTCTCCTCGTATTTTTCTCTAGCATTAATATCTTCCACCTTTATAATTGCCACCTTGGGGTGGATGTGTTTCCTTATCATAATGACCCCAGCTGTCGTCTGTAATGTGGTTTGAGTGTGTGTGCGGGCTCGTGCTTTCGTGTGTGTGTGTGTGTGTGTGCGTGTGTTTAAGCAAATAGCAGCTGCGGTGTCATATTGTACAGAGCCACACACCCTTTTCATCCCTGTCCAGCTGTCTTCTCTTCTTCCTGTTTCCTATTTGGGGGTGTATACACACACACACGCGCGCACGGGTCAGGTTTCCATCACAACAGAGATATTGACGTTACGTTCATTTCCTGAAGCCCGCATTTGATTAGTTATCCAGTAATAAATTACTTCTATGCAACGGGTCACGCAATAGTAAATGTCCTTTGCATTACATGCGTCAATTATGCTGCTTTTTTTTTCCTTCAAAATATCTTCATTGTGTGAGATGGTGCTTGTGCATCCAACAAATGGCCCGACGGTATCATAAATGAACGGTTTATGGCTCCCATGTTAAAATGTAGATTTTCCCAAGAGGTCTTAATTCTTTTGTTCAAATTCAGCTCTGACTAATATGCTTGAGCAGAGTATTGCTCCTGCCATCTCTTCCTGTGTGTTTCTGTTGTCAGCGCTGCTCTCCCAAGAGGGCGGGGCGGGAGGCATGTGGCCGTGGACACTGATTTAATTGATTCGACTTGGACTGATGCTGTCCATGTTTCCCCCTCTTTGTCTCGGTTTCTCCCTTTTTCGTTCTGTGTCAGTTGGTCTTTTTAAAAGTGACTCTTTAGAAGTGCTTTTTAGATGTTTTGCACACCTTACAGAGTACTTTCCCCGATCGCGCAAAGCCACATCTGTAGGTACATGTGCACAATTGTTAACTATTGTTGCCAGCTTCATCCAAAAAAAACAACAACAAAAAAGGGATGAGCAGCTGGGCTTATTTCAAGGTATCAGATACTCCTGAATTCTGCTGATACCAGTGAATAATGTACTGAACAAAAGCGATATCGAACATTCGTAGTATCGGCTGTGTTACTGATTGTGCGGTTAATTCACCTCAAGGTCAATCAAGAAATGGCCTACCCTTTAAGAGAATAGCAATACAATGTTAATCATATCTCATGAAATGAATTTCAGACTTGATTAAAGTTTGTCTCTGGCACTGGGAGTAAATGAAAGCCACCATAATGTTTAATCATGGCAGCTGCTATCTATTGAACGCTTTTGCATGAAAAGGACAATTTTTAAAAAAGGTCAAGATGCGTTGATGTCCAGTAAATGACTGTTAAATTTGGGACAACGCAGCTTAACATGTGAGTCTTATCCATATGTATGTTATGTTATTTATCTTATAGTTAGTGAGGTAATTTCATTTCTGTCAACAAATGAAATCTGCAAGAGGACCGGATTGATTAATGCGCTCATCACCGCCTCTGTTTTTGGCCCTAACTCAATTCTCTTGCTTTTTGCGCAACCGCTTGAAGCCCAAGAGGCGATCTGGCAGCAGTATACCTAATCTACCAGATCTTGCCCGACTTCCCACACGATTTTCCAGACCTTATCTTGCTTCCTGGGTGCAGGAGAAGGCTTTACTCGCCTAACATTGCATTTTGTTTTTCTCTCACAGGTCGCAGGGGAGCAAAAGTATCACCCCGAATGCTTCACCTGCCTCAATTGCAGGACGTTCATCGGTGATGGTGACACATACGCTCTGGTGGAGCGATCCAAACTCTACTGGTGAGCTCTGACTTTTGAAAAGTGGAATCATTTTCAGGACGTCTGCATCACAGTTCGGGAAATAAGGGTTCGAATGATGGCTCCAGTGTAAAAGTGAAAGGGGCTTTGCGATAAATTCCACGACATGCATACTAACCCAATTCAACACAAATTTGACGGTCTATTCGATTTGTAGATTTGCTTACAATGCAACTCAAGGTGTAGATAGTGGCTGTCTTCCTAGTTTATTTTGGCTTCTGCCATTACAAACTAAAATCTAATAAAATGACGACAACAAATCTCTGAGCCGTTTGAAGTGCACTAAAAAAAAAACGCACAAATAATGAGCAGTAGACCAAAGAGAAAATAAATTCAATTTTTTTATGAGCTGCAAAATTACAGCTTGAGCAAAATCTTGTTAATCACGCTCAAAGCAGGAACAGTTCCAAAAGACTTTCTTTTGAAGCCACAGAAAGTCTTGAAATCCATTAAAAAGGCAATTTCAACAGTTTTTGGGTGATTAGTGGTGTTTGAAAACACTATATCAATCTGCATGAGTCATCTGGACACAATTTGGATATGGCAGCAATTGGTCTTGCAGTTTGACCAAATCTTTAATATAATATGCCTTGGAGGCTTTCGGTATGCATGTCAAACAGTGCTCACTGTAAGTAAGGCTGTCGTCAATCTTTGGTTTAAAAAAAAAGAAAAACACTCACACAGTGGTTTCAATGAGAAACTGAACTGTTTTTGGTCTTCAGAGGAAGTGATGTGAAAGAAGCAGTACAATACATGGGGAAAAAAAAAAGGAGTGGTCTTCTGTGCATTCCAAATTAAACAGCGAGTCAATCATGATTAAGAATTCAATATCTCTCCCATGTTTCTCCGCCCTCCCTCCAGTGGCCACTGTTACTACGAGACCATCGTCACTCCCGTGTCGCTGCCGGACTCACCATGCTCACGGATCCCTCACACGGTCACGCTGGTGTCGATCCCCGCCTCCGCCGAGGGTGCCAACGGTCGGCGGGGGAGGGGCTTCTCAGTGGCCATCGACCAGTCGCTCAGCCCCAATGAAGACTGCAGTCCAGAACTCGGACGCACCGTCAGGGTCTCTCAGTGAGTCTTCAAGGCCATGGTTTTGAGAAAGCGAAGGGCGAGCAATGCATGATGACGGAATTAAGAAAAGATATTTAACAGTGCCAGAAATAGGTGAGAAGAGATCAAAGAGTGAGTAATTCCCCTTTGTGTTTTGTCACGGATCCTTTTCCCCAGGGTGGATACTGACTGCATTAGTCCAGATGTGAAAAATTCCATCCATGTGGGAGACAGGATCCTCGAAATCAATGGGACGCCAATCCACAATGTTCCTCTGGATGAGGTACTATTTACTTCACAGCCTGCAAAACATTAACTGTATGCCACTTAGGGATTCATGGTTGTTCGTCTGCCACATTTGTTACATAATTTTGTGAGCAAAACAGCGGATTTTTGCATTTGATGTGCCTCTTAGGTTCTCAACATTGCTTCAATAAATAATAATGTCATCTACTTTGATATATTGCATTTCTGGCCACAAATCATGGTAAAGCTTAAAAACTATGAAACCTAAAAATGATGACAGTGGTACATCGACTTACGAATGTCTCTTCATACGAAATTTTCAAGTTACGAAACAAGAAAATCTTTTTTTATTTTTTATTTTTTATTTTTTTAGCATTATGCCCAACTCTCATTTATTGTGCAACAATCTAATTGTAACAAGTATTGGTTACATATTTTGATGCATTTTTATGCTTTAGGAAACATTTATGACTGAATTTTGGGGGGCTTGGAACGGATTAGGGCATTTACATGGAAAAAGCGTCTCTACTTACAAACTTTTTAAGAAATTTCTTCCAGAACCAATTAATTTTGTAAGTAGACTGTACTTGCGGTCAATACATAACACCGCAATAAAAGTCAGCGGACATATACCAAGGACTCACTGTGAACATATTTCATGACCATTTCTTCACCTAGCCACAATTGTTTGTACTGTCATGTTAAACTGACTTTTCAGTGTGCGCTTTCTCAGATCGACCTGCTCATTCAGGAGACGAGTCGTTTGCTCCAGCTCACCATCGAACACGACCCTCACAGTCAGGTGCAAGAGGGGAGCTCTTCAGAACAGGCGGATGGCCCGTTGTCCCCTCCGCTGCCCAGCCCCATCTTGCCCATCCTGCCTATCACCCAATCTCCAATCCCTGACATGAAATCACGCCTTGTCACGTAAGATGCTTTATTTTCTTATTTATTGTAATTTGTCAATCGATGACTAATGGGGCAACATTGGTGTAAAAACTATTGGACTAGATTTACAGTTTTGTTTGTTTACACCAGTCATTTAAATGCTAAGGGACACTTTATGCTGCTCAATATTAATTATACAATGCCGTATCATTAGTTCTTAATTTATAAATGCTGTTTCTGCTTAGTGAACAAGTAACCATCCCAAAATGTTTTCTGAATGAATTTCCCCAGGCGGAGCTACAGCATTGATAAGTCGCCCGGCTCCAGCAAAGCTGCGTCCCCCATCTCGCCGAGGAAAGACATCAACCGCTCGGAGTCACTTCGAGTCGTCTCCAACCGGACACACCGCATCTTCCGTCCATCTGACCTCATCCACGGAGAAGTGCTTGGGAAGGGCTGCTTCGGGCAGGCCATCAAGGTACATTCGATGCTATTAACATTTAAATGGAGTACGCCTTATCCTGTTTTTGAGAGATGCTGCGTTTTGTACTCATATCCTCAAATTCCAGAAGCGATGTAGAAAATGCAAGGGTTGCCCTATGCCGAGGATTAGCTCCAGTTGCTCTTAACTAGTAATGCGCCAAAAAAAAAAGGGAGCTTCAAAGCTTGTGTCAAGTATAAGTGGGCGTGGAAAATGAAGTCTCGTTTCGAGACACGTGTCAACGGCGTTATTGTCACCTGACCAGGGGAAAATGACGTCTCGTTGGGCGGTGTGCGGAGAGAGAACGTCCATATATCGTCAGTCACACAGTTGAGGTTCATTCTGTTTAGTTGCAGCGAAGTGTGTACAGAGTTGGTTCGTGAGGCTTCACTTGGCCCATCTCTCCTCTTGTAGGTGACCCACCGGGAGACTGGAGAGGTGATGGTCATGAAAGAGCTGATTCGCTTCGATGATGAAACGCAAAGAACATTCCTGAAAGAGGTGAGCCGATGTTTACGCCCTCTTTAGTTCACCATGTAGACTACATGTGATGACGCTCGTCTTCGCCTCTGGGTGTAAAAGGAACGCCTTTGTGCAAAATTGTCATCAGCGTGTAAAGGCGGGTCAAGTGAATTGGGTTTTTCTACAGGAGAATGACCTCAAAGGTGCTTGGCGAGTCGGGCCAGCCGCCGTGATGACAGTAGGTGGCGTCCTCAGTGATGCTTCAGTGCCAAACAGAGGAGTGAACTTCCTAGAATAATGTCCCGAAGTGGTTGACGTGGAGGAAGTAGGCTGCTCAATGCGGTGTCAGCACAATGCTTCATTGGCGACAGACCAAAGATACTAGTGCCACCTAGAGGCTAACAAGCAACTTACAGACACTGATGTTGACCTTCATAAATGGGACCAGATCTTTTATGCATCCTCTATGCACTCATATTGTGATTATTCATGTGCAGCTATAAATGTGAAGGAGTTAAATGTGTTTGAATAAATGAAAAAGCATAATACTGATTTAAAAGACACAAAAATTGCTCCATTTTTCAGCCTCTATAAAGCTGACCAATTCACTCCCAAAGACATTTTTATACGTCTTTTCAGACTCCACACGTTCAATCCCAGGCAAGCTGTAGAGGTGGTGCAGATGAAAGCGATTCTGGCGAGCTTCTCTAATTATGACACACAACGAGAAGTTTCTATTCAATTCTTGTAAGAGTAGTTTAGGAAGCACCCGTGAAGTCTCAAACTGACTGCAGAAAACTGACAGCATACTTTAATCTGGTAAGTTGTTGACGTTAAAGTCGTAAACTTGTCATGTGAATGTCTCATCAGGTGAAGGTCATGCGTTGCCTGGATCACCCCAATGTGCTTAAATTCATTGGCGTGCTCTACAAAGACAAGCGACTGAACTTCATCGCAGAGTACATCAAGGGCGGCACCTTGAGGGAAATCATCAAGAAAATGGTGAGAGGGAAATGTCCAAATCATTTTTCAGGGTCGAGGTTGATCTGTATCATCTTGACAGTGAATTTCTTCTGCCAGGATTGCAACTACCCTTGGAACCAGAGGGTCGGTTTTGCCAAGGACATCGCCGCTGGGATGGTGAGTTCAACAAACACAGTTCACAAATTCCAGCCGGATGAGTTCATTGTTTGTGGTGTATTTGGCTGTGCCATCAGCACAATGATCAAAGTCACGCATTACTGCTGTCACAATGCTGGCCCTTCGAAGTGAAACAAGGCACTTTTGTTCCCTTGCTCTTCTTATTTCTCGAATTATTTTTACTAACACTGCAAACGTTTGTTTTCTTGTCTGTCATCGTAGTCATATCTGCATTCCATGAACATCATCCACCGAGACCTGAACTCTCACAACTGTCTTGTCCGGGAGGTACAAACTCTTTTGAGATATTCCTTGATTTTATTCGAACCCTCCAACGGCAACGAATACTGAATAGCGGACATCTTGTGTGTGTGAAGAACAACACAGTGGTGGTGGCGGACTTTGGATTGGCACGCCTCATGGTGGACGATAAACACGAGGAGAAGTTTTCGCAGGGGAAACTGCCGGGTCTGAAGAGACCCGATCGGAGGAAGAGGTACACGGTGGTGGGGAACCCTTACTGGATGGCTCCCGAAATGATCCACGGTATGAATGAGGAGAAACTTGTATGCGTCCTATTGAGGCAGTCCTCTTGATTATTGACTTCTTTTTGTGTACAAATACATGTCAGATAATCACTTTGAACTTCAATCTGTTTTTGTTCTTCCCAGGAAAGAGTTACGACGAGAGGGTGGACATCTTCTCATTCGGTATTATGCTCTGCGAGGTGAGTCATCCTCCAGGACGTCATTGTTGTATTGTGGGAGCACCCTGCATGAAGGACTTTGTGCATTTCATTTTCATCCAGGTCGGGGATACGATTTGTAAATATAAATGTTCCTGTATAAATCTCTTAGAGGCACAAACAATTGTCCAACCATCCTTTTTTTTCTAGCCATTCAGGCTCACACGGAAGTTGTTCTCCACAAACTCTGTCCAACGACATGTAGGACAAGCAAACGTGGTAGTCATCAAACCTCGGCTTGTTTTGTTTTTGTTTTTGTTTTTTTGCCTCACTCCACTCGTAGTTCCAGCGTGTCATTCCCATTTAAATAGCCACATCAAACAACGAGTGCAAAATGCCGTCCCGATAATTTGAGCAACCTCATGAAATGCAGCCACAGCTTATTTGTTCACTCGTCAGTCATGTTTGAGGAAACCAAAAGTTCCAAAGAACTGAAAACTATCCGCTGGTGCTGCAACTGGTGGTTTTTATCCCTGGCCACACTATCCATGATCCTAATTGGTTCAAAGAGGCCAGAAAATGACTTTTCCAGAGAGGAGAATGGAGCAGGCTAAAAGTCGACTTCTGCCAGAAAGGCAAAATGCAACTGTCGTCTGCAGCTTTGGTCTGGAGGTTTTATTTGATCTCAGTTGCAAAAGGGGCAGAATTCCTTCTTATCTGCTCACTCTTGTTTTTGTGTGTGTTCTTTCAGATCATCGGCAGGGTCAATGCTGACCCAGACTACCTCCCCAGGGCGGTGGACTTTGGACTGAACGTGTCGGGCTTCCTAGAGCACTACTGTCCCCCCGATTGTCCCACGGCCTTCTTCCCCATCGCCGCTGTGTGCTGTGACCTTGATGCTGATAAACGGTCAGATATCACATGTAATAAGGACAATCCACGCAAAATGCGATGCCTTCCTCACTTCACGCGCCGCGTTCGGGTTATCCACCGGCACAAGTTGGAACCCAATACACCTCCCTTAAGCCGTTTGATAACACAATTGCGTTCTTGTTTAGTGCTGCCATTGTCCTTTTTACGAGATATGTCTTTGAGTTTGAGAGCTGACTGTTTCTTCTACATCTGTAGCCCGGCTTTCTCCAAACTGGAGGGATGGTTGGAGAACCTGAAGATGCACTTGGACATGGGCCTGCCACTCGTGTCTGAAACGGAACAGCTGCACAAGGCCTTCTGGGAGAAAAACAACATCACTCGGGCCGAAAACGGCCTGCACGTTCACCCCGAACAGCAGGAATAAGACCGGACTGGACAGGAGGAAGGGTCCAAGTGACCCAATGCAATGGAACTCTCTCTATGCCCCGAGCGGATGCAAAACATGCGGCTTGGCTCAGGCCTAGCAAGTAGACTCAGGAGGACGAACGTGCATCTGAAAAGCCACTTTTTCAAATGGAGTGCACATCGTCTTATGTCCAGTCTCGAGACTTGTCACTCTTGACAGCTGGATTCTCTGCTGCACACGATGCTTAAGTTGGAGCATGACGTACGCCATCAGCATCCACATTCAGATCAGTATGCCACTCCTGCATAAGGTAGACTTTACCTTTGCCGTTACTCCAAAATATAAGTCATAGAACAGGTTCTGTTTGGAACTCGATAGAAAACATTGTGCACGTGTTTTGCAAGTGCTACCATGACTCAGCAGAGTGTCCCGGTTGTCACAAAACGTGTACGAATCGAGCTGCGTTTCACATGTTCTCGATCGTCGACTAGAGAGTGCAAGCCGAAACATTTTGGTTTCATTCTTGAACTCATCATGTCCCAAAACTGATAATGCTGATAGTGTAGCACTGATTCAAGTGTGAGGTGGTCGCGCACGCACACACACACACACACACACACACACACACAGTTGTGGTGAAACTGTGTTAATAGTCTTTCGCATCTCCTCCTCCGTGGCATCTTCAATATTCCAATGTGCACTAGTGTACATCAGTGGCGACATTGTAAATGTGTTAAATATTGTAAATGTAAAGACATATTTTCTATACGTATTTGCATCATTGCTCTATTTTTATTGGCTGGCCTGACTCAAAACGACGGAGATTGAAAGGTTTTGACTGGAGTTTATGGGGATCACCATTTGATAGGTCATTAGTTGTTACTGCATCTGCCTCCATTTGATCTCATGCGGTGCTAAATGTGGAATCCAGTTTCTGTTCCAATAGTGTCGTCGTGGATTGAAGCTTTTCCCCTTCCTATTTGGAAGTGGATTAAAACACCCTTCAAAAATCTAAAACGCTAAAGTAGTCATGTAGGCCGATACGGTTGATGGTATATCTTCATATTGTTCATCTTAATAGTACCACATCCCGGCTCCTACTCTGTGTACACCTGTTGTATGTTTACATGTCCAATCTGTCTGTAGATATCACTTTATACCGCGTGTCTTTTTTTTCATCCGTTTGTCTGTGTCCATGGCCGAAATGTATACAGTAGCGCCCGCCTTGGAAATGATTGTTTCCACAAAATGTCTCACTTGCACCTTTTCAAATCTCTTGGCTGTAAACTAAAAAAAAAAAAAAAAAAAAAAAAAAAAAAGTTGATTTCCGGCTTCTGTTCACACAAGCTGCATGGTACAATTGCTATAGTTGGTTTGCCTTTGAAGCCTGAATATTGTGATGTTAAATAAGATTTTTAAATAAGATAGTAAACAAAACAGCATCTGTTTTACATATGAAAACCACTGAAATCTTTTGTATAGATTTTCATTTGCACTATATTAACCAAAATGGCTAGTTTAAGCCATGTTTCTTTTTATCTCCTTCTTTTGGGCTACTTGTGATACGAAGGAAATAATGTTGGTTCAGGTTGATTTTGTGATGCAAGACACTGGTTGAGCCTTTGAAAATATGACATTCAGGAAATTCCATCCTCTCGCAATCAAACTGGTCTCGATTTGTAAAATGATGTCATATTTTACTCGTTCCATGCTCCTCTTTGATTGAACATCAACAATGGGGACAATTTAGTTTACAATTTCGGTTTCATAGCATGCCCAGTTTGAAAGCTGATAGAGGATAGAGTTTTCCTGTGTTAGCTTCTCTGAGGATGTGGTGTCCCCACTCTGCTTGCTGCCTTGCTCAGTGGTCCTTTTGTCAACCATGTTGTGTGTGATGTCTGACGGCTTGGCTACAAACACTGATCGCTAGTCTTTTGCCCAAAGCAGAACTTAACTTCCGCCTCTTCATTACTCCCCTTTGGCTCAGGGCTGTTGTTTCCTGGTTTTCCTTCACCATGAAGTCAATGCAGAACACAGTAACAGTCTACGTAAAGAGCATGTCATCACTACAGAGCCTGCTATTCAAAATTGCTTATTCAGAGCAGACCTCCGCGGTGATGTGTTAGAAGTGTACATGTTCCTATCTGTATTTCCTGTGTGAGCCATGTGAGCATGTTGATGATGTCTCAGTGGGGACGATGTGATGATCAATTAGAATGTTGCCGCAGCACTTCTTTGCAAAGGATCAATACCTCTGATCAATGCTGTGCCTTTGTTGTAAGCTAGCCTTGCCAACGACTTGAAAAAATGACCTGATTTCCTGATTTATTTATTTTTTGTATCGTACGCGCAAGTATGATTTCAGTGTACTGAATATCATTGCTTGTACTGTTTGAATAAGATTTTCTTCTCGTCCTTGCTGATAATTGTATTTTCCTGAGCTTTGCTCTTTGTTTTCATATTTTAATATTCTAGTTATTTTGTTGTCTTATTTAAGTTTTACACAAGCTGTGAAAACTATTCTGCACTTTAAATCCTAAACGTGAACATTCGTACTCTTGAGGAGATGACGAGTGTTTTTTTTTCTTTTACTTATTTTTTTTTTTTTTTTGTCTGGGCTGAAAATAAAACTGTTGCTCCATAAACCAGTCAGTGTTAATTTATAATTGACATCAAAGATGCCTACGTCACACAGTATAATCGAATGCTTAACAATGATCGTCTATTAATGAATGAGATGGAGCCTATCCCAATTGACGCCTTACTATACATGAACAATAAACAAGCAACAAAATTACACTTCAACCAACAACAATCAAACATGCTGCATTATAACAAAAATAGTGAGTATTAACTGCAACAGCAGCAGTGAACAAAACAAAGATAAGCTGCTACTTGCTTTATTTTAAGTTTGCAGTCAACAAAACTAAATACTTCAACTTGGAACACTACAATTTGTCCAGTCTTTGAGAACACCCTCTCTGACGGGACAGATGTTGCTACAATGCACAATTTACTCTCCATTACTTTGATGAAACGGGGATGGACGGAAGCTCGGTATTTCCACCAGCTCAGTGGATCAGCTGCCATTGAAATCTGTGGTTCTTCAAGATATGCCCTAATTTAGTGTTTTGTGTTTTTGCACGCTTGGCTAATACTGATTGTGTGCCAAACGCCTGTGTGGTTTCCCGGGCAGTACGGGGCGATATGAAATAAAGACATCCAATTCACCAAGAAGGAGAATAAGTACAAGCACAAGAACGGTACCACATCCGGTTCAATGAGCAAGTTTTTCCGCTGTCCACAACCCCTGTTCTCAGTGAGTAATTTTAACATTTTAATCTGACTTCGCAGTTGATCTCTGAGTGTATAGATGTAGACAATTGGGGAGAGTTATTACGACACGTTGCTCCTTTAATTTTGTTGTTGTTGCAATCATGTATAGTAAGGCGTTTTTAGCTAAAAGAAATGACCATGTAAGGCCTTTTTCTACGAAAAAAACGACCATGGATAGTAAGGCGTTTTTAGCCGAAAAAAACAACCATGTATAGTAAGGCGTTTTTAGCAAAAAAAACGACCATGTATAGTAAGGCGTTTTTAGCCGAGAAAAACAACCATGTATAGTAAGGCGTTTTTAGACGAAAAAAACGACCATATATAGTAAGGCGTTTTTAGACGAAAAAAACAACCATGTATAGTAAGGCGTTTTTAGACGAAAAAAACGACCATATATAGTAAGGCGTTTTAGGCGAAAAAACAACCATGGATAGTAAGGCGTTTTAGGCGAAAAAACGACCATGTATAGTAAGGCGTTTTAGGCGAAAAAACAACCATGTATAGTAAGGCGTTTTTAGCGAAAAAAAGCGACCCTGTATAGTAAGGCGTTTTAGGCGAAAAACGACCATGTATAGTAAGGCGTTTTTAGCGAAAAAACAACCATGTATAGTAAGGCGTTTTAGCTGAAAAAACGACCATGTATAGTAAGGCGTTTTAGAGGAAAAACGACCATGTATAGTAAGGCGTTTTTAGCGAAAAAAAACCCATGTATAGTAAGGCATTTTAGCGAGAAAAACAACCATGTATAGTAAGGCGTTTTAGCGAAAAAGCGACCATGTATAGTAAGGCGTTTTTAGCGAAAAAACAACCATGTATAGTAAGGCGTTTTTAGCAAAAAAAACGACCATGTATAGTAAGGCATTTTAGCGAGAAAAACAACCATGTATAGTAAGGCGTTTTAGCGAAAAAAGCGAGCATGTATAGTAAGGCGTTTTTAGCGAAAAAATCAACCATGTATAGTAAGGCGTTTTTAGGCGAAAAAACGACCATGTATAGTAAGGCGTTTTTAGCTGAAAAAACGACCATGTATAGTAAGGCGTTTTAGAGGAAAAAACGACCATGTATAGTAAGGCGTTTTTAGCTGAAAAAAACAACCATGTATAGTAAGGCGTTTTTAGCAAAAAAAAACGACCATGTAGTATAGTAAGGCATTTTTAGCCGAGAAAAACAACCATGTATAGTAAGGCGTTTTTAGCCGAAAAAAACAACCATGTATAGTAAGGCGTTTTAGGCGAAAAAACGACCATATATAGTAAGGCGTTTTAGGCGAAAAACGACCATATATAGTAAGGCGTTTTAGACGAAAAAAACAACCATGGATAGTAAGGCGTTTTTAGACGAAAAAACGACCATGTATAGTAAGGCGTTTTTAGCCGAGAAAAACAACCATGTATAGTAAGGCGTTTTTAGACGAAAAAAACGACCATATATAGTAAGGCGTTTTTAGACGAAAAAAACGACCATATATAGTAAGGCGTTTTTAGACGAAAAAAACGACCATATATAGTAAGGCGTTTTTAGCCGAGAAAAACAACCATGTATAGTAAGGCGTTTTTAGACGAAAAAACGACCATATATAGTAAGGCGTTTTTAGACGAAAAAAACGACCATATATAGTAAGGCGTTTTTAGACGAAAAAAACAACCATGGATAGTAAGGCGTTTTTAGACGAAAAAAACGACCATGTATAGTAAGGCGTTTTTAGACGAAAAAAACAACCATGTATAGTAAGGCGTTTTTAGCCGAAAAAAACAACCATATATAGTAAGGCGTTTTAGACGAAAAAACGACCATATATAGTAAGGCGTTTTTAGACGAAAAAAACGACCATATATAGTAAGGCGTTTTTAGCCGAGAAAAACAACCATGTATAGTAAGGCGTTTTAGGCGAAAAACGACCATATATAGTAAGGCGTTTTAGGCGAAAAAACGACCATATATAGTAAGGCGTTTTAGGCGAAAAAACAACCATGGATAGTAAGGCGTTTTTAGGCGAAAAACGACCATGTATAGTAAGGCGTTTTAGCGAAAAAACAACCATGTATAGTAAGGCGTTTTTAGACGAAAAAAACGACCATGTATAGTAAGGCGTTTTTAGACGAAAAAAACGACCATGTATAGTAAGGCGTTTTTAGCCGAAAAAAACAACCATGTATAGTAAGGCGTTTTAGCTGAAAAAACGACCATGTATAGTAAGGCGTTTTTAGAGGAAAAAAACGACCATGTATAGTAAGGCGTTTTTAGCGAAAAAACAACCATGTATAGTAAGGCGTTTTTAGCAAAAAAAAACGACCATGTATAGTAAGGCATTTTTAGCCGAGAAAAACAACCATGTATAGTAAGGCGTTTTTAGCCGAAAAAAACGACCATGTATAGTAAGGCGTTTTTAGCCGAAAAAAACAACCATGTATAGTAAGGCGTTTTTAGCAAAAAAAAACGACCATGTATAGTAAGGCATTTTTAGCCGAGAAAAACAACCATGTATAGTAAGGCGTTTTTAGACGAAAAAACGACCATGTATAGTAAGGCGTTTTTAGCTGAAAAAAACGACCATGTATAGTAAGGCGTTTTTAGCCGAAAAAAACGACCATGTATAGTAAGGCGTTTTTAGCCGAAAAAATCAACCATGTATAGTAAGGCGTTTTTAGACGAAAAAACGACCATGTATAGTAAGGCGTTTTTAGCTGAAAAAAACGACCATGTATAGTAAGGCGTTTTTAGACGAAAAAAACGACCATGTATAGTAAGGCGTTTTAGCTGAAAAAACAACCATGTATAGTAAGGCGTTTTTAGCAAAAAAACGACCATGTAGTATAGTAAGGCATTTTTAGCCGAGAAAAACAACCATGTATAGTAAGGCGTTTTTAGCCGAAAAAAACAACCATGTATAGTAAGGCGTTTTTAGCAAAAAAAACGACCATGTATAGTAAGGCATTTTTAGCCGAGAAAACAACCATGTATAGTAAGGCGTTTTTAGCCGAAAAAACCGACCATGTATAGTAAGGCGTTTTTAGCCGAAAAAAACGAGCATGTATAGTAAGGCGTTTTTAGACGAAAAAAACGACCATGTATAGTAAGGCGTTTTTAGCCGAAAAAAACAACCATGTATAGTAAGGCGTTTTTCGACGAAAAAAACGACCATGTATAGTAAGGCGTTTTTAGCCGAAAAAAACAATCATGTATAGTAAGGCGTTTTTAGCTAAAAGAAATGACCATGTAAGGCCTTTTTCTACGAAAAAAACGACCATGGATAGTAAGGCGTTTTTAGCCGAAAAAAACAACCATGTATAGTAAGGCGTTTTTAGCAAAAAAACGACCATGTATAGTAAGGCATTTTTAGCCGAGAAAAACAACCATGTATAGTAAGGCGTTTTTAGACGAAAAAAACGACCATGTATAGTAAGGCGTTTTTAGACGAAAAAAACAACCATGTATAGTAAGGCGTTTTTAGACGAAAAAAAACAACCATGTATAGTAAGGCGTTTTAGCGAAAAAACGACCATGTATAGTAAGGCGTTTTAGGCGAAAAAAGCGACCATGTATAGTAAGGCGTTTTAGCGAAAAAACAACCATGTATAGTAAGGCGTTTTAGCTGAAAAAACGACCATGTATAGTAAGGCGTTTTAGAGGAAAAAACGACCATGTATAGTAAGGCGTTTTAGCGAAAAAAACAACCATGTATAGTAAGGCGTTTTAGCAAAAAAACAACCATGTATAGTAAGGCGTTTTAGCGAAAAAACGACCATGTATAGTAAGGCGTTTTAGGCGAAAAACGACCATGTATAGTAAGGCGTTTTAGCGAAAAAACGACCATGTATAGTAAGGCGTTTTCCACGAAAAAAACGACCATGTATAGTAAGGCGTTTTTAGCGGAAAAAGCGACCATGTATAGTAAGGCATTTTAACCGGAAAAACGACAGCGTATAGTAAGGCGTTTTTAAAAAACGACCATGTATAGTAAGGCGTTTTAGCGAAAAAACGACCATGTATAGTAAGGCGTTTTTAGCGAAAAAACGACCATGTATAGTCAGGCGTTTTTCGATGAAAAACACGACCATGTATAGTAAGGCGTTTTTAGCCGAAAAAAACGACCATGTATAGTAAGGCATTTTTAGCCAAAAAAAACGAGCATGTATAGTAAGGCGTTTTAGGCGAAAAAACGACCATGTATAGTAAGGCGTTTTAGCGAAAAAACAACCATGTATAGTAAGGCGTTTTAGCTGAAAAAACGACCATGTATAGTAAGGCGTTTTAGGCGAAAAAAGCGACCATGTATAGTAAGGCGTTTTAGCGAAAAAACGACCATGTATAGTAAGGCGTTTTAGCGAAAAAAATGACCATGTATAGTAAGGCGTTTTAGCGAAAAAACGACCATGTATAGTAAGGCGTTTTTACGAAAAAACGACCATGTATAGTAAGGCGTTTTTAGCGAAAAAACAACCATGTATAGTAAGGCGTTTTAGCGAAAAACGACCATGTATAGTAAGGCGTTTTAGGCGAAAAAGCGACCATGTATAGTAAGGCGTTTTTAGCGAAAAAACAACCATGTATAGTAAGGCGTTTTAGAAAAAAGCGACCATGTATAGTAAGGCGTTTTTAGCGAAAAAAAAGCGACCATGTATAGTAAGGCGTTTTAGCCCAAAAAACGACCATGAATAGTAAGGCGTTTTCCACGAAAAAACCACCATGTATAGTAAGGCGTTTTTAGCGAAAAACGACCATGTATAGTAAGGCGTTTTTAGCGAAAAAACGACCATGTATAGTAAGGCGTTTTTAGCCAAAAAACGACCATGAATAGTAAGGCGTTTTCACGAAAAAACCACCATGTATAGTAAAGCGTTTTAGATGAAAAAACGACCATGTATAGTAAGGCGTTTTAGCGAAAAAAACGACCATGTATAGTAAGGCGTTTTTAACCAAAAAACGACCATGTATAGTAAGGCGTTTTTAGCGAAAAAACGACCATGTATAGTAAGGCGTTTTAGCGAAAAAACGACCATGTATAGTAAGGCGTTTTAGCGAAAAAACGACCATGAATAGTAAGGCGTTTTTAGCGAAAAAACGACCATGTATAGTAAGGCGTTTTTAGCGAAAAAACAACCATGTATAGTAAGGCGTTTTAGCGAAAAAGCGACCATGTATAGTAAAGCGTTTTAGGCGAAAAAAGCGACCATGTATAGTAAGGCGTTTTAGCGAAAAAAACGACCATGTATAGTAAGGCGTTTTAAGCGAAAAAACGACCATGTATAGTAAGGCGTTTTTAGCGAAAAAAGCGACCATGTATAGTAAGGCGTTTTAGCCCAAAAACGACCATGTATAGTAAGGCGTTTTAGCGAAAAAACGACCATGTATAGTAAGGCGTTTTAGCGGAAAAAGCGACCATGTATAGTAAGGCGTTTTAGCGAAAAAACGACCATGTATAGTAAGGCGTTTTTAGCGAAAAAACGACCATGTATAGTAAGGCGTTTTAGCGAAAAAACGACCATGTATAGTAAGGCGTTTTCGATGAAAAACGACCATGTATAGTAAGGCGTTTTAGCGAAAAAACGACCATGTATAGTAAGGCGTTTTAGCCGAGAAAAACGACCATGTATAGTAAGGCGTTTTTAGCGAAAAAACGACCATGTATAGTAAGGCGTTTTAGGCGAAAAAGCGACCATGTATAGTAAGGCGTTTTAGCGAAAAAGCGACCATGTATAGTAAGGCGTTTTCCACGAAAAAACGACCATGTATAGTAAGGCGTTTTAGCGGAAAAAGCGACCATGTATAGTAAGGCATTTTAACCGGAAAAGCGACAGCGTATAGTAAGGCGTTTTAGCGAAAAAAGCGACCATTTATAGTAAGGCGTTTTAGCGAAAAACGACCATGTATAGTAAGGCGTTTTAGCGAAAAAACGACCATGTATAGTAAGGCGTTTTAGATGAAAAAACGACCATGTATAGTAAGGCGTTTTAGCGAAAAAACGACCATGTATAGTAAGGCGTTTTAGCCCCAAAAACGACCATGTATAGTAAGGCGTTTTTAGCGAAAAAACGACCATGTATAGTAAGGCGTTTTAGCAAAAAACGACCATGTATAGTAAGGCGTTTTAGCGAAAAAACGACCATGTATAGTAAGGCGTTTTTAGCGAAAAAACGACCATGTATAGTAAGGCGTTTTAGGCGAAAAAAGCGACCATGTATAGTAAGGCGTTTTTAGCGAAAAACGACCATGTATAGTAAGGCGTTTTAGCGAAAAAACGACCATGTATAGTAAGGCGTTTTAGCGAAAAAAACAACCATGTATAGTAAGGCGTTTTAGCGAAAAACGACCATGTATAGTAAGGCGTTTTAGCGAAAAAACGACCATGTATAGTAAGGCGTTTTAGCGAAAAAACGACCATGTATAGTAAGGCGTTTTAGCGAAAAAACGACCATGTATAGTAAGGCGTTTTAGCCAAAAAAGCGACCATGTATAGTAAGGCGTTTTTAGGCGAAAAAACGACCATGTATAGTAAGGCGTTTTAGCGAAAAAACGACCATGTATAGTAAGGCGTTTTCAGCGAAAAAACGACCATGTATAGTAAGGCGTTTTAGCGAAAAAACGACCATGTATAGTAAGGCGTTTTAGCCAAAAAACGACCATGTATAGTAAGGCGTTTTCCACGAAAAAACCACCATGTATAGTAAGGCGTTTTTAGCGGAAAAAGCGACCATGTATAGTAAGGCATTTTAACCGGAAAAAGCGACCAGCGTATAGTAAGGCGTTTTAGCGAAAAAAACGACCATGTATAGTAAGGCGTTTTAGCGAAAAAACGACCATGTATAGTAAGGCGTTTTAGATAAAAAACGACCATGTATAGTAAGGCGTTTTTAGCGAAAAAACGACCATGTATAGTAAGGCGTTTTAACCAAAAAAGCGACCATGTATAGTAAGGCGTTTTAGCGAAAAAGCGACCATGTATAGTAAGGCGTTTTAGCGAAAAACGACCATGTATAGTAAGGCGTTTTAGCGAAAAAACGACCATGTATAGTAAGGCGTTTTCCACGAAAAAACGACCATGTATAGTAAGGCGTTTTAGCGGAAAAAGCGACCATGTATAGTAAGGCGTTTTAACCGAAAAAACGACCATGTATAGTAAGGCGTTTTAGCGAAAAAACGACCATGTATAGTAAGGCGTTTTAGCGAAAAAACGACCATGTATAGTAAGGCGTTTTTAGCGAAAAAACGACCATGTATAGTAAGGCGTTTTAGCGAAAAAACGACCATGTATAGTAAGGCGTTTTTAGCGAAAAAACGACCATGTATAGTAAGGCGTTTTAGCGAAAAAACGACCATGTATAGTAAGGCGTTTTAGCCAAAAAACGACCATGTATAGTAAGGCGTTTTTAGCGAAAAAACAACCATGTATAGTAAGGCGTTTTGGCGTTTTAAAAAAAACGACCATGTATAGTAAGGCGTTTTAGCGAAAAAACGACCATGTATAGTAAGGCGTTTTTAGCGAAAAAACGACCATGTATAGTAAGGCGTTTTTAGCGAAAAAACGACCATGTATAGTAAGGCGTTTTTAGCGAAAAACGACCATGTATAGTAAGGCGTTTTAGCGAAAAAACGACCATGTATAGTAAGGCGTTTTAGCGAAAAACGACCATGTATAGTAAGGCGTTTTAGCGAAAAAACGACCATGTATAGTAAGGCGTTTTAGCCCAAAAAACGACCATGTATAGTAAGGCGTTTTCCGCGAAAAAACGACCATGTATAGTAAGGCGTTTTAGCGGAAAAACGACCATGTATAGTAAGGCGTTTTAACCGGAAAAACGACCATGTATAGTAAGGCGTTTTAGCGAAAAAACGACCATGTATAGTAAGGCGTTTTGGCGAAAAAAGCGACCATGTATAGTAAGGCGTTTTAGCGAAAAACGACCATGTATAGTAAGGCGTTTTTAGCGAAAAAACGACCATGTATAGTAAGGCGTTTTAGCCAAAAAACGACCATGTATAGTAAGGCGTTTTAGCGAAAAAACGACCATGTATAGTAAGGCGTTTTAGCGAAAAAACGACCATGTATAGTAAGGCGTTTTTAGCGGAAAAAACGACCATGTATAGTAAGGCGTTTTAACCGAAAAAACGACCATGTATAGTAAGGCGTTTTTAAAAAAAACGACCATGTATAGTAAGGCGTTTTTAGCGAAAAAACGACCATGTATAGTAAGGCGTTTTTAGCGAAAAAACGACCATGTATAGTAAGGCGTTTTAGCGAAAAAGCGACCATGTATAGTAAGGCGTTTTAGCGAAAAAAGCGACCATGTATAGTAAGGCGTTTTAGATGAAAAAACGACCATGTATAGTAAGGCGTTTTAGCGAAAAAAGCGACCATGTATAGTAAGGCGTTTTAGCCGAAAAACGACCATGTATAGTAAGGCGTTTTTAGCGAAAAAACGACCATGTATAGTAAGGCGTTTTAGCGAAAAAACGACCATGTATAGTAAGGCGTTTTAGCGAAAAAACGACCATGTATAGTAAGGCGTTTTTAGCCAAAAAAACGACCATGTATAGTAAGGCGTTTTAGCGAAAAAACGACCATGTATAGTAAGGCGTTTTAACCGAAAAACGACCATGTATAGTAAGGCGTTTTAGCGAAAAAACGACCATGTATAGTAAGGCGTTTTAGCGAAAAAACGACCATGTATAGTAAGGCGTTTTAGCGAAAAAACGACCATGTATAGTAAGGCGTTTTAGCGAAAAAACGACCATGTATAGTAAGGCGTTTTTAGCGAAAAAAACGACCATGTATAGTAAGGCGTTTTTAGCGAAAAAACGACCATGTATAGTAAGGCGTTTTAGCCGAAAAAAGCGACCATGTATAGTAAGGCGTTTTAGCGAAAAAACGACCATGTATAGTAAGGCGTTTTAGCAAAAAAACGACCATGTATAGTAAGGCGTTTTAGCCGAAAAACGACCATGTATAGTAAGGCGTTTTTAGCCGAAAAAAACGACCATGTATAGTAAGGCGTTTTTAGGCGAAAAAACGACCATGTATAGTAAGGCGTTTTTAGCCGAAAAAAGCGACCATGTATAGTAAGGCGTTTTTAGGCGAAAAAACGACCATGTATAGTAAGGCGTTTTTAGCGAAAAAAACGACCATGTATAGTAAGGCGTTTTTAGCAAAAAACGACCATGTATAGTAAGGCGTTTTAGGCGAAAAAAGCGACCATGTATAGTAAGGCGTTTTAGCGAAAAAACGACCATGTATAGTAAGGCGTTTTTAGCGAAAAAACGACCATGTATAGTAAGGCGTTTTTAGCCAAAAAAACGACCATGTATAGTAAGGCGTTTTTAGGCGAAAAAACGACCATGTATAGTAAGGCGTTTTTAGCCGAAAAAAACGACCATGTATAGTAAGGCGTTTTTACGAAAAAAGCGACCATGTATAGTAAGGCGTTTTAGCCGAAAAAAAACGACCATGTATAGTAAGGCGTTTTAGCCAAAAACGACCATGTATAGTAAGGCGTTTTAGCGAAAAAACGACCATGTATAGTAAGGCGTTTTAGCGAAAAAACGACCATGTATAGTAAGGCGTTTTAACCGGAAAAAACGACCATGTATAGTAAGGCGTTTTAGCGAAAAAACGACCATGTATAGTAAGGCGTTTTGGCGAAAAAACGACCATGTATAGTAAGGCGTTTTATCGATGAAAAAAACGACCATGTATAGTAAGGCGTTTTTAGCGAAAAAAACGACCATGTATAGTAAGGCGTTTTAAGCCAAAAACGACCATGTATAGTAAGGCGTTTTAGCGAAAAAACGACCATGTATAGTAAGGCGTTTTAGCGAAAAAAGCGACCATGTATAGTAAGGCGTTTTAGCGAAAAAACGACCATGTATAGTAAGGCGTTTTTAGCGAAAAAACGACCATGTATAGTAAGGCGTTTTTAGCGGAAAAAACGACCATGTATAGTAAGGCGTTTTAACCGAAAAAACGACCATGTATAGTAAGGCGTTTTAGCGAAAAAACGACCATGTATAGTAAGGCGTTTTAGCGAAAAAAACGACCATGTATAGTAAGGCGTTTTAGCGAAAAAACGACCATGTATAGTAAGGCGTTTTAGATGAAAAAAACGACCATGTATAGTAAGGCGTTTTAGCGAAAAAAGCGACCATGTATAGTAAGGCGTTTTAGCGAAAAAAACGACCATGTATAGTAAGGCGTTTTAGCGAAAAAACGACCATGTATAGTAAGGCGTTTTAGCGAAAAAACGACCATGTATAGTAAGGCGTTTTAGCCGAAAAACGACCATGTATAGTAAGGCGTTTTAGCGAAAAAAGCGACCATGTATAGTAAGGCGTTTTTAGGCGAAAAAACGACCATGTATAGTAAGGCGTTTTAGCGAAAAAACGACCATGTATAGTAAGGCGTTTTTAGCGAAAAAAACGACCATGTATAGTAAGGCGTTTTTAGCGAAAAACGACCATGTATAGTAAGGCGTTTTAGCCGAAAAAACGACCATGTATAGTAAGGCGTTTTAGCGAAAAAACGACCATGTATAGTAAGGCGTTTTAGCGAAAAAGCGACCATGTATAGTAAGGCGTTTTTAGCGAAAAAAAACGACCATGTATAGTAAGGCGTTTTAGCGAAAAAGCGACCATGTATAGTAAGGCGTTTTAAGCGAAAAAACGACCATGTATAGTAAGGCGTTTTAGCGAAAAAACGACCATGTATAGTAAGGCGTTTTAGCGAAAAAAGCGACCATGTATAGTAAGGCGTTTTTAGCGAAAAAAACGACCATGTATAGTAAGGCGTTTTTAGCAAAAAAAAAACGACCATGTATAGTAAGGCGTTTTAGCGAAAAAACGACCATGTATAGTAAGGCGTTTTTAGCGAAAAAAGCGACCATGTATAGTAAGGCGTTTTTAGCGAAAAAACGACCATGTATAGTAAGGCGTTTTAGCGAAAAAGCGACCATGTATAGTAAGGCGTTTTTAGCGAAAAAACGACCATGTATAGTAAGGCGTTTTAGCGAAAAAAGCGACCATGTATAGTAAGGCGTTTTAGCGAAAAAGCGACCATGTATAGTAAGGCGTTTTTAGCGAAAAAACGACCATGTATAGTAAGGCGTTTTTAGCGAAAAAACGACCATGTATAGTAAGGCGTTTTTAGCGAAAAAACGACCATGTATAGTAAGGCGTTTTAGGCGAAAAAACGACCATGTATAGTAAGGCGTTTTAGCGAAAAAAACGACCATGTATAGTAAGGCGTTTTTAGCGAAAAAACGACCATGTATAGTAAGGCGTTTTTAGCGAAAAAACGACCATGTATAGTAAGGCGTTTTAGCGAAAAAACGACCATGTATAGTAAGGCGTTTTTAGCGAAAAAACGACCATGTATAGTAAGGCGTTTTAGCGAAAAAACGACCATGTATAGTAAGGCGTTTTAGCGAAAAAAACGACCATGTATAGTAAGGCGTTTTAGCGAAAAAGCGACCATGTATAGTAAGGCGTTTTTAGCGAAAAAACGACCATGTATAGTAAGGCGTTTTTAGCGAAAAAAGCGACCATGTATAGTAAGGCGTTTTAGCGAAAAACGACCATGTATAGTAAGGCGTTTTAGCCGAAAAAACGACCATGTATAGTAAGGCGTTTTTAGCGAAAAAAGCGACCATGTATAGTAAGGCGTTTTAGCCAAAAAACGACCATGTATAGTAAAGCGTTTTTAGCCGAAAAAAACGACCATGAATAGTAAGGCGTTTTTAGCCGAAAAAAAAACCGACCATGTATAGTAAGGCTTTTTAGCCGAAAAAAACGACCATGTATAGTAAGGCGTTTTAGCGAAAAAACGACCATGTATAGTAAGGCGTATAGTTTTTAGCGAAAAAAACGACCATGTATAGTAAGGCGTTTTAGCGAAAAAACGACCATGTATAGTAAGGCGTTTTAGCGAAAAAAGCGACCATGTATAGTAAGGCGTTTTAGGCGAAAAAACGACCATGTATAGTAAGGCGTTTTAGGCGAAAAAACGACCATGTATAGTAAGGCGTTTTAGCGAAAAAAACGACCATGTATAGTAAGGCGTTTTAGCGAAAAAACGACCATGTATAGTAAGGCGTTTTTAGCGAAAAAACGACCATGTATAGTAAGGCGTTTTAGCGAAAAAACGACCATGTATAGTAAGGCGTTTTAGCGAAAAAACGACCATGTATAGTAAGGCGTTTTAGCGAAAAAACGACCATGTATAGTAAGGCGTTTTAGCGAAAAAACGACCATGTATAGTAAGGCGTTTTAGCGAAAAAAACGACCATGTATAGTAAGGCGTTTTAGCGAAAAAACGACCATGTATAGTAAGGCGTTTTAGCGAAAAAACGACCATGTATAGTAAGGCGTTTTAGCGAAAAAACGACCATGTATAGTAAGGCGTTTTAGCGAAAAAAACGACCATGTATAGTAAGGCGTTTTTAGCCGAAAAACGACCATGTATAGTAAGGCGTTTTTAGCGAAAAACGACCATGTATAGTAAGGCGTTTTGGCAAAAAAACGACCATGTATAGTAAGGCGTTTTTAGCGAAAAAACGACCATGTATAGTAAGGCGTTTTAGCGAAAAACGACCATGTATAGTAAGGCGTTTTAGCCGAAAAAACGACCATGTATAGTAAGGCGTTTTAGCGAAAAAAAAACGACCATGTATAGTAAGGCGTTTTTACGAAAAAACGACCATGTATAGTAAGGCGTTTTTAGCGAAAAAACGACCATGTATAGTAAGGCGTTTTAACCGAAAAAACGACCATGTATAGTAAGGCGTTTTAGCGAAAAACGACCATGTATAGTAAGGCGTTTTTAGCGAAAAAAACGACCATGTATAGTAAGGCGTTTTAGCGAAAAAACGACCATGTATAGTAAGGCGTTTTAGCGAAAAAACGACCATGTATAGTAAGGCGTTTTTAGCGAAAAAAACGACCATGTATAGTAAGGCGTTTTTAGCGAAAAAAACGACCATGTATAGTAAGGCGTTTTAGCGAAAAAACGACCATGTATAGTAAGGCGTTTTAGCGAAAAAACGACCATGTATAGTAAGGCGTTTTAGCGAAAAAAACGACCATGTATAGTAAGGCGTTTTAGCGAAAAAACGACCATGTATAGTAAGGCGTTTTTAGGCGAAAAAACGACCATGTATAGTAAGGCGTTTTTAGCGAAAAAACGACCATGTATAGTAAGGCGTTTTAGCGAAAAAACGACCATGTATAGTAAGGCGTTTTTAGCGAAAAAACGACCATGTATAGTAAGGCGTTTTAGCCGAAAAAACGACCATGTATAGTAAGGCGTTTTTAGCGAAAAAACGACCATGTATAGTAAGGCGTTTTTAGCGGAAAAAACGACCATGTATAGTAAGGCGTTTTAACCGAAAAACGACCATGTATAGTAAGGCGTTTTAGCGAAAAAAAAACGACCATGTATAGTAAGGCGTTTTTAGCGAAAAAACGACCATGTATAGTAAGGCGTTTTAGCGAAAAAACGACCATGTATAGTAAGGCGTTTTAGCGAAAAAACGACCATGTATAGTAAGGCGTTTTAGCGAAAAAACGACCATGTATAGTAAGGCGTTTTAGCGAAAAAACGACCATGTATAGTAAGGCGTTTTTAGCGAAAAAACGACCATGTATAGTAAGGCGTTTTAGCGAAAAAACGACCATGTATAGTAAGGCGTTTTTAGCGAAAAAACGACCATGTATAGTAAGGCGTTTTTAGCGAAAAAAACGACCATGTATAGTAAGGCGTTTTTAGCGAAAAAACGACCATGTATAGTAAGGCGTTTTAGCGAAAAAACGACCATGTATAGTAAGGCGTTTTAGCGAAAAAACGACCATGTATAGTAAGGCGTTTTTAGCGAAAAAACGACCATGTATAGTAAGGCGTTTTAGCGAAAAAACGACCATGTATAGTAAGGCGTTTTTAGCGAAAAAACGACCATGTATAGTAAGGCGTTTTTAGCGAAAAAAACGACCATGTATAGTAAGGCGTTTTTAGCGAAAAAAACGACCATGTATAGTAAGGCGTTTTAGCGAAAAAACGACCATGTATAGTAAGGCGTTTTAGCGAAAAAAACGACCATGTATAGTAAGGCGTTTTAGCGAAAAAACGACCATGTATAGTAAGGCGTTTTAGCGAAAAAACGACCATGTATAGTAAGGCGTTTTTAGCGAAAAAACGACCATGTATAGTAAGGCGTTTTTAGCGAAAAAACGACCATGTATAGTAAGGCGTTTTAGCGAAAAAACGACCATGTATAGTAAGGCGTTTTAGCGAAAAAAACGACCATGTATAGTAAGGCGTTTTTAGCGTTTTAGCGAAAAAACGACCATGTATAGTAAGGCGTTTTTAGCGAAAAAACGACCATGTATAGTAAGGCGTTTTAGCGAAAAACGACCATGTATAGTAAGGCGTTTTTAGCGAAAAAACGACCATGTATAGTAAGGCGTTTTAGCGAAAAAACGACCATGTATAGTAAGGCGTTTTTAGCGAAAAAACGACCATGTATAGTAAGGCGTTTTAGCGAAAAAACGACCATGTATAGTAAGGCGTTTTTAGCGAAAAAAAACGACCATGTATAGTAAGGCGTTTTAGCCGAAAAAACGACCATGTATAGTAAGGCGTTTTAAGCGAAAAACGACCATGTATAGTAAGGCGTTTTAGCGAAAAAACGACCATGTATAGTAAGGCGTTTTAGCGAAAAAACGACCATGTATAGTAAGGCGTTTTAGCGAAAAAACGACCATGTATAGTAAGGCGTTTTAGCGAAAAAACGACCATGTATAGTAAGGCGTTTTAGCGAAAAAACGACCATGTATAGTAAGGCGTTTTAGCGAAAAAACGACCATGTATAGTAAGGCGTTTTAGCGAAAAAACGACCATGTATAGTAAGGCGTTTTAGCGAAAAAACGACCATGTATAGTAAGGCGTTTTTAGCGAAAAAACGACCATGTATAGTAAGGCGTTTTTAGCGAAAAAACGACCATGTATAGTAAGGCGTTTTTAGCGAAAAAACGACCATGTATAGTAAGGCGTTTTAGCGAAAAAACGACCATGTATAGTAAGGCGTTTTAGCGAAAAAACGACCATGTATAGTAAGGCGTTTTAGCCGAAAAAACGACCATGTATAGTAAGGCGTTTTAGCGAAAAAACGACCATGTATAGTAAGGCGTTTTAGCGAAAAAAAACGACCATGTATAGTAAGGCGTTTTTAGCGAAAAAACGACCATGTATAGTAAGGCGTTTTAGCGAAAAAACGACCATGTATAGTAAGGCGTTTTTAGCCGAAAAACGACCATGTATAGTAAGGCGTTTTAGCGAAAAACGACCATGTATAGTAAGGCGTTTTAGCGAAAAAACGACCATGTATAGTAAGGCGTTTTTAGCGAAAAAAACGACCATGTATAGTAAGGCGTTTTAGCGAAAAAAAACGACCATGTATAGTAAGGCGTTTTAGCGAAAAAACGACCATGTATAGTAAGGCGTTTTAGCGAAAAAAACGACCATGTATAGTAAGGCGTTTTAGCGAAAAACGACCATGTATAGTAAGGCGTTTTTAGCGAAAAAACGACCATGTATAGTAAGGCGTTTTTAGCGAAAAAAAACGACCATGTATAGTAAGGCGTTTTAGCGAAAAACGACCATGTATAGTAAGGCGTTTTAGCGAAAAAAACGACCATGTATAGTAAGGCGTTTTTAGCGAAAAACGACCATGTATAGTAAGGCGTTTTAGCGAAAAAACGACCATGTATAGTAAGGCGTTTTTAGCCGAAAAAACGACCATGTATAGTAAGGCGTTTTAGCGAAAAACGACCATGTATAGTAAGGCGTTTTAGCGAAAAAAACGACCATGTATAGTAAGGCGTTTTAGCGAAAAAACGACCATGTATAGTAAGGCGTTTTTAGCGAAAAAAACGACCATGTATAGTAAGGCGTTTTTAGCGAAAAAACGACCATGTATAGTAAGGCGTTTTTAGCGAAAAAAAACGACCATGTATAGTAAGGCGTTTTAGCGAAAAAACGACCATGTATAGTAAGGCGTTTTTAGCGAAAAAAACGACCATGTATAGTAAGGCGTTTTTAGCGAAAAAACGACCATGTATAGTAAGGCGTTTTAGCGAAAAAACGACCATGTATAGTAAGGCGTTTTAAGCCGAAAAAACGACCATGTATAGTAAGGCGTTTTAGCCGAAAAACGACCATGTATAGTAAGGCGTTTTAGCGAAAAAACGACCATGTATAGTAAGGCGCTTTTAGCGAAAAAAACGACCATGTATAGTAAGGCGTTTTAGCGAAAAAACGACCATGTATAGTAAGGCGTTTTTTAGCGAAAAAACGACCATGTATAGTAAGGCGTTTTAGCGAAAAAACGACCATGTATAGTAAGGCGTTTTAGCGAAAAAACGACCATGTATAGTAAGGCGTTTTAGCGAAAAAAACGACCATGTATAGTAAGGCGTTTTAGCAAAAAAAACGACCATGTATAGTAAGGCGTTTTTAGCGAAAAAACGACCATGTATAGTAAGGCGTTTTAGCGAAAAAAACGACCATGTATAGTAAGGCGTTTTAGCGAAAAAACGACCATGTATAGTAAGGCGTTTTAGCGAAAAAACGACCATGTATAGTAAGGCGTTTTTAGCGAAAAAACGACCATGTATAGTAAGGCGTTTTTAGCCGAAAAAAACGACCATGTATAGTAAGGCGTTTTAGCCGAAAAACGACCATGTATAGTAAGGCGTTTTAGCGAAAAAACGACCATGTATAGTAAGGCGTTTTAGCGAAAAAAACGACCATGTATAGTAAGGCGTTTTAGCCGAAAAACGACCATGTATAGTAAGGCGTTTTTAGCGAAAAAAACGACCATGTATAGTAAGGCGTTTTTAGCGAAAAAACGACCATGTATAGTAAGGCGTTTTAGCGAAAAACGACCATGTATAGTAAGGCGTTTTTAGCGAAAAAACGACCATGTATAGTAAGGCGTTTTTAGCGAAAAAACGACCATGTATAGTAAGGCGTTTTAGCGAAAAAACGACCATGTATAGTAAGGCGTTTTTTAGCGAAAAACGACCATGTATAGTAAGGCGCTTTTAAAAAAAACGACCATGTATAGTAAGGCGTTTTAGCGAAAAAAACGACCATGTATAGTAAGGCGCTTTTAGCGAAAAAACGACCATGTATAGTAAGGCGTTTTTAGCGAAAAAACGACCATGTATAGTAAGGCGTTTTAGCGAAAAAACGACCATGTATAGTAAGGCGTTTTTAGCGAAAAAACGACCATGTATAGTAAGGCGTTTTTAGCGAAAAAACGACCATGTATAGTAAGGCGTTTTAGCGAAAAAAAACGACCATGTATAGTAAGGCGTTTTAGCGAAAAAACGACCATGTATAGTAAGGCGTTTTAGCCGAAAAAACGACCATGTATAGTAAGGCGTTTTAGCGAAAAAACGACCATGTATAGTAAGGCGTTTTTAGCGAAAAAACGACCATGTATAGTAAGGCGTTTTTAGCGAAAAAACGACCATGTATAGTAAGGCGTTTTTAGCGAAAAAACGACCATGTATAGTAAGGCGTTTTAGCGAAAAAACGACCATGTATAGTAAGGCGTTTTTAGCGAAAAAAACGACCATGTATAGTAAGGCGTTTTAGCGAAAAAACGACCATGTATAGTAAGGCGTTTTAGCGAAAAACGACCATGTATAGTAAGGCGCTTTTAGCCTAAAAACGACCATGTATAGTAAGGCGTTTTTAGCGAAAAAACGACCATGTATAGTAAGGCGTTTTTAGCGAAAAAACGACCATGTATAGTAAGGCGTTTTTAGCGAAAAAACGACCATGTATAGTAAGGCGTTTTTAGCGAAAAAACGACCATGTATAGTAAGGCGTTTTTAGCGAAAAAACGACCATGTATAGTAAGGCGTTTTTAGCGAAAAAACGACCATGTATAGTAAGGCGTTTTAGCGAAAAAACGACCATGTATAGTAAGGCGTTTTAGCGAAAAAAACGACCATGTATAGTAAGGCGTTTTTAGCGAAAAAACGACCATGTATAGTAAGGCGTTTTTAGCGAAAAAACGACCATGTATAGTAAGGCGTTTTAGCGAAAAAACGACCATGTATAGTAAGGCGTTTTAGCGAAAAAACGACCATGTATAGTAAGGCGTTTTAGCGAAAAACGACCATGTATAGTAAGGCGTTTTAGCGAAAAAACGACCATGTATAGTAAGGCGCTTTTAGCGAAAAAACGACCATGTATAGTAAGGCGTTTTTAGCTAAAAACGACCATGTATAGTAAGGCGTTTTAGCGAAAAAACGACCATGTATAGTAAGGCGTTTTTAGCGAAAAAACGACCATGTATAGTAAGGCGTTTTTAGCTAAAAACGACCATGTATAGTAAGGCGTTTTTAGCGAAAAAACGACCATGTATAGTAAGGCGTTTTAGCGAAAAAAAACGACCATGTATAGTAAGGCGTTTTAAGCCGAAAAACGACCATGTATAGTAAGGCGTTTTAGCGAAAAAAACGACCATGTATAGTAAGGCGTTTTAGCGTTTTAAAAAACGACCATGTATAGTAAGGCGTTTTAGCGAAAAACGACCATGTATAGTAAGGCGTTTTAGCGAAAAAACGACCATGTATAGTAAGGCGTTTTTAGCCAAAAACGACCATGTATAGTAAGGCGTTTTAGCGAAAAAACGACCATGTATAGTAAGGCGTTTTAGCGAAAAAACGACCATGTATAGTAAGGCGTTTTAAGAAAAAACGACCATGTATAGTAAGGCGTTTTTTAAAAAACGACCATGTATAGTAAGGCGTTTTAGCTAAAAACGACCATGTATAGTAAGGCGTTTTAGCGAAAAAAACGACCATGTATAGTAAGGCGTTTTTAGCGAAAAAACGACCATGTATAGTAAGGCGTTTTTAGCGAAAAAACGACCATGTATAGTAAGGCGTTTTTAGCCGAAAAAACGACCATGTATAGTAAGGCGTTTTTTGAGGATAAAAACGACCATGTATAGTAAGGCGTTTTAGCGAAAAAACGACCATGTATAGTAAGGCGTTTTAAAAAAACGACCATGTATAGTAAGGCGTTTTAGCGAAAAAACGACCATGTATAGTAAGGCGTTTTTAGCCGAAAAACGACCATGTATAGTAAGGCGTTTTAGCGAAAAAACGACCATGTATAGTAAGGCGTTTTTAGCATGTATAGTAAAAAAACGACCATGTATAGTAAGGCGTTTTAGCGAAAAAACGACCATGTATAGTAAGGCGTTTTAGATAAAAACGACCATGTATAGTAAGGCGTTTTAGCTAAAAACGACCATGTATAGTAAGGCGTTTTAAAAAAACGACCATGTATAGTAAGGCGTTTAGACTAAAAACGACCATGTATAGTAAGGCGCTTTTAGACTAAAAACGACCATGTATAGTAAGGCGTTTTTAGACTAAAAACGACCATGTATAGTAAGGCGTTTTTAGACTAAAAAAACGACCATGTATAGTAAGGCGTTTTAGCGAAAAAACGACCATGTATAGTAAGGCGTTTTAGACTAAAAACGACCATGTATAGTAAGGCGCTTTTAGCGAAAAAAACGACCATGTATAGTAAGGCGTTTTAGCCTAAAAACGACCATGTATAGTAAGGCGTTTTAGCGAAAAAACGACCATGTATAGTAAGGCGTTTTAGCGAAAAAACGACCATGTATAGTAAGGCGTTTTAGCGAAAAACGACCATGTATAGTAAGGCGTTTTAGCCCAAAAACGACCATGTATAGTAAGGCGTTTTTAGCTAAAAACGACCATGTATAGTAAGGCGTTTTAGCTAAAAAACGACCATGTATAGTAAGGCGCTTTTTAGCTAAAAACGACCATGTATAGTAAGGCGTTTTAGCCTAAAAACGACCATGTATAGTAAGGCGTTTTTAGCGAAAAACGACCATGTATAGTAAGGCGTTTTAAAAAAACGACCATGTATAGTAAGGCGTTTTAGCCAAAAAACGACCATGTATAGTAAGGCGTTTTAGCCGAAAAAAACGACCATGTATAGTAAGGCGTTTTAGCCAAAAAACGACCATGTATAGTAAGGCGTTTTAGCGAAAAAACGACCATGTATAGTAAGGCGCTTTTAGCGAAAAAAACGACCATGTATAGTAAGGCGTTTTAGCCAAAAACGACCATGTATAGTAAGGCGTTTTAGCGAAAAAAACGACCATGTATAGTAAGGCTTTTAGCCTAAAAACGACCATGTATAGTAAGGCGTTTTAGCCGAAAAAACGACCATGTATAGTAAGGCGTTTTAGCGAGAAAAACGACCATGTATAGTAAGGCGTTTTAGCGAAAAACGACCATGTATAGTAAGGCGTTTTTAGCCAAAAAACGACCATGTATAGTAAGGCGCTTTTAGCCTAAAAAACGACCATGTATAGTAAGGCGTTTTTAGCTAAGGCGAAAAACGACCATGTATAGTAAGGCGTTTTTAGCCGAATAAAAACGACCATGTATAGTAAGGCGCTTTTAGCCAAAAAAACGACCATGTATAGTAAGGCGTTTTTAGCGAAAAAACGACCATGTATAGTAAGGCGTTTTAGCCAAAAAACGACCATGTATAGTAAGGCGTTTTTAGCCGAAAAAACGACCATGTATAGTAAGGCGCTTTTAGACTAAAAACGACCATGTATAGTAAGGCGTTTTTAGCCAAAAACGACCATGTATAGTAAGGCGCTTTTAGACTAAAAACGACCATGTATAGTAAGGCGTTTTAGCGAAAAAAACGACCATGTATAGTAAGGCGTTTTAGACTAAAAACGACCATGTATAGTAAGGCGTTTTAGCTAAAAACGACCATGTATAGTAAGGCGTTTTTAGCCGAAAAACGACCATGTATAGTAAGGCGTTTTAGCCAAAAAACGACCATGTATAGTAAGGCGTTTTAGCCAAAAACGACCATGTATAGTAAGGCGTTTTAGCCTAAAAACGACCATGTATAGTAAGGCGTTTTTAGCCAAAAACGACCATGTATAGTAAGGCGCTTTTAAATAAAAACGACCATGTATAGTAAGGCGTTTTTAGCGAAAAAACGACCATGTATAGTAAGGCGTTTTTAGCGAAAAACGACCATGTATAGTAAGGCGTTTTAGATAAAAACGACCATGTATAGTAAGGCTTTTAGCCAAAAACGACCATGTATAGTAAGGCGCGACCATGTTTAGCTGAAAAACGACCATGTATAGTAAGGCGTTTTAGCTGAAAAACGACCATGTATAGTAAGGCGCGAAAAACGACCATTTTAGCCAAAAACGACCATGTATAGTAAGGCGTTTTAGCCGAGAAAAACGACCATGTATAGTAAGGCGTTTTAGACTAAAAACGACCATGTATAGTAAGGCGTTTTAGCGAAAAAACGACCATGTATAGTAAGGCGTTTTAGACTAAAAACGACCATGTATAGTAAGGCGTTTTAGCGAAAAAAACGACCATGTATAGTAAGGCGTTTTTAGAAAAAAACGACCATGTATAGTAAGGCGTTTTAGCTGAAAAAACGACCATGTATAGTAAGGCGTTTTTAGCGAAAAAACGACCATGTATAGTAAGGCGCTTTTAGAAAAAAACGACCATGTATAGTAAGGCGTTTTAGCGAAAAAACGACCATGTATAGTAAGGCGTTTTAGAAAAAAACGACCATGTATAGTAAGGCGTTTTTAGAAAAAAAAAACGACCATGTATAGTAAGGCGTTTTTAGCGAAAAACGACCATGTATAGTAAGGCGTTTTAGCGAAAAAACGACCATGTATAGTAAGGCGTTTTAGCGAAAAAACGACCATGTATAGTAAGGCGTTTTAGCCGAAAAACGACCATGTATAGTAAGGCGTTTTAACCCGAAAAACGACCATGTATAGTAAGGCTTTTAGCTTTAAAAACGACCATGTATAGTAAGGCGTTTAGCTAAAAACGACCATGTATAGTAAGGCGTTTTTAATAAAAACGACCATGTATAGTAAGGCGTTTTAGCGAAAAAACGACCATGTATAGTAAGGCGTTTTTAGCGAAAAACGACCATGTATAGTAAGGCATTTTTAGCCTAAAAAAACGACCATGTATAGTAAGGCGTTTTAGACGAAAAAACGACCATGTATAGTAAGGCGTTTTAGCGAAAAAACGACCATGTATAGTAAGGCGTTTTAGCTGAAAAACGACCATGTATAGTAAGGCGCTTTTAGACGAAAAACGACCATGTATAGTAAGGCGTTTTAGCGAAAAACGACCATGTATAGTAAGGCGTTTTAGCCGAAAAACGACCATGTATAGTAAGGCGTTTTAGCCGAAAAAAACGACCATGTATAGTAAGGCGTTTTTAGCTAAAAACGACCATGTATAGTAAGGCGTTTTAAAAAAACGACCATGTATAGTAAGGCGTTTTAGCCGAAAAAACGACCATGTATAGTAAGGCGTTTTAGCGAAAAAACGACCATGTATAGTAAGGCGTTTTAGAAAAAAAACGACCATGTATAGTAAGGCGTTTTTAGACTAAAAACGACCATGTATAGTAAGGCGTTTTAATAAAAACGACCATGTATAGTAAGGCGTTTTAGCCAAAAACGACCATGTATAGTAAGGCGTTTTTCCAAAAAAACGACCATGTATAGTAAGGCGTTTTAGCCGAAAAACGACCATGTATAGTAAGGCGTTTTAATAAAAACGACCATGTATAGTAAGGCGTTTTAGCCCAAAAACGACCATGTATAGTAAGGCGTTTTTAGCGAAAAAAACGACCATGTATAGTAAGGCGTTTTAGCGAAAAAAACGACCATGTATAGTAAGGCGTTTTAGCCTAAAAACGACCATGTATAGTAAGGCATTTTTAGCCAAAAACGACCATGTATAGTAAGGCGCTTTTAAATAAAAACGACCATGTATAGTAAGGCGTTTTAGCCAAAAACGACCATGTATAGTAAGGCGTTTTTAACTAAAAACGACCATGTATAGTAAGGCGTTTTAGCCGAAAAACGACCATGTATAGTAAGGCGTTTTAGCCGAAAAACGACCATGTATAGTAAGGCGTTTTAGATAAAAAACGACCATGTATAGTAAGGCGTTTTAATAAAAACGACCATGTATAGTAAGGCGCTTTTAATAAAAACGACCATGTATAGTAAGGCGTTTTAGCGAAAAAACGACCATGTATAGTAAGGCGTTTTAGAGAAAAAACGACCATGTATAGTAAGGCGCTTTTAGCCAAAAACGACCATGTATAGTAAGGCGTTTTAGCCGAAAAACGACCATGTATAGTAAGGCGTTTTAGACTAAAAACGACCATGTATAGTAAGGCGTTTTTAGCGAAAAAACGACCATGTATAGTAAGGCGCTTTTAGCCTAAAAACGACCATGTATAGTAAGGCGCTTTTAGCGAAAAACGACCATGTATAGTAAGGCGTTTTAGACCTAAAAACGACCATGTATAGTAAGGCGTTTTTAGCCAAAAAACGACCATGTATAGTAAGGCGTTTTTAGCTGAAAAACGACCATGTATAGTAAGGCGTTTTAGAGAAAAACGACCATGTATAGTAAGGCGTTTTAGCTAAAAAAAACGACCATGTATAGTAAGGCGTTTTTAGCTAAAAACGACCATGTATAGTAAGGCGTTTTTAATAAAAACGACCATGTATAGTAAGGCGCTTTTAGACGAAAAACGACCATGTATAGTAAGGCGTTTTAAAAAAAAACGACCATGTATAGTAAGGCGTTTTAGCCTAAAAACGACCATGTATAGTAAGGCGTTTTAGCCGAAAAAACGACCATGTATAGTAAGGCGTTTTAACCCGAAAAACGACCATGTATAGTAAGGCGTTTTTAGCGAAAAAACGACCATGTATAGTAAGGCGTTTTTAGCCAAAAACGACCATGTATAGTAAGGCGTTTTAGCGAAAAACGACCATGTATAGTAAGGCGTTTTAGCGAAAAAACGACCATGTATAGTAAGGCGTTTTAGCCAAAAAACGACCATGTATAGTAAGGCGTTTTAGCCAAAAACGACCATGTATAGTAAGGCGTTTTAGCTAAAAACGACCATGTATAGTAAGGCGTTTTTAGCGAAAAAACGACCATGTATAGTAAGGCGTTTTAGCTGAAAAACGACCATGTATAGTAAGGCGCTTTTAGACTAAAAACGACCATGTATAGTAAGGCGTTTTAGCTAAAAACGACCATGTATAGTAAGGCGTTTTAATAAAAACGACCATGTATAGTAAGGCGTTTTAGCGAAAAAACGACCATGTATAGTAAGGCGTTTTTTAAAAACGACCATGTATAGTAAGGCGTTTTAGCGAAAAAACGACCATGTATAGTAAGGCGTTTTTAGCGAAAAAAACGACCATGTATAGTAAGGCGTTTTAGACCGAAAAAACGACCATGTATAGTAAGGCGTTTTAGCCTAAAAACGACCATGTATAGTAAGGCGTTTTAGCTAAAAACGACCATGTATAGTAAGGCGTTTTAGCGAAAAAACGACCATGTATAGTAAGGCGTTTTAGCCCAAAAACGACCATGTATAGTAAGGCGTTTTAACTAAAAACGACCATGTATAGTAAGGCGTTTTAGCGAAAAAACGACCATGTATAGTAAGGCGTTTTAGCTAAAAACGACCATGTATAGTAAGGCGTTTTAGCCCAAAAACAACCATGAATAGTAAGGCGTTTTTCCACGGAAAAAACGACCATGTATAGTAAGGCGTTTTTCGATGAAAAAACGACCATGTATAGTAAGGCGTTTTTAGCCGAAAAAAACGACCATGTATAGTAAGGCGTTTTTAACCGAAAAAAACGACCATGTATAGTAAGGCGTTTTAGCCGAAAAACGACCATGTATAGTAAGGCGTTTTTAGCGAAAAAAACGACCATGTATAGTAAGGCGTTTTAACGAAAAAACGACCATGTATAGTAAGGCGTTTTAGCCGAAAAAAACGACCATGTATAGTAAGGCGTTTTAACCAAAAACGACAATGTATAGTAAGGCGTTTTTGCCGAAAAAACGACCATGTATAGTAAGGCGTTTTAGCCGAAAAAACGACCATGTATAGTAAGGCGTTTTAAAAAAAACGACCATGTATAGTAAGGCGTTTTAGCGAAAAACGACCATGTATAGTAAGGCGTTTTAGATGAAAAACGACCATGTATAGTAAGGCGTTTTTAGCCGAAAAAACGACCATGTATAGTAAGGCATTTTTAGCCAAAAAACGACCATGTATAGTAAGGCGTTTTAGCGAAAAAACGACCATGTATAGTAAGGCGTTTTAGCAAAAAACGACCATGTATAGTAAGGCATTTTAGCGAAAAAACGACCATGTATAGTAAGGCGTTTTTAGCCGAAAAACGACCATGTATAGTAAGGCGTTTTTAGACCTAAAAACGACCATGTATAGTAAGGCGCTTTTAGCTAAAAACGACCATGTATAGTAAGGCGTTTTAGCGAAAAACGACCATGTATAGTAAGGCGTTTTTAGACGAAAAAACGACCATGTATAGTAAGGCGTTTTAATAAAAACAACCATGTATAGTAAGGCGTTTTAGCTGAAAAAACGACCATGTATAGTAAGGCTTTTAGACTAAAAACGACCATGTATAGTAAGGCGTTTTAGCTAAAAACGACCATGTATAGTAAGGCGTTTTAGCGAAAAAACGACCATGTATAGTAAGGCGTTTTAAATAAAAACGACCATGTATAGTAAGGCGTTTTCGAGTAAAAAAAACGACCATGTATAGTAAGGCGTTTTAGCGAAAAAACGACCATGTATAGTAAGGCGCTTTTAATAAAAACGACCATGTATAGTAAGGCGTTTTTAGACTAAAAAACGACCATGTATAGTAAGGCGTTTTTAGCGAAAAAACAACCATGTATAGTAAGGCGTTTTTAGCTAAAAACGACCATGTATAGTAAGGCGCTTTTAGCGAAAAAACGACCATGTATAGTAAGGCATTTTAACCAAAAACGACCATGTATAGTAAGGCGTTTTTATAAAAAACGACCATGTATAGTAAGGCGTTTTTAGCGAAAAACGACCATGTATAGTAAGGCGTTTTAGCCGAAAAACGACCATGTATAGTAAGGCATTTTAACCGAAAAAACGACCATGTATAGTAAGGCGCTTTTAGCCTAAAAACGACCATGTATAGTAAGGCGTTTTAGACTAAAAACGACCATGTATAGTAAGGCGTTTAGCGAAAAACGACCATGTATAGTAAGGCGTTTTAGCCGAAAAAACGACCATGTATAGTAAGGCGTTTTAGCGAAAAAACGACCATGTATAGTAAGGCGTTTTAGACGAAAACACGACCATGTATAGTAAGGCGTTTTAGCGAAAAAAACGACCATGTATAGTAAGGCATTTTTAGCGAGAAAAACGACCATGTATAGTAAGGCGTTTTAGCGAAAAAACGACCATGTATAGTAAGGCGTTTTGAGACGAAAAACGACCATGTATAGTAAGGCGTTTTAATAAAAAACGACCATGTATAGTAAGGCGTTTTTCGAACAAAAAAACGACCATGTATAGTAAGGCGTTTTTAGCCGAAAAAACGAACAGTGTATAGTAAGGCATTTTAACCGAAAAACGACCACGTATAGTAAGGCGTTTTCGCGAAAAACGACCATGTATAGTAAGGCGTTTTAAATAAAAACGACCATGTATAGTAAGGCGTTTTAAAAAAAAACGACCATGTATAGTAAGGCGTTTTAGCGAAAAACGACCATGTATAGTAAGGCGTTTTCGATGAAAAACACGACCATGTATAGTAAGGCGTTTTAGCGAAAAAACGACCATGTATAGTAAGGCATTTTTAGCCAAAAAACGACCATGTATAGTAAGGCGTTTTAGCGAAAAAACGACCATGTATAGTAAGGCGTTTTAGCAAAAAAAACGACCATGTATAGTAAGGCATTTTAGCGAGAAAAACAACCATGTATAGTAAGGCGTTTTTAGAAATAAAAACGACCATGTATAGTAAGGCGTTTTTAGACTAAAAACGACCATGTATAGTAAGGCGCTTTTAGCCTAAAAACGACCATGTATAGTAAGGCGTTTTAGACCTAAAAACGACCATGTATAGTAAGGCGTTTTAGAAAAAAACAACCATGTATAGTAAGGCGTTTTAGCTGAAAAAACGACCATGTATAGTAAGGCGTTTTAGACTAAAAACGACCATGTATAGTAAGGCGTTTTAGCGAAAAAAACGACCATGTATAGTAAGGCGTTTTAGCCGAAAAAACAACCATGTATAGTAAGGCGTTTTAGCGAAAAAACGACCATGTATAGTAAGGCGTTTTTAGACTAAATAAACGACCATGTATAGTAAGGCGTTTTTAAATAAAAACAACCATGTATAGTAAGGCGCTTTTAACGAAAAAACGACCATGTATAGTAAGGCGTTTTTAGCCGAAAAAAACGACCATGTATAGTAAGGCGTTTTAGCCGAAAAAAACGACCATGAATAGTAAGGCGTTTTTCCACGAAAAAAACCACCATGTATAGTAAGGCGTTTTTAGCCGAAAAAACGACCAAGTATAGTAAGGCATTTTAACTCGAAAAACGACCATGTATAGTAAGGCGTTTTTCGACGAAAAAAACGACCATGTATAGTAAGGCGTTTTGGCCGGAAAAAACTACCATGTATAGTAAGGCGTTTTTCGATAAAAAACACGACCATATATAGTAAGGCGTTTTAGCTAAAAACGACCATGTATAGTAAGGCATTTTTAACCAAAAAACGAGCATGTATAGTAAGGCGTTTTAGCGAAAAACGACCATGTATAGTAAGGCGTTTTAGCGAAAAACGACCATGTATAGTAAGGCGTTTTAGCGAAAAACGACCATGTATAGTAAGGCGTTTTTCCACGGAAAAAACCACCATGTATAGTAAGTCGTTTTTAGCCGGAAAAAACGAACAAGTATAGTAAGGCATTTTAACCCGGAAAAAACGACAACGTATAATAAGGCGTTTTTCAACGAAAAAAACGACCATGTATAGTAAGGCGTTTTAGCCGAAAAAAACGACCATTTATAGTCAGGCGTTTTTAGCCGAAAAAAACGACCATGTATAGTAAGGCGTTTTAGCGAAAAAACGACCATGTATAGTAAGGCGTTTTAGATGAAAAACACGACCATGTATAGTAAGGCATTTTTAGCCAAAAAAAACGAGCATGTATAGTAAGGCGTTTTTAGCCGAAAAAAACAACCATGTATAGTAAGGCGTTTTTGGCAAAAAAAAATGACCATGTATAGTAAGGCATTTTTAGCCGAGAAAAACAACCATGTATAGTAAGGCGTTTTTAGCCGAAAAAAACAACCATGTATAGTAAGGCGTTTTTAGACGAAAAAAACGACCATGTATAGTAAGGCGTTTTAGACGAAAAAACGACCATGTATAGTAAGGCGTTTTAGCGAAAAAACAACCATGTATAGTAAGGCGTTTTAGCGAAAAAACGACCATGTATAGTAAGGCGTTTTAATAAAAACGACCATGTATAGTAAGGCGTTTTAGCCCAAAAACGACCATGAATAGTAAGGCGTTTTTACCAAAAACCACCATGTATAGTAAGGCGTTTTAGCGGAAAAACGACCAAGTATAGTAAGGCATTTTAACCGGACAAAACGACAATGTATAGTAAGGCGTTTTACTAAAAACGACCATGTATAGTAAGGCGTTTTGGCCGAAAAAAACGACCATGTATAGTAAGGCGTTTTTCGATGAAAAACACGACCATGTATAGTAAGGCGTTTTTAGCCGAAAAAAACGACCATGTATAGTAAGGCATTTTTAACCAAAAAAAACGAGCATGTATAGTAAGGCGTTTTAGCCGAAAAAAACGACCATGTATAGTAAGGCGTTTTTAGCCGAAAAAAACGACCATGTATAGTAAGTCGTTTTAGCGGAAAAACGACCATGTATAGTAAGGCATTTTAACCGAAAAAACGACAACGTATAGTAAGGCGTTTTACGACGATAAAAACGACCATGTATAGTAAGGCGTTTTTCGACGAAAAAAACGACCATGTATAGTAAGGCGTTTTAGCCGAAAAAACCGACCATTTATAGTAAGGCGTTTTTAGCCGAAGAAAACGACCATGTATAGTAAGGCGTTTTAGCCGAAAAAAACGACCATGTATAGTCAGGCGTTTTTCGATGAAAAACACGACCATGTATAGTAAGGCGTTTTTAGCCGAAAAAAACAACCATGTATAGTAAGGCATTTTTAGCCGAGAAAAACCATGTATAGTAAGGCGTTTTTAGCCGAAAAAAACGACCATGTATAGTAAGGCGTTTTGAGACGAAAAAAACGACCATGTATAGTAAGGCGTTTTAGCCGAAAAAAACGACCATGAATAGTAAGGCGTTTTTCCACGAAAAAAAACACCATGTATAGTAAGGCGTTTTTAGCCGAAAAAACGACCACGTATAGTAAGGCGTTTTTCGACGAAAAAAACGACCATGTATAGTAAGGCGTTTTACCTAAAAACGACCATGTATAGTAAGGCGTTTTAGCCGGAAAAAACGACCATTTATAGTAAGGCGTTTTTAGCCGAAAAAAACGACCATGTATAGTAAGGCGTTTTAGCCGAAAAAAACGACCATGTATAGTCAGGCGTTTTTCGATGAAAAACACGACCATTTATAGAAAGGCGTTTTTAGCCGAAAAAAACGACCATGTATAGTAAGGCATTTTTAGCCCCAAAAAACGAGCATGTATAGTAAGGCGTTTTTAGCCGAAAAAAACAACCATGTATAGTAAGGCGTTTTTAGCAAAAAAAAACGACCATGTATAATAAGGCATTTTAGCCGAGAAAAACAACCATGTATAGTAAGGCGTTTTTAGCCGAAAAAAACGACCATGTATAGTAAGGCGTTTTAGACTAAAAACGACCATGTATAGTAAGGCGTTTTTAGCGAAAAAGCGACCATGTATAGTAAGGCGTTTTAGACGAAAAAACGACCATGTATAGTAAGGCGTTTTAGCGAAAAAAACAACCATGTATAGTAAGGCGTTTTTAGCTGAAAAAACGACCATGTATAGTAAGGCGTTTTAGACCTAAAAACGACCATGTATAGTAAGGCGTTTTTAGACTAAAAACGACCATGTATAGTAAGGCGTTTTAGACGAAAAAAAACGACCATGTATAGTAAGGCGTTTTAGCGAAAAAACGACCATGTATAGTAAGGCGTTTTAGCGAAAAAACGACCATGTATAGTAAGGCGTTTTAGACAAAAAACGACCATGTATAGTAAGGCGTTTTTAGCCGAAAAAAACAACCATGTATAGTAAGGCGTTTTTAGCTGAAAAAAACGACCATGTATAGTAAGGCGTTTTTAGACGAAAAAAACGACCATGTATAGTAAGGCGTATTTACGAAAAAAACGACCATGTATAGTAAGGCGTTTTTAGCCGAAAAAAACAACCATGTATAGTAAGGCGTTTTTAGCCGAAAAAAACGACCATGTATAGTAAGGCGTTTTTAGACGAAATAAACGACCATGTATAGTAAGGCGTTTTTAGCCGAAAAAAACAACCATGTATAGTAAGGCGTTTTTCAACGAAAAAAACGACCATGTATAGTAAGGCGTTTTTAGCCGAAAAAAACGACCATGTATAGTAAGGCGTTTTAGCCCAAAAAAACGACCATGAATAGTAAGGCGTTTTTCCACGAAAAAAACCACCATGTATAGTAAGGCGTTTTTAGCCGGAAAAAACGACCAAGTATAGTAAGGCATTTTAACCCGGAAAAAACGACAACGTATAGTAAGGCGTTTTTCGACGAAAAAAACGACCATGTATAGTAAGGCGTTTTGGCCGAAAAAAACTACCATGTATAGTAAGGCGTTTTTCGATGAAAAACACGACCATGTATAGTAAGGCGTTTTTAGCCGAAAAAAACGACCATGTATAGTAAGGCATTTTTAACCAAAAAAAACGAGCATGTATAGTAAGGCGTTTTAGCCGAAAAAAACGACCATGTATAGTAAGGCGTTTTTAGCCGAAAAAAACGACCATGTATAGTAAGGCGTTTTAGCCGAAAAAAACGACCATGAATAGTAAGGCGTTTTTCCACGAAAAAAACCACCATGTATAGTAAGTCGTTTTTAGCCGGAAAAAACGAACAAGTATAGTAAGGCATTTTAACCCGGAAAAAACGACAACGTATAATAAGGCGTTTTTCAACGAAAAAAACGACCATGTATAGTAAGGCGTTTTAGCCGGAAAAAACGACCATTTATAGTCAGGCGTTTTAGCGAAAAACGACCATGTATAGTAAGGCGTTTAGCGAAAAAGCGACAATGTATAGTCAGGCGTTTTGATGAAAACACGACCATGTATAGTAAGGCGTTTTAGCGAAAAAACGACCATGTATAGTAAGGCATTTTAGCCAAAAACGAGCATGTATAGTAAGGCGTTTTTAGCCGGAAAAAACGACCATGTATAGTAAGGCGTTTTTAGACGAAAAAAACGACCATGTATAGTAAGGCGTTTTAGCCGAAAAAATTGACCATGAATAGTAAGGCGTTTTTCCACGAAAAAAAACACCATGTATAGTAAGGCGTTTTGGCCGAAAAAAACGACCAAGTATAGTAAGGCATTTTAACCCCGAAAAAACGACAACGTATAGTAAGGCGTTTTTCGACGAAAAAAACGACCATGTATAGTAAGGCGTTTTAGCCGAAAAAAACGACCATTTATAGTAAGGCGTTTTTAGCCGAAAAAAACGACCATGTATAGTAAGGCGTTTTAGCCGAAAAAAACGACCATGTATAGTCAGGCGTTTTTCGATGAAAAACACGACCATGTATAGTAAGGCGTTTTTAGCCGAAAAAAACGACCATGTATAGTAAGGCATTTTTAGCCAAAAAAAACGAGCATGTATAGTAAGGCGTTTTTAGCCGAAAAAAACAACCATGTATATTAAGGCGTTTTTAGCAAAAAAAAACGACCATGTATAGTAAGGCATTTTAGCCGAGAAAAACAACCATGTATAGTAAGGCATTTTTAGCCGAAAAAAACGACCATGTATAGTAAGGCGTTTTTAGACGAAAAAAACGACCATGTATAGCAGGGGTGTCAAAGTCAAATGGACGGAGGGCCAAATAAAAAAATTTGCTCAAAGCCGAGGGCCGGACTGATCGAATGTTCATTGAAAATGTTTAAACCTACCACATGTAGTTTATTGAACTGAATTGAATCTACTGAAAACCTAACAACTTCATTTCAAAATGATCAAATAAATAAAGCAACATTTTCTTATGGCTGTCAGTAAACTTTAATTTTCGACAGGCACAAAAGACAAAGTTTCTTTGTATAAAAATACCCATCAACATTGAATGAAAAGAAGCACCAGCAATAGCCCATATTTTCTCTTTCAGCAAAATTGGGCTACATTTAGATGAAAAATAATAATAATAGCGATTTTCGATCATTCACTCCTCAAATAAATCATGCTCCGTAGTTGTGCCATGCATAGGACGTAAAGCCAAAAACTCCTCTGTCACGCTTAGTCTTCAGTCCACTCCGCGGATGAAGATTGACAGCTGGGCAACGTCAGAAATGTCGGCGCTCTCATCCACAGCCAAGGAGTATGCGATGAAATGTTTTCCCTTTTCACAAGCTGCTCTTTTCGATTAATGGACAACTGCTCTACTCGCTCGGCAATGGTGTTTCTGCTCATGCTCACGTTTAAAAGAGTTGCTTTTTCAGGGCAAACTTCGTCACAAACTTTAAGCATACAGTTTTTCATGAAATCCCCCTCCATAAATGGCCGGGCTGATTTAGCGATCTCTTCTGCCACAATAAAACTGGCATTGACAGCAGCCTGGCTTTGTGATTTGGCTTTTTTGAACAGAGCCTGTTGAGATTTGAGGCTTCGTTTAATTCCTCAACCTTCTGTAGCCTTTGTTCGATGTCCATATTCTTGTTTTTGTCCGCGCGTTTCGTTTCATGCTGTCGTCTCAGATTATACTCTTTCAATACGGCCACACTTTCTCCACGCAGAAGACACACAGGTCTTCCAGCTACGATCCGTGAACATGTACTCTGACTCCCACCTTGTTTGAAACCCCGGTTCTCAGTGTCCACCTTCCGTTTGCCATTTTTGATGGATATCTGCAAGCTAACGTCACTGTTATCCGAACGACTGCTGCACTAGTAAATATTGAAATAAAGCACCCGACTGCTTAGCGCGACACAGTTGCATTGTGGGAAATGTAGTATTGGTGCGTGTAAAAGATCTGTGGGCTCGGCTTGCGGCCGTCCGCGGGCCGGTTCTAATAATAAATCAACATCATCCCAGGGGCCACTGAAAACCTTCTCGCGGGCGGATCTGGCCCGTGGGCGGCACTTTGACATATGTGATGTATAGTAAGGCGTTTTAGCGAAAAACGACCATGTATAGTAAGGCGTTTTAGCGAAAAAACGACCCTGTATATTAAGGCGTTTTAGACGAAAAAACGACCATGTATAGTAAGGTGTTTTAGCGAAAAAAACAACCATGTATAGTAAGGCGTTTTAGCTGAAAAACGACCATGTATAGTAAGGCGTTTTAGGCTAAAAACGACCATGTATAGTAAGGCGTATTTAGCGAAAAAAGCGACCATGTATAGTAAGGCGTTTTAGCGAAAAAACGACCATGTATAGTAAGGCGTTTTAGCGAAAAACGACCATGTATAGTAAGGCGTTTTAGCGAAAAAAACGACCATGTATAGTAAGGCGTTTTAGCGAAAAAAACAACCATGTATAGTAAGGCGTTTTAGACAAAAACGACCATGTATAGTAAGGCGTTTTAGCGAAAAAAAAAACGACCATGTATAGTAAGGCGTTTTAGCGAAAAAACGACCATGTATAGTAAGGCGTTTTAGCGAAAAAACGACCATGTATAGTAAGGCGTTTTAGCCGAAAAAACGACCATGTATAGTAAGGCATTTTAACCGAAAAAACGACCATGTATAGTAAGGCGTTTTAGCGAAAAAAAACGACCATGTATAGTAAGGCATTTTAGCGAAAAAACGACCATGTATAGTAAGGCGTTTTAGATGAAAAAACGACCATGTATAGTAAGGCGTTTTTAGCGAAAAAACGACCATGTATAGTAAGGCAATTTTAACCAAAAAACGACCATGTATAGTAAGGCGTTTTAGCGAAAAAACGACCATGTATAGTAAGGCGTTTTAGCGAAAAAACGACCATGTATAGTAAGGCGTTTTAGCGAAAAAACGACCATGTATAGTAAGGCGTTTTCACGAAAAAACGACCATGTATAGTAAGGCGTTTTGGCGAAAAAACGACCATGTATAGTAAGGCATTTTAACCCGAAAAAACGACCATGTATAGTAAGGCGTTTTAGCGAAAAAACGACCATGTATAGTAAGGCGTTTTAGCGAAAAAACGACCATGTATAGTAAGGCGTTTTAGCGAAAAAACGACCATGTATAGTAAGGCGTTTTAGCGAAAAAACGACCATGTATAGTAAGGCGTTTTCGATGAAAAAACGACCATGTATAGTAAGGCGTTTTAGCGAAAAAACGACCATGTATAGTAAGGCATTTTTAGCCAAAAACGACCATGTATAGTAAGGCGTTTTAGCGAAAAAACGACCATGTATAGTAAGGCGTTTTTAGCGAAAAAACGACCATGTATAGTAAGGCATTTTAGCCGAAAAACAACCATGTATAGTAAGGCGTTTTTAGCGAAAAAACGACCATGTATAGTAAGGCGTTTTTAGCGAAAAAAACGACCATGTATAGTAAGGCGTTTTTAGCGAAAAAACGACCATGTATAGTAAGGCGTTTTAGCGAAAAAACGACCATGTATAGTAAGGCGTTTTAGGCGAAAAAACGACCATGTATAGTAAGGCGTTTTAGCGAAAAAACCGACCATGTATAGTAAGGCGTTTTAGCTGAAAAAACGACCATGTATAGTAAGGCGTTTTAGGCGAAAAAACGACCATGTATAGTAAGGCGTTTTAGCGAAAAAACGACCATGTATAGTAAGGCGTTTTTAGCGAAAAAACGACCATGTATAGTAAGGCGTTTTAGCGAAAAAACGACCATGTATAGTAAGGCATTTTTAGCGAAAAAACGACCATGTATAGTAAGGCGTTTTTAGCGAAAAAACGACCATGTATAGTAAGGCGTTTTTAGACAAAAACGACCATGTATAGTAAGGCGTTTTTAGCGAAAAAACGACCATGTATAGTAAGGCGTTTTAGCCCAAAAACGACCATGTATAGTAAGGCGTTTTTAGCGAAAAAACGACCATGTATAGTAAGGCGTTTTAGCCGAAAAAACGACCATGTATAGTAAGGCATTTTAACCCGAAAAACGACCATGTATAGTAAGGCGTTTTAGACGAAAAAACGACCATGTATAGTAAGGCATTTTGGCGAAAAAACGACCATGTATAGTAAGGCGTTTTAGATGAAAAAACGACCATGTATAGTAAGGCGTTTTAGCGAAAAAACGACCATGTATAGTAAGGCAATTTTAACCAAAAAACGACCATGTATAGTAAGGCGTTTTAGCGAAAAACGACCATGTATAGTAAGGCGTTTTAGCGAAAAAACGACCATGTATAGTAAGGCGTTTTAGCGAAAAAACGACCATGTATAGTAAGGCGTTTTTAGCGAAAAAAAACGACCATGTATAGTAAGGCGTTTTAGCGAAAAAACGACCATGTATAGTAAGGCATTTTAACCGAAAAACGACCATGTATAGTAAGGCGTTTTAACGAAAAAACGACCATGTATAGTAAGGCGTTTTAGCGAAAAACGACCATGTATAGTAAGGCGTTTTAGCGAAAAAACGACCATGTATAGTAAGGCGTTTTAGATGAAAAAACGACCATGTATAGTAAGGCGTTTTAGCGAAAAACGACCATGTATAGTAAGGCGTTTTAGCCAAAAACGACCATGTATAGTAAGGCGTTTTAGCGAAAAAACGACCATGTATAGTAAGGCGTTTTGGCAAAAAACGACCATGTATAGTAAGGCATTTTAGCGAGAAAAACGACCATGTATAGTAAGGCGTTTTAGCGAAAAAACGACCATGTATAGTAAGGCGTTTTTAGCGAAAAAACGACCATGTATAGTAAGGCGTTTTAGCGAAAAAACGACCATGTATAGTAAGGCGTTTTAGCGAAAAAAAAACGACCATGTATAGTAAGGCGTTTTTAGCCGAAAAACGACCATGTATAGTAAGGCATTTTAACCGAAAAACGACCATGTATAGTAAGGCGTTTTAGCGAAAAAACGACCATGTATAGTAAGGCGTTTTAGCGAAAAACGACCATGTATAGTAAGGCGTTTTTAGCGAAAAATCGACCATGTATAGTAAGGCGTTTTAGCGAAAAAACGACCATGTATAGTAAGGCGTTTTAGATGAAAAAACGACCATGTATAGTAAGGCGTTTTAGCGAAAAACGACCATGTATAGTAAGGCATTTTTAGCCAAAAACGACCATGTATAGTAAGGCGTTTTAGCGAAAAAACGACCATGTATAGTAAGGCGTTTTAGCAAAAAACGACCATGTATAGTAAGGCATTTTAGCCGAGAAAAACGACCATGTATAGTAAGGCGTTTTAGCGAAAAAACGACCATGTATAGTAAGGCGTTTTAGCGAAAAAACGACCATGTATAGTAAGGCGTTTTTAGCGAAAAAACGACCATGTATAGTAAGGCGTTTTAGCGAAAAAACGACCATGTATAGTAAGGCGTTTTAGCAAAAAAACGACCATGTATAGTAAGGCGTTTTAGCGAAAAAACGACCATGTATAGTAAGGCGTTTTTAGCTGAAAAAACGACCATGTATAGTAAGGCGTTTTTAGCGAAAAAACGACCATGTATAGTAAGGCGTTTTAGCGAAAAACGACCATGTATAGTAAGGCGTTTTAGCGAAAAAACGACCATGTATAGTAAGGCGTTTTAGCGAAAAAACGACCATGTATAGTAAGGCGTTTTAGCGAAAAACGACCATGTATAGTAAGGCGTTTTAGCGAAAAAACAACCATGTATAGTAAGGCGTTTTAGACGAAAAAACGACCATGTATAGTAAGGCGTTTTAGCGAAAAAACAACCATGTATAGTAAGGCGTTTTAGCGAAAAACAACCATGTATAGTAAAGCGTTTTAGCGAAAAAAACGACCATGTATAGTAAGGCGTTTTTAGCGAAAAAACATGACCATGTATAGTAAGGCGTTTTAGCGAAAAAACGACCATGTATAGTAAGGCGTTTTAGCCGAAAAAACAACCATGTATAGTAAGGCGTTTTAGCGAAAAAAATGACCATGTATAGTAAGGCGTTTTCAAGCGAAAAAACGACCATGTATAGTAAGGCGTTTTAGACTAAAAACGACCATGTATAGTAAGGCGTTTTAGCGAAAAAACGACCATGTATAGTAAGGCGTTTTAGCGAAAAAACGACCATGTATAGTAAGGCGTTTTAGCCCAAAAAAGACCATGTATAGTAAGGCGTTTTAGCGAAAAAAGGACCATGTATAGTAAGGCATTTTTAGCCAAAAAACGACCATGTATAGTAAGGCGTTTTAGCGAAAAAACAACCATGTATAGTAAGGCGTTTTTAGCAAAAAAACGACCATGTATAGTAAGGCATTTTAGCGAAAAAACAACCATGTATAGTAAGGCGTTTTAGCGAAAAAACGACCATGTATAGTAAGGCGTTTTAGCGAAAAAACGACCATGTATAGTAAGGCGTTTTTAGACGGAAAAAAACGACCATGTATAGTAAGGCGTTTTTAGCCAAAAAAACGACCATGTATAGTAAGGCGTTTTTAGACGAAAAAACAACCATGTATAGTAAGGCGTTTTTAGACGAAAAAACGACCATGTATAGTAAGGCGTTTTTAGCCGAAAAAACGACCATGTATAGTAAGGCGTTTTTAGACGAAAAAACGACCATGTATAGTAAGGCGTTTTAGCTAAAAACGACCATGTATAGTAAGGCGTTTTAGCGAAAAAACGACCATGTATAGTAAGGCGTTTTAGCGAAAAAACGACCATGTATAGTAAGGCGTTTTTAGCGAAAAAAACGACCATGTATAGTAAGGCGTTTTAGCGAAAAAACGACCATGTATAGTAAGGCGTTTTAGCGAAAAAACGACCATGTATAGTCAGGCGTTTTAGATGAAAAAACGACCATGTATAGTAAGGCGTTTTAGCGAAAAACGACCATGTATAGTAAGGCATTTTTAGCCAAAAAAACGAGCATGTATAGTAAGGCGTTTTAGCGAAAAAACGACCATGTATAGTAAGGCGTTTTGGCAAAAAAACGACCATGTATAGTAAGGCATTTTTAGCCGAAAAACAACCATGTATAGTAAGGCGTTTTAGCCAAAAACGACCATGTATAGTAAGGCGTTTTAGCGAAAAACGACCATGTATAGTAAGGCGTTTTAGCGAAAAAACGACCATGTATAGTAAGGCGTTTTACGAAAAAACGACCATGTATAGTAAGGCGTTTTAGCGAAAAAACGACCATGTATAGTAAGGCATTTTAACCGGAAAAACGACCATGTATAGTAAGGCGTTTTTAAAAAAACGACCATGTATAGTAAGGCATTTTAGCCAAAAACGACCATGTATAGTAAGGCGTTTTAGCGAAAAAACGACCATGTATAGTAAGGCGTTTTGGCAAAAAAAACGACCATGTATAGTAAGGCATTTTTAGCGAGAAAAACAACCATGTATAGTAAGGCGTTTTAGCGAAAAAACGACCATGTATAGTAAGGCGTTTTAGGCGAAAAACGACCATGTATAGTAAGGCGTTTTAGCGAAAAAACGACCATGAATAGTAAGGCGTTTTACGAAAAAACGACCATGTATAGTAAGGCGTTTTAGCCGAAAAACGACCATGTATAGTAAGGCATTTTAACCGGAAAAACGACAATGTATAGTAAGGCGTTTTAGCGACGAAAAAAACGACCATGTATAGTAAGGCGTTTTAGCCGAAAAAAACGACCATGTATAGTAAGGCGTTTTAGCCGAAAAAAACGACCATGTATAGTCAGGCGTTTTTCGATGAAAAACACGACCATGTATAGTAAGGCGTTTCTAGCCGAAAAAAAGGACCATGTATAGTAAGGCATTTTTAGCCAAAAAAAACGAGCATGTATAGTAAGGCGTTTTTAGCCGAAAAAAACAACCATGTATAGTAAGGCGTTTTTAGCAAAAAACGACCATGTATAGTAAGGCATTTTAGCCGAGAAAAACAACCATGTATAGTAAGGCGTTTTTAGCCGAAAAAAACGACCATGTATAGTAAGGCGTTTTTAGACGAAAAAAACGACCATGTATAGTAAGGCGTTTTAGACGAAAAAAACGACCATGTATAGTAAGGCGTTTTAGCGAAAAACGACCATGTATAGTAAGGCGTTTTAGACTAAAAACGACCATGTATAGTAAGGCGTTTTTAGCGAAAAAACAACCATGTATAGTAAGGCGTTTTAGCTGAAAAAACGACCATGTATAGTAAGGCGTTTTAGACGAAAAAACGACCATGAATAGTAAGGCGTTTTAGCGAAAAAACGACCATGTATAGTAAGGCGTTTTAGCGAAAAAACGACCATGAATAGTAAGGCGTTTTTAGCGAAAAAACGACCATGTATAGTAAGGCGTTTTAGCGAAAAAACAACCATGTATAGTAAGGCGTTTTTAGCCGGAAAAAACGACCATGTATAGTAAGGCGTTTTTAGACGAAATAAACGACCATGTATAGTAAGGCGTTTTTAGCCGAAAAAAACAACCATGTATAGTAAGGCGTTTTTAGCCGAATAAACAACAATGTATAGTAAGGCGTTTTTAGCCGAAAAAAATGACCATGTATAGTAAGGCGTTTTTCAACGAAAAACATGACCATGTATAGTAAGGCGTTTTTAGCCGAAAAAAACGACCATGTATAGTAAGGCGTTTTTAGCCGAATAAACAACAATGTATAGTAAGGCGTTTTTAGCCGAAAAAAATGACCATGTATAGTAAGGCGTTTTTCAAAGAAAAAACGACCATGTATAGTAAGGCGTTTTTAGACGAAAAAAACGACCATGTATAGTCAGGCGTTTTTAGCCGAAAAAAACGAGCATGTATAGTAAGGCGTTTTTAGCCGAAAAAAACGACCATGTACAGTAAGGCGTTTTTAGCCCAAAAAAAAGACCACGTATAGTAAGCCGTTTTAGCCGAAAAAAAGGACCATGTATAGTAAGGCATTTTTAGCCAAAAAAAACGAGCATGTATAGTAAGGCGTTTTTAGCCGAAAAAAACAACCATGTATAGTAAGGCGTTTTTAGCAAAAAAAAACGACCATGTATAGTAAGGCATTTTAGCCGAGAAAAACAACCATGTATAGAAAGGCGTTTTTAGCCGAAAAAAACGACCATGTATAGTAAGGCGTTTTAGACGAAAAAACGACCATGTATAGTAAGGCGTTTTAGACTAAAAACGACCATGTATAGTAAGGCGTTTTAGCGAAAAAACGACCATGTATAGTAAGGCGTTTTAGGCGAAAAAACGACCATGTATAGTAAGGCGTTTTTAGCGAAAAAACAACCATGTATAGTAAGGCGTTTTAGCTGAAAAAACGACCATGTATAGTAAGGCGTTTTAGACTAAAAACGACCATGTATAGTAAGGCGTATTTACTAAAAACGACCATGTATAGTAAGGCGTTTTAGCTAAAAACGACCATGTATAGTAAGGCGTTTTAGCGAAAAACGACCATGTAATAGTAAGGCGTTTTTAAAAACGACCATGTATAGTAAGGCGTTTTAGCGAAAAAACAACCATGTATAGTAAGGCGTTTTTAGCCGAAAAAAACGACCATGTATAGTAAGGCGTTTTTAGACGAAAAAAACGACCATGTATAGTAAGGCGTTTTTAGCCGAAAAAAACCACCATGTATAGTAAGGCGTTTTTAGCCCAAAAAAACGACCATGAATAGTAAGGCGTTTTTCCACGAAAAAAACCACCATGTATAGTAAGGCGTTTTTAGCCGGAAAAAACGACCAAGTATAGTAAGGCATTTTAACCTGGAAAAAACGACAACGTATAGTAAGGCGTTTTTCGACGAAAAAAACGACCATGTATAGTCATGCGTTTTGGCCGAAAAAAACGACCATGTATAGTAAGGCGTTTTTCGATGAAAAACACGACCATGTATAGTAAGGCGTTTTTAGCCGAAAAAAACGACCATGTATAGTAAGGCATTTTTAACCAAAAAAAACGAGCATGTATAGTAAGGCGTTTTTAGCCGAAAAAAACGACCATGAATAGTAAGGCGTTTTTCCACGAAAAAACACCATGTATAGTAAGTCGTTTTTAGCCGGAAAAAACGACCAAGTATAGTAAGGCATTTTAACCCGGAAAAAACGACAACGTATAGTAAGGCGTTTTTCGACGAAAAAAACGACCATGTATAGTAAGGCGTTTTAGCCGAAAAAAACGACCATGTATAGTAAGGCGTTTTTAGCCGAAAAAAACGACCATGTATAGTAAGGTGTTTTTAGACGAAAAAAACGACCATGTATAGTAAGGCATTTTTAGCCGAAAAATACGACCATGTATAGTAAGAAGCTTTTCCACGAAAAAAACGACCATGTATAGTAAGGCGTTTTTAGACGAAAAAAATGACCATGTATAGTAAGGCGTTTTTAGCCGAAAAAAACGACCATGTACAGTAAGGCGTTTTTAGCCCAAAAAAAAGACCACGTATAGTAAGCCGTTTTAGCCGGAAAAAAAGACCATGTATAGTAAGGCGTTTTTAGACGAAAAGAACGACCATGTATAGTAAGAAGTTTTTCGACGAAAAAAACGACCATGTAGTAAGGCGTTTTTAGACGAAAAAAATGACCATGTATAGTAAGGCGTTTTAGCCGAAAAAAATGACCATGTATATTAAGGCGTTTTAGCCGAAAAAAAACGACCATGAATAGTAAGGCGTTTTTAGACGAAAAAACGACCATGTATAGTTAGGCATTTTTAGCCGAAAAAACGACCATGTATAGTCAGGCGTTTTTAGCCAAAAAAAACGACCATGTATAGTAAGGCATTTTAACCCGAAAAAAACGACGAGGAAGTGACGCCTCCTCAGGTAGAGGAGGAAGTGATGCTTCCTCTTGTTGCTTTCCATTGTGAGCAGACGTGTTCAATAAACATTTTTATTTTATAAAGAGCGTGGTTTCGGTTTTCGAACAATTTGCTTTTCGAACAGCCTTCTGGAACGGATTCTGGATGAAAACCGAGGTTTGACTGTACAGTATCTGCATTGCAACTGATCACACCGACTGTACAAAGGCACAAAACCTTAACAAGTAATTGGTCTTGAAAATATAGTCATGCATTTAAGATTAAACGAGAGTATCAAGAAAGGAATTTGAAACCATTTACACGAGCATATAAAATCTAAATGTAATCCCTGCCTTCACCTTACAAGTTGAGAGTGGTATAATATGTGTAAAGAATAAAGTATTCACATGTCCTTGATCACGTCTGCTGTGTTGGGTCTGTCTCAGTGACAGAGGCTGCTGTTGTCTTCTTCTCTGATCAAAACAATGTTGTCTTTTCCTCTGATCAAAACAGTGTGTGCCCCTAGCGGATATTCCACGAATTGCACTTTATTAAAAATATTCATTCCGTGTCTTTTGTACATTTTTTCACTTTTAAATTATCCTGCAGGCCTTATCAAACCTCATTGCCGGCCGGTTCCGGCCCACGGGCCGTATGATTGACACCACTGTTCACCGTGAATAAAGTGCAAATAAAACACCCATTACGCACACTACCAAAACGTGCAAGCCAACTTTATTCATTGTTTCAAGATGCTTTGTTGATCAGGGCAACTCCGCTGGAATAGTTGAGACGCAAGTCTCATCTGGCTGCTTGCGGGGTGCTCTCTGCTGGTCCCAACGGGGCCGGGGGCTGAAGAACCTGCAAAACCCAAAGGATCGCGGTGAAATCAAACTTCGTTTCAGATTGGGGAGGAAACATCATGTGACTTTCTGAGGGCCCCGATAACTTTTCCCCCTCAAAGTATTCACTGTATATCGATCAACATGTCAGAAACATTTCGGTCTCAAACTCCAGCAGAGGGCCCGCCATTGGCAAGGGGAAACAAACCCGATTCACTTTCCAATGTCAGCTAACAGCAGTAAGAATCATTGTAAAATTCGACCGCAAACTCGACAGTGATGACAAGCTCTTTCCGAAACGTAAGGGCGCCGTCTACTGGTGACCAATAGGAATGACAAACCTTCGACCGAAGTGGCTCTCAACTTTACAAGTACATTCCCACCGAAAAAATACAACTCCCTGGGTACCTTTATTAGGTGCTGTCTCACCATGTTTGTCTTTGTTGTTGTGTTTATGATCCTCTGGACCAGTTGGAACTGGGAAAGTCAAATCATTTTGCATACCTGTAAACCTCGGCTAATCGCTGCCCTTATGAATGATTACGATTCCCCTTACAAAGCAACAAAAACCCTTACAACGGCTTACTGCGCATGCGCACATCATGTTTTATCAATCCGACCGTACGCAGCGATGAAAAAATTTACACGATTGAGGATTACTTTTGCTGGTTTACGTGACAATAGTAGCGATCGACGACGGCATTGTCGTTGTCTACCAGCAGGTGAGACGATCTGGACTTGAGCCAAAACGGTCTTTGTGAGATCGGTTCACAATTGGGGGGTTTTTCCGGTATAAAAGTTGGAATACGCCGTACATGATTTGAAATGATTAAACAAAACGTATAAAATACGGGCAAAACGTAGAAGTTGACAGGTATGTGTCTGTCTGTGGCTGCGCAGACGCGACGGAGCACGTGCTCAGCGTGCACTCCGTGCAGTACCTACCAAGCCCCTCGCCCCTCCCCTTTCTCTTCTGGTTTACCTCTCTGAGCACGGCAGCTGAGCCACTGCCAAACCTGGCTTCAGACACGTGAAAAAGAGAGAGAGAGAGAGAGAGAGAGAGAGAGAGAGAGAGAGAGAGAGAGAGAGAGAGAGAGAGAGAGAGAGAGAGAGAGAGAGAGAGAGAGAGAGAGAGAGAGAGAGAGAAGGAAAATGACAGAGCCGGCTCTCGAGGGAGGATGCCGGCTCTTTGTACCGTCTCGTTCGCGACCGACACATCACTCCGTTGTCGCCAAATCGGGGAAGAAAAACACCATAGAACGGTCGTACTTCAGTTCAACCTCAAGGTGTCACTATCTAAAAGCCTAATTTGTTGCTCTTAAATCTTAAATCATGAATTGTGGTGTTTTATTATAGACAGTGGGTGCTCTTGACGGTACCATTTTTCCTTGCACTCTAAATTAACAGCTTCTTGGAGTCCCTTGATTAAAAATGTATCAGGGTTATAGGCATTTAATCGAACTAATCGTCCTTTTGTAAACTTGTGCTCAACGGCCACGATAAGATTTTTTTTGCCCCCCCACCCCAGATGAGCCAGATCTTTTACGGATTAGGTAAATTTAGTTCAATCAATAAATCAATAACTCAATTACACGTGAAAGTAAAAAAGGGCACACTTATAAGAATAAGAACCCATTAGCAATTTTATAATTAATTATATCATAAACAGTAATGAGTTCTAATCAGGGGCGGCACGGTCTCTTCTTAATCTTAATCTTAATCTTAATCCACAATGTTGTAATCAGTGTCTCAGAAAGCCAACCAACCAACCAAAGAAAATCTTTTCAGATTCAGTATACCAGCTATTTGTGTATACAGTACGTGTGTGTGCATGTGCGTGTGTGTGTGTGTGTATCTATATGCACTTGACTCTTCACACATCGCGTGCACGTGCGATTGTTTTCATTCCGACGCATCTGCCGCGAGCGCCTGCGCCCGCTGACGTCACTAGACCGGCAGAAGGCGAGCGAGCATTTCAGTCGCGACTTGACGCACGCACAAACACGGAGACACGGAAAGGACGGGTTTGTCTGGTCGGACACGACAAGTGTCAAGCTCTTTACGGTTTGTGTTGGGACCGAGGGAGAAGGACGACGAAGAGAGAGACGAAAAAAAGAGAGAGAAAAGCGGGAGAGAAGCAGGTTGAAGTGGAAGTTGAAGCGATGGAGTACTCGTCCAGCCGCAACCGCCTTCGCTCGGCGATGTTCAACCACGGTGAGTGCTCGCCGTCTCCTGTCACTGCAAGGTTCCTTTGAAATAGCGTCATCGCTGCTGAGTCAACTCTCACTCGGTATCGTTGACTGTCAACATGATCCAGGTGTTTCAGTCTGCCCTCAACCCACATCCGCTAAACCCAAGACACGTTCGCCCTGTAATCCCCTCTGCAGTTATGCAAGAGCAGCAGCAACGTTGACCACATTAAACTATTAGTAGAGCAAAGCATGCTATACAGCAACATATTCAGGGCTGCAGTGGGAAGCGCACAAGTGTGCACAAAGACTCTGCTTGTTTACTCTTCAACACGAAAGATGTGTTCGTTGGCGTCTCAGAAGCATCACTCGGCACAATAAGATCTGTGCTCGGTTGGAGCCCGTTTTGTTTGCTCTGAATGAGATATTTGTGGTCAGACCGATGAATTGACTTGGAAGACAAACCTTTTCCCCATGTACTGCTACGTCGCGCATTTTAAGCCATGTTATTTTTAAACAAGTTTGTTTGTGTGTATTTAAATGAACAGTGTGATGCACAATCCAACAAAATGTTGACTATCATTGCATGAAATAAGCTGAGGTATGATGGCCCCAAAACAGACTTTCCCAAATGTAAGGTGAGGACCCAAAATGGGTCGTCAGAATATCATTCTGTAGATTTAGGGGGCGCAAATATTGAACTTCAATCCAACACTGCTGGCTTAACTCATTTTCTAATTCAGGTGGTGACTTTTTTTCAACACAAATTTTTGCATTGCTACTCCGGCGGAAGCTACAGTGGAGCCACCCAAAAGTTTGGATGGCTCCAAATCTCATTCGCTCGGATTTTGTCACGTTAGTGCCCAGCCCGCTCTCATGAGCTTTCCATCTGATTAACCAAAGTTGTTTGAAGAGAAATGTTGTGATACAGGTGTGGCCGGAGTGGCGCCGAAACGTACTATGTTGTCCCAATTCAAAGGATGTAGGCGAGTGCTGGATGGAGGATAATGTGGGAGATGAACAGAGCTCTAACTCATCGTGTGGGCTGAGGTTTCTGTCGATTTTTATCAGATTCGTCATGGAGATGTACCCAATTAAATGTATTCTTTTACAAAGATAATCATGCCCTGTTAATATTGGCACACAAAGAGGTCTCACTTCAACGGCGTTTATGACGTTGTTTGCTGTCGTGCAGGCATTTTAATACCACGGATTTAGTTACATGAGCAAGGTTAACATGATCGTGCGATTAAGTCAAACAAATCCCTCATAAAAGTGATTTCACATTCGATTTACAGTTGACGCTCGAGACACGTATCCGCACCTTCCTGCTCTGCCAATTCGTTTTTGTGGGCCCTTGAGATTTGGCATCTTCGTGGGATGTTCAAATGTTTGTTTTTTTTATATGTCTAGCTGTTGGGTGTGTTAAGACTACTCCAGAAAACTCGACGTTTTGATGAGGATTAAATGTGACATTTAGTCCCACAGTTGAGACGTAGATCTTTCTTTCTACCTGCCAGGAGACGCTTGCAATCAAGAAAGTGGTCTTGAAATCCAAAATGGAAGCCATAACATTTCTACATAAATAAAGCAACGCATTGGCTTCTAGCTTGAATCTTAAAAAAAAAAAAAGAGAAAAAAAAAGAATTGCGTCTGGAATAGACAGCAATTGTGGATTGGTGGCACAGTGAGCATCGGCATTCCGAGATGGGATACTCCTTGCATGCCGTGGCTGCCTGACGGAATCGCTGGTGGAGGATCTGGCCATGAAGGTCAAGGGAGGGCCCGCCGGAGAAAGGAACAAGCCAAGCAAATTGCCACCGCAGCACAACAGCTCAGGAATGTCTTGTGGACCGCATGTATTGTGTGCTGCTGATCAAATGTCGTTTTGTTAGCAAGTATGTTTCGCAGGGTGGTGGTATGTTGAACGTTTACATACGCATCCATCCATTTTCCGAACCGCTTGATCCTCACGAGGGTCGCGGGTATGCTGGAGCCGATCCCAGCTGTCTTTGGGCAGTAGGCTGGGACCACCCTGAACTTGTTGCCAATCAATCGTAGACATTTCCATGGATCTGACTGAATCCGTTTCTTCCAAAATTGAAGGAAATCAACGTTTCTGCATCAAACTAAAACAATGTCTGTCAGCTATCGTAAGGTGGCATTTGGGTGGTGATTTTTGTTTTTTTCTTTAGGGCCTATTCTTTCAAATAATGAAGCAGTACTTGAGAGGTGCAGCCGTATTTACAGCGAGCAGGATCCAGATTATGACAACTTTGTTGCACATACAGTATTTTCCCAATGTTTTGACACAGATGAACCACCTACGGCCATGCCCCCAAAAACATGTTCAAAATGTTATTGGATCAGCTTTAATCAATTTTTTGTCGATAACACACTTCTAAATGTTATCATTTTGATTAGTAGACATAGACCGATGGGGATGTATCTCACCTTGCTTCCATTTTCTTTCAATGTATTTATTTGTGCCTTTGAAATCAACCAAATAAATGATGTCCCCATAGTTCGGGTCAAATGAAAGTGTCAAGAATCGTCTTCAGTATCGTCTTAAATGACTTGGAACTCTCTGAAACTATTTCAAAAGGTTCTTTGTGCTTATCAGATTCCGTTTTAACTTCCGTTATTGTTTCTGCTCTTCCCTCATGTTCCTGAACTCTTTGGACGTGGATCCCCAAATCTGTTGGGTTGTCTATGCTCCAACCCCTGACCAGATGAAGAGGTAAGAAGCGCGACTCCGGCCACCTCATCCTGCCTCTTGATGGCAAGAAAAAATAAAAAAAAGGGGAAAAATATACTCTTGACATTCCTAAATGCGGAATGACCAGGATGCCCACTGATCCCATTTCTATAATCGCTCCGCAACCAATTTTGTGTGTGTGCCGCGTGGTGCTCAGTTGACTCCACCTAGTAAAGGTGTATTGTCAAAGCCCAGATTTTCTTGTTCCTCATTAGACAAGGTGACATTCTGTTTATGGGCGCGTCTGCTTGGTGTGTCTTCCCGCTGACTGTATTATTTGGTTCGAGTTGCAGCCAGCACTTCTCAGGTACGCTATATTGCAGTTTGGTGGTCAACCTTCGAGTGGCTAACAGCTCACTGTCACCTCACTGTCAAGTCTTCCCTCCCCATCCACTTCCTCATTCGTCCTCGCCATGATGCCAAAGCTCGGCAGCTGTGTTTGGGCCCGGGATTGGGTCGAAAAGGGCTGTGTGTTTGTTTTCCTAAGACGTAGGAGTTTCACAGGAGGGTGGAGAGGATCTATACGGCTTTGACAAACACACTCTGTGCTCAACTGCATAACATAGCTTTGCAACGAAGCTGTCATGTCTGAGGGAAAACACGGATACGAAAAAACTGTGTGTGTGTGGGGGTGTGTACCTCACAGTGCAGAGGTCGTGGGTTTGATCCCGGCTCCGGCCTTCCTGTGTGGGGTTTGCATGTTCTCTCCGGGCCTGCCTGGATTTTCTCCGGGTACTCCGGTTTCCTCCCACATTCCAAAAACATGCATGACAGACTGATTGAACACTCTAAATTGTCCTTAGATGGGTTTTTTAAAATCTGCTTTTTAAAAACTGTATTTAAAGTTTTGCATCTGTGATTTGTATTCATTAAAATCAGTTGAAATGCACTTTGGCAAGGCAACCATTAGTTCGGTGCATACCATCTTGCTGAAAGTCCGTGCTGCTGCTGTGTGGCGAAAGCACTCAAGAGTCGATGCTCGTTACAGTTTGGCACTTTGGCTCCTGATATTTGATTCCACAGAGAGATGTCAAAGTCTCCATGAATTCAAGATAATCTCTCTCATGCGGCGTAGCATTTCTCTCCTCAGAAAGCAATCACTCAATCTGGCCTGACAGTGCAAAAACCCCACTGGTGAAAACCAGGATAGCCGGTGTGGTCGAAACGCCTTGTGGTTGTGATTTCCTGAAAAGCCTCACAGAAAATATTTAAATGCACATACTTTGCGTGACAGGAACAAAATATTTGATCTTGGGATCTGTATAGACGTCCTACAGGATGTTTTAGTGCGTCCACGGACAGTGTTCATTTTTAATCTCTGCTCTAGTTTCTTCGAAAGATGTTTGATGGGGTCGGCGTCAAGCTGTCAAACTCCTCCAAGCAAGTTTTGGAGAGACCTTGCTTTGTGTACTGGGGCGCAGCCATGCTTAAAACGAAAAGGGTCTTCCCCACACTATTTCCACCAAGTTGGCGTCGTACATGTAACTGTCCACAAAGTTTGAGGCAGCCCCGCACGTCTTGATTGAGCGAGCGGTGTACCCCAAGAGTTTTGTCCACATAGTCTACGCCATTAGTCGCCATTATTTTTGAAGTGAGAAGCATGCAGAAGGACAGCGGTCGGCTCTGCGCTCACCCACTCATTCGCAGCGATGTGTTCCGCTGTGGCTTTTGCTCAACCAGCCATTAACTTCCTTTTGCCTTCATCTGCTGCTGTCCACAGAATCCAAACTGCAGTGCAATACGCCAGACGATACTTGGACTTTATTAGCCTATTAACTTGCTCACAGTCGTTGCCGACGAAGCTTCTCGTTGCAGTCCAGTTTTTCTTTTTTTGTAATTGCCAACCAGCAGTCATCCTTCAAACCGGAATAACAGAATTTAGAAATATCTGACGCCACGCCCAATCAACGTGACTGCCGTCGCATTGCTGAACCAACACTTAGCAGCCACCGATGATTACGAGGAAAACACCACCTATGATTAAACCAAGGAAATTATCATGTACGCACCATGCTCCTGCGATGGCTCAGAGTTTTTTGAATGAGAACTGGCAAGTTCCTTCATACGTCTAGTCGTATTCATTGACAAGTTCGGACTCAACTCCAGTGACACAGTTAGCGATGCAGACAGTGTTGGCAGAGGAGTTTTTGGCCTGCGGGATTGCCTCTGACAGGCGACCCCGTGGGCTTTTGCAGTTTGATGAAAGGACAAACAATCGGGTTAGGGAGCAGGCACGCTATACACTTCGATGCACACGCAGCCGCTGTCACAACAAAGACTTGCTGAAAGACACGTGTTTCAGGAGGGGCCATCCTTGTGTGTTCAGTGTTCAGTTTTTTAAGGACAAGACATCTGCCAAAGCAGTTGCACGATCCTGTCTGTGTTCTGCTAAGCTACCAAATATCATCCAGAACATTCTCTCATTAAACACTTTTGTTGTTGTTTAAAAGTAGTTAAAAGGAAAAACAGTCCTCCAATTTTCGAAATTACAGAAATATATACGTGTCTTTTTAGCGTGGATGATATAATGAAAACCTACCACCGGGACATGTCCATTTATCCGGGCAGTAGGCGGGGACACCTTGAACCGGTTGCCAGTCAATCGCAGGACACACACAGCCGAACAACCATCGCTGCTCACACTCACACCTAGGGACGATTTTGAGCGTTCAATCAGCCTGCCATGTATGTTTTTGGAATGTGGGAGGAACCCGGAGAAAACCCACGCAGGCCCGGAGAGAACATGCAAACTCCACATAGGGAGGCCAGAGCTGGAATTGAACCCGATACCTCTGCACTGTGAGGTCGACGCGCTAACCACTTGACCACCGGGCCACCCTTGCTCATCATTCTCTCAAGCTAATTGTCCTCATCAGTCGCGATGTCCCACTTCAGCTCGAGCTATTCCAGCCTCAGCACTCAGTAAAAATTCTGGTCAAAGGACAACCTTGGAAATTCCTCTTAAGCCTCATACAGTCGATGTAGGTCTTGCCAAGCCCCCCTCCCGCTATAAATAATCCCGGCCCAGTTCCCATGGTTCCCCAATTGGTTCCCGCTGCTCAGCTAGCAAAGCGCAAATGCTCGACCGGCATCAGGAAAAAAAGCAGATCATCTTTTCTCCCAAAGACAATTTGCAGTATAAACGAAAGCAATAAACTGCATGAGGTCATGACTGAAACTTCTTAACTTATCCACCCAGTCTGAAAGAACAATGCAGTCCTCATACATCCCTCAAGGTAAAAAGTTCAAAGATCCAAAAATCACTTTTTTACATTTTCTGTCATGATGGAAATGACTTCACATTGAAATTTACACTTCTAGTATTTTTTTTCCCCCTCACACCCGGAGTCCATGTCCACAATGTTCAAGTATTTATAGAATATGTTTACACTGGAATTCCATTCCTAACCTCTAAACGCTCTGGGATTACGCACACTTCTAAATCTTTCAGTCCGGATTGCGTTGCGTAAAATCGGATACGTATCCGATCTAGGACCACACATGAAAGTGACCTAGGGTGGATTGAAAAAAATTGGAATTGAGCGGTTCAGACTGGTATTGAAAAAAAAATTAGATATAGATAATAGATTTGGGTCGCATCCGTTGAGCAGTCTGAATGTAGTTTGAGACTTCACAGGCTATTTTATTACTGAGTGGTATTAAAGCAACACCGGCATTCTGTTTTTAACACTGTCCCCAAACTTTTAATATTGGTCAATTTGCACTGTAAGAGTTTCCTCTGATCTAAAATGATGAAATGACGATTGTGAGTGTTCGGACTCTGCAGTTGTCAGCTGCAGCTCCTTTCACTCCCTTAAGAAAATGTGTCCAGATGCTCCCATGATGCCTCAGGATGGTCAGAGGAAATACCAGGCAAGCCAAGAGGAGGAGCAGGAAGAGATGGTGGAGATGTAGTGGAAGATGTTTATGTCCCCGGACAAATCATCTCATACTCTTCTACCCCAGTTGATAAGTTGAAACTAATTGAGCCCGTGTCTTCATCCAAGATCTGGGTGTAGAAGGAGGAAAGGATATGAGTGAAGTCTGTTGGCGCAATTCGTGACGCATGCTGTTGTGCCGTTCAGCTTACCATATTGTTGTAGCGACGCTCTCAGCATCACCAGGTGACAACACAGGTGACAAGAAACGAGCCCACTCTGTCTAGGGAATAACTAGAATTTTCTAGGGTTCTGTTGTAAAATGCTGTTCAAAAAATGTAGAATTTGGATTTTATTTTTATTGCTTCCCTCAAACAATGTGCTTTACCTGATTATCCGCATATTTATTTCTGTCATGTTTTGTGTTGACGTAACGATGCTTCTTGGTAGGACGCTTCTCGGTGGTTTGCTAGTTTAATGGACTCTGTTCAATATGAGCGTAAGACCAAGGGAAGCAAGCCACAGGGTGTGCTTTTGTGAATGTTAAGAATTCCAAGCCACACCATATGGGTCTTATTGAAGGATCAAAGCAGACGTGGCCCCGCCTCACTTGCTTCATTTTTTGAGCCTTACCTTCTCTCCTTTTTTGACTTATTTTTCTCCTCCTCCTGGTGTCTTCTGATGGAGCGCCAGGGTCTCTCTCTCCAAAATTGCCTACACCACTTGCAGGGATCACTCCCTTGGGTTGCTTTCTTTTCATGATCACATACCTGTGGCCTGTGTTGACTCCCTCTTTTTTCTGAACTCTAAAACCACACCGGGATTCTGTCTCTTTCTATGTGTCTCCACCCTCAATGGCCGAAATGAAAAGTTAGCTGTGAATTAGAATTTAAATAAAAGGTTGTTTTTTTCATTCGTCAGCAACTATATGCTTACTTGGCAGATTTGTCAGTTTTCCTTGCTATGCAATTTAGGACGGGTTGCAATGTTTATGACTTAACACCCAGGCTAGGGAGGGAGGGAAGGAGAAAGAGGGAGAGAGAGACTTCACGATTCTAAGGTCGTTAATTCCATTTTGCCAGCTCTCCTTTTTTTCTCGAGCCGGCAGCTGCTTTCAGTTCAGTCTAGCAGAGGTACAACCCAACCATAATTGCTGTATTTAAATATTTCTGTCTTCCAGAAAATCACATACTCATTAGCTGCTGCTCTGTGTGTGGTAGTTTTAATTGCAGGTATTGACTTCATTTTTTCGCGTGCACGTGTTTAGTTTGTACGCCCGTGAACCGCCAAATAAGCGTGCATAGAGCGTGGCTAGCCATTACGCAGTACTTTATGGAGCCTCCTCTTGTATTTAAGTGCCATAAGCAGCTAATGACTTCCTTATTTTTACTACTTGAAAACCTTTCCTGGTCTCCTTTTGACTTCCAGTCTGAAGGAAGGAGAGTTGAAAAACATCCGATAGTTTGAGTCGGTGAACCGGTTGCCATGGGTAACGTTTTATGGGCTGATCTATTGTGGCAGCTCTTATTCAGACCACATCCTGAGTATTTTGTGTATTTGTAAATGTTTTTTTAATCAAACATTTTGACAAAAAGAAAAGGGGGTGCTCAAGGATTTTGTGTCATCTGAAATATTTTTCCTACAAATTATTTCCTTGACACATTCAAACAATACGCTACTTTACCAACCATGCTCTGTTGTGAAAGCACTACAGTATATAAATAAAGTTGAACTGAATTGAGATCCATTACCTGTTTGTGTGCTATGTGTCATATTTGTGGCACTTTGAGAGGGAGAGTGAACGGCACCGTCATGGTCAAAATCATGAATCAATAAAAATTCAATGCATAATATCCCAAGACCTTTTTCACCATTTCACACTAACTTAATTTGGTCAATTGCAACACTTGTGAATATTCCACTCGAAACACACAGTAGTGCTAATGTATTCTATGTTGAACACTGTCTTTCTTTCTTGGCTCTGCGAGATTACTTTTCAATTGATCTACAACAAGCACTGACCACAATTTTCAGTCCGGGTTTTTGTTTTTCAGTGATTGTGGAGACAAAAGCCTTGTGTCACTCCTCTGAATGAGCAGCCACAGTGTTGCATAGCCCTCCTTCTATCTCGCTCCTCTCTTTTGTTTTGCTGCCCAGTCTTCCTGGGACTTGTGCCAGCAGGGGCACCCCCACACCCCACAGCCCACCCCACACCCTCTCTGCTGCATCACCATGAGAGGCAAGGATAGAAAACTTGGGCATCTCATTTGAAAGCCTGCATTTGTGCTGTCACTTCACCTCCAGATATCACCCTCGTGAGAAATCTATGGCTTTTATCATGTACTGTAATTCTGCTGAGTTTCTTGGAAACATGGAGGTATCGTTGTAGAGTAATCGAGGAGGTTGGGAATATTGTAACGATTCACATTTTTATTTCTTTCCAACAACTTTGTCCACGTTGAGCCAAACTCAAACAGGGACTGGTGAACAAGGCGTGGGTGCTGAATTGGAAGTTTTCCGCTTGCTAGTGTGTAGGCTATTATTAGATTTAGCCTGAGAATTCAGACTAAGGTCAGCGATCAGATTCCTGCTCCCAAATGGTGGAAGGAAACCATTGGGAACGGTAGCTCAGAGAAATGTTCTAAATTCATGAAAGCCAACTAGTCCTTCCCATATCTCACTGTGATGTGTGACTACCTGTCAATAATTTATTTTATAAAGAGATATTACAGAAAAATGGACACTGATAACAATTTTCAGTTGGGGGGTCTGAAAATGTCAATATGAGTGGCAACACAAGATGGCTGCCTTTTGTGAGTCTACTCATTTACCGTATTTTCAGCAATATAAGGTGCTTCTGCACTATAAGGCGCACCTTCAATGAATGGCCCATTTTAAAACTCTTTTCATATATAGGGCGCACCGCATTATAAGGCACATAGAATACAAACTGCAATAGTGGCTGCGGTTGCATTGTACATCCTCCAGATGAAGCGACACTAAAGGGAATACACTACAATACAATGCAGCTTTGTTTATATGGAGCTTTCACAACCGCTGCAGCTGTAACAAAGCACTTCACAGAAGATTTGGTGGTTCAACATTATCTTGAGATAAAACACTTTAGTGTGTGTGTGTGTGTGTGCGTGCGTGCATGCGTGTGAGACTTTTAATGTTTTTTATCTCTGTTTATTTTACAATTTTTTTTTTGGTTGCCTTATACTTTGACACATTTGATTGCAAATGTAAACATTTGAATTGTCTCCCTCTATCCAAATACAATGATTGGCAAACATCACCAGTCTCTTAATCCAGCAAGACAGTTGTGGCTTGACTCGCATGGAGTCTGTAATACTGTATTGTGACTGGCTTTACACCAGATACATGGAAAGCGCCCGTCTAGAGCTGAACTTAAAGCCACACAAACGATCGCACCTCAAGCGAAGCAATCAGTCCTCGGTCACACATGGCCTGCGTGAACCCAATAAAGCCTCTGTCAGATTAGTGTACCAGCTGTTACGCTGCGGATAATTCATGCAGTATCAGGGTCAAAATGAGAGTGGTATGTCACACTTTAAAGTATTTTCTGGGTATGTCTAGATGATAATTATTTGCTCTTGCAGCCTCTCTGTGTGACATCAACATGCTCCTTTTAGTTTATCGTGTGTGTGCAGCACTTGCAAAATCAGTTGGGTGTTCTTTCGGAACGCGCCATGGCGCGGCTGTCTGCCAACGAACATTTTTGTAAAACTCCTTTGAGTTATGTACTCTTGTCTTATTTTGTGACCATTTTGTGAGCCATATTTAACTTTCTAACTGGAGGGTTGTATTCAAGTATGGAATGTGAGCTTTATGGCCGTTCGTCATAGTCAAGCCAATCATTTTTGTCCTTTTGGGGTCATGCTGCGGAGGGTAGTGCATGTGGAATGCCAAAAGGGAAAAGCATTCTCCCACTATTCTCTCATTCAATTGTGATTCTCAACCCTCCGTAATTTGCCCTTGACATCACCAGCCACGGTGCCATCGTCCCTGGCAAACCATCGACAATAATGCCTTGAAACAATTGTCTTACCAATACGAGGCTCCCTTGTCCCAGTTCAGTTGAAGTATCATTTCTCTGTAATGGCCTTGTTTCTTCTCTCAGTTCAGTTTAACTCACTTTAAACTCCGCTGCTAATGCTACATCTGGCCTTTGCTGCTCAATAGAAGTGAAAAAGCAATGAATTGAATCAGTGTTTCCCAACCTCGATTAAGTTAAGGGAGCAGTTCCCAACCTCCCATTGAGATAAATCCGTATTTTAAGTAGGACTTCTGATACTGTCTATTAAATGTAGCCTTCTGTTTCTTGAAAGTCGTAGGCTCCTCTTCTGTCTCCTGGCTGGGCCTTTTCTCCTTCCCAAAGAAACTTTCCAAAGACGTTTGTTTTGTACTCATTTTGCTTGCTCCTGGGTGTCATTTTAACGGCAACTTATCACATGACCGAGTCAAGAAGATGCAAGCATAATAAGCTTACTATCTGGGCACATTTCCTCCTCACAGGAAACAGCAAAAAGTGCATCTAAGCGTGTTGCATGACAGTCAAACATTGCAAAGGGACCATGGCTTACAACATCTTTATTTCACATGTTCATGTGGAACCGGGCTGCTCCACCACTAGAAAGTCTGCGCTAACTGTGGTTAAACAATCTGCTCTCCACTAACATCTGAAGGTTGGAATTCCACATGTAGAACATCATTTGTTTGAAAACATCTGTCTTCAGAAGCAACCTACATGGCCTTGTTCTCAGCTACCAAGAGACTTTACCCGCCAAAACATTGACATTGACAGAGTGAGTCCACACATTGACAAGCTGTATGGGATAAACTTCTAGTAAAAGTCCCAAAATAGATACCAACAGTGTTCCGTTTTTCTCTCGCGCTTTACAAACGAGACGGTCTTGTCAGGGACGAAAGTGAAGATGCCGTGTTTGGACTAATTGCAGTGTGAAGGCTTGATCCAATATCCCAGTAAGAGTGGACATTGTCAATGTCTCAATGTAATGCACACACAAAATCGTGCAGGTTCAAAGTAGTGATAAAGGAGTCTCCAGTGGACCTCTCAAGGACTTCAGCATCCGTCTGTTTTTTTATGAACACATTATTTGATTCATTGGTGCTTTCTGGATGAATGATCCAATTCAGTGACTCCATGGGTGACTTGGGAAATGACTCCATTTCACCAAATTTTCCTGAAACTTACTATTCATCAATTACAAACATAACTGTGTTCAATGCCAAAACATACAGCGACGGGCGGAATAAGGAAATGCTGTTCTATACGACGGCAGAAGGCACAATAAAACCAAAGACTGTAGCCACCTGTTACGTTTCACAACAGAAGTCAAGGCTTCTTCCGAGTACCTCACCGTTGACATTTCACACCGAGTTAGTCAACTCGTGAGTGAATTGAGAGATCATCATTGACGAGGTCACATTTTTGTTTGGTAGTGTACGGTGAGCTGTTTCTCGTGTGAAATGGCTGCATTAACTCTGTGGTCCCCAAACCCCGGGTCACGGACCGGTACCGGTTCATGGATAATTTGCTACCAGGCCCCACAGAAAGAATAAAGAACTTACATGACTTCCGTTTTGTTCATTTTGGAATCGGAAAGATATTTTATGTATGTGTGCACATTTTGAGCATGATGTCTCTGATCCGCTGGTGAAAGGACACTTTGGTTCTCTCCTCTTTGAACTAGAACTGCTTCAAACAACAAAGCCTATGAGGGAAAAGTGGCTATAATTGCACGACCGTCTGTGTTTTTATGTTATGTGTTGTTTATTATTTTACTTTAACTGCTTTGTAACGCGCCTTGTTACAGCTGCAGCTGTTGTGAAAGCGCCTTATAAATCAGGATGTATTGTATTGTATAAGACATCACACAAGGTGGTTTTGTGTCGTTTTAACACAGGATTTGGATTAACTGTTCCCTGCAAAGGCTGAAAGGAGGTCAGTCACCAGCACACTGACTTCCTTTCTCCTGAGCCGAGTGAAGTTAACCGCCCGGCAAACGGCCTCCATCTTTATCTATTCTCTCTCAACTCCAGTTACATACCCGCAGAAGTCATCCAAAGCAGAGGTCGACATGTATGTTGAGGTTCATCTCCTCATACCTGACTTCATGTTGTTCTTCCTTGGACCACAAACTGGTTGATCTTTTTCCAATCAACTGCGCTTTCTGCTGCTTGCAGCCAACTACTTCTCTTAATTTTGTCTCACTTGAACTATTCCGTATTTGTTTTCAATATGAATGAAAGATAATGACAAACCCATGTGTATGTTACTCCGGTCGTTTGGTCGGAATTTGCTCGCAGCAGACACAGAATGTCATGTGACATTCTGTGCATGCTTGTGCTAATGATGCAGCGCAGTGGAAAGCAGTCAGAATAGCATAACATGAAAGATTACAGCTCATTACTTATAAGTTCAGACGTTTGGCCTCGCTGTTCTCTCTGGCTAATGTTGCTAAATGAGCCTTAGACAGATTGTGTGCTGGCAGGTGATCACACTCAGCAGGAAGGGAGCATATGGGTGTCAGTGGGCACAAAGGCCGGGTCAGTCACAAGCGATAACAACCAACAAATAGATGGACATGAACTCAAAAAGCACTGCCCACACTCAAGTCAAATAGGAACGTCATTGCTTGTTGTTGTTGTTGTTGTTTTTGGCTTGATTAATCTCACTTAGCCCTTTCTTGTAGCCATCAAGCGGAAGCCCCCCTCTCCATACAAAATATGAGCCATTGTTGCACCATACCACCGCATGGGGAGCAGGGTCCCGATATCAGTGTGATCAAGTGCTTGAATACCTTTCCAGCCGGAATGCCTCATGTCAGATAAAGGATCTTGATAGAATAGAACAGGAAGTGTAGGAAGTCGAAGTATGGGAGAGTCTCGTCTCCTGGCTCGTTGCTATTGTAAAACAATATTTGTGTTCCTACAAAAAGGTGGTGCAAGTCTACTCAAGAGCACATTCGCATCCGCTGCATTCTACTTGGCAGCAAGGCATATCTCGTCCAAAGAAACTATTCACTCTGACTCTGCACGAAGAATGTGTTACCTGCATAGTTTATCCATCCATCCATCCATTTTCTGATCCGCTTTATCCTCACAAGGGTCGCGGGGCGTGCTGCAGGCGGGGGACACCCTGAATCGGTTGCCTGCCAATCGCAGGGCACACATGTGACAGGGGTCACAACAGTGACGATCTCGAGCTCCACGTCGCTGCCGCATCAATAAGACCAGACGCATGGAGTGTGGCTTTTTCTTTCTTTTTATTGCTGAAACACAGTATGGCAGGCAGAATGGTGAAGTTGCATTGGGGTCTCGGACTTAACATGTGACTTCCCTCGTAGCTCTGCTAACAATACATCATCCATAACAAGACAAAATGCACAACATAGGTGATCGTATATTAACTATTTACAAAAAAGGGAAAGAAAACGCACATACACTGCTATTTACGTGATGCCACCGAACGCATCACATGCAGACGAACGGCTGCGCAATGTACAGCAATGGCGGCTGCGACGAATTGCGGACACACGCCAGCAACAAGCACAAACAGCCAAACGAAAAACGACACGAACAAATACATACAGCAAAACCGACAGGAAACAAACATTACCTGAAACACAGTGTGGCAGGCAGAATGGTGAAGTCGCATTGGGGTCTCGGACATAACTGAGCAACAGAAAAGCACTACTGTATTAACTCAGCGGGTAAAACTTTCATTCGACAAAACTTAAATTAAATAACAACACAAAAAGCAATTTGGACTTGGGACAAATCAGGGAACTAATTAAACACATCGTACCGTAGAAAAGGGAAAACAAAGTGATTCCGGACCGTCAATGAAATGCGATTTACCATGATGTGACTTCCTCGCTACGGTGGGAAGCTGGTGCCACACTGTGCGCTGTTACGTCACGTCCGCCGTAATTTAATAAAATATATCACTCCGTTACACACAGAGACGAATAACCTTCCGCACTCACGGACAAATTTGAGTGTCCAATCAGCCTGTCATGCATATTTTGGGAATGTGGGAGGAAACCGGAGTACCCGGAGAAAACCCACGCAGGCGCGGGGAGAACATGCAAACTCCACACAGAAAGGCCGGAACCGGGATCAAACTGTGAGGTCGACGTTCTAACCACTGGTCCGCTGGGCTGCCTGCATAGTTTAGTAGTTTCCATAATATATGCTCAAATGCTGATGCCCTCACGTCTGTCCAAGTAACACCAGAAGCAAAATGAAAAAGAGCAAGTGTGTCGTGACTTTTGCAGCACCGTGTACTGTACAGTATATCGATTCAAACCTTTGACATTTTAAATCTCCCTGACGGGCACGCCGTCATATAAGCGGCGATTGCCTTTTGGACAAATCCATCACTTGTGAGCAGCAGGGGGCACTGTCCTTCCTTCCCTGCACTCGTCCGCTTAGGGAAGAGTGGGCAACGCCGCAAACTCGAGAATCGGAGAGGTGCATTTTGGAACATTGGCCACCGCTGCTTGAGGGTTTTGCTGTGGTTCAGTGGAACTCCCTGTCTGTCTTGGAACCGGGCCACATCATCTTACAATGTAAGCAAGTTGCAATATGATCCCCAGAGCCGCAGACACAGAATGTCACTTTCTTTCCATCTCCGACCTAAGTGGTGTGCGTTGGTTCCTGTGTGTGCGTACGTGCATGTGCGTATGTGTATGGGCACTGTCAGCCCTTTTAGGCAGTCTACAGTAATCAGCGTCGTGATGGCCGCAGGAGGATTAAAGTAGGCAGGAAGTAAAATCTCCTCTGTGTTAATTCCCTCTGCCCTCTGTCGTCACTGTCACTTCTTTACATTAACATTTGCGCACCTTCTGTTAGTTATTAGCGCAGCACACTTGGTGGGGAGCTATTAAGATTGAGATCAAGTTGCCTTTGGTCTTTCCTCCCATGGGTTAAAAATGAATTCTGCTGCCGAGCGTGCGCCTTTGCTCTTAAACAAACAAGATAAATTCACAATTAGAGCTTTCCCCACCACTTCCGCTGAAGTTGTGCCGAAAGGACTGTCGGCCATGTCTTGTTTTCTCTCGAATCCATCCTATCAGTTGGTTATTCTAGTCTTGCATCAAGAGTACCTTCTCATCCCACCAAGATTCATTGGACCAGTTTGAACAACTTCTGCACAAAAATCTGACTTATTTTTTTTTTTGTAAAGCAATTCGTCATTGATTTCTGTTCCCGTTGCTCCTGGGATGATCACGTTTGTCTTCAAGTTGTGTCCATCTAATTCGTGACCATATCCCTTCCAGATCAAGAGTAGTGATTATTGTTGTGGGCTTGTAAATGGGTCAGTCGACTGTGTTTCCTCCAGAGCTTAAAACTGCTTTCCTCACAGACGTTCAATAACATGTCATATCGTTTCGAAATGAGTTTTGGCAGCTTTTGGTCGCATTTCCCATGTCACAGAAGGGAGCATTAGATGCTGGCTTCCCCCTTGAGAGCTGCTATAAATCGTCGTCAATCAGCGCGGCTGCGGCAAAAGCCCACTGCCACCATCCAACAGTAACAAGGCACTGCAGTCAACCTCGCAACTGGTTTATTTTTGCCTTGGACTTCTTGTCCCGCCATTGTTTCTCAGGGCCCATGTGGGAGTCCCATCATAACATTCCTATACGTTCCACGTCTTTACTCTCCATTGGGACTGCAGGAACTGATGGAGTTGGTCCTCAGATTGCAGCCAAAACAGTTTCCGCTCAACTCTGAATGCTTGCTCCACAATTTTGGTGCGTGACTGTGAGATTTCTGTCACTACCTCTGAAAGTGCTTCGGTGGAGAGGGACTAGTCTAATCTAGCATAGCATCAAAGTGGAGAGTGAGAAAGTTCATGCCTGCATATGGGCTCATTATAAGCAGCGCTGCTGATTTTCAAGGCACGTTTCCAAGGACGCAACTAACTCTTGCTTGAAACATTGGCACCAGCATTTTGCTGAGCCATTTTGCTTCGTATTAAAGTCAGTGTTTGTCTTAAGTGCAAAGCCTGCCATTGGCTTTGCACTTTATTTGATTAAAATCATGCATTTCCTGGTCTACTCTGCGTACAACCATCAGATGACAAGACCTATAATTCCAGCCCAACATTGGTTTGTTGAGGTGTAATTGCTGAATAGTTTTTTTTTTTCCATTGGGTCAAATGTGAGCGGCATACAGTCGTAAAAAGACCCTTTTTCATATCAATTGAGTGTTGTTATCATTACAGATGGACCAGCCCTATGTGCTCCTGAACGGAAACGCACTTACCACCTGACTTGAAGTGTTTTATGAATCACTTTTAAATTTGATCGTGATATTAGCTAATCAAGCGGCGCTTGAATGACATTTATTTCAGTTCGGGAAAACCGAATTGGTCCATGTCTCTGATGAGACTGGCCGCAGTGGGAGCCTGGGGCTGCCATTCTAATTATAACCTTTGGAATTGTCAGGGACTGTTTATTTTGTTTTGTTTTTTTTTAGTCCAATTGTAATGACTGCTGTCAATATGTTGTTGAGCCTGTTTAATGGCTGATCTGTTCCCTTCGGTGGGTTTAAAATCATCTGGATGCACATTACAGTACGGCACCAATACAATTCACCAATGTTGAGCTGGGCCAAAGGAAAGACAACGGCAAACCTAATCACAGTTTGTCCTTGTGGCATGAAGGTGATGTCGACACAAAAACGTATTTGGTCCCTGACCCGCTCCACGCTATGTTCAGTCATGCTTTTCTTGTTCCCTTTCAGCCATGACCGAGTTTTCCCCACCAAGCATGCATTCGATCACATCAAAGCGCAGCAAGTCAGTTTGGTTCTGTGAGAGGGGAAAGGCTTGGGCTATTATTTAGTTTCGAATGTACTTTCACAATTCCCTTAGTATCAGTTCAGAAGAAAATATAACGGCAAGTGTTTACTTACCATTCTCAGGACCTCCAATGACTTGTCTTTGGTGGTGCCTTTAAGGATTCTGTACCCTTGACGTCTTCATCTTGAGAGCATAACTATCTTTTGGGCCCTGGAAAAGGTTCAAACCATTATTTGGGTGTCCAAAATGTTGTTATATACAGGGTACGGTATGTAGGGCAGCCCTATTTTGTGCAGTGACCTCTACAAAGCAAAAAAGGACTTTTTGTCGAATTCACTTCCGTCAAGTCAAACGCAATCAGTATTCAGGGGAGCCGTGAGGAGTGCACAAGTCAATTCAAAGTGCCATGACTGACATGGGCCATAGAAAATTGTAGTTTTAATTTCCACAAAGTCCTGAAAGCATCAGTTTCGTATTTGCAGAAGTTTTGACTTCATTGCTGTATGTTTACATGGAAAAAAAATGGAAGGTGGAATAGAGAGCGGCAAACTTGTTAGTCAGACAGTGTGGCATACATTTCCATGTAAATTCACACTTCTTCAATTCTTAATGTTGTAGACAGTTATGTTGGCACATAAATGCTTTGTAGGCAATTCACCCACTTCATTAGTGAGTTCATTAGCATCCCTGTAATGTATTATTGAATTTAAAATGAAAGAAGAAAAATCATGCAACGTGTGTAAAATAGCTCATTTGAAGAGTATACAGTAGTGTGCCAATCTAGTGGACTTCATAGTGCATGTTCCCTCTGCCCCAGTGCCTGTAACTCATCAATGTGTGTGATCGGTATCCTGCGGGTGCTGAGAGGGTCGATGCCGATGTAGGACGCAGCATCCGGCGCTGGCGATGTATAAAAACCAGGGGCTCGTGCCTCCCTTTCCTGTTTGCTGCCGGAGAGGCCTAGAGGAGAAGATTGTGGAGAGAAGTAGAACGGGGCTTGGAATGCTCTCGGAGACCTTCAATACCCTGCATGAAAAAGCGCCCGCTTCTGCAGAGGGTGAGCAGGATTGCGTGATCTTGTTTGTTGTGACCTTACTTTTGATCATTCCATTTGTGAGGCTTTCATGAGTTAGCAGAAGCCTCCTTTAATCGGCTGGTATCTGTGAAACTTCATGGCGTGAAATTGAAATGTGCGCACAGCAACAAATACTCTAACCTTGTTTACTTTTGAGCTCCAAATGGTTTTAGGGGCAAACATGTCCCGTGTCTGTGCGTATGTAGGTCACACAACCGAGCGTGTTGGTCATTGATCTCTCAGCTTTGGTCGTAGCACAGCAAAGCGGGTCACTCGTTTTCCAAATAGAGTGCAACTCTCAATTGCTCCGTGCCCCAAAGGTGTGGTTGCCTGCATCATGACAAAACCATGAAGAAAGTGTATTTACTGACAAGATGGGATGATTGCAGAAACAAAAGAGAAGATATAGGAAGGATGCAATGAATAATTATTTGTTCCAAGAGTGTAAGGTGGTGCATGTTTGGGGCCTTATATTTTCCTTCATCTTTCAATGACTCAAATACACAGTGAATGGTATTCTGGATTTATTTTATTTCATACTCCCCCCCCCCCCCCCCACCCCACCTTCCTTATTGTTCTTCTCCGTTTTGACGTTTCACGTTACTCTGTTCACTGAGCATCTGGTTTTCTCACCATGTGGTCTTGACCCCTTCATTCCACATCCGTACTTGCTTCTGGTTGGAGATTGCCGAATTCACTGTCGCCCCACTTGCAATGGAGGACAGTGACCATGAAATGCCATCTTCATCAGACGAGCGGGACTCCTGTCCCGTCTCCCCAAACCCAAGCGGGAACCATGATGGCGAGCAGGTACGGCTCACTTTGTGATTCGTCAAGTCACAGCGCCAATGTACCGTACGGGTTGACTGATCGGCCACAAGGTCCGTCGCACCGATACCAAACTCCTTTTTTCATTAAGTGAGCAAGGACCATTGTAAAAAGCAAACGGGACGGTGAAGCGGTTTGTACTTTTGGAGCTCTTTGAAAAGCTCCTCGCCAAAAGTAACACTTGCCATCTACCACCTCCTTCTCCCTCTGCGTGTCTCCTGTTCCTCCTCATTCAACCCTGACACGTCTGTAGCATTCCAGCCACTCCGAAGACTCCGAGCTGGAGAACATTATGCAAGAGCCCTGCTGTCATGTCGAACATGAGCATGACCACAGTCCGCCGCAGCGCCATCTTGGCCAAGAGGCTCATGATGCAGACAGGGCAGCCGAGGGCCAAGACCTTCCTCACACCCCGTCCTCTTTGCGCCCCCCTGTGGCGGGTAGGGACCAGTCGGATTGGGGTTACGAGCCCGCTTTACCTCCTCCGAGTGTGGACTTTGACTTGCCCTTCCCCGTCAGTCCCTCCAGGCCCAAAAGTCCATGGGCCCGTTTTGACCCGTACAGCAATAACGAGGTAACATACAGGGGGGCACCGAGGAGAAGATTTCTGTCTATGTGTGTGTGTGCGCGTGAGGTTTAGAAGCCGGTTGTTGTTCTCGTGGAGCAGGAAGTGACTGTTGCTTTGTTGCCGCTGGTGCCACTGCGTTTTTATTGACTGATTCACATAGCGCACATTGTCACAAGAGGTCCGCATTATCACCTTCGACAACCCCCCTTGAGGTGTCATTGTTTCCATTTTCTTTCTCAATGATTTTCAGGATCAGGACAAGGAATACGTGGGTTTTGCAACACTTCCCAACCAGGTGCACCGCAAGTCAGTCAAGAAAGGATTTGACTTCACCCTAATGGTGGCGGGTAAGGCCTCGTGTCAACCAATCCGCATCAACACGTGACCCAAAAAGCCAGCCCAAGTCTGAATATTTGATCTCGCTCCTCTTCTCTTTTATGGACGTGTGCTTCTAGGCGAGTCTGGCCTCGGAAAATCCACCCTGGTCAACAGTCTCTTCCTCACAGATCTTTACAAAGACAGAAGGCTGCTCAATGCTGAAGGTGACCGCCGCACTGCCTCAATTCTTCTTCTACCGGTGTTGGATTTGTTCACATTTGGTATCCTCACCACATTCACCTCAAATGTCTTTGACAAATGTTGAGGTGTTAAAAATACTTAAAGTTTTTATCACCATGACTTTCTAATACAGCTTAATTCAAATAATTAGGCTGCATTGACCACCTTCGGTTGGAATGAAACCTCTCGCAAACAGAGACATTTTGTACCGTTTTATTTTTTGTTCAATTTCTTGCCATGTGTCCTCATATGTCACAATAGTGCACTCACAGTCAACCCGCTCGACAAATGAGTGACCCTCAAGTCACTTAATATGGTGTCAACTTGGAATGGGCTTGGAGGAATGGAACGTCGTTGACCTTGTTTTGCCAGCAGCGACTCGCGCCGTGCCAAACCAAGTTCATTGGCGTTGGGTGGAAAATCTACTTGTGAATTGGAATGTGTGGGAAAATCTCCAGGGATTCGTTGGGGGTTTGTTACCAACGCATTTCGAGCTATTGTTTATGTCGCACCTTTAGAACGAATCATTCAAACAGTCGAAATCACCAAGCACACTGTTGACATTGAGGAAAAAGGAGTCAAACTGAAGCTGACGATTGTGGACACCCCGGGCTTCGGCGATGCGGTTAACAACACAGAATGGTACCGAATACACACACACATACACATGGTCCGTTTCTGCCGTCGGTTCGTCGCGTCCTCACAAACCGCTTGTCTCCTCTGTAGCTGGAAGCCAGTGGCCGACTACATCGACCAGCAGTTTGAGCAATACTTCAGGGATGAAAGCGGCCTTAACCGCAAAAACATCCAGGACAACCGCGTGCACTGCTGCCTCTACTTCATCTCCCCCTTCGGCCACGGGTACGATAATGCTGTCGCGTCCTTCCAGGGATGACGTGCCTTTTATCTTACCCCGAAAGGATAATAGTTGACTCACTTGCTACAGCTTGTGTTTACAGCCTCTCTGTGGCTGGCAGTCGTGACAAATGAAGCCTTAGCGTCGGTATTCGCTGCACTTCCGCTTTCGTTTGCCCTTAAATAACGAATCGAGCAAGCACACATAATGTTTACGGAGTACGTTTTAAGACCACCGCTCCCTCTGCTGACACCTGGTGGTCATTGCCAACAGTGGCTCGTTCTCCTTCCTCATCCATTCGCACACTGCGTAGTCTTCATTCAGATTCATGTGGTGTTTTGCAGCCTTCGGCCACTGGACGTGGAATTTATGAAAGCCCTGCACGAGAAGGTTAATATTGTTCCAGTGTTGGCCAAAGCAGACACGCTCACCCCGAGTGAGATCAAGAAGAAGAAATTAAAGGTACATCCTGTCTCGTGCCTGTTGACCAGCTAGTTGCATAGCTGATATTTGGGGGGGTTTCTAACTCGTGGCCAAAATACTGATGTTGTCTTAACTTTGTGTAGATCAGAGAAGAGATCGAGCTATGTGCTATTAAGATATACCAATTCCCCGACTGCGACTCTGACGAAGATGACGACTTCAAGCGGCAGGATTACGAGCTGAAGGTGAGAGTGAGGCCTTTTGTGCAGCCACAAGGTTTTTTTGTTTTGTTTTATTTTCTTGCGCCAAGAGCATTGGGATGATGATCCACAAGATATGGCTCTAGGAGGGTGCTATGTTGGTGATGACTGTATCCACTTCACTGGTTGGTCTTCCAGAACCACCTAACATTGAAATCCTTGTACTTATTCCCACAATAAGGAAAGCATTCCATTTGCCGTCATCGGCAGCAACATCGTGGTGGAAGCCAAAGGGAAGAGGGTGCGAGGTCGTCTGTACCCTTGGGGCATCGTCGAAGGTAAGGAAGTCCAGACGCAAAGTAACCAGACACCAAATGTGACGCACGGGCCTTGAACCTGTCCGCCGGTCTTCACGCCGGTCCTTCCGCAGTTGAAAACTCGGCGCACTGTGACTTTGTGAAGTTGCGCAACATGCTGGTTCGATCGCACATGCAGGACCTGAAGGACGTGACCCGAGAGACCCACTATGAAAACTACAGAGCCCACTGCATCCAGAGCATGACCCGCATGGTTGTGAAAGAGCGGAACCGCAAGTATGACGCACAGACGTGGTGAACATCAACACCAAGCCCCCACCCTTTTTTTTTTTTTTTTTTACACGACGGTCCGACAATATTAAATGTTTTGATCAAGTACGGTCAAAGCATTGGGAAAGATGATTCGTGCAATCAGGCTCAGGAAGTAGAATTGACTTGAATTGGCAGTTTTGAGTTGATGATAAACACAAATATTCATTTTGGAGGTTCATCCAGAGATTTCACCCCAAAGCCCAATCTCCCAAACTTTTTGCGAGTTGTGTACAAAGCAATGATGTCAACACAAATTGAAGTTGTTGTTTCATACAGTGGTGTTTCACACGCCTGTGTGTGTGTGTGTGTGTGTGTGTGTGTCCAGTAAGCTAACCAGGGAGAGCGGCACCGACTTCCCCATCCCTGCAGTGGGCGATATGACCGACAGTCAGACGGAAAAGCTGATCCGGGAAAAAGACGAGGAGGTACGGCCGGGCGACCCCCAAGCAGAGTCGGCCCACCTTCTCGGGCAGCCGCCGGCCGATCACGAGCAGCGGTCACAACAAAAGTTTGAGACGGAGTGCGGAAGCCACGCCGGGGCCCGCTCGCATCTGGAGGACGAGGCCCTTTAAGGGTCCTCGGCTCGCACGATTACCCACAAGCCACTGCAGCTCCCGCTTTCCGCATTTGAAATAAGATGCCGTTGTCGATGCTTGGCCGCTTCTTTCACTTCTCATGACTTTTTTTTGGCTTTTTTTTTTTCTCAATGTCTCTACTCCTATTGGTCACATGATCACCATTTATGTTGTCACTCTCCACATTGTTCCAAGTCCTTATCTCGCCATTTAACTTCTGGCTGCTCATTTGCCCGTTAGCACTGTACCGTCATTGGTCATTTCCCCATGGGCTGTGTTTTTCCTGTTAGTCGTCATTCTTTTACTTATTCGCTCTGTTCTTTGGGTCACATTCTTACTGTTGACATTCTTCTTCAGAATTCTTGAGTCTGTGCGTCACATCCTCCTTTTCCGAGTTGTTTCTCGCCACGCTATTCAAACTCCTGTTGTGCGCGTTTCCACTCATCACGTTGCACTACAATGTTGATTTGCCAAAGATGAATTTGAGTGACACTTTGTTCTTTCACGGGCTCATTCAGTCTTCTTAACATAAGCACTTAAGCCTGATGAAAGTAGAAGCCTTTTCCTTCGCACCTGTTCTTGCTCCTGCTGTCAAGAAATGGGAGACAAAAGTATAACATCACGTTGGGTGAAAGAAGTCTGTCTCTCACAGTTCTCTGAATAAGAATTTAAAAAATAATCAGGATTATATTTTTAAATACATAAATGGCCCACCAAACTGTATACTTGCCTCACAAAAGTCCGCCAGTTCAATGGGAAATGCTACAAGCGAAAATAGAAATGAGCGTCGCCGTTGGCGTAGTAACATCTCAGACAACTGCTACTGCAGCAACTCATACAAACATTCTCTGCGCCGATGGAACGACTATGACCAGAACTTATAGCTGAGCAACTTCTCTGCCTTTTCTTCGATTTTTGCTGCTCGTCATCCAGTAGACCTCACGCCAAAAGCGCACGACTTGAAATTGGGGGCTTGCCTGTCAACTACTCCCATTAAAAAGCGCTCTCTTAAGAATCCGCTGCGAAGGGTGTGAACGATGAGCCGCCATCTAGTGGGGGGGGGATTGACTGCATACTGAACGCTGTCGTCGATTACAGAACAGCTCGTGGTGCATCGACCTCCCTTTTATTACGTGATCCTATTTATTCCTCGAAATAATAAAGAGCCTATTGTTTCAATTTTGGTTTTATTATTTGTTTGTTGTTGCTGGATACGATCTATCAAGCAGTATGTCAAAATATAGGGTGCTCACCCCCTCAAGCTGCTTTTTGCAACATTTAGTGTGGGGCGCATGGGGTCATGTGACCTAACATGCGGCCGCGTTATCGACTGGATGTCGCCTTTCGTGCCCAACCAGAGCGTGTAACGGCGTGTTGTGATTTGTCCCGTCAGTTGCGGCGCATGCAAGAGATGCTGCAGAGGATTCAGGGCCAAATACACACCAAGAAGGACGCCTACTGACACGCCGTGTTGCCCGCTTGGACTTTCGCCTCCCATCCCGTCCCAACGACCTCATCAACCTCATCGTGCCTCATCGGTGGCACTCGGCAGGATGAGGTAAGAAAGCGCCACTCTGTAAATGGGATTGGAAAAAAACAACTGAGACGATTGTTCCAAAATGTCAATGAATCCATTTCTCACCTAAACCTGTCAAACGTTTGTTTTTGTTTTTTTTGAAGGCCATGTGTTTTTTCAATTTCTTGGTGCAGGTTTTTTGTTTATTTTTACTATAGGTCAATGTGACCTTATCAAATCTGTCATGTCTTTTTTCTAATATACAACACCCCAAAAAATGCCCTACGGATTGTCTGCGGGAAATATTTGGCAAAACTGTTCATCATGCTTTGTTTGAGTTGAATGAATGAAGATTGTTTTTTGGATTTCAAGTTGAAAGTGCCACAAGTGTCGTGTTCGTGACAACACATGCAGGTGCCGCTCAATCAATTACAGTATTGGAGGTATATTTATTTAGTTCAAAAAGTGGTAGTGAAAACTTTACAGATGGACAATTCCTACCTGACTTTCTACATTATAGAAATACATTTGAGTTTGTTTTTTTTAAACTAAACAACTTCCTAAATTTTGTCCTCCCTCTATTGGAATTGAGATGCATCTGTATATAGGAATGTTACATATCATAAACGCAACACTGCCTGTCATGCTTTTTTTTTTTAATTCCGATGGATAGAAAAGCATGTTTTTGTATGGCCTCAAGAGTTCATAGATCCATGAAAACCATTCAACCAGTTAAGTCGCGAAAGATATGAACAGACAAATGTTACTGTAACAACTTGCCAAACTTGACGCCGTTTTGTTTGCTTTTCACAACATATGTGAATCATGTTATTTATGGGCATTGAAGAAATGTATAAAACAGTCTGCTTAATTATGATGACAGGAATGGAGTTTTTGGGTGGAGTTTTTTTTTTTTGGTACCACTTGAAGTGATCTCTTGTGTTACGACAAATAAATGTTGCCATTGTTGTCCATTATCTTCCTGGACTATTAAAGAGAAACATTATTGAGTTAACATTTTGAATGTTTTACTAAACATTGTGATTATGAATCTCATTTGTTATTCATCACAACTTCCTGATTTCTTTTCCTTTTATCTCTGGCAACCTTTAACTTTTGTCTTTATATATATATATTTTTGTAATGCTTCGATGATATTTATGTTATATCTAAATTGCAAATGGAATGGCTGGGAAAAATATGCAAAAAAAAAAAAAAAGAATAAATCCAGTGCTAATAAAAGTATGATTTCATGTGCCCCCCGTGTGTATATTTTCATGTGACTGCATTTGCTTGTGATACTTGATGTATGAATGAGACATAGTGATGCAATAAGAGGTGCACAAATAACCAATTTCAAATGTGAACTGTTAATGTGACCAAACATGACGGCAAATTTGAATGTAAGATAAAGCTCTCGACATTTGCAAACAAAAAACATTTTATTAAGTCATGTTTGATATAGTTCTTATTCCATATAATTTTCCCAGCCTTTTTCATGATAGTGACATCTAATTCAGCCCAGCTTTTACAGGCTATTTACAAGTACAACTTTCACCATAGGGAAAACACATGTAAAATTATTTATGTCTTGCAGTGTCACCACCGACCACTTTTAGACATTTTCTATCGGGCTCGAACATGATTTCAAACCAATTTGCTGCACGATTTTAGCACAGTCTAAAGCACAACAACCAACGCTTTACCTTTGCACTTCCAATCACTTGGAATGGAACAGAATGTGACAAATCAAAGTACGCATAGAATATTTTGCACGCTAGCCAAATGTGATGTTTCGTACTCTCCCTCAAGGGAATTACATGGTCCCAATAAAACAAAAAGTTACAAGCAACAACAAAAAAAGTTTATATACATGAAAGTTAACATAAGTACATCATTTTTTTTATTAAAAAAAAAAATAAAAACAACAAAAAAGGGGGTCAGGGCTGATCCATATCTGGCCAAACTACAATTTGGAGGGCGTAGCATGTATTAATTAAGTGCCATGTGAAACACGGCTTGGATTCTTGTTGAGTTTCACAGTGCTCGGAACAACAAATTAACACAAAAGGCGGTCCAGGCAGGTCATTCCATCTTTTTTTTTTAGCCAAATGACATATTTACAATTCAAATGTCTTGCTTCATGACTGAAAGTAGACAGCCAATCTAATAATCACAACCAATTGAAAGGTTGAACCGGTCTCTGCCTTCTTTTATTGTTGAGTGCACCAGTGTGTCATGAGATCAGCAGACGTTCTGCTATAGATGATCCAAATTTCATATAATTTTTCTGAAAATGATTTAACTACAAATGTCTTGAACTATCCGTGGCAGTGACAAGCAGGAGATTTAAATGCTCTTCCGCTAGATGAGTGAAGGTACATAATGACCTTGCGTATGCTGTTTTGGTGACATATTTGTTTGGTGGTGTGCCGCGAGATTTGTTGCTCAAATGTAAAATATTTCAATCAAGGTTGGGAAACAATAGTTTAGTGTAAACATCTGACAGGACAATGAGCCAACACAAAAGCCGCAGAGCAATGAGTGTGCTAGGTTAAGGTACCTAACCTTAGGGGACAGCAGGGGGCGGTATTGCCACAGATGCAAGTCCCTGAGGACTGCAGCTCTGCACCAGAGCGAATCCGGTCCACAATTTGAATGTGGCAGAAGAGCACGAGTTTGCAGGCAGAGGGGCGGGTCTTCAGTTGACTCCCATTCTCAACGTGCTGCTTATGGCGGGTCGAGTCACGTCGAGCCCTGCCATTGGTCCACCGCAGCAGGCCTTTCCTGTCCCTGACTCCAAGCAGCAGACCGTGACTAGTGAGGGTGCCTATGTCGACACCTGGATCCACTGAGCCCTCCTTGACCGTCGGCCCGATGTTCACGAACAGAGGGGTGTCGCTGAGTCGCTTCAGGCGAGTTTCAGAGTGCTGATGGGAAAGGAGGGCATGGTCACCATGGTGACAGGGTTGAGGACAGTCTGGCCCACAAGCTGCGAGTGGTGGGCTACTACGGTCTGTTTGCCCACGATGGCGGCACCAGGTGGGGGTGGGTTAGCAGCGCCGTTGACGTGGCCCAACGTGTGCGCAATGTGGCTGATCAACGCGGGCTGTGTGACAGCCACTGGCTGAGGGTACAGGGCAGGGAGGTGGGGGCTCAGGTGGGCCACCGGGTGCACGGTAATGTGGCCGATGGGCGGCTGCCCCGGCGCCAGCTGGGCGATGTGTTTCGGCCCACCGGCCTGGATGACATGGTTGACCGCTTGGATGACGGACGGGTGCGAGGCAGATGCGTGGGCGATGACGGTTGGGTGTAAAGTGGGCTGGCCAGCGGCGGGAGCCGCGCCGGGGACAGGGGGCTTGGCCGGCGGCTGCAGCGCCGACACCTGATGGGCAATGAAGGAGGGTGTGGTGGCGGTCACAGTCAAGGAGAGGGTGGCGGGCGTCAGGTGGAGGTTCTCGCTTTTGTGGGCCTGAGGGGCAGCGGGTGAATCGCTTGGAGGTTGCGCCATCACTTCCTCGTCCTCATCGTCCTCGTCCATCACCTCTTCGCCTTCTGCAAGCACACACAAACGTCACTTGGTCAACATACACCGGAGTCAACCTACATACACCAAATAGAGAAACAGTAAACAATATTTAGTACGCTGAGAATGACTGCATGTATTAGGGCTGAATCATTTGGAAAAATCATCTCACAGGAATTTGTTTGCCTCAATTTTTGCCATTTTATGTGCATTTTTTTTTCAAGGTCCACTTCCCATGTATTTTTTTTAACACTAATCAGCAATAAATGTGTCTGTATGACAAGAAACAATATCAGATTTATTTAACATCGTTTGGTTTTATGGCTTACTCTTCGGCTAAAATAAAGGCATGTGAAACATGAATTACATAATGTAAATTCCTTTCTATTACGTTCTCATTCTCGTCCACGTCTAATGCCTAGCGGGCATCTATGTATTTTTTTTCGCCATACTGTAACTACAACTACTTCCTGTTTTCATTTCTAAGAATCATGGGAAATGTATAGTCCTCCTAACCTGATGCTGCAGTCAGACCGCACGCAAGATGAACATTTCTGGCTACGAGAGGTTACTCACAATGGGGGGGACAATATTATTGCAATCTGTGTGACCGAAAGGTAAACTGAAAGTTAAATTCCTTACTATTTACTTTCACATTCATGTTCACATTCTCATCGGCATCAAATTGCTAGCAGGCGTCCACGTTGTCATCATACAAGAACGAGAACTATTTCCTGCTGCCGTGTCGAAGAATCATGGGAAATATCGTCCTACTAGCCTAATGCTACAGTCAGACCCAATGCAAGATGAGCGTTTCTGGCATGTTTCCAATGTTACAATGTGATACCAACGCGAGGTCAATGACGCAGCCAACTTCCAAGAGCTGGCGTGGCAGAGCAAAACTGGGTTGCATAGTGGTGAGTGTGTTTTGTTTCCAGCAATTGAACTGTCAACCAGAACAGCATTTCAAAGCCAAGTCATAATAACCGCCGGTCACCAGACTGGCTAGTGAGGTTCAAATTTATTTTTCATCGATTGGAGAATTCCCTCCTCTTTTCCGCTTGAAGCAACCCCTGCAGAGTTGCACGGTGAACTTTCAAAAGCAAGTGAGACACGCGGCGCTATTCCATGTATCGGGTCAGGCCTGAACCTAGCATAGTAGTGCTAAAGATATCAAATCAACATGGGGGACAATTACAATAATCTATTGAACACTTAACAGCAACAAAAACAACAAAAATGATGTCCCCTTAAACCCGGTGCGTCTTATGTAGGAAACGTTTTTTTTTTTAATAGACTCGTTCATTGATACTGTGCCTAATAATGTGGTGCTACTAGAGTATGCAGAGTACTTAGAGTAACTTTGTCAAAATAAACAATAATTGGTTCGTGAACAATTTCGCACGAACAGTTTGAATTTGAGGATCACCTCCCTCAAGATGCTTGAAGACATCAAAATGGCGGCGCAAGCCTGCATGAGTAGCAATTGTTTTCGGTCCCGTAGCAACGACCGCTCTTCCAAGCGCTATTTTGTGCCCACCTGAGGCAGTGGAAGTGGAAGCTTGATCCTCCTCGGGCTGCGCCGTCTGCCGCAGCACGCGCTCAATCTCCACCACGTCCATCCACTGGCTCAGCTCGTTCTTCAGCTCCTCCAAGTGCTGCTGCGTGGCGATCTTCTCGCGGGCCAGGCGCTCCATGTCGTGCTCGTACTCCTTCTCTTTGCGCTTCAGCGTCTGCCGGGCACACAAACTCATGAGGGCCCGCAGAACAATACACTTACTGCCTTTTGTAAATTAAAAAAAATAAAATAAAAAAATCAAACATCCACCCGTTATCCGTTAATTGCTTATCCTCACGAGAGGTCATTTGTTTGCAGAAGTGCGCACACCCTCTTATAACGGAATACGTGGATGGATGTGTTCAGACTCAACCAATCCCCATTTTTGTTTGCTTTCTAGGAGAAGCCTGAAGGATTTGTGCTGACACTGACGGCTGTTTGGAACTGTCGGTAAGTCCTTCTTCCACTTAGACGGAAGGCCTCGTTCCATTTCAAGAAAAACAAAACATGACATGTCGGATGGCGTTATTTTTGAGATGAGCAGTGTTGTGGATGGATCAAACATCTTTGGCTATGATGGCCAAAAGGTTCAACCTTCAACGAAGAAACTGTGTGGAGACTTTAGAGCCACTTTATGTACTTTGAAGCATTAGATTTTATATTCTTTGATGTTTATAAACTTGTGTGCTGCTGTAAAAAAAATGGGATTTCACAGTTGTGGGACTAATAAAAGTGTTTTTTCCTTGAATGTCACTTGGCACACAACCAATCCTGAACTGTTAAGTGAAATAAAATGCGCGTGTGTGTGACGTGTCCCGATATGATTGTCAGTAAGCCGACAACTTCTGGTTCCATGGTAACTGTGGGTGTGGACCCTGCCAACCAAGTATCCTATTTACTAAAGAAATAAGCTACTAAAACAAAAGTGATAAAATAAAGTGTCGGGAAACGGATGCAAAAGGAATTTGTTTGATCCTGCGAGTAATTAGTTTTGTTATGAAGCACAGTTTTGGTTGTAGGGCACGTTAGGCAAGATGAGGCGGGGAGGGAGAAGGAAAGTGGGCGGTGCTTCCAGGCACTGACTCGATGACCCAGTTTCCCCCCCCGAGCTGCAGGTCAGTTGACACACAACTCAACACTCTTCCTAAATCAAACATCAAAACGTACTGAGAAAAAAGCAGTAACGGTGTGACACGCGTGAATATTGTACAGTTATTTTGGAAAATCTACATCCACGTGCACAGGGAGCGAGCACGCAGCGTGAAGTCGAGTCCAATGAGCATTTCCTGATCGGGCGGACTTCCTGCTTGTGCTCACTCGACACGGCTGCGTGCGCACGTCAGCCTAAAGTGCATGCGCCCCATCCCCGCGTGTTTGTGTGTTTAAAGGGCACGTTTCGTCAGGCAGCGCACGCACAACACATGACTACATGAGAAAAAGGCGGGCACCTGTCCCCTTATCTTCATCCTGGATTAGTGGCCTCCCGCCCCGTGGGAGAAACATTGCAGCCCAACCAACAAAGCTTCAAAGACCTTTGAATCACAACTACAAATTCAACGATAGTTTACGTCATGAAAGACAAGGTGGCATAAAAATGCTGAGCTCCAGTCAGTCATGGAAAAAACTTGAGCTCAGTAAGCACGAAGCAAACGTTTCCTTCACTTTTTTGTAAATGTTTTGGAAAAGCATCCACACTTACATTCACCAAACTTGAGTCATAATAATAAACGTGTTAAATCAACACCGCTCTAACAGTGCCATTCAAAACTGAACATTAGTTCGTAGAAAATATATACAGTGATACCTCGGCTCACGAACTTAATTGGTTCCCAGAAAGTGTGTGTGAGCCAAAAAGTTCGTCTTCCGAACATTTATTTCCCATAAGAAACCATTAAAATGAGAATAATCCGTTCCCAGGTCCCCATAAACATAATTTTCTACGAAATAAGCCTTAAAACTACACATAAATATACCTTATTTTATGTATAATAAATGTGCTATTGTATTGAAATTAAAGAAATAAACTGTACTGTATAATAAAGTCGTTTTATTTACCTTTGTGATCGTTGTTGATGGCTTGATGGAACGGAGTGGGAGGGGGAGGGAGGGAGGGAGTTACGGTTTGGAAGGAGAGTCACCTTCCGTAAGGACTGTAGGTAACTCAACCTCCGGTGTGGCTTCTCTTCTTTGCTTCTTAGAAGGAGACTCTTTATCCTTTTTGCTGACTAAAAACCTCTTAATTGACACCTGTTGCGTGTTAGCGTACTGGTACTGGGACGCTAAGTCACACAAACGCACACCTCGTTCGTGTTTTTCAATTATCTCCTTCAGCAGAGACTATATGCTCGCGAAATTAATGTTCTTGAGGCGAAAAGTTCGTGAGCTATAGCATTTGTGAGCCGAGGTATCACTGTATATATATTTTTAAACAGTGCTTTGATACATATGAACAGAACATGCAAAACGGATTTTCAGCTGGTCTTCATCACAAAGTCCAAAAACATGCACGATTGGTTCATTTCCGTCTAAATTGTCCATACGTGCGGACGTCGGTGTGAATGGTTGCTTGCCTCACTCTGTGACTGACTGTCGCGATATGTGACGGTAGCCCCGCCTCTGGCCCCAAGTCAGTTGCTCCAGCTCATCCATGACACTTATGAGGACAAGTGCACTCACTAATATGAGGACATGATGTGATGTGAGAAGCCTTCCTTTCCCAACCAGCACCCAATGACAGACAGCATCCCTTGTCATCACTGGTTGTCAAGGAAACAGCTCGAAGGTTCCCTCGGCAACCGAGACCACTCGCAGCATTGAATACGCAAGGTATTTCTCAACTGACGTCAAGTCCATCACAATATACGATGAGGGAAAGACTTAGAACAATGACTGTCAGGTCGACGCACCTCCTCGCGTCTCCTCAAACAAACAATGAGTCAAGGAGATCGAAAACGAGGGCAAGGTGCTGCCGCAAACACAGTGACCCACTGTGTGTGCGTGTGTGTGCGCACACGTGGCGGAGACAACAAACGCGCCCGTCCGCGTAGAAACAAACCCTTGAAACCTGAGAAGCTGCTCCAAGGCAGATGGCTCCCACATGGCGTCCCGCTAATCGTGTCGACGTGTTGCTAGAACATCGGGTTCCAAGCACCTTTAGTTTACTAACGCATAACTGACACCACCTCTGCCCCCCACTTCCCACAAACACAATTCCGGAGAGATCCTAACTTCAACTTTATTCGCGTGGTAATCTAGATCAGGGCAGGAATCGGCCGCGCCGAGCATGTGGGTGTGTGTCAGGCAAACGCTGGTCAAGCTGGCTGTCACAAGGGAGGAGTGGAAAAAAACAAAAGTGCGGCGCACATGGCCTGACAGAGGGGGGAGGGGCGGGCAGTGTACACCCTGACTCACTTGTGCAGCAGTTGAGGACAAGCTGTACTGCACCATCTTAAAGGGCCAGCAGCGTGCGAGCGAGGCCACGTTGCGAACACGCCGCTAAAGCCGGATCTCGGGCCGGTGGTCTTGTGACTGCGTGCTGAGCCTCATCTGGCCGTGCCTTCCAGCTGGAAGGGGGCACTTCGTGTGGTGCCCGACAGCTCACAAGTGAAGCTTTGTGTGGAGAAAAATCACCTTTTTGTTCTTTGACAATAGAAATAAAAAATGGACACACCCATATTTAAATAATTTCCTAAATTATTTTTGTGATCCCCCCCCTCCTCCTCTGCCGCCCCAAAAATGTGTTCACGAAAAAAGGAATATATATACACATCTATAAATCTATTGACATATTTTCAAGAGGGGAAGTAAGGGAAGTAACGTTATACAACTCAGATGAAGTGGTTGCACAAGTGTGGACTCTGGGTCGGAAAAAAAAAAATCTCCAACACGTCAGACAGTACATTATGGTCTAACAAAACCAAGGATGAACTTTATGGCTATAAAACCAAAGAGGTACGTTTGGCAAAAACAACACTGCTCATCACTGAACGCGCACCAAACACACAGTTAAGCATGAAGGTGGCAGGACTATTAGGGTTGTTTTTGATCAGATGGAATTGGGGCTTCTGTCAATTAGGAACAATTCCAAAGAGCAGTCAGTGTTGGCACGAAACCTTCAGAACTGTTTTGATATCGACTGGATTAAAATGTGCTTGTTGATAATCCAGATTTTACCCAGTTTCCACCAAACCTGACAATCCAGTGGCGATATAGTAGACAGTTCAACTGTTGCGTAATTTCTTGTTTTTAACTTACTTCTATTCATCACTTCTCAGTTCTCGGCTCAAATCCAGCCTTGCTTCCGGGTCCCCCCACTATCCTCCTCCCAAATATTCTGTCTACCCCCTCAAAACAAATCTACATCTTAGGTCAATTGGTAATGACTGTACATGGAATTTAGGTTCTGAATGTGAAAGTGAATGTTTGTAAATGCGCCTCGCAACACACGAGCAATCAGTCAGGAATCTGGTGCCTCAAACTGTGAGTACTCTCGAGTCGTGTCTGCTGCAGCGCTGGGCGGAGGAGCAGCACAGGCGGGTGACGTCATGCGGCTCGAGCTAGCCATGTGCTCGCTGCTCATGTGGCCTTAAAAGCTCAGTGAGGCCCGCAAGGGAGGGGCGGGGCATGTGGGAGGACTCGTACTGCATTAGAGATTAGTTTTCAGCTCCGACGGGGCCGCCTATACGGTTTTCTTGCTCCGCGCACAGCCATTGTTACGTGGCCGACATTCAGAAAAGACAGAAGGGCGGATGTTGACCACAGCTGCCGATTTGACTCGTAACGAGTAGGTTCACATGGCATGAAAGAAAAGCTCATTTGGGGCCATAGATGTAAAAAACCTTGGTCTGAAAATCCTTTCCTCATGGATGAGCTGAAGCACTGCAGAATGCAGTTGACTGCTCACACTTGTTCTTGCCTTGGACGTCGACTACAAGATATCGAGTAACTCGCAAGAGCATGAAGAATGTCGCGTGAATTAATTAAAAATACACGTCAAGCACATGACTGACTTGCCCTGAAGATATTTAAAATGAAAGGAAAAAAAAGCCTCCTCTCATTGGTGAATGGGCAACAGCATAAATGTTCAACTTGAAGCCTCTTTTGTCAAACCTCACCCGGCTCCCTTTTGGGAGTTGGAAATTTCCGCCACAGTCAATGTGCATTTACACTTACATCAGCTTCATCATTGTGATTGCTGTAGGAATGGTACAACAACCATTCACACGTCACTGGCAAAACAACATTATTATTTATATAAAAGGACTTCTCGGTGCCCACAGAGACTTTTTTTTTTCTCAAGAGGAGGCGGGTCACGCTCCACCATTGGCAGCGGGATTGGGTAAAAAGCTCTGCACTCACCCTGGCCTACTTTCCCTCTGTATTATTGACGGTCAGACTGCAACTATTCAGCATCGAGCGTTACCGGCTTCTTCGAAAGACGATTATTTTCCACAAGCCCTCAAGAAGGACATTATCCTGTAGTATGTGTGGGAACAGCTTGTGGACTGAAATATTTCAACTGACTGAAGACAGAGAGCTGGATGGTGCTGGGGGGGGGAAGAAAATGAAGAACGTGTATCTCAGCTTGACGCTGAAACTAGAGAGAGGAACGCAACAGCCATGTGTAAACACCCTAAGTGCATGTAAACAATACATGTATACTACAAATATTGAATAACGTTTAATTGCCGCAGGCTGACTCTTCCACTTCATTCACTTAAGGCATATGTAATGATCAACGCACCTCTAATTAGAAAATATTTCGACTATAATTATCTGAGCTTTTCCTGTAGATGGAAGACGCCTGATTCGATCTGACGCTGCCCTGACACATACCTGAATAGCACCAATCGCGCCATTGGAAATAAACATGACAGATACCATTTCGGGACCATTTACAGACTAGTAACAATGTTGTGATGTTGTTTTTTTTTAGTAATGGTGAGCGTCAACACACCTGTACTAATTAAAAAAAAAAAAAAGGTTGAGCCCTTTACAGCTGAAGTCAGCTCATCTTTTGAACCCGTTTCTGAATTTTGTGTGGCGCAATAAATCGCATGTGATCTGGACAGGCCTCGGTCACTTCCTCCTTCTCCAGATGTTTTGAATCATTTTGGGATTCAGATTATGTATTCTTGTCAGGCTCGCACCTGTAAAGACGCTCTTCGAGATTGTGTGCTGTGCAAAGAAGAGTGACACCGTGGCGGAAGTACTACAGGCTAAGGTGTGTCATGTACACAAGGTGCTAAACCTTTGAGCAGCGGACAGTAAATCTAGCTGGAAAGCGGGCACGCGCATTCTTTTATGTTAAATGTTGTGTAAAGTGCTTTGGTTTAGCTGCTGCTGTTATATGCTCTCGTGGGTGTGTGCACGGTAGTGTTATTGACCTCTTGAGCAGGTTAAAAAAAGGGGGTCGGGGGGCGGGGGGACTCATAAGCAGTGCAGCCGTACTTTTCAAAAAAAGAAAGGAGACCGTGTGTGTGTGTGTGTGTGTGTATATGCTATAATGCTTTTGAGTTCAGAAAAGGCTCATTAGTGAAACAATCGACCACCATTAGGCATTTCAAAAGCAGTCACAACGGGATCGGAATCAAGTGTCAGCCTGCTTCCTACCTGGATGTATCTCAGAGCACTTCTCAGCACACTTAAATTGGAGGTTTTCTTTTCATCGATGTTGGGGATGTTCTTTTTCAGGGTCTCAAAGCACTCCTTCAAGTGGGCTCGTCTGATGGACACACACACACACACACACACACATTTGAAACAGCCCACTCGTGCACTTTTTTTGGAGCGTCCACGTTGTGCAATAACACGGGAGAAATAAAAGGGAGCATTTTTTTGAGGCGGCACTTGAACCCACCGGTTTTTCTCGAGCTTGTTATGCACTTCTCTGGTACCTGCCCTGTCGGGAGCACACACCAGAACACATTCAGGTTTTGACATTCCAACACGAGGAGGCTGATTTGAGAACTGCGTGTCAGCATGCATTCCTGACGATACACAAACAAATTGAGGGTCAATTTGATCGCCTTACCCTCCGGGTCGTTTCTTTTGGTCAAGTAGTCGACCGTCATCAGGAGGACTCGCCCGACTGCTGGGGCCGTTCACCAAGGGGGTTGGCTGTAGGGTCTGGGGGTGCACTGCAGGCGGATGGGGGGGTGAGACGATGGAACCTGGATAGCGCTGAAGGAGCTGTTGGGGCGTCTGCTGCTGTTGTGTGTGAGTGCTGTTGGTTTGAGCGAGGAGCTGCGTCGGGTGATGTTGATGGTTCTGCGGGGGTAGTTTGTGGTTCGGGTCATGCGGTTGGGGTTGGGGGGAACGCGGCGGAGCTACGACACCTTGTTCCTGAGGGGAAGGAGGCTCCCTTTTGGGGGAGGCTACAGGGGGAGCAGCAGGGTGGGAGAGCAAGGCCACAGGGAGAGAAGGGGAGCGGGGTTGGGTTTGACAACCGGGATGGGGATGACTGCGATGGGCATGGAGGGGCGAGGCAGGGACGGCGGGATGGAGGCCGGGGGCCGCTCAGTGATAAGCTCCTCTGCTTTAAAAACATTGTTGATGTGGCCTCTGCAGTTGTACTTGTTCACGTCGGCGAGTCTTTGCTCTGTCAGCAGATCCAGGCGCAGCTTCTCTTTCAGTTCATCCTCTGCGGACAACATCCAACACAAGACTGCCCATCACATACGTTACGTCACAACATTTAATTGAACACCTCTGAAAGTGTACCAACGCCTCACTCATGGATAGAGTGCAGAAACTTATCCGACTATCCCTTTTTCAGTTGAGATTGGAACCCGTGACTGTACAGCAAACACAGTTCCGCCACCTCCTGGAATCCTTGAACACAATTACTACCCACTGGACCTACACAATACCATTCGCCATAATCGCATTTTGCCAACGCAAAGCACTTAGGTGAAAATGAAAGTCCATACTAAAGCTGCAGGTGAATTGATGAGTTAAGCTGGTGCGATTAATAATGTTGGACAGGGAAGTAATTTTTACAGTTAAAAATCAGGTGACTGAATTGATTAATTGATCTGTAGTCGCTACCATGCTTCAATGATCAGTGTTGTGTCAAGTGTATGTACTGAAGCCACAATAATAAGCACAACACTGCACAACTGGAACACACACACACACACACGCACGCACGCACGGCATGTGTGCACATGCAGTGTTTCCGTATGCAAAGATTGAACTTTTGAATATTAAATGCAGCACTATCCAATTCTACGCAAGTCGCCGGTGACGTATAGATCTTGATGAAAAAGGTCTTGTTGCTATGGCATCCGTGATGTCATTCATGGAACATGGTGGCTAAAAGTCAGACCCGCACATCCAGTCGCACTTTTACATCTGGTTAAAGCGAACGTAAAAATGTCCTTTGTATGGTAAGAAGTACATCGTTCGGAGTGCTGTGCAGAAAGAAGTCTGATGGCAAATGTTTCTACAGGCTACAAACTAAGAGTGACACCATTTGAAGGCATTCCCAAACAAGGGCTATTACATAACTGCAGCACATAGCAAAACTGGCCTAGTTGTCTACATGCAGTGACCTGCTGCACAGCAGCTAGGAGCAACAGCAGCAGCAGGAGGAGCAGCAAGACATCGAACCAAATTGAGCAATGCTGGGGAGGAGCCACGTGGAAGAAGTTAAGCACTCACTCCAAGACGATTTGAAAGACTGTAAACATCACCCAACCGGCAACACCAGTGTTTCAGAAACCTTATTCAATCACGGCACATACTTCACACCAAACAAATCTCACCGCAGAGCTCCAAACTGAAATGTCACAAATTAATAAAATAATCGATAGCCTCAGGCCAAACCAAGTCAATTTTATTGATTTAATTCTCCAATGCCAGTTTAGCAAAAAAATTATTCACTTTTTTTTTTTTACTATTGGTCAGTCCACGTGTATTCTGTTAAAAAAATATTGAACAATGTCAAGTTTCAAAAATGTTTTTCTCTCTTTGACGATGCAAACTTATTGGTTGAGCAAACCTGCCAGTTTGGGGGTGCCCTGAAAGGTGACGATTTTGGAGGTATGAGGATTCCAGGGCATCAAGAAAACAACATGTTTGTTGAGTAATGAACATTGCAAGAGTGCAAACCATTATCAACACTAAAGATTGGTCAGTCAGCAATTTGTAAAAACAACATACCCATCTGAGGAATGATAAATAAAAATATTTTTTTTGGGGGGGGGTGAATTTGGACATGGGTTCCTGGTCAACAGTGACGATCTTTAAAACTCAAGAAACCACAGCAGTGGTCCAAAATGTTAATTATTTCCACACATTTCAAAAATAGAAACATTCTACTAGCTTTGCACGTAGCATCGCGTCTCCGTGCGGCAGTGAGGCATCTGCTGCTCACAAATAATCTTCGGGAGGGGTTGCCCGGCGCGCACGTGGTAAAATGGGCGTGTCCTGATGTACACGTCATCGGCAGACGGCGCCCTCGGGAGGCTATTTTTATTTTCACTAAATACAAACAGTCAAACGCTGCAGCCTGTGGCGCGCAGGCTGGTCTTAAAGCCCGCGCTGCGCCACGCAGTCAACACCGCAGGGGGAAACCTGACAGGAAAACGTAATGTGAGCCACGCGACGTCGGGGTATTAAACAGTGACACCGCCCATTCTCACGATCACCGCGACGGTGCTAAGAAAAACCCAATAGCTCCACATATTCGTACACATACACTCAAATATACTACCTGTGCAGAAACACAAAAACATGTTTTAAGTGCACTCTAGTGCTATTCGGCATTTATGCGTCTGCGATGAATGCCAAGAGAGTGAATCGTCAAAACAAACTTGACGGTATAACTCACGTGGTGGACCAAGTTAAACCAATAAGAAGATATAAACGACAGCAAAAAGACAACTTCTTACCACGTGCTCTCTGTTGTTGCTGGGCTTGCAATTCCAAAAACCTGGCAGCTTCCAGAAGCGTTTCGATGCTCATTTCTGTCCGCTTGGAAAGATTCCCAGTCCAAAAGCAAACAAAGAAGCGATGGGGGATAATGTAAGCGAACGCGTGAGAAGTTGAAGGGTGAAAGCAAGCGAGAGCGAGATACCCGCGTAATGGAGGGCAAGAGCGGGGTAACCGGAGTGGACACCCCCTTGAGTGCAAACTAGTGGCTAGAAGTTGCGAACAAGATGGCGCTCAAAGTAGTAGGAACAAATAAGGTTTGTGAATCACGCAGCGGCGAGTAACCGCCCACTCACCCCAACGCCACGGGGAGCCGTCAAAAACACGGAGCAAGAGCGTACTGGACGGGATTGATGACGATGAAAAACATCCCCAAATTATGAGCACGAAATCTCACACAAACCCAGAGTTAAGTTCAGTATTGCCTTTGCTTACATGCACGTATTCTACAAAGATCTTCAAATAATGCTAACGAGCATGGCTTCTAGAATGTAACGCGACTATCTGTGAAAGGAAATTTTATATGAACAAACATGTCAGTTACTTGCGAGTAAAAGTATTTTAGACATGCCAACGGGAGTTTCCCCACGTGCTCGACAAAGGTTTTCAATTCAAAGAATACTAAATGCCATATAGCTCGTGGAATGTCACGCAAAAGGCTTTGTAGCGACTATTTTTGGTAACGTTATTGTTGGAATTCCACCTCCTTTGACAAAATATTGCGAGAACGCCGTCAAAAAGTTGTGTCAGAAACGTGTGTCTGTGACACACTTGGGGATATTCGCGTAACGTTTGAAAGTGTTCAAGAAACTATGGTGACGTAATTGGCGCTTTGGCTGGTTCGATCGCGTCAAAATGCCTTCTTGTGTGATGTTTGGATGACGGATTCAGAGCAAAAACAAACACACACACACACACACACACACACACACACACACACACACACACACACACACACACACACACACACACACACACACACACACACACACACACACACGCCCACACTCCGCATTTTTGTCCCGTTTCCCATCTCCAAAGAAAGAGAGAAGCTAAAACGTTTGATGGCCACGTTAGCATGACTTCACTTTTCTGAGAGAAAGGGTAACACATAACGAAAACCATTCACAATTTGGCGCCAGTCACAAGGAGCAAAGAAGGGGGGAAAAGTAACGGCACATTTATAAATATGCTCCCTCTTGTGGAAGATGGAAGAGCTACTTGCATCCGCAGAAAGGTTTTTCTAAAGCCTTTGTACTGTCCAATATTTCAGTTTCCCTTTACATTATCTACATTCAAGGACCACGAATAGCTCGGGGGCCTGTTCTAAAAACAGCCCACGAGTGATAGGACATTGTGATTTCCCAGGATTGTTATGTAAATCATAATCTCAAAATGGAAACAGATTTATAGAACTAAAGTGCTGTATGTGATAAATCTGCTTCTCAGTTGTTAGAAATCACAAATGTCTTAACACGAAGAATTTAAATATTAATTATGAATAACATACAACATTAAGGTAATTTGAGCAAATTGGTTATTTCACATGAGCCCTTCGCAGTAATCTTAATACCCAAGAAGTAGTTCTCAGTTTCAGAAAGATTGGTGATCCCTGCACGAATGCAGTCTGCAATAAGAAGTGTCAACAGCAGGTTTTGAACTGGTGACCTGTCACGAGAAGACTGTGGAGATTTCCTAAAGACTATTAGAAAGTTTTGAAGCGAATTCTGATTAAACAGAAGTCATTACTAGGCCATGAAATATCAGGATATTAAATCCATCTATTTTCTGGAGCACTTGTCCTTGTCCTTTGAACAGGGACTGTTTGCCAGTCAATCCCAGGGCACGTAGTAGACAAACATTCACACTCACACCTCTAAACTTGACTTTAGCCTTTTCAATGAACCAAACATGGTTTTAGAATGTGCGGGGATTCTAGAGAAGACCCACACAACCACAAGGAACAAAACATGCTCACCTGTACACAAGATCAGAAGCAAGATTCAAACGGACAACCTCAGAGATGGGAGGCACATGTGTCAATCACAAACTTAGCTTGCTACCTGTCAGGCAGTGGCGGATGCTGGTCTGTCAAGGAGGGGAAGCTCAATTTTGGCCGACATCATAAAATGTGTCCGTTTATATAAGGGCGAATTCTACTCTCCGTTCCTCTTCAAGAAAATTATCTGTAACCCTGTCATACCAACTGGCGTCTTTTCCAGAAACGTAACTAGTGTCCTACAACTACAGCAACTACAATAAAACCCACCAGTAATACTAGATTCATTCGTCGTTTATCGTTTTCAGCAAAGAGTGTCGCTAAAATTATTAGAAGTCGTCTTCAGTTCAACTTAGAACAGATAGAATGAGAATTGAAAGTGCTCCCACGGATGCCCACACTAAAAGATCGGTGATTGGCTCATTTCTATGTCAATCAAACACGAACTCAGGCTCAGACAGATCATCCAATCTGATGCAGAAAAACTGAATGTCCGATACCCGGGACAAAAACCAGCTTGTATCCAATGACTCGTCTCCGTTCAACGCATTGGGACAACCTATCCTGAACTCTAGAGACGCTCAGCGTCCACCTTTAAAGCACAGCGAAGCTGCGGGAATGAATGAGAAGGGAGTCGCGTCGTAACCAGTAAGAAGAAGCTGATTCGGAACAAAAGTTGGGCACGTTGTAGCGCATACAGTATTTAGTCAATGACATGTACACACAATGAAATTTATATTCATATATTTGATCACTTATTCTGTGACATTTTAGGGGAAGCCGAGCTTCCCTTGCAGTCCGAGAGCAATCGCCACTGCTGTCAGGAATACATTTCCTGAAAAACTAATGACAATGTTCAACATAAATCATACCCATGTTTAAGATATAGTACATTTATTGAACTGTCCAACTCTTAACCCCATATTAATGTTTTTATTTTTTTAATCAAAACCAAGAGAATAGTAATCAATGTGGAAATCCTGAAAAGCATCACGGAGCAGCCAACATTTTATAAAATCACATTTATTCCCACTGCTTGGCAATAAAGTAAAATAAAATGTGTAGCAGTGATTACCTAAAAAGGTAAACTGTCAAGTCCAACAAATTTAAACCACTGACTCACACTGGTTCATGTACAAAACAGTGGGCTGCAATTGTTTCAACATGCCAAAATAATCTCTTACAATTTTGTATCCATTATCTCTACTGCGGCTCTCTCTGTTCATGATTTGGAAACAGCCTTTAAAAGAGTGTTCCTCAGATAGGTGCACAGCTGGTTCATCAGATCTTTATTTTGACCTTCCACCCAGTGCATCTCAATCATTGCATCGCCCTCCTCCTGCAGCACATTCAGCAGACATTTAAACAGGAAGTGTTCAACTGACCCCGGGCTCGCTGGTTGTTTTGATGACATCTCGCTTGTGGCACTGGTGGCATCCTTCAGGCCACATGTCCCTGCAGGGCTGCACTCAGGCATTATTTCCCCATCTTCACCTGCAACCTTTTCCAGGATCTCCTGATTCATTTCACCAGCGGCCTTGGTAGCCTTCATTCTTTCGACTGATGGGGCACTGTTGCCAATCGACTCTGCAGTTACCTGCTGGTCAGCTGACTCCTGAGTGGCATCCTCCTGGCTGTTTTGGGCGCGGGAGGGCGCCGCGGCGGCAGCCGTGGTACTGTGTTGTGCTCTTGGCAGCTCTCGCAACTGCCGCATTTGTTCGCGTCGCTTCTGTCGGCCGTGGATCCAAGTGTTTTCCACCGCGGTCAGGAGGAGGCGCTGCTCCTGCTCCCTACACGGAACGCGCTTGTGAAGCACCTGCAAGCAGAAGAAACAAAATATATTTTCACTGGATTCAAGGATCTATTTTCATTCGGAAGACTGGTCGGAATTTTTCCCGAGAACATCTGGCATTAGTAATAAACTAGTACAACCGAAAGTGTTGCAGCTCTCTGCCAAGGCGTGACATTTTATCACCGTCAGTCATTTTACATTTTGCTAGCTTGAGTCAACAAATATTTATTCTACAGCCCAACTACTTTAAAAAAAAAAACCCCAAAAAAACCAAATCCAATGTGGCCTTATAGAATTTCCGAAATATGGTTTATATAGAAGGCATGGTGCAGTATTGGTACGCATATTTGCCTCAAGAGTGCTGAGGTCCTGGGTTAAAATGTCGGTTCAAACGTCGATACGGGTCATCCTGTGCTGAGTTTGCACGGATTTTTCCTGCGCCCACTGGCTTCCTCCCACATTCCGAAAGCAATGTCAAGTTCATTGCAGACTCCAAATTGTCTGTCGGTGTAACTTGGAAGCGGCAGTGTGAATGATTGTTTGTGCATAGGCCCCCCGTGAATGTCTGCAGAGTCCAGAACAGATCAATGTATAGCCCGCCTCTCACCTGAGATAGGATCCAGCTCATCGGCGTCCCTACTGAGGACCAGCATTTAAAACAAATTGGGTGGATATTTAACCATGTTCAAATAGGAGTTTCGGTGTAATTAAGTCCCCAAACTTAATAGAACAGCCTGCTCAAACGAAAGAACAACTGACCCGCAGCTCCGTTAGTGCCTTCTCCATAAGAGTTGTGATGCCTTCCAGAGGATGGCGGCCAGTGCAGCCCAGACCACGGGACTTCATCTGGAGCTCCCTCAAAGCCACATGGGGAAGGGTGAAGGAAAGAGGTTTCCGCGCTCTATCCAACTTGCGCTTCTTACTAGGGGGAGACTGACGCAGGCCGCAGGAGGAAATCACAAAGACAGAAGTGGGGTAAAATTTTTACTGATGCTCTCATTGAAGGTGAAGTATTTCGGAAAATCCACACGTTTGCAGTTCATCTAGTGATGACTACAACAGTGATCCATTATGTTGCCCATATTCGTAATTCCAGTGCACAGGCGACTGCATAATTTGCAGTCGCCACAGTTAACCTAATTACAGTTAAATGTTGATTTTATTATTTTTTTCTACTTATGCCCCTGAATCAGTCATGCCTGTGCGATGTCAAAATGGGATGACTACCTTAGAAACGTAACATTTTATGATACATGTTTGTAAATTGTACATGCACCTCTGCCATGACATCTACTGCTAAGTGTAATACAGCTTAGTTGACAATATATAAAGATATTGCAAAACAAATTTAATTCAATTGTTCTTATTATTCTTATTTCTTACCATCCCAACAATTTTGAGGTTAACCAGCATCCTTTAAAAAAGTCAATTTGAAGTCAGATATTTCACTGCATTGTGAGTCCAGGAATTTAATGTAAATTTGACTTCATGTCCACTCCTTGCCTCGTTTCTTTGATCTGGATATAAAATGTTCGTGTGACATAAGGATCATTATTACTGTGAGCATAATGCAGTGAATGTCTGTGGTGGCTGTGAGAAAATGGATGACTGGATTCATGGACACAAGAGGGAGCTGTGAACACATCGGCTGGACCTGCAGGGCCTTGTAATAATGCTCCTTACTCTTGTCCTCTGAAGTCAAACTGCAATGGCGCTAGAGGTCATTTGCCAACCGTATCTGGGGACAACATGACTTGTGTTGCAACGCTTCCCTGCACACCCGCATGCCAGCGACTGTGCGTTCCATGTCACTCACAAGGGCTCTGCAAGCTGGCGCAGGGTCTGCAGTGACAGCGCAGACAGTATGGCCGACTGACCTACAAACAGCAGCGGGGAAGGAGTGGGCTGCGACCTTCACGGGTTGCTGCCATTCTGAGAGTCAAGTTTGCACACCTCAGGGTCTCTCTATTGTATGCCTGATGACTTTATACGTGTAATTGCCATTCTTAAGTCAATGAAAGATGTATTAGTGGTCCTCGAGAGCACAACTGTTTACAGACAGGAGATTTAGGAGGATGTCTGAGGCAGTGTAGTCCTTCAACTACGACCAGCTACAATAATGAGCACTGCTTGAATAATACTTAGTTGATCAAAGACAGCATTATTATTATTTTTTTTTGTATCAAAAGCAATCAAAGACAGCATTATTATTGTATTTTTTTTGTACCAAAAGCAATCTGATTGTGCAGGGGTTCCAAATGTTACAGCCGGTAGGAGGGGACCACATTGTCCCTGCTCTTGTATTTAAATGTAATTTACGCTTGGTTTTAAGTAATTTACGTTCCCAGAAGACACAGTTACAAAATGTTCCCATGTTTAATTAGGGGCTTCATAATGGACCTTCTCTGATCTGTCGGTAATGTAAAGCTTCTTTGCATTTCATATTTTTTAACCCCACCACATCTACCCAACACATTAGAACGAGACAAGCCTTATATGTAACACTTAGATTCAATATTTCTCTGCCAGTGTTCCAATATTCAAACAATGATTGTAGCATTTTGAGGAAATCACATTGCCCCATCAATGGTGAGCTATTTTTAGAACAGGGCTCATGTGCCCGCATGCCCGTTGGTGACGCCTGCTTTATGGCCAATTAGCGCTTTTTTTTTTTTTACCAAGACAGACATTTTGCTATGTTACTTGCCATGCACTTGCTATGACTTTCTGCACCTAAGCTATATGTCAGCATAACAATTGTTAGCATGTTAGCATTTGTGAATTTCTCCATTGTGAGACAAATAAAGGTTTTTCTTCTTCTTCTTTGCAGCATTTCTCATTTGAAACAGTACGCAAGCACAGGGAAATTGTAAAACTCCTTACCAGTGTATCTCAGTGCTTTACTCACTCAGGTCCCTATTTTGCTAATTGTTTTTGTAACGCTGGATAAAATGGTTATGTGTATACTGGTCTATAGCAGTATATTAAATGTGGAATTGACCTGGTAGTAATAGAGCGAAGTAGGTCACAGTTGCATGCGCGCCACGTATGTGTTAAGACCACATGTAACATTAATGAGCACATGCACGTATAGCTGACATCCATAGGAAGACATGCATCTGGGCTGAATGAGTCAGCCATGCATTGCTTTCTGTGCATGCAGAAGCCTCTGTCAAAAACAACACACATGCGCGTGAAGGCAAGACGAGGCAAAGGAGCATCACAGGAAAAGAAATATAGGGCAATCCTTCTGCTCAACTGATTTGATACCGGAAAGGCCAAAATAGCAGAGTCCAACAACACAGAGCTCATGCATCTACTGAGCAGCCACTTCCAGTTGTTTTTCCTCTAGCACACACACATGAACACCATTCCTGTTGACTAATATGGTTTATTGTTATGTTTTCTCCAACACTTTCACAGTCCACACAATCACAAAAGCCAGTGTGCGCGCACATTTCTTATACCCTGGCAACTGTTGCCAGGTTACAGCTAAACTAAAACCATATAAAGCTCACCCTGGAGGAGGAATAAGAGTGTGTGATGGAAGATTGAAAGATGCAGTTAAGGGGGGAAGGATGGAGGAGGTACATTATTGAGTAGATGGATTCTGGGTGTTGGACTGGCTAACCAGCAGGCGGAGACAAGCTCGAGCATTAAAGTGGCCCACCCATGGCCTGCAAAAGGACTTACCGGAACGAGGACATCATCATAGAAGCTCCAGGCCAGCGCCCATCGCATGGTGCGCCCCTGGCAGAACTCTGTGTGCGTCACTTTGGGTACCTGGGATAAAAAAATACAAACAAATTACAGTGGTCTATATACTCATGCTGGTTTTTACTAGACAACTTCATTCATCTATTTTTTATAGCTCTTGTCCTCATTAGGGTTAGGGGTGAACTGAAGCTTATCCCAGTTGACTTTGGCCAAGAAAGAATAAAGATGTTTTTATTGTCTTTATGAGCGCTTACTTTTTTCCACACTGTGGGCAGTGCACGGCAAGTCAGAGCCGCTCTAGTTGCAACGCCAGGGCTTCAGCAGTGTACTGGGTGGGGCGTACGGTTGCGCACATGAGATTGGGCTGCCCAATCAAACAGGCTAATATCAGCAAGACATGAAATTGCGGTTGTCAAGTGTTCTAGAATATTAAGAAATTTTGACAAAGACATGTCTCAAGACATTTGATAACTGGAATGTGAAAAAAAAATCAATATGTCTCCTTGAAAAGCATATGCCGACAGACATGGCTACTCCAAAAGAAAATATCTATTAGTGTCTTAGCTATGCCCCGATTTTTAAAATACTTTTTATTACACCCCCCTTTCATTTGGATAACAAGCCTGCTCTCTGGATGCTTGCCAAAGATGCACTCTTGTTGATGAGCAGCCATGGCAGTCTAAATCCCCATGAGGGTGCAGGTGCAGCAAACCATAGAACTGGATGTCTTGCTCTTTCAAGCATGTGAGAGAAGCGACTAGCACGGGACTATAGGCGTGATCCAGTCAGGAGTCACGAGCTGGGCTATTAGTTCCAGCTAATGACGCTCGTGGCTGTTTAGCTGCACAACGCCTTGTGAGGCAGTCATGCGCTGCTAACAGGAATCAGCGCCTGGCCCGCTTGTGACAATTTTTGGTTGGCATGTTAGACACAGCAGATCCATTTTGGTTGTCTGCTCCCCTGTCAGAAACGACTGTTAAGTTTAACTGCTTTGTAAGATTCAGCTCTTGTAGCACAGGACATGCCAATGGCATGTTGACTATGATGGGCCACTCACCCCTTGCTTCCTAAGCTCCTCCTTCAGCGGGGCCAAGCTACATTTCTTTCCCAGCATGCAACTGTACCACCTGCAGAAACAAGCATCGACATTAACCTGTTGAGCACATTAGCGATCGACTACTAAGCATAGATCCGAACAAGCGGAAAAGATGCAAGACGTGAGAAACCCACAGTGGAAATACTATTCTTAACAACACTTTCAGGCAACCGTCCCACAATACAGGGTCTGAGAAGTGTTGGAAGTACAGTATTACAAAAAGCACACTGATTTATCATCAGGCATGTGACTCCTAGGGGGCAGTCTAAATGACAACAGTAAACATTCAAGAGGCTTGCTAGGCCACACACATGTTGCGCCTCCTATCTTTCAGGTACTGTATTTTTAAATGTGAGTATAAACAAAGCAATCACAATTTCACAAAACTATTTAAACCAGAGAATATTGTAACATCTGCATTTCATGGGCAGGGGAAGTTCACTTCCACAACTGCATGGAGAAGGTACCAGTTGTTTTATTTTAATGGGTATTTTAATGGGTAAGATCTTGATTTGGACGAGTTTCAAACAAATATGGCATTTTATAGCAAGATTAAATATAATAGTTTTGAAATGTGTGCCCAAGTGCAGAATAATGCTATAATAAAAAACGGTACTGTTCCTTAATTTCCTACGTTTGAGCAAGAAGCGGTGTCCGCTTCAGTGTACTTGAGAACGTTCTTTGTCCCCTCCACCCCCTAATTTTTAAACCCAATTCTTAAAACAGTGAGTTATCAGACGATTGCTGCATGCCGCTAAAACAGAGATATATTTGGAGGTCATAAAGGCCATTTGAGTATGAAAATGCTGAGCTGATTGAGGCAGAGTAGGTTAGTTGTGACATGTCCGCATTAGTTGACACAATGAAATATTGAACAGCTCTGACAGTGACAGATGTTTCCCACAGCGGGGAGCAACAGCCAATGTGGCTTTTCAGTCAACTTTGAGTGTGCAGCTGCTAAATGATGACAATCAAATTCATGCTGTTTTTCCAAGTGCAAATATTTTTACCAGTGAAGAAAATCTTCATACCAATGGCATGATAAATGCAGATCATTATCTTAATTCTTTGAAGAATGCATTTGCACATGCCGTATTGGGTGCAAAAGGGGCTTGCCCCTATAACACAGAAATAAAATGAAGAGGGGGAGAAAGGAGGGTGGGTGGTGGTGAGTCTCAAAGGACCAATTGGTGAAGCTGGCAGTGTTGCCATGGACACCTGCAGGTTCTTTTGTCCCAGCATTATTTCTGGTTGGGAGTGACAGCCGGCTGCGGTTGGATTGGGCCAAATGCCAATCCTTGAAAAGAAGGAATCATTTACATTATCTCTCTCTCTCTCTCTCTCTCTCTCTCTCTCTCTCTCTCTCTCTCTCTCTCTCTCTCTCTCTCTCTCTCTCTCTCTCTCTCTCTCTCTCTCTCTCTCTCTCTCTCTCTCTCTCTCTCTCTCTCTCTCTCTCTCTCTCTCTCTCTCTCTCTCTCTCTCTCTCTCTCTCTCTCTCTCTCTCTCTCTCTCTCTCTCTCTCTCTCTCTCTCTCTCTCTCTCTCTCTCTCTCTCTCTCTCTCTCTCTCTCTCTCTCTCTCTCACACACACACACACACACACACCTGTAAACATGCATCGCCGTGACACAAGAGCAGGCAGGTGTTAACATCCGTCTTTCTGGGACACACCGATGTGGCATGTCTAATTTGTTTTAATAGTCCCTTGCTGCAGCACCCTCTCACTCTGCTGCCCTGGTGACAGCACTGTGATGAGGGAGGGGCTGCTAAAGTGGTACCCACCCAAACACACATGCTCCCTGTGGGGTGATTGCGTGGGGTGATTGTCTGCCAAAATCATTAAAGTGACTATACGTGACAGCTCCATCAATGTGCGCACAACCATAATTTGCCCACTGCCCCACTCTCAGGCTGCATTTCAACCTCTCAGAACCTCTCGAAAAAGTCTGAATCCATCTGCCACTTCAGACATTTTTAACTCTCAGTGACAATTTGGCGTCATATTTTGACAGGTTTGGTTTGATTACTGCTATCCCCTGAAGGTGAAGTTGCCTTTGTTCCTCACCTCAAGCGTTTCTTGAGCTGCAGGCTGTCATGAATGATCCTCTTAACAAACTCCAGTTCGCCGCCCTCCGCCATGATTTCTGTCACCCCACCCGTGTTCACCGAGCTGGGAGGAGGTCGCCGTGCGTTCCTTGAATTGACCCCCTGCAGCGAGCAGCAAGACAGACAGAGATTAAGATCCAATCCTATTAAATGTCTGTTACTCTCTGTGTAAACAAATATTGCTTCAGACAGCCGCGCAGCGAACAGTGGATTTTTAAATGTTCATCCCGCTGCTTGTAAATCAGTAGAAAATGAGAGAAGATTCACCTTGGCTTCAAGCTGGTTGGCAAAAAAAGGAGGGTTGCACATGCAAAAGTCATACACAATTTCCGTCTCTTCTTTCAAAGCGTCCATCAGCAGAGTCTTCTGGGGAACTTTGACCACTGTGGTAGACAAAATAACAACAATTCTCAATTAGCAAGGCTACAAATTGCCCCTCAAATCAAATCTGACACTGATAAATTAATGTGACAATAGAAGCAATCCTCTATTCAAGTTGTCTCTCCTAACACACACACACAGATCAACAAACAAACTAGAAAAATAACATGAGCTGGCATGCCATCCATCCATTTTCTACCGCCTGTCTTTTAGGACAACTGGATTACGGATTAACATGGACACATCAATTATTTTCACGTAGTGCTTAGGGTTATTAGAAAAGTCCATACTGCAAGCATAATTAAAATTAATAACTATATTGTGTTCCAATTTGCTGTTGTTTCTCTCAGTTGCCTATATCAATTTATTGGATTTCAGAATGAACTGCAGCCATCTCTAAACAGTGACAAGCAACTAAGCAGTGGCCTTGTTGAAATGTTGCAAATTGCAAACTTACCTTTAACCAGGTCAGACAAATGGTTCTGCTCCACGTTCCTGGTAGCGTAGTCAAAGCATATATCATCCACTTCGGTTGCAAGGAAGTACCAGCCGTTCATTGAGGCTCCCAGCAACGGGTAGATACAAGATGCACCAGTGCCTCAAAAAATAAAAATAAATCAAAAATCAAAAATAAATCTCTTGGGAATGATAAATTCTGATTATGAGGCAATGTTACAATATTATTCAATACAATATAAACCAACAATAACAATAAATTGCAGACTATTAGAATGTTTCGACTACCGATGTCAATGCCTCTACGCGGTTGCTTCTGGCCATCGATGAGATCCTCCACCCAGTGGATGTAGTTGAGGCGTAGAGGGACCGTGGGTATGAGGCGCTCCAGAGGGATCTCGATGCTCAAACCAAAGTCCTCCTTCAGAAGGGTGCAGGTCAGAGCTCGCACGGCCTCTGGCTCCTTGAAATTCACTCTAGAAGGTACACAAGAGAACAAGATGCCGCTGACGTTTATGTTCTAGTTAACCATTACAGGGCTCATCTTCAACAAAAAGGTGAGGCGTGATTTGTATGTGAATGCCCTGAGCAACTATGATTTCATTTTCATTCGATAACAAAATGGAAAAATGGCTGTACATTAAAATGGACAAAAACACCTGATTCAATTTCTACACAGCTTGCTGGTGAGCTGATTGTTTGAATCAGGTGTGTTGAAGTAAAGAGAGATCTAAAACAGGCAGGATATGGCCCTCGAGGAACCAGGGTTCCTCACCTCTGATTTAAAGCAAGGTGTGGGGAAGAACACATGAAGTGTACCGGTAATGAAGGGTGCTGATCGTTTTGTGTCAACTCTGCAGCAACACCTAATTACACCTCCAACCCCGTGCTACCCCTCCACCTCCCGCCACACACCATAGATAAGCAGCTCATTAATTTGCAATCCACAGTTGAAGACAATGAAATTCACATTTTCCACACAATTAGGACCTCACACTTTATTTGCCTAGGCCCCAAATGTTCATCGCTGTAGTTTGAACTGCTACAGCTGTCATATAAGCAGACGCGGTGGCAGCAGACTGAGTGGGTGGTTGAGACGCTCATAATTGAAGCTTTGCCAAATGTTTTTTTGCAGCTTGGCAGATGTAATTAGACACATCCCAGGGCTGACAGTGTCTGGCACGCACACCATTCAACATGAGCAGTTTTCAATGGATTACAAGGGAGGGGGGGAAAAAAAAACCACGAGTGAAAGAGATGCAAATACCAACTACATCAGGGATGGGCAATTTAAATGACAGGAGAGGACCACAATTTTTACACCAGCCCAAAAATGGCAGAAATTCATGCAAAACTGATGACCATTAAAATGTCCCCCCCCAAAAAAAAACACATGAGCTGCCAATGTACATTTTTCACAAAAAATGGTGGTTGGACCCCCCCTCCCCCTGTTTTTTATTGGTCTGGAAATGTTTTTTTTTTAATCTATTCAAGTACTGTATTTAGTGCATTTATGACTACGGTGTAACTTCTAGTTTCATTTTACAATATACCCCCCATTTATTGCGAGAGGTACATTCCAAACTCATGAAACCCATGACCAAGGAGAAGCAAAGAGCCACTTTATTTATTTTTATGATTATTTGGGTTTTAAATCCATAGCATGATGGTGAGGCTACAAAGCACAATGAAAGAGTGGACGACAAAAAAGAAAACAAAGCAGTTGCACCGTCTCAGATCTTCTGACGTTCCTTCTTCCTCAGAGGCATCATTAGAAAAAGATCAATATTCAGGCAGCAGGGCTGCTCAGGCCAGACCTCTATTTTTAGCCTTGAGGGGTGAATGTGTGTGCGTGCGTGCACGCGCACTATTAAAGAGGACGAGCAGCGCTGCAAGCGGCATCTCTATGGCAACCCCATCTACCGAACAAATGATGGGAGAGCACGCAAGCTCGGCCACGTTGGAGCAATGGCCGGTGCCAGACTGAGCATGAGCGTACCCGCGCTTTACGTCTACGATGTCACGTGGGTTTACGGCAGTGAGCTTACGTGCTCATTCTTCGCAGCGGAGAGGAAATGACTTGGCCCAAAACAGCTCTATGAATAAAGTGATCAAGTGACACAATTTACTACTGGAGACAATTTGTTGGCATGTTTAGACATTGTTACATTAATCTTTCCCTCAATCCAGACTAGCTCAGTTGCTCCTGATGAAAAACACACAGCATGATGCAGTACCACCATGCTTCACTGTAGGGATCGGATTGGTCAGATGATGAGCGGTGCCTGGCTTCCTCGTAACATGACACCTGGCATTCATGCCAGAAAGTTAAATCATTGAAATCCTGCTGGTTCAGATTCATCCATTATTGATCCATTTACAGATAATAGAGGCCACTGTCCTCACTTGAACCTTCAAAGCAGCAGAAATATTTCTGTACCCTTCCCCGGATTTGTGCCTCGAGAAAATCCTGTCTCTGAGGTTTGCAGACAATTCCTTTGACTTCATGCTTGGTTTGTTCTCTGACATGTACTGCCAACTGTGAGACCTTACATTGACAGGTGTGTGTGTGTCTTTCCAAATCATGTCATATCAACTGAATTTCAATCACAGGTGGACTCCAATTAAACTGTAGGAATCTCTCAAGGATGATCGGTGGAAACATGATGCGCCTTAACTCAATTTTGAGCTTGGTGGCAAAGGCTATGAATAAATACAGTCCATTCCAAAAGTGATTGTGATTAAAATCACCATTTCACTTTGTTGAACTGTCCAACAAACACTGCATTTACCAAAGCAGTGCTTGCTCTTCAGCCTGTAAGTTGGTGATGCAACAACGGACGGAAACTAAATCAAAGGCAATCATGGAATAAAATTACATGTCTGCATGTAAACCCAGTATGACTGTGATGATGGAGTGGCCATTTCACAACCTCAGTATATCAGTCTACAGCCATATGCTCATACTTTGGACCACATGAAGAGGAAGAAACATAGTCTCGTGGCCAACTAGCTCTAATACTGCAATCTTTGTTTGTGTATTTGTCAGCTATGTCCACATAGCATTAGACCTCTAACACGGATTCTACTGATTAGTTTCCATTATTTATTCAGCTGGTACAATTTTGCTCTTGCATGACTGTGAGCGCTGTCGATTAAAGCCTAAAACATGCACACGCAGATTGCACTGCTACAACTACGTTCATTTACTCTACTGGGCGAATCGTCTCCGTCGCATTAAATTGGCACACATTTGATACTTACACGGCCCGTCCACTCAGGTTGGTGTGCACATGTTCTTGGAATTCTGGGTACTTGGAAGCCAGGTAGGCAAAGTCTGGTGCTTTGTCTTTGTAGCGGTTTCTGGGATGCATGGACTTGTTCAGAGACATGACAACGGTCCGGTGGTAGGAGTCCTATACACAAAACTAAAGATAAGACAAGGTTCGTTCAATTTTTAAAAAGTCGATAGGTTCCGTTAACATTCTGTCTCTGTGGACAGCTTTTGAAAAAAATATGTGCGTTTTGTACATCAATGTCAACTTGGCGCGACAGAAAACACGAACTCAAGCAAGACCATATCAAATACGTATCGACAATCATAACTCAACTCTAATGTCAACATACCGTTTGCAATTCTTGTTATGAGGATGCCAAGTTGCTTTAACTCAAGAGGCTCGCGTTGTCCACACGTTTCCCAGCTTGACTCGTGCTTTTCCGGTTTGTGTGACGTCAATACTCTGCGCCGCAGCTGAGCCTTCACAATCTTAAAAGCCAATGTCAGCAAAAATTCGGAGCCGCCCAAACATTTAGTTATGGCTTTATTGCGCCTCTTTCGACACTTTGCATAGTGTAGTTACCTTCATTGTCGCAGTTGTAATAGGGCACTCGATAGCTTACGTTTTACTTATTGTACTAGATGGTACTCACTTTACACGGTGTGGCACTTCGATAGCTTACGTTTTACTTATTGTACTAGATAGTACTCACTTTACACGGTGTGGCACTTCAAATTCAATGTTTTACGGAATAAAATCAAATGCGACTCTTCCTCCACCGAGTTATGACGTGTTTCCAGAATATCTCTAGTGAATCGCATACCCACCAAAAAACACACAATTACACAAATAATGCAATTTGTTTTTATTATATTGCAAACAATAATGACATCCAGGTATATTAACAGTAGCGTGAAGAGTGAGACCATAATAGTGAAAACATCATGAACTCTCAAGAGCTTGTTGTGCAGTCTGAAGCCCTCAATGAGGTTCACACGCATGTTAGAGAGGACTGGTTGACTTGAGGCAGAAATGACACACAGACAGCAAAAACTCAGTCAGGCCACTCATAAGCCAGACCAGAGAGCAAAAGGATTGCTTGGGAAAGGAGAAACTTTGCATTCAACGCAGCAGCTCTGATCCATAAATTTAGAAAAAGAGCTCCCAAATGTCCTAGCAATCTTCTATTCAACATCTTTCATTTAAAATCAAATGGAGGAAAAGTATAATAAGGCCTGACACGTCTTCGTGTAGCCCTGAGGGTGCGAGCATATTTTTCTAAAATTGGTCACAATGCTGGACCAAATGAGGCTGGTTTCTTGGTTAAACCAGATAATATTGACTTTTTTTGGTATCAGCTTTGAACACAATACTTTGTCATTTTCATGCCAAATTCAACTATTTTCCCACTACAAGTCAGGCAGAAGATACCTAAGGGATAGGTGTCACACTCCCTTTAAAATTGAGATTTCTCCTTTGGATCATCCTGGTCTGACTCACTGTCTTTGAATGTGTAGAGGTGAGAGGGGTGGGATGTTGGTGGAAGAGCCACACACCAAAAAAAAAAAAAAAAATCAGTCCATTCATCAAGAGAGGGATTGAGTAGTCTAAACATACTAGGCCATCCTCTTCTCAGCACCAAGCATGCTACTGTCTCAGTTAAGCCACTGTGTACCTTTAAATGTGTTTAGACAACTCAGCCTCTGATGTAGGTAACCATGCAGCAGCACTATATATCAACAGATCATGTTTTACACCGCGAGCAGGAGCTTCAGCAGCAAAGCACCACATTCAGTACACAGTTGAAAAGAAAACTGCAGCAAAGAAGCTAATGAATTTATTGAAGCAATCAAATTATTTATAAGCCAAGAACTTCAATTGGAAAATATGTTTTTGCAATTATCAACATCAGTAAATTTGTTTTGGATCATTATGACAGGTCCAAAGATTTGGTGGAAACGGGGGTGTGCAGGATAAATGAACCATAGCCTTAGATCATTCATTTCATTTCATACGAGGGGAAAGTAATGGTTGGTTATGTATATTTTTTTTTATCCCATTCTAGACGCTGTTCTTCCCAGTTAAACATGAGAAGAATCCCACTCAGAAACATGTCAAATGGTCTGGGGAGTTTGTCGGTAGAGATGCTTATATTACAGAGAAGATATGAAGCAGATCACTTAGGATGTCCGCAACTAACAATTTCTCAATAGACTAAAACTACCCCCACTTTCATTCAGGTCATCCTTTGACACATTACAAAACTGCCAAATGGCTTAACTAGCTAAATTTACACTTCATATTTTCACAGAAAACCAATTTAACTTATTATTATTGAGCTGAACATCTTTTTCACCCGCCAGAAATTAAGATATCGTTGCAAATTCCAAGTATCAAACCTGGGAGTCATGTTGACTATTCATGCTTTTTCCTTTCCTCTTTTTGTAAGAGAAAGTTCATGTTTGTAGCCATTACAGGCCCCAAGCGACAACTATGTATCTTTAGTCTATACATCCTTCCTACATTACACAAACACCATAGCAGGGCAAATTGCTGGGAGCTGAGGGGTAAATGGAGGTAAGAGGAAGCGATCTTACAAAAGAGACACCCCCAGCATCTTTATCAAGTGCTCAAAATTAGAAATTGTGTAATCCCTGATCTCCACTCAGGCACGCACACCGACAGCCTCCACCAAACGTCAGCAAATAGCTCAGCGGTGCTATTCTTAATAGGATGGTTCACCTAAAGTCAAATATTTGTTCATATGCCACCATGACAAGAGTCAAAGCTGCAGTTTATCCACCCCCTACTCACCCTCCCCCGAGGTCCAAAGACAACTGTTGGAAAAATGGTATATACAACCAATAAAATATGAGCAAGCTCCACATGAACAGAAATTGTATGCACACTTAAGAAATTGATGGTATAAAGCTACAGATTATTTCAATAACAAAGGCCGACAGACAGTCTCATCATATATGCTTTTTCTGCCTGATTGCTCAACGGTTTTAACAAGCTAGGCACCATCAGACTAGGACAGCAACGGAGAGAGAAAGAGAGGGAGGGGAACAAAGTTTTTTAAAAAAATGGACGAAAATAATCTTACACATAAAGACACTGTCATTTCTTAAATTATTTTTTTGTGCCCTACATCAAAAACATCTGCCTTCGGTTGGTCAGTAAGGCTGCGTGACAGACGGCCAGCCCTGTGTTAAACCTATGGTTCTTCTAGACGTTATGCAAATTTACAGTATACAAGTTTTGATTACCATGCAAGAATACTTTTTTTTGTGTAACATTTAATATCTTGATCTACATCCAGGAATAATTTACACAGAGGGGGCAGATTATTAGACCAGAGAGCGCGCAATGGGTAAGTAACCATAGTGGCAGGTGCAGCCGAAGGAGATGAAGATGTGCGGGTGAAGTTTAGCTTAGGTGAGAGGGGGCTTGGGGGCGGGGCTGTAATGACAGGGTGGGTGGGAGAGGATCCAGAAGACCATCTGGGTAGTCGGGGTGCTGGTCCAATCTTTGGAGGTCCTACTCAGCGGCACTCCCACACTTTTACTGTCTGATCTACACTCCCAGTGACCACATAAGGAGCAGCCTTGTGGAAATCTGAAATGAACAAAGATCACAACAAAAGTGCATTACATGACGTTTACATAGACAATCATATGTAATAAATGCAAACTTTATGATCAATTATAGTGCAACACATGGAAAATGCAAGGTCTTTTAGTTCCTCAAATAGTTGTTTAGCACTAGACGTTCACTTGAAAGGGAGGCCTTCTAAATGATCAGGTCTAAATGCTTGCCTAAGGAGCATGACAGAATGAGAATTATTACTTCTGTGTAATTATGTAATGTGTTCCTCATGTGCACAATTTCTGTTCAGGTGTCCATTTCCACTTGGTTCCTGCAATCCGCCAATATACTACTTCAGACCGAATGTGAAATATCATGATGCGCCGGATGTCTCGTACGTGTTCACCGTGTTTGTATGAAGGAGGGAGTGACTTCACTTTGCTTCAAGTGGACAAGAGGAGGAGTACTCGTCCTCTGTCCAAAAAAGTTTACACACCGCCAGTTAGTCTGGTGACCAACAGTGCGTTACACGACAGAGACAATTACCGTAGCATCTTGACATGCTTCAATCAGAGAGAATCCAGTCACTTTATAAAAACAAAAATATATATATTTTCAGCCTCGAATAATAAACCAGAAGTACTGAATTGTTTTTATTTTTTCATCTGTGTGGTGCGGTCGAAAATGGCCCGTGGCCCCACGGTGGTTGGGGAACATTGGTATAAGCTACTGGCAAGGACAGCAGCTGAAGACATAATATCAGGGTATAGGAGGGCAGGTCTGCTTACCCAAAGAGGTAACAAAGTGTTCGTGGGCACTCAGGGTTTTCATGCAGCGCTTGTTCTTGTAGTCCCAGATCCTTAAGGTCTTGTCATCTGCACAGGTCACAATAAACTTACCTCCTGGGTGGAAAAGGAGACCACGCACCCAGTTGTCATGGCCGACCTGTGATACAGAAAAGACAGCATTCACAAATGAAGCAACTTGTGTTTGACTAACAAGAGAGAAAGAAATACAGAACGAAATACAGAAAGAAGAAAGAAAAATAGAAAACATTTATGTGCTTGAAATAGACCTCACCAGTGTCATAAGGCACATGCCTATGCTAACATCCCACAGCTTGATAGTTTTGTCTCTGGAGCCAGAGAGGAGGAAAGGGCCTGGCTTACCACTCTTCTTGCTCTGGTTGGAAAAAACACACACAAACAAACAAATCAATCTATGTGGCAAAATTACTGCAGGGTAAGTAACTCATTATTTGGTATGCTTGTATAGGTTTAGTCAAATAAATGTATGCGAAATCCATCTGGATCTTAATCTTCTGCCACACGCACACACACACACACACACACACACACACACACACACACACGCACACACACACACACACACACACAAAATCTTTTTTGCCAATATGCTCACCCCGAGTTCCCCAATGATATACTCTGATGTGAAAGTTGCACTTGTAATTATGTTGAATAATTAAAGGATTATACATATTTATTTTCTTTTTTTGACTATAAACAAATGATCTTGTTTTGAAAATCTGTTCAAGTGAATGCTTTATTGACCATTTAACCATGACCATGGAAAATGTCGATTTCGGGGGAATACCAGTCGGGAGCCCGCGAGTTGGACAACGTCCAACACAGGCTTGTGTGAGCAAAGACTACAAAGCCGAGCAAATAATACTTAACGTCATCTTACCTGATGAACCAGCCTCAAGAAACAACAATACGATTGTGTCAAGCAAAAGGCTGTGTAAATAACTTCCCACTTGTGCAGTGAGCTCATCTTTTTTCCATCCAATAATCCCTCCTGATATTTAAGATCCAAGCAGGTCCTCACCTCAGAACCAGTGGCATCGAGTATGGTGGGATAAGCGCTCTCTGGCGCCCACGAGATGCACTCCACCACATGCTCATGCTCCCGCAGTTCAGCTTTGCACTCTTTGTTTGCCACAACCCACACGCGCACCGTTTGATCATTGGAGCAGCTGGCGACCAAAGTGCCATCCTGGTTGGGTCGCACCATGCGGACCCACTCCCTGTGGCCAGTGAAGGTCTTCACACAGTAACTGGTGGGCAAAAATATAGAGATGTATTAACAACCAGTGAATTTGACCAAAGAGAATGAATTTTGACATTTTAAAAGAATTCAAATAATTCAGAATTCAAAGACATTACCCAGTTGCCACCTCCCACATCTTCATGGTTTTGTCCCTTGAGGCAGAAATAATGTGATCTCCATTGGGCATAATGGCTACAGATGATACATTGTGGTCATGTCCTAAAAAACAGAGTTGGATGCATAACTGGATCGGGATTCAGAGAAAGTGCTGCTCACAGGCAAAAAAAAAAAAATAAAAAAAAAAAAAAACTATTGGATTTAGTTACTCCAATATCATACATTAATATGTGGATCTAATTTGAGTTTTGAAGGTGCACGTGATAAATCAGAAAACTGGAAATCCCTGGATCAGAGAGACCTGAAAACTGGTACATTCATCAATCACCCCCTTTCCAACAGCGTGACTGATCATGCACATTAGTTATAACAACACAGTAGCTATCATTAAAATACTTCAGTGATTTTTCGAGAACAACACATTTTTTTGCTCCCCCAAAATCAACATGAATTAATACACAAGTTCAACAAAATCAAAAAATGTATTCACATGTAGACGTTTACTGATACCTAGGGGTTGCGAAAAAAGTGTATTTTCATTTCAATATTATATTTAATGTCCAATGTTACAAAATTATATCGAATAATGTGGTGTTTTTTACGCAATTCCCCCATGTAACCCCTCATGTTTTTGTTTTTCTAACATAAGATGGCTTGTTAGAAAACCTACCATGCATAGTCCTGATGCACTCAAAACCTTGGAAATCCCACAGCTTGATAGTCATGTCTGCAGAGCAGGATGCAAGCAGTTTTCCAGTCTGGTCAAAAGAGATGTCCTGCACGGAATCTGTGTGGCCCTTCAGTGTGCGTTCAAAGTCTCCGGTCTCATAGTCCCACACCTTAAGAGCACATGAGCAACTTAGACCACACAAGTCCACTTTACAAACTATGCAATTTCTGGAGAATCAGCTTCTAATTAATTTCAAACTGAGACCATTTCCAAATAAGAAATGTCTAATCCTCTGCACCCCCTCTGGGAATTTACCAGAAACTTTCCACACGTTTACATTGCTAAATACAACAGACTAAAAAGGACAGCCTTAAGAGATCACATTAAAAAGTTCCAACAATAGGTTTGACTGGAGATTTCTAAAGGTCTCTATGGTCAAAATGTAATTTAGTACTAGTGAGGGGTCAAACTATTGTGGGCTAATATGGAGCACAGACAGTTTAAGTGGCCATCGGAGGAAGAGGGGTGGATTCAAGCCAAAGAAAGCTGCTCATGTTTGGCTTTTAAGCAGGCAGTCACAGAGAGATACATTCTCCTCGCCTCAATGCTTTAGGTGGGGGGAGTTTGTCCAGACGGTAATGGGAGACCCCACCGTCAATAATACAAACTCCACCGGTCCCTTCTTACTCCCTTCCATTCCTAGAGGGGCTAAATGTGCCAGATGGCGATGGTGAGGTACACAATGCACACATTCACTTGATCAGCACATTGTGCATTTCATCAGCATCTCAGGCAAATGAGGCTTCACAGCAACCTGTCTCTTAAAGCTACCAGACAGACTGCGCATTATCACTGCCTCTTTTTTTTTGCGACTGATTATTAGGTGGGTGGTGGCACATCACATAGTAAAAACTAAAATGAATGAATGGGAAAAAATTGTTGCACAAAATATACTCTGTATATTCAGTTTAGTTTTCAGACTAAGGAGCTATTTAAGCTTGCGGTACTTGTCAAAACAATCTGAAGCATGCAAGTTCTACTCGGTTAAAAATTCAACAGGGCTCTTCAGAGGTAGAATAAGTAGGACACGAATAAGTGCAGGCCAGGGGAAAGAGAGAGAGCCATAGAAGAAAGAGGCACAAGAGCAAATGCAGGAGGGCGTAGCAGAATTTAAGATTTGGGACCAGAGCCTTGCTCCTCTGATGGCGGGTGGGCTCGGTGGTACAGATGCTTCTTAGGAGGAATGGAAATGTGGTACAATGCCAAGAGGAGCGATTGCATTGTGGGCAAACTGTGGTTTTGGAAAAGGGAAGATGATGCCAAAACAGGGATCTGAACTACTGCTGTGTAGGTGTAGCCAAGGAGAAGACAACCATGTGCCCCATATTAATAAAATCTAAAGTACAAACAGCATAATAGAAGATTGAAATTGTCTGGTGAGGAAAACTCACTCATTAGCAAGATGTCAGAGAGTAAAGTTTGTACATTGATTCTAGGCATACAAAGATGATGATACTGGTGTAACAGTGCGCTCGAGAGAGGCAGACCAATTTTGAGGACTGCAGCATCATTAAAGAGAAAGTAACAACATTCAATAAGATTTCCGACACAACTGCCTGCAAGTTACTTCCATTTAGCGCTGTTATATGTAAAATTCCCATTACATTTGTTCCTGCAAGCAACGTCAGCAGAAATATAGGCTTCCCTGCCCACAATTGGTTTTGCGTAGTCATGTTTTCGATCAACAATGACATCTCAGAAGGTTTGGCTCAGTATGTATATTTATGGGCATAAACCTCTATGTTGGCAACTGTCAACATTAGCAAACTATGATCTTTACAGTTTCAAATAAACCATAAATAATGAAGAACAAAATATTTTTTTAAACAGGAAAACAGATTTGAATGCCATTTTAAAGAGAAATAGTTTCCCACCTCTTTAAGATCGTTGCAGTAATGCACCAATGCAATGAGTGGCAAGATGTGGAATGCTACTCCGGACCGCAAAACATTTAGAATATTTGAAAACGATACACAGAAAACAAAAATAAAAAAAAATAAAAAATGACTAGTGCCTTTCTGCCGCACTAACCTTTATTGTCGCATCCTCTGAAGCAGACACCATCACACTGAAGACTGGGTGGAAGAGGACTCTGGTCACAGGACTGCGGTGACCACTCAGCGCATAGCGTTCTGGAGGGCGTGGGACCCACTCTTTGGGGTCTCGCTTTTGACTAACAGGTCCACCCAGGGTGATTTCCTCCTTTGCTTCATTCAGTTTAGATTCAAGTTCCATAACCTACGCAGACCAAACAAGTATGTTAGTAGATGGAGGTGTATTCAAACAATTTGAAGACAAGTTTCAATATTCTTAAAAAGCTTTAGCAGTGTCATTTTGGCTTAATTTAGTGTTGTTAAGAGATTACTATGAATTAATAAAAGTAAAGTGGATTCAGGAGTAATGTCACAAACTATTCACAAGACTGCAATCGACACAAATCTCCTTTGAAAGTGGCAAATAAACAAACCTTCTTTTGTAATCTTATGACTGAAGTCCATTTTTTTTCCAAAAGGCCGGCATACTTCTTGTCCAATTCTTCATTCTGTGAGGAGATGACAGTTGAAAAATCATGAGAATCAAAAAAGGCCAGTGAGAATGGACCAGCTGGAGTGGCAAGCAAAGGGCATGGCTTACATGAATGTGTGTTGCACATACAGCGCATTTGACAATAAAATTGTACTTGACTTGATGAAAGAAAAAATTTACACACGCACACACCCTGATCCTTCCTATAATTGATCTTCTGCACACAAAGTTCATGCATTCTGCATAGTGGAACTGAGGAAGTTAACTTTATGCAGATCTGCAAGATGTCTTGGCAACTCCTCTCAAAGCAGATTACAAAAAAATAATTTACATTAACAAATAACACAGATAAGGACAAGAGCAATTTCTTAAAAATCTACTATTAACAAATAACAGTTGTATACTTTGCTTTAACTCATTTTGGATGTCATCATGACTAGTCTGTTGAATCATTTTTCATTGAATGACAAAAACATGTCAATAACTGTACAAATCAAAAGGCAAAACATTTTTATAAACAAACAAAAATGTAACTAAGGGGAATGAGTATAAATGGAACGAAACAGAAATCACAAGATCAAATATTTTTGTTGGAAAATCAACGGTCACAGTTTCCCAACATCTGCTGTCGACCAATAAAAATAAAATAAAATGAAAAAATAAATACAAAATAAATCATATCACCTAATGCTTACAATAATGTGTGTATTCACATTTAATAACAGGTGCTCTATTTATCGGCAAGGCTATAAATTGCAAAATTTTGGACATTTTATTGAGTAGAATCAATTTATAAAGATTAGTGTCACAAGAATAAAGTTTTTATAACTGCATTCCTCTCCCCGCTCTAGTTTGAGTCTCATTTACCCTCTCATTCAACACTGAAGGCATCAACATTGACTATTGTGCTTGCATCACTCCACAATTTCAGGATTTCTGCTTTTGATCAAAGGCAAGGCTGACGAGCTAGCTGTGAAATTGGACGATCGCGGCAATCATCACCCTCACAGGGCTGTTAATGAGGCTTTTTAATGATTTCATAGTTACCAGCAGCCTCAAGGCAGTGTGCGATGTTGGAGGAGAATACAAAACTCCCGAAGAAAACTAATTTCCTTTATGTATGTGTGTGTGTGTGTGTGTGTTCCCCAAACAAGCCTGCGATCATGTAATGGGCCATCTGACTGGATGCTAAGCAACATACACGTGATGCACAAAAAGTGCCAGACGACACTGCAGGGTGCCAACCTCTTACCAATGGGCATTATGGATCCAAATGTCTAAGATAGGGATCTCCCGATCACGTTTTACCATCCCAGTTCGAATCCAAGTCTTAATTTATTCTGCATCTGTAATGGCTTATTTCGCATAAAATGTAAAACAACATCTAATCTAATCCTGACGATGAGATTGGTGTTGAGTCTACTTACCATGTCTAATTCTGCCTCCTTCTTGAATGTGGAATATGCTCCTTCATATCCATTGGAACGCAGATAATCAGCTATGGCTCGATTTCTGGAACAGACAAAAAGGATCCTTAACTAACGCCCTGTTTACCATAACCAAGATGAGGGCTTAGCTACCATATGTGGAGCAAAGTACATGTATGTTGTTGGTAGAGCAAGTATATGTATACGCCTAAATGCATTGTTGCACCTACAGAAGATATTAGAATAACATTTATTGTGTATAAATCAGCTAAACGTGTACTACAAGTCTATAAATACGTGTATGATTTGTGACAAGCCCCTACTATCTATTCAGCACAATGGATATCACATCTGCCTGCAGTCTTATAATGACCTCCTGTCCTGCGGCTGTGGGCAAATAACACAACACAGAATGAATCACTGTAAGGGTGCACGGAGGGACGGGAGATCCCGGTGTGCATGCCCACGACCATCAAAGACAAAAAGAAAAAACAAAACAATACACTTGAGGTGAACAAGCTGTTTGGCCATGACAATTTTAAAATAAGTCATTTAATTAGAAAGCCAAAAGAAGCGTGGTGAGATGTGTCAATAAAAAACATGGGCGGATCGCAGACAGGCATTATTGCAGGCCGTCCAGAAAAGTCTTCAACAACAACTATGAGCCTGCCATGAGGGAATCTCATCTCAATACACTTCAGGTAAACAAGCAAAACACAAGCTAAAACAGACAGGCATTCAATTCCTTCCGAGATTTAATTATGTCCAAACATGTGAGTTTGAATGTTGGCTTATAATTAATTTCCTGTCAGGGTACAACATTTTGTGGGAAGTGATCCCCCCAACCAAATGCTGCATTAGGCGTAGAAAAATAAGTAGTGTGTTTCCGGTAACATGAAATTTCAGCATAGGGTCGGTAGGTCAGACAAAGTTTCTTTTTTTCTCCCTCCCTCCCCCATCAAAAACGTAAACAAAATAAACATAAAACAAGGAGACATTGAAACCAGTGCCGGATGCTCGTCTATCAAAGAGGGGAAGCTCAATTTTGGCCGACATCATAAAATGTGTCCGTTTATTTATACGTGAATTCTACTCTAGCTCCGTTCCTTTTCAAGAAAATGATCTGTTATCCTGTCATACCAACAAGGCGTCTTTTCCCGGTACTTAATTAGTGTCCTACAACTACAGGAACTACAATAAAACCCACCAGAAATAAAATAATTTGTCGCTAGTTGTTTGTTTACAACAAAGAGTGTCGCTAAAATGATTAGGAGAAGTCTCCAGCTCAACTCGGAACAGAATGCGAGTTGAAAAAATGCTCGCACGGATGCCTACACTAAAAGCTCGGTGATTGGCTCATTTCAATGTCAATCGAACTGGCACACAGGCTCAGACAGATCATCCAATCTGATGCAGAAGAGCCTGGCGTCCGGTACCCTCCCACTGCCATCCAGTCCCAGACGTCGAGCCTCCGTGGGCAGGACAAAAAGCAGCTTGTATCCAATGACTCGTCTCCGTTCAATGCATTGGGACAACCTACCCTGAACTCACTAGACGCTCTGCGTCCACCGTTTAAAGCACAGCGAAGCTGCGGGATGAATGAGAAGGGAGTCGCGTCGTAACCAGTAAGAAGAAGCTGATTTGGAAGAAAAGTTGAGCACGTTGTAGCGCATATTTAGTCAATGACATGTAAACACAATGAAATTTACATTCATATATTTGATCACTTATTCTTTGACATTTTAGCGGAAGCCGAGCTTCCCTTGCAGTCCGAGCGCAATCGCCGCTGATTGAAACCCCCGCTCGCCGTTGGGTACCCAGCGGCTGGGTGTTACAGCCATCTCGTTACCTCTACGTCCCACGTCCTAGACGGCCCGTGGTGGTCGTCAAATAGTTTGTTGAATCTTTTCGATACAGCATTGGATGCTATTTTCTTAATATTATGGTGCGAGCATGCGACTGCAACACACAAAACGCGGTTTAAACTGTTGTCTGAGATCGTGGCCACCGCCATGATTCAATGTTGTTGACAGACGACAGGGCAAACGACCCGCACGCTCAACGTGAATATCGCGAGAGTTTGCACTGATGTAAACGCTCTAAATTCATCTTTCCTTTTATCATTTATAATTTTGTCTGTGGTTTTATTGTTCTTGTTTTGATTGTAAAGCGTCCTTGAGTGTTTTGAAAGGCGCGTATAAATGAAATGTACTATTATTATTATTATTATTACACAAAAATGTAGGTTTGAAATAAAATGCCGGACGTTAAGTTTTTTTCGAGGTAGAAATTATTTTCGGGTTACCGGAAACACACTACTTTTTTTCTACGCCTTAACTCCAATATTAAATTCAGCTTTACAGGTACAGTATCATGTGTACTCAGATATGAATTGCCCTTGAGCAAAGTATTTGCAAACCCACGTGTGTCACTAATGGTGTGTATTCATTATCATCGGTTATTAATGATTAAAGACAATTAGATTAATAAAATATATGTTTTGTTTAAATCAATTGCTGTTAGTATGAGAAAAAAATAAACAAAAGAAATCAAAGAAACCAAACAAAGAAACTGCACCCCTCCGGCACTATATCACATTGGGTCTTGGGTTGTTTTATTCACCGCAAACACCACCAAAATCAAGGAAAAGCACAACAAGAGAAATGCTTCAAGGTGCCAATATGAAGGGGGAGGAAGTTGCAATCTGTCAGACCAGTCTGTACTCCGTGCAACTCACCTTCTGCCTACCTGAATACCAATGACAACAAGAGGGGGGCACTAATTAGAGTTCAAGGTTAGCAGGTTATCTACCCTCCTGACAGGCTGCCCACTTGAAACACTCAGGGAGGGCCGACTTTGTGAGTGTATACATCTGAGAAATAGCATGGTGAGGTGGGGTAAGCTGAAATAGAGGATTATTTGGGGAGGTGGGTGTGTGACACGAGCGGCTGTGTACAAAAAGCTGCCCATGTTAACTTCAATTGATTTTGAATAATACCCTTGCATTTTTTCAAACCTCAAACCACATAGCAACTGACTACAAAGTGAGCAAAAAAAAGGCTCACTATCTTGAAAATAGTTTTACATAAAAGTAGAGAGAAGAAATTGAATGCATGTCAGCTGACATGAAGTCGTGTTGGTCTCTAGTGGCGTGACATGACAGTATCGGTATCACTTTCACAAGGCTACACTGGTTGTCACATTATCTGCCAGCGCTCATCTCATTAACAACAAGGCCAATTTATAACATCCTTTGTTACTGATCAAATATATTTGTAAATATGCTTCAATGTCACAGAATTGCAGTCAATTCTTGCAATGGTACAATATCCTTGTCTCCTCTGCCAGTCTTTTTTGACAGCAAATTGCAGTCAAGAGGCAGGTGTTAGTGTGTCAATACATTGTCATGCAGCATAGGAAGAAATTGTTCCATTCCGACTTCCCTACTATATTAGCACAGGTTAGTGATAGACTTAAGTACACGTTCCTTTCAGGGTGCCACCTTAATTCAAGGACCCCTGTATATTTTCTGCTTCTGTAATTCTCTTCATTAATCTACCTAGCAAGATAGTTTATTCTGTGTGCAATCACATCCAGAGGATGATGCACACAAAGCACCTTATAACCAGAGTCTGTGAGAAGGCCATGGGCATATTCTTTGTTCAGCAAGGAGAAATTAAAATAAATAAATAATAAGGCGCCCATCATCACACGGGTGCCCGCCAGGTCTTTTCTGGAACTAACATGGTTGTGTTCTTCAGCTATTTTTACAAAGCGCTTAGGGCAGTGAGTCCCCTGACCCTGTAAAGATACACAAATGTGCTTTTCATTGGTTATGGATTAAAAAAAAAAACAAATAAAAAATGAGTTGTTGTCAATAGGTTACAGAATCACACAGCTGACTGTTCCTCCCCAAATAGTACTTTATTATTAGATATTTATATTTTAAATGGTATCTTTCTATCTTCAAGCTAAGGGACCCGAAATACCATTGGAGAAAAAAATATAAATATCAATTCTTGGGTGGAATTTAAGGTTACAAGGGGCTTAAAATTGTACTATGCAAAGCAACCACATTCTGCACATATTACAACATCGTGGCTTCGTAGTAAAAGACTGCCCTGCCTGCAGTCCAGACCTGTCTTTGTGTTTGGATTGGATTGGATTGGATAAACTTTATTGTCAAATGTACAGTATGTGTAACATACAGCACAGATGAAATTTCTTCCCTCTCAACATGAAACAAGAGGAGCCGCTGCGGGTGTCCGCGCCGCCATCAAAAGAAAAGTTAACAAAAGTGTGGTCCATTATGAAGCGTAAAATACAACAGAGAACCCCGATACTTCAGCATTATAGTATTTTCCGTACCTTAAGGCACACCTAAAAGCCTTACATTTTCTCAAAAAGTCATCCGTGCACCTAATAATGCGGTGCCCTTTATGCGTAGAAAAAAAGTAGTGTGTTTCCGGTAACCCGACCGACCGAGAATTTCTACCTCAAACAAAAACTTTACGGCCGGCATTTTTTTTCAAACCTTCTACATTTTTGTGTAATAATAATAATAATCGTACATTTCATTTATACGCGCCTTTCAAAACACTCAAGGACACTTCACAATCAAAACAAGAACAATAAAACCAGAGACAAAATTGTAAATAATAAAAGGAAAGATGAATTTAGAGCGTTTACATTGTTGCAAACTCTCGCGATATTCACGTTGTGTCGTTTGCCCTGTCGACATTGAATCATGGCGGCGGCCACGATCTCCGACAACAGTTTAAACCGCGTTTTGTGTGTTGCAGTCGCATGCTCGCACCATAATATTGAGAAAATAGCATCCACTGCTGTATCGAAAAGATTCAGCGAACTATTTGACGAACACCACGGGCCGTCTAGGACGCGGGACGCAGAGGTAACGAGATGGCTGTAACACCCAGCCGCCGGGTACTCAACTCTCTCGCCGCCGAGCGGGGGTTTCAAACAGTGGCGATTGCTCTCGGACTGCAAGCTTCCCATAAAATGTCAAAGAATAAGTGATCAGATATATATGAATGTAAATTTCATTGTGTGTACATGTCATTGACTAAATATGCGCTACAACGTGCTCAACTTTTGTTCCGAATCAGCTTCTTCTTACTGGTTACGACGCGACTCCCTTCTCATTCATCCCGCAGCTTCGCTGTGCTTTAACACTAGCAGGGGGGACGCAGAGGTAACGAGATGGCTGTAACACCCAGCTCAGGCGGCGAGCGGGGGTTTCAATCAGCGGCGATTGCTCTCAGACTGCAAGGGAAGCTCGGCTTCCCCTAAAATGTCAAAGAATAAGTGATCAAATATATGAATGTAAATTTCATTGTTGTCCATGTCATTGACTAAATATGCGCTACAACGTGCTCAACTTTTGTTCCGAATCAGCTTCTTCTTACTGGTTACGACGTGACTCCCTTCTCTTTCATCCCGCAGCTTCGCTGTGCTTTAAATGGTAGTGAGTTCAGGGTAGGTTGTCCCAATGCGTTGAATGGAGACGAGTCATTGGATACAAACTGGTTTTTGTCCCGCCCACGTACGCTCGTCGTCTCTGGGACTGGATGGCAGTGGGAGGGTACCGGACGCCAGGCTCTTCTGCATCCGATTGGATGATCTGTCTGTGCCTGCGTGCCAGTTCGATTGACATTGAAATGAGCCAGTCACCGAGCTTTTAGTGTAGACATCCGTCGCAAGCAATTTTTCAACTCTCATTCTGTTCCGAGGTGAGCTGGAGACTTCTCCTAATCATTTTAGCGACACTCTTTGTTGTAAACAAAGAACTAGCGACAAATTAATCTTTTATTACACTAATTAAGTACTGGGAAAAGACGCCTTGTTGGTATGACAGGGTCACAGATCATTTTCTTGAAAAGGAACGGAGCTAGAGTAGAATTCACGTATAAATAAACGGACACATTTTATGATGTCGACCAAAATTGAGCTTCCCCTCTTTGACAGACGAGCATCCGGCACTGGTTTCAATGCCTCCTTGTTTTATGTTTTATGGTTATTTTGTTTACGTTTTTGATGGGGGAGGAAGGGAGAAAAAAATATTTTTTTAAAAAAATTTGTCCGACCTACCGACCCTATGCTGAAATTTCATGTTACCGGAAACACACTACTTATTTTTCTACGCCTTATGAGTGCATTGATTTCCAAAATCTGCCATGCTGAGCGACTTCAGGAAGTGCTCAGCTTGAAGGACGGTTGGGACACAGGGACATCATTCGCACACAACGTTCGTTGGCAGCGACAAACCAATCAGAGAACATTACATAATAAGATATCTTCTGTTTCAAATTCAACATTGAATACGAGGAGCTCTTGCTTGGTGTTTGGTTTATGACAAAGAGTAATCTCACAATCCGCACAAAGAACCTCCATCTCAAAGCAACTGTTTTGTGTGGGCTATGTGCAGGAATAGACCGTTGTGTCTTTTGTTGTAGAAAATATGGTACATTAAATTTTAAAAAGTGTCTCAAATGAATAGAGAAATGTACAAAAACACATATGCAATACATAAATATGTATACATAATAAACGTGGTCAATCTAGGTCATTTTTTTGTTCTGAAACTCTTCATAGGTTTATCAATTACACAATTAATCGATGGAGCAATTGATAGGATAATCCCATTTTAAATTACTCGTGTGTGACAGCCCTACATCAGACTGAGAAAAGAGGAGGTTCTGGCTGGGGGTCTTGGAAGCTTCTTCTGAATAGTCCAGAGCTAATGAAACCGTAGCATTCCAGAAGAGCTCCCCATACCAACAGGCCACACCCACAGCATTAATCTAAAAACATAGAATCTTTGTTGTGAATGTTAGGCGCCTTGTCATGTATTGCACAAGTGGATGCATTCCACAATTCAGAACAGCCACCAGACCTCAGTCTTTAGGGGGGGTACATATGTATATATATCCTTATAAGCCCCTGCTTGGCATAACAAATGTTTGCAGAACCCAGAACCATAAACAATGAAATTGTGCTAACAGAGCACTGACCAAAGGGGGAAACGAAGCAGCACGAGGTAATGATGACGTATGTAAACAAACACAGATAACTGACCATTTATTGAGTCTGAAAAAACTATTGTGCCCATTTTTTGTCATTGAATGATAAGTCGATACGGTAATTATCGTGACAGGCCTTTATGCAACACTATACAATATCAACATCCCACTTTATTTGATACTGCCATGCAGCTGTGGCAAATAAATCCCTAGGTTCTTCATTTAAATAATTCTGAAAAGGTTTCAAATATTGACATTTGTCATAATTTTACATGCTGCATGTTTTGAAAGCAGTGAAATTGTTGCAAAAATCATTTTATTTAACACGCTGAAGGTTGTTCAATCTAAACCTAACCCAATCCAAAGTTTACTCATTCAGACAATAAAATGACAAACTGAACTTCAGTAGGCGTAGAAAAAAAAAGTAGTGTGTTTCTGGTAACCCGACCGACTGAGAATTTCTACCTCGAAAAAAAAAAAACTTTACGGTCGGCATTTTTTTCTTCAAACCTTCTACATTTTTGTGTAATAATAATAGTACATTTAATTTATACGCGCCTTTCAAAACACTCAAGGACACTTTACAATCAAAACAAGAACAATAAAACCACAGACAAAATTATAAATAATAAAAGGAAAGATGAATTTAGAGCGTTTACATTGGTGCAAACTCTCGCGATATTCACGTTGCGTCGTTTGCCCTGTCGTCTGTCAACAACATTGAATCATGGCGGTGGCCACGATCTCCGACAACAGTTTAAACCGCGTTTTGTGTGTTGCAGTCGCATGCTCGCACCATAATATTAAGAAAATAGCATCCAATGCTGTATCGAAAAGATTCAACAAACTATTTGACGACCACCACGGGCCGTCTAGGACGTGGGACGTAGAGGTAACGAGGTGGCTGTAACACCCAGCCGCTGGGTACCCAACTCTCTCGCCGCCGAGCGGGGGTTTCAATCAGTGCCGATTGCTCTCGGACTGCAAGGGAAGCTCGGCTTCCCCTAAAATGTCAAAAAATAAGTGATCAAATATATGAATGTAAATTTCATTGTGTGTACATGTCATTGACTAAATATGCGCTACAACGTGCTCAACTTTTGTTCCGAATCAGCTTCTTCTTACTGGTTACGACGCGACTCCCTTCTCATTCATCCCGCAGCTTCGCTGTGCTTTAAACGGTAGTGAGTTCAGGGTAGGTTGTCCCAATGCGTTGAACAGAGACGAGTCATTGGATACAAACTGGTTTTTGTCCTGCCCACGGACGCTCGTCGTGGGACTGGATGGAAGTGGGAGGGTACCGGACGCCAGGCTTTTCTGCATCAGATTGGATGATCTGTCTGAGCCTGTGTGCCAGTTCGATTGACATTGAAATGAGCCAGTCACCGAGCTTTTAGTGTAGACGTCCGTCGCGAGCAATTTTTCAACTCGCATTCTGTTCCGAGGTGAGCTGGAGACTTCTCCTAATCATTTTAGCGACACTCTTTGTTGTAAACAAACAACTAGCGACAAATTAATCTTTTATTTCTGGTGGGTTTTATTGTAGTTCCTATAGTTGTAGGACACTAATTAAGTACTGGGAAAAGACGCCTTGTTGGTATGACAGGGTCACAGATCATTTTCTTGAAAAGGAACGGAGCTAGAGTAGAATTCACGTATAAATAAACAGACACATTTTATGATGTCGACCAAAATTGAGCTTCCCCTCTTTGACAGACGAGCATCCGGCACTGGTTTCAATGTCTCCTTGTTTTATGTTTTATGGTTATTTTGTTTACGTTTTTGATGGGGCAGGGAGGGAGAAAAAAAGATTTTTAAAAAAACTTTGTCCGACCTACCGACCCTATGCTGAAATTTCATCTTACCGGAAACACACTACTTATTTTTCTACGCCTTAAGAGGAGACATGACTTTGACATAACATTAAGATTCAGCACTACTCGTGTCGTGAAAAAAATGTGTATTGACCACTTACAGTTCATCTCGTTGCCGTTGTGAAAGCACCATGGTGACAGGATGGTGTGGGCGGGGCAAGGAGAGACCAGTTGGTAATATATGATGTAGCTGCCGCGCTCTCCTCAGTCAGGAGTTGAGCTATGCGGATCCGAGCAACGCGAGCAAGGGTGAGCCGTGTACTCCTATAGCGTCAGTTAGCGTAGTCCCAACACCGCCTCAGATAGAGTGGGGACCACAGGAATCGGGCCCCCTGGGGATGAGAGAAGTGGAGAGTCTGCAGACGAGTCAACACCCGAGTCTACACTGCATCTGAAAAGGAGAAAGGGAGGTCTGTATTAGGTATGCATGGCAGATAACATGAAGGGTGGGTGGGGGTGGAAAAAATGTACAGGTCAAAGAACTGCTGCATCATTTCCCACAATAGTTTAAATGCAGATAAAATGCATGGAAACGGCTAATTCTACCAGTAGGTCAATGCAGCACTCAGAAAATATTAGTTGAGAGCCCATTTATTAGAAAAATGCCATGAACAAAATGAACTCAATCACTCATTCCATGGATTTTTAGACACTCTCAAAACAAGCCATCCACTATAACAAAACATTCCAGGTTGCTCCTGCAAATTCCTGTGCAAGAGTTGACCGAGATTTGTTGGGTGACAAATTTCCCATCGCAGTCTGCTGAGAAAATACCTACAATAAAAAATAAATAAATAAAAACCGGCTGCACGCTCGTCAAATTCCAACACGTCATCGTGTCATTATCACACCTCCTCAAGAACTGCCGAGCGGAGTGATGAATGGGGAAATCACAATAAGCTGACAGCACAGCTTTTACTGGGGCAAGGGTCAATATATTATCAATTGGGGGATATTTTTGCCAGGTACATGAAATGCAGCGGGGTTAAAATATGACTATTTACATACTGCCTTGTAAAAACACAAAACTAAAGAGCCAACGCTACACTTAGACCTCTTAGTCTACTGGGACAACAATGACTAAAGGCACGTTCCCACGTTGCAATTTGTGGCATAAGTTTTGTGGCATGCAACACATTGCAACGTGTGAACCCCGAAGTTGGACAGACTTTTGTGGCATGCAACGTGTTGGATGTGTGTTGCATGAAATAGGACTTGCTCTATTTTCTTGCAACGTGTTGCATGAACCCGACCAATCAGAATGCGTTGGGCTATCACGTGACAAAAACATTGCGTCGTAAACACGGAAAGTATAATGGCGTCGAAACAGAAATTTTTAAAAATCGAGCTCTCCCGGGGCGACACCGAAAGGTTTAATTATTACCATTCTCATGATTGCTTGTGGAACGTCGGGAGCCAGTTCTACTCAAGGAGGGAACACCGACAAGCTGCCTACACTAGCATATCGGAGTTGATGGGCGACTGCATGACAGGTATGGATGGCGATCGAAGCAGCGTCTTTGATTATTATGTCGACAATAATATCATAATTACTTATTGTCGAATATTGTAGGGTGGTTGGAGTGAGAAAGATTACCGAATTTAATTTAATCGGCGACTATTTTGCCAAAATAATAATCACATTCATCTTTTTGTCATTCGAGAAAAGTTCACACCCTACAATCAGTGGGCCTCCCCATGGATGGGCACAAGGGTATTACTTCAGTCCTTCTTGGTAAAAATTAACAATAATAACAATAACAGAAACAAGTAAATGTATAGAGGATCTTAATTTAAATACTAGTACATGTAATTTGTATTTTTCTTGTTTTTGTTTTCATAAATTTCAGCATAAACAATTCTGCGCATAATCAATAAACACGCATTCGGAAAACTATTCCCTTGAGATTTGAAATTGTTTGCAACTGTTGCAACGTGGGAACACATTCGGTTTGCAACATCATATTTGCAATTTGTCTTATGCAACACGTTGCATAAAACAAACTGCAACGTGGGAACGCGCCTTAATTCTTCAACTAACCAGGAAAAAAATGGATACACAATCACTTGCTTTCTCGTTTACATATGCATGTTTTTTTTAGTTGGATTAGATACAGTAGAAAAAGACAAATGTACAGATACTTCATTTACATCCATATCAACTGTACCTTACAATATGTGCCTCAGGTGCATAATTTAGTCAGCAGACACAAATTTTACATTTGTGACAATGAATAAGGGATCGTTATAAAGGAGCAGTGGAGAAGAGGACTGCTTTTCCCAAGTGTAGCAGTCTCCCATGTATTTCACAGTGTTTTTTTCTTTCCAATACAAGTGACAGGAAGCACCAAGGCGGCAGACATTTTTTCGCTGTTTAGCAGCCAGCTCGACTGAATCTACTCGCACTAACTGACATTTGAACACTGCAGAGAACCTGCTCCACAGGAGCAACTGACACACTAGCTGACAGTTAAATACTGAGCTGTGATGTCAGCACCTGAAACCGGTCCAAATAACAGCTTACCTCTCATACAGTGTTGATTACAGCATGCCGGGAGTTTCTGGATGTTTCCCAACAAATCTGCGGTGGTTCACGGTCACAAAAATACCACAACACTAGGTCTGAATAATTTTAGGAAATGACTGGAGTTGAGATTTTCCTGACATAACTGCGATTTTGATTCAATTAATGATATTCGTCAACTCAAGCCTCGATGCAATAAGGTTTTATTAATGATTAATGAGCAGACAATAAATAGGCTGTGTGAAGGAGGCAGTCCTTTTTCTAGGTTTTCAAAATGGTTCAATAGAACAAGACCGACTGCTTGCTGTGATGTATGTATAAATATGGAATTACGTGTAATAGAGGATGGAAATCTGTTTCGTTTTTTACCAAAAATGATCTACATTTTGTACTAATGACTGAGCCTGGCAAGCCGTACCCACAAAGTGGGTCTGGAGACCAAGCCTTTCACCGCGGCTGGGCCGGGAGTTCAAAACTGCCTTAATTGATTTACTTGCTGTGACGTATCCCAAGTGAGCAGCGTCATTCTTTGGCCGCTGCAGTCAATCCTCGTAACATTCAAAATGCCGCCTGAGAAAGACAATGGTTTGTTTCATTCAGTATTAAAATCAGTTTTAAAAAACTGAAATACAGAGTTAACATGGTATAAATTGAACAGTAACAGTGAGTGTGAAAATCATAATTCAAATACTTTTGAATGGGTTATTCAAATGTCAAAGATAAATATTTCCTTTAAAAAGGTTAATTTACTCTGTTTCTTGTCCTTAAAATTTTACATTTTCATATAAAAAAAGCCAGCTTTTTCTTATAATAAAATCAACTGAACAAATCAAAACACATAGTCCCTTAGATAAATTGATTGAGATCTCAAATATTGTTCAGCAGCAAACAGTCAAAGTATTCATAACGTCAGACTTTCAATGAATGTTCAACAAATATTGAACTTTCAATGAATAGCTAAAACCCCCAGCCACCCGATTGACTGCTGAAGTTCATACATTTTTTTGTAATCATGTAAACATTACATATAATATTCAATGCTTATCAGCGTGTTTTTTTGAATATTTTTTTCCCCCAATGCATTTCAGTGGACGTCAGTTATACGTGGATTTCCGCTCTTCATGGGCTGGGCTGTGAATGAAAGGTGTTGACTGTATAATCTATATAACAGTATATATTTTTTAAAGCGATATATTGTTCCATCTTCTGATTGAATTGATGATCAGTTATTGTTTTTTTCCCGCCCCAAACTCACTGATGACCCCCAAAATCCGGATTGAGTAAAGTCTCGAAATTGCACGGTCTGAGATCACAATTTTGAAAACAATACAATACAATCAAATAAATCAGTTGAACTGGCTGAGCTCAAAGGTGGGAAACGAGTGATAGTGGAGGGGGAATAATCTGCAGTCAAGGTGCATCCATAAATCTGCTTGTTCATTCCTGCTATTGATTCTGTCGGTGTCTCAGCGGACATAGAAATGGTGCAGAGTGCTCTGGGGTGTCATTTAATTCTCAGATTTATCCCACCGGGTCAGTGTCACTGAAAAGCTTTTGAGATGAACAACAGATTACATCCTGTCACTTTAAGAAGAAGCAGCCGGCCACCAAGTCACAACTGGACTGAGCCACACCCAATGCATTACAGAGCACATATTTGTGGCGTTACGTCAGTGGTCCCAAACCACTGGCCCAATTGGTACCAGGCCACACCGAGACAGAGCCCCCCCCCTTTGGGTGTGTGGAGCGGGGGCCAGCCATCTCCCCCACCCCGTTCATTACCTTTCAAAGGACAATACAAGTAGAGCTGGGTGATTATTTCACGGAGCAAAGTGATATTACGTGACCAGCACCATCAGACGCAGCAGAAATGTGCGTAACTGCAGCCAATCGGAGTGCGGCTTTTCCCTCCAAGTTTGGTTTGCAAGCTGAAGTCAGCAGAATACGTGAATAAATAAAAGAAGCAGCAGTAAACAATAAGAGCAACAATAACCCAACGTGCAACTAAACGCACAGCTGAAGGGCGGCCATGACTTGGTGTCATCTCCCAAAGATTAAGAGGCTATTTTGACATGGGAAGTAACTCTCCTTCAGCTTTTGTGGACCAGAGCAACATGAAGGTCTGTGACGCAAAAAAGTTGGCGACCACTGCTTTATGTCATCAGGCTTACAACATGGTCTTGAACAGTTCAAGAGAGCGGGCCTTCTTAATGCATGGGTTACGTCAACCAAATGGAGGCATGTAAAGCAAGGATAATGAGAAACTTGTCACATGATTACTTTTGTGAAGTGAAAAATAATTTAAACCAACAACATACAACCATACCTTATTACTGTTATTTTGGGAGGAGGCAGCTGCAAAGGTTTGCAAGTGTTTGTGATTGTAGCGGATGTTTTTTTCGTCAGGGTTTATTCAAGGACACAAAGATGTTTGCAAACAGTTCTAGCGGTCGCAAACAGTTTTTCCTTTCACCAAATTTTGAAGATGGTCAAAATTTCTTTGTGACAAGAAATCCTCCACAAACCCTCACCGCTCAGTGGGATACGAGCTTAACAGTGTCATGAAGTGAGGCTACCGTTTACACAAGCTGACATACTACTACAAAACAAAATAAATCCAAACACCAAATCACTTTAAAATCAGATATAACATCTAAGTGGAGATAGTAATAAAAGAAATACAGTGTACACAGATGCACAAGTACTGTACAGACACTCCCCGAGTTACGAACATCCGAGTTACGAACAAACGGTACATACGAACATTTTCACGGGTCTGTCGGAAAAAAAAAAAAAGTTAGATTTTGTATTTTGATGACTTTTTCCGAGTGCCGAACGGGGCGGAGGACGGGGAGGCGTCCGGCGCGCCGGTCGACGACCGGTCGTCTACTCTCCCCCGCTGAAGCCACTGCTAGTTTACCGGGCAGCTAACCCTCGAGCCCTGAAGAACGTGACGAAAAGCTCTCTCCCCGTTATATGGATGTCAATATAAGCCTTAAACATACATTCCAGACAAAATATAGCACTGAAGCAACTTACGAACGAATTCACCTTATGAACAATCGTCCGGAACGTAACTCGTTCGTAACCTGGGGAGCGTTTGTATATCTTACATACTCCCTTTTTTTCTTCAGACCTTGTGCAATTTCGGTGATCAGCATTCTCCTTCTTCAGGGACGTGTGTAAGCACTTGACCTGTCAGCAGGCAGATTTGACAGGCGGCATGCGCGGAAAGTCCAGCGACACCAAAATTGCACAATATCTGAACAAAGTATTTTATTTGTGTGTGTTAGTTTATTTAATTGTACAATTGTGATCTTGAAATAATCAAATAAAATGGATATAATGTGTTTTCTTTGGTCACCCAAAATGTGTGTCACAGTCTGCGACAGCCTAGCAAGACAGCATACATTTAGTGAGACTTTCAACCCCAGGCAGGCCAAAGATGGAGAAATCTTCAGATCCACACATGCATGTGAGCAGCTATTTGCCATCATGAACAATGTTAAAAACAAACACCGCTCAAGCCTCGTAGAGATGAAGGTGACTTCCTACAGCCATGCTTTGCAGATGCTGCACGTAAAGGTTCAGGAGTAAAAGTACCATTAACCAGGTAAAATAAATATTCAGGCAGTCATTTAGCAAATATTTATTTCATTGTTCAGTGAAATAGTGCTCTTTTTTCCCCCATTGTATTTTTAATTTTCAGTTCAAAATGTGTTCATTTAATAAATAACATTTAATTTTGTGAAGCATGGATAGACTGCGTGGATTTCATGTGTCACACACTATTTAGCAAGTGTAAAGAGATAGCTACATATAAAAAACAAAATGTTATTTATATATGTAAAATCGATCGATATAGATATATAATGGCGAACATCTTTCAGGTGTCAAAAAGTGTTTACAGCTCTCGGTGTTATTTTTTTTCCATGGAAACAGGGTCGAAATGGCTCTTTGAGTGTAATAGTTCGCCGACCCCCCCTCCCCCAGCACTCGACCATGCCACTTAATGGCACGCATCAACAATTAAATACGACAATGTGAACATTTCAGCTTCATTGCACTTTAGATAACTCGTTTCTTTCTTCACATTCTCTTTGTGATATATCGTTTTTGTATTTTACAATGCAATTGTATTTTACTTTACTCAAAAGTAAAACAAAAAAAATAATGTTTCTTTGAGGGCTGGCACAAATTAAGTGCATTTCAATTGGAAAAATAGTATTATAAATCAGGCTACCACGCCCGATCGACAAATTCTCATTAAATTACCCCTCCCCCCAACAACATAACTGTAAAAGATCATGAGAAAAATCTGATGTCATTTCGCAATGGAATCGCTGCTCTGGGGGAAAAAAGATGCAATCCTTTTGGTTTTCAATCTCGGAATCATGACCGGGCAAACCCGTAAAGGGAAAATGAGTTTGGTAAAGCGAAGACGCAATTCCAAGACCATCATCGACTAGCATGCGCTCCACCCTGATTTCCTCCCACACATGACGAGGGAGCTCCAGCTGAGCCAGCCCGACGCCCACCGGTGAGATAGCAAACAACCATGTCGTTAGCGGACAACCAAATACCAATTGTATATCCACTATATAAATCGGCATCAATGTAGATGCAATTTACACAACCAGAACCAATTTTTAAGGGCGAAAATTACCGGACGCCCTTCCTCCATGCTAACATCCGACTTAGCAGTGAAGCTAATCAGCAGGGTGTAGACTACAACACATTCGAATTATGTCTAGCGGTGGCCACTTCTGGAATAAATTTATCTCGAGCGGCAGTGACGTAGTTGTCAAACGGCACGGACTCGGCTCCAAACCATTTTTTGTAATGACAACGCCAAAAGCAACAGCGCCCTTCCAGCCCAGCCCAGTGACATGCTGTCATGTCGTTAGCACACATAGCGTTTATTAAACCACATATGACTAAATAAGATCCTAAATGTGAACTATGCTAGCTAATTAGGTGAATGTGAACCTTACCCTCATTAGCTTACTGGTGATGCAGTCAGAAAGTTAGCTTCAATGTTAGCTCGTTATATGAACGCAGACGGGAGTGCCGTTATGCACTCTAGTTCAATTTGCGACATTTAACATGTTCACTGAGGCCAAATACTCGAGAATAAAGTCAACGTTGCATGTATTTACACGGGAATAAAGTGCGACACTGACATGCTACCTGCTGCTTCAGACCAAGCGGCCTAGCCGCCATTTTGAGGCATAAAAGGAGGTGCAAAAAATTACAGCCACATCGTCATTTTCCCCACCTAACGTCAGATTCCTTCGACCATCGGCCGGCTTCGTAGACTAGCACAACTTACCCTATTGTCTCTGTCCGCGAATATCCACACCAGTCTCCGGTGGCAACACAATCCAACAGGGCGTGAAATGTGCGCTCCAAATTGAGATCTTGTTAGCTGGAGGTAAACTGCGCCCCTCTCGTGTCTCCGGCGCCGCTTGTTTTTTCGTAGGCTACTGCATTCGCCTTGTCTCGGGGGCGCGCACTGAGCTCGCGTTCATGAAGAAGCGGGAGCGCGCACGTCCTTGACATCAGAAAATTAAAAAGTACAACCTTTGGCGCCGTTTTATACGTTGATTTGAAACACTTAACAACAATTTGCGCGCACTGCGAATGTAAATCCAAACGTTATTATTTTTAGTTTATTTTTAACTGATTCACTACTCCATGATTCGTACGTCGTGTTCTTCTATTAGCTGTTCGTGTTTTGTACTGTACGTAGGTCTATTTACGTATAGAACTTTATGGCATTCATAATTGTAGTTTTTTTAGACGTAGGACCGCCTCCATTTCACGGAAATAATCTGGTGGCATATGACTAAATGGTGAATGGGCTGTCACTTGTATAGCGCTTTTTACTTTGGTTACTCAAAGAGCTTTACACTGTTACCTCATTCACCAACTGATGACGCAGCAACTGGCGGTTCAGTATCTTGCTCAAGGACACCTCGACATGGTCGCCTCAGTGAGGAGACACTGCTCAATACAGCTGGTTTCTACTTTTTATTTAATCAGTTACTTTTCAACAGAAGCTGCTACTTGTTCACAGTGAAACAGTTCTCAGTTGTGTATAAAAGTAGGATGGTCATAACAAACGAACATATATAATATGGACAATTTTCACACGTTATCAGAAGCTGACGACAACATTCTGCAGGACAAATGGATCAAAGTGTCATTCGATTCCTTGTTATTCAAAGTGCTTGCGTGCCCCCTTATGGACATTTTTGGTAATGACGAGGGGCACTGGTCAAGATAGTACTGTATACTGTACTGTACTTGAAAACAGGCCAAATAAGATACAGAAAGCAAGTGAATCAGACGAAGCCATAGTTAAGATACATAAATCACCTTTATAAAAGTTTTCACCTGCCCGCACTTTTGACTCATGATAGCAATGAATGACTTTTGAGTGTGAGCGGCCCATCTTGTTTCCTTTTAAAGTATTTGAGTGACTCAATTTCTCTTTTGCATTCCTAAATATTGCCAGCACCCTCTCTATATTGCTTTAATCACAAACATTTATACACGGCAGAAGAGTTACATTGCATGTATACAAGCTCAAACTGTCAGTCTTGGTTTTTTTTGGTACATCTCAATCAAGACAGCCCTTCCTTTTGTCCATTTCATTGGTGTTGAAAATGTGCGGTCATATTCCTGCGTAGGGTTCTCTGGGCTGCATAAATGTGAAAACATGACAATCCAATATTGGAAAGAACAAATAAACAGAAAACCAGGACCAGTCACTGCAACCAATGAGGAGCACCTCTCCAATAATGAGAAGTTCATTCTTGTCACCTATGCATTTAGAAAAATAAAACATTTGGAAAACAAATGTTCATGTCACACCACTCGTTAGCCATACTGTTGGATTACACGGAGACTCAGAAAGTCACACATACAAATTTACATGCACAGCCTTATCAATGTGTAAAAATAGATTGAACACAGTTAGTACATGGAGGAAATTGCTTTCAAGAGGACGGTTTATGGATCTTTTTCATCAAGCAAAAATGTGTTTAAATCTGATATAGATTTACACATTTTTTCATTTTTCATTTTCTATAAAACAGTTATGGCTTAAATTAACAGCTCTAAAATGTCATCAACTTTCCTGTACATATTTACCGACAGGAAAAAAAAATCCAGCACAGGTTTGCTTGCAAGACTCGGCAGGCAGCACAAATGATTAAATTTAATTAAAGTACCGGTACGTTCAACGGTGTGGGGAAATGAGCAGTACATTCTTACAAATACAAGGCCCACTGTTTTATTAATCTTTTTAAATTCGATTTTAGTGCACAGGAGAAGGTAGCCTTGTCTTACTCAGCTAGGCTCCATGCCCTTGGCTCTTCAAGGCTCCTTTAGGAAAGAACATTATGGTCATGGGCTAGCTGGGCCTGAGAACACAAAAGGTAAGGCTCTGGTACAAAATGTCACCCTGGGTCTTGAGTCCAAAACTGGGATCTCTTGCGCCAATGCAACCAGAATACTTATCACCTCCTGGCAGGATTTCCTAACACTGCATGTTACATAGATTGGATGTTTGTACTTGTTTTTCCTCTATCACATCCTACCTTGTAGGGATTACCTGCTCAGTTTTCCTTTGTTATACACATCATACAGTGTGTTCTCTGGACATTTGACCCATACTGTATATCCGTTTACAGTATTAATAATTTTTCTATTTTAATGCCGATATAATCTGCTCAGTTCCTGGGTCGGCGGGCATAATGACAAGAGTGTTGCGGCACGGTCTTCACCCTTCGTAACGGAAAAGATTACTGTTGAACGCATTGGGACGTTAATCAACAGGAATTTTGTCCACTAGTTCCAGTGGGCTATCTTGCGAGGGCTGCTCACTCTTCTCCAGCAGCTCATTCTTCTCGGACTCCTGCAGCTGCTGTCGTCGCTGCACCTCAGCTTTCAGGTTCTCCAGATCTTTTTGGCTGAAAGGCACAATCAGCAATGAAGTGATTACACGCAATGAAGCAGTATGAGCTGCAGTCTCTATCCGTTACAAACGCAATCCATTGTGGGATGCTACTCAAAATCAATTTGTTCAAATTTACAACATTTTTCACACAGTACATATTGTAAGTTGATTTTGATCGGTTACATCCTTAACTCCACAGATCATAGTTTCAATACCATTTTAATTTTATTTAAAATTGGATTTATTTAAAAAAAATTACCAACTGTTTGGTGCAGAATTACATTTGTCGAAGGTCATTTTGGATGACTAGCACGGTGATCCTCCAGTTGTGCGACTCATGAACCAGTAATAAGCTATTTCAAAATGACCAAATATACATTTTCTTTGTCGTACATATACCTTAGAGGGATAAAAATGATGCCATTGATGATGTTGAGTTGTTCCAGGATGTTGGCCATGCTGGGAGCAGTGAACTGATCAACAAGGCACAAATAAAAGCATTGTTTAATAATTGTTGTCAATTAAACAAACACTGACGATTCCGGTCAGTCACCTTGAGGGGCATGATGCTGGCACTCGAGCCATTTTTATAGATGTCGTTCATTGTTCTCTGTAGAGCCACGGCCTGTTGAGTGAGGGACTTCAAGTACTCTGAGCTTTCCTTGGTTTTCTCGTGAGCCTCGCCCATCTGAGAACAATAACACACATTTCAGATGAAGCCTTCCAGATGAGAAAACTATAGGAGAAGAGATCTCTGGTACCTGGTTCTTGTAAATAGTGTAGCCTTCCTTTTCATGCTGTAGCGCCGAGCGGAACTCTGCTTTGCTTTCGTAAACCCTAGCGATGAGGTGATGGCTGGGAAGAAAAATATCACAGATTATCTCACCACTGAATGTCAAAGCATATGGATGTGGATAAGTGCTGTATTCTTTCCCCACCTGAGCGCTACTTTGAGTGACCGTGGTCCATGGTACTTTGAGTTGATGGTCAGAGCATTCTCCACAAATCTCAGAGATAAATCGTACTCCATCACGCTGTGCAGTACCAAGCCAATGTTACTCTGAAAACAAGAATTACAGTTGCATTACTTGCTCGTTACTATCTGATGATAGCTTGAACCAAACCAAATAAAAAAAATAAATGCATGGTAACATAAAAACAGAACCTCCTCAGCAGAATTTTCAAGATAAAGAGGTAGAGTGGCTTTGTCACATTCAGTTAGAACTTACATCTAGTAGTGCCATCTCCGGGTGGTCTTCACCGCACACCAACAACAGGAGGTAACGAGCTCTGTAAAGCAGCTTCAATGCTGTGGACAGCTGCCCGTTTGCAAAGCAATACAGAGCCAAGTGCATCTGGAAAGCAAAGAAAGAAAGCAATATATATCTATATTTAAAAATCCTTTGGCACAATCAACAACTGTGGACAACAGACCAGACAGCTTACATATTCTTGAATTGTGTTGGGGTGCTCAATGCCAAGAACTCTTTCACTCATCAGAACAGCCTTTTGCTGGTTGCTGAGTGCCTGCAGGCAAGTAGGAGATAGTCATTTGGGAAGTAAAATCAATAGTAAACAAAAGTGAGGATGGTTGCTGTGTCCCAACTCGGGTACGACACCCCTTAGAAGCTGCAGCTGAAAGCCCATTACATCACAACACAGCCTCGAATCAACTACTCCTTTTAAAGCAGCTCACAAACAGAGCTTTCTTTTTGTATCGTCTCATTCAAATTTCTTTTAAACTTTGTGACACAAGTCATACGCGAACATGTAGTTATCTAGCATCGCCAAATTTAGCGTCGCCTCCTTAGACACCCGGAATTGGCACACAGCCGTTTCGTTTCATTCATTTAATTGCCGGTGTGTACTTCGGCGTGGTCTCCCATGATGTAATTAAGGCGAGCCAATAGGCGCAGGCAGGCACAGATCTCCACATGCATAGCTCCATATACGTTGTTGAAGAGGTTGAGGGCCTCATTGATCAGCTCACACCCTTCCTTCAAAAATCCTAGGAATTAAAGAAAGGGAGTTTTGAATCAAAACAGAACTACATATCTGCAGACAACCACAATGCACCCGACTGGGCATCCTAAAAATCATTTAAAATACAGTGTGTCCCTTGATGTATACAATATCTACCATGTAAGTACTTAAACAAAACTGGTTCTTATAGTTAACAAGAATGTGTTTATACAATTTCATGTATTGTGGGTGGGGGTGTGTGTGTGTGTGTGTGTGTGTGGGGGGGGGGGTCAGCTCATCAGCAAGCTCTATAGCAGCCTGATAATGATCTTGATCATTTGAATCAGGTGTGTTGCAGCAGGGAGACATGGAAAACATGCAGGACCGAAGTTTGACACCTGTGCTGTATATTAACGAGTCATGGTGTAAAGTGGGCCCACCTTGCTGCACCTTGGCCTGGCCACTCTGGAAGAAGTGGAAGGCATCTGAGGCTTTGGGGTTGACGTGTTTTACCACGGGGAAAATGTTAAGTATGTCCTCCTCTGTAAAGGTAGGCTTGTGGCGGCTGTCGAAGTTATACTCCTTTATCACAATCTGGAGAGTAGACGAAAACATTAAAAAGCTATGACAAGGTGATAGTAATTTTTAGAAAAAAAAATTTAAACCTACTTGGATGCCTGTTTTGACTGATATTTCTCTGAGTAAAGTGATTTTCTGAACGCCGTATTTCTCCACCACCTGGTCCACATTTTCACTGTGGAAGGAGGGAGGTGATAGACTCAATCATAATGCACCAGCTCAAGGAAAACACAGGCAGATGAGTTGTTACCATTGGATGATGAAGTGATAGTAGCTCCGCGCTTCAGAAGCAATGTTCTTCCACAACTCGGTGGGCGTTAGGCTGGCCCATGCTGTGTTGTCACCACTTCCAGGAAGCTTGTTGCGACGCTTTCGGTTTTTGCGGCGGGACACAAGCTCGTCAGCTGGCAGGTGCCCAACAGCATCCGGGAAGGAACTCAGGAAGCAGTTTAGGAAATGGCTTACAGCAGCAGAAAGAGCTGACAACTCCACACCCTTTGTGAGTTTAAAAATAAAAATAAAAAACAAAAAAAGTTTGTCAAAACACAAATATGCAAATCTGTGAAAACTACCGGTACATAAAATGTTATCTACCTGCAGGTATGTCTTGAAGATATGTTTTGCACATCTGGTGATCAATTCAATGATTCCTATTCTCTAAAGATGCAAAGAAAAAAATGGCGAAAATCAAATTCAGTTACACTAGATGTGAAACAAACATTTTCACACACATTTATGCAAATAAACATGCATCATAACCAGTGTTGTCACTGGAAAACTTAAGTTGCTTCACGGAGTACTTCATTTTAAAAGTAAATTATGATTACAGACACTCCCCAGGTTACGAACGAGTTACGTTCCGGACGATTGTTCATAAGGTGAATTCGTTCGTAAGTTGCTTCAGTGCTATATTTTGTCTGGAATGTATGTTCAAGTTTTTTTTTTTTTTTTTTTTCTTTTACATACTTTTAAATTTTCCTTTCATAAATTTTGCTTATATGTAATATTTGACATCCATATAACGGGAGAGAGCTTTTCGTCACGTTCTTCAGGGCTCGAGGGTTAGCTGCCCGATAAACTAGCAGCGGCTTCAGCGGGGAGAGTAGACGACGGTCGACGACCGGCGCGCCGTACGCTTCCCCGCCCGTTCCACCGTCACACGCCCGCCCCCCACGCCTCTCCCCGCGGCCGCCTTCGAACGTCGCCGCCGCCGTCGCCTCCGCCCCGTTCGGCACTCGGAAAAAGGCGCGCAATACAAAATCTAACTTTCTCTTTTTTTTCCGACATACCTGTGAAAATGTTTGTATGTACCGTTGTTCGTAAGCCGGGGAGCGTCTGTACAAGTTACATTCAGCAGTTGCCCCCCAACCCAAAAATGAAACAAGATTTTGTGAATACTTCATTGGAACTGCATTTTTTACAGTAACGTTTAAGAATAGCTTTTATTAAAAAATAAAGGTGGATTTTTTTAAAATTCACAAATAATTGTTTCATTTAGAAATTGATTCGTTTCTGGATTTCACAAAAAAGTGGCCGATTATTAAGTATTTCTCGACTTCACTTTTTTTCCCTTACACTCGTCATGATATATGTTTATTCATATGTCAATCCAAAATATTTCACAGTCCTAAAAACATTCGACCTACATAGAAGTGTTCCAGCTGGGCTTTTGCAGGAGTCTTGTCCACAAACTCTAGTACGTTGCCCAAGTAGCGTACATTGATGCCTCGCTGGTGCAAGGCCTCTGTCAGAGTGGCTCCATCCATGGGCAGAGCGCTTTGGTCCAAACAGTCTTTAACCTAGTGAGAACATAACCACTCTAAATTCAGACGCACGGCCTGCAACTTGACCTCAGAAAGAAATGCAAACAGAGGCATTGACGACAGTACACATCACTCACCAGTGATGGAATCTGGCAGGAAACGAGAAAGGCGGCAGAATCTTTGAGTAACTGCTTTTGCTTCTGGATGTCATCTGCGCTGTCGTCTGGGAAGCGTACTCCTGGTTCAATAACACACACTTATTATTGACAATTCAAGCCACAGAGGGTAAAATTGATAGCTTCATGATAGCTGTTGTACAAAACAAGACGAAAAACTACAACAGAGCACGCATATACACACGCATGTATACGCACGAACGCACGCTCATACATACATACTAGAGCATTTTATTTCCCATAATAATAATAATACATTTTATTTATAAGCGCCTTTCAAGACACCCAAGGACACTTTACAATAACAGGCATTATACTTTATACTCCCCAATTGCTGAAAAATTCAACATATTGTCTGATCTTACCTGGAGAGAAGATGTCAGGGTTGAAGCGGATGTCGAAAGACGTATTGCTGATGGAGCCGACTGCCTTGCAGGCATTGAGGACAACCTCGCGGTTTTTTTGGTCTGTTTGAAAAGGACAGACCCATGAGAAAGGGTGCGAGTAAAAATATTGAGCAATGAATTGAAATGTCGATTTGGGAATATTTTGTCAATCAGTATCCACAGAATACACAACATGCAAAAAGCACTACAGTGTATCAGTGCAAACCCAGCACCACTGAGAAAAACGTGTCAACATGCACATCATACAGGGCCAAGTGAGCAAATCAACCATTCAACTGTCAATCTCAAACACATTTTGATGGACAATAAACAGGATGATTGTTTTTTTCTTTTTTTTTTTTTTGTTAATTCGTTCAGCAGGCTCGACCATTGATGTTTTTTCCCCATGCAGGTTGAGGACTGAGCAGACACAGCTAGCCAGGTGGATTGAAGCCACTTGAAAATTGGATGTTCTTTCCAATACTCTAACACCTAAACTACTTCTCTCTTTGCGACTATCCACCAGAGTAGCTGCCTCAGCCTTTAACGTTTTTTTTGGACGTACCAATACCAGATCCATCTTCGGCAACTAAGGTCTCCGCCAGCTCTTTGGCCTGAGCTAATCCTGGAATACTTTCCTCAAGCTCCTTACCCTCCAGTGGGCTCTTGCAATCCCCATTCTGTGTGGCTGTGGGCTCCATAGGCCCATTGGTGGCAGCCTTTGAGGGTGTTTCCTCCCCGCTGTCCATTTGGACCGGGCCATCTGTCGAGACCAGCTTGCCTGAATCTGAAGCAGTGGTTTGCGTTGCATCAGCACTGGCCTCTGTTTCGGACGTTTGAGTGATGGCTGCAAGTTTTTCGTTTCTGCTGGCATCCTTGTTCGCTTTCTGCTGCATGAGTTGGAGTGCAGCCATCTTCATAAACAAAAGATACCTAAAAAAAGGGACAAAATCCATTATTACACTCTTGGTGTATTACAAAACAGCAGAGCTGCGGACAAACACTAACCTGTGCTCAACAAAGGCCTCAATGAGTTCTTGGCGGAGGCAGGCGAGGCGGTGACGGTGCTGGCGGGGGAAACCCTGACGCTGACATTCTGGCGCTAACTCCTCTCCCTCCACAGGAAGGAAGTTGAGGTCAGGTGGGAAAGTGCGAAGAAGGTCCAGAATATAGTGACGGCCATCATTTCCAATGATGCCTTTACATTCGACCGATGAGCAAAGCTCCACTGCTTCATTCTTCTCGTTGAGCACATTGTACCTCTGGACCTTTGATGAAGAGTCAGAACAGGTCATTATTAAAATATCAGTACTACAAGTAACTGGAGGAGGAACATCTTTCAAGTGGATTGATAGTGTCTATTAGAGTGGCAGCCACTTTTGAGGAAACATCCTATATATAAATGATATCTGCAAGGTCACAAAACAATTTAAATGTGTCCTATTTGCTGATGATACAACTTTCTACTGCTCTGGAATAAATCTGAAACAGCTCCTGACAACCGTAGAAAACGAATTAAACAAATTAAAAAACTGGTTTGACAGAAATAAATTGTCACTTAACCTGAAAAAATCGAAGCTAATTGTTTTTGGCACAAGACCAATCAAACACCAAGCTAAAATTATGGTAAACTCAATTGAGATAGAAATAGCGAATGAAACCAAGTTTCTCGGATTAATAATAGACTCAAAACTATGTTGGAAGCCGATATCGATAACGTAAAAGAAAAATAGCCAAAACTATAGGGATCCTCTACAAAACCAAGGAAGTGCTAAATAAGAGATCCTTGTACACATTATACTCTTCATTATTATTACCATATATGAACTACTGTGTGGAAATATGGGGAAATGCTTGCAAAACAAACACACTCCGATTCTAAAACTACAAAAAAGCAATTCGAATTATTAATAGATCAAAATATACGGAACCCACAAATCCATTATTTATCAAATTAAATACGATGAAATTTTATGACCTGGTTGACTACAAAATTGCACAATTAATGTACAAAGCACACAATAACCTGCTCTGCCAAAACATTCTAAAGTTCTTTGAAATTCGAGAAAGCAGCTATGATTTAAGAGGTACCAACTTATTCAAAAAACTAAAAACAAGAACAAACATCAAGCAAAGAAGTGTATCTATCAAAGGTGTTAATCTGTGGAATAATCTCAAACGGACCTGAAAATGAGTAAATCGCTTGCTGAGTTCAAAAACAAATTCAAAAAAATAGTACAAACAACCTACATCAATCAGAGTTAAAATGATAAGTTCTAAGCGTTAAATATAATGATAAATTAGAACTAAGTTGATAAATAGGAAATATCCATTATGAATACAAGAGAAAATTGACACAAGAGTGCCAGGGTGTGTATGTATAAAATCCGATACACACCAAAAGTTGTAAAATATCATGGTTAAGGGTAAAGCATGAGCCTTAATAGAGACTTCTATCTTCTTATTCACTTTCTCTTCTGATTGATATAAAAACTATTTATTAGATATAAACACATAACACGGGGTAGGACTAGATAAGTTCTTTACTTCTTCCTATTCCCTTGAACATAACGGTTTTAATGATGACTGTGCTGAATGATGACTGATTTCTCTTACCTTATTATTACTGTATATGTTTTATGTTATGTTCAAATAAAACCAAACCAAACCAAACCAAACACAACAGTAGTTCTGGTACTGACTTTGAGGGGCCTGCTGGTCTTCGCCAGAAGCTCCAGGTATTTGCTGTGGGACACAACTGTTTTTCCAAAGTCGATGGAGCCATAGATGACACTCTGCTCCTGCTCACGCTCCAGGATGCCAGGGATGATTGACTGGGCAGTGACACGGTAGCCTCTGTAGTCCACCACCACTGTGCCCAGTGTGTATAGTCCTTCCACATCCACTGCACCGTATGCTCTCACGCCATTCAAGTCATTGGTGGGTGCGGCGTGGGCGGCAGCGTCCCCACCCAGCTCGCGATAATGGTCCCTCACATCAAAGCCCGGACTGAAGAAGATGTTGTTCCAGATGAACATCTGCATGTGCGTTTCATCACCGGGGTTGATGGCCATTACGTTTCCGTCGATGACTGCCATAGCGCCGCGTGTGGCCGCTGCTGCAAAGTCACTGTGGACCTGCAAAGAGAATAAACGTGAAAAATATTTTACACAAGCTGTTTGATAAACTGTCCACACAGCAGTGGTAGTTTCTTTCCAATTAACGTGAGACTACCTGTATGGTCTCATTGATAATTTATTTTATTGTTTTTAATACAGAAGACAAAGAAGCACCTTGAAAATAGCTCGCTCCCTAAGCAAGCGATCAGGCAGGTTCTTCCGAGGAAGCTCTCTTGTCGTCTGCAGCTCCTCATTCCAATCTCTAGTCTGAAGATGAGAATAACCAACATTGTTAAATGGATACAAATCTCAGCTGCAAAAAAAAAGCATCCATTTACTACCACTTACAAGGCTGCGAAATCTGAGGAAAGTTGGGGGGGGGGTTCCCCAAGGTGTTCCCAGGCCAGCTGAGAGAAATACTCTCTCCAGTGTGTCCCGGATCACCCCCGGACCTACTGCCGGTGGGACATGCCCGCAACACCTCACCAGGGATGCATCCTAATCAGATGCCTAAGCCACCTTATATGTCTCTTCTCGATGTGGAGGAGAAGTTGCCCGACTCTGAGCCCCTCCCGCATGACCGAGCTTCTCACCTTATCTCTCAGGGAGAACCCGGACACCCTGCGGAGGAAACTCATTTCGGCCGCTTGTATCTGGGATCTCGTTCTTTCGGTCACGACCCATAGCTCGTGACTCACTATAGGTGAGGGTACGAACGTAGATGGATCGGTAAATTTAAAGCTTCGCCTTTTGGCTCAGCTCCTTCTTCATCACGATAAACGAATACAAAGTCCATATCACAGCAGACACTGCACCGATCCGCCTGTCGATCTCCCGCTCCCTCCTGCCCCACTCGTAAACAAGATCCCAAGACACTTAAACTCCTCCACTTGGGCAAGATCTCTTCCCACACCAAAATTTTTGCCTCTGTGACCGCTGAAGCTAATGACAGTTGGCTATCTATGAAAATTTGTTGCAGTACCCTGCACACTGTGCAACAGTTCCATCGCACTTTGTCATGCAGTAAGCAGGGGGCCTAAAGTTGTGACAAACCGGTTGCCATACCTGTCCTGGTATGTGCTCTTCATAACCCAAGCGGGAGGTGTAGGCGTCCTCGGCTCGAACACAGTCCATGGAATGGTCGACCTGTGGTGATGTCCAGCTGTAGACCTGGAAAGGCGTGGCTATTCGCTCAAACGGATGCCTCTGGACCCTGCAGCCCCATCGGAAAAGTAATCACTTGTACGATGGGGAGTTTGCTCATGCCAATCCAAAAAGTATTTCGCGTGTTGGTGTCAACCAACATGTGCCCTGGCACCCGATAAGATGTAGAGAAAGGAGACATTTTCACCTTTTCTTTTGCAGGGCAGTGAAGTTCTTCTTGAAGGCAGGGCTGATCTGGCTCAGTAGTTCCACCAGAGAATGGCTCAAGAAACTCGGGTTGGCTGGTTTGGGATTGAAGGTGTAGGTAGTCGACCTGAACAACACAGACAAAAACACAAACAACTTAACTAGTGTAAAGTGATTTTGTGTGTTGAAAGACTGAGGTGACTGTTCTGGGCAGCACAGATTCTGACCTACATACTACTGCCAAATGTAATTTAAGTCGACCTAATTGATATGACTGAGCTGTTTTGGCCTTGAAAATTAGGAGAATGACTTTCTTTTCAGCTGAATGAGAGGAATACTGTACAGTTAAATATTACAAATAACTCTCTATATGTTTCAGGCCAGTTGGGCACCGGAAGCAACATAAACAATGTTCACTTAATCCCACCAAGTCTTTAATGAAATATCATTAATTCATAATGGTGTATCCGATGTTGTGACTGGTGAGTAAATATTTTCACATTTAAAATGCGGAAAACTAATGGTGAAGTTTCCATCCGAAGAACATACTTGACTGTTAACTGCAACAATAGCTCCACTTCAGCCGTTAAACATTTAGATGACTATAAATTGGAGAAGTAGACTAACTGGTTGAGGTAGAAGCCACGTGTTGAGGCCGTGACACTGACGTGGCGCTCTTCTACTGTCACAATGTACAGGTACATGAGGTCACCATGCATCTTCCTGTTACCGGGGGGAGGGTTCCAGCCACTCATGGTCAGGACCTTTAGGCACTGCATAGGCTGTTGAGAGAGACATGCAGGTCCACATTCCATTGGACTGCTACAATTGGTATCGCAATAAAAAAAAAAGGTGCTCAAAACACTCACAGCACTCTTGAAAACCAACAATACCGACCTAAAGTGCATCATGAAAACAGGGTTTTACCTTCCAGTCCTTATTCTGTGGCTGAAGGGGTATCAGCGGACGCTCTTTACTGCCAGGGAGAATGTGCTCTGGGGGGGTGCAGTCAATCTGCTCCAGCTCGCTGCCCTTTTTCTTCCACTTCCCACTATCTGCAGTCAAAACACAAACCTCATTTCCACCGCAAGTTGTCGTCATCGTGCAACATCAGAGGATGCTGCAGCAATCTCAAAGTACCTCCAAGGTCTCCATCCGTGAAAATACTTAGGAAGGAAAGAGAGTTGCAGTCCACTCCATTGTAGGCATCTGATGGGTCCAGGCTCTTCAAAAGGTCTCTGATATGACGCACGTGGATCCGGGCTTCCCGCACAGTGTATGGCTCTAGACAAGCGCAAACAAAAGCACTTTCAAAAACAAGTGTGTATCTTCGGGATGTGTAAAGTTTGGCGTGGATAGGGTTGTCTGTGCTCTATTAATGTTACTCAGCAAAATTTTGTTGGTCAATCGTTAACATTTGGACTTCTCTGTCACCGCCCGTGTAACAAATGACTATTTATGAGCCTGTACAGGTTGAAACAGTCACTGCAGATGCAGAACACACCGACCTTCCACCACTTTGAGCAGTGAGCCTTCCTGTAGGCCTTCAATAGACTTCAGCTCAGAAAAGTTGGCCAGCACATTTCCATCTAGCTGCAGCGAGAAACAGGTGCGGTGGCAGGTGTCCTCTCTGTCTATCAACACCTGATGGATCTCCTGCACCATCTCCTGAGGAGACACCTGAGAACGAAGAAGAAGAGGGAGGAGATAAAAGAGAAGTACAACACTGGTGCGCTTTTAATTATTTTTTTCTGTACCTGAAGCTCAAAAGGCTCGGCTCCGGGCGCCTGGATCTTTACGGTGAAACCCGTGTCCTGGATGACAATCACCTCCTGCTCGTTGGAGTCGTCGCCTCCATTAATGTCACTGTGCCTGTCCTTTGATTCCAACTCATCCATGTGATCATTTGCCCCTTCACCATTCACCATGACGGTCTCTGCAGAGAAACGCAAACACAAAGCTTACTCATTTGGTTTCCGAGGTGCACAAGCAAAATTCTGTCACGCTGCAACAATACCGGCTGCACAATATTCAACTGGTTAGCACGTCCGTTTCACAGAGCAGCGGTGCAGGGTTCGATTCCGGCTCCGGCCTTCCTGTGTGGAGTTTGCATGTTCTCCCTGTCCATGCGTGGGTTTTCTCAGGGTTCTCCAGTTTCTTCCCACATTCCAAAAATGTGCATGGTAGGTCAATGGAACACTCTAAACTGTCCCTAGGTGTGATGGTGAGTACAAATGGTTGCTCGTCTATGTGTGCCCTGTGGTTCGCCGGCAACTAGGTCAGGGTGTACGCCACCAACTGCCCGATGACAGCTGGGAGAGGCTCCAGCATGCCCGCGAGCCTTGTGAGGATAAGCGGATTCGAAAAAGAATGAATGGATGGATGCAACAAAACCTCAAGACAATTGAAACACATGATTGGCTGATGTGCTGCCAGGAAGTCGCATCAGTCACAAAAACACACACAGTCGGAGGCTGGATGAAAGGTTAACACTCGCTAGCAAATGGTACTATGCAAGTGGATGGATTTAAAATCTGACTAAAAGAAGGCCCTGGGTTCTGCCGTTGGCCAATGTAAGGCAAGAGATCCTGAAGGTTAAAGTGAGTTATTTTCAACTAAAAAGGAAAACCGTTCCTGAGATTGACACAGTTGCATTAGCGCATTAGTGTAAAATCTGATATGTTTTGAAACAAATAAATATGAGGGGTGCTTTGGTCAACATACAGTGTGCTGTAGACAAAATACTATATAGGTGCACTCCATCTACCATATAACATTTTGATCAAATTTGATTTTTTGTTATGTTGAACAATGACACGTTTTTCGGCAACAGTGTAATTAGTAACCCATTCAGGTTGATTCTGATTAAACAAATAGCAAGAGCGAATTTTTGGTACGAGTCTGAGCTCTACGAAACATGACCTAAAATTGCAAACATCTTCTGCCAATTCACACATCATTATGATCTCCAGGAGTAAATATCAGTGACATACAAAGGAAAGAATATGGAAATGTGTGTGTGTGTGTGTGTGTGTGTGTGTGTGTGTGTGTGTGTGTGTGTGTGTGTGTGTGTGTACACGCACACACACATGTGCGTCCTTGCTCACCGTCAAGGGTAACACGGCGTCAGGGTTACAGTGCTAACGTAGGGGGTGGAGCTTCATAAACTAGACCCTGACTGGGACTGGCAACAACTGAAGGAAGGAGGCTGCAGTCATTGGACAGAGCAGCCCAGCTCTGAATACCAAAAAACAGTTTCACGCCAAACTATGCTGCCAAGCCTCTCTTCCTCTGATGCCAGATCAATAAATACTATGACACTGTACTGTGTCCTACTGTCATAATAGTAATTAACACTTGAAATACAAATGGCCACGTCCCATGGCTTGTTGAACTGTAGCAATGGGTGAGTGATATTTTTTTATCATTTGTTTTTATTTTGGACCTTGATATTTTCTTTACTTGAAAATGGCCATGAGAACTAAAATGTTTGAGGTCCCTCTTCCGTACCTACCCAGCGAAAAATATACATTTGTTGATGGCTATAAATTGTTGAATTTCAGTTGATGAATAAAAATATCCTCCAAAGCCAATGAGACACACCATCTATTAAACTGGAGGCTACTACCTGAGGAGCTAAGTCATTGCAACACGAAACTTGTCCGTCAAACGATTACTGAACAGTTCAAAGCAGTGAAGCGTATCACAGCTGAAAGCACAAAAATCAAATACGTGTCCTATTCCAGGGATAAGGAGGAGGGCCAAGCAAAGGGATAAATTGAACATTAATCTGACAGAGAAGCAGACAAGTAGCAACAACAAGACTATACAAGTGCTGAGCTCTACAATGACCCACTTCCGAAATGCACAACCAATCAGTCTGAGATAAACGGCAAATGTCATTGCCTGCATAAATGAGGACCCTGGCAGCTTCCATGACATCAACCAACAAGAGGACAACCATGAAAAATAACATGGAAGGTTTTATGTAATGTTCACTGCACCCTTGACAAAGTATTCTAACACATTTAATCATTAAGTCTTTCCATCAATGAGGTGGGATTGTGCCTGGGTCAGAGGTCGACATCATTACGGTAAGACAAACAGGAAGCGTAATTATCTTGTCGGATTGGATGTGTTTGTGACCTGAGGACTAGTGTGAGGGTGTCTGTGAGTCTCGGGATTAACCCAGTCACCCTTCACCCACCTCTGCAGCATTAAAACCACAGACCGTCATCCTTGACCAATGCAACATGCTGGTCCCAGAAGTAGGGACACAGTTTTGGTCTTATTCACCCAGCAGGCCTCGGACATCGGGAGAGCAACAGTTGGAAATCAATCGACCTGAACTGATGTTACATTTATAGACAATGATAAAATGATGCCCTAAATTTGAATTGCAAAACTAGGGAGGGATATGAACTAGGACCAGAAATGTGGTTTTCTGCTTGTTAATAACAACGCACGTGCCTGTGTTAAATCTGTTTCATTACAGCGACCACGGGTTATTTCACAGATGGATGAGATCATTTAGCCCAATGCTCTTTTTATGCAAAACAAATAATGTATCTTTATTCATCTATCTATACCAGTGATGTTGTGACAAGCAAAAAAAAAAATGTAATGCTCTTCCACTAGATGGCAGACAATTAACCAGTGTATGACCAGTCACCACTCATACAAACTATATTTTTGTTTTAAAATAAATAGGCCAAGATTTTCACACCAAGTAAGGCAATTTGTGGTTGATTTGAGACTAGCATCATTATACCAATCTATACAATTATTATTTACTTGCAAGCAATGTGACTGGGCAAGTTATTCCATGAGTGCTTAACTACTATTAAGTTGTCTATCAGTCTGCCTCATGAGTGTTCTACACCAGTGGTTCCCAACCAAAGGTCCGCGGCTCGCAAAGTGCACCCCCATGTCGATGAATATTTGCTGGTGTATACATTGGAGCAGAGCATGTATGTCTGCTATTAATGTTATTTAATGTTGTGCAAGCAAAGTCCATCAGCACCAACACGGTTTGCGTAAATATTAATGTTGCTGTTGCCTAAAAACAGATTAAATATAGTAATCATGGGCTGTTGTAGCTTAATCCTGTTAACTAATAAATAACCATTGTAGAACTGTTGTATAGAGGCAATATTACTCTTCATTTTGTGATCTAGCACACTATATCATCATGGCTGAGTATTTTCGACACTCGGAATCACAGCCATGGTTATATGGATTAAAATATCATTCCCTCCTATGATACGACAGAAATATATAATGGTGGTAAATAATTTGTTAACATATTGTGATGTATGCAATACATTTGTTGGTGTGCTGTTAAAATTTTCTAATGTTAAATATGTGTTGGGCAGAATTGTACATCTAAAACCATCACTTTCCAGGAGACCAAATAAATATCATTATTTGTTCAACTACTAAAATTGCATTGCCAAAGAGAGCAAGAAAATTTCAACACTTAATTTTAACACACACACAGGGTTGAATATTCATAGAGAATTGGGGAAAAATATTCAATTGACCAAATTGGTACATTTATTGGAGTAATTAATTTAAAGATAAAATAATGCCCTCAAGTTGACAGTCGTAAAAGAAATGGGGGTCTGCTTTTAGAAAAAAAGACATGCAGAACTGTCTGTATTGCATTACAGATGCCATGGGTTATTTTTCAGATTGGCACGAGATAATTGAGCCCTAACTAGAGCAATAATGTGAATATTTAAAATGGTGATGAATACTTCATCACACTCGTTGAGGTGAGACCACTTGATGACGTTTTCCTGTCAAACAAGGGGAGTCAAATGTGCCACACGACAACCACGCAGGCTGTGGCGTCTTGCTTGCCAAGTTGTGTAACTTCTCTCCCGGCTGACTGCCATCCCCGGTTCGGTGTCAATCTCGAAACATGAACACAGTGCTCCGGGTTCCCCGAGAACGGACCAACTTCGGCACCCAGAGTACTCACCAGTTTGCATGTCTCATTAGAAGCGTAACCTAACTTTCCCCTGTGTACGCACCTTCACGACTTTTCCTATGTAACCGCCGGCTTCCGCTTCCCGGGCGCGGAGGGACACTCAATTTCATCCTCACCGGTGGGGGAGGACGGGAGGTTGGGAACGTGTTTCGACAGGCTCACGGGTGCTTTGCTGGCTTAACAACGATTCGTCTTAGACAAGACTATGACTACAATGAATGTGAATTCTGAGATAAGTTCGTGACGAGTCGGACAGAAATTTAAGGGATATGTTTTTTATCAAATACCCCCGTGTTCATGCCGATAGTGTGCGACGCCATTGAAGGTGACCTTCAGTAACCAAGTACGTCACGGCGAGTTTGCGCAAAACGAGTCCAACTTCAGATAGTTTGCCTTTCCAGTTCTCAAACTGAAACTGGCGATTTACGGTTATTGCGTGTGCCGAGAAGCTATGTAACAAATGTTACGCTAGCATGGCTAAAGCACTTGTCAGTGGGGCAACTGTTATGTTAGCCTGTCAGCTAAACTGTTTGGGTGAGTTACATGTGCACCGGCATCCATTGTCACGCACTCGTCGCAATTACCGACTTGTGAAAACTAGACGATGTTGTATTTTGCTAAGAAGCTATAGAAACATTGCGACGATGCCGTTAGCATGTACTCCAGGTGCAGCACTCGTCATATAACACGAAGCAAAGAAGGTAGAGGTGAAGTGAGACAGGGACATTTGGCCAAATTTGAACGCGACAATCCTACTCTTTACGCATGTAAGAAACAGACATACTTTGCTCACCACAGCCGCGCGAATCTTTCAAATGCGCCCCGCTGCTCTCGTGGGCGTCCTGAGCTCCATGCCCGGCTCCCGACACAGAAACATCAGCCGGACGGCAGCCGGGCTCAGAAGCCTGGGTGTCGTCCGTCTTGCTCACCATGGTCACAAAGACAAACGGGAGACGTGACAGTGTTGGAAAAGAGCTATTCGCAAGTCGTCTTGGTATGCTTTAGGACCGGTTGGCAGGGGACGGGCTTACAATAACGCGTACGCTTAGGAAGGACGACGCTGTATGTATCACACGTGCTTCTCGCTTCTCCTCCTCTTGACCTCTTTGCCTTTGCCACGCTTGGCCCCGCCCACTGACTGGGGATACTACGGAAAGTCACACACGACAAATGTCATTACTAAAAAATGCTGATGTGTCATGATGTACAGTAACACAGTACTGCATTAGTGTTTCCTTCACTTTATACAGTCACGGCACATATTTGAAGATATGATAATCTCATCTCGAATTATTTCTCAATTACTTACTCAAAGTGAATTTGCGCCTGCTTTGTTGAACATATTTTACTTTTGCATGAATGTAAACAGATGGAATCAGAGTGACCAAACGTCCTCTTTTTTAAATCCGGTCCAGGCGTTCGGGAGACTTTTATAAGTGCATGAAAATGTCCGTCTTTAATCGGTTGTCATGGGACCAAAAGCACGTGTTTAATCTTCCTGACGTTTTTTTTTTAATTAGAGGCGCACTACTCCGTTGTCGGCGGGGCGAGGAGAACCCGAACGAGAAGGCAAGCAACGGCAGTCAGGACAAGTCTGTGGAGCAGGTGCTTTCAGTTACAAGTGTGAATGCCAACTGTTTGCTGCTGAAATGGCATCCCGTTCATTCGTCTGTGTTTCACTGGTGTGGTCGAAGTCACCAGACCGAGAGCTGCGTTATATTTACCGGATGAAAACGCCAAATAAAAACTGCAGTCATTCCGCCCCTGTCTAACGGTTCAGAGTTGAGGACAGGGACAATATAGTACATGATAACGGCAACAGTGTGCAAAGCCCACAGAAATATGATTCTATGGCTAATGAAGGTGCTGGTCTCAGAGCTCAAAGCTCCTACCGACACAGAAAAACACCCCAAAAGCTGTATGAGGAGAGAGTTCAGAGTGCAAAGTTAACTGAGTTCCTAAATTGTTTCACCCGGGAACACAGGACGGAGAAGAAAATAATTATGAGGAAGAAAACTAAAAACGGAAGTACAGTAATGGTTTTTCCTTTGTTAAATTGTGAGACTACTGTTTTATTATTTAAGCGGCTCTGATAATAGATTGTTTTATTTTCTATAGCAGGCACAATATGCTGAAAAAATATCGTCATTGTAATAATGGCACGTGCAGAATGTAAAATATGACATTTCGGTGTCCGACTGTCCTCTTTTTTAAAATCAAAATACTGTATGGTCACCCTACTGTATGGTTTAACTGCACGTTCTGCCATCTGGTGGAAGATCATTTAATTGTTCTACCTGTCATAACGTCGCAGATGAACAAAGATCATAATGCTACATTATTTGCAGTGAATACAATATTTTCCGGACCAGTTAAGTGAGAAGGTGGTTGGACATCACTAGTGAACGTAACAGATAGTACAAAATGGGTGTAAAGACCACAAAACTCAATCAACAAATGAACTTTGACCACTTTGACCTAAATACTGTAAATCAGTTCTTGACAATCTCATTGTGGAGTCAGACAATGAAGGATATCAATTGCGCTGACATCACATGCATGCATATTGTAGAATATGCCAAGTATAAAGTATATCTTACAGCTGCGACTATTCCATTCATTTTCCGAGTAGCTGAAGTAGAGATAAAATCTATGAAATACATTATTAACTGAAAGTGTGGTTGGTGTCCTGTCTATGAAGAATACACTTGTCGAATGCTTACTTAGGTACTCAGCATAGTATCAGAAGGTCTACTGTTTTACCATATGTGCACATTTGATTATTTATAATATTTCTATTGGATCTCATTCGATGTCCTAACAAATGAACTGTCCAGGGTGTATATTAGAAACCATTCAAAACAAGCAGACTGACAGATCTTGTTTGTTTATTCCAATCATGTTTACAGTGCAGTTTACAGAGTTGATGCAGTTGTCAGCTCACCCCAAGACATGGACCATTTTAGGAGTACCTAACTTCCCCTGTGTGGTTGATGGTGTCAAGCACACATCAACGACTAGTGCGTCACAGCAGAAGTTTCTTGGGGCCACAAAGAGTTGACGAAACTGTTCTAATAACTCCAAACTGGATAAAAAGATGGAAGACACTTTTTTTTCTGGCTGCGGGATGTGGGAGTACATTGCAGCAAATTGAGGATTATTGACTTGAAATAAAAATAACAAAAATATCTCATTATAAGGGCACTCAATTTAAAAGGTAAGCTTGCTTTGGCTCATTCCTGTGATCATACTGAAGCACAGATGCAAAACAAGTTTGTTAAAGCTGAATATGTAGAAATCCAGAATGGGACCTATTATACTGTCGTGCTACAACCGGATGGATAAAGTTTTTGATCTACCTGATGTGTCCTTTTTGGATACTGTGTTCTTAACAGTCTAAAATTAGAATCCTTCTGTAAAGCAACATTGTACCAGGAAGTTGTAAGAACGACCCCCTACTACACAGTTATACTATCATGGCTTATGATTTGGGACAATAGTTTTAGCTGGCATTCTATCCTGACAATCATGTGGCATAGCAGCATGCCCACATGTTTATTGCTGCCACGATTGCAGCAGCTAATCGGTCCTCACACCTTCAGGTAACTACTACTATTTTTTTTTTTTTTTTCAAGATGTTTGTTGTTTCGTCGTGTGGACCTGATGTGGACGGTTTTCAGCGTTTTTTGGCCACGACATTCGTCAAAGGAGAAGAATCTGTGCTTGGTGGTTGCGCCTTCTCGGCAGCATGCCTGTACCAGCACAGATTTTGATTGGGAGGAATGTCGGCGCCATTGACTGTCGGTGCTGGACAGCCCCGGGGCGCTTGTGTTTTTTGCGCCTGTAATGGGCAGCATTTTTCACAGCCCCGTTTTGTTCAGTGGAGACGTCGGCGCTGTTGGACAGTCTGCATTGGTGTGGCTGGATGGATAACTGCTGAAGTTGAGGATGAGGAGAGAGGAGCGTCGGCTTCTGCGCCGATGCGTATTTGGAACTGAGAGTCACCGCTTGGAATTGGAATGGATTTGCATGGGACAGGAGAAGTGAACCAATCTCTTTTTTCGTCAATGGATGCTACAGCTTCTTGTTGACTTTGAAACTTAGCTTGTAGCCGACGTGTGCACATTTTGAACATGACGTCTCTGATCCACTGGTGAAAGGACACTTTGATTCTCTCCTCTTTCATCTCAAACTGCTTTAACAACAAAGCGTCTTAGGAGAAAAGTGGTTAGGACTGCGCGACTGTCCATGTTTTATGTTATGTGTTGTGTTCATTATTTTACTTTTTGTTCGTGTTTTATGTTGTGTGTTGTGTTTATTATTTTACTTTATGTTAACTGCTTTGTTAAGCGCTTTGTTACAGCTGCCGCTGTTGTGAAAGCGCTATATAAATCAGCATGTATTGTATTGTATTGTATTCATCAGTATAACAGAATACGACAAAAGTCAAACAATGAGGCATTACACATGAAGCAAAATGGACAACAATAATGCTATATGAACGGATTAAGTCAGCAGAACAGCTGTCACAACCTAAAAAACGAGACATAGCTATTGAAATATGGTGGTCAACTGAAGACAAAATAAAATATTTAAATGCTGATTTCAGTATTTTGGACAAGCCTCACACGTCTCATCACAAGTAAATTAAGTTTCAAAGCAGGACTAGGTCACATTAATTACATAGAGAGGGGGGAAAAAAAGCCAAAATATAAACTTCAATATATTGTTTCATACAAAACAAAACACATTGTTTGCTGTATGATAAGGCAGCGATTACAACGGAGCTTTGAATGTATAACTTTTTGTGTTGACAATGTTAACTGTTTTGTTAAGCGCTTTGTTACAGCTGCCGCTGTTGTGAAAGCGCTATATAAATCAGCATGTATTGTATTGTATTGTATAACAGAAAAAACAAATATTGACCACAAAAAAAATCCTAATCAGTTTACTTATTGAATTCAGTTCACTCATTCACATACTTGGGGGTTTCTTCTTACACTTGCATAACTACATACCAATATTCTGTGCAAAGCTCCTGTCTAAACTAACAATCTCCCTGCACATGTTGATACCGCCATAGTATTTAAAAATTAGTACACTTGGAAAATGTTACAACCACACCATCAATTGAAAAAAAAAACAAAGTCCTCACTTAACCAACAGTCACATTCTTGTTGGTCCATTTTTCCTGAGATGTAAATAAAAGGAAGTCCCTCAAGCAGATTAGTTGGCAGCTAGTGTTTTTGTTTAGAACACAAAATTCAAGTGCAGTGAGTGATTTGGGCTTGAATAACAACTAAGCAACTGTTTATACAAAGCAACTCATGTATCAAGCACACACAGTTAAAAACAAACAAACAAACAAACAAACAAAAACACTAATTCGTGAAGAATCGTTTAGAAAAACGTTTGGTACTCAATTTTAAAATTGGATATGAAAAGTTACCAATTAAAACAAAAAAGTCATGTCCACTTCAACAAATAGCCTTCAAGTTTCATAAAATGAAAAAAATCTTCCCATCTTCCAGATTACACATTTGACTTGTCAAGAGGTAACAACCGTCCACAGTGAGTTTAATTCAGCCATTAAGGAGTGGAGCATTTGTGTGAGGACCGTACAAATTGCAGTACCATTCCTCATAGATATTTTGCCACCACGTCCTAATCGAAACCCACAACGTGTTCAACAGATATGGCTCTAGGAACTAAAGACAGTTCAACATTTTTGTTGTCATCCAGTAATATACAGTACTCATACAGACGGACACACTCAGATCGTTTCAACCATGACTGTCATTTTGAGGTTACACAAACACACAAGTGTGGAGTTGATTTATGGTTCACCTTGAAGGGTCACAGTTGGTCACGGCCACTTAAAAAAAGCTTGCCTTCCACACAACATGCCTGCCGCAACCTCAGCTGGACTCCAAAAAAAATGGGATTGCTTTACTATTAAGGCCCCACAGTATACAAGTGACACCCGTGTAAACACATCATTCTAGTTCAAAGATGGACTTGAAGTGACACGTCTTGTAGTCCGTAACATTAAAAAGGATATCCGCCAGAGGTGGGCAAACCTTTGATCTCAAGGGCCACAATTGATTTTTAAATCGGACACTTGGCTCAGTTCATCTGGAGATGAGGTCAAAAATGTGTGTGTTGATGAAGAAATACATCTATGTGTCATCTGTTCATATAGATAAATATATGTTTATATGTTTTATATCTTTTATATGCATGTGTTTATATATATTACAATTTTATTAACTGAATGTTTCAAAAATGAATAAAAATATTTTCTATAAATATGTTGCAAATTTCATCATCCATCCATTTTGTAATCCACTTATCCTCACGAAGGTCGTGCAGGGGCAGGACCCTATCCCAGCTGTCTTCAGGCAGTAGAGCCGGAATCTAAACCTGCACCTCCACGCTGTGAGGCAGACGTGTTAACCAGTCGATCACCGTGCTGCCGCATATTTCATCATTTAAAATAAATGAATTAACCAATTATTTAATTAAATGACTAAAAAATGTAAAAAAAACAAAAAAGGAAAAACACACTTCTTATTAACCAACTTTAGGTAACAAATATGACAAGAGTCTTGATAATGTAAATGCTTGTTGGGCTGGATTAAAAAACACAGTCGGCCATATGTGGCCCCAGAGCCCACTGTTATTCCGTCAAGGGGCAGCATAACAAAAGTGTTAACAGAAGCAAAAAAAGATCAGTCCTTTGCTAATCTGCCTGTGCTTCAGCACCAGGGGGCGCTGTGGTTGCAGACACCAGCCTGGCTGCATCTTCTTGAGGGACCACTGGCCCTTGCTGACCTACTTCCTCCTCATCCCTGAGCGGAAGGGATCTGTGTGTTCCCGTTTGCCTGGTGCGTACTCGGAGCCTCCAGGGGTGAAGGAAGAGGGCGGGGTCTGGCATGGCTGCAGGCTCCGCAGGGCCCGTCACTTTCTCGATGGGCACACATTCCCGGGCGCGCTCCATTCGAGAGCAGGCTCTCGCGCTCTTGCGCTTGGGTTTAACCCCAGGAGAAGAGTTGGAGGCTCCTGGGAGCGACTGCTGGGGGGAGATGTGCTCGCTGTCACACTGCGGTGGGCCCTGACGGGAAGCTCTGGTCAGCAGCGCATGCCTCTGCTGCAGCCGCTGGTGATGCAGCTTCTGCTTGGCAGCGTGAAGCTGGAAGGACAGGTACGCCGCCGCTTCGGTTTGTTTCTGAAGCTCGGTGTTTAAGATGGTGGAGCAGTGGCTGCGTCGTTTGAGCTCCTCAAGGAAGTGGCGCTCTTTTTCTTTCAGATTGGCTCGAAGGGCTCCCACCAACGCGCCCTTGTGGAGCAGTTCCTTGCGAATTTCTCCAATAGTGCACTCCTGGTCACATAGACGGTCTTCTACACCCCTGCAGCGGGCCTCCAGCATCTCCTCTTCCTCTTGTATTTCTAACACGGACAAAGACAAAAGAGTGATGTCAAATGTCTAAAATGCTTCACAGCACACTGAATAGTGAAATGGGCGAAAACGCTCGGGTGGCACGGTTGTTGACTGGTTAGCACGTCGGCCTCAGTGTAGAGGTGCAGGATTCCATTCCGGCTCTGGCATTCCTGTGTGGAGTTTTCATGTTCTCCCCATGGGTTTTCTACGGGTACTCCAGTTTCCTCCCACATTTCAAAAGCATGCACGGTAGGTTAATTGATGACTCTAAATTTTCTGTAAGTGTGAATGGTGGTTGTTCGTCAATGTGTGCCCTGCGACTAGCTGGAAACCAGTTCGGGGTTTACCTGCCTACTGTTCAAAGTCAGCTGGGATAGCCTCGAACACGCTGGCACCCTCGTGAGTAAACGAGGATTAGAGCGGATTATTTATTTATATTCCCTGGAACAGATTATTATCACTTTCATTCATATCATTGGAATAGACTATTTGAGATATGATCATCATTGGGAAAGACTGAGATTGAGATTGAGTATTTGAGTTATAAGCATGGCTGTGGAAGAAATGAAACTCAACACAAGGCACGACCACTGTATGTTGTTGATATATGTGGACAAAAATAAAGTGCGTATTCCCACTCTAAAATGTATGCTTATCTGCGATCAATAACCTTAAAATAAAACATAGTTGGACTCAAGGAGTGTGAATTCAAAGTTCATTCGGCTAGTTCTGATACATATTGTCTCAAGAGACATAGTGCCTACAGCGCCCTCTTCACAAGAAATTAAAACGGACAACGGTACATTATTTTCATTGCTGTCAAACTCTCGGAGAGAGATTACATCTTTGAGGTCACTGCTGATGTTTCATTACCAGAAATAGGTCAGATTTGATGAAGAGGAGAATCCCAAGGGTAGGGAGAGGTTCGGTCATTCCTCAAGGTGAATCTATACCTACATCTGTCTATACCGACATTAGACATAAATATAGTGGAACCGCACACATACTGGAATGAGAAACGATATACTTATACTGGAGCAAATTAGGATATCATTGGAAACCTAAATTTCAGTTGTGCATTTCGAAAAGTGAAACTCTTATAGCTTCGCTACACATAAGGAGAATATTTCATGATTATATTTTTATGAATTTTGATGAATAAATCTCACAGCTAGCTTGATGAGGACTTACTTTTGATTTTTAATATGGACTCAGCTCGCTATCATGATTTAGACAAGCTCACAAAGTGCTATCATATATGTATACATAAGATGTATGCGCATGCCTTGAGATATGAGTTACATTTGGTCCACAGTCACGCCTGTAACTAAACACACTCAAGCTCAAGACAATGGCTAAAAACAACTTCTAAATTCTGTCACTCGTAATGTAATTTATTGAGATAGTCCTGATATTTTTGGACACAGTCTCTCTCTTTGGTATTCCAGGAAAGCTCATCAGACATTAGATCCCAGGATTGCTGTCGCCCATCATCACCACACCCAGGTTGAGCTCATAATATTGGAGACTTCATAATGTGATCTTCATATCACCCCACACGCTTCTTCCCTCCACTCCTGTCTACCGCCTTCTCGTTTTCCCTTTTATCACTCTCTACCTCCCCTTTCTTTGCATCTTACTACCTCTCATTGCCGACTTCTGTTTCCTCTCGCTGTCTGTTGTAAACAGACACCCCCCATGGGACAACAAGGGGAGACGCTAGCAGAGGGAAAGAAACAGGATGGATCAATTTGCCGGGGTGGGAGAAGAGTGCATTCTTTTGATGACAACCTCTAATGGCTGTGTAATGCAGCTACACGGGCACTGCTTGCCTTTCGGTGCACATCTCCAGATTGAGGCTGCAATAAAAATATCCATCAGGGGCTGCATTATGTGTGTCACGACAGGCTATCTTTGCAGCAGATTTTGTTATCGCCACTGCCCTCATGAATCCGCAACCCATTTGCTTTTTTCATTTGAGATTAGTGGGTCAGCTTCCATTGAAGCAAATTCAGGATATGTAAAAAGAAAGGAAAGCATGTGTGTAAGGTTTGTCAGGAAAAATTGAGAGAGCGAGGGAGCGAGAGAGAGAGAGAGAGAGAGAGAGAGAGAGAGAGAGAGAGAGAGAGAGAGAGAGAGAGAGAGAGAGACGTGTTCTCTGGGGGATGGCGAAGAGGCAGGGACAGATGCAGGCATGTTGCTGATACGACATTGGGGGTTGTGCTTGGTTAGGGACTGAATGCTTAATCTCAGAGAGATAAAGGCTCGGTCAAAAAAAAAAAACCTGACCATATACATATACATGTACAACAAATGATATTCATGCACCATAAAGGGTTTAGATTATCTTTAAACATACCTATTTGGCTTCGACCCGGAGGTTTCACCTTCAGATCATTTGTCAACTCTGAAAAGCGGAAAACAAAGCGGTTAAAGAAAAATGAATATGGTACAGAAATCATGTTGGAATGTCAATGTTGAACCAAAACATCTCCACATGTCCGTACATAAATAATGAAGCTAAATCTGAGACTTTGCATTAAGAATCACTGTTAGAGGTTTGGCCAAGTTCCCTTACTTTGTCAAACTGTCTTTCTTGCAGTCAGACATATAGCTACAGCTTTGAGAGTACTGTATTGTTCCCTCAAATCAATATGTGCTGAAAGAAAAACTGCTGCCGATGCACTCTTGCGAAGCATAATGTTTAATGATGGAAGACCGAGTGCCACAAAATGATGTTATTGAAAGCAAATTCAGTCAAGTTCAAACTATGCAGTTGCAACATATTTTAATTATATTCTATGGACAAGTGGTACACCTCTTCGAACTCAACTAAGGTTTGGGCAACTGCATGTACAGTATATATTTTGTTCTTTTTATAAAGGCATTTTCTATGCTCACACGCTTTGTGGGAACAATTTAGCACAGGAAAATTAGACAAGGTGTCCAAATACATACAATGTTCATATAACTTAGGGTAAATTTCATCACTACTTGAGAAACACTGTCCACTCGGGATAGGTACAAGGTTGTGGCCAAAATGATAATTATAATTATTTTGATCAATATTGTAATCATTAATCCCAAATATTCATCATGATAGTGAAAACCTCTGTACTTTTATTGCAACATATTTTACAATATGTTGCCATTTTCAACGGGACAAGAAACTTGATAAATCATTTTTAAATGAATGATAAAACAACAGAAAAAAAATATCAGGGATTAAAATTTACCATGGGCTGAGTAAGTAAATACGCCTTTGTTTGATGAACGTTTCGATAACTTATAGATAACTTATTCCAACGAATGCCTAGCGTGTTGCCGGCGTACACAACTTATGCCCAACGATAGTCTAATTTATGCATAGCGTGCAGCAGCGTATTGCCGACGATCACGTGACGTAGTCTATAAAAGGCTGGCGCTCGACGTTTCAAGCCCCTGTCACACCTGACGATTTAGCCAGCGTATGCCGACGTAGGAAAAATTTGGCAAATACGCTGGCGCACGTCGAATTACGTTATGGGTAAGTTTTGTATACGTAACAGCACGCTGAAGCACGTTGGTATACGTCGAAGTACGTCGAGGTCGTCGAGAAATTTAAGCATGCTTAAAATTTTCGTCAGATGTCAGCGTATGGCTATACGTCCCGTATACGCAGGCCATAAGTAATAGGTAAGTTATGCGATCGTTGCACACGTTCAAACACGTTAAGTGTAGGTTACTCATAAGTCCAAATACGTCGAGAATACCTACTAGCTGTTCTCCAACATCCGTGCCTTTCGAACTTGGCGCTTGGACATGCTGACCAGGCTGTCACGCACGTAGTTGGCGAAGGCTGCAGTGGCTGTGATGGGATGAGCCTCTGCGAGACCTTGATGAGCTCCCAGACTTTTCTTTGCCATGACGCTGATGTTGTTTGGTTTATTAATGACACAAGTCATAATGGCGTTTGATTGCTGCTTTAATAGCGTGAATAGCAACTCACAGTAACGATGGCAAGCCGCACCTTGCCTCTTGGGTTATACCATTTTAACTAGACCGGGGATAGTCCCCAAACAGATGTTGGTACTGCAATGTCTAGTGCAGTTATGATTTGAAACGTCGAGCGCCAGCCTTTTATAGACTACGTCACGTGATCGTCGGCAACGTCGAGCGCCAGCCTTTTATAGACTACGCCACGTGATCGTCGGCAACGTCGAGCGCCAGCCTTTTATAGACTACGTCACGTGATCGTCGGCAATACGCTGCTGCACGCTATGCAGCAGCGTATTGCAGTTCCGAAAGGCACGGATGTTGGAGAACAGCTAGTAGGTATTCTCGACGTATTTGGACTTATGAGTAACCTACACTTAACGTGTTTGAACGTGTGCAACGATCGCATAACTTACCTATTACTTATGGCCTGCGTATACGGGACGTATAGCCATACGCTGACATACGACGAGAAATTTTAAGCATGCTTAAAAATTTCTCGACGACCTCGACGTACTTCGACGTATACCAACGTGCTTCAGCGTGCTGTTACGCATACAAAACTTACCCATAACTTATTCGACGTACGCCAGCGTATTTGCCAAATTTTTCACTCTGGAACTGAATCCAAAACAAGCCTTGAATCATGTGCATGCCCCGTGGGAGCTTGGCTGACTATACTGGTTGATAGAATGCTTGATTTAGTTATGCAGCAGAGCCCATATTTTAGATGGCATATTTTAGATGATAATAAGGTTGATATCATGCATCCATCCATTTTCTGATCCGTTTATCCTCACAAGGGTCACGTGGCGTGCTGGAGCCTATCCCAGTGGGCAGTGGGTGGGGCACACCCTGAACTGGCTGTCAGCCAATTGCAGGGCACACATAGACGAACCACCATTCACACTCACACCTAGGGACAATTATGAGTGTTCAATCGGCCTGCCATGCATGTTTTTGGAATGTGGGAGGAAACCGGAGTACCCGGAGAAAACCCACACAGCACAGGGAGAGCACGCAAACTCCACACCAAGAGGCCGACGCGTAACCAGTCGACCACCGGGCCGCCGCCCCATTTTGCTCTTCTAAATCATATTTAAAATGTATGTATAAAACCTAAAAAGAAAAAAAAACAAGACAATACAAAATAAGCTTTCTGAACAGGTTTTAATTTAAATAGCGCAATTTTTGATTCCTAATCAATTCTGTTTTCAGGGAGACAGAGGTACATGTCTTTGCCAGGAAAGTGAGCCAACATTCTGACGCTTTACGACAGCAGACATCAGATCAACCTTGTAATGACCTTCAGGAAAGAGCACATGAGCAAGCCAGCAGAAAGCTCCCCTTGAAGGACAGATCACAAATTCTCAACTCAACAAATGATCATCTTTTCATCAGTGTGGGGACACAAAGCTCTTCAAGTCCCTGTCAGGTAGTAATAAACAACACAGGGGGTTCTCACATGACTGGTTGTTGCTTGTGATGGCCTATTCATAGGCTGAGTGAGGTCAAAAGGTCATTCACTCTCGGGTCACAATTAATGATAAAACCGAATGATTTCTCTGAGCGTGTGTGATATGGTGCAAGACCCCATTGATACAGAGGGGAGAAGAGAACAGAAACTCCTATACACGCAAACACACAATTATAGATTAGCGCAACAAACTGATGGAGGAGGGTGTTTTCGAGACAACTGCTGACATTGGCTCTGAGCCATCACACAGACATGCACCCGCACACACTCACTCACGCGCACACATACAGGCCTACCCTCTCTATCAGACAAGACCGCATTCATGTGGATTTCTAAAACAGTAGATTAACCATGGAGGATATACTTTGCATGTCCTTCTAAAGCCTTACCATATACCGTATGTGTATAGCATTTCCTATATGGTTAACATTTTTTTTTTTATATTCAGGAAGCTTTAAAGGTTTTAGAGAATAAATAGCTTACAATATATTTATATTTTATTGTACCCACATCTATCTTCCCTAGTGCGCGGTGATTGTGTTTGTGTTAGCTGAATTTGATCAATAAAATCCACTGGCTGGTAAAATGATGTCATCTCCCGGAATTGTAGTATGACATCACCACGTTGTCACTATCGGGCAGTGATTGATGCCAAAGGGACAGTAAGAATCTTGGCATAGTAGCAAGAGTGGAGGGCGTGCCCGTTTCTTGTTACCAAATCAAACTTTGCCGTGTATTTTCAGGACTCCCAAGCTGCCTAGTCACTGTCAGATTATTGACCTTGCTTGCTGTTCGCTCACAAGAAATTTTCTAGTCACCTCATTCATGTTTATAGTCGCTCTTGTTTCGATAATTTTCCTGTTTAGTATTTTTTGATTTCTTCTTATTTTTGGATTAAGTTTCATGTAATTCAACTTTTGCTATTTTGTGTTGTGTGTTTTCGGGTATCAAAAATTCCTGCCATTTGCAAAAAAAATTATTTTGATCATGTTGACCTGTTGACTTTTCCTGGTTTTGTTCCGCCAGTGCTTTCTGTTTACATTTTGTCAGTCCTTTGTTTTTCTGCAAATACTTTTTGTACTGTCGTTTGTCTGAATCTACGTTTGTGGGATCCGCTTACCATCTGGTCCATTTTTGGATAGTGTCACTAAATTAAGTCTCCCTCAACTTTGGTTGACTACAACTCTCGCTATTTACATCTTTTTATTTTTTTACATCTGTGAAGGTTGATAGAAGTAATGAGCATATTTTTTTTAGAAAGAGTAGAACATGCAGGCATCTGTTTTCAGTGTCGGAAGTGAAAATAAAAACAATTTCTCATGTAAAGTACAGAAACGTGAGAAATATACAGTACCTAAGTGCATTAACAAAATACTTCCCACCAACGCATCAAATAAAAAAAGCTGAATCATAATTTTATGCATGCATTTTTAATTTAATAACCCACTTACCTGAGCATCGTCTCTGCAGGGCAAGAATCTCCATGTGGAGCCCGTGGAGCAAAGTGAGGTGCTCCTGCCTGAGGAACATCATGCTCCTCTCCACGCTCTCCAACTGCCGGGTCACATTATTCTCTTCGGCCATGGCTGGGTTTGCACTCACAGGAAGACGGACGGGGGTCCAAATGGGGCTTACCAGGTTGGGACTAGGCTTGGAAGTTGATAACTTTCCATGGAAAATAGCAGGAATGAATGGGAAACAACAGGAATTCACAAAATTGAAGGTTGGCTCTTAAGTGGGAACTTTGATCAAATTAGGGAAAATATATTTGAGCATAATGCTGTGTAAAAGAAAAAAAATCTGATTTCATCCAAGTACAGTGGTACTTTGATTTACTTGACTTGTGAGTTATGAGCTGTCGTTTGTTGAATTTCTTTTGCTTTGTGTTGCAAATCAAAATTTGAAGGAAGAGACAACTTTTACGTAGTGCATCTCGAACGAAGTCAAATGCAAGTCGAGTCAGCCAGTAAGGCTGTCATGGCCCTCAATGTGGGCAAGGAGAACTACCTACAGTATTTTGCATGACACAACAAAATTACGTTTCTTTTTTTACCCGCAGGTGAATCCTGATTAATATTCATAATTCTCATGGCAAGTGTCCGATTTGGAATATTTCCAAAATCCTCTCGTTTTTTTCACTGCTTTGAAATTATAAATGCAGAGGATAGTTCGAGCATGGTTTTTTTTTCCCTCTCCTTCCCTAGTGTTTACTTTCTCAACTAAGATCTCGGGGCGCTGTACATACGGCGAGTACCGACAGGCCCTTTGCACTGTATCCCATGTTCGTCATTGTTTTTTTTCATGTTTCTTGTGCAGAGCGTGCCTGTTAAGTCCAAATTACCCCATGGGGTTAAATAAAGTTTTCTGAATCTGAATCTGAATCTGAAAAAATTATATAATACATTTTATGCAAGCCCGCGGAGCCTCATCACGGCTTTGAAATACGTCATCGCCACAGAAGTTCTCGGTGAGGTTCTGCCCTCGAGAGGAAAGGAAATTAACATTCGGTGAAGATGGATAGAAAAATGTTTCAACTTACCTTAGGTTTTAATATAAAGCATTTAAAACAATAGACTCCCAAGGCACACAAACATGCAACTCTCCAGAATCGATCTTGCAGGCTGCATCCATTATGCGGCTCCGGTTGACGTGAAGCAGTCTCAAAGTGATGAATGTGTTCACTTGTGGCTGCACATAATAACCGAACATGGTTGCCACTCCAACTCGGCGTCTCCTTCGTTTCTATCGAGCACCAAAGCGCCCACCATCAACGTGCGCGACATCCTTTGGGCTCTTCCCCGACCCCCGGTGTGAGGCGTCGAACGACTAGGGATGGATGAGTGTGTGCTTGTGTGGGGGAGGGAGTTGGTTGTCTGGGTGGAAGGCGAAGGCGGGGGGAACAACCACACCGTGATGAGATCACGCGAGAACTAACATCGGGCCACGGAGGCGACGTGGCAGCTGATTGGAGACACGTTAAAGTGACTTCAACTGTACAGTATTTTGTTTCACTAAGGCACGTATTTTACATTCAATAAATTCTACGACACATCTCATAAAACGAATACATACTGAAATAACACGGGTCAACAGCTAAATTTAAGAGATGGCTTTTTGTGTCCCTAAACGTACGTATTTTTGACGACTAAAAATATTTTTATTTCTAACGCAAGATAATTGAGATACAGTATTCAATTTTTTTAATTTGATCTTAAAAACCCTGCACAATATCGAACGTAACCCTAATTTATAATTGCTAAATATATTAACTAAGAACAAAAAAAAGACTAGGTAAACGTTCTAGAATGATTCACTTTATTATAATATAAAATAGTGTTGTTTCAGAAACATAAATTGGAGTACAAGATACAAAATAATCTTCGCCAGAAGAAATTTACATTGAGCAAAGGTTGCTCTCAGGCAGACAAACTGGTATCTTGTGCTTTGTAATTCATGAGATAGTCTTCAATGAGATCACTGAAGTCCATTAAAAAAATGAGGCCAAGAGTTGCAGATTTTCATATATTTACAATATTTAGTTAATAAAATAATTTTGATTAACTAAATACAGTACCGAAAATATAATTTCAATAATGTCGTGATGCATGTTTGAAAATAATGGAAATCCTGTTAAACATCCATCAAATTTTCAGAGTGTACATGGTGCCAAAACTGCTGCCAATTATCAAAACGCCGCTTCACAATCAGAGTGCAATCACACTCACAAACACACGTCTAGTTGCAAAAAAAATGACAATTACATTACACTGGTCTAAAGAGGTACAGTAAACTGCCCACATTGGCTAAATATCTTTATTTGTATTTATTTTTTTTAAATAAGATCTTTATGTAAGGCTGCTGTGATATAGACCCAATAGAGATTTCATTTCCTCATTTGAACTTGGAACTGCTGGTGTGCGTTCAATTGCGAACAATTTTGGGGGGTCAACTGCAAGGTATGACCAGCCAAGGTTTTGTAGTCCTTCTGCGTCAGTGGATTTCACACCTACGCAGATGGACTCGTCCTTGAACAGCAACATGTTGATAAAAATGTTAGGTAAGGGAGACAACAAAAACACAATTACTCGTTTCAAATGCTTTGAAGCAATCAGTTAATTTCATCTTCAACGGAACACTACTTTCAGAACAAATAAATTACAAATATACACTATTTAACCCCCCAAAGAAAACGACAAGATAATTTCCTGTTTTTGTTTTTCCTCAGGCCAAAGCAGATCAAGTGCGACTTTATGGTGAGATTTATGTGTTGAATAATTTAACTTCCTATACAGTCGTTAATGTAATACGGGTTCATGATCGTGTGCGACGCTAGATGCACGGTGCTGATCTTATGTCAAACCTCTGTTTAAGGGCATTGTCGCCATCTTGTGGCAACTGTTGGCTACTTTCGACAGAGTTCAGTCCCTGTCCCCTGCAAAGAGCAGATGTTCAATACAGTATCCGCAGATGTCATGTGTTTTTATTCCAACATTAACCTCACAACCTGGAATCTAACATAAATAATATAACACGTCTACAAACACTAATCATTAAGAAAGTGAAGACACTTCTACTCTTTTGCCAATAAAGGAGACATCTGAATTTGTTACTGTTTGTATTGAAATACTTGGGTCTCTGGAGTGCCTGCCCACCTATCATGCCTGACATTATGAAATTAAACCATATTTAAATAAACCAGTGGGTGCCCTTTGCACAAACACAGTTGATTTGACATCTGGAGATAAAGAAGTCTCAGATAACATCAGAAAAACGTAATACATTTGAAGTCACTAAGTTGGCTGCTAGCTCATCCTCTGTTCAGCTTGGTGAGAAGTATTTTTTAAAAAGTGCAGTGATTGGCATGAGACAGAACTGCCCTCTACAATTAAGTGATTCCAAAACGGTGTGCTGTAATTCTTTGTCGTTTATGTACTTCAATGGAATAATATCACAGATATGTTACTAAGACACGTGGGAAGCTTTTTAAACTATGAAAAAAGTTAAATAAACTCATGTCCCCTTTAATGAAGAACTGTACGTAATTGCTGAGTGTGCTGCCCTCTAAAGGCCATGTTAAGAATGACACTTCCCACCAGTCTGGTCATTGCAGCAACGGCAGACAGACAACATCCAAGAAGGCTATTTATAGACTATTTCACAGGCTTCCTGTTTGATTACAAATAGAGTGGTGACACTTGGTTGCTGCATTCCAACATTTGGATTAGCAAACGGGGCATTATGGCGCTCATTTGAGATCTTCACTGCTCAGGATCTCTTGTTTGTTTGTGCATGGGCCAAGTATAATAAGCCACCACCCTGAATTAACATTTTACAGGGATTGCTTGCGGCCCATTTGACAATGATTAACAATGCTCGTTCTCAAAGAGGCAAGCAAGTCTTAAAAGCTTCCGGAGGTAGCAGGTGGCTTGAAATTAAGAAGATGTGGGAAAATAAGAGAAAAAAGACATCACCTTTGCATAACTAGTTTAAATAAAGTTTAGGTCTGGTTGAGTAATTCATTCAGTGGTCAAGGAAGCCACAGCCATACGTCATGTATCATAGCATATATGATGATATGCATTTAACGCCATGAAGTGTTGCTTCAAATGGAGGTACTTGTGGGCTTCACTCACCATAAGCTACATTTTAGAACACCCAGTGGGCCTTTCCAATGATGCAGTAGCGAAGTGTTAGTATGTAAAGCAGTAGAAAAACAAAAATGGGAAAAGTGAACCCAAAATGGATTCTCCCTATGTTTCTTTTTCTTTCTTGGCATCCCGAGTACTGCTCTTTAGGAAGTCGCTCCTGAGCAGGCGGTAAAACAGGACGATGTTCATGACCGTCATGATGGCTAGGCCCACACTGCCCAGCGTGTAAGCCATGAGGGGCACCTTATCTCTGTTGAGCACCAGCCAGCGGGTCATCCAGGCTAGCGTGTTGATGCGGAATACCACGTAGGTGCCCAGGTTGATCATGCTGTTGACCCGGTAGACGGTGCTGGCGGCCTGATTGGCCATGCGCAGGATCTGCCTGAGATGGAGGAACACAGAGTTGATCTCCACCAACAGGGCCACCACAGCGAACCCGATGTAGCAAGATGTAAACACAGACAGGCCAAAGCAGGTGATCACCTAGGGGGAGACACAGGAAGGAACCATGTTATGGTGGAGAACAAAACAAAGAAAACCTTTGTTGCCTTGACTTGTGAGTCTGAGTTTATTTTGTGATGCTGCCCATAACTCTCAGCACTGCCATCATACACTCTCTCTCCTCATTGAAATAAATGGAAATGTCATTTCTATTCCCCCCAATGTTTCTCATTAGGACGGGTGTTTATCATGCCACCGAGAAAGTTTCACGTTCTAACAAGAAACGTTCTCATCCTAACGAGAAAACTTTTGTTATAGTTCTGTTCTGTCTATCTCCAGCAGGTGGCATTGGAGGACCGTCCTTTCCCGTTCCACACCTGTTTCCCATCATGTCATCCACTCTCGCCTTTTCCTTGTCTTTTCTTGACAAGTGATTTTGCGCTTTTGCTTAGTCCCATTCTTATTTAGTCCTGGTTATTCGTTACCAGCGTTTTATGTTGTACTTTGTCGGTCTTGCGACCTTATTTTGTAAATAAACCATTACTGCATTAGATCTTATCCTGGTCTGCGTTTGTCCTATTCCGGACTGGTCCGATATCTTAACAACTTTCTCGTTTTAATGTTACTAAATAGACTTAACAGTATAAAGCTTGCTCTTGTCAGCTGGCTATGTGTTTTATTTATAAGTGAAGTTAAAATACATCAAGATATGAAGGAGTATTGAAGACCCTGTTGAGACGTTTCAGTAGGTGACAGGATTTTGGGGAAAGGCTAAAAAGAAGGGAAAGGTTAAAATGCTGTTGAATAACAACTAACACTAAATAGCCACAAGATGGCAGCATTGAAAAGAAACGCAAATGAGCGATGAAGGCCTGAGTGCTTTCATGACGTGTGACAAAAATGACAAGTAACATCCGATGTTTGAGCCCACCCACTCGCCATCCCGACTTAAGTGACGCAAGTGAACAAACAGTCTGACAAATTGGCGTCATGGGACTAAGTTGAGACAGTTGCAAATGGAGCATGACAACTTGGCTTTGTTGTGTCAATTTGATTTGTCCAGCCGCACTACAGTCAATAATAAGAACAGGCTTGCTTATTTTCAATAGCTAACATGTAATTCGGAGGAATGATTATTTCATGTGTATTTAAAAAATGGGCCACTCCTTGGGAGCATGGCTAAGTGCAGAACTTTCTCCATTTATAAATACTGTTTTCCCGGAGACCAGGGGTGTCTGAACTTGGTCCTCAAGGGCCGCTGTCATGCCCGTTTTCCAGCTTTCTCAAGAGCAACACACTTGAGTTTAGATGATTAGCAATTTCAATTTATGTAAAGGAATAGACAAAAATTTACAGAAACATTTAAGTGTTCCTAAAACATTGCGGGAAAACTGTAACTTGATGTTCAACGGTCGTCATCAGCAGGCATATAGTTATGCTCATATTATTAACAATTTGTTATGGGGAAAATACCTTTTTTTTATTTTAAAAACATTCTTTTCGGCAGTACAATGTCATTGTTATTGATGTAATAACCGACGTGAGTTTGTGTTATTATCATCAGGAAAACTATGGAAAATGGCTAGATATTACAGATCTATTACATACTCTTAACGGTATACATCCAAACTTTCAACTCTCTGGACTAGATGACAATGGTGACAAACACCATTGCGTTTCTGAGGACAGAGTGCGTCAGCAGGGTCACAAGCAAAGGCTAAAGAGCAACGTGTATAGGACCCAATACTGTTGAGCATGGAACAAAAGGCACATTGATGAGTTGGTCATTTTAGAACAAAAACACTGGAGGCCACCAGCACATATCTGGCTTTGTTTTCACCTACTGCAACAGGAATTTTAGGCAAGGTAGCACTAGTAACATGGCGGCTATTTACCACACTGCCTAATGTCTCTTTAAACTGCAACAGTGTCACCACTGTGCAAGAGGAGTCTCAAACTGAAAGCAGTGGGGCAAAAGGGCGTGGCCCAAACAAGGATTGGTCTATCAGAAGACAGGTGTCAGCTCTTAGAAGACAACACAAGACTGAAAAAGATCCGCATTGACAGTAATTTGGGAAACCCTCCAAGGTGATTTTTTGACATCGCTGAAGGTTCACAAAACATCCTGAAGTCACACAATCTTGCTCTGTTCAGATCATCAATGGATGACATCAGCGTGGCTTTGCATTTTTGTTTGGGCAACATTTCATGGAAAGGAATAGCTTGCGCCGGAAGCTCCATAAAATAAGCAGATTTGCATTCAAAGCAGAGACGCCCACATGGAAAACACACAAACTCGGTGCACAGACAAGGCACTTAACACATGCTCTTTAGATTGATGGTGGTTTCCTCCTTTATGGTTATGGTGTTTGTGCATGTTGCCAGCAGCCAATCACAATCTCCCATCCCTATCTTGGTACCGGTAGTTAAACCCTGATAGATGAGTCGCTATCACGGCCATTGCATAGTGCAAGTGGCGAGGAATGTCATTAACCTCACACTCAAAGGATGCACCGTAAAAAGACACGAAAAGGGAGGAAAGTTAAAACGGCCCGGAAGCCATTCATGGAGCAAAGGGGCCAATTTCTATGCTGCCTTTGGCCACCCTGACAGAAGGGGAATCCCGGTAATCCTCAAAACAGCTCTTGGAAAGGGCTGGACATTTGGAATATTTTACATCGGTTGGAATTTAACAGTCAGAGAGAAAAAGCAGCCACGCTGCAGCCAGACAGATGTTGTCAGGCTCCCGGGCTTTGAAACTCACAACTAAATGTGGAGTGAAAAGACAAAATGAGGAGTTGTTTCCCAGCAGCCACTTTCTTAGAAAAAGGCTTTGTACAAGATTCCACAAAAGTCCACAAAAGTACAGCAAGAGGTTCAGAAATGGGTACCTCTGCACAGGGAGGCCGACGCGCTAACCACAGGACCACCGGGCCGCCTGAATGTAATTGGTTACTTTTTTTTTTCTTCAACTGAATTGTAGAGGATATACTGTAAGTCATTTTTTTTAATATCACAAAATCCTACCATTTTGTAGATGTCTTTTTTTTTTAATAGACACTAGGTAGAATTAGATCATGGGTGTCAAACTCATTTTTGTCGCGGGCCACTTTGGAGTCACGTCTTCCCTTGGAGGGTCGTTACAACAGTGAAACCGAATAAATGTTTAATTATCACATCATATTCTTGTACACCCCAAAAAAATTTGATTCCTTGTTTTGAAATCAGTCAATTATAATTTTGTTTTTTTGTTCAATTATTGTTCAAGTGAGTGTGAACACCTTAAAACGATTGCAAAATCTCAACGTTGTTTGTTACACATGACAATTTGACATTTTGGTTCAGATTTTAGTAACGATCATGGAAGTTGACACACTTGATTTGCTTTCGCGGGCCACATAAAATGATGTGGCGGGCCGGATCTGGACCCCGGGCCTTGAGTTTGACACCTGTGAATGAGAGAATTCTGGACAACACCTTTGTGTAGAGGAATTCTGCCATAGCAGCACAGGTGTGTGAAGATTATAACACCTGTCACTCACAACTCCCGCCCTGTTGTTTTGGTTACACGTGTTTTTGATATGTCATATCACACACCGTAGCTGAACATTATCAGCATGGAAAATATTGACTCATTTCACAGAGCCAACAACACTGTTGTAGCATTTTGTGCCTATGCTGCTTGCACCACAAATGCATTACTTGCACATGTATGTCAAATCCATACCAGAGGCTGACGAAGCCATGCATATACAGTTGTGTTTCTGAAGTTAAAAAGAAAAGACATATGTCTTTTATTTTTTGAAGGTATATGTGAACAGTAGACTATTGTGACAAAACTGTTGTCTTTGTATGACGGGTTTTCCCCGAGTGTAGATAAAAAAAGAATGGTTGCTTTTTCAGTCAATAGAGGGATTGTCAACCATGCAGCCGCTCCTTAGGAACAGTAATGATTAAACCAGAGTTCAACGTTTCAAAAGACAGGAAAACATCTCGAGGACAGCAGGTGGTGGTGCCCGTGACTGCGATCATGCGATTTGAATCAACTGCTGTCGCCTGACAGCAAGTCACGTTAAAGCTATGGGCATATTTGGATCCGATTCATCGGATGAGCCTTAAGGGGGTCATCCATCATACTTCCACATTTCATCATAATGATGTTGTTGAGGAAATGTTCTCCTCTATTACAGTTGGGCCCGAATACCAATAGTAAAGACACTAAATTAAGAGACCACAAGAAGAGCACTCAGTAGTGCAGACTGTCCTTCCGTGCGTATATGAAACGATTGGAGCCATGAAACAAGGTGCGGTTACCTCGCCAGTCAACATAGCTTGAAGGGAATACATTCCTCCACAAACCGCTCATACGTCAGCTCTAAATAAATACCGCCTCTTTCGTTGAATTAATTCACGCTTGTCTTTCCCTCTCTGCAGCCTCTTTAGTATGGACGGCACATAACGTGTTGAACCGTGCGACCCACCCTTGGGCCTCCTGAAGACAAACAAGACCGGCTTGCTCAGTTCAGTGCAGCGGAACAGGACATGTAGACTGACACTCTTGTCTTCTAATTCCAATTGACTTGACAAGTGCCAATGGATAACAAGTGTCTATGTTCTGAACCATACACTCCCTGATGAGTACATCCCATTACAACAAGAAGTGCAGCTATTGGTTTGTAGTTTTTTGAGGGGTTGCACAAGCTGAGAAGAGTGGGGGGACTTGAGGGGATGGTGTAAGATGTTTTGAGGCAGTACAAGTAGAGAGTACTGTCGGTAAAATATGGAGTAGAGTTACAACACAGAAATATAGGGGGGGGGTGTACGTCTTTATGGAATGCTACTCAGGAAGTGAGAGGTTTGGTGTTGGGTGTGTTTTTTTCACAAGGGAGCGTTAGGCTCAAGTGGACACCAGATGTCTCTCCTGTTGAGTGGGTCAACACACAGAAAATGAGGCAGGACCCGAGGGGTCCCGCACTAAAGGCAAGAGACAGCTGAGGAATAAACACATTCATCATATCGTTTACCGCACAAAAATGTCCACATTGCCCTCCCTTCATTGTGTGAAATGTTTGCTCTTCATGCAATGTGTTGAGGCCTAATCTAATAGATTAATGCTGGAGGGTAAAAATGTCAGGAGTACACGGTTAGCCAAAGGATTGTAAAGACTGTTCCTAAAAGCAAGTTGGAGAGCCATAAAAAAAAAAAAGAAGACATATCTGAATACATTTGATTGTGTAAGAAACATCCGTTATATACGGTATATTCCTCAAGAAATCAAGCAAGGATGAACCACGAGGAGCTTCACTCAGAATATGCTCATGTTCAACATACAACACTGTTTACACAAACACAGACTTTTGTCGGACATCACAGTTAAAAGTGACAACATGAATGAAGGCCTTGTATTTAAAAAAAAAAACTTTACTTAAAACATTGTTTGGTTTCAACCCTGGTTTGATCTTTGCGCACATCACTTAAGTTTATATTATTTGCCAAAATTAAGTGGGTGATTCTGTAAGGCCATAGCGTCCAACTCTAGGCCCGGGGGCATAATCTGGCCCGCCACATCATTTTATGTGGCCTGCGAAAGCAAAACAAGCAGATCAACTTCCACGATGCTTGCTAAAATCCGTACCAACATTTCAAATTGTCATATATATATCAAACAATAATGCTGAGATATTGCAAGCATTTTCTTGTTACGTTATTACTAGAGCTGTCAAACGATTAAAATTTTTAATCTAATTAAAAACTCAACTGTCATAATTAACTCAAATTAACTAAAAATTAATCATGATTGCTCACTCATTTTTTATCGTTTCTGAATTTCCTTTTATATTTTTTTGTCCTATTTTCCCCCATTTTAATGCTCTCATCAACATGGAATCATGAATCAGTTTTCTATGTGCAAAATGCAAATATTTACTGAAATAACAATTTTGATTTTCAATTTTACATGAACATTTTTCACTTGGAGCAGTTATTCACACATTATCTCTCACACAATATTACTGTCCATCAACAACAGTGAAAACAATATTTTGTCACACAACAGCTGCTTGAACAGCTTTATTTAGGGAATCAAAACAGCGCAATATAACATTATAAAGTGCACATCTAAGGTAAACTAGTACTCAGCCTATAATGGATTTAAGCCACGGTTGCATACTTCGTTTTTCTCAAATTTGCTTTGAACACAGCAGTCAGGCTATGCTGATTCTGTTGGTCCTTCTTGCTCGGAAGTCTCTCTACGGTTTTGTGTCGACATCATTTCGGATTCTTGTAATGGAGGCTCTCGCTGGCAATCAGTAATGGTTGTTCAGTTAGGGATTGTCGGTCAGCATGGAAGGATCTCTCGTTCTGTACTTTTGGATCATTTATTGGAGCACTTTGCAGCAGAAGTAGGAGTAGTAGTAGTTGTAACAGAAGTATCAGAAGCAGGTAATAACCTAAACTACACATAAATGCAGTAAAAAATTAATATATCTATCTTTCTGCATCACAATGTAAATATGTATATAATTGACATTAATGAATACCTTTATTTAACAATAACCCTGATTTCACTATGTATCATTATCGTCATCATTATTCATTGTTTTAAACGTAAGAAACCATTCAACACAAACATAAAGTCGAATCGAACAAAAGAACTACAAGTCCCAATACTCAATCCCGGAAGTGGAGCGCCGGCATGAACATATCAAGCCGAATCGAACAAAAGAACTACAAGTCCCAAAGGTCCAACCCGGAAGTGGAGCGCCGGCATGAACATATCAAGTCGAATCGAACAAAAGAACTACAAGTCCCAAAGGTCCAACCATACACTCCCTGAGTGGAGCGCCGGCTGCAACGCAATTTACTTCTTTAAACGTCAGATTGCAGACGGACAAACATGACAACTATGCACAAATGAGCTAATTAAAGACACCCCTGTTCTAGCAACATTTTAGCCAACGCTGTTTAAATTGCCGATTGCTTCAGCAACTTTGTTCTTTGTCGTGTCATCCATTTTCTTCGCTTTGAAATGATCCATAGCCGTCTGTCTGAGACGAGGGGGGCGGACTACTGACGTCAGCGGTGTGCTTGGCCATTAATTAAGTGGTATTTCAGACTCGACGTGCTATGATGATAGCTCAGTTTACGACTGCAAAACATCCAGGTCATTTTGGTCTTGTCAGTGGAACAATCTGGCAACTTTTTAAAAGTAAACTTTCCATTCATAAACTATTTAAATATCCGTTTTCGGTGTCTCGCGCTGCCGTGGCTGGCAAAACAAACGTGCGTGGACTTGTGCAGCGCGCTTGATGTTTTGTTTCTGGTTTATTTATAGAGCAACGTCACATCCGCTGTGACGTCTGCCGCGTTAATCTCGCGAGAAAATTTTTGATCCCGATAAAATTCATTTAAATTAATGTCGATAAAAACGCGCTAAACTGACAGCTCTAGTTATTACAGTAACTATCCTATCTTAGCCTATCCCAGTAGACTTTGAGCAAGACCGCAGCATTTCTTGTGAGTCGTCAGGTACATTAGCATCCAAACTGCAAAAGGATGTTATTTTTCCATTGTTTCGTTTAAAAATATATCTATTTTTAGATAGCGTTACAGAAGAGCACTCAAGATGGCAAGGAGGAAAAATAAAAGGATGACCACTGAAATGGCATTGGCATTTTAAGGCAACAGAAAAGTATTACCGGTAGACACGTCTAAGCCAATGAGTAATTGGATTTTGGATTTACCCTTATGCAAAGTACAAAAATATATTGACCACTACTCACATTGAGGTCATAGGTGACTAGCCTACTTAAAGCGCATGCTTTTCTCATCCCTATTAAGGGGGCGGGGCAACCTATGTCTGGCAATAAAATAAGCAGACATCATTTACCACATGAAGCAATGTGGAATGACCATTAATAGTGGTTGTGGTATGCCCCCATAGCTCTCAAATAGCAATAAAAAGCAATAATATCCCTTTCAGTCATTAGGAAAGGCTAAAAGATTTTTTTTTTCCATTTGAGTATTTGCCCTGGCTTGAAACACTAGGAATGAACCACTCTCACCGCAAGGCATCTTGCAAATGCTAAAGACAGAACCAGCAACTGTCAAAACAACTGAATGATACAATTACATTTGTTTATACCTACATTTGATGGGGTAAATACAGATTGTGTCAACAAAACAATTGCTCTATTTGAAATTAAGACCATTGCAATCCCAATGAGATTTTTCATCTGAGGCGCATTGTGCTGCATTCATTTCACATTCTGTGATAAGGTGGTGATGTTTGCGTGTGTGGAAAGCCTAACCCTCTTGAAACTTAATGCTAACCCACAGAGGAGTCTCCCAGGACATCATGTGACGTGTGCTGTCATGCTGGGATTCAAAACTTAACTTGAGTGCACAAATATTGGAGATGCTCCAGTTTGGTTAGCTCACTAACGATTATGTGCTATTGCACTATAGCCGGAGGAAAAGAAAGTCTCAAAGCTCAAGTTGGTTCAGGGTGTTTTTATAGAATGAATACTGGGAGCAAACGTGAATAACAGTTGGGGAGGGGGGCAGGGGCACTTGGATGAAAGCAAAGTCTCATCCCTTCATCGCTCTGGTGACAAACTGCAGCCAGCTGGCACAAGCACAGCTTCCATTCATGGCCTTGCAGAAGGGCAAGGAAAGAAATGGGAGAAGGAATCGTCTTTTAACCCAACACTCAGATGGTGTGGAAACTGTTGAGGGCAAGTCTTTCAGAATGGTGTTCTTCAAAAACCATTTGATAAAGGTCTCCGACAATGATAATATTTGAAAATAGTATCTATGGGGTAGGGAGAGGAATTACAAAAACGGTTCTTTAAAAAAAAAAAAATACACGCTGCCAGTAATTACATATCTAGAAATTGTTTGGTCGCTCATTGTTCCGCTTATCGATTCCTCTTGAGTCACAGATGAGTGATGCCATCATACGGAAGAAATTTTAAGTTCCACTTTTTAGACATGGCGTCACGGCAGTGGCACTCTAAAGTTTGCTGTAATACGACACAGAAAGATGTTACGGGGAACTTCAAAGGGTTTCTGTAAAAAGATATTTTGCTAACGCAAGCTAAATATGCTCTTTTTTTTTTTTTTTTAATAGAGCACTTCTTGGGAATGTTAAGCTGATCCAACCTGTTCATGTTGATGACAATGATGTGCTGGCGAGAGAGTGCGAGTTTGGCTTTGCATTTCCCAACCGAGTGTTGCTTTGTTCCGCCCTCACTTGTTCTTTGTAACAAGACAAGAAAGACAAGTATTTTGACGTCGCCTCGTTTACACTTCTCGAGGGCCTGGTGGAGCTTGGGTCCGACCTCCTTCTGCGTGTGTGTGTGTGTGTGTGTGTGTGTGTGTGTGTGTGTGTGTGTGTGTGTGTGTGTGTGTGTGTGTGTGTGTGTGTGTGTGTGTGTGTGTGTGTGTGTTTTTTTAATGGTATTGCTGTGTACAGCCGGATTGTCCTCTGGCAACCTAGGGCTGCCTTTTATTGCAACCCAAATTAACGAAGAGCGTTAAGAGCTTATTGTGTTTTAAGACTTACAACAATATGATGCGAGGCGAGCTCCCAGAACTCACATATCTTCTGGTGTGTCACCATATCAAAGAGGTCATAGATGAAGTAACCTGTTGAGACAGAAAATGAAGGTCAGGATTATTTTTCGAAGGTTGTTCATTGATAAAAACACAATTCACTGTCACAACAGCCCCTATGGGCATATCAAGGCTATCCGGAGATGGGTGGGGGGGACTGCTTCCATGACAACCATGATGGCAAACATGATGCGCCTTGGAGACCGGAGCTATTCATATCCACCGACACCCACCCACCCCCTCACAACCAGGAGCCGTATCCATGGTGACAGCTTCTCAGAATGCTGTAAAAATAATGCCGTGGTGAGGTTAAAGGCGGCGGAGTGTGGGCGAGCAAGGTGCTTTGATGAGGCATGAACAAAGCCCATCATGTTGGACATATGACACGATGCTTTGTTTTAGGTTTACTTTGACCTGTTGTGAAGGTTTTAGGTCCTACCTAACACCTGTACGTCACAGCAAACCAGGAAATAGTGCCGATAGTCATCCATTCAGAAAATATTCGGACATGTAGCTGTTATGGTGACAAAAAAAAATAATAATAATAACCTACCATATAATTCACTGCCAGCATTTTCAAAGCAGAGCTGCCCATATTGTCAGTTTTCAAGAATTTTGACTATTTTTCCAGATCCAAAGATTATGGAAAAAGAAAGGGTACACTCTTTCGTCACCATAAAAAAAAGTTTGTTTCTACTTTTTTCCTTTCTTTAGTAACCAGAAGAACATGAGTTGGTTTCACCAACGGATTCTGACCAAAAAGCTCAGAAAACAAGCTTTTAGTGAAACAGAACAACAGCACGCTGATGCTGATCTTGTTTACTTTTTTGATGGCCCAAAATAAACAAAAATAAAAAAAAAAACAAGTTAGAGAAAAAATGCCTGATGGCCTTTTTTTTTTTAAATTAGTTTGCACTTAGTCTGCAACATTCCATCGTTCCATTCATCCATTATCCTCACAGGGGTGTGCTGGAGCCAGTAGGCTGGGTACACCCTGAACCTGTTGCCAGCCAATCGCAGGGCAGACATCAACGAACAACCATTCACACTCACGGTCACACCTAGGGACAATTTAGAGTGTTCACTTAACCTGTCATGCATGTATTTTTGGAATATGGGAGGTAACCGGAGTACCCGGAGAAAACCTGCACAGGCATGAGGAGAACATGCAAATTCCATACGGGAAGGCCGGAACCGGGATCGAACCCACGACCTCTGCACTGTGAGGCGTATGCGCTAACCAGTCCGTCACCATACCGCTTCTGCAATATCCCAATGGAGGGAAAATTCAAAGGGTGTCTAAACGTTGCTGAATGCCAGAATAATGTTTCTGTGTATCATCAGCACAGGAGTCAGACAAGTTTCCACTGACTTCCATCCAAACCATGATTGGAGCCGTTGGCTGAAAAAAAAAGCCTTTCGATGGGGCGTTTTTTCCTCTCAAGCTCTCACAGGATCCTTAACTATTTAGTCCCATTTACAGAAAATCGCCACCTTGGACAAATTGTCAGTCATCACAATCCTCACATTCAAGTTCAACCATTTAGTCTACAGTACAGCGACATGGATGATTTTTTTTTTTTATGAGTAGAAAATATTGTAGGAATTAGAAACATAAGACAGTCAATGTGTTCTGTCACTGACAAGTGCAAACATAATTAAACTATTACTCCTGCATGTCTCCCTTGTGGCTCCATTTTGTTTATGCTATGAGCACACCCATGAAGAGAGAACAGAAGCTCATATTAACAGTAACACAAGCTGGATTTATCCTTGAGATGGCGGTGGAGTTGACAAACAAGGCTTTCATTCACCAAGCTATGATCGACTGATGAAATGCCATAACAAGGGTCGTGCGGTGTCCCAGCGAACACGCGGAGCCAACTTCTCTTCAAAAATGAGCGTAACCTCAGAATCACACCACAGTCGTTGAGGGAGGCCTCAATTAACCAGCGGAAATAAACGGTGCAAACCAGTGACATCTTGCACTGTTGCCCCAGTGACCTCACACAAGTGAGTGGGTGTGACATGTGGTGCCACAGACCGGTCATAATGCCCTCCATTGAGGCTCGTCTCAGCAACGCACTGCACACTGCGAGTTTGCAGGGCGGGGCTTCTTGGCGGAATGTTAAGCATCCTGGGAATTCTTAGGGAAACCCAAGCAGTGTGGCACATGGCCAATTAAGCTGTGTTTCAGGGGGCTGGGGGCAACCCTTAAACTGTTGAAGGATTAATTAGAAAATAGCAACAGATATTTTAGTACCAACGACGGGCATGTGGACTCTAGTTTGGCAGATTGTTCTTTAAAAAATAACTCAAGAACATCTCAGAATGGCCTAAGCAGACAGTGTCACATGCAGAACCTTTTGCTGTGAGGTAACCATTGCAGGTTAGTATGAGACAAAAAGGCAAATTTGATTTACACAAGTCAACAACCGAGTTGACATGGGAATAAGTCAATTTTAATTGGGAGTATATTGTGTGGAAGAAAGTCAAGTTTAGCAGGTAGGGCTTTTTTTGGAGACAAAATCACACGTATGAAAATCTTAACAGCAGTGCTCACTAAACGTTGTTAATGCTTGCGTTTTGTACATTTGGTCAGTAATCACTACTGTCCATTCAGGGTGGATGTGTTTTTTTTTTACTGTGTTTCATGTTAATTTCTGCATATTTTTATGGATTCTTTGTTTACTTTTATCGAAACGATGTGCTTATACACTCTATTCTTATGATGACATGTTTCTGGCAGTGATCCTGGTTTCGGATCGCAGCCAACCTCATCCAGATTCCTCCTGGTACTTGTGTGGGATTTCTCCTAGGACTTCGACTTCCTCACACACTCCAAAAACATGCATGTTAGGCCTGCTGCTCACCGCACAATGTAGCCAAAACTGACTGGACTGTTGTGCAACATGTGTGGTTGATGAATCTTTTCTTCTGAGTAGCTGTCTGCATCTGGTTTTGTGGCGATTCCAAAATTGGATTGCCCATGACTGGCATTGTGACGGGTCAGGCACAACAGCCAATCAAAAATATCCATGAAATGTCATGAGGAAAATAAATAAAATGTTTAAGCGCAAGCACACTTTATCTGTTGCAGTGTGTGTTTTGATTGAATTTTGTAAATTTGATCAGTATTTACTCCTGACCATTCTGAATGGATGGGTAATCTAGCGCTCATAGTTTTCTGTTTGTAATTGTACAATGTCCCTTTATTTGTTTTGTTTTTTTAATGTTCACAGTATATGGCTATGATGTGAATTGCGCTCCATCTTCTAGGCCGGATCACTTTTGGGGAAAAAAAAGACCTTGGTGTTATGGTTAAATAAAGGTTTTGATTCGATACTTAAGCAGCATGAATGGCTATTTTCCATGTGTACCCTGAGAATGACTGGCAACCAGTTTAGGATGGACTCTACTTGTTGCATTGCTTGCCTGAAGTCAGCTGGGATAGTCCAGCTCATCTCAGAGCCAAATGAGAGGATAGAAACAGGTTGGCTAATATATCGGAGACAGCATGACTCCTAATATGTAACTAAGATATGGCTGTTGTTGACAAGAAGGAGGTTGAGTGCTACTTGCGTCAACCTCACAGTGCATAGGTGCAGGGTTCGATTCGAACTCCGGCCTCCCTGTGTGGAGTTTGCATGTTCTCGCTGTGCCGGTGTGGGTTTTCTCCGGGTACTCCGGTTTCCTCCCACATTTAAAAAAAAAAAACATGCATGGCAGGTTAATGGAACACTCTAAATTGTCCCTAGGTGTGAGTGTGAGCGCGAATGGTTGTTCGTGTGGTGTGCCCTGCGATTGGCTGGCAACCGGTTCAGGGTGTCCCCCGCCTACTGCCTGAAGACAGTTGGGATAGGCTCTAGCACCACCCTTGACCACCACACTACCCATTACATCAAAAACTTTGATAATTCAGTAAATTCTAAAAGTAGGACGAATGTGTGCGTGCGTGTGTGTGCGTGTGTGTGTGTGTATACGAGGCACCCACCTATCTCGTTTTGTATCTGTTCGTGATAGTTAATTACTCACCGATTGAAAAAGATACCAGTGCATGAGAAAACGCAGAATGTGTTTCTATCAAATCTTCAGCCATTTCTGGTTGCAGGAAAAAGCTAGAAAAGAAATAGTGCAATCAGTCAAGTGATGTCTCAACAGTGTGCGTGTGTGTTCGCGCGCGTGTGTGTGTGTGTGTCTGTGTGTGTGTACATACAGTATATATAAATACACACACACATACATATAAATATATACATATATATAAATCGTTGATTAGAATAGGAGCTTTCATTACCAAAGCACTGCCCATATCGCGGTGACGAGGCTGTGCACGAAGGACGTGGAGATGTTTCTCCATTTTGACGTATTCCTGCGTGCAGCTTCCGGTACAGGTAGTCTGCCCCATCCAATGTTGAAAGATCGGAAAAATCCGTAGGATCCTCCAATGGTGAGAAGCACCGAGCTCAGCTCCATGGCCCCAAAAACGCGTAAAGAGCGCTGAGGGTTGACGGCCAAATGCACTTACTGTGACCCTGGCCGCCGTGGCTACCTCGCTGTTGTCAAGAGTAGCTCTACAAAATCACATGTCCGTGAAGTCACGCTCACACACTCTCGTGAAAGCCCAAAAGGGCGTTTGTTTTGATCTGTTGCTCTTCAGTGTTGAAATGAAGTGCTGGTGAGTTCCGCGGCTTGCGAGGACTGGAGGTGTTTTGTGCCTCCGTGTTATCAGGCGAACACCCCGCTAGAGACGAATGGCCCGCCAAAGTGTGACAACTTGTTCAAAGTTGTGAAACGGCTCCTGTAGTAAAATCTCGCCCCTTGCTTGTGTAACTTTTTTACACCGAGCGAAACCAGACTGCTTCTCTCCACCTTACTACAAGGGGGCGCGGCCACGACAACGCAAGACTTGTGCTGCGTTCATGTTCCCCCAGAAGATCCACAGTCGTGGGTTTCTAATGCGTACGATACAACGGCACGGAGAGAACATGCAAACTCCACACTGGAAGGCAGGTAAACCGAACCCCGCACCTCTGCTCTGTGAGGCAGACTCACAAGGGTGAGGGTGTGTGTGCTGGAGTCGATCCCAGCTGTCTTCGGGCAGAAGACGGGGACACCCTGAACCGGTTGCCAGTCACGCTCACACTGAGGGACAATTTATTTTAGAGTGTTCAATCAGCCTGCCATGAATGCGTTTTTGGAATGTGGGAGGAAACCAGAGTACCCGGAGAAAATCCACACAGGCACGGAGAGAACACCGGGATCAAACCCACGACCTCTGCACGCGCTAACCACTGGATCACTGCATTCTGTTACCGCTTATAATAAAAGGTTTGAGGTGTATCAGCAACTGTGTCATCCTTGACCACATACATGAGCTTTATAGAGCAATTTTAATAAGTCAATTTACGAATTATTGAACTCAATTTAGAGCAATTTAGAGAATTTGGACATTTTTAAAGACCCACAGGATATCGTGGTCATTGATCATATATTTACACAAAACTACCAGATGAAAGAAGAGACTCTCTCCTTTCATTAGGAGAAAAAGTGGGATTCGGAGTTCTTTTATAATCAGCAGCAGAATAAAGGCAGGTTGCACAAAAGCTGCGTTGATCTCATTTCTTAAAATGGGCATCAATGTCATCTACTGGTGGGTGTGCATCACTACATGTCAATCGCGGTGAATGTTAGAGGGATTGGAAAATTAATTGAAGAATTGTTTTTAGATAAAAGTGAATTTGGTAAATTAGGGAGGAATACCTAAATTAAAGAAACTAATAGACAATCCAAAAATGTACTCTAAAAATGCTCAGCAGGCAGAATTAAAGCAGTATTGGTGAGGCTTTATTGAGCCTCACTTTTAGAAGATTTTCACTGCACATCATCAAACAAAGTGTCTCAAAAAGTACTTGTTGCGACACTTTGCCCACACCTGTTATAACTAACCTGAAAACTAACATATTAAGTGATGCAATGTATCTGTAAATCATCCCATCAACTATAGAAATTACAACTAAATTGAAATACAAAATATACCTCCAAAACCAAAGTTACAAATACAGACACTTGAAAAAATGATTGAATCAATTCTCATTTATTCACTTTTACCACACACAGTAGTTAGAAATGTGCTTTCAAAAGCTTTAGACATTTTCTTGCTTTGAAAAAAATATATTTCTGTAATATGTAGATTGAGTTAAATTCAGCACCAAACCATTTTACAAATCTGCGGGGGGGTTGCATTTCACATTTAATTTTTTTGCGTTGCCTCGTTGAAATGGCAAATTACGAAGAGGTGTGAACGCCTCAAACTTTACAAAACAACTCAAACGTCACGCTGTACCACGGAATTGTGGGAAGAAATAAAATCAACAAAGACCAACTTCCGGGTTGTCCGAACGTCGGTCACGAGCAGAAGAGCAGAACAGTTGAGTCGACCGTCACATGCTCTTCAACGCATCACTCAAGTGTTGTTTGCTGTAAACACAGGTCAGGTTGTTCCAGTTGTATCTAGTATCTAATCATTAGGGGGAAAGGTGAGCGTCTATTCTTTTTAATACACTTGTTCAGCGATTTCAACTATTTTTAACATCTATTTGGGATGGTTGTATGACAGTAAAGTCACTCAGGGAACTGAAACATCTGGTTGAAAAGTATTTTATTTTAACTAAAAATACATAGTCCTACATAGTTCTGTCATTATATAAATGGGCAGTTTGGTTATTTTGCATGCATTTTTTATGCCATTGCATGCGCATACAGTACCTCACTTACAGTGTAGGTTGTTTTTAGTTAATCGTGTTTCATGAATTATTAATTCACATAAATATTGATACTAATCTTACACGTCAAACATGTCTTAAACATCTTGTATTTTGGGGGAATGCAGTGTGAGAATTCATCCCTGACAAAAAGTACAGACGTTCAGTGGAGTATTTGTAACAGAAAAGCCAGCAGTAACCCACCCAACAATTGTGCATTTACAACATGTGACCCATGTTTCGACAGTATGAATCCTAACGAAGCACAAGATCATGGTGAATATTTGGAGGCGGTGACTGCAATGGTTTGTCAGGAGGACGACCTCGCAGATGGGCAGTATGTCACATGACACCACTTCTGACAGGAAACTGCAAGGTGTGTCAGAAAGGTTCCAGGACTGATGTCACAAAATTTCAAGTCTGGACTTAGAGCTCTTCACTGTGGGCTAAATGATAGCACACTCTACAAAAGAGATATTTGCCTCATTCAGTACGCGAAAAGATGTGATGGTTGTATCACAACTCATCGTGCCAACCTTGCTGTAACACAATGCCTGAGTATCCTGCACTTCCTGGCTGAGAAGAACATTGCTGTGCTAGAGCAGCCTCCCTACTTATCCGACGTGGCCTTTGATTTATTCATTTTTTTACTCATATTTTCTCTTTCCAATGCTTAAGGGGTTTTGAAGACATAAATGGGCAGTTTCGTAGACATGAAACATCAAGTTTGCCAGAAAAGGCTGGGAAATGTGTTAGATTCCAGTGGGATTACTTCAGCAGTGAAACCTTGCGCTTTGGATTTGAAATGTATCTGTTGTGACTGTGGTCATAGAACTTTTCTGACACACTTCGTACATTCATAGGATTAACATTGCAGGCTCTATAAATGTGACTCCCCCTTTTTGTTTGTAATCAAGGATGAAAGTAGTCTCTGTGGCAGACCAGAAAGTGTTGCTCGTCCGCACTGAGGGTCAGTACAGTGCAGTCGGAAGTCAGTGCTCTCATTATAATGCTCCTCTGGTTAAAGGTAAAATTTCTACTTCTCCAAATTGCAACTGTTCAGCTCAGAAATTGTGTCAGTTTACACATGTTTGACATTCCAGGAGCACTGGTTGGCAACAGAGTGAGATGCCCTTTCCATGGTGCATGTTTCAATGTTAAAACTGGAGATATTGAGGAGTATCCAGGCCTGGACTCTCTACCTTGCCACAAAGTAAAATGAATCTCAACTTTTTATAATGCCTTTTTTTTCCAACATCTTATTTAAAGTATCTTGTCCTTCTTCATCATAGTATGTTAACCATTTTGACAGGTGAACGTTCGAGATGGAAAGGTGTACATTTCCATCAAGAAACAGGCAAGTGAACATATGTTAACTAGATTGAAGTAATGCTGTATTGGCACATGTTGAACAATTTCTTTGTGTCTCCCCACAGGCTCTTAAGCAGACCAGACGTGTGAAGGACATGTGCAGTGTTTTACCAAACATCACGCATACCATCCTGCTCATAGGAGGGGGTAAGAACAGGTTCATGCTTCCGTCTGTGAATGGATCTGCTTCTGGGGATCAGTTTCATACTGATATTATGTGAGTTCAGGGCCCGCGGCCTTGGTGTGTGCAGAGACTCTCCGTCAGAACTGCTACCAGGGCCGAATTGTCATGGTAACTAAAGACTCTTTGCCTCCTTATGACAAGCCCAAGCTGAGTAAGGTAAGACTTCGCCCCGCCTTGCGCTTTTCTTTAAAGAAGTACATTTGGCTTATAAATTGGAACCTCGAAGGTTGAACACAATTTATTCCGGCTTGCTGGTTGACCCAGATTATTTCAGATTTAGAATACTTGTTCCCATAGGACATAAATGAAGTGACATTGTCCTGAGGTCAAACTGCCATCATAAAACCATTATGATCTGTACAGAAAATTCTAAAAGTATCTGAAATGGGTTGAGGAAATAAAGGGGTATTTTTCAAATTCCAATTCTACCACCTTAAGGGCATTCAACTGCAGAGGTTCCGCTGTATTTCCATTTGTGCCATTAGATAGTAGATTTCCAAGAAGAAAAACCAATGAAATGTTATCTTGTTTCAGGCGTTGAATGAGGACTGCGGCAAAATTGTCCTCCGCTCTAGTGAATTTTTTCAACAATATGGGATAGAAGTACAGATGGAGCAAGAGGTGACAGAGAAAGAATGTGTCATATGTTTAACAATGTGCAACAAACGCTTATGTTTTCGGATCTAAATTCAGGTGGTGAATGTAAACACAAGAGATAAAGCCGTGACGATGAAGGATGGCTCGTTGCTGCGTTACGACCAGCTTCTTATCTCCACAGGCTGCAGGCAAGACTTATCTTTTTTCTCAACAACAGCTTTTATTTCTCTTCAGACTGCAAAAACATGTGTGAAAAATGTTGATATCGACAGAGCGAGGCCACTCAGTTGCCCGGGTAGTGACCTGGCAGGAGTGAAGTTACTGCAGAGGTATGAAGATGCCAAAGACATTCATGCTTCCTGCCTGGGCCACAAGGCTGTTGTCGTTGGAACCTCCTTCATAGGTTGTCATGTTTTTTCTTCTTACGTTTTCACGAAAATACACACACGTTATTTGGGGGGAGGGGGTTTACACCTTCTTAATCTCCACGCCTCTCATCCATCAATGCATTTTCAATAGCACTTGCTAGGGTTGTACGTCATCTGGAGCTTGTCCCAGATTACTTGGGGGTTTTTTTTGTCATTCAAATGTTTTATGGTTGTTAAGAACACTCTGATTTTGGGACATCAAATTTCAAAGAAATATATTCATGTTATGTAAAAATAATTCAAACACTACTGGTGGAAAAACATGTTGACAATAAACCACTTTGTCTTTGCATGGTTAATGAGTTACATTTTGGATTCCCTAATTCTCATACATGTGCCCCTTCAAATCAATAAAATCCTTAAGACATACAGTAACTTTTGTAAGTGAAATGGGATATGGTGAAACTGAAGTGTTACAGTTTTTAATGCGAGTCCATTCATGAACTTATTTTTCCTTCTGTGTTGTTTTGCCGATTCACGAGTTATTCGAGCGCGTGTGTGCGTGTGTGTGTATGTGTGTGTTTTCTACCTAGGAATGGAGGTGGCATCCTATCTAACCAACAAAGCTTCCAGTGTGGCCATTGTTGGGACCACCAAGTACCCATATGAACACTCTCTGGGTTCCCAGATTGGCCACATGACCATGCAAGTAAGAAAAAATGGTGAAAGAACTGTGACTACAACGATGGTTGTTATTGCAACAATTCCGCAACACCTCGTCTTATAGATGTTGGAGGAGCGTAATGTGAAGTTCTACATGAATGACGCCGTCACTGAAATCAGAGGAGAGAACGGCTTGGTAATTCTACTTTTGTACCACTGCTTTGAACCTGTGATTGGACCACCTCAAACCTGGATAAATTGCGGGAGGCAAAAATTGTGTGTTTGTAGGTGAAAGAGGTCCTGCTGAAGAGTGGTACAGTTCTAGAGGCTGATGTGGTGATTGCAGGAATAGGTAATTAATTCTGTCGTATTCTATCTAATCTAATGTTTATGCTACAGTATTGGTAATTACTTGTTATTATTTCTGTGCATTTCTCAATAGAAAAAAAATAACTTAAGTGCTTGATTTTTTTTTTATGAATGCAACAGGCTAAATAAAACAATGTAGAGCAGAAATTTGTAAGAGCTGTAAGCTTCTGAATATGTCACATTTGAGTTTTTGTTTTTAAATACCGCCGATGAGTGTAGCCCACTTCTCTCATCTGAAATCTGCTGGAAGAGAATCCAGCTTATCCATGACCCCTTATAAAGACAACAGCTGTGGAAACTGGATGGGTGAAATTCCGGGTCAAAATGATGTCATTTGGCATCAAAGCATCTGAACCTGCATACACTTTGGGAATTTAGATCAAAATGGACAATTTATTCAATAGATGTGTTGTTCTATGATATGATTTCGTTGGCCTACGTCTGTGTATGTTTCAGGTGTGATCCCAAATTCTGACTTCCTAGCAGGAAGTGAAGTTGAAATAGATTCCAGGAAAGCAGTAGTTGTAGACAAGGTGAAGTGAACTGTCCATCACTGCTGTGTTTAACGATCGAGTGCATGTTGCTTATTGGGACGAGTGTACGTGACACGTCTTTCTTCAGTTCATGAGGACCAACGTAGCAGATGTTTTCAGTGCGGGAGATGTTACTTCCTTCCCTTTGACCATACGAGGTGATCAACGGGTCAGTGTGGGTCACTGGCAAATGTCGCAAGCTCAAGGTAAGACGTGATTCATTATGATGAATTTGCAATCAACATCAAGCTTGTGTCACTTTTTTTCCCCCCTCAGGAAGAGTTGCTGCCCTCAATATGCTAAATAAACCTACCAAAATCGAGTCTGTTCCTTTCTTCTGGACTGTGTTGCTTGGAAAAAGTATCAGATACACAGGTAGTGTTCTTCTTTTTGACTTTCAGATCAGTGAAAGCTCTTAATGCCATTTTATTTTTATTTAGGGTATGGGAAGGGCTACACTGAAATAATAATCAAAGGCAAAGTGGAGGAAAGAAAGTTCCTGGCATTTTATATCAAGTAAGTGGATGCAAAATATGTCCTCATGAATTATCAACACACACTTCTTTGTCCAATTATTTTCCCTACCAATTGTTCTTATTGTCCTGTCCCAGCTGACTTTGGGCTACAAATAGGGCATACCCTGGAGTGGTTGCCAGCCAATTGCAGCATACATACTGTATTTATAAACAACCATTCCGATTCCTATGGACAATTTAGTTTTCAATTAATCATATTCTGCTTGGTTTTATTACCCAGAGAAAATCTACACACAAGCACAGGGAGAACATGCAAACTTCACATAAGAAGGCCAGATCAGAGTTTCATACCCCAAACCTCAAAAATATCAAGCAGACTTGTTTACCACTATGACAGGGGATGGACCAGACCACTTATTTCACTCTTATTCATCCACAGAGATGATGTGGTGGTGGCGGCCAGCCTCATGTTTGATCCGGCTGTGGCTCGGCTGGCAGAACTGATGGCAGCAGGTCAACACATTACAAAAGCTCAGACTCAGTGAGTGTCATTTTTGTCACCGTTATTCCAAATTCAAATCTAAAAGGACACCACACAAGAAGTCATGTTACCTCTTTCGTTCAGTTAGCAGCAATGCATAACTCTGCCTCTGCTTTTTCTTTGACTCTTTGTGACTCAATAAGCAGTATCATGTGATGACAAAGAAAAGAAGAATATTCACTGAGAGTTGCACAATATTTTTTTTCTTTGATAACATCTCTAGTTATTTTTGTAAGTAGTTACATGTATGTCGTATGACTTGACTCTTTTCTCTATTCAGAGCTGAAGACATGAGTTGGCTCCAGATGTAACGTGTCAGAAGTGCATCTCAGTGGCAAAGGACACAGCTGCCTTCCATCTTGATCCCATCCCTTCACTGCCTCTGGCATTCTCAAAGCTGGTCAATGTCTGGCATGGTCTTACTTGATTAGTCCTGTTGTTACCATGACACCCATGACGTCAGAATGGATCAACACGTTACGCCACTAGGTGCTTTCTGAAGATGCAAGTTACAGTGAATTGTATCTGAAAAAAGATCAGGTACAAAAAAAAAATGCCAGAAACATTTAGGCCTCATGACCTTGTTTACATTTGTAGTGGCTTGGAATAGCTTCGTGTCTTTTGTCTTTCTGATTTACAGTGAAAGGTCAAGTATTTTATGATGTAACGGGTAGGTAGCATTTTGAGCAAACGTAAACATTAACAACTTGAAAATAAAATGTCACTAATAATCAGGTGGTAATTAATCAATCATTCCCATTCAGCGGTATAAAAATGGATAATGATTGTTCATGTAGGAGACTGGACTGTTCCAGAATTGTCTATGTTATTTATTCCTTTGTTGTGTGTTTACACCCCCCCCTCTAGAATTTATTTTGTGATTTCCTCGCTGGATTTTCTGTTTTGGTGCATTATTTTTCGATTTTCTTAGTGTCGTTGAAGCTATCGTTACTTTACGTCTTTCAGAGGTGGTCTTTGAACGCCTCTCGAGCGGAACGGCAGAAGGAAGCCTCGTAGTCGGACAGAGATGTGTCTGTTTGAGAGTCTTAAAAAATTAATAAAGTGTACGTTTAAAAAAATCAACACTACAGCTCTCATTTAGTTAGTAGTTCTTCCTTTATGTCAGTTCTGATGTACTCCAATGACCATGATTGTTCTCTCATCTTTGTGTTTATGCATTGTTTACATCGTTGTACCTGTATCCCAATTCTTATAAAATATTTCACACAACACTATTGTGTAATCTTTGCTTGTTAATGTGCAATGTCGTTGTATAGTTTAATCATAGTGGTGAGTTTAAAAAAAATCCTTGTTTTAATTTGATCTCTTTGAATTATGAGCGGTGTCCCCAGAACTACTGTACACATCTGGGATCTGACAAAAAACTAACTAGAATCGGACGTAAAGTGTAATTAATAACGAAAAGGCATGCTACGGGATATACTCCAACACTGTAGATGGCAGTATATATCCGAATCGCCACATCCGGGCGTTCGTGGGTAGCGCTTGCGCATTTTATTCAACGTAAGCTCATTTTATTTTAGTAGGATACGTCATTCATCTGACGTATTTGCGCCGAGAATTCAACTATTCGGCGTACGTCGTGTGATCGTCGTTACTCGTCGTGTGTAGTGCAGTTTTCGGAAGACGAACTGCATTGAAAGAGGCATGTTTTGATGAACGAGAACGTGCATTGAAAAAAGGTTTTTCAACAAGTCATCGTGGGATCGAAGGGAGCACGGTGAGCGACACTTCGTGTATTGAGTGTGTAAATTCCTAGCCACTAGGCCGCTGTGCTAATTGATTAGCTTTTAGCTTGCGCGCCGCCATTACCACGTTCAGCCTTCGAGCGCCATTGTTGCGCCTTGTGGAAAAGATCGAAACCAGGAATGATTATATCCCATAGCAATACAAGCGAACATGCTGCTAGCTTGTTATACTTAAATATACATAAATATTCATCCAACCGGATATGATTTATGTTTGCGCCGTTGACGTTACACAATTTGTTAGCTAACGTTAGCCATGCAGCCCGATGTTAGCGTATCACCAGCTCTTCTGTCAATTATTATAAAATATTTTTTCAAAACCATGTTTTAAACTGTTTTCTTAATCATACACTTATTTACACTGGAGAATAAAACTGAAGTGATCATAGACTTGATTTGCACATTATGAGCTGTGTTGTCACTACTTGGCCATTCGAGGAGAGCTAATACCTGCTACGTCCCTACGTATTTAGAGACTCCAGTATGATGATGTATTGATTGTTCCGTGTTTACTGGTCTTGTTTGCAGTTCTGAGGCACTATGGCAGTTGCCTTTCCCTTCCGCGGGGTTCCTGCGGGGATCCCACCTCCGGGTGTCCCTCTCCCACCACAAGTCCCAGACTACATGACTGAGGAGAAACTGCAAGAAAAAGGTTGGGTGTCGATCCGCAGATATATTTACGTGTGCTTGAGATGAGACACTGTGAGATTGTAACATCATGTGTGAAATGACTTCTAACCATACAGCGCGGAAATGGCAGCAGTTGCAGGCGAAGCGCTACTCCGAAAAGAGAAAGTTTGGATTTGTGGATGCTCAGAAGGAGGACATGCCTCCTGAACATGTCCGGAAGATTATCAGGGACCATGGTGACATGACCAATAGGAAGTTTCGACATGACAAAAGGGTCTACTTAGGGTAAGAATTGAAAAATACAACATTAATTGTGTAGTACGTTATTATTAGTAACTCACTCTGCAATATTCAGAAAATTGAGTAGAAAAGAACCCATGTGTATGCAGGGTTCAAACATGAGTCAATTGGGCTAAGATCTTCAACCATCACTACTGCCTAAACTAACCTAGTTTCCTTTTTTTTTAACAGTGCCCTGAAGTACATGCCGCATGCAGTGCTGAAACTGCTGGAAAACATGCCAATGCCTTGGGAACAGATCAGAGATGTACCCGTACTTTATCACATCACTGGAGCCATTTCATTCGTAAATGAAATACCATGGGTTATCGAACCAGTCTACATAGCCCAATGGGGGTAAGGAAGAGTACTACGGTCTATTTTAAACTGCTGCTACCAGTTAAGACCCTTTCCTATTTTAAATGGGGTTTTATCAGCCTCTGTTACTGGCTATATGCTTCATTTGATGAGAATTTTCAGTAATCTTGGCTTTCTCTCAGCACAATGTGGATCATGATGCGCCGAGAAAAGCGTGACCGACGACACTTCAAGAGGATGCGCTTTCCACCATTTGATGATGAGGAGCCGCCGCTGGATTATGCAGACAACATCCTCGATGTAGAACCACTGGAGGCCATTCAAATGGAGCTGGACACAGAGGAGGATGGCCCTGTTGTGGAATGGTTGTATGAGCACCAGCCCCTCAAAGACACAACAAAGTAAAAAGCCTCTTGAAATGTTATTAATAATGTGATTTTATTATTCCCAGAAAATCACCCGAAAACTGCTTCTTTTTTTTCTTTTTCAGGTTTGTGAATGGTACCACTTACCGTCGATGGCAATTCTCACTGCCCATGATGTCGACATTGTACCGTTTGGCCAACCAGCTGCTTACAGACTTGGTTGATTACAACTACTTCTACCTGTTTGACCTCAAGGCCTTCTTCACATCCAAGGCTTTAAACATGGCCATACCCGGAGGACCAAAATTTGAGCCTCTTGTTCGGGACATTAACCTCCAGTAAGAACTCTGAGGCTTCCCTAAAACACATATTATTTTGGGATGTTTTTTCCCAATTGTTCAACACACTTTTTGTGTTGTACTATTTCATGCAAAATATGTTTAAGCTTCATATGTCTATCTCCTGTAGGGATGAAGACTGGAATGAGTTCAATGACATTAACAAGATCATCATCAGACAACCTATCAGGACAGAGTACAAAATCGCCTTCCCTTACCTGTATAACAATTTGCCGCACCACGTCCACCTCACCTGGTAGGTTTATCACCTATAGTGACATTTGGTTTGAAATTCTATTATTTTTGTCATAAAAGTGATTGAGTGTGAGGCTAAATTTGTCTTTCACTGCTTGTAAAATGGTTCTGTTAATTGCCCTGTGTGCAGGTACCATACGCCAAATGTGGTGTTCATTAAGACGGAAGACCCAGATCTGCCTGCATTTTACTTTGATCCACTCATCAACCCCATTTCACACAGGCATTCAGTCAAGGTAAGTGTGGTTCTAAGCTAACCACAATGTTTTAGGCATTTATGTCAATTCTTTTGATTCAAAATATTTGCAATAGTTTTTTTAGCAAAGTTATCAGCATTACGCATCCTCTTACCGAGCCGCACTTGCATTGACTTGCTTGCCTGTGCGTAAGAATCTGAGGAATATAAAAATGAATGGTGGCTTTTATTTATTGCTGGCTGCAGTTGCAGTTAGCCTGTCATCATTCATACATTGCAAACGGTTTCTAATTTCTGAATTTTTATGTTCATTCGTATGTTTCTTCCGCGACATAGTCATTGCTATATCCTGCTTCCTTTCAGAGTCAAGAGCCTCTTCCAGACGATGACGAGGAGTTTGAGCTTCCTGAGTTTGTGGAGCCCTTCCTCAAGGAAACTCCTCTCTACACTGATAACACAGCCAATGGCATCGCTCTGCTGTGGGCGCCAAGACCTTTCAACTTGCGTTCAGGTCGTACCAGAAGAGCAATCGATATCCCTCTCATTAAGAACTGGTGAGCGAACAAAACAGTCACATTTACAACCTTTGACGATGATAACCCCGCCTTAACAAAATCATTTATATATATTTTTAAATTAGCAGTGTCATTTGTTTTACAGGTATCGTGAGCACTGCCCAGCAGGACAACCGGTAAAAGTGCGTGTGTCCTACCAGAAACTGCTGAAGTACTATGTGCTCAATGCTCTCAAACACAGACCCCCCAAGGCCCAGAAAAAGAGGTGTGCCTCACTGGATATTTCAGTTGTATTTGGGATGGTCTCGCTCGCTCTCTTCCTGACTCTCTCTGAAGCATATTTACTCGTCTGCTAGCATCGTGTGTTAACATTTGTCTTGCTGCCTTGTAGGTATCTCTTCCGTTCCTTCAAGGCCACCAAGTTCTTTCAGTCCACCAAGCTTGACTGGGTGGAGGTTGGCCTGCAGGTCTGCCGGCAGGGCTACAACATGCTCAATCTGCTTATCCACCGAAAGAACCTAAACTATCTGCATTTGGACTACAACTTCAACTTGAAGCCTGTCAAGACACTGACCACAAAGGTGAAAACGAAAAGCTAGAATCGTTTCTTTTTGCATGAATGCTTCAACGTCAATCTGTGAACGGTGACATTTGAAGCATTTCTTTGTTTAGGAGCCCCTCTCTTTTTTTTCCATTTACCACTTGACACTGTTGTTTTGTCCCCTAGGAGCGTAAAAAGTCAAGATTTGGCAATGCTTTCCATCTCTGTCGAGAGGTGTTGCGACTGAGCAAGCTGGTGGTGGACAGCCATGTTCAGTACAGACTGGGAAATGTGGATGCCTTCCAGGTCATATTAGCTACTTAAATCCCGAAACCTTATCATTCTGAGTTTTATAAGACGTTTTGTAGAACTAAATGCAGAATTGTCTTTGCACTTTAGTTGTCTGATGGGCTGCAGTACATCTTTGCCCATGTGGGGCAGCTGACCGGCATGTACCGCTACAAGTACAAGTTGATGAGACAAATCCGGATGTGCAAAGATCTGAAACATCTCATTTACTACCGCTTCAATACCGTATGTATATATTTGTCAGCCACACTGCAACTTACATGACTATTTACATCTTGTTTGTTCTTGTATCCAATCTATATGACTTTCATGGTGTCACAGCAGAGAAGGTGAAAGTCTTCGTTGTTTTTTGATTTGTGTTTTGTTTGTTAACTCAGGGTCCTGTTGGCAAGGGACCAGGTTGTGGTTTCTGGGCACCTGGATGGAGGGTGTGGCTTTTCTTCATGAGGGGCATAACACCACTGTTAGAGAGGTGGCTTGGAAATCTTCTGGCCAGGCAATTTGAAGGTGGGTTCTTATGATGCTCATGATTATATTGGATTTAACATTACTTTTCAAATACACACCAAATTAAATATGCTACAGGACAAAGCGATGCAACAGGTTATTTATAACCATTACAATTGTTGGTAATTGGAGGTATAAACATTTATCTCACCAAGCAGGTTATGCAGCATCACTTGATCCGATAATATTGTCATCATTCAGTTACATTGTGTGGAAAGTCAAAACTGTAGTGTTCTGAGCACTTGAAATATCCTTTTGCGTGAAGACATTTTGTTTAAATCTCCACGCAGGAAGACACTCCAAGGGTGTGGCCAAGACCGTGACCAAACAGCGTGTGGAGTCGCACTTCGACCTGGAATTGCGTGCTGCTGTGATGCACGACATCTTGGACATGATGCCCGAAGGCATCAAACAGAACAAAGCCAGGACCATCCTGCAGCACCTCAGTGAGTCTTGGAGGTGCTGGAAGGCAAACATCCCATGGAAGGTGGGCATCTTGTACACTTGTGTAAAAGGACATAAATATATTCAAATATACCCCATAATAATAGGAACAGCATATGTTAATTCTATATAACTAAATTAGAGTTCAAATTCTGCAGGTACCTGGTTTGCCAACACCCATTGAGAACATGATCCTGCGCTACGTCAAGGCCAAAGCTGACTGGTGGACCAACACAGCCCACTACAACCGTGAGCGAATCCGCCGTGGGGCCACTGTGGACAAGACGGTCTGCAAAAAGAACCTGGGAAGACTAACCCGCTTGTACTTGAAGGCTGAACAGGAGAGACAGCACAACTACTTGAAGGTATTGCACAGAGAGAAAAAAATACAGTACTATTTGTCTTGTCTGAAAACCTCTTACTGAGACGCACTTGCATTGGTCTGCTTGCATATGCGTAAGAACTGGAGGGATACTACATTTACTGGTGGCTTTTGTATACTGGCAGCTGCCCTTGCAGTTAACTTGCCACCATTAAGACATTGTAATATAATTCAACAGCCTCTTTAATTTCTTTGTTAAGGTAGTCAGAAACATTATCATTGTATCTATAATTTTCTCATGTCTTTTTAAAAGTGGTTACGGTTTGGTTTCAGGATGGTCCTTATATCACAGCCGAGGAAGCTGTTGCCATTTACACCACAACTGTTCACTGGCTGGAAAGTCGCCGGTTCTCACCCATCCCCTTTCCTCCACTGTCATACAAACATGACACCAAGCTGCTAATCTTGGCCCTAGAAAGGCTGAAAGAGGCTTACAGGTAAGCACCCATTCAACAGTTCATATTAATTGCCACTTAGAAGATGCCTTCAGTGATGTCCTTTTACTTTCTCCAGTGTGAAATCCCGCTTGAATCAGTCTCAGAGGGAAGAGCTCGGGCTGATTGAGCAGGCTTATGACAACCCTCACGAGGCCTTGTCCAGGATCAAGCGACACCTGCTCACACAGCGAGCCTTTAAGGAGGTCAGCAAAGATCAGAAACGTTTTTACCCACCCTCCCGCAAGCAATTTTCACACGGCATGGATGCATCTGTTCTTGATATTGACTTTGAAATAATTTGTCTTCTAATACAAATCAGATGGGGGGGGGGGTTCCCTGTGAGGGTTTTTATCCCCAAAATATATGCATATTACCTCATTCAAATACACGTTCATACACTGAGATTTTTGCCCTGATCTTAACCATTGCCTCCAAACCCGCCCTCATCACACTCACACCTTGTTCTTTCTTGTATAGGTGGGTATTGAGTTCATGGACCTTTACAGCCACCTGGTGCCAGTGTATGATGTAGAGCCACTGGAGAAAATCACAGACGCCTACCTTGATCAATATCTATGGTACGAAGCAGACAAGAGGCGGCTCTTCCCACCCTGGATCAAACCAGCTGACACTGAACCACCTCCCCTGCTCGTCTACAAGTGGTGCCAAGGTCAGACTGGGCATATAAACAATTTGAGTTATCTTTACTGACCTTACTGAGGGCCCTGACCTGAGACATTGCTCTGGCAGGGCCTCCCCTTGCTAAAATTGAGTGGTGCCAATTTTCCACCTGCTTTCTGTTGATGTTGTTTGCCCCCCATGAAAATGTGTGTGGCCATTAGTGCACGTGTTAGTGATTTAGACATTATCACTGAGGCTCATTTGCACAAAGGTGGGCAATTTTCGAGCCAAATGTATGCATATGATCTCATTGAAATACACGGAAATACCACCGGTGCACCATGATTCACTCTGCTTGGTATCTCAGTGATGCACTTAACCATCTGCGTGTGCATTGTGGATTAGACGTTATCTGATTGCTTCATTTTTACTGGTTAGCGCCCCGCAAAAGCCAGAAAATCCTTTAGTGAATTCAGCCCTGAATCTTTTCCAACATAACCCCGCCTTTACAAGTTTATTTGGACTAAATTGTAATACTTGTTCTTTGCAGGCATTAACAACTTGCAGGATGTTTGGGAAACTGCAGAAGGAGAGTGCAATGTGATGCTAGAGTCACGCTATGAAAAGATGTACGAGAAGATCGACTTGACGTTGCTCAACAGGCTGCTACGTCTTATTGTTGACCACAACATCGCTGATTATATGACAGCCAAGAACAATGTTGTCATCAACTACAAGGTAAACAACGGTGATTTTCTCCAAACATTTTTCAATCTTTCCTTTTCCTGCATTACTTCATGTAAACCTGATTTTTTTAAATTGCATTAATATGTGTGTTTATAACTCGTTTCTAGGACATGAACCACACAAACTCTTACGGCATCATCCGGGGACTCCAGTTTGCCTCGTTCATTGTGCAGTACTACGGCCTGGTCATGGATCTGCTGGTGCTGGGATTGCACCGTGCCAGCGAGATGGCAGGTCCGCCCCAAATGCCCAACGATTTCCTCAGTTTCCAAGATACAGCAACAGAAAGCGCCCACCCAATCAGGCTGTACTGCCGCTACATTGACCGCATTCACATCTTCTTCAGGTTAGACTGATTCAGCCCTTTCTCTGTCCATGTTTGGAAGTAGAACTCTGGCAGCATGTATCTGATGGATAAAGTTACGTTCTCAAAATTGATGTCATTGTTTGTGGTTCCTGCGTATGTCAATCTTTGCTGGTGAAATGAAATAGGAACTAAAAAATGTTATTTTGTCTTTGTCAGGTTTTCTGCCGACGAGGCAAGAGACCTCATTCAGAGGTACCTGACAGAACACCCCGACCCCAACAATGAGAACATTGTGGGTTACAACAACAAAAAGTGCTGGCCACGTGATGCTCGCATGAGATTGATGAAGCATGATGTCAATCTGTAAGTCCTCAGCCCACCATAGCATAAGTTCATACAGGTTACAGAGTCTCTGACAATTGGACATAATTGACTGTATTTTTTTTTTTTTTTTCAGTGGGCGTGCAGTCTTTTGGGACATCAAGAACCGGCTGCCAAGGTCAGTGACCACAGTCCAGTGGGAGAACAGCTTTGTGTCAGTTTACAGCAAAGACAACCCCAACTTGCTCTTCAACATGTGTGGCTTTGAGTGCCGCATCTTGCCTAAATGTCGAACAAGCTATGAGGAGTTCACCCATAAGGACGGTGTCTGGAATTTGCAGAATGAGGTGAGAAAACACCAACTTTTCTCATTAATACAAGAGTTTAGGGATCTCACTAGCAAATATTTTTCAAATCTGTTATCCGATTTGATTATTCTGTCAAGTAATCAGATGATTTTTCATGCCCCATTACTGTATTGTCGGGCTAATTCTGCCTTTTTTTTTTGCATTTGTAGGTAACCAAAGAGAGGACTGCTCAGTGTTTCCTGCGTGTGGATGATGAATCAATGCAGCGCTTCCATAACAGAGTGCGCCAGATTTTGATGGCCTCTGGCTCAACCACATTCACAAAGGTATACAGACCACGGATAAAAATCTGCTGCTGAGGTTAACCATTGGAACTTGTGGTTGTCACACTAGAAACGGGTATCATGACCTCCCATTTATTTCTGCCTCCAGATTGTGAACAAATGGAACACTGCTCTTATTGGCCTGATGACCTACTTCCGCGAAGCAGTAGTAAACACACAGGAGCTGCTGGACCTGCTGGTCAAATGTGAGAACAAGATTCAGACCCGTATCAAGATTGGGCTGAACTCTAAAATGCCGAGCCGTTTCCCGCCCGTTGTTTTCTACACTCCCAAAGAGTTGGGCGGCCTGGGCATGTTGTCCATGGGCCACGTGCTCATACCCCAGTCTGATCTGCGGTAAGTCATGACGCATACATTTTACTGGACTCTTAAATTAATTTGTGGTCAAGTTCAAAAGTCTGAAAGCCTTCTCTCTCTCTCTGCCAGTTGGTCCAAGCAGACAGATGTGGGGATCACCCACTTCAGGTCTGGAATGAGTCATGAAGAGGACCAGCTCATTCCAAATTTGTACCGTTACATTCAGCCATGGGAAAGTGAGTTCATCGACTCCCAGAGGGTGTGGGCCGAGTACGCCCTCAAAAGGCAGGAGGCCATTGCACAGAACAGGTATGTTCCTTTGCCGATTATTGGTTTTAAATCTCTCTCCACCAATTCACATTGGATTTAGTCATTTGTCTGCCATTGGGACTTTTATGTGCAGTTGTTTTTTTCCCCAGTAAACTGTCAGTATGATAATTCTAATCCCTCGAGGTGGCGATTGACTTCACACTGCTATGCTTCTTGGAATGCATGTGAACTCAACTGGGCTGCATTTTGGTCATCTTTACCTCTGCATTTCTAGTTTGCATTAACAATACAGAAAGAGAGCCTGAATTCCAACTGAAACAAATGACCCATTGTGTCTGTTTCCTAGGCGACTGACCTTGGAGGATTTAGAGGACTCGTGGGACAGAGGAATCCCGCGTATCAACACTCTTTTCCAAAAGGACAGACACACACTGGCCTATGACAAAGGCTGGCGAGTCCGGACAGATTTTAAACAATACCAGGTACGATATTTTTTTCAAGTTAAACCCACTCAGCCTGTACACGTGATGAATAAAGTGATACTGACACATAAAGGTAGATGGTAAACATTGGTGCAAATCTGCATTTTAATTTCTCTGTGGATTTCAGGTGTTGAAGCAGAATCCGTTTTGGTGGACCCACCAGAGGCATGATGGTAAACTGTGGAACCTCAACAACTACCGCACAGACATGATCCAGGCCTTAGGTGGTGTGGAGGGCATTCTGGAACACACGCTCTTCAAAGGCACTTACTTCCCCACCTGGGAGGGTCTCTTCTGGTGAGAAAATACGGGGAAGCAGTCATCTTAGTTTTTCAAACATAATAAACATAAAACATCTGTTTGGTGGATGTTTTGTCAATAGAGGATGAATTAATGGATGAATTCATCAATTGCATCCAATGTCTTTCTGGTATGTAGGGAGAAGGCCAGTGGGTTCGAAGAGTCCATGAAGTGGAAGAAACTGACAAATGCTCAGAGATCTGGTCTCAACCAAATCCCCAACCGTCGCTTCACTCTATGGTGGTCGCCCACCATCAACAGAGCCAATGTAAGTCCGACTATAAAGTTACTCCTTGTTGTTATTATCATTTGTTAAAGGTGATACTGGCACGGATTAATAGTTTCCTCCCGCTACTTGTTTGTAGGTATATGTGGGTTTCCAGGTGCAGCTTGACCTGACCGGGATCTTCATGCATGGAAAGATTCCCACCCTGAAGATCTCCCTCATTCAGATCTTCAGAGCTCATTTGTGGCAGAAGATCCATGAGAGCATTGTCATGGATCTATGTCAGGTTGGTTTGACTTCACATCTGTGGTATTATCGCTGTGGTAGAACAGAAAATCAAAGATTACCATCTCATTTTGTCTTTCAGGTGTTTGACCAGGAGCTTGATGCTCTTGAGATCGAGACTGTGCAGAAGGAGACTATCCACCCCAGGAAGTCGTACAAGATGAACTCATCCTGTGCTGACATCCTCCTTTTTGCGTCCTACAAGTGGAATGTATCTCGACCGTCTCTGCTTGCGGACTCAAAGTATGACATGATAAGATCAGAAAATACATCTACACTGCTCCGATGTGAACGTTCTTGTATGACCATGTGTAAAAACAAATGATCCTTGAGTAAATTTGTCGCTACTCTTGTTGCAGGGATGTGATGGACAGCACCACCACACAGAAGTACTGGATTGACATTCAACTGCGCTGGGGTGACTACGACTCGCATGACATTGAGCGCTATGCCAGGGCCAAGTTCTTGGACTACACCACGGACAACATGAGTATCTACCCTTCCCCCACTGGGGTGCTCATTGCCATCGACTTGGCATACAACCTCCACAGGTTAGTGTTGTTTGAAGCATGAGTAAATTGCATGTAAGAGCGGTTGTAACTATTAACCTCCACATGAACATGATTGGTTTTTAGTAAACCCGTGTCAAATTCTGCATTTCCTCTCTTTGTGCAGTGGCTACGGAAACTGGTTCCCTGGCAGCAAGCCTTTGATCCAGCAGGCCATGGCCAAGATTATGAAGGCCAATCCTGCCCTGTATGTGCTCAGGGAGCGCATCCGCAAGGGTCTCCAGCTGTACTCCTCTGAACCCACTGAGCCTTACCTGTCCTCTCAGAACTACGGGGAGCTCTTCTCGAACCAAATCATTTGGTTTGTGGATGACACCAACGTCTACAGAGTCACCATCCACAAGGTGTGTGCTGATTCATGCTCCTCATGTTAATGATAATAATCTCTCTCCAGTCAGAGACTGTCAGTTATCTCTATCCAACTCGTCTAATGTTCAGAGGCCTCTTTCTCCTTTCACCAGACCTTTGAGGGCAACTTGACCACCAAACCCATCAATGGAGCCATTTTCATCTTCAACCCCAGGACTGGACAGCTCTTCCTCAAGATCATTCACACATCCGTGTGGGCCGGACAGAAACGTCTGGGCCAGGTAAGAGCATCAAACATAAATTGCCCACGTTGAAGTTCAGTAATCACAACTAGACTGCTTCTTTTCAATGAACAACCATTATTATTGGAGAAGTGACAAGCAGTACCGTCCACTTAGTTGATCATTTGACATGAAAATATAAAAATCCGGCTACCCTTGAATAATACAGTGCGATTTTCTTGTAGCTTGCTAAATGGAAGACAGCTGAAGAGGTTGCCGCCTTGATCCGCTCTCTCCCTGTGGAGGAGCAACCGAAGCAGATCATTGTGACCAGGAAAGGTATGCTGGACCCTCTTGAGGTAAGACAGTCACACCCAGTACTATTCGATTCATTATTAACTCTGAATGTTGACGTAACTTTCTAATGACATCCTCCTAATCTTTCCTCAGGTCCACTTGCTTGACTTCCCCAACATTGTGATCAAGGGCTCCGAGTTGCAGCTTCCCTTCCAGGCATGTCTGAAGGTGGAGAAGTTTGGAGACCTGATCCTCAAAGCCACCGAGCCCCAGATGGTGTTGTTCAACCTCTACGACGACTGGCTTAAGACCATTTCGTCCTACACAGTGAGTCTTCCTTTGTGCCACAAAAAAAGCTGATATTTGAAGATTTGTTATCCCCTCATAGTTCTTTGGCTGTCATGAAATTAGCAGAACCACTTAACAGATTCCATACTTATTTCGCTGTGTGAGAAGAGTTTGTGTGATTTGCTCCGCCCATCTCTAGGCCTTTTCTCGACTCATCCTGATCCTGAGAGCACTCCACGTCAACAATGACCGTGCCAAAGTGATCCTCAAACCCGATAAGACCACCATCACTGAGCCTCATCACATTTGGCCCACTCTCACAGATGAGGAATGGATCAAGGTGGAAGTGCAACTAAAAGATCTCATTCTGGCTGACTACGGCAAAAAGAACAAGTCAGTCTCTCGTCTGGGCTGAACCAAGTTTAATTTTTGTGTCAACTACGAGTAACGGGACAAAAGAATTGAGCACCCAACACGTTTCTGCTGCTTCTCCCCTCCAGTGTGAACGTGGCATCATTGACCCAATCTGAGATCCGTGACATCATCCTGGGTATGGAGATTTCTGCCCCCTCGCAGCAACGGCAGCAGATTGCCGAGATTGAGAAGCAGACCAAAGAGCAATCGCAGCTCACTGCCACACAGACACGCACTGTTAACAAACACGGCGATGAGATCATCACTTCCACCACATCCAACTACGAGACGCAGACCTTCTCCTCCAAGACGGAATGGAGGGTCAGGTATGTGGCAGATTGTTAACATATTAATGTCTTAGTTATAGATGCGAAAAAAATAATAGTAAATTCACAACAGGGCTACTCCCTATGTATGTGGTTAACGGTCTTGACTGAGTAATAAACCCGCTCGTTGTACTTGCCCTGCCAGAGCTATCTCCGCTGCCAACCTCCATCTTCGCACCAACCACATTTACGTGTCCTCTGATGACATCAAGGAGACAGGATACACCTACATCCTGCCCAAGAATGTTCTCAAGAAGTTCATCTGTATTTCAGATTTGCGTGCACAGGTATCTCCCAATAGTTGAGAGTTTTACAAATTTATCATGATTAGAGTTGTCTTTGCATCTCTAATATCTGTGCAGAATAAACTTCACTGGTATGTTTTCTGTTCCAGATCGCAGGCTACCTGTACGGCACCAGCCCACCTGACAACCCTCAGGTAAAGGAGATCCGCTGTATCGTCATGGTGCCTCAGTGGGGGACCCACCAGACTGTCCACCTGCCCAACCAGCTGCCAGGACACGAATATCTTAAAGTAAGATTAGAGAAATCCCACTTCCTTCTAAGCAAGAGCTCTAGTATTCTGATTACAATGTAAACAATATCTAAAATATTTGAAGTATTCATACTAAAACATCTTCCTCTCCGAAAGGAAATGGAACCCCTCGGTTGGATCCACACACAGCCTAATGAGTCACCACAGCTGTCCCCCCAGGATGTCACTACCCACGCCAAAGTCATGGCCGACAATCCCTCTTGGGATGGAGAAAAGACCATCATCATCACGTGCAGGTAAACTTTTTATCCCTGGATTTTTGTGCTTGCACTGATAGTCTTGACTCAATTTGATGCCAAGAGAAGTTGGGGCTTAAAGTTGCGTAGTTTTATGACTTGACGTTGTAAAATGACAGTGAACTACAACATTGGGTTGCATTAAAAAAATAAAATAGTCAATGTGGAACCGAGGCCCGTAACATTGGTAACATTTTTCAACCTTGTATGAAAGAAGAACTAATTCTGCTTGTTAGGAGTTAGGTGATTTTTGAGTGGAAAAGTGTGATTCCAACTGTTAGTTTTTTTTCTTTCCCTATTCCTCTCCAAGTGCCCCTTTGTTCCAATGGCACCAAATTAATATTGTTTAATTTCCAGCTTCACGCCAGGCTCATGCACGCTGACGGCCTACAAATTGACACCCAGCGGCTACGAGTGGGGCCGGCAGAACACAGACAAGGGCAACAACCCAAAAGGTTACCTGCCATCCCACTATGAGAGGGTCCAGATGCTGCTCTCTGACCGCTTCCTGGGCTTCTTTATGGTCCCAGGTCAAGTTTCCTGGAATTACAATTTCATGGGTTAGTACCTTTTCCCGTTGTTATTGTGCTTTACAGTAGAGGTGTCATTTGTCAGCATCACAATACGCCTATTCAGCTTTTAGAAATAAGATTTTTTTTTCTCGCCCCACCCCCTCCCCCAATCCAGGTGTACGTCACGACCCAAACATGAAGTACGACCTGCAGCTGGCCAACCCCAAAGAGTTCTACCATGAAGTCCATCGACCATCGCACTTCCTGAACTTTGCCTCGTTACAGGAGGGTGAAATCTACAACGCCGATCGTGAGGATATGTATGGCTGAACGGAAAGACTCATTCTATGGGTGGCCCTGTCAGAATCACTCTTGTAAAAATTTCTCCTCCACACATGTAACTGTTTGGACATTTTAATGTTAAAATTAGATGGACACTCTTGGTATTCCTCCCATATTTCCTTCAGTTTGTTTCCACAGTGCTCTCTAGTCAATACGCGCCTTTTTATTTTTTTGGTTATATGTACACAGGACTAGTGTAGTGTAATATTCTCATAATTGTTTCAAAGGCAGAAGTACTCGTTCCTGACATTTGAGAAGTAAAATGTTGATTACCCATGACAGTTAATTTCCAATTGCTATTCTGTGACATCGTTGCTTGGATTTAAATAAAGATGTTTTTTTTATACATTGCAAAGTGCCTTTTATCTTCTTTCACTTAAGTTTCAACCACCTTACGGTGGCTTTGAATTTCATCTCAGACAGGCATCCATCTCTCCATCAATTTTCAGACTGCTTATCCTCATGAAGGTTGTGGGTGAGTCGAAGTCCATCCCAGCTATTTTTGTGCAAGAGACCTGTTCTACCCTGGACTGATTACCAGATTACCAGACAATCTCTGGGCATGTATAGACCGGCTACCATTCACACGTCTCAATTATTTTTTGTGACGCATACTCCAGGAAGAAAAAGATTTCAAGACCGCCTAACTGCTACAATTATAATGAGTATTATTTGTATATAAAAGTGTTATAAGTACACCGCTGCATGACATTACAAAATAAAAAAATATAGATAAACCTACAGTAAAGAATAACTTTGATAAGAGTTAAGTTTACTCACACATCAAACCTTTTCAGAATATATTAATAGTCGATTGTTTCAAATTTCTGTTATAACAAGACTGAATGAGGTTGCAAATAGGCCCAAAACAACTTTTTGCTTAACTTTTTAAAGTACAATACAGTATACGTCTAGGGCGATACGGTGAACGTGTGGTTAGTGCGTCGACCTCACAGTGCAGAGGTGCAGTGTTCGATTCCGGCTCCGGCCTCCCTGTGTGGAGTTTGCATGTTCTCCCCGTTCCTTTGTGGGTTTTCTCCGGGCGTTCCGATTTCCTCCCACATTCCAAAAACATGCATGGCAGGTTAATGGAACACACTAAATTGTGTGAGTGCGAGCGCGGATGGCTGTTCGTCTCTTTGTGCCCTGCGATTGTCTGGCAACCGGTTCAGGGTGTCCCCCCGCCTGCAGCCCCAAAACGGCTGGGATAGGCTCCAACACATCCACCACCCTTGTGAGGACAAAGCGGATCGGAAAATGGATGGATGGATGAATATGTGTCTAATACCGACCAACATACAGAAATTATACTTGAAAACGGTCGTTTCAAGTGAAGAAACTCGACCTTCACGCTCCAGAGGCTTTACAGACACACTATCACGCAAATGCTCTGCGTGTGCGCGTTCGCTCGCGCGCGCACAATGCGCGCTTGTGCTACATTGGTTAGAACAGTGGGCGGATCCAACGGCGGGTTGACTTCAGCTAGCCAGTTTTATCATCATACAGTTTGGTACACATATCAGATGTCCCAATTCTTTCCTCCTTAATATTTACTTGACCACATGAGCAGGTTGCATCGAAGTCCACCCCCCCTGACTTTTTTTCTTCTTTTAAACAATTGATTGCTCCAATGAGCCATCTTTGGTTGAATTGTCGCTGAGCATGACAAACCGCAGCGTTCGACTTCAGACATGGAGCTACCTGCGTCTCACAGCCAAGCAAACGGCAGCGGCTGTTTCGACAAGAACTGCTCGTCTCTCACGGTGGACGACGTCTACGAGATTGCCAAAGTGATCGGGGTCGAGCTGGAGAAGCTCATCGACGGCTACGGCAAGGAGAGCGTGCTGGGCCTGGTGCCCAGGGTGGTGAAAGTGCTGGAGCTTCTGGAGAGCTTCACGGCCAGGAATCACGCACACAAACACAGGGAAGAAGAGCTGCTGCGGACCTTCGAGAGTTTAAAGGTGCAGCAAAAGAAATGGGCGGCCAAGGACCACGACGAAGTCAACGAAAATCTCGAAACCAGGGTGAGAATATAGAAATAACTTTCAACCCGTAAACGTAATGGATCGCTTTCACTTCTGACTGGCGCCGTGTTGTTGAAAATGGTCACACGATTTAGCGGCGCAAACGTAATGACCGTGTATTACATTCACGTGAACCAGCTACCGCAGATAGCTTAATTGTAACATTATGACTCAGTACTGTACCAAAGTCAGTTCTGATTTCTCATTTGATGAAACGAAGGTGCTGTCTTTTAAAAATGAAACATTGAATTTCTGTAAATACTTCCCAAATGGCCAAAGTATAATTCAATTGATACTACCGTGCAGTTCTTTTACTCTGAAAATTGACCTTTTAAACTAAACTGTACATTTTACGAAGGACAGCATCATCGGGTTTACAGCGTTGCTTTGAATAGAAGCTGCATGGTTACAATGAGCACTAATTTTAAAAAGGGAGGCCGTTCACTAAATTTAAGTGGTTATTTTAGGGCAAAATAAAATAACTCCGTGCAGCTTCTATTTGAAAACATATTTTTTCCCTCAATTTTAAAGATCAAATATTACTTGTACAGTATAGACATTCTTAGCAAGACAAATAGAGGCTGTCTTTTGACTCTACTGTCACGTTGTGCTTTCATTGTTTATAGTTTAGCTGTACTACAATTCTATTACACTTACAATGTAGCCTATAAAGTCAAGACAGGCTGAATGTTGACTGTTGTGTAAAACACTTAAACAGAGGCTACATTATGCAGTCACTCTGAACTTCCACTATGACAGTGACAGTTACACTCGACAAAATATGTTCACACAGGCTGAATTTAGACTGTACTTTGGACTTTTCTTAGTTCTGTTACAGTAACACAACTCTTTGGTTACAATGATACTCCATTTAACGTTCGTTTGATTCCTTCTAAGTAGTTTCCTAAATCTGTCCGCACCTTAAAAACTCTCCAAAGGACGTGTTAATACAAGTTTACAGTTGCTCAGGCTGTATATATTAAAACCAGTGAAACGATATTCCTGTCCCGTCTGCAATTGAATCCTGTTCTGTCAAGCAGGAGCTGCAGCAGCAGCAGCAACAAAAGGAGCAACAATGGAGGAGCAAGTGTGAGGAACTGCAAGTTCAAATCCAGCATCTCCAGGAGGATAACGGGGAGCTGCAGAGCAGGCTAAAAGGCAGCCATGCGCAGGATGGTATGTTGAAGTATGCCACAAAGTGGCATCTGTAGGCAATCCACAACCTTTTTTGGAGTGGTGTCATTTACTTTATTTGCGGCACACTACAATTAGTAATAATCATTTTCTTGTTTGAATGGAACAAGGTTGAGGTACTGGTAGAATAGCAGTGAGGGTGTGGATGAGGGTGTGAATGGTTGTTTGTCTTTGTATGTGCCCTGTGACTGACTGGTGACCAGTTCAGAGTGTAGGCTGCCTTTCGCCCAATGTCTGCCTACTGCTCGAAATCAGCAGGGATAGTCTCCAGCTCCCCGTGAACCCAAACTGGTGAAGTGGTGTAGAAAATGGTTCCATAGTTGAAGTGATATCGTAAAGGCAATATCTGAAGTTGCACATTTCTGTAGTGCATTTTAGTCTATCACTGCCTATGTTCTTATTTTTAAAAAAGTTAGTTATCCTGTAGTAAGCACGTGCTTAGTCTTGACAGAATGAGTACAATTTTTGGTTCGTGTCCACTTGTGATGTGTGTAGATCGCATCCAGCGGCAGGAGCGAGAAGTGTTGTTGAAGCTGAAGCAGGTGGTGGACAAGCAGAGAGATGAGCTCAGGTCCAAAGTCCAAGAGATCACCACCATCTCCAAGGAGGTGGAGGCGGTAAGCAGCCATAAACGCTGTGGCCTTCGTCTTCTGTTGATATGACATTTTACCCACCAAGTGGGCTACGTTTTTGGTTTGACGTTCTTACAGATCCAGACTTGAATCTGGAAAATTTCACATCTTGATTTCTGCAGATTTCAAATGCTTGAACCTTTGCAGACGTTCGAACCTTCTCAGCTGTCTTATTTGAACTGGTTTAAAAAAAAAAAAAAAAGACTATTCTTGGGTTTGCGCATCAGGCAAGGCGCAAAAAAGGTTGCAACACATTCAAATGATTTCGGCATCCGACTGTCTCAGTGATGGTCCAAATGTAAAGCTCTGGACAAAACATGGCTTGAAATTTAATTACGAAGTAAAGTGCCCCTCATTATTTCAGCGTTATGAGAGATGCACACAAAAGCTCAGTGCATCAGTATGTGACGTTAGAAAGGAACCTCAATTCATGACAAGGGCACTGTGTTAAAGCCAAGATGACAGACTGCCCGTATATTTCCTGGTTGAGGATTAGTTGCACTTTAGACTAGTCTGAACAGGTTTTTCCCCTCCATTTGTGAGCGGGCGGCGTGCTATTTGCACCACATGATGTCAATAGCTGTCATAACTGGGTGTGTGTTTGTTATTCATCTGCTGACTGGCGACCTTCACGACAGGATACTCAAAACACATTTCTCGGTCTGCTCAAATAGATGCTCAGTGATGTAATTGTGATGACTGTGTTTTGATATTTATTTGGTCTTTTCCGTCATTGTTACGACCTGCCGGGCAAAAAATGGTTACCATTTTGTCTTCATTGCTGCACGTGAAGTGTACTGGACTTGACGGACATGTGCTCCCGTGTAGCTCCAGGAGCAGTTGGAACGCTTCATGAAAATGAACGCGGAGCTGCGACACAAACAGAACGTGCTGCAGGCCCAGCTCAAGAGCACGGTGGAGAGAAAGGCCGACATGGAGGCCGACCTGAAAGAGAAAGTCCAAGTGATCGAAAAGCTGCAAGTGCAGATGGACAGAACCCACAGCAACAGTCACGTACGACATTTATTTCTTTATTCCTCCTCTTTTCTTTTTACAACTGTGCACGCATTGAGAACAGATAAAGAACAGTGCTTACAGGTTAGCGTAAACGTACAACTTTTGACCATCGGTTATATTAATTCGGTGCCTTTTCGGATCCTTTTCAGTCCAGTCCAAGTCAGGTGAATCGGAAGACGGAGCCTTCAGATGCCCATAAGAATCCTGACCAGCCTTGCTTCACCAAGAAGGAGGTGCGGGATATCATTTTCGAGCGGAATGAGCTCAAAACTAACCTCTTCCTGGTGCAAGAAGAGCTGAATTACTATCAAAGGTATGTCAACTGTCTATTTGTGTCTTTTGCATTTACACAAAGTAGATGCAATCTTTGTTTCCAAGACTTAAATGCAAAACCATTTTTAAAAATTCAAGGCCCTAAGATGTCACAGTAGAGCATGTCAGACCAAATTAAAGTCACTGCGTCCCCTTTCTTTGACCTCCTGTTTCTCTTTTCTTATTACGGGTACATTGGAAAGGGACCACAAACAATAAGCACAAGTAGCTGTTTTTTTATCATACCACTAGAGGGCAGCAACACGGAGCAAAATTTGTCGTCCCTTCGAGGTCATCCTCAGCGTTAAGTAGGATGTTTAATTACTAAAATAAAAGATTTCAGTTGGATTTTTTGCACATCAAATTGCCCAGCCACATGGAAAGAATCATTTTTAAAAATGGGCAAGAATCGCTGGATTCCTGTCAGGACTGCTCAGAACATACACTCCTTGTTCTCCGCTCAGGATATAATTCCAGCATATTATTGAACGATTTACGTTAAAGCAGCTTCCATTTGTTCCTCTCTAGGGAGATTCTGAGCGAGGAAAGGTGTCCCGGGTTCCTCTTGGAAGCCGTGCGAGCTGCCATTCATAAAAGAAGAAAAGTCATCAAAGCCAAGATGCTTGGAATTCCTCCCCCTGATAGCAGCAGGTCAAGCCTCTTGATCCACCATGATCCCAAAACCAACTCATAGAAAATGCGTATTTGTGGAAAGTTTTCATCACACTGAAAGATCCAATCGACATGATTCGAATCAAAAAACGTGTACGTCTCTTTTAGTGACGAGGAAGAAGACAAAGGCCCTGTGACAGAAGTGGACGGCACTGAAAAGCCAGCGGAGTCACGCATCCGAAACCTGTGAGTGAAATCCACAGCTGTACAAAGGAGAACGTGTTTCCTCGCTATTTTGCATGCCCCCGCTGTATCGCAATATTTTTGAGTGGGATGTACGTTATGTATTTGCCTGATTCAGAATGCTACTTTGATGGTCACAACCTGGGTGAAGCAACTCCTCACCGCGTTGCTCTTTTGTTTGTTATTCTTCTCCCCCATTATGATCATGGGAGCTTAGCCAACGCTCCGCTATATTTAGCGTTAATCCCCGCCCCATTGAGCTGACCTAAGGCCTGTCTGTCTCCGTGCGGTGCAGCTTTGGCTTCCTGACGTGGTCGGGCAGTGGCCGGGGCCCCACCCACATGAGCAACTCCACGTCCAGCTGGGAGATCATCGCAGACTCCGAGGCCAGCGGGGAGCCACAGCACTAAATGGCCTCCTGGGGCACTGACAGACATGAGAAGCCTGTTGCAAGGTTTTTTTTAAAGAACTATTTGATCCCACTGCTTGTTCTAATAGATGACTTGAATGTGCTGCTGCGAGCTTTCCCGCATTATCGCAAGAATACTATGCAACTGTCAAAAGAGACAGACCCTCTCACATTTTCTTGACCTGATCACATCACATTTTAAATGCACTCAATTTTAAGTCATGAAAGAACTTCTCCATAGTAGGATGAAGTTCACTTATCTGGAAAAACAGTGATCATTAACATATGTTTACATGCATGCATCCTTTATTTCTTTTAGAACCAAAGACTAACCAATACAGTTTTTTTCAATGAGAAGTGAACCGTAAAGAGGGAGAGGGGACGGGGGGGGGATTAAAAATGTAAAGTTGAGCACTTATAAATTCTGATCAATTATAAATCATGGGTGGCGTGGCTTAGTGGATTAGTGGTCGTTTCCCCAGCTTAAAGGTTGGTATTTTGATCCTGGCCAGTGCGACCTTGTCCAAGTGTCTTTGAGCAAGATAATGAACCCCGAGTTGCTCCTTATGCTGCGTCATCAATAGGTGAATGAGGTAAAAGTCTAAAGCGCTTTGAGTACCTGAGAGTATAATCATAATTTAGCCACACTACTGTTTTGCAACTTTTACTTCATTCGGGGAATTTGAACTCAATTGTGATGAGGTATCTTCCTTCATTTAGCAGCCACTGTATTTTAACCCCACGGGCCTTAAACTGCTGCTTGAATTGCTTAATGTGCTGTATGTTTGTATGTCTTCGGAAGCTATTCTCGCAAGGATTTATTTGGATTTTGTACAGAAAGTAAAGCAGTGTCATGAGTCGAAAAAAAAGCATATTTTATGGGTTTCTTAACGTTTTTTAAATGATGGAGAAAAAAAAAATATTTATGTGTAAAATATCTATCTAAATTTGCCATAACCCTCACTCCCAACGCCTAACTGCTTTGGGATGAGGATGAATATGGACTTTTGTGGCAAAATGGCGCATGTCCACTCTTACAGGTCTTTATTTGGATTCCAAAAACTACTCAAAAACTACTCAAATCTGGCCGGCGACAAAAATGAGTTTGACACCCCTGGTCTAATGCTTCCAAACACATTCAATTTCTTGGTTAATGCTCTTGAAAAAACATTGGTACTTGCACATTGTATTTAGAGCAGGGGCGGGCGACTCCGGTCCTCAAGTGTCCTCCCTCCTCCCACACAGCTGATTCAAATGAGCAGGATCTTCTGCCAAGCCTGCCGGTGAGCTGATGTATTTTATGCTGGTGCCATGTATGTAACTAGATATTTGAGATTACAACAACGACAAGAAGCTCAGGCTCAAGTGATCATCACTTTTAGTTGTGAATGATATGCCAGTCAATCTGTCTCTGTTGCCCACAGCAGTGCTTGGCCAGTGAGCGCAAGTAGGACCACTCAATCCTTCCACAGTCATTTTCCTTCCAATTGCATTTGCTGTTTGTTTTTTTGTAAGAATGCGTTTTACTGTATTTCTATCCTTACATTTGAATGCAAGTGTGACAAAAAAAAAAGATGCTGATATTTCTGTGTTACTGACACATTGATAATTAAAGTCTATTTAACACATCTGGGGTTTGCATTGGAAAGATCTTCTGTAATTTAACCACTGAGGTTTTCGGCGCCACTGCAAGGCAGTGGCAGCTATATTCATGTAGCGCATTTTATACACAAGGTGCTGTCAATCAATGTGGCTCATATAATTAAAAATACATTTAAAAGCATTTGGAAACAAAATAATTTAAAGGGGGTGGGGGGAGTAATTTACTAAAATGACTAAAGGAATGTACAACGCAAGAAAAATATTTTGGAAAACATGATTTTAACTCTCATTGACAGTGGTTACTACAGTGGACAGCTTAGCATTTTATCAGGTTACAGGGTGAATGAAAGGGTTAAAAATGCTAAGAACGACTTTAATCATATACTGTACATAGGTTGGTGGGGTGGGCAGATTTCAACCTGGATTTAAAAGTACAATGGACTTCAAATAAAACAATCAAGGTGACTGCATTGAATGCCTTGCAAAAGTCCTGCTTCCGAGCCTCTTCAGGTCCAACTCTTCAATCACATCTTGACCATTCTATTTCAAATCCATTGTTGCTTTGTCCAAATATATCGGAACCTACCTCTCTGTATTTCATCACTTGCGATTACACTTGCCGGTGAATGAAAACACCCTTGGCAGCACATGCTGGCCGGGTGGGTCATCTCCTGAATGATGGGACCCGTGTAGCTTCTGGGAACAGCACCAGCATTTAGGGTTGTGCGCTTGTGTAACATCAGCGAGTCACCGCTGATGTTTGCGGGCCCCCATCTTTAAAAAGCTTCATCTGGCTGAATAGAAGGAAGCGGCTTCAGCTTCCCCAGGAAATGGGAAGAGGAAACCCGGTGGCTCTGACCCCTACGCATAACGGCCAGAGGACGACTCGGTGTGGAGAGAGAACGTGAACAAGGGAAGGGTGGAGGGTGGCTCTCGTTAAACTGAGACACTTGAAGGGAGACATTCTAAAGAGAGATTTGCAGAAGATGAAGCTTCTCCTCACAACTCTGACGACTTTATGCTGCTGTTGGCTGTCTTGCTCGCTCACGCTGGACTCTGCTGGAAGGAATGTCTGCCACAACCCCAGGTACATCTTGACTTCGGTATGCGAGAGGGTGATGAGGGCAGGTGACAATGTGTTTAGAAGCACGCAATGAATGAAGTTGACTGGTGGTCATGCGTGTTCAGAGCTCTCTTGTTTGTCTCCTTTACGAGCCTTTGTTAAACGTCCACTCTATCAAGCTAATTTAGTTTCTAAACACTTTTACAGGGATCCATCCGCCCTTGTGTGCTGCACAGGCTGGCGTCAGGATGGAAAAGAGTGCACAATACGTGAGTTCGAGCATATCTATTAATATTTTTGTATGTTTACATTCTTTGTGTAGGCTTTGGTTGTAGTGGTCTCCTTCATATGTGTTGTGTGTGTGTGTGTGTGTGCGCGTGTCTGTGGGCATACAGCCGTTTGTGAGGGTGATCAGGCCTGTCTGAAGGATGAGCTCTGTGTCTATCCTGGAGTTTGTCGCTGCCCACCAGGCTACTATGGAGCTCACTGTAAAACACGTGAGTACAGGCGAACACCATTGAATATTTTCGACGGAGGAACTTTAGATTTGGAAGGTATTTTTAATCAATATTACATTCATTTAAAATAATGAAATGGAAAATGAGAATGTGCTGTGTTATTAATGAGCGCAACGATTTTGCAATTTTACACACACATTTTAACGTTTAAAAGAAATCCATCTTCTGTACATCTGACATGTCCGTTAAAAAAAAAAAAAAACTTTGGCGACCCCTTTTCACCATTTGCATGTAGGGTAATTGAAGAAATATTCTAATCTTCTTAAATGATCAAACTTTCATTAACTCATTCAGTTCCAGCCAATTCTAAACCAAGTCTGAAAAGACGTATAAAAACGTCTTTGGGAGTGAATGAGTTAATAGGGCCACGCATGACAATTATGTTGAATTTGCGTTCGATTTACAAGGTCTCCTGGATCCAAAAGGTTCGAGGCCCTGTCCTTTAAGAGGTTATTCATCTCAGTTTTTTTTTTTTCTGCCATGAAGGTCAAGAAGTCCTGTGTTCTTTTTTCCAGGGTGTCCTCCAGAGTTTTGGGCATCAGACTGCCGTCAAGTGTGCCCGTGTCACCCACACGGCCGCTGTCACCCGGTCACGGGCGAGTGCACCTGCAACCCGAACCGCTGGGGTCCTCTGTGTCAATACGCCTGCAAATGTGCCCGTCACGGAGTCTGCCACCCTGTGTACGGAAACTGCACCTGCGACGAGGGCTGGTGGATGTCCACTTGCATCAAACCTTGCCAGTGTGTCCCGGGGGGTTCGGTGGGTCCTGGCTGCGATCAGCTGACGGGCCGCTGTCAGTGCCACAAAGGACACTGGGGGCTGAAATGTCCCGTCACTTGCAACTGCTACCTGTCGCAGTGCAACCAGCGCACCGGCGTGTGTGAGTGCGAGGCCGGCTGGTGGGGGCCCAGCTGTGACCGGCGATGTAATTGTGACCTCGCACACAGTAGCTGCAACCCTGCCAGCGGGCAGTGTTTGTGCCACCCGGGTTTCGAGGGCGACTACTGCAACCAGCCGTGTAAACCCGGGATGTTTGGCAGCGGGTGTAAAATGAGGTTTGTGTGCACAGGGTTTCCCCATAATGTTGCAGTTTTTCATATAACATAACAGCCCTCTTCTTGCACCCTCCCTCCTCAGTTGTGGACGTTGTCAAGGAGATGAAGCGTGTTCCCCCAAAGATGGCGCATGCGCGGCCTGTGAGACCGGCTGGAATGGGACTCGGTGCGACCGCCTGTGCCTGCCTGGTTACTATGGCAACAACTGCCAGGAGACGTGCCCGCGGTGCAGAAACGATGAGCCCTGCGATCCCAAAAGTGGAGAATGTTGGAGCTGTAATCCGGGATGGACAGGACCAAGGTGTGTGCATTCAGGGATCAAGCTTTTGTCATCGCCTAAAAGTTGAATGCAGCAAAAATTCATGACATCTAGTACAAAGAGCTGTTTTGAATTGGCTTGGTAGCGCAAAATATGATCCAATGAAAACTACAACAACAATTATAAACATATTAATAAAGTACCACAGCCACAGCTCTCGTTTCAGACCTCATTAGAGTTTGCATTTGTCGGGAATGACATGTCCGTAAGTAAGTAAATTACAAAAAATGACTATGCCGTTCTCAGTGCGTTGGATAATACACACAATCATGCTTCCAAACATATCAGGTGATTGAGGCATGAATTAAAAAGTGGCTCATCATTGCTCCCTTGCCAGGTGCAAGGAGGTCTGCTCGAACAGGACGTATGGAGAGGCTTGCCACTTCCTGTGCAGCCCATGTTACCACGGTGACTGCCATCACGTGACAGGAAAATGCGTCTGTCGGCCGGGCTTCCAGGGGGAGAGGTGAGCTGCATTTCACTACACAGATGCACACACACACACAGTCACGGTGTCAAATTCATCCACAATTGTGCTTCAATTCAATTACAACACACCACAGCGATACATTGTTCTTATGAGGGGAAAACAAATTCTGGAAAGGTGAGATCATTTCAATTCTGGTGGTGACTCAGAGACTATATTTTACTGTGGTGACATGACATCACCCCCCCCCCCATCATTTTCAGTTGTAACGACAGTTGCTCCACTGCACAGTTTGGCCTCAACTGTTCCTCAGCTTGTGACTGTGGCGAAGGCGTGAGATGCCACCCGGTCACTGGGGCCTGCCCTAACAGTATGTCCATCAGGCAATTCATACATTCAGTCATCCACCCATATGAGTTTGAAAAATGACTGAGTGTGTTTTTTGTGTGTGTGTGTGTGTGTGTGTCAGGTGGCCGTGGTGCTCTCTTGGCCGGCCTGCTGCTTCCTCTACTCCTGTTGTTCCTCGCTGTCCTCTGCTGCTGTCTGTGTTGCGGAGGAGGTCCGGCAGACAGCAAAGACAGGTCAGGATCAAGTGAACACGCACAGCGTGCATATCCAAATAAAACATTTCGGAGGATTACCTGTAATATTTTTTTTTTCACTTATTCGTTACAACATCAAATTGAAGGATGGGTATTATCGAGTTTGTTATTAAAATAAAATGCATTAAAATGTAAAAAGTCCTTCAAAGTACTCCCGGAATTGTCCGGGGTTGACATATTCAATCAGGTTGCGTCTTTAAAAGCCATCACACAATCAGCTAAGGTTCCATTCTTTTTGCCAGGATGACGGTGGCAGATGGAGGGCTGTCAGTGCGGATGAAATATCACGTCTACAGTGTCTTGGCGAACATTGGTGCCGCCCTACCCTGCATCTCTGACTGGTCCTCTGGCCTCCCTCGGGTCACTGGTTAGTTTTCGTCATTATTTAAAAAAATCCTTTCAAACGACCTGCACTGCATATGTGACGTTTAAATGCTAATGGTTGCATTTTTGCACTGACTGTATGTCATGTTCCACACAGTGTCTCACCATGACCCCGAGCTGACCTTCAACCACAGCTTCATTGAGCCTCCTTCATCCGGCTGGGTGACTGAAGGGTCGTCCTTCGACAGCGACAAGGAGGAGGGGGAGGCTCTTTACTGCGTCCCCCCGAGAGAAGGTACAGTTATCCCTCGCTATTTCGCGGTTCGTTTATCGCGCTTCAGTGCATCGCGGATTTTTTAAAACATATAATTTTATTTTATTTATTTTTTAATATACATGGAGTACAGTACTGTATATGTTGCTCTATGTGACTCGCTCTTTTGCAGCTTCTCACGGACCGTTTGCGGACTTTTTGTGGACTTAAATTTTTTATTTTTTACCTGTATATGTTAATTGGTCGCTACTTCGCGGATTTTTGTTTATCGCGGGTGGTTTTGGTCCCCATTAACCGTGATAAACGAGGGATGACTGTACTTCACATGATCTTTCATCAGTGCTAAGCTGCAAATCTCCTCTCACTCTTTTTGACAGACGTTCCAGGTATGGAGGGTAGCCACTTCCAGGAAATGAGCTCCAAGTGTAACATGCTCTTGGACCCGTCGGGCTTCAGCAGCGAGGACGTGACATCCCCCTTTGACATCCCCCGAACTTCCAGCATTGCCAAAGCCAAGCGGCCGTCTGTCTCTTTTGCGGAGGGCACCCGCTTCAACCCCAAGGAAAGGCGCGGCTCCGCTCACGACGCCGCCTCTTTGTCCGGGCACCCTCGTAAACCCAAATCAAACTGGGGGGTCTTGACGCTCTCCGCCGGACCGGACGAAGAAGATGGAGGTGATGCTAAGGAGAGGGAAGACGGCGTAGTCGATCAAGTAACAGATCACCAAGGTTTGAGCTGTGAGGTCATGGACCAGGAGGATGATAGAAACTCGAGCAACACAACTGCATCAGGACAAAGACGTACCGTATCCAACACAGCTGCTCAACATAGAGCTTCGGATCATCAATCCGGCGTCTCAAACAAAGTCACCACAGTGTACGTGACAGTGGGGAAGACGGGAAAGCCCACGTCCAAGCTGGAGCCGAGTTCAGAAGGCCCCGTTCAGGCCATGTTAAGGCGACTCGGAAGTCTCCAGAGACAAAGAGAGCAGGGGCCTGGCAAAAGCAAAGCCAAGGTCACGGAAGCCTTCCCAAAGCCTCCCAGGAGGAAACTCGGAGCTCGGAGGAGTGTGTGGGAGCAGGGCGGGCCTTCAGGAGTAGAGCCCGCCATCAGTAAACCCGTGAGGAGAAAACACGCCTCACAAAACGACCCCCAAACGGCTTCCACCGACGCAGGGTCGTCGGAAAGCATTCCTCTCAAAAGACCGCTGTCGTCCATTTTGAAGAGCGTTCCGGAGGTGGCGTCAGCTGACTTTCATGGCTCATTCGGAAGGCAGGGACATGAGCCCGGCGGTGTGCAAACTGAAAGCGGTTACTTGACTGTGGGTCCAGCAGAGGACGCTGCTACTCTGAGTGAGGTCAGGACCGTTGACGGTGAAGTGGGGAGTGTGAAAGATGAGCCGTGCTATGAAAACGTCATGATTACACACTCGTATACCTCAAACACAAACGCGTAAGAGTACTGTAATGTAATGCGATGGTGGCTTTTTGGAGTATATTTACAAACTTAACACGCACGTATACATGGAGATTAGTAATACGCAACATACATTGTACAGTAAAGTAATGTCTTTACTCACTACAGATAAACACAAACATGTTAACTCATTCAGTACCAGCCAATTCTAGACCAAGTCTGAAAAGACGTTTAAAAACGTCTTTGGGAGTGAATGAGTTCATATTATGAAAAAGGTGAGTTACCGGTGGATGATTTATGCGCTAAAAACAACCCGCAACTCATTTCTCCGACAGATATTGTTGGAAGATTACATCCACATCATTTCAGAGGAATATTTTGTAGCCTTTTATTGGCCAATGTAAATGGACAGACTACTCATTGTAAGGCAGAGGCATATGATTTTAGTCTTTCACAAGTTACAATCACAAACAGTACCTCTGAAGCTTTTGCACTGCGTTATGATGGAATGCCAGTAAACAAAGCGAGTCAGCTAGACTTTGGACTCTAGATCATCTTCAGTATTTGCTCAAGCTGACAAGCAAGCCAGTTATGTGTTACACTGAACCCATCTCACGCAAATCGAATGTGAATGTCCAATCTAAAAAAAATGATTCCGGTTACTACTTCTCAGCTCCTGCCCTGTCTGTGCAGCCGAGCCAGTACTTGGCGATGGATCTGGGATATGGAGGCATGGCCGGGTCCACTCTCTTGGTGCTGAGGTCCACTCGGTAGTATTTATCTGCACATCAGAGGGGAACAAAAGTTTTTTATTGACAGCCATAAAAAACACAGGACCATTTCGGAAGTCAGCGTGACATGAATTTTTTCACGAGGACTATTACACTCCACGTCAGCTGCCTCGATCGATCGCAAACCTCTGTGTACCCAAATTCCAAAACCTAAAGCACCATAACTTCAGAATATTATTTTGCCCAGCCTCTTGCTGTCTCGTTTGTCATGAATGTAAAATCAAAGAAGTGAAATCTTGCAACTCAACAGGAAAAAAAAAAGCTTCCATCATAAAAAGCGTTAAATGAAAAGATAATTTCAACTGAATGACAGTTCAAATTGTAAAAATGAGTTACCCAGTATTGATATTAAAAGGGAAAAGCAATAAAGCACCAAGTGGCAAATTTGATGACAAGTTCTCCGTGTTGTTACACACACCTCACGTGTGTCACACGTGTCACATTGTTACTGGTAATTGTCACACAAGTAAATCAAAGTGAAATGAACTATTTAGATGTCAACATCAGTCATGTTTTCAGAGTCAAAGTAACAATGTGAAAGGCTGACACACCGAGAGGAAACAGAATGCATTGCCTAAATAATTGGACATTCTTATTTCAAATCAGCTCTCGCCATTGGAATGAATAGAAATGTCATTAATCCGTCCCAGCACCTCCAAAATGTGTAACATGTTGAAAAAAAAAAAATTAGCACACTACATTTGTGTGCGTTATAAAAACAGTTGTAACGTCATCAAATACGATGTAAAGCATACCTCCTTTGAAGAAGTAGACGCTCTGTACGGGCAGACTCCGCCCGTAGGACCTGTCATTCCTGTCGTCGAAGTTGCCTCTGTTGTTCTGCCGGTAGCCGTCTCTGCGTCTGTCCTGGTCCCAGTCCTGATCCCAGTGTCTGCTCCAGTCTCGTCCCAGCTTCTCCTCCATCTCCATCCTCCTCTTAGCCAGCCTCAGGCCCATGTCCATCCCCCTCTCGGCAAACTGCTGGCCCATGCTCATGCCCCTCTCGGCTATGGATTCCCAAAAGGGCGAGCGGTTCCACCTCCTTCGCCCCCATTGCTGACCAGACCCCCTATTGTACTGCTGTCCATACTGCTGACCAGACTGCTGGTCCCGGTCCCAATGTCGGCGCGGAGGGACGTAGAGTCGTCCAGCCATGACGGCATCCACCGGTGACTTGAGACCCTTCCAGTCTTTGTCAATGAAGTGGTAATGGCTGTGATGCTGGGGCACTTAAAAACACATCAGACACAGGAATCCAATTAGACATACTGTACCACCCACGCCTCAAAAAAAAAAAAAAAGGAAAAAAAAACATTAGTACTGATACAAAGCACATACGTATTTGACATGAAACCAATTTACTCCCAGGGTAATGTGCCCTTGAGCAAGGCACTGACCCGACTTTCAAATTATTAGGGAAATTGGGTTTTTCTTTGATTTTTATATTGTAAATAGTCTATGTAAATGTTTGCTTAAAAACACTTGAAATTATTCTCTAACAATTGATGGCTTGCAAATTAGGCTGAGTGCCATTTTCATACAACACTACATACACATACAGAGAAGAAAATGATTGCCTAATTCAGTATGCAGCGAGAGTGGTGAGGAATCACGACATGAGAGTACACCTTACTGTCTGAGAAGAGATCACTGAAAAATCTCTCGTTGTTCCTGGAGTACATGTTGGTGTAGCGTCTGAAGAGCGTGGATGGAGACCTCTCAGACAAGGTGACACACTCCTCGTGGGACGGCTGGTGCAAAAACTCATAGACGTAATACTGATCCGCTGATGACGGCAGCAAGAAGAGGCAAAAGGTTCAACGGCTGCGTATGACGTGATATACAAGAAGCCCTTAAAAAAATCCTGCTCCACCTTTGAAAAAATACACCCTCTCTCTGCCGCTGTGGCTGTGAGCGGGGAGGGCGAAGGCGCCGTCCACGTGATCCGGAATATTGTCAAAGCCCACGCTGATTTCCCGGGGATAGTCTTCATCCAGTACGCCGTTGTCAAATCTCCAGTACTTGTTCCCCTGTTGGAATTTAGTTCAGAGTGAGCGCTCTTTGTACGCAGATTTTACTTCCTGTTTGGAAAGAAATGCTGCAAATTCTACTGAGGGCCCCAGGAAGGCTTGGGGTCCGCTCTGTGTACCTTAAAAATGTATGTCTTCCCGTGGCAGTTGACCCTGGTGAAAGCGGCATTGATGGGCCCGCTGATGCCCCACACGTCCTTTATGAGCTTAGGATAGCCAGGAAGTACAGTCTGATGGTCCAGCTCAAAAAAGTACTCGCCTGCAAACAAGGACAAGGATGACTACTGTCGATGACCTCACGGGGTTTAAAATAAACGCATTGAATGTGAAAGAGATCTTCACGGGAATAAGTGCCACTCACCTCTGAAGGCAAAGATGGAGCCATTCTTCAACTGCATGAAAGCGTCAAAGGGCCTGCCACTACACGTGTCAGCATCACGGTCAGGAACCGCAGTGGTGCCAGGTGTCATGGCGGGTGTGGTAGGAGGTGCGCTTGTCTGAGCTGCTGCAGTCCTGATTTCGGTGCTACTGGGGCGATTTAATGATGGCGGCACAGTTGTTGCTGTTGGAGGCCCCGGCAGGGGCTTATTCATTACGAATGGGACTTCTGGTCGCTGTTGTGGTTTGTGGGCAAAGTCAGAGATGGGCAGCAGAGTGGACGTTGTGGTGCTTTCAAGATCATCTTCATCGTCTTCCGCCACCTCGAATGTGTCCCCACGAGCTGAGAGCAGAGAGAGTAAAAGCATGCTTTTTTTTTTTTAAATGATGTAAAATTTTGGCTTTGCTCAGTGACACCACAAGGGACGGGGGGGGGGGGGATTCATACCAATCATGCCACAAATGGCCTCAAAGTCGATGCAGCAGCTCTTGTAGTACTTGCACATGGTGTCGCACTGGCACTTCTTCTCGGAGTCAAAGCCGTTCTCACAGCGGCCCATGCATGACTCTTTGGGTACGAAGAAGTCAAGTGAGGACATGAAAAATCATTTCAAAGCCCCCCCCCCAAGAAAAGAATGTTTCAGGTCATGGTGTTCAGGCCCAAGAACCTGCTTGTTTGTTTGTTTGTTTTTACAATCTTTTCTCTGAGATCTCCAGACAGTACCTTGGACTTCCGTTTTTGGTTTTAGCTCTGACACGGCATTTGCAGCTATTGGACAAAGTCTACCCCAGGTGTTCTCTTGTTAAGTTGTCGAAATATGTCAAGAATGTTCAGTGGAAACAGGATGTACGTTAACTCAATCCAGCGTGACACGGTGTCAAAATTGGCCATCTGTTTGGCTTAATCAAATTTGCTACAATGTCAAAAATAAATCATTTTGTCATGACAAGGCACCATTCATAGGTATCGCCATCCATCCATCCATTCGCTACACAGCTGTTCAGGGAGACTCCATCCTGAATTGGGCACCTACATTTAGAGACCAAACCATTCACAAGCACAATCACGCGGTTACTGATGAGGAACTGAACCTGCAACTTAGTCAGGCGAGTGAACCACTTCGCCTTTCTGTCGACGAAACGCATGCAGATCTTGGTACAAAAGATGCTCCAACGGAGTATTAATTTTAGGGTGCGCAAACTTACCGCAACCAGTTTACTGTGTATGTTGTTCTCCCTAACAGGTATAACATATTATTTGCCTTTGAGGTTAGGGGTCACAATGTTTTTGAAAGGTTGTCGTGGTTTTATTTATTTCGATCACTGGTCTCAAACTCAAGGCCTGGGGGCCAGATTCGGACCGCCATGTCAATTTATGTGGCCTGCTAAATCAAATTCCATGATGCTTACTAAAATCTGTACTGAAATGCCAAACTGTTATGTGTAATAAATCATGTTGAGATTTTGTCATAATTTTGCTACCCTGTTGACACTCACTTGAACAATAATTGAACAAACAACAAACGAATAGTTGACTGATTTCAAAACTAGTAAGCCATCATTTTATTTGTATTTTTTTTATGTACAAGTAATAATACGTTGTGACGAAAAAACGTTAATTCTGTTTTTGTCATCACAGCCCGCCGTGGGAAGACGTAACTCCAAAGTGGCCCGCAACAAAAAGGAGTTTGACACCCCTGATTTAGATAAACAAATCCATAACATAGCTGTGTTCACTTTGACTACACAGTACAAATCAGATCAACACAGATAATCTATCCCATCTGATGTCGGGGGAGAGACGGATGACACCAAACAATTTCAGCGCAACGGATATAATGTCCTCTGTAGTTTATGTTCACCTTTTCTTTGAATTGTAAATGTAAATCGCGGTTGTACTCACCGTCTGCAGCGATGGTCTGAGCGACGAGAGCAAAGAACAGAGCGGCCCACAGACTCATGTTTCCTCTGCAGTGGAAGAGGGCAGAATGAGACCAAAACGATGGACCGTGTGCTCCCAATCATTGAAAGCATGTGTCAGTCACCTCACTTCCAGGGTTTGCTTTTGCCAAGCTCGGCTAAATAAACATAGAGAAGCAGATCAATACAAAAGTAACATGTTGATGTTTATGACCATGCTGTTTGAAATCCTCCTTTTGTTATACTATACATGTTTGGAGTCTCTTAACCATGCACTTTATTATCAGCATGTTACTTACTGCTTGAATAAGGCCTAAATTCGATCGGTTTGTTGTATGGGTAAAAATAGGTTAGGAAACTACTTGCATCCCACAAACCAATTTGTCACCCTCATCTCGTTTCGACTGATCAATTATTGAAAATTGATGGCTTATACAGTGTTCGTGACAATGCAGTAAGTGTACAGTTTGTTTGGCATCAGAGCCATGCTATGCGTATTATTTGCGCGTTTCCTACAGCGCTTGTCCTCATTTGTGTTGTGGGTGATCCCATCCTGGGTGACTCTGAGTCGAGAGGCAGTGTACACTCTGGACTGGTCTCCAATCAATTATAGGCCATGGCATTAATATCAATCGATGTTGATCTCCTTTGAATTTGGATCACATGCGCATTTAGTTCTGACAGCGTTAACTCCATCTATATATGAAAAAAAATATTTTTTATAATGCAACAATATTTTTTTAAAGATAAATATAAAAATTCATTATTTTGTAAGTTTATTGTAAAGTTGAAATAATGCAATACATTACTGCAACCAAATATGTGATTATAATTATTTATATAGAATTATTTATCATTTCTCCATTGGAAATTAAATGTGGTCCTTGAGCAAAGGTTTTCTCACCCATAAGGCGGCTAGACAGCTAGTTATTCAGACAGATAGATAGATAGATAGATAGATAGATAGATAGATAGATAGATAGATAGATAGATAGATAGATAGATGATAGATAGATTGATGATTACATGAATATTATATTTGCTTGTGCGTCCAGTAGAGGGCCCGCCTGCTTTTTTTTCCCCCAAGCTCTGCTTAGTTGCAGGGGAGAGGAGAGAGGGGGCTGCTTCTTTTAATAGAAGCGACGTCCCGGTTGTTTCCACGAGCGGCGGGCGGTGCAAAGTGCGACCTGAGCAATTCTCCGGAGGACGCAGCAGGCAGTCGTGATTGGATTTTCGGCTCTTTTCGGTGATCCGGTTCATTTGGATCGGCTCAGTGAAAAGAGTCGGCTCTTTTTGGCTCGTAAACGGCTCCTTTAACTTTAGCTTTTAAAAAAATATTTATGACAAATTTAGCATACATTTTGATAAATGACTCGGTGAACTAAATATTGAACTCTACTGACTGCAAATAGCAACAATTATCAAGCAAATAAATGGCTTTTTACTTATTTTATTGAACATTAAAAAGGCTCCAAACAATAAACAAGCAACACAATTAAACGTCAACCAACAACAATCAAACATGCTGCATCATAACAAAAATAGTGAGTATTAACTGCAACAGCAGCAGTGAACAAAACAAACATAAGCTACTCCTTGCTTTATTTTAAATTTGCAGTGAACAAAACTAAATACTTTAACTTGGAACACTTCAATTTGTCCAGTCTTTGAGAACACCCTCTCTGACGGGACAGATGTTGCTACAATGCACAATCTACTCTCCACTACTTTGATCAAACGGGGGTAGATGGAAGCTCGGTATTTCCACCAGCTCAGTGGATCAGCTGCCCTTGAAATCTGTGGTTCTTCAAGATATGCCCTAATTTAGCGTTTTGTATTTTTGCACGCTTGGCTAATACTGTACTGTAAATCAGATTCAGATTGCTTGCCAAACGCCTTTGTGGTTTCCCGGACAGTAGGGGGCGATATGAACTAGAGACATCCAATTCACCAAGAAGAAGAAGAAGTACACGCACAAGAACGGTACCACATCCGGTTCAATTAGCAAGTTTTTCCGCTGTCCACAACCCCTGTGATCAGTGAGTAATTTTAACATTTTAAACTGACTTCGCAGTTGATCTCTGAGTGTATAGATGTAGACAATTGGGGAGAGTTATTACGACACGTTGCTCCTTTAATTTTGTTGTTGTGACTCAACGTAAAAAACAACGTCAGCAAAGGGAGAAGTGAGCGAGCACGCCGCCGACAAGTAGACCTCAGCTGTCAATCAAAAAACAATCGCGAACAGCGTTTGACTTGAATACTATTCTGTATGTTTTCCACACCAAAGCTGCTATCAGCAGTGGAAGTGTGATGGCTTCACATCAGGGCGGCAGATTTGTTTCAAAACTATTCCCACAAATGCACCCGTGACTTTGTTCATTTGTCTTTCGAAAGGAGGTTGCTCATTGTACTTTAGGTGTGGGGAGAGAGCAGCGAGTGGATCGCTCAAACAGATGCATTGCGAGTTTGGAAATGGACGGGTTGAAAGTAAAAGTCTGCCACTTTACGAATAATGACTCAAACTAAAAAGAAAAAAAGAAACAACTTTTTTATGGACTACAGTGTGTGACTTTCCACTTTTGTTTTGTTTTTCTGCCTGACCAGATTAGTCAGATGACTGGGCCAAAGGCGCAGCTGCCAGGCTCGGAGGACATGCGGAAGGGACGCCAACCTGCATTTGGACACGCGCGAGTACTGAGCTGTGTGGTGTGCTTGAAGAGCTGATGTCTGATGTCACGTTGCACCACAAGGTGGAGGTGAGTGCGCCCGCCTGTCTGTCTCTCACTCAACTTAAACTCCTGCTTCGTGTACTACACAACAATGTCAACTCCACATAGACAACCCGAGCATCATCAAGCACTTCTGGAATATGTTTTGAAACCTTGAAGTGGACCAAGTTAGTTTAAAAATGTATGCATATATATTAGAGCTGTCAGTTTAGCGCGTTTTTATCGACATTAATTTAAATGAATTTTATCGGGATCAAACATTTTCTCGCGAGATTAACGCGGCAGACGTCACAGCGGATGTGACGTTGCTCTATAAATAAACCAGAAACAAAACATCAAGCGCGCTGCACAAGTCCACGCACGTTTGTTTTGCCAGCCACGGCAGCGCGAGACACCGAAAACGGATATTTAAATAGTTTATGAATGGAAAGTTTACTTTTAAAAAGTTGCCAGATTGTTCCACTGACAAGACCAAAATGACCTGGATGTTTTGCAGTCGTAAACTGAGCTATCATCATAGCACGTCGAGTCTGAAATACCACTTAATTAATGGCCAAGCACACCGCTGACGTCAGTAGTCCGCCCCCCTCGTCTCAGACAGACGGTTATGGATCATTTCAAAGCGAAGAAAATGGATGACACGACAAAGAACAAAGTTGCTGAAGCAATCGGCAATTTAAACAGCGTGGGCTAAAATGTTGATAGAACAGGGGTGTCTTTATTTAGCTCATTTGTGCATAGTTGTCATGTTTGGCCGTCTGCAATCTGACGTTTAAAGAAGTAAATTGCGTTGCAGCCGGCGCTCCACTTCCGGGTTGGACCTTTGGGACTTGTAGTTCTTTTGTTCGATTCGACTTGATATGTTCATGCCGGCGCTCCACTTCCGGGATTGAGTATTGGGACTTGTAGTTCTTTTGTTCGATTCGACTTTATGTTTGTGTTGAATGTTTTTTTACGTTTAAAACAATGAATAATGATGACGATAATGATACATAGTGAAATCAGGGTTATTGTTAAATAAAGGTATTCATTAATGTCAATTATATACATATTTACATTGCGATGCAGAAAGATAGATATATTAATTTTTTACTGCATTTATGTGTAGTTTAGGTTATTACCTGCTTCTGATACTTCTGTTACAACTACTACTACTCCTACTTCTGCTGCAAAGTGCTCCAATAAATGATCCAAAAGTACAGAACGAGAGATCCTTCCATGCTGACCGACAATCCCTAACTGAACAACCATTACTGATTGCCAGCGAGAGCCTCCATTACAAGAATCCGAAATGATGTCGACACAAAACCGTAGAGAGACTCCCGAGCAAGAAGGACCAACAGAATCAGCATAGCCTGACTGCTGTGTTCAAAGCAAATTTGAGAAAAACGAAGTATGCAACCATGGCTTAAATCCATTATAGGCTGAGTACTAGTTTACCTTAGATGTGCACTTTATAATGTTATATTGCACTGTTTTGATTCCCTAAAAAAGCTGTTCAAGCAGCTGTTGTGTGACAAAATATTGTTTTCACTGTTGTTGATGGACAGTAATATTGTGTGAGAGATAATGTGTGAATAACTGCTCCAAGTGAAAAATGTTCATGTAAAATTGAAAATCAAAATTGTTATTTCAGTAAATATTTGCATTTTGCACATAGAAAACTGATTCATGATTCCATGTTGATGAGAGCATTAAAATGGGGGAAAATAGGACAAAAAATATAAAAGGAAATTCAGAAACGATAAAAAAATGAGTGAGCAATCATGATTAATTTTTAGTTAATTTGAGTTAATTATGACAGTTGAGTTTTTAATTAGATTAAAAATGTTAATCGTTTGACAGCTCTAATATATATATATATATATATAATATACAGTAAACATTCTCTAGTACGGACTCGTGTTTGCGCTGTCCAATCTGTCCTGATAACAGAAATTCCTCATTTGGGAAATGAGCATGGTACATGTCCTTTATGAACCTGCAAGTATGTTGACAAAATGCACGTGTAACAACACAATCAATAAAATGCAAAAACATACTGTCCAAAAACTGTTTATATAACAAAAACTGCAATACAGGTGTATAAAAAAATCACAACAGTACAATACGTACAGTATTTTAATGTTTATTTTTTTCTGTTTTGGGAAAAAATGTGTCTATTATGGATTGTTTTGTTGGATGCATTCTTTGGTTTATGACAATGTTTGCCTGCGTGTCATACAGTTTTCTTGCTAGTTGCAAGTAACTGTCCCATTGATCACCGATGTCTGGTGATTCTTGTGCATACTGAAGGATTTTTGTTGCCATTTGCATTGCTTCCTTGCTGGATGGTGGCTTGTCATCAGGAGTTGAATCGATGCCTTGTTTTTTAAAGTTTTGTAGATTTACGTCTTTCCGACTCCAAGTGTCTCCTGGATGCTTTTTACTTTGTGTCCAGCCTCGCTCAAACATTACAGTTCTTCTACGTTTCGATGCCATGATCTACAGGACGCAAGTGAATAAAGTTAAAATCTTTCGCAATTACAGTAAAAAGCACACCAATAAAAAGTCACTTACACGTCGTCGTTTCGAATCTGATGAATGAAAACGGCGAAGCAAACGTTTCTTCCGTCGTGTCGAGTGGGCACTGCTTTTTAAGCTAGTGCCGCGATCTACGGGACGTAAGTGAATAAAGTTAAAATCAAGTTAAAATCATTCACAATTACAATAAAACGCACGCCAATAAAAACTCATTTACACGTCGTCGTTTCGAATCTGATGAATGAAAATGCCGAAGCGAACACGTTTCTTCCGTTATTTCGAGTGGGCACTGCTTTTTAAGCTAGTGCCGCGATCTACGGGACGTAAGTGAATAAAGTTCAAATCTTTCGCAATTAGAGTAAAACGCACGCCAATAAAGAGTCACTTGCACGTCGTCGTTTCGGATCTGATGATAGAAAAAGGCGAAGTGAAAACGTGTCTCCCATCGTGTCTTTCCGTCGCATCGGGTGGGCGTTGCGTGTATTTAAGCTGCCGCGGCCTTCCGTCTCCAACTGGGTTACGGCTAGTGGAATTTCCGCTTACGTAAGTTCCAATAACATGTAATATCGTAGTCAAAATGTTAATGCATAGGTTTTTACTCCGGGTGAAGGAAATTCCTTTTCATAGAATTCCGGGGATGGGAATGTTTACTGTATACATACATATGACTAACTTGGCCCACTTCAATGTCATTTAAAAACTTGACCAGAAGAGTGTGATCATGTTGTTGTGGAGTACACGGCAGTTAGTTTTTGTCTCAGTGAGAGAAGTCGGATGTGCTCATGTCCCCCTTGGTGTGTCGTGAGATGTCAGTGACATCACGCATGAGCTGGTCAAGCACATGCTCCCATCTCAGCCCTGTCGTCAGTGTTTGTGTGCGTGCAATTTGAACTGGCCCACACAAAGATTGACTGGTCAAATGCTTTCACATTGTCATGTTCGCTTTTCTGTCCAATAAATTGTTTGACTTGAATCTGAGTCTTTGCCTTTCATGACTAAATCCATTCTCAACTCACTCGAAGCCTTTTCAAAGACTGACGTCTTGAGCTCAGACTTGCGCTTCAATCATATCAGACAGTCTTTTCACTGTTCCCGTTGGTCTCCACATGATTCGAAACTCCAGGAATCAAGCTTTTGGGTCATGTGAAACCGACGGGAGCAGTGAAAAGACTGTCTGAGCTCAAGACTCAAGTGGGACTTTGGAAAAAGTGCTCCAATATCTGCCCCAAACCTCACCCAATTTGACGTCCACCAATCGCAGCGAGGCCCTCATTTGCATAACCCTAACCCTGATTTGCATAAACACGCCCACTTTCCAAGTTCTGACCAATCAGATTTCTCAAACTTTGCACAACCATGCCCCAATGAGCCCACCAATCGGAGAACACTTATGTTGCATAACAACTCCCCCTTTCCACCAATAACAGCATGTTATCATCATGCTCCACCCACTTTCACAGCTATCAGTGAATCATCAGCCATCATTCCAACCAGGCCACACCCACTTTCCTGGATTTTTCTTCCTGGAAAAAAAAATCCAGGAAAAAAATCTTTGGAAAAAGAAATTCAGAAAAAAGTTTAGAAAAAAACAGAAATTATGTATTTATTTTTAAAGTTAGATTATGGTGATGTGTTTAAAAATGAAGTTGAGTTGAAGTGTTCTTTGTAATCAAGCTTTATTTCTTTTGCAGAGTAGATAATCACAAAAGCAGAGGAAAAAGTTGCAAGTTGGATGGCAGTCTGCTTGTTGCTGGGCGGCGAAGTGGTCAGCTCTTGAGAAGAACGTGGGACAGGTGTGTTGACCTGAGAGGAAAGGCATCCGTGAGTTACACGTAAGTCAATTTCTGGTGCAGACAAAGATGTGTTGGGCATGAAACTTACCAGGGAGATAAACTGTTGGGTCTTTCGAGAGCAGGAAGCCGATCATGTTTACTGCTGCCTGGGGGAGAAAAAAAAAGTCAAAAAAGTAGTAATGATGGTGCATTGAACGAGTGTAAATGTCTCATACTTTTCAGGCTGGCCCAAAGGTTGACTTCAGCACCTTGCCAATAACGGGAAGAAGAGCAATAAGTGTTGCCTGCCGGTCTGTGCTCGTAGGTGGACTCTGGCGGTGAGCAGGTGACTCCCTCTTGTGTCACGGAGGACCCAAGAACAATCTTCCTTCAACTCTGAAAAATGAAATGAGGCTTGTTGTGTTGGGTCTGTCTCAGTGACAGACTGAGGCTGCTGTTGTATTCTTCTCTGATAAAAACAATGTTGTCTTTTCCTCTGATCGAAACAGTGTCTGCCCTTAGCGGATATTCCACGAATTGCACTCTATTAAAAATATTAATTCCGTGTCTTTTGTGCATTTTTTCACCTTTAAATTATCCTGCGGGCCTGATCAAACCTCCTTGCTTGCCTGTTCAAACCTCTTTGCGGGCCTGTTCCGGCCTTATGTTATACACCCCTAATGTAATATATTTAGTAAGACGTTTTTAGCCGAAAAAAACGACCATGTATATATAGTAAGGCGTTTTACCCCCCCAAAAAACGACCATGTATAGTAAGGCGTTTTTCGACGAAAAAAACGACCATGTTTAGTCAGGTGTTGTTAGCTGAAAAAAACGACCATGTATAGTAAGGCGTTTTAACCCGAAAAAAACGACCATGTATATTATAGTAAGGCGTTTTACCCCCCCAAAAAACGACCATGTATAGTAAGGCGTTTTTCGACGAAAAAAACGACCATGAATAGTAAGTCGTTTTTAGCCGAAAAAAACGACCATGTTTAGTCAGGTGTTCTTAGCTGAAAAAAACGACCATGTATAGTAAGGCGTTTTTCGACGAAAAAACAACCATGTATAGTAAGCCGTTTTAGACGAAAAACGACCATGAAAAGTAAGGCGTTTTTCGACGAAAAACGACCATGTATAGTAAGGCGTTTTTCGACGAAAAAAACGACCATGTTTAGTCAGGTGTTCTTAGCCCGAAAAAACGACCATGTATAGTAAGGCGTTTTTCGATGAAAAAAACGACCATGTATAGTAAGCCGTTTTTAGACGAAAAAAACGACCATGTTTAATCAGGTGTTCTTAGCCGAAAAAAACGACCATGTATAGTAAGGCGTTTTTCAACGAAAAAACAACCATGTATAGTAAGCCGTTTTTAGACGAAAAAAACGACCATGTATATTATAGTAAGGCGTTTTACCCCCCCAAAAAACGACCATGTATAGTAAGTCGTTTTTAGCCGAAAAAAACGACCATGTTTAGTCAGGTGTTCTTAGCCGAAAAAAACGACCATGTATAGTAAGGCGTTTTTCAACGAAAAAACAACCATGTATAGTAAGCCGTTTTTAGACGAAAAAAACGACCATGTATAGAAAGGCGTTTTTTGACGAAAAAAACGACCATTTATAGTAAGGCGTTTTTAGCCCAAAAAACGACCATGTATCTTAAGGCGTTTTTAGCCGAAAAAAACAACCATGTTTAGTCAGGTGTTCTTAGCCGAAAAAAACGACCATGTATAGTAAGGCGTTTTTAGACGAAAAAACCGACCATGTATAGTAAGGCGTTTTAGCCGAAAAAAACGACCATGTATAATAAGGCATTTTAACCGGAAAAAAAACGACCATGTATAGTAAGCCGTTTTTAGACGAAAAAAACGACCATGTATAGTAAGCGTTTTAGGCGAAAAAAAACGACTATGTATAGTAAGGCGTTTTAACCCGAGAAAAACGACCATGTATAGTAAGGCGTTTTTAGACGAAAAAAACGACCATGTATAGTAAGGCGTTTTTAGCCGAAAAAAACGACCATGTATCGTAAGTCGTTTTAGCGAAAAAGCGACCATGTATCGTAAGGCATTTTAGCGAAAAACGACCATGTTTAGTCAGGTGTTCTTAGCCGAAAAAAACGACCATGTATAGTAAGGCATTTTAACCCGAAAAAAAAACGACCATGTATAGTAAGGCGTTTTTAGCCGAAAAAAACGACCATGTATAGTAAGGCGTTTTAACCCGAAAAAAACGACCATGTATCGTAAGCCGTTTTTAGCCGAGAAAAACGACCATGTATAGTAAGGCGTTTTTAGATGAAAAACGACCATGTATAGTAAGGCGTTTTAGCGAAAAAACGACCATGTATAGTAAGGCGTTTTAACCCGAAAAAAACGACCATGTATAGTAAGGCGTTTTAACCCGAAAAAAACGACCATGTATAGTAAGCCATTTTTAGCCGAGAAAAACGACCATGTATAGTAAGTCGTTTTTAGCCGAAAAAAACGACCATGTGTAGTAAGGCGTTTTTAGCCGAAAAAAACCGGCCATGTATAATAAGGCGTTTTTACCCCCCAAAAAACGACCATGTATCGTAAGCCGTTTTTCGACGAAAAAAACGACCATGTATAGTAAGTGGTTTTTAAGCCGAGAAAAACGACCATGTGTAGTAAGGCGTTTATAGCCCGAAAAAAGGACCAGGTATAGTAAGGCGTTTTTAGCGAAAAACGACCATGTATTGTAAGGCGTTTTTAGCCGAAAAAAAACGACCATGTTTAATCAGGTGTTCTTAGCCGAAAAAAACGACCATGTATAGTAAGGCATTTTAACCCGAAAAAAAAACGACCATGTATAGTAAGGCGTTTTTAGACGAAAAAAACGACCATGTATAGAAAGGCGTTTTTAGCACGAAAAAACGACCATGTATAGAAAGGCGTTTTTAGCACGAAAAAACGACCATGTATAGTAAGGCGTGTTTCGACAAAAAAAAACGACCATGTATAGTAAGGCGTTTTTAGCCGAGAAAAACGACCATGTATCGTAAGGCGTTTTTAGCCGAAAAAAACGACCATGTATATAAGCGTTTTTAGCCAAAAAAAACGACCATGTATAGTAAGGCGTTTTTAGCCCGGAAAAACGACCATGTATAGTAAGGCGTTTTAGCGAAAAAACGACCATGTATAGTAAGGCGTTTTTAAGCCGAGAAAAACGACCATGTATCGTAAGTCGTTTTTAGCCGAAACAAACAAAGAATTGTAAGGCGTTTTTAGCCGAAAAAAAAGACCATGTTTAATCAGGTGTTCTTAGCCGAAAAAAAGGTCCATGTATAGTAAGGCATTTTAACCCGAAAAAAAACCGACCATGTATAGTAAGGCGTTTTTAGACGAAAAAAACGACCATGTATACTAAGGCGTTTTTAGCACGAAAAAACGACCATGTATAGTAAGGCGTTTTTCGACAAAAAAAACGACCATGTATAGTAAGGCGTTTTTAGCCGAGAAAAACGACCATGTATCGTAAGTCGTTTTTAGCCGAAAAAAACAACCATGTATCGTAAGGCGTTTCTAGCCGAAAAAAACGACCGTTTAGTCAGGTGATCTTAGCCGAAAAAAACGACCATGTATAGTAAGGCGTTTTTAGCCGAGAAAAACAACCATGTATAGTAAGGCGTTTTTAGCCGAGAAAAACGACCATGTATCGTAAGTCGTTTTTAGCCGAAAAAAACGACCATGTATCGTAAGTCGTTTTTATCCGAAAAAAAACGACCATGTGTTGTAAGGCGTTTTTAGCCGAAAAAAACGACCATGTTTAGTCAGGTGTTCTTAGCCGAAAAAAACGACCATGTATATATAGTAAGGCATTTTAACCCGAAAAAAAACCGACCATGTATAGTAAGGCGTTTTTAGCCGAAAAAAACGACCATGTATAGTAAGGCGTTTTAACCCGAAAAAAACGACCATGTATAGTAAGGCGTTTTAACCCGAAAAAAACGACCATGTATAGTAAGCCATTTTTAGCCAAGAAAAACGACCATGTATAGTAAGTCGTTTTTAGCCGAAAAAAATGACCATGTATAGTAAGGCGTTTTTAGATGAAAAAAACGACCATGTATAGTAAGGCGTTTTTAGCCAAAAAAAACGACCATGTATAGTAAGGCGTTTTAGCCCGAAAAAACGACCATGTATAGTAAGGCGTTTTAGCACGAAAAAACGACCATGTATAGTAAGGCGTTTTTCGACGAAAAAAACGACCATTTATAGTAAGGCGTTTTTAGCCGAAAAAAACCGACCATGTATAATAAGGCGTTTTTACCCCCCCAAAAAAACGACCATGTATCGTAAGCCGTTTTTAGCCGAGAAAAACGACCATGTATAGTAAGTCGTTTTTAGCCGGAAAAAACGACCATGTATAGTAAGGCGTTTTAGATGAAAAACGACCATGTATAGTAAGGCGTTTTAGACGAAAAAACGACCATGTATAGTAAGGCGTTTTAGCCGAAAAACGACCATGTATAGTAAGGCGTTTTAAGCCGAAAAACGACCATGTATAGTAAGGCGTTTTAAGCGAAAAACGATCATGTATAGTAAGTCGTTTTAGCGAAAAACGACCATGTTTAATCAGGTGTTCTTAGCGAAAAAACGACCATGTATAGTAAGGCATTTTAACCCGAAAAAACGACCATGTATAGTAAGGCGTTTTGAGACGAAAAAACGACCATGTATAGTAAGGCGTTTTTAGCCAAAAAAAACGACCATGTATAGTAAGGCGTTTTTAGCCCGAAAAACGACCATGTATAGTAAGGCGTTTTAGCGAAAAACGACCATGTATAGTAAGGCGTTTTTAGCGAAAAACGACCATGTATAGTAAGGCGTTTTAGCGAAAAAACGACCATGTATAGTAAGGCGTTTTAACCGAAAAAACGACCATGTATAGTAAGGCGTTTTAGCCGAAAAACGACCATGTATAGTAAGGCGTTTTAGCGAAAAACGACCATGTATAGTAAGGCGTTTTAGCGAAAAACGACCATGTATAGTAAGGCGTTTTAGCGAAAAAACGACCATGTATAGTAAGGCGTTTTAGCGAAAAACGACCATGTATAGTAAGGCGTTTAACCTGAAAAACGACCATGTATAGTAAGGCGTTTTAGCGAAAAAACGACCATGTATAGTAAGGCGTTTTAGCGAAAAACGACCATGTATAGTAAGGCGTTTTAGCGAAAAAACGACCATGTATAGTAAGGCGTTTTTGCTGAAAAAACGACCATGTATAGTAAGGCGTTTTTAGCGAAAAAATTACCATGTATAAGAAGGCGTTTTAGCGAAAAAACGACCATGTATAGTAAGGCGTTTTAGCGAAAAAACGACCATGTATAGTAAGGCGTTTTAGCGAAAAAACGACCATGTATAGTAAGGCGTTTTAGCGAAAAAAACGACCATGTATAGTAAGGCGTTTTTAGCGAAAAAACGACCATGTATAGTAAGGCGTTTTAGCGAAAAAAAGACCATGTATAGTAAGGCGTTTTTAGCGAAAAAACGACCATGTAGAGTAAGGCGTTTTTAGACGAAAAAATTACCATGTATAGAAGGCGTTTTTAGCGAAAAACGACCATGTATAGTAAGGCGTTTTAGCGAAAAAACGACCATGTATAGTAAGGCGTTTTAGCGAAAAAACGACCACGTATAGTAAGGTGTTCTTAGCCGAAAAAAATGACCATGTATAGTAAGGCATTTTAACCCGAAAAAAAACCGACCATGCATAGTAAGGCGTTTTTAGCCGAAAAAAACGACCATGTATAGTAAGGCGTTTTAACCCGAAAAAAACGACCATGTATAGTAAGGCGTTTTACCCCCCCAAAAAACGACCATGTATAGTAAGGCGTTTTACGACGAAAAAAACGACCATGAATAGTAAGTCGTTTTTAGCCGAAAAAAACGACCATGTTTAGTCAGGTGTTCTTAGCTGAAAAAACGACCATGTATAGTAAGGCGTTTTTCGACGAAAAAACAACCATCTATAGTAAGCCGTTTTTAGACGAAAAAAACGACCATGTATAGGAAGGCGTTTCTTTGACGAAAAAAACGACCATTTATAGTAAGGCGTTTTAGCCCAAAAAACGACCATGTATAGAAAGGCGTTTTTAGCCCGAAAAAACGACCATGTATAGAAAGCCGTTTTTAGCCCGAAAAACGACCATGTATAGAAAGGCGTTTTTAGCCGAAAAAAACGACCATGTATAGTAAGGCGTTTTTAGCCGAAAAAAACGACCATATATAGTAAGGCGTTTTAACCCGAAAAAAACGACCATGTATAGTAAGCCATTTTTAGCCGAGAAAAACGACCATGTATAGTAAGTCGTTTTTAGCCGAAAAAAACGACCATGTATAGTAAGGTGTTCTTAGCCGAAAAAAACGACCATGTATAGTAAGGCATTTTAACCTGAAAAAAAAACGACCATGTATAGTAAGGCGTTTTGAGACGAAAAAAACGACCATGTATAGTAAGGCATTTTTAGCCAAAAAAAACGACCATGTATAGCAAGGCGTTTTTAGCACGAAAAAACGACCATGTATAGCAAGGCGTTTTTCGACGAAAAAAACGACCATGTATAGTAAGGCGTTTTTAGCCGAGAAAAACGACCATGTATCGTAAGTCGTTTTTAGCCGAAAAAAACGCCCATGTATCGTAAGACGTTTTTAGCCGAAAAAAACGACCATGTTTAGTCAGGTGTTCTTAGCCAAAAAAAACGACCATGTATAGTAAGGCATTTTAACTCGAAAAAAAACCGACCATGCATAGTAAGGCGTTTTAGCCGAAAAAAACGACCATGTATAGTTAGGCGTTTTAACCCGAAAAAAACGACCATGTATAGTAAGGCGTTTTACCCCCCCAAAAAACGACCATGTATAGTAAGGCGTTTTAGACGAAAAACGACCATGAATAGTAAGTCGTTTTAGCGAAAAACGACCATGTTTAGTCAGGTGTTCTTAGCTGAAAAACGACCATATATAGTAAGGCGTTTTCGACGAAAAACAACCATCTATAGTAAGCCGGTTTTAGACGAAAAAAACGACCATGTATAGGAAGGCGTTTTTAGCGAAAAAACGACCATTTATAGTAAGGCGTTTTTAGCCCAAAAAACGACCATGTATAGAAAAGCGTTTTTAGACCGAAAAACGACAATGTATAGAAAGCCGTTTTTAGCCCGAAAAACGACCATGTATAGAAAGGCGTTTTTAGACCGAAAAACGACAATGTATAGAAAGGCGTTTTTAGACGAAAAAAACGACCATGTATAGTAAGGCGTTTTTAGCCGAAAAAAACGACCATGTATAGTAAGGCGTTTTTAGCCGGAAAAAACGACCATGTATAGTAAGGCGTTTTTAGCCCGAAAAAACGACCATGTATAGTAAGGCGTTTTTAGCCGAGAAAAACGACCATGAATCGTAAGTCGTTTTTAGCCGAAAAAAACGACCATGTTTAATCAGGTGTTCTTAGCCGAAAAAAACGACCATGTATAGTAAGGCATTTTAACCCGAAAAAAAACCGACCATGTATAGTAAGGCGTTTTGAGACGAAAAAAACGACCATGTATAGTAAGGCGTTTTTAGCCAAAAAAACCGACCATGTATAGCAAGGCGTTTTTAGCACGAAAAAACGCCCATGTATAGTCAGGCGTTTTTCGACGAAAAAAACGACCATGTATTGTAAGGCGTTTTTAGCCGAGAAAAACGACCATGTATCGTTAGTCGTTTTTAGCCGAAAAAAACGACCATGTTTAGTCAGGTGTTCTTAGCCAGAAAAAAACGACCATGTATAGTAAGGCGTTTTAACCGGAAAAAAACGACCATGTATAGTAAGGCGTTTTTAGACGAAAAAAACGACCATGTATAGTAAGGCGTTTTAACCCGAAAAAAAACGACCATGTATAGTAAGGTGTTTTTAGCCCGAAAAAACGACCATGTATAGTAAGGCGTTTTTCGACGAAAAAAACGACCATGTATAGTAAGGCGTTTTTAAGCCGAAAAAAACGACCATGTTTAGTAAGGTGTTTTTAGCGGAAAAAAACGACCATGTATCGTAAGGCGTTTTTAGCCGAAAAAAACGACCATGTTTAGTCAGGTGATCTTAGCTGAAAAAAACGACCATGTATAGTAAGGAGTTTTTAACCGAGAAAAAAAAAACATGTATAGTAAGGCGTTTTTAGCCGAGAAAAACGACCATGATCGTAAGTCGTTTTTAGCGGAAAAAAAACGACTATGTTTAGTCAGGTGTTCTTAGCTGAAAAAAACGACCATGTATAGTAAGGCGTTTTAACCCGAAAAAAACGACCATGTATAGTAAGGCATTTTTAGGCGAGAAAAACGACCATGTATCGTAAGGCGTTTTTAGCCGAAAAAAATGACTATGTTTAGTCAGGTGTTCTTAGCCCAAAAAAACGACCATGTATAGTAAGGCGTTTTTCGACGAAAAAAACGACCATGTATAGTAAGGCGTTTTTAGCCGAGAAAAACGACCATGTATCGTAAGGCGTTTTTAGCCGAAAAAAATGACTATGTTTAGTCAGGTGTTCTTAGCCCCAAAAACGACCATGTATAGTAAGGCATTTTAATCCGAAAAAACGACCATGTATAGTAAGGCGTTTTTAGCCAAAAAAAACGACCATGTATAGTAAGGCGTTTTTCGACGAAAAAAACGACCATGTATAGTAAGGCGTTTTTAAGCCGAAAAAAACGACCATGTTTAGTAAGGTGTTTTTAGCGAAAAAACGACCATGTATCGTAAGGCGTTTTAGCGAAAAACGACCATGTTTAGTCAGGTGATCTTAGCTGAAAAACGACCATGTATAGTAAGGAGTTTTAACCGAGAAAAAAACATGTATAGTACGGCGTTTTTAGCCGAGAAAAACGACCATGATCGTAAGTCGTTTTTAGCGGAAAAACGACTATGTTTAGTCAGGTGTTCTTAGCTGAAAAACGACCATGTATAGTAAGGCGTTTTAACCGAAAAAACGACCATGTATAGTAAGGTGTTTTTAGCGGAAAAAAACGACCATGTTTCGTAAGGCGTTTTTAGCCGAAAAAAATGACTATGTTTAGTCAGGTGTTCTTAGCCCAAAAAAACGACCATGTATAGTAAGGCGTTTTAGACAAAAACGACCATGTATAGTAAGGCGTTTTTAGCCGAGAAAAACGACCATGTATCGTAAGGCGTTTTTAGCCGAAAAAAATGACTATGTTTAGTCAGGTGTTCTTAGCCCAAAAACGACCATGTATAGTAAGGCATTTTAATCCGAAAAAAAAACGACCATGTATAGTAAGGCGTTTTTAGCCAAAAAAAACGACCATGTATAGTAAGGCGTTTTTCGACGAAAAAAACGACCATGTATAGTAAGGCGTTTTTAAGCCGAAAAAAACAACCATGTTTAGTAAGGTGTTTTTAGCCGAAAAAAACGACCATGTTTAGTCAGGCGTTTTTAGCCGAAAAAAACGACCATGTTTAGTCAGGTGTTCTTAGCCGTAAAAAACGACCATGTATAGTAAGGCATTTTTAGCCGAGAAAAACAACCATGTATAGTAAGAGGTTTTTAGCCGAGAAAAACGACCATGTATCGTAAGTCGTTTTTACCTGAAAAAAACGACCATGTATCGTAATGCGTTTTTAGCCAAAAAAAACGACCATGTATAGTAAGGCATTTTAACCCGAAAAAAAACCAATTATGTATAGTAAGGGGTTTTTAGCCGAAAAAAACGACCATGTATAGTAAGGCGTTTTTAGCCGAGAAAAACAACCATGTATAGGAAGGCGTTTTTAGCCGAGAAATACGACCATGTATCGTAAGTCGTTTTTAGCCGAGAAAAACGACCATGTATCGTAAGCCGTTTTTAGCCGAAAAAAACGACCATGTTTAGTCAGTTGTTCTTAGCCGAAAAAAACGACCAGGTATAGTAAGGCATTTTAACCCGAAAAATAACGACCATGTATAGTAAGGCGTTTTTAGCCGAAAAAAACGACCATGTATAGTAAGGCGTTTTAACCCGAAAAAAACGACCTTGTATAGTAAGACGTTTTTAGCCGAAAAAAACAACCATGTATAGTAAGGCGTTTTTAGCCGAGAAAAACGACCATGTGTAGTAAGGCGTTTATAGCCCGAAAAAAGGACCAGGTATAGTAAGGCGTTTTTCGACGAAAAGAACGACCATGTATAGTAAGGCGTTTTTAAGCCGAAAAAAACGACCATGTTTAGTAAGGTGTTTTTAGCGGAAAAAAACGACCATGTATAGTAAGGTGTTTTTAGCCGAAAAAAACGACCATGTTTAGTCAGGTGTTCTTAGCCGAAAAAAACGACCATGTATAGTAAGGCGTTTTTAGCCGAGAAAAACAACCATGTATAGTAAGGCGTTTTTAGCCGACAAAAACGACCATGTATCTTAAGTCGTTTTTAGCCGAAAAAAACGACCATGTATCGTAAGGCGTTTTTAGCCGAAAAAAACGACCATGTTTAGTCAGTTGTTCTTAGCCAAAAAAAACGACCATGTATAGTAAGGCCTTTTAACCCGAAGAAAAACGACCATGTATAGCAAGGCGTTTTTAGCGAAAAACGACCATGTATAGTAAGGCGTTTTAACCGAAAAAACGACCATGTATAGTAAGGCGTTTTTAGCCGGAAAAAACGACCATGTATCGTAAGGTGTTTTTAGCCGGAAAAAACGACCATGTTTAGTCAGTTGTTCTTAGCGAAAAAACCGACCATGTATAGTAAGGCCTTTTAACCCAAAAAACGACCATGTATAGTAAGGCGTTTTAGCGAAAAAACGACCATGTATAGTAAGGCGTTTTAACCAGAAAAACGACCATGTATAGTAAGGCGTTTTTAGCGAAAAAACAACCATGTATAGTAAGGCGTTTTTAGCCAAGAAAAACGACCATGTGTAGTAAGGCGTTTTTAGCGAAAAAACGACCATGTATATTATAATAAGGCGTTTTACACCCAAAAACGACCATGTATAGTAAGGCGTTTTTAGCGAAAAACGACCATGTGTAGTAAGGCGTTTTAGCCGAAAAACGACCATGTATAGTAAGTCGTTTTTAGCCGGAAAAAACGACCATGTATCGTAAGGCGTTTTTAGCCGAGAAAAACGACCATGTTTAGTCAGGTGTCCTTAGCCGAGAAAAACGACCATGTATAGTAAGGCATTTTTCCCCCCAAAAAACGACCATGTATAGTAAGGCGTTTTTAACCGAAAAAAACGACCATGCATAGTAAGCCGTTTTTAGGTGAAAAAAAACGATCACATATAGTCAGGCGTTTTTAGCCGAAAAAAAACGACTATGTATAGTCAGATGTTCTTAGCCGGAAAAAACGACCATGTATAGTAAGGCATCTTAACCCGGAAAAAACAACGATGTATAGTAAAGCGTTTTTGGCCAAAAAAAACCGACCATGTATAGTAAGGCGTTTTTAGCTGAAAAAAACAACCATGTATAGTAAGCCGTTTTTAGCCGAAAAAAACTGACCATGTATAGTAACGCCTTTTTAGCAGGAAAAAAAAGACCATGTATAGTCAGGCGTTTATAGCCGAAAAAAACGACCATTTGTAGTAAGGCGTTTTTAGCCGAGAAAAACAAACAGTATAGTAAGGCGTTTTTAGACGAAAAAAACGACCATGTATAGTAATGCGTTTTTCGAGGAAAAAAACGACCATGAATAGTAAGGCGTTTTTAGCCGAAAAAAAACAACCATGTATAGTAAGGCGTTTTTCGACCAAAAAAAAACGACCATGTATCGTATGCCGTTTTTAGCCGAGAAAACGACCATGTATAGTAAGTCGTTTTTAGCCGAAAAAAACGACCATGTATCGTAAGGCGTTTTTAGCCGAGAAAAACAACCATGTATAGTAAGGCGTTTTTAGCCGAGAAAAACGACCATGTATAGTAAGGCGTTTTTCGAGGAAAAAAACGACCATGAATAGTAAGGCGTTTTTAGCCGAAAAAAATCAACCATGTATAGTAAGGCGTTTTTAGCCCAGAAAAACAACCATGTATAGTCAGGCGTTTTTAGCCGAAAAAAAACCGACCATGTATAGTAAGGCGTTTTTAGCCCAAAAAAAGGACCATGTATAGTAAGGCGTTTTCAACCAAAAACGACCATGTATAGTAAGGCGTTTTAGCCCAGAAAAACAACCATGTATAGTCAGGCGTTTTAGCGAAAAAAACCGACCATGTATCGTAAGTCGTTTTAGCGAGAAAACGACCATGTATCGTAAGTCGTTTTAGCGAAAAACGACCATGTATCGTAAGGCTTTTTAGCTGAAAAACAACCATGTTTAGTCAGGTGTTCTTAGCGAAAAACGACCATGTATAGTAAGGCATTTTTTAAAAACGACCATGTATAGTAAGGCGTTTTAACTGAAAAAAGACCATGCATAGTAAGGCGTTTTTAGCTGAAAAACGATTACGTATAGTCAGGCGTTTCTAGCCGAAGAAAAAACGACCATGTATAGTCAGGTGTTCTTAGCCGAAAAAAACGACCATGTATAGTAAGGCGTTTTTAGCCGAAAAAAACGACCATGTATCGTAAGGCGTTTTTAGCCGAAAAAAACGACCATGTTTAGTCAGTTGTTCTTAGCGAAAAAACCGACCATGTATAGTAAGGCCTTTTAACCCGAAAAAAAACGACCATGTATAGTAAGGCGTTTTTAGCCGAAAAAAACGACCATGTATAGTAAGGCGTTTTAACCAGAAAAAAACGACCATGTATAGTAAGGCGTTTTTAGCCGAAAAAAACAACCATGTATAGTAAGGCGTTTTTAGCCAAGAAAAACGACCATGTGTAGTAAGGCGTTTTTAGCCGAAAAAACGACCATGTATATTATAATAAGGCGTTTTTACACCCAAAAAACGACCATGTATAGTAAGGCGTTTTTAGCCGAGAAAAACGACCATGTGTAGTAAGGCGTTTTTAGCCGAGAAAAACGACCATGTATAGTAAGTCGTTTTTAGCCGAAAAAAACGACCATGTATCGTAAGGCGTTTTTAGCCGAAAAAAACGACCATGTTTAGTCAGGTGTCCTTAGCCGAAAAAAACGACCATGTATAGTAAGGCATTTTTCCCCCCAAAAAACGACCATGTATAGTAAGGCGTTTTTAACCGAAAAAAACGACCATGCATAGTAAGCCGTTTTTAGGTGAAAAAAAACGATCACATATAGTCAGGCGTTTTTAGCCGAAAAAAAACGACTATGTATAGTCAGATGTTCTTAGCCGAAAAAAACGACCATGTATAGTAAGGCATTTTAACCCGAAAAAAACAACAATGTATAGTAAAGCGTTTTTGGCCAAAAAAACGACCATGTATAGTAAGGCGTTTTTAGCTGAAAAAAACAACCATGTATAGTAAGCCGTTTTTAGCCGAAAAAAACTGACCATGTATAGTAACGCCTTTTTAGCAGGAAAAAAAAGACCATGTATAGTCAGGCGTTTATAGCCGAAAAAAACGACCATTTGTAGTAAGGCGTTTTTAGCCGAGAAAAACAAACAGTATAGTAAGGCGTTTTTAGACGAAAAAAACGACCATGTATAGTGTGCGTTTTTGAGGAAAAAACGACCATGAATAGTAAGGCGTTTTTAGCCGAAAAAAAACAACCATGTATAGTAAGGCGTTTTTCGACCAAAAAAAACCGACCATGTATCGTATGCCGTTTTTAGCCGAGAAAAACGACCATGTATAGTAAGTCGTTTTTAGCCGAAAAAAACGACCATGTATCGTAAGGCGTTTTTAGCCGAGAAAAACAACCATGTATAGTAAGGCGTTTTTAGCCGAGAAAAACGACCATGTATAGTAAGGCGTTTTTCGAGGAAAAAAACGACCATGAATAGTAAGGCGTTTTTAGCCGAAAAAAATCAACCATGTATAGTAAGGCGTTTTTAGCCCAGAAAAACAACCATGTATAGTCAGGCGTTTTTAGCCGAAAAAAAACCGACCATGTATAGTAAGGCGTTTTTAGCCCAAAAAAAGGACCATGTATAGTAAGGCGTTTTTCAACCAAAAAAACGACCATGTATAGTAAGGCGTTTTTAGCCCAGAAAAACAACCATGTATAGTCAGGCGTTTTTAGCCGAAAAAAAACCGACCATGTATCGTAAACCGTTTTTAGCCGAGAAAAACGACCATGTATCGTAAGTCGTTTTTAGCCGAAAAAAACGACCATGTATCGTAAGGCTTTTTTAGCTGAAAAAAACAACCATGTTTAGTCAGGTGTTCTTAGCCGAAAAAAACGACCATGTATAGTAAGGCATTTTTCGCCGAAAAAAACGACCATGTATAGTAAGGCGTTTTTAACTGAAAAAAAAGACCATGCATAGTAAGGCGTTTTTAGCTGAAAAAAACGATTACGTATAGTCAGGCGTTTCTAGCCGAAAAAAAAACGACCATGTATAGTCAGGTGTTCTTAGCCGAAAAAAACGACCATGTATAGTAAGGCGTTTTTAGCCCAAAAAACCGACCATGTATAGTAAGGCCTTTTTAGCTGAAAAAAAAACAACCATGTATAGTAAGCCGTTTTTAGCCGGAAAAAAAAACGACCATGTGTAGTAAGGCCTTTTTAGCCAAAAAAAAAGTTCATGTATAGTCAGGCGTTTTTAGCCGAAAAAAACGACCATGTATATATAGTAAGGCGTTTTCAGCCGAAAAAAACGACCATGCTTAGTCAGGCGTTCTTAGCCTAAAAAAACCACCATGTATAGTAAGGCATTTAAACCCCAAAAAACGACGTTTTTAGCCAAAAGGCGTTTTTAGCCAAAAGAAACGACCATGTATAGGAAGGCGTTTTTAGCCGAAAAAAACGACCATGTATCGTAAGGCGTTTTTAGCTGAGAAAAACTACTATGTATAGTAAGGCGTTTTTAGCCCAAAAAAACGACCATGTACAGTAAGGCGTTTTTAGCCGAAAAAAAACACCATGTATAGTAAGGCGTTTTTCGACGAAAAAAAACGACCATGAATAGCAAGGCGTTTTTAGCTGAAAAAAACGACCATGTAAAGTAAGGCGTTTTTAGCCGAAAAAAACGACCATGTTTAGTTAAGTGTTCTTAGCCGAAATAAACGACCATGTATAGTAAGGCATTTTAACCTGAAAAAAACAACGATGTATAATAAGGCGTTTTTAGCCAAAAAAATCGACCAGGTATAGTAAGTCGTTTTTAGCCGAAAAAAACGACCATGTTTAGTTTGGCGTTTTTAACCGAAAAAAACGACCATGTATAGTAAGGCATTTTAAACCGAAAAAACGACCATGTATAAATAGTAAGGCGTTTTTAGCCAAAAAAACCCCGACCATATATAGTCAGGCATTTTTAGCCAAAAAAACGACTACGTATAAGAAGGCGTTTTTCGCCGAAAAAAACGACCGTGTATAGTAAGCCGTTTTAGCCCCAAAAAACGACCATGTATAGTCAGGTGTTCTTAGCTGAAAAAAACGACCATGTATAGGAAGCCATTTTTAGCAAAAAAAACGACCATGTATAGTAAGGCGTTTTAACCTGAAAAAAAACGACCTTGTATAGTCAGGTGTTCTTAGCCGAAAAAAACGACAATGTATAGTAAGCCATTTTTAGCCGAAAAAAACGACCATGTATAGTAAGGCGTTTTTAGACGAAAAAAACGACCATGTATAGTAAGGCATTTTAACCCGAAAAAAAACAGACCATGTATAGTAAGCCGTTTTTAGCCGAAAAAACCCCCGACCATGTACAGTAAGGCGTTTTTAGCCGAAAAAAACAAACATGTATAGTAAGGCGTTTTTAGCCCCAAGAAACGACCATGTATAGTAGGTCGTTTTTCGATGAAAAAAAACGACCATGAATAGTAAGGCGTTTTTAGCCGAAAAAAACGACCATGTAAAGTAAGGCGTTTTTAGCCGAAAAAACGACCATATATAGGAAGGCGTTTTTCGACGAAAAAAACGACCATGTATAGTAAGCCGTTTGTAGCCCAAAAAAAACCGACCATGTATAGTAAAGCATTTTTAGCCGAAAAAAAACGACCATGTATAGTCAGGGGTTTTTAGCCGAAAAAAACGACCATGTATAGTAAGGCGTTTTTAGCCAAAAATAAAACGACCATGTATCGTAAGGCGTTTTTAGACGAAAAAAACGACCATGTATAGTAAGGCGTTTTTAGCCCCAAAAAACGACCATGTATATTAAGTCGTTTTTCGATGAAAAAAAACGACCATGAATAGTAAGGCGTTTTTAGCCGAAAAAAACGACCATGTAAAGTAAGGCGTTTTTAGCCCAAAAAACGACCATATATAGGAAGGCGTTTTTCGACGAAAAAAACGACCATGTATAGTAAGCCGTTTTTAGCCCAAAAAAAACGACCATGTATAGTAAAGCATTTTTAGCCGAAAAAAAACCGACCATGTATAGTCAGGGGTTTTTAGCCGAAAAAAACGACCATGTATAGTAAGGCGTTTTTAGCCAAAAATAAAACGACCATGTATCGTAAGGCGTTTTTAGACGAAAAACGACCATGTATAGTAAGGCGTTTTTAGACAAAGACCAGCAGGTGAGACGATCTGGATTTGAGCCAAAATGGTCTTTGTGAGATTGGTTCACAATTGGGGTTTTTTCTGGTATAAAAGTTGTAATGCGCCGTACATGATTTGAAATGATAAAAAAAACATAAAATACGGGCAAAACGTACAAGTTGACAGGTATGTGTCTGTGGCTGCGCAGACGCGACGGAGCACGTGCTCAGCGTGCACTCAGTGCAGTACCTACCAAGCCCCTCGCCCCTCCCTTTCTCTTCTGGTCTACCGCTCTGAGCACGGCAGCGGAGCCACTGCCAAACCTTGCTTCAGACACGTGGAAAAAGAGAGAGCGACATAGAGAGGGGGAAAGAGAGAGAGAGAGGGAGAGAGAGAGAGAGCAGGCAGTAGCGATGGGAATTCCGGCTCCTTTTAGAGAGCCGGTTCTTCTGATTGGGCTCACTAAAAAGAACCGGCTTTTTCGGCTCCCAAATGGCTCCTCAGTTTTTTGTTGCTTAAATCAATTTACTATCAAAAATCATGTAAAATTATGTGTAAAATGAATTACTAATGTAAAAAATATACACTATATCAAATATTTATTATTTATATGGCTTTATTTATATTCTTCTGAACATACTCAACATGGAGTACAACATGGAGTGCTACAAAAAATACATTAGAAAGTACAAAAACAAAGACCCATCTCAAAACAAGGTCAACAAAAAGTTCCAATGTCTGATTGTGTATATTTATAAGCTTTTAACTATTTTCAGTAAAACAACATAAGTAAGCTTTGATTACCACACAACAAATTATAAATTAAAAATAGATATTGGAGATTTTAACTTTGCACAGTCTACACGCTGCTGTTGAACTATCAATTAAGTTGAAATGAGTCCAAATTTCACTGCGCTTCCTATCCATTTTCTCACCTTTCCACTTTCCACCGTGTTGTTTTTTCTCTGTAGCGCTATCGAGCTCTCTCTCGTCTCCGTCTCTCCTGTTCGTGTGCTGCTCACAGTGCGTTGCTGTGCGTGTCTCGAACTCCTCCCCCTTCGCTGCAGCGTGTGTGTAACCCTGCCCTCCCTCTTCTACCACGGATCTTGGCCAATCACGTGCGGCTTTATCCGAATGGGGGGAAAAAAACAGGAGAAAAAAAAGTCGGCTCCTATTCGGAGCGGCTCTCTATAAGGAGCCGGCTCCCGTCGTTCGTTTCAAAGAGCCGGATCTAAGAGCGGGCTCGTTCGCGAACGACCCATCACTAGCAGGCAGGCGAGCAGCTCGCGGATGCTGCGGAGTGCTGCTGAGCGGTGCCAATGCCGTGACAGGTCATTTTCTGTAACTGTTGGAGCGGTGTTTATTTGTTTTCTTTGGATTTGAGTCTCCCTTGACGGAAGAAATAAAGCGCGCGTCGATGGTGAGAAGGTGTGAGAACAACACACTTGACAGCAGGAGCAGACAAAAGGACCCGCTGTGTGTTTGATACTTCATTTGCATACGAGCTGCTTATCATGTTATGATTATTTTACATCTCGGAGGATTTAGGACGAATCGATGCAAAGTTGCCCATTGAACTATTTGGAGAGAAATTGTCACTTGGGATTAATACCAGAGGCCTTGTTTGTTTGCTATTAACGAACTGGACCGAACACGTCACCCAATCTGATGCTCTTGTAAACAAAGCCCGTCACCCTTGCTTCTACCGGTAGATGCTCTTTTCTCTCACCTTCTTCCTGTGGAGGCTCTACAGACATTTGTCCGTCATGTTCAGCTCAGACCGGCTCACGGTGCCCGAATGCGTCAGCCGGCTCCAGCGAGGGAGGAGCGGCTCCGGGGCCGAACAGCAGAGACCGGTGTCTCCGGGGATCCACGCCGACGCGCAAGCGGCTCTGGACAGCTCCCTCCCCGCGCTGCGCTCCGCCATCCAGCGACTCAAACGCGCCAAAGAAATGTCCGATTCGGACGAGACGCGCAGGGCCATCGCGGAGATCTACCAGCTGGTGGAGGAGGCCTGGGTTCTACCCGCCGTCGGGCGTCAGGTGGCCGAAACGATCTGCAACAGGATCCGACTGGACGGAGGCCTGGAGCTCCTGCTGCAGCTTCAGCAGACAACTGCAGTGGAGATCACATATGAGTCTGCTAAACTACTGGAGCAGATTCTGGTCTCAGACAACAGGTAAGATTGGACCACTCTGCGGATAATACATTATTTACACTCTCGTCCAATGGAGGAGCGGGAACAAGCTGACTGATATGTTAATGCAAAAGTATATAGAAAAGAAAGTTTGTATTGTCATTAGATGGTGCAAAATCGGGCTGCAACTCCACTTTGTCTGTCAGGAATAGAAAAATAATGAAATTCAAAGTACGCCGCACTTTTTATATGCACTATAAAAGTAACAGTGCAATCAGGAAAGGTTTTAAAAAAGAAGCAGCACTCTGGGATATTGGTATTGTGAGTTCAGTGCAGTGCTTGGGGGAAGAAGCTGTCTGTGTCTGACTAGAAGTGCACTACTGCACTGAGAAATCACATGTAGCAAAACACATATTAACACCTGTCAGCTTCTGCCCCACTGCAAACAATAATACTTTTAATAAACATAATACTTATGCAACTGCGTATAATAATAATAAGCACATCATTCATTGGCTCTTTAGTTAGATTGCAAGAAGAACAACAAACGCCTATTGAGAAATGTGCTTACCCCATACCGCTTGTTGAGGAATGTGCTTACCCCATACTGCATCACATGTAGATTTGAGAATTGAATTTGTAATAAAAATCTGTCCTGGTATATATTAATGGCATGTCAGAAAATAATTCTTCCAATAATATTAAATTATTCAAATTAATTATTCATTCAGAAATTCACACATAAGGATTCAAACCTATGCAATGTTATCAGGCAAAATTGAACATTTACAGACATGTATATATTCTTATCTGCAGCTGGTTTCATTTGAGCCCCGCCCTGGTACATCATAGCCACAAATACATGAGAGGCACTCTTCTCTTCTATTCCTATCAGGGGTGACTCACATTCTGCTTCAGTCAGAATCTACAACAAGTTAAAACTTCTCCTAGCTGAGATTGTTCATTCCTCCATGATAAAGATGATCTGATTTCACTGATGTGATTATGAAAGTAAGTAAAGTCAGAAAAGAGAAGAAAACGCACAGGGACGTGTAACTCCTGAAGCACTTCCTGTCCCTGTGCTTCCCGGAAATAAGAAACAGTCGCTCAGTCAATCCGTTTACATCCATTTTCTGTACTGCATCTCTGGGTCAGAGTGTGGCTTGCAGCCAGACTTGTCACCAAGAAACCACATTAATATGATATATTGCGAAATAAACACCTTTTACAGTATAAAACTGTGCATTATATTTGCAGAGGTAGAATGTTATCTAGAGTTCGTGCATTGACTCTCATTAGATCAGGGGTTCGCAATTAGTTTTGCCCACGTGAGAAAGAGAAATACTTGAAGACATGTTAGCCTGAATTTTTTTTCTGTATTATTTTTCATGTATTTAGAAGTGTAAGAACTTGGTAGGCCAAATATGTAGATAAGCGGGAAGTAAAATATTGACAGTGATGTATTATGTGCAATGATAACTTATAATACACCCAATAAATACAGGATATGGAATTGTAGATTTATGTATGGTATTATCGGGGCAAACCTTCTTGGCCCGCTTCCTTCCAGGAAATGAAAATGTTGCTAACATTAGGACCACTGTTGTCATTTTTACTACCGGTATTCTCTTTTTTTTGGAAAAAAAAAAATTCCACTAGTCTCCACACGTGTGCACAAAAATAAAAGCATAACCTTCAAAATGAAAGCACAGCACATTTTGCATCTTACTTTAACTTTATGGTCTTTGTGAGGGCCGGTTAGCAACTATGGGTGGGCCGGATCTGGCCCCGAGGCCATTTTTTTTCCAGATGTTCATTAGAAAGTTGTTGGTGCTTTTCTTTTTCCGCTCTTCTTTAGTTTGCTTTTTAAAATGCATTTGTAATTGAACAGTGCTTATTGGTAAACATGGAAAGCTTTACCGTAACTATACCAAATTTGGCCAAATTTCATTTATCCGTCATTGTAATTTTAAGACATAACATCATACCCCAGACAGATGCAATACACATCAAAAACAGTGCTTTAGCATAGCCAAAATCATTTAAAAACACACATACAGACGCTCCCCAGGTTACGAACGAGTTACGTTCCGGACGATTGTTCATAAGGTGAATTCGTTCGTAAGTTGCTTCAGTGCTATATTTTGTCTGGAATGTATGTTTAAGGCTTATATTGACATCCATATAACGGGGAGAGAGCTTTTCGTCACGTTCTTCAGGGCTCGCTTGTTAGCTGCCCGCTAAACTAGCAGCAGCTTCAGCGGGGGAGAGTAGACGACCGGTCGTCGACCGGCGCGCCGGACGCCTCCCCGCCCGTTCCACCGTCACACGCCCGCCCCCCACGCCTCTCCCCGCGGCCGCCTTCGAACGTCGCCTCCGCCGTCCTCCTCCGCCCCGTTCGGCACTCGGAAAAAGGCGCGCAATACAAAATCTAACTCTTTTTTTTTTTTCGACAGACCCGTGAAAATGTTCGTATGTACCGTTTGTTTGTAACTCGGATGTTCGTAACTCGGGGAGTGTCTGTACAATTAAAATTATAAAATTTTAATAAATAGGTCAGTTAAAATACAGGAAGTCCCATGCCATGCATTGTAATGCTTCCAGGGAAGTAAGTACTTTCCACAGAGAGAAGTCACTAACTCCCGCTTCACATTTCAGCAGTCACAGTACAGTCAAACATAAAACACACGCAACCTTTGACACTTAAGACGAGAAAATACGCAAAGCAAATCAAAATTACATTTGACAAAAATCTAATCAGTCTAGCTTTGCTGACTGCACAAATGTGTTTAGAACTGCTTTTTAAAAAGATGTATCGGTGTTTGTTATCTTAAAAAAATGTATGACTGCAAGTTAATAACCTTCAGTCTTTAAATTTGTGTGAAGGACAGTCGGTAAAAGGAAATCAGCAGACCACAGTGACGGGAATAAAATTACACCAAGTGAAGCTTGTCCACCAACTGGATGTCTAAGCGGTTCCTTTTTTCATAGACAAGGTCCTGCTATTGTGTTAAGTCTTTCTGTTTAGCTAAATTCAGATAGAGTAAATAATCCTAACATTTCTGACCCCGCCCTAACAGAGATTATGTAGCCCGCCTGGGGCTGGGGGTCATCCTCAACCTGACTCGGCATCAAGAAGACGCCCAGCTGGCTCGCAGCGTGTCGGGAATCTTGGAGCACATGTTCAAACACACCGAAGAGACGTCTGTGCACCTCATCACCAACGGCGCCCTGGATGCTCTGTTGTACTGGTGCCGAGGCACGGACCCCACCGTGCTGCGTCACTGCGCCGTGGCCTTGGCCAATTGCGCGATGTACGGAGGCCACCGCTGCCAGAGATGGATGATTGAGAAGCAGGCCGCCGAATGGCTCTTCCCCCTGGCCTTCTCCAAAGAGGATGAACTCATCCGCTTTCACGCGTGCCTGGCCGTCACCGTCCTGGCGGCCAACAGAGAAATCGAGAAGGAGGTGGTGAAATCCGGCACGTTGGAGCTGGTGGAGCCCTTCATCGCATCCCTGGATCCGGACGATTTTGCTCGCAGTTTGTCGGACAGCGCTGACTGCATGCAGGGCAAGACGGCGTCCGACCTGCAGCACCTCCTGCCGCTGCTGGATGGAACGAGACAGGAGGGAAAGTGCATCGCAGCTTTCTACCTCTGCGTTGAGACCAGCATCAAGTCCCGTCAACGCAACACCAAGGTACGCTTGCTGTCTGCTTTTCTGTGGCGGCACAGTGAATGGGTGGCTCGTAGCTCTGCCTCACTGTTCTGAGGTCAGTAGTTGAAATTTGGCCTTGGCCTACCAAGTTTGCATATCCTCCCATGTATGGCTTTCCTCTGGGTCAATTGATGACTCTATAAAGGATCGCTTGTTCTAAATCAAGCGGCGGCACTCAATTTCACACTTCATGGATGGGCAGGATACATAGCGACCGAGTCGTATGTATACAGGCCATTAAAAAGGAATTTTGCCAGATTGTATCCAATATAAAACAACAACCTGCATGCTTCCAGATTTTCCAAGAGATTGGAGCGGTGCAGAGCCTTAAAAGAATCGTCATGTACTCCAGCAATGGCACGGCCTGCTCCCTGGCCAAGCGTGCGCTGAGAATGATGGAAGAGGAAGTGCCCAAGCGCATCTTGTCCAACGTGCCGAACTGGAAGACCTGCGAGGTGCAGACCTGGCTGCAGCAGGTCGGCTTCAGCGCATTCTGCGACTGCTTCCAGGTCAGTTTTGACTTCCTGCTCCTCAAAAAGTTAACCCTCATTGAGTAGCAATATGACTCGCATGCGTCTGATAAATTTGTGTCTGCCTGATGAGCCAGGAGCTCCAGGTGGATGGAGACCTCCTTCTGAACATCACAGAGCAAGAGCTGAGCACAGACCTGGGCATGACTGCTGGCCTCTGCCGCAAGAGGCAAGTTATTCAACTGAGCGAAAACAAAAGACCATTCGCTTTACACCGCAACTTTAAAGTCAAACCAAATATGTTGATAGATGCCAAATGATTCAAAAGGAGTGTGAAAGAACCTGTTGGATACTCTAAATCAGGGTTCACCAACCTGGTTGACACATTCCACCACTTTAGGGTGAAATCTGAAGGTACCACTGTATTTTGTTTCTTCCAGGTTTCTAAGAGACCTGCGCGTGCTAAAGACCTACGCTAACTACGCCACATGCGACCCACACAATATGGCTGACTGGTTGACGGAGGCGGACCCTCGTTTTCGACAGTACACGTATGCCTTCGTCCAGTCTGGGGTGGACCGCAACAACATCCAAAGCCTGACGGATCAACAGCTCCTGCAGGACTGCCGCATACTCAACGGAGTCCACCGGGCCAAGATCCTGGCGGCCAGCCGTAAGCCGATCAGAACCTGCAACACAGACGCCCAACCTGCGGGACCTGATGTGTTCATCAGCTATCGCCGGACCACTGGTTCACAACTTGCAAGGTCAGAGTGGTGGGGTTACAATGCTTTATTGTCCTCGATTGACCATAGGGAAAGTATACTGTACACGTTTTGCCAACGTGCTCGTCATGTTGTTCTTCTTGAGGCCCCAAAATATACTACACTACAGCATCAACAGCGCCTCTACTGGTTACAGCCAGTAGTGCGTCCACATTTGCCTCCCAGGAGATATTTAAATTCCCTACAATAGACAGTATCTAAAGGAACCAGTAGTAGATTGACTTTTTTTTTTTATTGCTCATGTTTTAGTTTTACATTGAGCAGAATAATTGAGCAGTTGCCATTGCATGCATGTTGCTCAACTTGCCATGGCTGATGTTATGTTCTTCCGCTTCAAGCCACAAGTCAAGCTAAGACTGATCAACAATACCTCTGCTGGCCACAGCCAAGTAGTGCAGACCACTATGATGATTTCTTTCAAGACGCAATTAATCTATCACCACGATCACCAAAATTATTAAGTCATTATGTTCATGAACACAATAATTTCCTCCATTAGTGGACATTTACACGATTGGAATCCCACCCACCAGCTGTTGTGAAAGCGCTACATAAATAAAAATAATACATTTTAAAAATGCCCCATTGAAGACTCTTAAGTTGTCAGAAGGTGTGAAGAATGAGTACGAATGGTTGTTTGGTGGCAACTAGTCCATGGTATACCGTGCCTCTCACTCAAAGCCAGCCGGGATAGGCTTCAGCTCACCTGCGACACAGATGAGAAAAAGCCACCATAGAAAATGGTTTGATGGAAAAGGAAACTGTCTCTTGTCCAATTTGCTTTGTCCTAACTAGTACATTCTCAATCCCTTGTCGTCGCCAAAAGCCTTCTAAAGGTGCACCTGCAGGTTCGAGGATTCAGCGTCTTCATAGATGTGGAAAAGCTGGAAGCTGGAAAATTCGAGGACAAATTGATTCAGAGTGTCCAGCGGGCTCGAAACTTCATCCTGGTGCTGTCTGCCAATGCTCTGGACAAGTGCATGGGGGACACGGCTATGAAAGACTGGGTGCATAAGGTCAGCTCAGTGTTGGGTTTGAATACCGTATTTTCACGACCATTCGGCGCACCGTGTTGTTGGGCACGCCCACCCTTCACTCATTGGCAGAATTCCGCATGCCTGACGTCACTTACGCCCGCCTTTTCTCTATATAAACAGCGTGTCGGCCAGAAGCGCGCTCAGTCAGGCTTTGGAACTCGGCTCATACACTAGACTTTTAATGGCGCCTTATGGTCGTGAAAATACGGTAGTTCAGCACAAAAATCTTTTGTCTTCTCATTACGTAATCTGATGTTACAGGAAATAGTCACCGCCTTGGCTGGTAAGAAGAACATTGTTCCAGTCACGGATAACTTCGCATGGCCTGATCCCACATCTCTCCCGGAGGACATGAGATCTATTCTCAACTTCAATGGTATCAAGTGAGTAGCCATTCCATTCATAGTTTACAAAGACATCACGCATCTTTGATGATTAACTTAACGCATGTTGTCTTTTTTTTTTGACACAGGTGGTCGCATGAATATCAGGAGGCCTCGATAGAGAAGATCCTGCGCTTTCTAAAGGGAAACCAGGACCTTCTGGATAGCTCCAAAGAGCAGAAGAAGAAATGAACACATCTGGGCCAGAATAACTGATTTGATGCCAAAAGCGAGTGGCCAGAAGGCTTCTCCTGCTCAACCCATGCGCATGTGAAGCTCTTTTGACAATGGTAAAAGCTTATAGGAAGAATATATTGCAAATAATAACATGCCGTCTTAATGCAGTGCGCATAAAAACCGTGACTCCCATGTTTTTAATCATATGTCATCAGGTACAGTGTATGCCTTTTTTGTCTCAGGAACAGGAAAAGGGTGAACGCTCATGTTGTTCGGTATATTTAGTCAGAATACTCATAGCATCAGAATGTCATTTTTTTTGCGATTCCATTCAAATAGAATTATTTACACTGTATCACACAATTTGCCTCTCATATTGGAACATGAAAAAGAATATCGTGTAAACCATTAAACTACCCGTTTATATTTGTGGTTCCAATGTGCACTCCATTTACTGTATCTGTAAAGTAGGCAAAACTCATTGCTGTTCCTTATTTTGTGTATTTCATGGAACTCCAATGATTCTGTACATGCGTCAACAGACATAACACAAACAGAAAGCACAGGCATCTCATGATTCCATTTATACTGTACTGTCAATGCAGACCGCACGCTTTTATTGTTATTCTGCAAAACTCAGTCCTCAGAAAAACACAATTTGGACAATGCATGCTTTTGAACGCACAGCCAGGACAGTGTTGCAAATCAAAAATTCCGACAGTATTTTGGATTCTTTACAATAAAATAGACATTTCAAACAGACAATTTCTAATTGTAAACTTGAGGGGTAGGATCTCAACCCCTGACCCGGAGAGTACACTCCACCCTTTTTTGACTGAGAACCATGGCCTCAGATTTGGAGGTCCTGATTTCCATCCCAACCGCTTCACACTCGGCTGCGGCCCGCTCCCGTGAGAGTTGAAGATCACGGCTTGAAAAAGCCAACGAATGGTACTGTACCGTAATACGGAGACCACCAAACCACCTCAACTGCGCCTAGAAATTCTGTCCATCGAGGTGATGAACAGGACCCAATCCAAACAAGCCGATATGCCGCTGAACCTTTGATCTTCCCTTTGTGCATTTTAAAGCTGATTTGTCAGTTTACAGTGAATCTCAGATGTGACCCCTATCCAGTTGTAAGTCAAGCTGCTCTGCTTCAAGTTCTTAATTCGGTAATCCCCAACTGCTTTACACCGCTCCCTTTTTTTCTGCTGTCAATAGTTTATGTCATATACACACGCAGGCTAAATTGTTGGTTTCTTTCTGTTGAAGTAAGAAAAACAAAACACAGAGCTCACTGTGTTTCAATCATTGAATCTGACAAAAGTAATAAATGAACACTGAAAAAAAATAATGTTGCTGAAGCGCAAGCCCAAAGCAAGGCCTGATTTCCAGGTTGTCAGTTTCAGCAAATTTGGCACTGTATACAATTCGTCAGTTCCATTATTTAAATGACTATTACAGATTAGTCTTTCTTCAATGGAAGAAAAACCACAATGTGGCCTACATGTTTAAGTGGCAGGAAATGACAGGGATGTAGTCAAGTACATTGCAATAAAATGAAAGTGGACATTGGGTGTTGCTGCTGTATCAAAACTAAACTTCTCATCATGTGATGTCATGATGCAAAAGACAGCAGGACATCATATGATATTCAGGTGTGTGAAGTTGAACTAAGGACTGATCATGATCCAAATTTATCAACATAACAAAGCCTTTTTGAGGCATTTGGGACATACCACAATATACATGATCACATTCAAAACAACTGACAAATCCGACACGTTGCTGGCATTGAACCAAAAACCTCACGTGACAAAAATTGCCTTTTTTTTCGGGTCCTATAATTTTTATGATAAAAAAGGTAAAGTTTTAAGAAAGAACACATCTTAACTAGGGGTGCCAATTATTATGGAGGGCAGTGTAGATATTTTGTTTGCTTTGGACAATTATATAGATTTTAAAAAATGGACGGAATTTAAAATCAACATTTGTTTTAGCTATTGCACGAGTTGGTTTTGGACAATGTTTTTTTTTTTCATGAATGCAGGGCTTGAAATTAATTTCAATATTTGTTTGCATTGGACAACCATTTCAAAATATGAAATTTACATTGAATTAAGAAACACTTGCGGGCACTTTGATGATTCATAATGCCCCGAAATAAAAGCATAAAAGGCATATAAAGTTTTCCCTTCATTAGCTTTTTGCATTGGCAGGATACATTTTAGTGAACTTAATCACTAATCTGCTGTCTCTGACTCTTTCAAGTAAAATGTGTTAGTAGGACGGATGCTTTGTGTTCCTCCCTTTGCCACACAGTGATCCCGTGTCTCGATTTGAGATGCTCACCCCAAAAACACCCACAGGGTTAACTTCCATCCATCCATTATCCGAACCGCTTGATCCTCACTAGGGTCGCGGGGGGTGCTGGAGCCTATCCCAGCTGTCTTCGGGCAGTAGGCGGGGGACACCCTGAATTGGTTGCCAGCCAATCGCAGGGCACACAGAGACGAACAACCATCCACGCTCACATCCACACCTAGGGACAATTTGGAGTGTTCAATCAGCCTGCCGTGCATGTTTTTGGAATGTGGGAGGAAACCGGAGTGCCCGGAGAAAACCCACGCAGGCCCGGGGAGAACATGCAAACTCCACACAGGGAGGCCGGAGCTGGAATTGAACCCGGTACCTCAGCACTGTGAAGTCAACGTGCTAACCACTGGACTACCGGGCCGCCAGGGTTAACTTCCCATCTTTAATTCATGGTCCGACTGCAGGTCACGACGTTGTGGAGTCGCTGCGTTCGTTCATCTCTAAACAACGCAAGGTCCTGGAGACACATTGGCATCCATTTTCAATATCCAAGTGTTTTGTCTTGTGATTGAGTCAAAGAGGAGACTCACCCAATTATTCCGGCTGGGATGAGGAGGACGATAGCAGCAAAGAGGAAGGTGAAGCCCTTCATTAAGTGCAATGTGGCGGGATAGACGGAGTTGAAAACGCCACTGCCCACGAGGTAACACAAGCTCTCCACACAGGCCACAGAGGAAAAGAGGGCACCTGGAAGAGAAGATTGACATTAGCATGAAGAGCTACTTTCCAGGACGCCGTCAAGGAAGGGGCACAAGAACATTCAGTTCCATTACAGGGAAACCTGGTGACAATGCAAATAAACAAAAGCAAACAGAGTCTTTGCAACATCCAAGAAAGCAAACAAGGTGAACCTATTGGATCCACACACAAATGGGAGCAGAACAACATTCTACACTTGACAAAAGTTGGGCATGGTAGTTTACCAATTTGGCCTTCTTATAACATACCGTCGTCGTTCCAAAGTGTTTCTAGCTATTGCTAATCTCGAACTCGTAGCTAAAACTGAAGAGACACATTTCATGAAATACAATGATTTAGTACGGCTCTCAAAATGAAGCAAGTTGTAAAATGTTACTATGACACCAATGGACAGCTTTTAAGATTCTCGACACTTAAATACTTGTGAGCATGCAAAGCTGTTCAGAAATGTGACGAGTGGCTGACCTTGTTCAGACTGGCTCACCAGCTTGGACAGCTTGGATCTGAGCACAGGTGTAGCAGCCACAAAGAAGAACAACAAACCATAACCTGGTGACACACAAAGTCGACATTTGACAGTTGGAAATAAACATTTGATCATTTGATTATCCTGCATGTCGTAGGATTTGTATTCTTTTCTACATTCTTACATGAATGTTTGACTGATTGCACAGTTTTGTTTGAATGTTTTCATTTTAGTGTTGTTCCAACTTCAAGGTTGACAAGGTCACAGAGGCGTAAATGCACTGTTTTCCAGCCTCTGGACCCAAAACGACACATGTTTACGGGTCTGCTTGTTTGCCCACACGTACAGTATCTTTGAGGGGGATTCTTTTGACTACAAGAACCGACAATAAGTATGCTTCACAACATCTTAATTGTATAAAATAGAACTGGCTCTCATGTTAGCAAAGAGTTTCTCTCGGGCACCCGGTGATGTGCTTTCATTTGTTAACGATATATCACCTGTGAACATGAGCAGAGTGCTGTCCGCCACAGAGAAAACCAGCAGCCCAGTGATGTTGGAGACCAGACTAATGACGACCACCCATGAGTCCTCCAAGCAGCGCAGCATGACTTTCAATCCCAGCAGGCTGGACAGGTAGCACAAGTGCAAAGCTGCCGAGCCGTAGCCGATGAACGCCGGTCCCCAGCACAGCGGCGGGCTGAGCTCGTACAGAACATACAGCTCACGGCTCCCGATGTGGACGCTCACCACCAGGAAGAAGCAGAGCATGTAGAGCCACAGCTTGCATCTCGGGAACCTTCCGCCGCCCTCGCTAGCACCGGTGGAGAAAATGTGCCACACGGCTTTGTGGTGGCGAAAGGTGATAAGCTTGGCGTTGGGGTCTTTCTCGACAGACTCGGGGACGAACAGAAAAGCATACAGAGCCGACGCCAGGCTTGTCGCCAGGACCAACCAGAAGGGGTTGATGTAGCTACAAATAGCCAGAAAACAAAATGGTGTTTAACTGTTGAAGGGAAATACATCATTTCAACAAAAAAGGTAAGAATTTTTACCCTTGCATCCGCCTCCAGTGTCCTCCAATAATGCTGGCAAACATCCCTGAGAGGCCAATACAAGCCTCTAAGACGGCCACTCTGAAAGTGCGGGATTTTCTGTCAGTCGTGTCGGCCACATATGCAAAGCAGGCAGCCAGTATAGCATTGAAATCCCCCGAAAGTCCACTGAGCAGCCGGCCCACAAGGAAGAAGGCCAGAGGCAGCTTGAGGTACATCACCACCAGGTAGACCACAATCTGCATGGCCAGGCCAAGGTTGGGGATGATGAGGACTGGCCTGCGGCCTGCAGAGTCGCTCCACGAGCCCAGGAGAGGCACCACCAGCAAGCCGACAGAGAAGCCCGCAAGGGTGATGTAGAGGTTCCAGTGTGCTGTCAGGGTTTCCACCTCCTAGAGAATAAAAATTAGACAGTGGGAAAAACATACCAGTGAACAAATAAAGATGAAGAAAAATAGTACATCTCAACTTGAATTCACGGCTTTGTTTAAAAAAATATGGACAATGTGGACATGTTTGGGGAATGTGCCTGCTGGAAAAAAAAACCCATGCAAGCACCGGGAAAATATGAAACCTTAATTTGAACTCCAAACCTTGTAACAATGAGACAGACATGCTAAGCGCTATAACTCCATAGTGGGTGAAAGGCAGTGTTTACTAACCTTGATGGATTCAAGGCGAATATTTGATATCAGAAAAAACAGATGGCACACCACCAGACAAAAATGTCACCAAAAAAGTGCTTTATATGTATATATATACTAGAAATAATGATCATGTCTTAATTTATTCAAATTACTTACTCTGTGTGAGATCTGATTTTAATGCAATTAGTTAGTTCTTAAAATGACCACCAGTATATTATTCTGATGTATGAATGGTAACTGCTGGATACACAGGTTTAGTCTCCCTTTTGACATCAGGTGGGAAAGCATGCAATTGTTTCTCCTGTCACGACACATCAATGGCAAAAATTGATGAACAAAGACATATTTGTAAATAAATTATAATTTTGGACAAATTAAGTGTATACACTGCACAATTGAGAGAGTACAGCTCTTTGATTTTTTATTATTACGTACAGAAGGTGAATCACTATTTCTTTGAACATTATATTTTTACACAAGTATCTGTTGCTTCTACGTAAGTTACAGAGTGTGAGAACCTTTGCGACGTCTGTATCTAAGTCATTCATAAAAATGCACTTCCGCGTTGCGTGACGTCATTTCTTGTTGACAAACGGCTTCAAATGTGCCGAGTGGTGTTTGCTCCTTTCAACCCGAAATAAAAGGAGCGTGAGATATGCAACATCCTCGGTTCGCAGCCAGTACACGTTTACCTTATAAAGAGCATTTGGCCCCGCGGAGCTGTTGCCGCACTCCGACCTCTTGGAAGCATTGTAGCCGACGTCCTCACTAATTCGGTCCCACAGATACTGCGTGATTAGCGGTGCTTGGAGAACCACCGCAAACACGGACAGGAACATGACGGGCTCCACGGTCACCGGAAGCGGGCACGCAAACGGCGGTCCCGCAGGCCGAGGCGGCGGCGGCGGCGGCTCGGTGTCCTCCTCATGTCCGAGCGAGAAGTTTGAGCCGTAGGCTTTCACTTCCTCGTCGCCGGGGAGGATCGCAGTCGTGTCCGGCTCGTACATGTCGACCTCTATCAAATAAAAATGAACTACCTACTTCACTTACTTGTTATAGCCCCCCCTCTACGCACGTGCCACCGACAAGTCATCATGGACAGCGTTTTTGCTGTCGCCTTGTGTTTTTACCAGATGGTCTAAAAAACAAATCCCCCCCCAACTCAACAGAGATGACGAAAGGAAACGTGATTGAAACCGATTTGAGCTTCAAGTGTGGAATTTGCGACATCACCTGGATGATGTGGGGAATTACAACTTATTCAACATCAGGTCCACTTGGAGCGCTCGAATCAGCGTTTACCAACTTTTGAGACAATATTGTAGCATATTTTTTTCTATTTTACATTTTTTCTGTTACATTTTCGGGGAACAACGAAAAAACAAATTCAACAAACATGAACAATGTCGTCTCGGTTAAAGACATAACAGTTTAGCAAGAAAAATTGTTTTATATTTATGTTCTGTGACTGAGTTGAAATTACTTTTACACATTTGACACATTCGAAATTCTCACGGAACACCACCAAACAAATGTGCACAGTAATGTTAGATATGTGCATTCAAAAAAATTTAGAACATCAAATTAGGTTAATCTGTGAGAGTTATTTATAGTGCAATTTAGATTCATTTTCAAATTGCACTGAAAGATCAGTACCTGTATCACCAAAGTTTTGTAAATAGTGTTGATTCAAATGATCTCGTTTTAATTTACTTCCAAATTGTGTGCGTGTGTGTATGCGTGTGTGCGTGTGTGCGCGCACGCGCGTGTAGCTCTTACCGTCACTCTGACTGCCCCCCCCTATATACAGGGGCCCGTCCAAAAATTCGAATATCATGAAAATTGATTTTTCAGTAATACTGCTTAAAAAGTGAAACTTGTGTAATGCATACAGTCATTCCACACAGACAGATACATTTCAAGTGTTAACTCATTTTAATTTTGATTATTACACCCGGAACTAGTTGCCAGCCATTCGCAGGGCACACATAGACAAACAACCATTCGCGCTCACAATCACGCTTGGGGACAAGTGCCCCATTAACCTCCCATGCATGTTTTTGGAATGTGGGAAGAAACCGGAGTAAATCCAAAGTGTCGACCTGAGCACAGTAGTGAGTGTGAACAGGATGTTGATGGCACAGTCATGGCGGCCAGTCAGACTTGATCGGTTGATTTTTGACCCAACAATTTGGTTACTTGGTTACTTTCATAAGAAATAAATCATATTTTTGACCCAACACAAATAATCCCAAAATTGAGTTAATGAAATAACCCAACTGTTTCTAGCGTGAGCATTTCTCTTTAGTCGTGTAAGCCTTTGTGAGAGACTTTAAGCTTGACAGTAATTAAATACAAACACACAATTTGCCGACTGCAAGTAATAAAATCACCCACGGCCCCTTTTCACTTTGAGTTGACAGCATATGCAGCATTTTACAGTATTTCAATTTGAATTTGGGTAAAAAAAATAATGGTGTGTCTTTTTGTCTGTCTTCACAAGTTGCTCTTTTAAGTCTTCAGATTATTTCTTTTGGAATGTAGAGTAATGTACAGTATATTTTTCTTTTAATGATTATCTGTACCAATTGTTTTGCTGTACGCTTACGAAGTGTGCAACTTTCACACCTCCACACATGCATATGCACACAATTGGTCAAGCAGGAGGTTGGTCTGGTTTGTCTACATTTCTTACTTGTGCAGAATTGAATGGAAGACATTGCATTGTTCTGTCAAAGTCGCACCCACATGAGTCATTTACAAGGCAATTAACCGTGTTATCAAATGGGACTTTGTCCTTTCATGTTCCCTCTGACTTCAATGGCTTGGAGTCGTTTTCGTACATGGCCACATTTTCTATTTATTTTCAAATTTCACATTGTCTAACAGCAATTTTGATATGATACTTTGTCATTGCGCTGCTGCCTGTCAGGAAGCAATAGCCAAGTGAGGCATGTGAATGTTTTTTTGGGGGGGATCTCCCCTCGCACTGATCCATACTTGGCAGAGAGACAGATTACGATTAGTTTTCTCAGTGTTTATTGTCAACATTGCTCATCTTATCTGAAAACACATGGAAGTACACGTGGCCCCTTTCTCCCTTTTAATGGTTAATTTGGAAAGGTTAATTTTTAATGCATTTCAGAGTGACATAGGAAGTGAACTGCTATTTAAACTGTGATCTTATTTTGATATTGTCTCTTTGATAGAATAGTGGTGTTTTGTTTTTTTTCGTTGTTTTGGTCTCCGACTCTTTCAATACTTTGAATGTTCAGCACAGATTCTCAATTATGGCTGGATTTTTCACAAGCCTGTGGCGGTGCAGGAATTATATTATAATAGTTGTGACACCTCTTCTACTGCTGCCTCTACCTCTCGTCATCCCCACCTCGGTAAGAATGGCTCACATTTGGGATTGACACTCTTGATTTATGGACCTGGGGAAGGACTCCACTGCTGTTGAATGTACACTCACGGAGCAATTCATTCGGTGCTCGTGCAAGCAAATGAGATACAATTTAAGCGCTGTATCATGACAAAAACAAACATTTGTTAATAACTCTCTGTTACAGTTGGCTCATCAAAAATGCTCTTCATATACAGTATATATATATATATATATATATATATATATATATATTATAATTTATTTTAAATTCCTACCGTTAGATATTGCAAATAATCCAGTGGGTGTCAAGTTGTGTGTAACCAATTCTGCTTTAAAATTGCATAGGAGCAATCTTTTTTTCTGTGGCACAGCCGTAGCCGCACGTTCTTCCCCTCTAGGCTAACATGAGATGATTCATTCCTGTTATTTCTATTGATTTTCTCTTCATGCTTCACATTCACCAATAGAGATCATTGTGATGCTTTCATCTGACGTTTGAAGTGATATTGTCAGATAAAACCATTGTCCCATAATGGCGGTTGCCAACAACATGATGGAAACGTGTGATACGTCGGCGTATGAAATGATGCTTTTTTTGTGATTACTGCGGCCGTTTTACATGCAATTAAAAATACAACAAATGACTTAATCGCACTTCACCAACAGGTGGAAAGAGAAATGCAATTAGCTGGTTATCAATCGGTTATCATAGACAAGGCATACACAAGTTGTGTACGGTAAATTACATTTTAGCACAGCAAACTTGTTCTAGATGATAACATGGTTCCAAATTTCTGAACCGTCATATGTCACTGGCTTATTATTTCTCTGCCAACATGCTTTCCACACACCAAATCCTCAAGCAGCATGTGCATTGCTGGGGGAAGGCAACTGTTTATCTCCCCCCGTGGGTAAAGAACAAGGGAATCATAACAGGCCAGATTTAAAAATGACAAACTGAATGCCGATGGATTTGTGGGAATTTATAGCTTTACCCGACATATGTAATTATATCGGTCCTGACTGTCCCCTTTTAAGAATAATCAACATTTATCACGCTTTTATGATCACGTTTTATTGCATCTTCTTTGCATTTATGGGCTCCAATGTGTGTGTGTGTGTGTGTGTATGTGTGTGTGTTTATCTGTACAGATGCTAATCTTGTCCAGGAAGCAGCTCCCATCAGTGACCTTGCATTGTATAATTGTGTAGCCTGTTAAATCAGAATAAATCATCATAAAACAATCATTCTGTTCATCTGATCAATTCTACATTGATTCAAACACGATTCAAGATTTATTTGATCTGATATATTTCATGTCCAGCCTTTGGAGTGTTATGTGATATACCAAAAGTTACAGAAGATATATCATATTCTATATTGTATTTAATAGTACAATATTTTAGTTTATGTTTTTTTGTTGTTTTTGTTGAATACAGAGCTGTGATTGTCTTTAATTGTGATTTTTGTCATGTCTGGCCCCTGAGCTTGGGTCAATTACTCGGTAGTGAAGCCCAAGTTTCAAAGCAAACATGGTGAAGTGGCATTTAAGCTATTATCTACAGAAGTGTGGCACTGCCAATGTGGAGTAAAACGAAGTTTGACTGGCAAATATGTTCGTATTTGTGATCGCAAGTACGTTTGAACGTATTTGCCAGTGAAAATTAGTTTTACTCCACGTTGGCAACTCCATGCTTCCATAGCTATGCTAGACGCAGATGGAATAAGTTGCCAACAGAAGTGAATTCAGCTCCAAGTATAAATGCTTTTAAATCCTTAGAGCACTTTCAAACAGCATTGTATTCGGCTGTTCTCTTGTGTTTTGATGTGCTGAGACGTTGGCAGTGTGAAGCACATTGAGTGCTATATACTGTCAATAGAGTAAGTTGTTCATGTGTGAGCGCTATGTACTCAGCCTTTCAGGTTGTTTTTGTCTTTTAATTGTACAATATATGTTACAGGAGGCAAAATGTGGCTTTGTGATCATCCTGATGGCACTGTACTGGTGTACAGAGTGCATCCCTCTGGCTGTGACGGCCTTGCTCCCTGTTATACTTTTCCCCATGATGAAGATCATGGAGTCAGATGAGGTATCTGCAACTGTATCGGACATGACATTTTGTGGGTCTCTACTTGAACAGGATGTGACCGAATAGTTGTTTAAGCCAAAGATTGCCTAACATGTGGAACACATATCACCGTGGCCCAGGTGTGTATCCAGTACCTGAAAGACTCCAACATGCTCTTCATCGGTGGGTTGCTGGTGGCCATCGCTGTGGAACATTGGAACCTGCACAAGAGAATTGCCCTGCAGGTCCTGCTGTTTGTTGGCGTAAAACCTTCGCTGTAAGACTGCAAATGCTTCCTTTGTATCAGTCGTTTTTCAAAATAAGAGCCTGATGAATTTGTTTCTCGTCTTTCCAGCCTGATGATTGGTTTCATGGGCACCACTGCCTTCCTGTCCATGTGGATTAGTAACACAGCATCCACGGCCATGATGCTGCCCATTGCTAATGCCGTGCTACAGCAGCTCAATGACTCGGAGGCCAATGCTGAAGAACGAGCAAATGAACTCCAGGCTGGCAGGGATGGCCTGGAAAACCAGGGCTTTGAGATGACGGACACCAACGAATGCAAGGAGGTCGAACAAAATCACAGCAGCGTGAACATGGGTGGGTGTGTCAACCCAAGAGTTTGCGAACGAGATTGATTGGTTGCTCATCGTCTTCTCATTGCCTCGATTGGTGCCTTTACAGATCGAGAGAATATGGACGTGACAGACACTGAGGTTTCAAGTAGGTTTTTACCGTTTGCGTTATTTTGGGGATAACAAGCATTGATAACTACGTATACAACAGAAACTCAAATGTCTCCTTTCAGAGGCTCGCGCTTGGACTCCAGAGAAGGCGGAGCAACGGAGAAACAAGCGGGAGCAGAAGTACATGAATCTGACCAAAGGCATGAGCCTGAGTGTGTGTTATGCTGCCAGCATTGGAGGGACAGCAACCCTCACGGGAACCACACCCAATGTCATCTTGAAGGGCCAGATTGATAAGTACGTTCTTGCATTATACAATACGCACATTTGTGTGTGTGAGAGAAGCTTCACCGATGGATGGTTTTTCACTCTGAAATGTGACTTCCTACCCTCACCCGCAGACTATTTCCAGATAATGGCGGTGTGATCAATTTTGCAAGCTGGTTTGGATTCGCATTCCCCAACATGATTCTCATGCTGGCTTTGGCTTGGATGTGGCTGCAGTTTATGTTTCTGGGCTTGAAGTAAGTCAAAGTCACTTATAACAGCCCCCCCCCCCCCCCACGACAAAGAGTCACCGTCTTTTATTGTGCTTTTCCAGTCTGAAACAGTCATTTGGATGTGGTAAAAAGAGTGCAGGTGACAAGGAGGCCTACCAGGTAATCAAAGATGAGTACAACAAGTTGGGCAAGATGAGCTTCGCTGAGGCCAGTGTGCTGATTATCTTCATCCTGCTGGTTCTTCTGTGGTTTACCAGGGAGCCTGGCTTCATACCAGGCTGGGCCACTGTTCTCTTCAACCAAAACAAACAGTGAGTAGAACAACGTCTATTGAAGTAGCTGAGAGTAACCCTAAAATGCACCCGCAGCGGCTCCTCTCTCTCTGGAGGAATGTAATTCCATCTGTGCTGAATGTTGCACATTTGACAATAAAGTTGACTTTGACTTTGATATGCTCCTATAGTCCATATTGTTGGACTCTGAGGTTAACGGTTAGCATTTTTTGCAGGAACAAATCGGGTATGACGATGTTTGCATGCTCTAAGCCACAGGTGTCAAACTCAAGGATCCAACCAGCCACGTCATTTTATGTGGCCGGCGAAAGCAAATCATGTGTGTCAACTTCCATGATCCTTGCTCAAATCTGGACCGAAATGTCAACTTGTTATGACGCAACTCCAAATTGCCCCGCGACAAAAATGAGTTTGACACCGCGGCTCTCAGTGTACACATGTACAAAAAGGGTATTTAAGGATATCTCGACGGGGACAAGCCATCGCACTCTACCCGTAAAGTACAATGCTGTACTTCATTTTCGCAAGGATGTGAAGTTGAGGAACAGGAAACATGGGAGCTGTTTAACTCATTCACTCCCAAAGACGTTTTTAAACGTCCTTTCAGATTTGGTCTAGAATTGGCTGGTACTGAATGAGTTAATCTAAAATTGCAGTCTGATGCAGTGCTATAGACGACGACCCGGCGATTCATACCACACGTGTTTATCTGTTTAATCGACATTATTTGATTCATGAAAAACGTTCTCCATGTGTTTACTCCTCAGATACGTCACAGATGGCACTGTGGCCATTTTTCTGTCGGCGCTGTTCTTCTGCATTCCCTCCAAATTTCCCAGATGTGGCTGGTCGTCTGAGAACGGTAGGCAAGCTGTTCACCCGTTATCTACTGTGTACAAGCGGAGGGTGCGTTTACAATCTCTCAGTAGTTTTTAGTTGGGCTTATCTTTTAAAAAAAACTCATCGAGAGTGATAGTTGGCTCTTTGCGGTTGGCTCTGCGTCGAGTGAGGGAAATTTCCAGCTGGCTTGTCCAGCGAGGTTTTACAAGCACGACTGTCCTCTTTTCCTTTGAACACTCAGGCATAAAGATACTGCGTGTAACTTTTAGGGCTTGTTAAATGCAATTTAGCTGATTCTGTCTTTTCGAATACGGTAACTGTTATCAGATCTCCTTCCTGATTTGTTGCCTGATATCTTCAAGGTCAAGTTTGGACAAACGACAATACTGCACCGTCACACAAACTTGCTTATGTGATCATTTCCTTTTCATCGGCAACTCAAATGGAGCGTACTCTGTTCCTTGCAATGAGTTTGTGTTTTATCGACACGAGATGAATGTAATGGCACTTTTATGAGGCAGCTTCGACGTGCCGCTGTCCATATTGCGGAAAATGTCCACAAAGCCATGAATTTTGAACAGCTGTCATTACGTCTATTATGAATTATGAGTTGAGTTGAGAATTATGGCATTTTATGTTCTTTTGAAGGTGTGTTTTTATGATCTTTTCATGTCGCGTGTGAGAACTTTTACAATGGTTTGAGATTGGCCATGCCGTTGTTCAACAGATTTTTGTTGTTGTTGTCTTCGCTCAAATAGAGGGCCCTTCTGAAGCCGCGCCTCCTCTGCTTACTTGGGATACTGTCCATGAAAAGATGCCTTGGAACATCCTTTTGCTCCTGGGCGGAGGCTTTGCCTTAGCCCACGGCAGTGAAGTAAGTCTCACGCCGCATTTCCCCAATGGAACTCTTTCAGACAGCCAGTTTTGGACACTTTGTGTTCTTCCCGCTTGGTAAAGGTGTCTGGGCTGTCCAAGTGGTTAGGGGAAAGTCTCATACCCCTGCAGAGCATCCCTCCTTTTGCTATCTCCATCCTGCTGTGTCTGCTGGTGGCCATGTTCACAGAATGTTCCAGCAACACTGCTACCACCACTCTGTTTCTACCAATACTCGGCGCAATGGTGGGAACCAACACTTGAACCTGTCAATCCTTTAATCTGCCAGAAAAGTGTATACTGCATTATTTGTAGAAGAAGATCACCCATCAAATTGTTTTCCCATGATGCCTCTAGGCCACCGCCATCAAGATCCACCCACTATACATCATGTTTCCCTGCACCATCGCCGCTTCCTTGGCTTTCATGTTGCCTGTGGCCACGCCCCCCAATGCCATCGCCTTCTCTTACGGCAACCTTAAAGTCATGGACATGGTGAGGCCTTCTGCAATGTCAAGTCTCAGTGTGTGTGTGGTGCTGGTGTGCTTTGGATTCAGAGATCTGGAATCCAATTTTGGATTTAAGCAGTTTATATTAATCCTCTGTCAGATGATATCATATTATTTATTTGGAAAAACAAAACATCCCACTTTAATATTCCAGTGGAAACTGAGCTCACAGTTAAACACTCTAAAAAGTCAAGACAATATGTGCATTATACCGCCGTGACGCAACATTAGGTGCATCTGCACAATCTGAAATGCAATTCCTAAATGGCATTGTTTGTATTTGCAGGCCAAGGCTGGATTCATCCTGAACTTCCTTGGAGTCATCACCATCAACATTGGCATTAACACGTGGGGGGTAGCCATGTTCGATCTGAACAACTTTCCCAGTTGGGCAAATGTTACTAAAAACCCTTGAATTGAATCTCAGGGAAAACTGTAGCAACAAACTTTGCTCAACATTTCGGCCTAATCCGGCCAAATTGACTTGCAGTCGTGAACACTGTGACTTTTTTTTTTGGGTGATATTTTCAAAGAATCGAGCGTACGGTAATACCGTGGAAGAAATGTGTAGTTTGTCACGTCTATTAGAACTCGATGCTCCTACAGTGAATTGAATTTCAGTACTGTATTTTACGTTCAAGCCCACACAACTTTCCCGTGATGTATCAGCGGGGCCATTACGATAAGGCCTCCTGCACAGTCTGTTAGTATCCAATGCATGAGCTGTATCAACAAATCTGCCTTTGCAAAAAAAAAAAAAAAAGAGCTTGGACGAGACATGCAAATAACATTAGCAACTGGAATGATTTAGGTTCTACTAGTTGGCCTTATTATATTACAAAGTACATTACACTTTGTGATTATTAACGTCTGGTTTAACGGTATCAATCATTATGATTATGAGCATTATTAGATTTGTAAAGGCGGAATATTTGATACAGCTCAGTGGATTGTGCAGGAGTCCCTAATCAAATGTCCGGAGAGCGTACAGTATTTCTGATTCTGCTGTTGTTCCAATGAACACGCTTTAATTGGAAACAATCACATTTAATTCAGCAGTATATTTATTATTATGCTGGGAAGTAAGTGAAGTGTTATTGTTTGGCAAACTGAGGTTACAAACGAGCTGATATCTTTCATATGCATGGACCCCCCCGACCTTGACCGTGTGCAATTATGCCAACGGAACGGAAGTTTTGAAAATGTGGTCGTTACTTTAAAATTGATTGTACACTTTTTATTATTATTGTTTTTTTTTTTTCATATGAGTTACGTTTAGCTTCCAAGACAATAAATTCTGGATGCGTATGGGAAATGCGCACAGGTTGAATCAACTGAGCTCCAATCACCTTTGACCCCCCTACACAAGGGAGCACACAGTCTCAGACTGGGACAGAAGGCAAATCCCTTCAACGAGGTCAATGTGGGAGTCAAGTCAACTGATTGAAAGGGAATTTGGGTATGGAAAACTGATTGGAATCATTTCATCGGGCGCTTTGGCAATGGGCCACGTGTCAGGCAAATGCAGGAGGGATGTTGAAAATGGTGATTTTTGTCCGACGACGCTCATTGTTCTTGTGGATAACACTGACGGACATCGGTCGACATCATTGCAGTGGCGATGGACGTGCGTCGCGAGAGGTAAGGCAACTCGTCACTTGAGTTCTAATGCTTTTGGTTCTTGCTCCAACACGCTGTAAATGCTTTTATCAGCTTCTGAGGTTTGGTGTTTGAGCACGTGTAAATTCTCATTTGTCTCTCTGTGACTTATTCTTTAGCAATTTTTAACCCTTTTGCCCCAATATTGAGCTGGCAGCTGTGAGAATACCGTTTGAGGAGACAAAGGAGTGTTTCATCATTATCCGTATATTTACCCTTGGGGACAGGAAAGTAATTTCTACATTCACAGAAGTGCTCCCTGAGCCAAAAACTCAAGTATTCATACAGCCGTGGGGTCTTTGAATAGTTTCAATACTCCCATAAATGTGTCTGATAACACAAAATAGGAATTCAACTGTTAGATCGACTGTCGTAACCCCTGGGTTACAACATCGCAAGTCATTGACCAACATGCTCATTCATGCCTTTCATTCGACGGGACACCCACCGGCCACAACACCTGCACGACTGAATCGGATCCAGTGCAAGAATTCGTCAGCCTCTGGCAGAAAGCAATTCATTAAACAATATATTGCATTTTATCACTGGAGTTTGCAGTGTGATAGAACTGCACGACGGCAGCTTTCTTCAGGCGGTAGGTGGGGGACACCCTGAACCAGTCGCCAGGCAATCGCAGGGCACACAGAGACGAACAACCACCCGCGCTCACGCTCACACTTAGGGACAATCTGGAGTGTTCAATCAGCCTGCCGTGCATGTTTTTGGAATGTGGGAGGAAACCGGAGTACCCGGAGAAAACCCACGCAGGCCCGGGGAGAACATGCAAACTCCACACAGGAAGGCCGGAGCCGGGATCGAACCCACGACCTCTGCACTGTGAGGTCGCTAAACACTGCTGCACCGGGCCACCTATTATACATGTATTCCACCAATATTATAACAGAAAATTGTGATGTGGAAATGACTAGCGCTTGTAACCACCTTTCACTGCAATTTTGCTTATGAGACTTACATTAAAAAAATAAAAATAAAAAAAATTACAAAAATCATTTGGCTCGATTTACTATTTAAAATCATAAAACAAAAATATAAAGGGTGTCAATAAAAGAATGTTTTCGAAATAGAGTAGACGAATGTCGTATGGTATCAGTGAAAACAATAAGACATTCAGTCACACTTGCACGTTACGCCCTCCTGAAGAACTTTGAAAAGAGCCCCTGGCAGAAGGCTTTCCTCATTAACGCAAGTTATTCACCATGTAATAAATCATCCGTTACTGCCTCACCCTCTCACTAAGAACATGGCAGGTTCAAGGTAGAATGCGTGGCATATTTAGAATACAGCCGAACATCCCTATTCTTTAAAAAAAAAAAAAAAAACAATATACTTGCCGACGTAAAAACGATGCATGGGTTCCGAATTATAAGTCTCACTATACTCAGAATTTAGAAAGCTCCAATCATTTTGATGCCAGCATATATCTCATGGGACTCCAGCTCAGTGAGCATTCGAAAAATGAATTCAAATAGTGTGTCTCACGTTTCCTTCATTTGTGATGCCATCACAGAAGGATACCGGAGATGGCAAAGATGATGAGTACAGCGCTGGAAATGGAGATTGTGACGTTAAGCGCGGCGTAACAATAAAAGTGGTACATGCAGAGGTGAGCAAGGGCTTTCACAAACAGTCCTCACTCAGCGACGGTGTAAATGCAGGATTATGATTATCCGCCTTGACATAAATATTGACTGTCAATGCGGTCCTACTTTTGAACAAGATAATTGTGGTTGCAGACGAGAAAACACACAAACCTCCCTCTGCATATTTGGCAGCGGGTCACATTCTTACCTTTCATTATAAAGCAGTCATGTTTTTTTTCACATTTGTATGACGGTTGTTAAAAGTACGTCGTCTGTTCACCTGTGGTGAGGATCTGTCATCACTTCCTTACACTTAACAACTCCAACACCTGTCGTAGAAGGGTGAGTAGGTTTCATGATGCACCGGTTAACTTATTTTGCACTTGTATGACCATTTCAAGACTGCGTTGACTTGTTACTGGTGCACATGATGCCGGTCGTTTGACTCTAGAAAACATTTGTAATAGTTGTGAAATAGCTTTTATGTATAAATATGAAGTGTCAAGCACAAGGACGCATCTTGGAAGGCAGGGGCGTGAAACTCCTTTTTGTCACGGCCCACGCTGTTGTTATATTTTCCCGCGAAGGGCCGTTATGACTGTAAACCCATATAACATATACATTCTCCCATATACACAAAAGAAATTGATATATAACTAGTTCTGACATCACAACCAGAAAAAAAAAAATTAAAATAATTTTAAATGAGGGATTGGTGACACAAAACAAAAAAAAATGCTGGGGCAATATACAATACAATACAATACATGCTGATTTATATAGCGCTTTCACAACAACTTTTATATTTCATATCTCCACACGATTAAAACAATTTGAGAGAAACATGAATTCAGCGCATATGATTTATTGAATGACATTCAACGAAGTCACGGGCCAGATCTCGCCTGCGGGCCTTGGGTTTGGAGCATGTGTTGTAAGGTGCGCAGCACAAAAGCTGGCTAGTGAATAAAAAGGTTTATTAATTAGCTAGCTGCTTTCGTTGCATTTCTTTAGTTATAAAGTGTGGGAATTGTGAAAGCACGGCACAGGGCAAGGTGCCGCTGGCTGTGTGTGATCGAGTCTTCAGTGTATCTTATGTCCTCGTCACACAAGGAGGAAGAGAAGGCTGCCTGTGTGCGCACTAGTACATCCATCAAAACCTGTTGCAGCAGGTTCACTTCTGGCTTATTCTCTCATCTCTCATTTCATTCCTGTCTTTGGTTGGACAAGTGCCTGACACACACATGCACGCACATGGCATGACGATGATATTACATACAGTCAACAGCTTGAATGAACATTTTGACAATTTGCACACTGAAGAGCACGTCTGCAAGATTTGGATCAAGGATGTGCTGAGGCCTAAAAGGGATTCCGAAGGCATAACGCCACAAGGAAGACATTATTGCTGATTTTAAATTGAGGGTGAGTCTTAATTTGGGTGAGTCCCGCAATTTATTGAGCACATTCAGCATTACATTACAGGTGTGTCTATGATCTTTGTCAACATAACTGCTGCAGCTCACTCAGAGAAACCCGAGAACCTAAAAAAACCCCAACCCCCAAAAAAATGACATTGTCTATTTTTTTTAAGAATTGCTGTTTACCTTAAATTGATCTAAATCACGACCATTCATTTTCATCAGTGATAACATTTGCACTATTGTCAACGGGATGAATGGCATGAATCTGCTGCCTGAAAGGGAGACCTGTTGCATCCATTACAACTCAAGTTAGTTACTAAATATGATCCTTTTGCCATATGTGAGGCAGCAGCTTTCCTCTATTAAAGTGACTAAATAAGAGAAAGAGAGAAGGGAGTATGAACTTTAAAGCCCGTATTTTGCTGAGCGGGGTTGTTTACGTCTGTGCACGGTACGAATGTTAATCAATGAACCCGTCATTCACTAACCATAATCAACCTTTTATCTAATTTTTGGAAAAGTGCTTTTCATTTTGCAACCTTGTGTAACCGACCACGTCATACAATACAATTGTATTTTATTTTATTTTTTGCAAGTGATGTCAAAAGTCGACACAAGCAGAGTCCAGTAGTTAGGGCTCTAACAAACAAATCTTTTTGAATTGATTATTCTCTCAATTATTCCATCGATGACTCAAGTAAGGAATGATAATATAGACATTACAATTAGAAATAATGAATTAGATAATATCATTCAAACTCAAATTGTGTACTTTCAGTTTTCTTGCTGGGCTGTTAAGGCGTTACTTGAACTTTGATGCCTCAGTGCCTGCGTTCAGGCTGACGAAAGCGTGTCAGTCACTTACTGGAGTGTTTGTTGCTTGGCAGCATGAAATGCAATCTCTCCGTTTCCACCTTCACCCTTTTACCTGCTTTCATATGGACAGAAAGTATTTGGACTGCTGTTCCTCTCTGTTTTCACTTCTCCGCCTCAGTGATATTTGGCATCGCATGACCAAAAAGCCACGGCTTGTGGGCATTTAAATGTGCTTCCTTTTTATAAAATAGATGAGGTTACCTTGACTGGCCACGTGTCTCCAGTCTCTGCTGAGATCAGATAACATATCTGTACAAAGTGTGCAACTTTTAGCCCTTATGAACCTGCACAGTCAAACTAGATTTGTTGTCTGTTAAAGTCTCGGACGGCACGCTGCAGCTGAGTTTAACAGGCACTTACTTGAGAAGACGAAGGAAAAATGCATTAACTTGAGCTTTTGCAGATTCAACATCAACAGCAGCACACAGAAACCATGTCTTTGTAATTACAGTGGACATGGAAATTGAATTAAAAATTCCCGTTTGAATATGTTTCCAGAATCACGTCTTGGTACAGAATGTCAGGCTCTCCAATGTTTTCACCCAACAAGGACGAGTGTCAAACCTCGTCCCCTCAGCGCAAACTTCACACATCACAGGAGCACCAAGGGACCTCCTGCCAGCAGTTTGCAGAATCACAGGTAATGAGCACAATGAGGGTGAGACGAGTATGTGTTGTTTAGTTGACTTCCACCCGCCCCTAACATAATTTTCATGACAGAAAAGTGTGATATCGAAATGACTTTGGCGACCCTACAGCAATCGGAATGAGATTTTTTTTTCCATTGATTTCCGGTGAACATTTTTGTGACTTAAATGTCTTCCATTTTGCAAAATGACAGATATGATGACACTTGGACCGATAGTAAGTAGTGGACTACCATTGCCAACTACTACAGCAATCAGAATGAGAAAGTAATGTTTGGGGGGTTTTTTCGGATTATTTTAGTCTTTTAAATGTCTGCTATTTCTCCAAAATGATAAATATTTTGAGGTGTAGTAATTAGCGTCCAAACCATTTCCGTGTACGAATCTGTGAGAAAAGCTGTTAAAATAGATTTCTGGTGAGTATTTATGTCAATTTATTCAATCCAGTTTCTTCATATTGATATAGGCCTACAAAGGTCTATTAGAGCGTTCAGAAAAAAAAGATGGATGGATGATTTGTGCAATATCAACTTGTATTTTGGAATTGGTTGTGGTCCCTAACAGATGGGAGGAGCAATACAGCGTGTAATGGTGTTTTGCGTCAGACATTTGTAGTAACAACAAATGTAGCTGCAATATTTGGGCAGACACATGGTATGAATGTGAAGCGAATATCAAAAATCCGGCCAACTTTTACCCGCTCCAACTTTTACCCGCGGGCCACATCAAATGAGGTGGTGCGCGAAAGCAAATCAAACATGTCGGCTTCTATGATGCTTGCTAAAATCTGTACCAAAATTTCACATTCTCAGATGTAATATATAAGAGAGTTTTCTTGTTACCAAAACCCTTATTACAGAAACTTAAACTATAGTTGAATAAACCATTATTCTTGCCTTCTTCATATGGTTTCACAGTTATAAAGGCATTCCAAGGGAACCGGTAAGTATAATGTGGCCCGCGACAAAAATGAGTTTGACGCCCCTGCTCTAATAGTTGGAAATGACAATATTGAAGATCCTAGGACTTCAACGTGAAGACAGCATTTGCAAAGAATTCTGTGGGCACACATGGCCTAATAGTCGTACCATTTGAATCCACAGACAACTCATTGCACAGATGTCCGCTTTACCCAGCAAGCCAGACCCCCCCTCACCTCGAGGCACGCACCTGTGAGCAGCAAGCACAGCGTAGAAGGGATGGGACGACAGGGCATGGTCGACGCATGTCGTTTCCACCCGTACCAGCGCCAGCTCAGCGAGGGTGCGCTGACAAATGCAGTTTGTCTTGAGGCTGGTTCCTCACCCTTTCGCAGCCTGCAGGAGATTTGCAGCCCTCAGATGTGCTGCATCACACTTGGACCAAACAGCGAGGCGCAAACGCTATGGGAACAATCCACCTACAATGGCCAGGTGACGAGAACTCACAAAAAGTACTGTATATGCACTGCAATAGCCTCGAACTTTATTTACTCACAAATTCACTTACCAAGGCTATTGTGTTCTTTGAGGGCCAAATTCTAAATGAACATAAATCCTGACAAAGATTAATTTGGCCCTACAGTGACAGCTATTGGCCTGGCATGCACTTTACAATGAATTTTGCCGGTCAATGAGAACAGAGATCGCTTCAGCAAATGTATTGTTTCTCTATCTCGAAACAAAGTTTTTCAAAATGCAAAGGGGATGTCCCCATTTTTACTACAGCATTATGATGTAAATGTTCTCTTATTGCTTCGACATGGAGTAGATTTGTGGTTGCCTTCTGTTCGGAAAGAAAAAAATAACTAGAAAAGCTGTGATTGGCTGGCAACCAGTCTAGGGTACACCCTGTGCTTTGCTCACGGTCCACTGGGATAGGCTTCGGGTCATTTGAGACACTAAATTTATAACATGGAGGGACAACCTATGATAGTCATTGAAATAACATGAAACTGAACAGACTGGAATTGGCCAAAATGTACAGTGATGAACCACAAAGCTTCGGGAGAATGCCCGTTGGATAGATGGGACATGAAAACGATCTCAGTTAACGCACTACTTTCAATTTGTGCACAGTCTGGAAATGGACACGAAGAAGGATCGGTTGTGCTTTTTCAATCGGATAAAAGAAGTCATCACGAAAAATGAGGATGCTGTTCACATTTTCGATAGCCCTTTTCTCAACATACAGATGGTTATTCACAAACATAATGCCAAGTAAAAACAAACAAACAAACTTGATCCTCAGTGCATGCAGGTGAGAAGTCTTCCAAGTTCATAGCTAGCCCTCTGCTAGCTAGCTAGCATGTTCCATCGAGCAAGTGTTTGAGGCGAAAGTCTGCCCTTAAATGCCTTTTGCTTTAATGTGTCGGCTTTCACTGTGTGAGCATACATTTGTTAATTTCCAGTAATTTTTCAAATGTCTACTGACATTGTGCATTTGAAGTTACCTTAGTGACACCAGTGCTTTTTTTTCTCTCTCTCTAACGTAAAGGTATCGACCTTTTTGACCGTGTGTGTATTCTGCCTATCGGACAGGAAGGTTGGAGTTCATATTATGTTGCAACATTGTGGTTTTATGGATATCTCCAGTACCCTGAACGTCACCTACCAACCATGCCAGTTGAGACACCTTGTTCGCATTCTCAGTGCTATCTATCCTACACTTACGCCAGCCCCGCAATAAGTGCAATGATCAAGCGCAATAGCAATCACTGCACTAGTGGTACAAGATAATCTGACTAAAGAAGATAGACTATATGAGGTGTTCATATCGTCCCTGTGTGTTCTCTACAGGTTGCGACATGGCCGTATGCTACTGAGGCGCATTCCAACAAGCCAAATTATTCTCTTCAGAGTCTCTCATCTCAAATTCATCAGATGAACAACTCACAGCCGCTCTTCCCCAAGCCCATTTACTCATACAGGTTACAATAAATTTCATTGCTTCCACATTTTACGACATTACGAAATCCCAGTCACTGTCAACGAATGCTAATTGGTTACATTTCTACTGTGCGACAACTTCAAAATCATCCAAATAACTGCTGAATTTACTTAAATACATGCTTGACCGTTAATGTTAGTAACATTAGTACAGTGATGACATTTGTTACTATGTTACATTGTCCTTATGTGCTGACCGCACTGCACTGCATCGATTGATGGTTACTGAACGTCCATAATGTTGTCCGTGTCCAATAGATTTGGAAGTATGCTTTCTCTGTGTCATTGCAGCATTCTCATCTTCATGGCTTTGAAAAACAGTGAAACTGGGAGCCTGCCCGTCAGTGAGATCTACAGCTTCATGACTGAAAACTTCCCCTATTTTAAGGTACGACACTGCAGGTTATAAACATACGCTACACTTGCTATTAATGTCAATAACAATACCTTTTACTGGTGCAAGCATCAATAGGTTTGGGTGGAGTTCCCTGTGCGAGTCACGCAGAGCTGCCATGGTTGTACTTAAAATGCCGAAAGGGAATTTCCAGGCAGCATTCATTTGCAGACAACACAATTGTATCAACCTGATGACGTTTTCATTGTGTAAGAGTCGAACCTTTGCCTTTACAAAGATAATAATGCTGAGCTTTGATTGAGATTTAGAAATATTCATATACTGTAAAAACACGTTTTTCATAGTGGTTGTTGAACTGTATCTTAAAAATGTTCCGTATACCTTATTTAGCTTCACCATGGGAGCAAATAAAAACGGTGTCGTTTGGGATCTTACTGGGTTATGGGAACCCTGAAAAAAGGTCTGTTGGCTTTATATTTAAAAACTATGGACATCGGTAGCATGCATTTAAATCATATTTCACCAACATGAATATTCCCACAAAAAAATCATATGCATGCAACTAACGTCTGTACTTTTTTTTTCATATTCAGTAAATCCAACAGACTATTTCTTCAGTGTACCTAATGTTGAGGCCTGTGTGATAATTGCAGTTGCATAAGTGTCTGGCGTGACTGCATTTCATAGTACTGTTCCTAATTACGACTACGGCAGTTTGTAGCAGAGAAGCAAATAGTGGCTAGCATTTTCTGAGTTTCTGGGTTTGAGTCTCCGCTTTGGCTTACCTGTGTGGAGTTTGCATGTTCTCCCTGCCTGATTTCGACCTCTCCCGACTTGATCACACCTGATTCAAATGATCAGGTCATCAGCAAGCTCTGTCGAGGACTGAAACGATCATGAACAATTGAATCAGGTGTGTTTGGAGTAGGGAGGACTCTAAACCTGACTCCCGAGGAATCGGATGGATGGATGACTTGTAGATATGGGCATGATAATTGATTGTGTGTTTGTCACATTTATAACTCATTGCAAAACAGTGATGTACATTGTTTTCCCACTGCTCACTCAATATTTCATTAGCTTTTTTTTCCAGGATCCTGTTTTACCACTCGTTATTAGTTGTCTTCAGCTTTTGTATACTTGATGACACTAATTACTTCTTCTGTAATAATGATGAATGACACACTGTCGAGATTTTGGTCGTGACTGTGTGGAAAGGTATGAGGAAGGAATTACAGATTCAGTCAGGTTGTCTTGGGATACTGGAATAAGAGGGTTGTTTGTGTGTTGTGTAAGTTAATTGTTGTGCGGTTTGTACAACACTCCTACAATTACATTTGATCATACAGTGCGTTTCTGGTGACACAATCAGATTACTGAATTTAAACAGTAACTCCCTCCCCCTTCCCCCCACACTGTTGCAGGTATGGATATCAGCGTTAAATGTACCGTATGCTCAGGTTCGTCATTGGAAATATTTGCAACTTGGATAGCGACATTCCAAGAAGCTGTCTGCCACTTTCAAAAGCATGCTGCAGAGCCAGAAAACGTGACAGATAAATGGGAATTTTATTGCAAAGTAATAATCTGTGTCACTCAAGTTAGTTGTTTGCATTTCACTGCAAGTCTGTTGACACCTGCAACTCCAAGTTTGTATACTGTACTGCACACACACACACACACACACACACACACACACACACGAATATGTAAACATAAAAAAATGTGATGGTTCTGAAAGGAGCTCCAGAGGTTGATGTTTAGTGGTCATTTTTTACCTGACCCACCAACCTCATGGATGAACTTATAGAATTACGACACATCTGGGAAAAATGTTTATTGTTAATATGTGTTAAAGCGTACATAACATCATTGGACAAACTTTTATTTTCTTTTTTCGGTTTTTATTTTCTAATTCCAACAACAATTATACCAGGGCTCCACAATACAACAATACAATTTACTGTATTATTAAAAAAAACATTCAATTTATATCGAACACAACTGAGTTGAAAAGCCCGTTCAAAAAATTAATTGCTCACCTCTGACTTGCATTATGGGAGATCAGCCAGCTAACTTAGCCCAGTCTTCTAGGAAAGCCGTCTGCAAATGCTCAGCGACTGGCCAGCGACCAGTCCAGGGTGTCTTGCCCAGTCAGCTGGAATGAGCTCTAGCTCACTCTCGACCTTATTAAGCAAAACATGGAAAATGGATGACTGGGTAAATGTTTATCTCATTCAGTACCAGCCAATTCTGGACCAAGTCTGAAAAGACGTTAAAAAACGTCTTTGGGAGTGCATGAGTTAAACACACCAAGTGTCCAATTATTTTTGTCTGTCTTGCACGATGAATCTCATTCCCTTTCTCCCCTCGCCCTGTTTTTTTTTTCTAGACAGCCCCTGATGGGTGGAAGAACTCTGTGCGCCACAACCTCTCCCTGAACAAATGCTTTGAGAAGTTAGAGGGCAAAAATGGGAACTCCTCTCGCAAAGGTTGTCTGTGGGGTCTCAATCCTGCCAAGGTGGAGAAAATGCAGGAGGAGCTGCACAAGTGGCGCCGCAAAGATCCCGTCAGCGTACGCAGGAGCATGGCGAGACCGGGTAGGGCTCTGAAAATTCTCGAACGTTATGAAGTGAAACCCACGATCATGTTTATTTTCCGCAGAGGACCTAGACCATCTCATCGGACAAATGCCCAAGAAGCTCCAATCGACGGCGCCATACGCGAGACATGCCAGTTTCTCTCGCCAACCGCCAAGCAGAGCTAGTCGACATCCACAGTATTCCCGTGCTCCTCCAGCCTCACAGCAGTCCTCTTTCCTCTCATTCACCGACAACCATTTTAGCGACTCAATGACCCTGCACTCCCCATGTGACGAGCAGCACGCAGCAGACGTCCACCCTGGGAGTGTGAACTTAATTGCGACTGGGAGGCTGCCACCGGCCTACAGTGCCACCTACCAGGACGCCTTCAATGTCGGTCTAAGAAGCCTGCAGGACTTGCAATTAGAGGGAGATACTTATGACGTAGATGTACTCAACCCCAGCCTGACCGATCTTCAGTTGAAAGGTAGGCAGTACAGGAGGAGGTATAGATCAGTTACACTAACTAGCGTCTTTCTCATGGGTGAGTTTTTTTTTTAATTGCTGATTGAAATAAACTATTTTATTTACTTTACACGCCCAATTTTTTTAAAACCTCATCTTCACATTCTAACTGGATGATGTAAATTAGCCGAGAAATTCAAAACAGCTTGCTTGCAGCCACGTTTTCAGAAATGAGCAGATAAGAGAAGATTTCTTTTGGCTTAATTTCACACTTGATGGGAGGCAAGCACTCTCGAGACCCAACTATTTGTCTCCAAAGAATTCCAAAGTTACAAGAAGGGTTTCTTGTTCTTCCAGTATTCTATTCCTGTGGTTGTATGCAGGTGACAGTTCGCTTTAATCAGCGTGAGTAAAGACTTGAACTCTGCATTTTCCCAATTGTCACTTCAAACTGTTTTTAAGGTAACCTGTGGGAGGAGTTACAAAAAGACAGCCTGATGTCGCATCTGCAAACAACCCCCACGACCGTGTCCATCACCTCTGGCTTGCAGGCGTCCTGTGTCCATCCCGGCTGTGTAGACGGCATTCTGCCCGTCAGTGAGACCTCAGCGGTCGTGCCGTTTGGTGGCTGTAAAATAGAGTTTGACGACACATCAAGTGAACCGAGCTTGAAACGTGACTGTTCAAGCCGTTGGCATCCTGATGTTTACTCAGCAGACAATTTGCCGGCGTATTTGACCTGCTGCACCACATCCTTGGTGTAAGTAGGCCATGTAACTGTCCACACCTTGTTAACCGACAGATCCTTGACACACGACTGTGATTTGAATGAGCGTTACGGTAGCAAGTGGCTTCATCATTGGATTTGTGATACACGAAGCCCTCAAATCTTTGTTTTTCCTGTTTTTTTTTTTTTAATTCTCCACCCATTGACAACAAACCAGAGAATAGCTCCCATGTCTTGTGTGACCTTACATCTCATATAATCTCACAAGTTCTTAGGAGGAAATGGACAATTTGAGCAAAGTGAGAAAAGACAACGTAACCCATACAATTTTTGAACCACAGATGATATAAGATGATGGTGAGGTGGTTTTGAGTCATGGTACAGGCTGTGAATGTAATTCCTTTTTACATGACCAATTAAATTGATGGCAAATACCCATTACTTTTATTTTAAATAAACTATTTTTCGTGCACTTGTAGAAATGCTTCAATTATGCGAACCCTAGAAAATGAATGTAGTACAATACACAACTATAAAAATGTATTGATACCAATAGGATATAATTTTACTTCAATTATCATCCAATATTGTACTGTATTTGTCTGGGTTTTTTTGTTTGGTTAATATTATCATTATCTTTCATCAACGATTGGCTGAGAATCACTTATTTTCCTGTGAACCTCGTATTAGCAGTTCCTTACTTCTGGACTCCCAAATGGTTTTTAAAAGGGATCATTTAATACACTCAATAGGTAAAGTATTTTACACACTGTAAATTAGCATTTTTGCATACAGTATTTTCAGGGCAAATTTTCTTGGCCGTTCCCTTCACCCAGGGGCGTCGTGGCCATTAGGCATTTAGGTGTGAATCGATCGGTGTATTTTCTGGACGGGGCCATCTTGATAATGGAAGGAATGATGGACATTATGGACACTTCCTAGAAGATTTATTTATTTGTTTGTTTCGGACAAATGCAGCTCTATGAATGGCTCGCTTTGCTTTCATTGTACTATAAACAAGAAAAAAAAACCCTCGTGGCGTTTTACGGTACCGGTAATGATGCAGTTTGCACAGGGGATGGCAGCAAAGACTCTTTGGTACAAATTCTTCCACCTGACCTATGTACGAGTGGAAATACATTTGATATTATAAAACACATATATTAGATGGTTTCAACAGCTATGTACCTTTAAAAAAACATGAAAGACAACATGTTAAAAAAAATACTCAGGTTTTCGGAAAAAAAAGTCCCATATTTATTGCAATGATGTGATTTCACTTTTCAAAATTGGACATAAAATTTTTACAACACTTAATATCATGATTAAAATGTACACGAAGTGTTCTGTACTACAATATATGGACTGGATATCAAAATTTCTATGAATACAGTCTGACAATTCAAAATGGCTACCTACTCCTTTGGAAAAATACTCTGGACACACTAAATGCTATGAACCTGAAAACAAACAAAAAATGATCCACATATCATCAACTGAGAACTTTTCCGTCTCTCATTCTGAGCTGAGTGGCGTAGTCATGTGCAAACAGAAATAGAACAAACTAAATAAATATCAGGGCCCATAAAGACAAAGTATTATGTAATCTCTAGCTGTTACTGCCTATCAAAACACATACAACGGAAATGAACCAGTGTCCACCTAACGAACTGATATGGACTGTATTCACAACGCATTTGCAGGCCACACACACACACACGCACACGCACACACACGCACACGCGCACGCACGCACACACGCACGCACGCACTTGTATGCTCACAGGTGTGCATTGCTACACAAGGACTTAACAGAAATGAAATGGACGTCTGTGGCTTCTTCTATTTTCCGGCTCCTGACGTGGAAACAGCTGAGCGGACAATGTCTAAAGAAGGGGGAAGGAAATGGTGTGGTCTACGGACCCCCGCTATAGGAGTAGTCTGCCTTGTTGTGCATCACTAATTTGTTGTCCACAAAGTAGAAGCTGTCAGATTGTGTCTCATAAGGATGCAGGATCATCTCACGCACTGAGAGGGGAACACAAAATGATCGGGATTTATAAAGTAGCTGTTGGAGCTTTGTGAAATTGTGAATAAAATCCACGCAATTATGGAAAGAAGTTTGGGGCTTTTTTGGACTGCAACTTTAGGTCCATGTACGAGTGTGCAATTTGTCCTCACTAATAAGACATTTCAGCGCACTTGTACTTTGTACAAGAACTATTTTCTAATTTGTAACGTCTTTTCCCCAACTGTCTTCCGTTAATTCGTTTCTGTGCACTCGTAGAACGACGAGGGCACACACAGAACAACTAAAACGTTGTTGGTCAGCCAGAATTGTGACAACTGCAAACTATTTGTACTACGAGGGACATTATAAAAGTCCACCAGTGGACATCCTGCGCCCGACAAGTGGCACAATGAACCCCAGTGGGGGAGAGCGAAACCCCCCCCAGGAATTCAAGGCCGCCCTAGTCAATTTACGAGTGCGGTGATCATCAGATTTTTGAGTAAGGCGTCTGCAAATGATTATTTACCAATCAGCGTGTTGCCTGAGTACATCAGAACAAGTCCTGGCTTCGTGTGAGTATATTCCCTTTGTGTCGAAACAAACAGGCATTGATGTCACACCGAGCAATCACATTAGAGAGTAAACATGATTCAGGTTGGGAACCAAAGCTACAATGCCTTACGAGTGAGAACAAAGAGCGTGCTAGAACGTGAGTGACCTTAAGCTGGATATGAATTTTCCACATGCGATGTGTGTGATTGCGCTTACTGATGTCCTCTGACAGTGCGGGGAACTCGTAGATGTGCTCGCATGTGTTCTTGCTGCTGGGCATGCAGAAGCCAAACTCAAAGTCAAAGCTCTTGAGCAGCTGGTCGCGGAAGTAGTGTCTCTCGATCATACGGAAGTTGTTGATGGGCGTGTCGCCCACTGTGAACTCCACCCTGCGCACACACGCACACACACACACGCACACGCACACGCACACGCACACACACACGAGACCCACTCAGTCAAACTGAGCTTTGAAAGTCACACACACACACACACACACACACACACACACACACACACACACACACACACACACACACATATACACAATCACACACACAATGGCTCTGTGCCCTCCGGTAACATTCCTTTTTTGTGTTTGTTTCTGGTTTTGTTTGCTTGTCTCATTCAGACGTTCATATACAGTCATGCACTTTGCACACACTTCATACACTGTATTAACACGCTCACATCGGCTACTTGTTCTTATAATGTCCCTGCGGGACCTCTGGAAGAGGTGGACTGAACGCAAACGCTTGTACTGCTCTACCGGAGTAAGAAGGTTTCTGTACGGCTGTCCAAATAATGCTATTTCCCACATCAACGGCATGCCAGACCTGGGATGCATGCGGAATATTTCACTGTATAGGGGTCCCTTAGTTTACAAAAACGTTGTGACCACAATTTTTAGACTGGGTCTTTAAAGACGTTGTAGTCTCTTACGAACCTACACAGTAGTAAAGTCATAATTACAGTAATTATTTGAATTTTTAAAAACACACACACACACACACACACACACACACACACACACACACACACACACACACACACACACACACACACACATCTAGGCCATGTAGATAAAACCGTCCAGGAGAACATGGGTCTGTGATCTGCTTTTGGTCTGGTTGAGAATCACTCATCTCGACCACAGCAGCTGTCTACGATGTTGTGAATAAAAAGAGCAATTAAAAATAACACGTCAGTGACAGTCAACACTGCAATGATCTTGTCGTTTCATGCTGCTATTTCAATGTGATCAATTCAATTCAGCTTTGTCATTTGCTGTGTCAAAAGGATGTCTTCCCAAACTCGCATGTTTAGGTGGGTTGACCTAATGAAGTACTTATGACTAAAAGGTAAGAGTTGTTTCACATTAAAACATTGCCCAGTGATGCTCAGATGCGCTGACAGCTTGTCTGTTCTGTATGTTCTCACTTGTCAGCCCACACAACCTCCTACTACATCCTGTTCGACTGTTCGGGTAGAGCAGACAGACTGAGTGCACAAGTGCATCCTTCATTTTTTTGACATCTCTCTCTCTCTCTCTCTCTTTCCATCCAGTCCTTTTGTTTTAATTCCCTCTTGCCTCTCTCACACAAGCACGAAACAGACTTACGTGGCTCCGACCTGCCGCAGCTGTAGGAAGGCGGGGGTGAACTGGTAGCGAACAAAGCGCCCGGCGTTGGGGTCACATTGCTTTCTGCCTCCTGCTATGAATAAATGATATGATTGTGAGTTTGGATGAAATAAAGTTTAAATAATCAATTTCAACACAGTGGAACCTCCAAATTCAAACAACAAATTCCATCTCCCAGTAATACAATCGGCATGATAAAATTCAACTAGTTAGCATCTAGCGCTTCACTTCATACCGGCCTGCACAAGGTGTTGTTCTTCAAAAGAAGAACATAAAAAGAAAAGAAAGGGAATACGCAGTACAGTGGCAATGTTACACTTATGGCAGTATGGCAGTGAAGCTATTTTAAAATGATACTTGAAGCATTGCCTCTTGAGTTAATAAAGGTGACTCTGGAACATGTATAACTTTTGAATTCATATTTCCCATAAGGAGAAAACCTGTATTTGACCTCAGAGGTTTCACTACAGCAGGGGTCGGCAACATGTGCCCCCACCCCCACCCCCGTGTCACATGAGAATGTTTTTGTAAAACAGCTCACGAATGATGGGAAATTGCGATTTGATAGGGAATGACCCATTTTTGTGAAGGTTATGATCTGACCTGGTGCTGGAGGTTTAGTGATCTCAAACAGCACTGTTCCCGTTTCCATATCACGGATCTTAAATCTGGTGAAGTCGATCATGTGGACGTTTTCCTCCGGTGAACAAAGGTAATCTGAAACAGAGAAGACAAAGGCTGCACTCACATAAACTACTTACTAATCATGTGTTGTACACCAGTGATGTGATTTTAGTACAATCTTGGGCAGGTGACCAGAAATGTGCTCAAATGTGCTGTTGTCTTTCTATGGATGGCCCAACCTCAGACAATCCATCCTTAAAATTTTCTACTCCTAAGTAAGCTCATGATCACATGATCTGGATTCTACTGTACCTGTACTCCAGGCGGATGGTTCCTGGACTGATTGCGAATCAATCATCTATCCATGCATCCATCCATTTTCTGATCTGCTTATCCTCTCAAAGGTCGTGATGGAGCCTATCCTAGCTGTTTTTGTGCAGTAGGCGGGGGGCACCTGAACTGGTTGCCAGCCAATCGCAAGGGACACATAGACAAACAACCGTCCATGCTCACACTCACGCTTAGGGACAATTTAGAGCAGGAGTGTCAAACTCATTTTTTGTCGCGGGCCACTTCGGAGTTACGGCTCCCCTCAGAGGGCCGGTGCAAAATCTCAACGTTATTTATTACCCATGACAATTTGACATTTCGGTACAGATTTCAACAAGATTCATGAAAGTTGACATACAGATTTGCTCCGGTGGGCCACATAAAATGATGGGGGGTGATCTGGCCCCCAGGCCTTGACTTTGCCACCTGTGATTTAGAGGGTTCAATAAGCTTGCCATGCATGGGGAGAACATGCAAACTTCACACAGGAAGGCCGGTGTCTCTGCACTGTGAGGCCGACACGCTAACCAGTAGACCACCGGGGCACCCGCTGGTCAATCACAAGTGGACTTTTTTTCTTCTTTTTTTTTTTTTAAAGACAAACAACCATTCACACTCACAACAAAGGGCAGTCTTCAATAAACGTGACAAACATGTTTGCAGAATGTGGGAGACAACCACAGCCTATAGAAAACCAACACAAGCACGAAGAGAATAGAATCGCTGCACAAGTAGGTTGAAGCTCAGTTTCAAACCTAGAACCTTTTGACTGCGAGGCAGTTGTGCTCACCATTCTTCTGTCCTAAAACACCTTAACATCCCACGCTTATTTTGTGGACATTGTAAATGTTCCGCATGAGAAAACTGCTAGGATGAGCCCCTTTTACCACATTAGACTACTGTGCGTGTGTGTGCGGGTGTGCGTGAAACGCTTCTTTGCCAACATGGGAGGAGGATTAGAATTAAGAGGCTTATTGTGTTTTCCCATCACATGGCCGAACCAGTGGAAATGGCCACACCTTGGGAAGTCTATTTTGTCCATCCCCGGGTGGTAATATCTTTAGAATGGACATCCTCATATACAATTACATTTATTGCAGAAAGAAAAAATATAAACACAAGGTAAGCACCCGAGGATACCACAATGTGTGTGCACCTGCACCTGCACAAGTACACAAATCCACGTATAGCATCATCTTAGTATTTGTGGGGGTTAGAGAGCAGATGGCCCACACGGGCTTTAGCCACCTGCTTGAAGATATTTATAGACCTTTCAATAAAAGTAAAGCACACTATCGTTGACACCTGGGCTTAAAGTGCCCTGCAGTGTGAACAAGGTTCTATGAGAGAGCTATTTGGAGTGATTTGATTGACTGTGTACATTTGCATGCCACTGCAGCACATTACGTTTTGGCTCGAGAAAGTCATTGCAAATGCAGTGCTGAACAGCTCATGTAAAAACATACAGTCATTAAGCTTGTGCTTCGCTTTACATTTCAAGAGGCACATTTTACTCTTTGTTGCTCTTTATTAGCCTGATGTGCTTTGTTTGGCATTTGCAGCGAAAATGAGGTCATCTCTAATGACAGTGACTGAGGCATGAATTGACCGATTGCTTGTGTGGGAAAAAAACGGAGACATGCACATAAAATGCTTCTGAATGTATACATGACTGCATACCGTATACCGTATTGATTTTTGAGTAACACGTCCATGTTGAAATAGCCTTTCAAGTAGTTCTGTGCACTGATGCTAAATATCACATGGTGCAGACATTTCTCTCAAAAGCGACTCCCCTCTTTTATGTTGCCCTCCCAAAACTCTCTAAGAGGGTTTAGAGCAGTTGCTTTGATGCAGCGCCCTCTCTTGCCAGTTTGATGAGGGGGAGAATATTACTGAAAGCATTCCCTTAGTCTGAAACACACATGATACAAGAAGCTCATTGCATGGCGATGAGATGCAGAAATGTATTCATCTCAACGTCAGTTAGCCATGATTCACTCAGAATGGTACAAGGCTATGTGTGTCTTGTAACATGTTTATGTCTCCTATAGATTTGCACACACGTGCTAAAGATGGACATTCATGACTCGCTGTGGCAACCCCTGAAAAGGGACAAGCCAAAAGGAGAGGAAGAAGCTGTGATAACAAAATGAGATGTGTGCTGTGGGGTGTGATAAAAAGGGGACTATATAGTTGAAAGCCAGTTTGTGTTGATTGTCGAGATAATGTAAGCACATGGTACACATGACACAGAGCACATGGATTGTCTTTTGGAACAAAGTTATTGCGAAGTAATTTTCACTTTTATTCTATCCATTAATTCAGTGGAACATGAAATCATCAATCAATTTACTCTGTGTCCATTTTCTTTTGTCTTGAGATTTGGAGGCTCATAGTTCATGTGCTCCCTTTTCTACTTAATGTATAACACATTGCTCTCAACAGCATTTCATCAGTAATGATATGTTACTTAAAATGTTATATTAAAGGCTTTATGACTGTGACAGTTTGAACTTGGAGGAGATTATTTAGCTTTCCATTATTTCTTCAAGGAAAAATTAGTTCCAGAATCAGAACCACTGCCATAGAATAGTGGCCCAAAAGGCATGGGTATGACCATTGACCTTCTACTGTACTCTATCGAATAAGAATAAGAATAAGAATAAGAATAAGAATAAGAATAAGAATAAGAATAAGAATAAGAATAAGAATAAGAATAAGAAAACCTTTATTCATCTCACAATGAAGAAATTCCCAATTTACAGCAGCAAAGTTATGAATGTCATGATTCGGTTTGGGACCAACAGGTGGCACTGTAGGGCTCCCCCTGCAGCTGCACACCTGTTGGTCGTTATGTAATTAGTTGTATAAAAGGACTCCCAGACCGACCACTCATTGTTGGGTGATTGTTTGTTGCTGTTTGTTTGTTTGCTTGCTTCTGTCAGGTTTGTTTCAGTCATGTTTTGGTCATGTTTCTGTTATTGAGTTTTTAGCTTCTGCCATGGTTTTTGTTTGTTACTTTGGATTCGTTTTGTTCTTTGGACTTTGTTTTGGATTTAGTTTTCTCTGGGTTTTAATACAATTCTTCAAGTACACCCTGCTCCTCCCTCTTGCCTGCTTTTTGGGGTCCACCACCACCTCGTAACATGACAATGAAAGGACGAAAGTAGAAGAACAAAAAGTGTAGGAGCTGTTGTAAAGGCAGCCACTCTATTAATGTTCTGTGACAAACATACAGCCAGCCAGCAGCAGAGATCCAGACCAAGACCGAATAGCAGAAAGGTAAAAGTTAAAAAAATTAAGGCGGATATTTCCACATTTATGTATCATCTTGTTTCTTCTTTATTCAGGCTTATGTAACATATTTCTCCATATTTCTCTTGAGGTCATTTCATTAGATTACATACCTCGCCCAAGGCCAAACCAAAGTAGCACCAACATATAAAAATTCCCATGTATATGTGTATATATATATATATATATATATATATATATATATATATATATATATATATATATATATATATATATATATATATATATATATATAGAGCTGTCAGTTTAGCGCGTTTTATTGGCATTAATTTAAATGAATTTTATCGGGATCAAAAATTTTTCGCGAGATTAACGCGCAGACGTCACAGCGGATGTTACGTTGCTCTATAAATAAACCAGAAACAAAACATCAATCGCTCTGCACAGGTCCACGCACGTTTGTTTTGCCAGCCACGGCAGCGCGAGACACCGAAAACGGATATTTAAATAGTTTATGAATGGAAAGTTTACTTTTAAAAAGTTGCCAGATTGTTCCAATGACAAGACCAAAGTTACCTGTATGTTTTGCAGTCGTAAACTGAGCTATCATCATAGCACGTCGAGTCTGAAATACCACTTAATGGCCAAGCACACAGCTGACGTCCGTACTCCGCCCCCTCGTCTCAGACCGACAACTATGGATCATTTCAAAGCAAACAGCGTGGGCTAAAATGTTGCTAGAACAGGGGTGTCTTTATTTAGCTCATTTTTGCATAGTTGTCATGTTTGTCCGTCTGCAATCTGACGTTTAAACGAAGTAAATTGCGTTTCAGCTTGGGTTAATGATGCCGGCGCTCCACTTCCGGGTTGGACCTTTGGGACTTGTAGTTCTTTTGTTCGATTCGACTTGATATGTTTGTGTTGTATGGTTTCTTACGTTTAAAACAATGAATAATGATGACGATATTGATGATGTTGATGAGAGCATTAAAATGGGGGAAAATAGGACAAAAAATATAAAAGGAAATTCAGAAACAATAAAAAATTTGTGAGTAATCATGATGAATTTTTAGTTAATTTGAGTTAATTATGACAGTTGAGTTTTTAATTAGATTAAATATTTTAATCGTTTGACAGCTCTAATATATATATATATATATATATATATATATATATATATATATATATATATATATATATATATATATATATATATATATATTTATTGGACAAACATTGAGCGTTGTTTTTCCAGTAATTCACGTCAATGGCAGTGATGCACATTAGGGTTCACTACTGCCTAAACTTATATGCATAAGATTTTAAAAATGACAAAATCTTCATTAGATTTTTTGCATATAACACACCAACGTTTAGTGGAGATTGTTTTTTTCAGTTTTTCAAAACAATGAGATAAACCAACAGTGACAATGAAACAGTAATAAGTACTTGTTGCATGCCGTTACACGAGATTGTAACTTGAAATTTTCAGGACAACTCTCGTCTGATGCTTAGTACATCTGCATCACATTTCTGTGGTTTGGCCTTAGATCTCAGCTCTGAGCTTGCTGTGTGAAGTTTGCATGTCCTCCCTGTGCTTTTCTAGGTTTTGTTCGGGTCCGATTGTGTTAGATTTGATACAAAGTGAGACTTATCATTTCAGTAAAGATTTTTTATGTCGCTCTTGTATCTGAGCTCATTACAGCTAACTCCTTGATATTATATAAAATAATTGCTACACACCCACACCCACACACACACGCCCACACCCACTCACACACACATCCCCACACACGCAAGCATGCGCTCACACTAAAAAAAGCCTCACTTGATTTCCTTCATCATGGTCCCCTAGCAACCCTTTTGATAGTCGTGCCTGCTCACTTAGCTTCTTCCTTGCCCTCATCCACCTGACTGCTCTGCTCAATTGGTGTGCCGCAACAAATAAAAGGCAATTCTGGGCAAGGCGAAGGCGCCATGCAAATGAAGTGTTTACTTCAGGGAGTTGATAAAGGTGCATCGGTGAAGTCTTCTCATTATGCTGTTGTGACATTTCAGGAGAACAAGAGGTATGAGCAAAACAAAAATATTGTAAGAATATTAAGTGGATTAATGGCAAGGGGAAAGGAAAACAACGGATCCAATGGAATAAGATGATGTACGTCATTGTATTTTTAGGTGTGTATTGAACCCCTAATGGTCCTCTCTTGACAAATATGTAAACCTATAGTGATGTTTTTTTTTCTGAAGGGTCGATCCTCAGCTGCTCCATGTGAAACTCACCAGTTCATGGTGCATTTTTTTGTAATTCCCTAAGATTCCACCAGAGGGTGCGAATAGGAAAGTAGTAATTGGTGTCAAAAAGTACGTAGTTGAGGCGACACATTTTAACTGTGAGACAAGCTTTGTAAGTCAGGGAGGTGCTAAGTTGAGTGGAAAGTGGAAGTTTCGTTTAAAATTCGTCAACTTTTTGAAACACGCTAAAGTCAGTCAAGAAAGCAATTACGTATCGTTTGTGTTGTCTGGTTAATTTCATCAGCTTTCTGTTCACGATGTTAATGAAAATAGTTTTCCTGAAGAACATACATGTAGTATCCCAAAAGCATGTGGACTTTTAATTTTCTGTTTGCCTTTTGTCAACATTATAATTTTGATTTTGAGTCATACCTGACTTGTTCATGCAAACGGGACCTGGATGTGACATTGTGAAAGAGCAAAGTGAGATGCCACGTATAGCTCTTTAATCCCGGAGATTAGCGTGGAATTACAGACTTTCAGGCAAGGATTGACTTCCCACACCACATGTTCCCGTCCAAACCTCTACCGAAGACAGGTGTGTGTACTCATAACACACACTCACACACATGCACAATAATCCATAGCCAGGGGCAGGCCGCAGCGACATTAGCATTACAACTCTATGTTCACATGGTACAGTGCACCCGTGTCTGACAAGCTGTGTCATGTCTCACTTCAACAGCACCCGTAGGCACCTTGGCACACTGCTGGGTTCAGGCAGAGGTTACAGAGGATATTCTTTCTTTTTTTGTCAAATTACACAATAGCAGTTTTACATAAGGGCACCTGAACATACTGGGTAAGAAATTTGTCAAATAAAATCATCTTCTCTCAACATTTTTGAGACTTTTTGTTTGTTATCAATCGTTTTTAACAATCTCTCTTGTCACCTCATTGATACTCCCAATGGGAAATAAAGCATGACTCTACAATTGTCTACACGTGTGGATGTTAGCATGAATGGTTGTTTAGCTCTATGTGCCATGTAATTGGCTGGTCACCACTGAGGTTGTACCTCACCGAGTGGTCTAAGTAGGCTGGGATCGATACGCTCCAGATCAACTCTGAGCCCAATGAATAGAAGTGGCATCGAAAATAAATGGATGAAAGGCGATGCTAGCTGAGACAACTTTGCAAATGTTTTCAGATCGACCAACTTTGAAATTTAGTCCCTCCAAGGTTCACAGACTAAAATATGTATTTTATATATTCACTTAAGATCACCATATACAAACACCCTTATACGATCTAAAAACACTCTGCAGTTTCTGTACGTACACAGTTATCCAGTGCAGAAAAACAGCATTTCATGTTATGGCGATATAATGTAATGTATTCAGCAATAGAAATCCATCGTGTCCATACCTGTTGGAAAAAAGAAGAAGAAGAAGAAAAAGAAGAAGAGCACCACTAATGTTTTTTACTTAGCCCCAAATCTTGTCTTGGATACGGATTTCAAAATCTACCCCGAAGACACCCCATTAAACCATAAAAGAAAGAGATGAAAGGGTGGACTGGTAATGTCAAGCAACAGAAGAACGGCACTACCATTGTCCCAAGATGCTGTAGAATCTCTGCTCGAACATGTTTCTAATCATGTGACTTCCCCATAAACTGACAGTCCACATTCCAAATCAGGACTATGATAGGATTCTTTTTTATTTTTTTCAAAGTTTAGGAATCAAGCTAAATGCCACATTCTCTGTAGAAGGACAGAAATTGAGTGCAAATGAGAGAAGAGTCCAGGAAGATAACAAGGCCAATCCACAGTAATAACCCATACTCTTGTTTCAACTGGATGAAATCCCTTTCAACCGAATATCACACACGTTCAATTCACCAGAGAAGTCATGGTTGAGAGATGCCAATCGTTCCGACATTGATTATCTCTCACCGCACGCTAATAGTCTGCTAATCCCTTCAAATAAATGAAGTCCATTCTCATGACAGTTTATGGCAACTAAAAAGACAAATGGGAATAAAAACACAAATCGAGTCATCAGAAGAACGCCCAGCAAATGTAGCAGCAATCAAATGTGTCTTCAACATCAATAACTGCAAGGTTGGGAGCAGACAGACAGAGAACCATGAGGATGTTCCATTTTCTCCTTCTCAGTGGTGCTTTTCGGCCCGAGGTGCACTTGGCTGCTTGTGTTGTGTCACAGTAATCGCACTGAGACACCGTGACTGGCTGCCTCTGGGCTGCCCCGAAAACATTACCTTGCGCTTTCCCGCTGACATCAGGCAGGATTTTGTTGTCTTATCAGGTAGAAAAAAAAAGAACGGAATTGTGCTGCTAACTGTTCTCAACATCTCAAGAAAAGATAAATAAATAAATAAATCTTCAGTTGTTTGAAGAGAAAATGATTATTGATGCCTTACAAACAAAGCACAATCAAACAGATGCTTGGGAAAATAAACAGATGTCTCACGCAACACATAATACCTGCAGAGCAGAGCATGGCATCTGTAAAGCTGACGGTTATGACCGCGTTTGAAAAAAATATGTTTGCAGCAGAACGTTCCGAAACAAAAGATGCACAACATTGCAACACTGACCCATAAAAAATTAAGAATCGGGAAAAAAAAGCAAAAGAATAATTCCAGGTCAGTGCGCCTCACTGGAAGAAAATGAGAAGATACTTAGAGCGTAAATACTGCACATATTTATGTATTCATTTTGTTTGTTGTGGGATCATTAATTACCTCTTGTGTGCCACGTTGGTGCATAATATTGTTGTCCAAACCTAATCCAGATTACATGCTGTCAGTGGTGAGGCGGGATTAGTGCACCATCATTGCTGATTTAAGTATTATTTCACTGATGCAGCACTGATTTAAAGTTTCTCCACTCAGGCAGTATGGGTAGAACTGTGTTTGCATGGCTTGTTCACACAACTGTATTTGATTGTTTTCTTTGATTGTTGTAAATTTGAGTGTTTAACATCTATTCATAGGGACAAAAGAAACCTAGTACTGTACTTAATAAAATTCAATAAACACTCAATTACGTAATAGGCATGTTTGAACGTTAATACACTCGTACACGGCTGTTTTCGTTTTTAACTCAGAGGACATTTGAGTTAACGTCCTTTGCAGTGAGAAAGTAGAGGCCCTCTGGTGGCTGCAGGCATATTGCAAATGTAAAACAAGATTCAAATACTTTGTAATAATTATTTCTTTATAAAGTGAAACAATTTGCAGCAGTAATACTTTCAAAAGTACTGGTGAGCACACCCGTCCCCAAAAGGGGCCATGCCCGCCCACTAAGATACCCCTGCACTTGAGGCACATTTATATATCTGCATTAAAAAAATGGTGTAGTCTTGGTTGATTGATGGCAAATTTTATCTGCAACAGCCTATAATTAATGATAGGTCCTATACACCAGCCGTCCGCGGCACCAGTCCGTGGGTCATTTGGTACCTGGCCCCACAGAAAGAATAAATAACTTACATTACTTCACTTGTATTTATTTTGGACTCTGAAAGATGTTTTATTTTGAAAAATTACCGGATTATCTGTTACATCCGTCTACAGTGGGTGATGGCACACTTCTCGGTCATGTGCAAAAATGAATAAAAAACAAACGTCTTTGGAAAGTTTCTTTGGGAAGCTGAAAAGGCCCAGCCAGGAGACAGAAGAGGTGAATATGACTTTCAAGAAAAAGAAGGCTAAATTTAATAGACAGTATCAGCAGTCCCTACTACTTAAAATACAGATTTATCTCAATGAGAGATTCCCACGCATCAACCTCACTCTGCAATATATGCCGCGATGGTGAGCCGTATTTTTCATGCACTTTGTATTTGGGCGTATCTTATTTTAAAGGTACGTTTAAACGTTACCATAACTACCAGAGAGTGTTGTGGCCAAACAGGACGTTCCTCGTCGATTCGTATTTATTATGTTTTAACAAATGAACCGTCTGTGTGGCTATATTACTATCACCACATACTCTGTGTCAACTTTATGCGCCATTTTTTCTTTTCACTGTCTTTGGGTGTGAGTGTGAATACTTGTTTTGTCTATGTGCCCTGTGATTGGCTGACGACCAGTCCAGGCTCGGGTTCACCTGCTACCGAATGGAGGATATACAGTACAAGAACTGGATAGATGGAAAATAAAATTTGTGTTTTGAATATGTGTATTATTTTAGTAAAAAGATAAGCAGCTCCAGGAATGGATAAAAGTTTTTAATAACACGCTCAAAACATTTTCATGAACTTTTATAATGACCACTTGATAACAGTGGTCAACAGTGTTATCAATCAGAGATGATTTTATGTGTCCCTTATCGTATTTTTGACATTGATTTCAAACATGTCTTGATTTTTTTCTGAACATCGGGTTTTTAAGATATTTTCTTTTTGTTTTGTGTTTAAGTTTGACCTACAAAAGCTTGCACAGTATGGGTGTTAGCATGGTTGTAAATAAATCATTGTCACGTAGCGAGGTGGTGGTGGAGAAAACTAAATCCTAAACAAAGTCCAAAGAACAAAACAAATCCAAAGTAACAAACAAAAACCATGACTGAAGCTCAAAAAACTAGAACAGAAACATGACTGGAACAAACATGACAGCAGCAAAGAGCAACAATGACCCAACAATGAGTGTTTGGGCGGGAGTCCTTTTATAGACCTAATTACCAAATGACCAACAGGTGTGCAGCTGCAGGGGGAGCCCTACAGTGCCACCTGTTGGTCCCAAACCGAATCATGACAATTAGAGCTTTGGCTTTTCAGAAAATAAAACGTTTCCTTGCATTTCTGATTTAAAATTTGTTGACCAGTGTGTTATTCACACTCCTAACTATTATGTAAATATTGCGCAACAGTGAATTTTACTTCATGAATCTTGTCTGTCTGCAGATTATTTTGACGACAGTTTATGTTGTGTTTCACAAATGTCATGAATAGTGTTGACAAGAAAATGTTTCAGCCTGTGCTCCCACGGCACAAAAAATCCAATTTGCGTTTCATCCACCTGACATCTGATCTTTAACCAGAGGATTACATGTATCTCTTTCTGTTTTGTTACATTCCATCTACAGGTTGGTCTCCAACTTGGAAACTCAAGTCACAGTTGTTTCCTTCCAATGGGTTTGTTTCGTTCTAACAGGGATTGCATTCATGCACACCGTGTTTACCCTTTTGAAGGTTTTTTTTGTGTCGCTGTCCATGGTGCATAAAGGTTCCTTCAGACCTCGTTGAATGCAAATGTCTTGTTGCAGGACAAATAAGTAACACACAGGGTACACGAGCAGATGGACAATCCTAATCGGAAGCAGCGGAGGATTTAACCGCACGCCTCCATGTTGCCAATTAAGCGTATAGGTTTCCAAAGAGACACGGCTACTTACTCTTGGTGATTTTCTGTAAGCCAAGCACATCCTCGGGCGTGATGACGCTGTTTCGGCGCAGTTCTTCCTCGGTGGTGACGGGTATGCCCATGTCTGATGAGTTGCAGCCTTGCTGCACTTTCATGTCCAGCGAAGACCACTTGAGCGTGAAGCAGGCTGGCGAGAACTGGCGCTATCCTGACGGGAAGTCGATGGAGATGTCGGCGTCGTCGACTTGGCAGTGGCCGCGGGAGGCGATTTGCTTGCGTCGAAGGCTGCCTAATACTCCGCGCAAAGAACGCTCTCAGTGCCCGGGTCTAAAATAGCCCATTCTCCGTGCCTCGCACCTCCCTTCTTCTCCTCTCGATCCCGAAAAAGATCAAAATCAGCCCTTAGCTCCCTCCCTTCTTCCCTTGCTTCCTTCCTCCTTCAGTACCTCAAGACTCATCGGCTCTCATACAGGCTAATCCAAATCCTGCGGCTTTAAACGAGCGCTGCGCGCGCCGTCATGACAGTCTCCACTCGTCTGCTAGTCGACAGGGTCTCCATCTCTCTCTCTCTCTCTCTCTCTCTCTCTCTCTCTCTCTCTCTCTCTCTCTCTCTCTCTCTCTCTCTCTCTCTCTCTCTCTCTCTCGCGCGCGCGCCCCCCCCCCTTTGTTGCCATCACATTAGGTACACTTGTACCACCTGATTTCATGTAAATGAAACTTATTATAGGCCTACTCATGATCAACCCTAAATGTACGCAGGCTATATATTTTTTGCTGTTGCACATCACAGAGGACCAAATCACACGCATGCAGCCGGGCAAAGAGAGAAAGCAGTGCAAACAGCACAGGGCCCCTTGAGCTTACCTAATGGCAGGCAGTGATTTGCTCAAAGGCACTTCAAAAGTAGCCAGGAAGTGGACAAGTATCTCTCCTATAAACTCCGTTTAAATGTATCCACAGTGGGATTCGCGACATGGCCCACCATGTTTTCCCTATGCAAAAAAACGGCAGGCGAATACTGTAAATTGTCGAGAGCTTCAATTAAGTTTGACATGCATGTTTATGGACTGTTGGAGGAAAAGAAACTACAAATAGTCTATCGATACGAAATCCACATGAAACCCATCTTTGCAAGATGATCACATGATTTGCCTTATATTTTTTTTCAATGCATGTATTCTAATGAGTTGGAGATGACATACCTTGCTGCGGACAAGGTTTGTCAAAATAGAGGAAGATGCCTTCAATCATGGATATAGGTTAAACGATTTCAACGAATAATTATGCAGAGCATATAGGTATACAAAGGCGTACTATATTCTTCCAATATTATTCAATGAAATGCAAACCAATGAAAGCACACTGCAAAAAACAAGGACAAAAGTTTGACATTTTGGCAAAGTTTGCATTTTTTTGTTTTCACTGGAAAGTTCCAGATGCCAGCATCCCTGAGACGTTGTCAATCTAAGTCTTCTTAGCGTGCCCATTGAAATGTTCAAGTGGACTAGCCCAAAAAAATGATGTCTGCAAAAATCAGAGCCCTGTACATGCAGCCTCCTGAGGTCCTGTGTGTTATTCTGAGAAGATATCGACTACAGGGCGGCATATGCAGATCTGTCCATGGTTATACAGTTGTGTGGAATGACTATAACTCAACATTGTGCTATGCAGGTTGATTGGCATTATTGTTCACACATAAGTGCATTGATATTAATGAAAAAAAAAAGCACTGAAACAAACTGTCAAGGAAACCTGATACAGAAAATCCTATTATCGTTCATATGAGGTCTGGAGATAGAGAGCATTGCTACCTGCTGTGCAGCTACCGGGGAAGCCGTATTTACTCCCAAACTGTGCTGACAAAATCAGTAACAATATTCAGAAAAGATGTACTTTGCACAGGAACGTGGTCAGTGAAGACTTTGCAAGTGGCTTGCAGTAAAGCGTGACCATTTTGCCCAAAGCCGGCTCTACGCAATCATCTCAAAGCAGCCTCTGCGGTGTGTTTGCATATCTTTCACTCGACGGATGGATTGAATCTGGGGATGATGGGCTCCCCACTCATTCCAGTGCTTGAAAGAGCCCATTTCCATGACATACTGGAAACCGCGGTAGCCAGGGTACTGGTAGGCCACCCACCTATGAAGAAAAAGGCATAAACCATAACTCTACATTCAGGATACACTTCACCAACCAACTTGTTGTAGTGTTTGTAGTTTGCAGCGGCAGAAAATTGCATTGCCTCATACTTAGAGACAACTGAAGTATGATAAAATCGCGTTACATATTTTCATATTTCCATCCATCCATCCATTTTCTGATCCGATTTTCGACCCTCGCGAGGATAAAGCGGTTCGGATAATGTATGGATGGATAGATGGACCTGACATTACGGTGCTGATTGTATATTGATAGTGGTCTTTGCCTACATCTAAAAATTTGACTCATTTTTTAATTTGATTGGATCCCAATCAATTGTGCATGTGTACCAAATAAAGTGTCCGAAGTTTACATGTGAGACAATTCACTGATATCAGCATGTCTCTCGTTTTACACTTCCATTTTATCATGGTTGGACACATCGTTCCAAATCATATGGAGCGCTAAAGGGAAATACTTACGTTCCGCCAGTGACCTGAACACTAGCGACGCGGTCCTGGAAGCCATAAGACCACAAGCTTGGAATATCCTCATCACACACCTCCATCTTGCGACCTTCAAAATTTGTGCACTCATACAGGCAAATCTTGTGGTCCTGGGGGTCCTACAAAATGCAAACCAAACTTTTTTAATTAGTTGCTGTTTATCAATCTGCATATTGTCATTAAGGGGGAGAAATTAGGAGCAATAAAAGTCAAATTGAGAAATTTCCAATTCTCCTTTCATAGTTCCTGTGTATAACACAGATACAGTATTTATAAATTTAAAAACTTTCGATACAGCGCAGATCCCTGTTATGACTTGAGAGGGGCTCGTGTTCTCAAAAATCACAAGACAAGGACTAACATAAAGCAAAGATTTGTCTCTGTTAAAGGTGTAAATCTGTGGCACAGTTTTTTTAAATGAAGTCAAAATGTGTGGTTCAATTAATTCTTTTAAAAGAATATTCAATCTCAAAGCACTGACCAAGTATAAAAATTGACACATTTTGATGGCTTGACAAAGGTGGTTAACGATTGTGAAGCGTTTTTTTTTTTTTTTTGCTTAACAAATACCGTATACATTTTTTTTTGCGTCTTAAATGTATTGTATAGTCGGCAGTGTGTGAATGATGGGTTTTAGATCGTCCACGGGGTGAGAGATGTCTGTTTCCTGACCTGACATTGAATATCGCTAATACTGAACTTACCATTTTTACTGGTCTGATTGACATAAGACGGTCACATCGATAGCTGTTGGACCAGGTGTCCCATCTAGGGTACTCTCCTTTCTCCAGCATGAACATCTCACCAGTCATGTTCTGCTGCTCAAAGCCTACCCAGCTGCAATAACACACACACACACGCACGCACACACAAGCAGACAAAGACAGACACGTCACATCTTTATTTTACCACCGGAGATACTCCACAATGATGGTACTGTGACACTCAGGACTTACGGCCCATTCTCGACCCGGATGGAGCCGATTCTTTCGAAACCCTGCTCGCAGAGGTTACGGCACTCCGCGATTAGGTCCATTCTACGGCCTTGGAAGTTTTCAAATTCATAGAGGTAAATCTAGGGAGAAGCACAATAGATTGGGAATTTCATCAATTCCCCAAAATGTATCTGCTCATTCATCTCATGGATGTACTTTTTATTACCTTATGATTACGTAGTCCCATGGCAGAGTGGCTGCCGATGCTGCCTTGAGCGCCTGAGTGAGACATCGTCAGATCTACAGAGAAACAGGAGGAAACATACCTTTAACACACCGACATGTTTACAGTGTTGATTTCACACGTCCACTCTTGAACAGCTAAATAAATTGCACCATCATTCCATAATTTGACATGGCAAGTTATTTTCAACTTAATATAATCCATTTCAATCAACATTCAGATCGACAAGACTTCGCCATTCTCCAGTTATATCCCCTGAATGTTTCTTGTGACAAAAAAAACGATTTGCCCAAAAGGCCACAAATGTAAAATAGACGCATTTAATTAAAAAAACAAATTAAAATGAGATGCAGCCTTCCATTTTTGTTGTTGTTGTCAGTTTTACATCTCCAGAGAGCTGCTGAATAGTAAGAAGAAGAAATCACACCCTGCTGCATTTTACGTCAATGTTCCATCTGCTCACTCAAATTAATGAGGAGAATCCACATACAGGAAAAAAAGAAGTCTCATCGCTCATCCATTTTATACAGAAAACTTACTTTTGCACAAGCAGCTTGAAATAGGTCGATCTTAAGAGACAGTAATAGGTACTGAGCCAGCGAGTGAGGATGTATATATACATTTACGTCCGGTAGTAAGAGAGCGGTTTCTGACTTCTCATTGGCTGACGGCTGTTTTGGACCACAAAGTGGGGGTCCAAAGGTCATGATGCTTAGACAAATCATGCTGACTTGGCTGACTGTTTTGTTGTACAGTCTCATTGTTGGAAGTGGGGCAACTCACTGTCATCAGCATAATGTTTAACCCCCCCGACACACCCCGACACACACACACACACACTTTCGCCAGTGTTCAGCATCTTTTCGAAGCCCTTCTAACATTTTAAATTCTCTCCAGTTTCTGACTTTTGGCTTTAATGTTCTCTTTAAGAATTTGGCTACTTCTCCATGCTTTTCAGGCCGATGTTTGTTACACCTGGTGTATACTGACTGTAGGAAAACTATCTACACACATTTAAAATTAGCCATTGCGTTGCGTTGTCCAACAGAATTGTTTTTAAAAGTGATAGTATTTTGGGTCATTACCTTGTTGGAGGATCAATGAACAGCTTTCTGACACTACAGGAGGCCTTGATTGTCCAGGGATTTGGTTATACCGAGCACAGCTAGGTCCACAAAACACCTTGTGCCTGCTGTAGCAAATCAATCACAGAGCATACTCAAGTCTCCTCCATCTTTCACTGTTGGTCGTGTCCATTTTGTTCTGTTAGTTTTAATTTTTGCAGCTTTGAACATGGAGCTGATGTGGTTTGCCAAAAATATACTGTAGTCTCTTTTGTCAAAGGACGTTATCCCAGAAGTGTGATTTGTCATGACGAATTTTGGCAAACTGCAGTCGCATTAAGTTATTTCAATGACGGGTTGCAGCTCTTTCATTCTTTGACAGAAGGGATCCAACAATTGACACTGTAGCAACTATGAAACATGGAGGAGGTTGGGTTATCTCCTGCACGGAGGATGTTTTGTGCTATCTAGCACAGAACGTTTGAATCTGTGCTGAGTACAATGAAATCTCCAAATTATTAAGGTGTTCTGGGAAATGTGCTTCACAGTGTCAGAAAGCTTGGCTTCAGACATAAGTTAGGGAAAACAAACACCTCAGGCACTTTTCAGTTGCTATGGATTTTACATTCATGCATTAAAACTGTGATTTCATTTACATTTGTAATTTTGTGCCACTACAGATAGGTAGTCAGGTTGGCGAGACAGAGATGCAGCAGGTTAGAGTGACGAGTTCTCTTTGAGAGTGACCAGGTTGGATAGGATCAGGAATGAGTACATCAGAGGGACGAATCATGTTACAGGTTTTGGAGAGAAAGTCAGAGAGGCCAGGCTGAGATGGTTTGGACATGTCCAAAGAGGGAGGGTGAATATATTGGGAGAAGGATGCTGAGTCGAGAGGAAGACCAAGGAGGAGGTTTATGGATGTAGTGAAAGAGGACATGAAGGTAGCTGGTGTGAGAGAAGAGGATGCACAAAACAGAGTTAGATGGAGGCAACCGATTCGTTGTGGCGACCCCTAAAGGGAAAAGCAGAAAGGAAAAGAACAAGAAGACAGACAAAGTTTGCATTCAATGCCTGCAATTACTGAATGGTAAATGTCATGCCATACAACTAAAATGTTTGTGTATCTGTATGTCAATTCAAAACTATTTCACTGTGCAACTATGCTGTATGACATATTATTGTATTATAATGCTACATGATAGCCTATACAGTATTCAGAGAGTTTTACAACACATGTCACAGTAGTAGTTGAGATGATAGCTACTCGCACAAAATACAAGACTTTTACTCATGCAACTATAAAACGATTAATGCTTTCTTCTTGCAATCATCAAGTTATGCAACATGAACACTAAACCGGATGTGAACCCAAAAAATGTGATGGACAGCAATATATCAGGCCATGTTGCTACTTGCTGTTGACTGAAAATGACATCACAATTGCTCGGGGATCGGGTCCTGTATTTAGAAACACGCATTTTATTCTGAATGAAAGTGATAATATGCTGCGTCAGGAAAGCAAAAAAACATATTTACTCGAATAAGTTAGAACACCAAGGCAGATGACAAGGTCAGTTTGAATGAGTGTAAATAGTCGTGTAAGTGTATTTCATTGTGCGCCTTGCATGGGTGATTGAATGCACTTCTGTCAATGACAGTTGTGTGCATGTACATTACTGAGCATGTGTGCACAAAGAAGTTAGAGAAGGGCGAAAGCAGTGATATGCGCTTGTTGGGGATGCATGTGGAGGAGAGATGGACTAAAACCTGTAAGTGCTTTCTTTCAATTCAAATTAAACTTGTTTATGAGAATATAAAAGCCCTAAATCTCACTGAATACATGATCACATCTCTCTTAAATTCACATAATTTTCCCTTTTCACTCAGAGGACTTGCGTGATTTAGTGTTCAGCTCGACGACGTGTTTGTTCTTCTTTTCTTTTGCAAGTTGTGCTTATCTGCACCGGGCATGTTGCCCGTCATCTATTTCTACTGTGGCACATTTAAAACCCAGCAGCTCAGTGTCGAACAATGGCGTGAGCAGCAATGTGCTGACTGTGGTCCGGAGCCGCAAGCCCTGTTACTTTTCAGCACCACCGTGTATAAATAGTCCCATATGCTCTGGGGTCGGAACGCGTTATTGTGGAGCCCCCCGTTGTGAACACTGCGAGGCTATTCTTTGCGGCCTGGTCAGGTAAGCCATCATTGTATTCAGCCTATAGCGGAGCATTGTCACTTTACATTGGCGTGTCCCTTGCCTTGTCTGTTTCTGCTGAGACACATGAATGTATATGTGAAGTCCAACCACACACTGGGCAGCCACAGAGAGGACATACAACAATTGAGCATGTGCAAACCCAATATCGAGGAAAGACATGACATGCAAGCTCAACGGCCACAACATTAGCTGCACTTTCACCACTTGACGACATCCGGTCCAGTACCCTCAACAGTCCATCTGTAATTTCTAATATTTTGTCTGATATACAGTAAAGTAGTGTTATAAGAACACTGCGATTCCCGTGTCAATGGAGAATGTTCATTATTGACTTTGTAATGGCAGAAATATTTTATACAGCTCTTCAATTGGACCCCGTTAGATTGTGCAAAAAAATGTTTCTTGAATATACATGTAAATATGACTTTTGTCCGTTTTAGTCAGATGTGAATGGGATTCCCCAAATGTGCCTTTCAAAGTAAAAATACGACTTGAAAAATACAGCATTAACATGATTTCTCTATCTCTCTGCTCTGAAGGTAAATCTCTCCTACGAGACACGACAGCATGGCTCAGAACAACCCCAATCCACAGGGACCATGGAAGGTGATCAGTAGTTTGAAATCCTTGGGCTGATTTTGTCCATGAAAATCAGTCAGTGTGTGTCATGTGCACATGTATGCATTTATGTCCACTACAGATCACAGTTTACGACCAGGAGAACTTCCAGGGAAAGCGTATGGAGTTTACCTCCTCCTGCCAGAACATCATGGAATCTGGCACGGACAACATCCGCTCCCTCAAGGTGGAGTGTGGAGCGTAAGTCATGAGTAGTACACGTCAGTGATTCTCACAGTTTGGTACGAGTACCTCTAGTGGTACGCGGGCTCTCTCTCGTGGGATGTGAAAGAATCACTGACATGAATAGAAGTCAAATATACAACATTTAAGATATGATATATATATTAGAATGAAGCTTGTTGCTACGCTACAGCCAATTTAAACTTTTAACATCCAGTATAGTGCCGTACCTCTTTTTAAAACAAAATCTTTCAAAGTACAATACGTTACAGTTCAGCTGTATTTAACTTTTATGCTTTTTAGGACTTAAACCTCAGCCCTTGTATATTTTGGATTGTATTTTAATTTTGGCCATTGTAGTGGTACTGTTCTTGGAGCGCAAAATGCCTTTTGAGATGGTACTTGTCAAAAGTTTGAGAACAAATGGTGTGAAACATACAAATGCAACTGAATATTGAAATAACTCCGATGACCGACCAGACTGTACTAATTCCATATAGTGGTCAGAGGCATTTATTTTCTCGGATAGATTAAGATACATGATTTGTCGTGAATAAATGACATTTTTCGGCTCAATTAAGTAAAAGTGGATACATTTTGCACAACATACCAGATGATTTCTCAATCCACACAACTGTGCCACTCACTGGTTAGTCTGCGCTCCATTGACAGTCCGAGCCTCATTGTCAGTTTTCCTCCGATTGACAGAGGATCATACAGTCAATTTTCGTCTCAACTCAGTTTTGATTGGCCGCGGCTCCGAGTGCTTTACAGAATGCACAAATGGATGGAAGGATAGTGGGTGACTAAGAAGCCGGTTTTCTGGAAATAAGCATCAGCGGCTTTCCACAAGCATTTTTCTCCCACGCGATCAGGTTCTGCCAGTCCCCAAAAGTCTTGAACTGTTTGACATTGCATGTTGGGATAGTTGGACAGGATATGAGCACTCCAGCTTCTGTGGACAGCAATTTATTTTGGAGAGAGGAGAGTACCCTCATCGGGAGTCTTGGAGTGGCAGCAACGCCTATCACACTGAGAGGATGATGTCCTTCCGCCCCATCTGCTCCGCTGTGAGTCTTTGTGTGAAACGGATTCAGAAAGCACACAGTCTGACTCACTGATCATTAGAGCTTAACGACAAACTGCTGGATAAAGCTATAAATAACGGGCACCGGTGTTGACTAATACAGAATGGATGTCCTACAGAACCACAAGGAGTCTAAGATGGTGGTGTTTGAGAAAGAGAACTTTACGGGACACCAGTGGGAGATAAACGATGACTACCCATCACTGCAGGCTATGGGCTGGGGAACCAATGAGATTGGATCCATGCAAGTTCAGAGTGGCGCGTAAGTTGTGTCCATTTGTACGGATAATGACTTTCAGGATTGAGAGGGCAATTCAAAATCAAACATACACTGTATTATGCCATAATCAGCATATTTCACCTCTACTTTTGCTACAGCTGGGTGTGCTACCAGTTCCCTGGTTACCGTGGTTATCAGTACATTCTGGAGTGTGATCGCCATGGTGGCGAGTACAAACATTACAGAGAATGGGGCTCCCATGCTCAATCGTTCCAGGTGCAGTCACTGCGTCGCATCCAGCAATGAGAGCTCACGTCTCCTTTGCCAAAAAGCTCTGCAGCTTCCTCTTCCTCCTCCTCATTCCTCCAAAATCATTCCAGCATTCCCTGGTGCTACGTCACCAAAATGTCTGCTGCACTTCTGCTTTGTTCTGTTGCTAGATGGAAGCTTAGAAAAACAGATGACTGAATGGAATAAACGATAAAGAGAGGGAGAAAGAGACCAGCAGCAGAGATATGCTGCTGACCCCCTGAGAAGAGGGGAAAATTGAAGGTGTCATGAGATGTCTGTGAGGTTATGATGTCATTCACTGCAAGTTCAAGAGATAATGGACAAGTCGAAATAAAGCGTAAAACAAGTGTCTGCTGCTATGAGTCGTACTTGTTTGAACTGTATCTTTCAATTCGGTGTTCAATCTCACTCCTGGCCCTTGTGAGGATAAGCGGATCGGAAAATGGATGGATGGATCTTTTTCTGTCTGGAAATTGTGATGAATGAATGGACTTTTACAATGCGTTGCAATCAATTCTTTGTTGTTATTTGGTATGCCAACGTTCAGGCCTCTAAATTTCATTAGAGCAGTTAAGCATGGCACAAAGTGCACCTGACATTTTGTCACATGAGGCTTGAGCGTTTTAAGCAGTCTTTCTCAAATGGTGGGGTGCGCCCTCCCCTGGGGGGCGTGGTGCGATGCCATGGGGGGGAGGGGGGGGGGCGTGTGACTCTGGGGAGCATGTGTTTTTTGGGCTGAAAAAAATAAATAAAGTAGAATTGCACATCCACTACAGCAGTTGGTCGTGGCGCCCTCACTGTCAGAGTGCCCAGGGAGTATTAGCTCTATGGTGTAGTTTTATTTTTTATTTTTTGCACCGAGCAGTAAACAAAGCTCCAGGAGACAACATGATTTTTTTTTTAAACAGGGATGAAAAGAAAAGCGTAGAGAGATAATGAGACAAAAAGTCACCCGATGGCGCCACATACACTAACATTGAATGAAATGAGTGAGGCATCCGAGATCTTTCATCCTAAACTTACTCTTGAGTTTCTCTTTGATCTCGCATAAACACCTCTCATTGCTGGCAGCCACAATGATATCATCGACCCACACTAACAAAATTTCTTTTCTTTGTCAGACATTTTGGTGTAAATACAGTGGTCTGCTTGACTCTGTACAAACTCGTTCGCAAGTAAAAACTCATGAAGCATCATGTTCCAATTTCTCCCAGACTGTTTGAGGCCATATATGGATTTGTTTAACTTACACACAAGTTGTACACCATCCCTTTGTTTCACACAAAACCTTCAGGTTGATCCATGTATAGTTCGCAGTCAATAGGTGCATGTAAGTATGCTGCCTTCACGTCCATTTGGTTTAACAGCAACTCATACTGTGCAGCAAGCTGCATCAGTAGTCGCAGTGATGTCAGATTAGCGGTCGGCGAAAATGTCTCAGAATAGTCAAGTCCTTCTCTCTGACTGTACCCTTTGGCTACATATCTCGCTTTATATGTTTCATTGCCTTTGTCATCCTCCTTTAAAGCATACACCCACCTTCCCCCACTGTCTGTCTACCCTCCGGTAATGGCACAAGGGTGAAAGTGTCATTCTCTTTAAAAGAAGTCATCTCATCTATCATCGCCTTTCTCCACTTTTCTGACTTTGGCGATGCCATTGCCTCGTAGAATGTTTGTGGCAATCCCACTGTTGCTCTATAGCAGTAATCAATTGTGATCTCATTGCCTTTTATCACACATTCATAATCCTCTAAATATTTTGGTGTCTTCCTTTCTCTACCAGAAGTACGAAGAGTCTCATTACCATTGGTTGAGTCTGTGTCGCAGTCAGGTTTAAGCTCTGGTTCAGTGTCAGAATCTTTTCCTACATATTCCGTCTGTAACTGACTTGCTTTAGGCATAGTTACCCACTCTACATAGTGGTCCTCCAGTTGGGTCTTCTCGGTCTGCGTCTCACTCTCAGTCACGGTCTTTGTGATGAAGTGGACCAGTCTGTGTTTCTGAACCTTGTTTGTCTCTGGAAAATAAATCAAATAAGCAGGTGAATGACGGTCAAAACCAACAAAGATCCCCTTTTTGCCCTTTGGATCTAGCTTTCTCCTGTTTTGCTCATACACCATGCATTCTGAACCAAACTTTTTCATTTTTGACAAATCTGGTCTTTTTCCTGTGAAAAGGAAATAAGGAGTCTCCCTGTTCTTTCGCAGTAACATCTGTTCCATTATAACTGCTGCTGTTCTGGCTGCATATGGCCATAGCTCTTTGGGTAAGCCTGATTCTATCAGCATACACCTGACCATCTCAAACAATGTGCGCCAGTTCCTCTCTGCTGTCCCATTTTGATGTGGGGAGTAGGGCGCTGATCTCTCATGTTTTATCATATTATCTCAAGTAGAGATTGATACTCTTTTGAAACAAACTCTGTCCCATTATCCGATCTCATTCGCTTCACTTTACCATATGGTGCTGTGTCTGCCAAGAACTGCTTTGTAGCCTCGACTGCCATGTTTTTGTTCCTGAGAAAGTATACAAAAACAGCTCCAGAAAAGTCATCAGTAAAAGTGATGGCATATTTGTACCCGTCGAATGACTCTGGGTCAATAGACCCACCTAGATCTGTATGTACCAGCCCTAATGGCTCTTTAGCTCTCACATCACTTTTCCTGTTTCTATTCTGGGTGAATTTCCCTTGAATACAGGTTTCACACTGGTTAGGTCTAGTTTTGTTACTAATTTTCATACCTTCTACCACAGCTTCAAGCTTAGCAATATCACCATAGTTACAATGGCCCATTATCTCATGCCATGTTTTCATGTCTAAAGATGCATTGCAGGAGTCCTCACTGCATTCAGAATTTTCTGTGACAATGTCAAGATAGTACATACGGTCCTTTACAATCATCTTGCATATTGTCCCATCTGAAAGAATCATTTTGTTGTCATTCTTCGCAAAGTTGAACTTTGCTCCTTCCGGTTGCTGCATCCACAGAAAGGATATTCTGCGGGTATTCTGGGATGAGGAGAGCATTTGTGAGCTTGACACTCACTACTCGTCCACTGCTGTCGGCCAGCTTGATTTGCGCGTCCCCTTCTTCTCGACACTTCCGGTGATCCGTCTTCCATCAGCCAGCTGCATGATGTGATCTTTAGGCGGAAACTCTCATCAAATCGGATGAATGCGGTCTTGTCGGTGATTATGTGGGCAGAAGCACCGCTGTCCACGAGTAGTCCATATTGCTGCGCTCCCTTGGGTCGCCATTCACTCACCCGGAGCAATAATGTTTCTTCTTCTTCCCTCGAAGATTTGGCTTGGTCTCTGCCACGGAAAACTTTTTCCGAATCGTCCATAACTGTAGCCACTTTATTGTTCTTATCAGCTTTTGTCGTTCGCTTGTGTGGTTTCTTATCCTTACTCGTGCAGTCTCTTGCTTTATGCCCCACTTTCTCACAAATAAAGCATTCTCCATTGAAGACGTATTTCTTGTCTTTTTCTTTGGGCTTCGGCTTGAATGACTTGGCGGTCATTACTTCATCTGGTCTGGGCCTGCTTCGGTAGCGGAGGGTGCATTCAAAACTTCTCAGCCTAGTCTTGAATTCAGCAAAGGTTAACACTTCCCTCGTTTGAGTCACATGCACAGAAAATGGGTTGTATTCATCAGTGAGTCCTTTCAACACCATAGCCACCAATAGTGCATCGCTTAGGTTCTCTTTAGCTCTTTGTAGCGCGACCACTAGCTTCTCGACACGTGCTAGATAGCCCGCTAGCTCCTCGCCGTTATCCATTAGCATATTGGTTAGCTCTGTGTACAGCCCGACAATTCGCGGCTTTTCTTCGGACTCAAAATGGCGTCTCAATATTTCCAGACTTTTCTTACCATCTTCTGGTGCTTCATACAGGATGAGTGTCAGTGTATTATCATCCAAGCAGCCGCACAGTTCAGCATATGCCAGTTCGTTTTTCCACACGGTTTCTGTTGCGGCCTGTTCGCTGGATCCCGTAGCTACATCACACCCGAGGATAGCATCTTTTAGCCCGATGGTTTTCAAGTATGCTAGGAACCTCGCCTCCCAGATGTGATAGCGGGCCTCATCTCCGTCAAATCGCGGCGGTAATCCTCTCCCATGGAGCGCCGCTGTGCCTGGAACCCACCTGGGCCCATAACCTGTTGATCCTTCTGCTGCGGAAGTCCCTCGCTGTTCATGTGTAGGCATCATTGCTGGTGACTACACTCGGTTCGAAGCACAAGACAGGAGACGATTCTTATTTTTCTTTGTGTGGTCGCTATCACTGAGTCGCTAAACACCTGGCGTGCCACAGTGCACCTTCACTGCCAGAAGCGAACTACAGGGAAGCTCCACCCCCTTTATTTACATACACCCTAGAACATGGTATCCCTCCACACAAAATAGTACCAACATTAAACTCTAATGCTAGTGGCGTACATCGTCACCCAACAATGCGCTTAAAATATTTTCTGTTACAGACTAAAACAACTATATTAATCAATTAAGTTATTCTTTGCTGTAAGTTGAACTATATTTATTTTTTTCTTTTCTTTAATTTTAATAAGGGTACAATGTAATGATGCAGAGGCGTACTTATAACAATTTTTTTGACGTGATATTAGTGGCGGCAGGGAGTGGGGGGGACGCAAATTGTTTTCCTTCTTGTTAGGGGGGGCGTAACAGAAAGTAATTGAGAAGCACTACAACTAAGTAATGCCTGCAAGCTTTGAGGTACAGTATACACTTACAGTATGTTCTGTACTGTAATACAAAACCTGCTTGTTTGGTAGCCTCTCTAACGCTTTACCTTCACCTCGATCCTCACGCGTGCGCAAATGAGATCTGCAAGTGGCTTTTTGCCTACCCCTGAATTAGAATTCATTGCGCATGGATAATATATGAGAGTAAATGGCGTTGTTTTTTCTTATTGACAAAATTGTCAATATTACAGTTCAAAAACATTTTTCTTTATCAAATAAAACAATAAATGATAGCAAAACGAGTTAATAGCAGTCTGCCTGGTATATGAACTCCCGATACAAAATGCTAAAACAACCACCCCAAAAACAGATGAACGTTCCAGTCCACCTTGAAAAAAAGCTTCCTCACATGAAGCCCCGCCCCTTTTGGGTGAAAAGGAAGTTGTCGCTAGCAGGCTGAGGCCGGAGGATACTAACAAGAAAACCCGATATTTGTAGCAGTTCAAACGTGACTGGGATTTTCCTTTCTATAGTGATTTTCCGACTGGTGTGGAGGTCGAAAAATAAACATGGCGCACAGAAGGAAGTCGAAGTCTGCGATGGAAAAACTGCGGGTGCCACTTTTCGTCTCTTTTGTATGTCTTGCTTTTCACCTCGGCGGCACGGATGCCAGGCTACCTCCGACACCAAGCGCCTCGACTGGCGAAACGGTAGAAAACTACGACAAATATTACAATTATATCGAACTCACCGGGCGTTTGCGCTCCTACGCCCAGAAATACGCTCACATTGCGAACCTGTCGAGCATCGGTCAGTCCGTGCAGGGCAGAGAGCTTTGGGTGATGCGGATCACCAAAGACCCCCACATCGAGTCCCCGGGAAAACCCAGGTTCAAATATATTGGCAATATGCACGGCGACGAGACCGTATCCAGGCAGGTTCTTGTCTATCTTGTGGATTACTTGCTCACTAAATACGCGGAGGAACGGCGGATAGCTGAACTGGTCAACACTACGGATATCTATATCATGCCCAGTATGAACCCCGACGGCTTCGAGGTGTCCCAAGAGGGAGTCTGTGGCGGCCATAGAGTGGGACGAAACAATGCCAATAATAAAGACCTTAACAGGAGCTTCCCTGACCAGTATGGTAAAGGAATTAAAAACCCAGAGAGCATTCCTGAGGTCATGGCTGTCATCAGATGGATACAGGACAAACAGTAAGTAAACACACGAACAAGCACAGGAAACCCGCTACTTGTATGAGGTATGGTTGCCCCAAGTTTAGAATCAACTTCTGCATTGGTGTCAAACGGAGCAATGTGTGTACCTCATAATCACAACTAGTTAGAGCATCAGCAAGCGCTGAGAAGCCTGATAACGATCCTGATTTTTTTTTTAATCGGGTGTGTTAGAAGAGGGAGAAACCTTAAAATATGTTAAATGTTTTGGTGCAATTTGAGATGGGCATTCAACTTGGCAGTTTTGCGTATATGGCAGTGGTGTCAAACTCTTTTTGGTTGCGGGCCACTTCGTTACGTCTTCCCTCGGAGGGCCGTTAAGACAGTGACACCGAATAAATATTTTATCATCACATCGCATTATTATTTGTACACACAAAAATGATGGCTCACTAGTTTTGAAATCAGTCAAATATTTTTTCAATTATTGCTCAAGTGAGTGTAAACTAGGGTAATAGTATTATTGCAAAATGTCACCATTATTTGTTATGTATGACAATTTGAGTTTTCGGTACAGATTCAAGCAAGGATCATGGAAGTTGACACAGATAATTTTTTTCGCAGGCCACATAAAATGATGTGGCGGGCCGGATCTGACCTTGACTTTGACACCTGTGGTGTATGCCAATCCTTGCAGGCGACCATAATAACGTCCCCTTTCCTCTTTAGGTTTGTTCTTTCTGGTAACCTGCACGGTGGCACTGTGGTCGCCAGCTACCCTTTTGATGACTCAGCCACCCATGAGCAGCAAGGCTATTATAGCCAGTCAGCGGACGACAGCCTTTTTCGCTACTTAGCCTTGGTGTATTCCAAGAACCACCCGGTGATGAAGACCGGGCTACCCAACTGTCCCGATACACCAGGCGAGACTTTTAAAGATGGTATCACCAATGGGGCGCAGTGGTACGATGTACCAGGTAAGAGCCCCAGAAAATAATCATTGTAAAGATGACTTAGTGTCATGATGTGACCTGTTACAGAGAAGGAGCATGCGTTGGTTACATTGTAACTTTGGTCTACTTTGCCTCTTCTTCCTCACAGGATCAAAGTCTGTTTCAATGTACAACCAGACATTGGTGTGTGTTATCACATTCGATACCAATTTCAAAATATTGTTTCTTATTCTTGCTTTCTGCTTATTGTGTTACTTTTAATTATATTTATGAAACAGTCAGGTTTGACACGCAGTTCCTCAAATTATCAAAGAGTTAAGCTTCACAAACTTTGGCACCTTTGTCACCTGACGTTCATGCTCCATTGTCCAGGGTGTGACTCTGGATCCGGGACATTAAAACTGAGCTATAGTAGCTATTTAATCTTAGGGCAGTCATAGTCAGCATACAAGACCGTGTTTACCTTGTGTTATCTGTTTACATCGGTCATTCAGTTTAAAACCATTGAGTCTAGCGGATGACGGTTCAGGTAATGTCTGGTGACAGCCAAGGTTGAGTTATTGCCACGCTTTGTTGGCGTAACATCATTTGCATGTCATTAGGAGGTCAACTTTGAGGTTTGGTTGGTTTACATAGCACCCTGCTGTCTTTGCTGCGACCACAGAAGTTAAACCTCTGGCATCTCACTCTGACACATCCGCTTATGTGATCCACTGTCAAAATGAGCACAGGAGGGTATAAAGCTAAAAAATTGGACAGCTGGATTTCAACATGACTATTGTTAAAGGTGGAATTCATTCTGAAGAGCTGTACCTTTCATATTTGTGGCATATATTCTACACTTGCTCTTAAAACAATGTGAAAAAAGCCATCCTTCCATCCACGATTACATCCATTAAAACAGTTTTGAAACTAATTTTTCCACTTTTGGAAAACAAATGCTTGACTTGTTGCCATGCATCTTTGAATGGTGCCTTTTGGAGAATTTCAAATTTCTCATCTGTGGACCTTGCATGAAAACAATATCTGTAGAAATAACTCTTGGGAAATGATTTTTAATGTTTGAATGAGTATCATTTTGGTAATGCAGGGGGGATGCAGGACTACAATTACCTCCATGGAAACTGTTTTGAAATCACCCTTGAGCTGAGCTGCTGCAAATATCCCCAAGCGTCTGAACTCTCTAAGGAATGGGAGCTGAACAAAGAGCCTCTCCTGGCCTACATTGAGCAGGTAGACAACATATTTGATCATTCAAAGCCACAATTGATCAGTTCTGTACAGACTAGATTTATACTTGACGCTAGATTTGAAGTCTACTTGAAGGAGAGGTTTAGAAGATTATATTCCCCTCCTTATGCGGGGGGGGGGATACTACACACATTTAGGTTTTTGCTAACCAATTTTTCAGGTATGAGCAATTTTAACTAACAATCCATGAATAAATCAGGGATATAGGCCTACATATAAGCCTACCGAGGAGTCCTTCACTGGAAAATCGTGTTTTTACAATTTCTTGTGTTCATTTCTGCAAACGAGGTTTGTTCATCTGGGTCATTAGCATTCAGACCATGATTACTTCAGTGAATATCATGTTGTCATTGTCCCAGGAAAAGCATGCATGTCCATTTTTGTCATATGGGGTGTCCACGTGTCTGATATCCAATTGCAAAAATTTTGAAAATGACAAAAAGGCACATGCATGTTTTTCACAGGACAACGCCGATATGACACCTTAAAATGTGTTTACCGTATTTTCCGCACTATAAGGCTTACCCAAATGCATTCAAATTTCTCAAAAGCCGACAGCGCGCCTTATAATCCGATGCACCTGAAATATAGCTCAATATTCTTATTTCTTGGACCAAGTATTTTGAAATGTTCTTTAAAGTTCTTTGTTGTAGCTGCGGTGGTTATGAAAACTCTCTATACATCAAGCTGTATTGTATTGTATTCCCTTTATGCGTAGCTCCATCTCGTGGATGCATAATGCACCCTCAGCTACGATTGTAGCTTCTATTTATGCGCCTTATAATGCGGGGCGCCCTACATCTGAAAACAATTTTAAAATAGGCCATTCGTTGAAGGTGGGCCTTATACTCCGAAGTGTCTTACAGTGCGGAAAATACGATACATCTGTTTAATGAGATTGTCTGTGCCTAGGTCCATATTGGTGTCCGTGGCTATGTAAAAGAACACGTGAGTGGTTCAGCCCTCACCAATGCCAGCATAGTGGTAGCAGGCATCCGCCACAACCTGACCACTGGAAGATTTGGCGACTACTACAGACTTCTGCTCCCAGGAGTCTACAACATCACTGCTGTGGCCACGGGGTGAGTCACACTATGTTATTATTGTTCTTAAATGCATACTTTCTGAAATACTGTGAAATATACAGAAAAACAATAATGGCCAACACAATAACATTTTGTGGAACCAGAGTTTGAACATGCTGACTGACCGCCATTTAGATTTTATTTTTTCCTCTCAAGAATATTGGATAATTTTTGTTCCAGCCTGTTGCCATCATGTTGAAGTATCATTTAACATTCTTAACTGTCATAAAAGTAAGACTACAACTGAGCTAAACAAAACTACCTTTTACAAAGGAAGTGAAGAGGGAGTCTTGAGCAAGGAGATTCAGTGACATTATAGAGCATTGTCATGGGGAAGACTTCTTTTAACTAATAACAATACTAAAAACAAATTTTGCACTATGTCATAATTTTGATATGATTTGGACCATGGTTAGGTTTTCACTTCTTAAACTCCACTTAAAACTTAAAAGTGTATTTTTCCAGAAAACGCTTGTTGAATTCCAAATTATATGATTTAAGGAACAGTTTTTAATTTTGTTCCACTTTAACAACAAAACAACACAATGTGTTTCACAGTATCGTATTTTCATATATATATGTTTTGGTGCATAAACGTGTTTTAAGGTGGAACTAATAACATTTCCTCATTACACAGGTACACACCAGTGACGGTCAACAATGTACAGGTCTTGGATGGAAATGCCACAGAACTTAATTTTGTTTTGGAACCGGTTGCCTTCGAGCCAAATCTCTCAGGCAACGTCACGCTGACCACACCCTCCATGCCGTCAACCACTGATATCGACTCTTCCACCTCAAATACACACACCCCTCCCTCCACTCAGTTCCACTTGGTGACATCAGTTGGAATTAAAAGCACAGCCACTGCGTCACCACCTGCTCCACAACCTGTTCAACCCCAGGAATTTCGCCACCACAACTATGCTGACATGGAGCTCTTCTTACGCAAGTACAGCAGCGAGTTCCCGTCTATTGCTCACCTTTACTCTATTGGCCGCTCTGTGGAAAACAAAGAGCTATATGTGATGGTCATCTCAAACAACCCCACGGTTCATGAACATGGTAAAAAAAACTTTTTTTTGGGGGGGGGGTATGTCTCATAACAAACAAAGCCCTTGTCTAAGAGGAATTTTAATTTCGCTGCTCTCTCTCGTTGCCTACTAGGTGAGCCAGAGTTTAAATATGTGGGCAACATGCATGGCAATGAAGTGGTTGGCCGGGAGCTATTGCTCAACCTCATTGAGTACCTATGCCTTAACTATGGCACCGACCAGGAAGTCACAGAGTTGGTCAACAACACTCGCATTCACATCATGCCTTCGATGAACCCTGATGGTTATGAGGTGGCCAATGAAGGTAAGAGAAAGAAACAGAGTGTGCATAGCACTTTATGATATGTAGCAGGGTCACATTTAACTCGCATTTCCATTTATGTTGTTTCTTTAGTTCCGTGGGTTAAGGTGTAACAATATCAGATTCTAATTTAATCATGCTAATTGTGCAAAAGTTCCTACAAGCGATGATGTGCTATAGAAAGGCAAGAATGAATCGCTTTGTAGGTCATTAAAAAAAAAGCTTTTTCTTTTAATGTTAGCCAGCTTTTGTCTTCTTTTAATGTTATATAAAGTAACAAACCTGTTTTGTCAGCCGCTGGTTGTTGCAAACAAAGTTGTTGTTCCAGTAAAATATTTAGCAAATATATATTCAGTCACTATCAAGTTTTACATCATACGAAACGACGCTATGCCAAATGAGACAACTATACATCAGCAAATATGGTCATGCTGGACCGCCCCCACCCCACAAAAAAGTGTGACCAAATCTGTGCTGAGAAAGTTGGTCGCACTAGTGCTACCAGTGTCAAATTTAGTGTTGAGGCCTTAATTGTTTTTAAGATAAGATAACCTTTATTTGTTCCACACTGGGAAATTTGCAGTCTTTTTTATTTTTTTATTTTTTTGCAATTTCTATTGGTGTAGAATTACGTGTTTCTAATATTTTGGTAATCTAATTTAGCTCCAGACAGAAACAATGAATAATATAATGATCTGTGAAAGCACCGTATTTGCATATCAGCTGTTGCTTCTTGTTGCTGTGCATTACTCTATCTACTGTGCGCACTTTGATTGTCTGCTCTTTTCCTCAGTATCTAATTAGTAGTTAGTTATAAATACAATTCCAGAACAGATCATTTCGTCATCCTGTTACTACCTCTTAAAGATCAATAGAGATGATCCACTGCAATTGTCTCCTCACAGGTGACGTGAGAGGCTACAGAGGACGCAACAACAGCAACAATTTTGACCTGAATCGCAACTTCCCAGACCAGTTTGCAATCATCAAAGATCCCAGGCAGCCAGAGACTATCGCCGTGATGAACTGGCTGAAAAGCAACCCCTTCGTCCTCTCAGCCAATCTTCATGGAGGCACGTCTACTTGTAACAATATACTACAATATACTGAGTTGTACAACTTGGGTCTTTTGTACTTTTTCTATCTACACACTGTTTTAATCGATGCTCCTCTTTCCGTACTCTTTGGAAGTTCAGGTTCTATGGTGGTCAACTACCCCTTTGATGATGATCAAGCGGGCAAAACCCAGTACAGCAAGTCACCTGACGACAAGGTTTTTCAGCAGTTGGCTCGAACCTACTCACAGGTAACTGAATTGCTGCTTCCAGCTGGTGTTGTTTCTACTTGTGGTTTCATGTTGTGACTGAAAGCAAAATGCAATGGAAGAGCCCCCCTGACCCAGTAAATCATTTATGAGGCAAAGTCTTGCAACAGTACTCTGTGTTTTCCTTTTTTTATTCTTGTGTGTGTTGTCGTGCACTTGCAGGAAAATCCTCTGATGCACAGTGGGCACCCTTGTGTCAACCTGTATCCCGGGGAATACTTTGCAGATGGCATCACCAATGGCGCCAGCTGGTACAATGTTGCCGGTGGGTTGATGGACACGCATAAAGTACAAAACAGCAAATATGTGTGGACAAATATGGATACGATCACAGGCTCGACATCAGATACTCTTCATACCTTTTATGAGTACAATTGCAATAGTTTTGTATAATTTTACAGCATAATATACTGTTAAAAGAATCTCGATAAAGACCATTATTGGTGACAATGTTTTTATTATCTTATGTCAGACGTCTTTTATCGTAGGGAATTAGATGATACCTTGAATCATTAGATCTGTAGATATGCTCATGAATGTACCGTACATTAATTAAGGGTTGTGGTGGAATTGATTTTAAAAATTTCAAGTATCGGTAAACACCTCAGGATCTCTGAAAATGAAAACAGTAGTATTACCTATTGACTATGTGAATGTCAATATGTTAACTGAAAAAAGAACATTTCCCCAGGTGGCATGCAGGACTGGAATTACTTAAACACTAACTGTTTTGAGGTGACTATTGAGTTGGGCTGCGTAAAGTACCCCTGGGCCAAGGATTTGCCAACCTATTGGGAACAAAATCGTCGAGCTTTGCTTCAGTTTATCCATCAGGTAACCAACACCATTAAATGATCTGTAATATTTTTCCTTTTCATCACTGTTTTGCATTTACTATGCGTGCACGTCTGCGTGAACCCCCAGGTTCACCATGGGATCAAAGGTACAGTCTCTGACATAAGGGATGGCATGGGGATCCCCAATGCCACCATTCAGGTAGAGGGCATTGACCACAACATCACCACAGCTCACACTGGTGACTACTGGAGACTGCTGGTCCCTGGGACTTATTCCATCACTGCCTCCGCCCATGGGTAAGATTTCAATGATGAGACAAGTAGCACAATTCCTGTACAGGCACTTAAAGATACACTCTGCCTTTTTTTTTTTTTTTTTTTTTACAGATATCAACCTGTGAGGACTTACGCCACCGTGTCTAAGAAAGGAGCGGAAGTGGTTGATTTCCGATTGACACGGCTTCACACAGAACCTAACGGCCTGTCACCTTCTGGACCCCAGCCAACCCATAACCCATCCGATGAGGAGTTTGAGAGCTTAATTAAGGCCCTCTCTCTGGGCCAAGGTTTAGACCAGCTGGTCAAGAGCACAGACACGGAGAGCAGTTTCAGATTCCGAGGTTACAAGGAGCTGTCCGCGTTCCTCCGAGGTCTTACGCTCAACTTTCCCAAAATTACATCCTTGCAGAGGTAGGGAGCCTTGCTGTGTTACAGCCACCTTGGACCTCATATGGTTGCAATGTGTTCTTAAAATGTGCTTCATTTTCTTTTAGTTTGGGCCACAGTGTTGAGTTTAGAACTATTTGGGCTCTGGAAATTTCCAACAACCCAGGAGAGGCTGAGCCTTCTGAGCCCAAGGTCCGCTTTGTCGCGGGGATCCATGGTAATGCCCCTGTGGGAACAGAGCTGCTTCTTGAGTTTGCTGCCATGTTATGCATCAATTATGGCAAAAACTCAGTCATTACAAGGGTGAGTTGTTTTTTTTTTGAGTGATATTATACTTCTCTTGACATGCATGTCTTTAATGCAAAACTCTTTAACAATCTGCACTCCGTTTTCCTCCCATAGCTCATCAACGAGACAACTATTGTAATTGTGCCATCGATCAACCCAGATGGAAGAGAGCAAGCAGTGGAGAAGCAGTGCACTTCCATCCAGGGCTTCACCAATACTCATGGCAAAGACTTGGATGCAGACTTCTTTGGTCAGTTGCATAGTTTTGTTTGAATGAACTCATCCGACATGGACAAAGACAAAATTCATATGCATTGTCTTTTGCATGTAATGCCCCTTTTCAGGCAATGCATCCCAACGTTTGGTGGAGCCTCAGCCAGAAACCAGAGCAATGATGGACATGATTTTAGATAAAGGCTACACGCTGTCTGTGGCCCTTGATGGAGGATCACTTGTGGCTACTTACCCTTATGACAAGCCTGTCCAATCCGGTAACTCAACAGCCTGCTTTCACCAGCATGTGGTTTCAATTCTTGCCCGTTTTATCAATCAAACTTGATTTATTTGGCACTTTTAACACATACAAATGCAACTCTGTGTTTTATTATCGCAAATGCACTACACTAATTGGCTACAGCCCTTGGTATACAGCCATCCAGTCAAAGAACTGCATCCAAAATGTCTTGAAAAGATTAAAAGATTTCAAATGAGCTCTTCAAATCTCCTCTCTGTATGATGCAGAGAGCAGCTACAATATAACCTTTTGTAAAATTGATAGCGAACAGATCTTGTCATTCCAAACTCGGTGTCATCTTTCTAAAGCTAGGCTCTGTGATTTTAGCTCTTGCACCAGATCTCATTACACACGTGCCTATTGTTGTGTCCAATAAGGTTAACTTGAAATGCAGCGTGTTCGAACGTGTGATTAACATGACATACAATGTCTAGACATATGCTGTGTTTTAATACACTTCCAAATATTGCTTTCAAAATGATTACACCTATGCCGGTTTTCTTTCAGCTACATAATTAATATAATACATATTTGCATATTTTATAGACCTACTTGATATTTAGAGTGATTTCTATTGTGACCTGATGCGACGAGCAGGACCGCAAACTTATGAGTTACATAATACAATGAGGTCACTGTGTCCTCACAACCCAGATTGACTTGACAAGCTAAAAAGAGAATGTTACATAACTGCAAGTCTCAAAGACTTGAATAAACTATATCACCTGAAAGCTGTTTGTTGCTCAGCGTCACTGGATAGCACTAATCTCCATGTTTTTCGTCATTTATTTTACAGTGGAGAATGAAGGCACACTGAAGTACTTGGCCAGCGTTTATGCCAACAACCATCCCACGATGCACCTTGGCAACACTGAATGTTCGAATAACGGGCAAGGTATTATTTTTCTGTTGTACATTCTACATTCTAATGAACTGAATGTCTTTTGTCCAGCAGCCCATCCAAAAATATATATTACACTACACATTGTGTGTTATTTTTTTTGACAAAGGACTGCACTTGTTTCTGGAATTGTTTATGAAATGGAGGGTAAGAAAGACCTGATAACATTGTTTTTTTTACCCCACTTTTCAGCAAGCAACATTCAAGATGGAGTTATGAGGGCAGCTGAGAGACAAAGTCATATGGGCAGTATGAAGGTAGGCTTTGTTGTTGATTCAAATAACTTCGCAGGGGGAGCAAATGCAGTGAAGGTTATGAAATTACATTTAAAATTGCCTCAATTTTTACTGAAATAGCAGTTTTTAATGACAGTTTAATACCAGTCGAATGAAATAAATCACTCTGTAAAAGCCAACTCGTCTCATTGTGGACATTTGAAGCCTCATCACGTGCCCCTGGCTCTTGCCAAGTAGCCGAATCCGGCAGGCGATGTAGCTCTGGAGATCCACAAGAATATACAGTACATGTTTTCCAACTATTATGGTTTCTGATGAGAACATTGTTTCTCAAAGACATAAAAAAAAAACCCAAACCAGACTGAAAACACAATGACAGGATCAGGTATTCTACTTTCGAATATTTTTTATTGACACACAGGTAGAAAACCCCCACTCCAATGTTTACGTCAAGAACGTAGAACTTTGGATTCTTTGGAACTTTATGTGCATTCATGTGTTTGCAGGACTTCAGCATGGACTTTGGCTACTGTCCAGAAATCACAGTGTATACTGGCTGTTGTGTTTTTCCTCCAAGTGAACAGCTTGCCACACTCTGGGCAGAAAACAAGAAGCCCCTTCTGAGCATGTTAGTGGAGGTACGCTGCCTGAATCCTTTTCCCAACCGGGTCCTTTCTGTACACCTTAACTGAATCATATCTCCATCTTCTTCATGCATCTTTAACCCATCCAGGTCCACAAAGGAGTGAGAGGAGTGGTGAGAGATAAAAGCGGGAAGCCCATTGTCGGCGCCATCATTGTCATGAATGGGGGTGTGAGAGTCTTCACTGCAGAAGGTGGTTACTTTCATGCGTTGTTGGCGCCCGGCAACCACAACATCGAAGCGGTTGCTGATGGCTACCAGCAGCAACGCCAAGAGGTATACACACACACACACACACACACACACACACACACACTGTAAAACGAGTGTGTGTGTGTGTCTTTAGCATATTCTTAAAATCTAGTTTCTACTGTTCCTGCTGTATAGTCTGGAAGGCATAAAGTAATTTGATGTAGTCAAATGACTCCTTTTAAGTGACTCCCCCCTTCCATATAATATTTTTTTCCTCAAATAAAATGAAAAAAAAATGTCATCTTAGTGACAAATACATTAATTCTGCGAATGGAGGTCTTTAAGCGATTATGAACCCCACTCCTATTTCAACTGCAGCATGTACCGGTACTTATTTTCAGCAAAATATTGTCAGCATGCATAACAATGCAAGCGCAAAAAAAAAAAGACTCAAGTATTTTGGAAGTATTATTAAAAGACTGCATTCTTTAATTGGGAAACTCTACATTACTGTCAATGTCTATGCTGGGTGTTGTGCGAAGCAAACAAAATCGCTCCATCACGTTCACCGTTCCTTGTGACTCAAATGTTTGAAGCATGGGGTAGGCCAGCTCTGTAAACAGATGTTCCTTTATAGTGCGTCCCAGCTCCAAATTGTACGCTCTTGGCTTCCCACAAGGACTTAGCAGCAGGGGATCTACCACTAAATGATACATGTGTTGGTACTCTGCTACCGTGAAGCCATGGATCATTAAAGGTCCCGATTTGGGGTCAGACTCGTAGGTCACAACACCGTTGGAGCAAATGTCACTTTGTGCTTTGCCATTGAGGGTTACATGGAGGTCTGGAAGAATTGCAGCATTCCTTTTGTACCGCTCGTCCAACTCTCTTGGTCCACAAGCTGCATCTTTCTGCTCATTCCACACATCCAAGTCAAAGTCAGTTTTGGGTGCCAACATGTAACTCCTTTCCTTTGTCATTTCTCCATATTTCTTCGGACATCTAATACGCCGCCTTAAGTCATAGGAACTCATCTCATATGCGGCATCTCTAGAAGTTGAAATGATACCTCTTTCAATGGATAGGCTTCAATTAAACGATGCACGATCAAGAGTTGCACTTACTGTTTTACGTTCAACACTTGGAGAGTAGCGTCCGGCAGCATCACTGACTCTTGTCCTGGGAGGTGGTCACCCTGCTCAGTGTAATTTTGACTCTTATATTTTGTATTAACTGCTGCATAAATAAAGGACAAAAATAAAGGCTAACTCTGGTGATCTTTGTATTTCACACAAAGGATGAAGTCAAAGGCAGCATAAGATACAGATTTTTTTTTTTTTGACGAGCAGGCGCTCAACTCCTGCTTGAGACCCATGACAACCTGTTGCAGATTCTACTGAGTAGTCACACCTGCACAGGTGGCTCTCTAATGAGGCAGTGTCGTCTCTCAAAGCTCAACCGCCTATCACTTTGCTTTTCAATCACGAGCAGTGAGAATTGAGGAAACGTTTTGCAACTTGATTTGTTCTGAAGCATGCGACAGTTAGAACTTTAAAGCACAAAAAAAACTTGGATGGAATGAACATTTAGACAATAATTACTGCCTGTGTTTGGAGTGATGTGTTACTTTGACAATGTCAAAGATTGACGTACACTGAATCGGCACATGTGGGCAACTAAAGTTGTAAGTCATTGTTACCATATATCTGTTTTATCCCGACTCAGGTGGTGGTGTCCTCCTATGAAGCAGCAAGCTCCATCATCATTGAGTTTGACATGGATCACAGCATCTTTGGTCTGCCAAGAGAATTTGTGGTGGCCAGTGCAGGTAATATAATAAATCAACTTCTTGTTTACTGATATGGACCAAGTGGACTTAAGCATGCAATACAAGTGTCTACCACCATTCATACCAAAGGTAAAGCCATAATGCTTTACAGAGGCAAAGGAACAATCGATATAAATAGTTAAAAGACACGAAAATCGAGGTAAAATTTTAACACAAAACCAGGATAAATGAAATAAAACACACTATTAAAATGACAAATTATCATGTTAAAATCACAAAACAAAATAAAAGCAAGGTTTTCTTGATGGAAAAAGTGGCAGTAAACAGTTTTAATAGTAATATTGTTTCTTCATAATTAGTTATTTTTTCCACAGTTGAGCATAAAAACGGGATGCTGATTCCCTTTGATTTGCTTCTCAGAAATGCTCAGTAAGCCTGCACTCAATGACCTGTGAGTTCATGTGAACCAGCTTTTGTCTGATCTGTTTGGAAAATCTTTGATTGTCGAGACAGCGTAATTTACTTATTGGGTTCAGCTGAGAAATTGGCATTAAAGTCTGATTGTCTTAATTTTGTCAAGAAATTGTAGCTAGACTGAATGGATTTCTCTTCTGACTCATACCTTGACCTAGAATTAGAAATACAGTAACTTCCAATTTTTTAGGAATTTACCGGGGTCAACTTAGTAAGTAAAGCCTGTACACAACTTTGGGCATTTTTTCCCCCGCCTCCAGAAATGTTTTCCCATTTACAGAACTGACATTTGTGCCCACTTGATTCCATCTCTTCTTTCTGCAGCTGCCTGCATGACAGCATTGGTGGTGACTGCATGCATCATCTGGTGTGTGTGCGCTGCCAAGTCTAATCGGCAGAAGGATGGCTTCCACCGTTTGCGGCAGCACCGGGATGAGTACGATGACGAGATCCGCCTAACATCCATGGGATCCAAAAAGTCTCTCCTTGGCCACGAGTTCCAGGATGAAAGTGAAAGTGACGAGGAGACATTATACGCCAACAAAATCTGAACGAGCCTTTTGCTGTGTTTGTTTCCTGCTGCAAGATGAAGGCCTGCGACAGTTAGTGTGGACTTGTTGAACTGGAGGCATTTTATCGGCCTCTTCATGAATCCACCAAGACTGAGACACTTTTCTGTTACACTGATGAATTTTGAACACCTGCTCAATTATTAGTCCAATTGTTGCGTCATCAGTCGTAAAATGTTGCGTTCATCTTTTTGTGCTCAAGGTGAAGCTTTAATCCTGTTTGCCACTCATCCGTCCCGCCTTAGTAGAGTGAGTACCCCAACTTTTGGTGATTAACATCACCTGTCTGACTAAAGGCTTGCAAAAACATGCATGGATGGCTGATTGAACACTCCAAATTGTCCCGAGGTGTGAGTGTGAGCGCGGATGGCTGTTCGTCTCTGTGTGCCCTGTGATTGGCTGGCAACTGTCCCCCGCCTACTGCCCAAAGACAGCTGGGATAGGCTCCAGCAACCCCTGCAACCCTTGTGAGGATAAGCGGATCAGAGAATGAATGAATGAGTCTCTGGGGGGGCGCATCCAATTCTGTGCCTTGGCTTCTCTGGAGCTGAAATGCCGTCCGTAGAAAGCATTTGTGCTTGTGAGATTTTTGATCCATCCAGTTCTCAAGTGGTGGAAAGAGGAATACACATCAGGCCCCTCTTTGCTCATTTTGCACTGTTGCTACGCTAATGAATTTGTTTTCCTTAAAGAGAATCTCAAGAAGGGACTTTCTCAGACGTGTCAGGAATTGTCCTTGTCAGTGCAAAACGTGTCAGCTCACTTGGACGAGAGAGAAAAAAAAATATCCTCACATCAAGCAAGTCTTTTAACAAATCACATATGAATGTATTTTATTTTTAATGTACTGTTCTTTTTAATGTGTATCTGTAAAGCACATGGAAAACATGATTCATGTCACGGCTGTCCTCCCATTAATCAATGCTGTCAACATTTTTTTTCAAAAGAAAATAACCTTAATTAGCCCCATTTGCGGTCACTTCTGGTCTGGCTGTCCATATGCCTGTGACTGATCGGAATGAATATCGAGAGTTCTGTCCAGTCTAAAGGGGAAGTCAAGTTAAAACAAAAAAATCTTTAAGATATGTTCTATGCAGGCCCACTAGTTGAAACATGGCATTGTGATTAATATTGTGTTCGCGGAATATTAATTAAGCAGAAAAATCCACTCATTTGGGGGGGGGGGCTGTGATATTGCCAATTGTCACAGCGCAATTATTTTCTGGATTTGGTCAAGTGCCGTTAACTGAGACTATAGGCATAGTGATTTCACTTTCACTCGACAGCAAGTGAAGGTGAATCAAAAACAGGTGCGTTTTTCTGCTTAAATCCTATTCCACTAACGCAATATTAATCAGGATGCCGAGTTCCGTCTAGTGGCTGTACACATTGAACAGAGAAGGTGACTTCCACTTTAAAACACCATTGCTGGGACTTGCACCTTTTTCCAACTGTGATAAAATGATGAAAATGGCAATTCAAAGTTGTTGCATAGATGAAATCGAAAGTGGATTTCATAACTTTTGGCATCATTGAAAGTTCACCGCCAACCAAACTAAAATTTTCTCAGTCTGGTTGCTGCTGAAGTGGAAAACGCCATACTTAATTCCACACCTCTAATTTACGGTAGGTTTCTTAAGGCCTTGCCTTAATTTCCAGTCTTTCTACATTTGGGTTTTAAACAGATGTTTTCATGAATTGTAATACCATTTTGGTGTTTTTGTGTATTTTGTTCTTACCATGTCTCAATGAGTGTGCGTGTGGTTTTGGAAGTCAAGAAAGTCATGCAATGTTGCTTTGAAGATTTTATATAAAGTGGAATGAACCGATATGTCAGATGTACATGAGAGAATTGGTGCAATTCATGCGATTTTCAACACAAAGTTTTACTGATTTAATGACGCTATTGTGCTCAAAACCTCGTTGAACAAACGGTTAACATTGCTCAGTGTTTTGGTTAAAGAGTGGATCATTTCTGCGGAATGGTGAAGTGATGCACAAAGATCTTGTAACGTTATTACAGTTTGCCTAATGTCAAGACTTTTTTTTTTATTATACTAAAGAACTAAAGAAATGTCATCATTGTTGCCTGAGGTCTGAATATACAGTGATTCGAATCATGATGAAGTTGGAACAATATTTTTCTTTTAGTATTGCAGAGGAAACACATTGACATTAAGCCTGGCAGACTCAACACGTAAGTGCTAAATCACACACAAGCGCTTATTTACACTGGCACAATAAGCAGCGATTCCCAACCACTGTGTTGACTGTTTAGTGTACCATGAAAGATCATTAAATGTGCTGCGAGAAATTATCCAAATCAATAGTTTTATGTAAATGAAGTGAACCAATTGGTCCAAAAATTATTTGGATACAAATGTGTCGTTCATCTATCTATGCAAACGACGTATAGTGCCAGACAAATCAATTAAACGACCTCTCCCAAAATGGCATAAGGTATATTCATCATTCATTCATCTTCCGAACTGCTTGATCCTCACTAGGGTCACGGGGGTGTGCTGGAGCCTATCCCAGCTGTCTCCGGGCAGTAGGCGGGAGACACCCTGAATCGGTTGCCAGCCAATCGCAGGGCACACATAGACGAACAACCATCCACGCCCACACATACCTAGGGACAATTTAGAGTGCTCAATCAGCCTACCATGCATGTCTTCGGAATGTGGGAGAAAACCGGAGCACCCGGAGAAAACCCACGCAAGCCCAGGGAGAACATGCAAACTCCACACAGGGAGGCCGGAGCTGGAATCGAACCCGCACTGCACTGTGAAGTCGACGTGATAACCACTGGCCTACCGGGCCGCCCGGCATAAGGTATACTGTCATGTAATGTAAATATGTGCCTTGGGTTTGGGAAAGAGTGCGCACAACAGTTTTGTGTTTTTTGTTATTGAAAAGTGTCCTTGGGTGTCTTGAAAGGCGCTTATAAATAAAATGTATTATTATTATTATTATTATTATTATTACTTTCAACGGGCCTTGTGCTACTAGAAAAGGTCTACAGAGGGCGACATAAAATATTTGAATGGGGGTCGATGTCGCTCTGTTTGCCAATCCCGGAAGTTGGTGACGTCTCAGACAAAACAAAGATGGCAGGAATGGGGAGCAGTAACTACTGGGAAGGTAAACGAGATTAATTTAACTAGACTATCAAGTGTTTACACTGTCGTTCTGTATTATTAACATCTTTTTGTCTGTCGGTCTGAGTTCACGCTCCACGTATCGTGCTTACGTGTCTCATATCCTGGCTGCCCACAAGCTAGCTAACTTCACGCCTTCGCAGCAACAGTTTTGTTACTCCGGTTGTCACGTCGTTTATGGAAGCTAATATTTCGGATGCGTTTGTTATACAACCGACGTTCGTTGATGTGATCAGCTTGTCATGGCTGCCCATGTTTTACCGGCCAAAGGTAAGTAGCGTCGACTTTGCAACAATCTGCTGTGCGTGTAATCATCATGTGTTTTAGATCTACGGAAACAGGCCAGGCAGTTGGAGAATGAACTGGACCTGAAGTTGGTGTCATTCAGTAAACTGTGTACCAGCTACAACGGCTCAAGGGATGGGCGGCGAGGAGACACGTAAGATGACGATGATGTTTCTCAGTGAGACTCTTGGGGGAAATGATTTGATCTGCGCTGGATCACACTCACGAACTCTCTGTGTTGATTTGATTTTCATCAAATACTGCTGCAACATCTGCATGTTCTCCTGAAGATTTTACGCAACTGACTTTGATATTATCTATAATAGTTTGGTATTTGTTAATGGTGCCCGTGAGACTTCTCAGTTGAGTTCACAATACATGTACAGTATTATAGAGTGTTTGTTCAGTTGGGTTGCAACAATACACAAAATGCATGGTCTTATTTGATTCAATATATTGGTGTCCCTATTCTATGTATTTTTTTAAGCGATTTTTAGAAGTTTTTGTTTAATTTTAAAATGTTCACGGGCTTCCAAACTATATTACATTTTTAACTTGAGCCTCTATCCTCCCCAGGATAAAAAAAAATGCAAGGACACTTTGACATAATTTCCTCTTTTGTTCAAAGCTTTGTCCTGGCAGGACATACACTCTAACCTCAATTAATAAAAGTCCAATCCAGAACAATTTCTGCAGCCATTATAGGCAGCAGTGCCAATTAATATCAGCTATTCAAATTGTATTTATTTATTTTATTTTTTTGTGTACATGTGCATTCATTCTGCAGGTCAGACACCACACCATTGCTAAATAACTCCACGCAGGACAGGATGTTTGACACCATGTCGGTGGAGATTGAACAGCTTCTGGCCAAAGTAAGTGCATTACCAGTGTCCTTCAAAATTATCGTGTTACGAGAAAATGAAAGTGTGCAATGCAGTTGGAGAAAAAAAAATCTTGCAGCAGAACCATTGTGTACTAATTACTATATTCCAGAATTATTATAATTTTCACCCTTTTTATTTATTTTGTAGTTCATATTTTTTTAGTTAAGGGTATTCAACTGTATTTAGTTTGAAACTTCAGTACAATTAAGGTTGGGGAATAGCAGCATTTATATTTTTTTGTTAAAAAGACACTTCAAATTAAACATTTTAAATTTTTCTATACGCATGTCTCCCTGTGACAAATCAGATGTTCGCCGTTAAAGTGCATAGCTTTTAATATGTATTGTAAGCAACTGCACATCTACTGCCACACGCCTTTTGATTTTCTGGAAGGTTCTTTTTCTCATCCTCAGCCTTTGTTTTTACAAATGCATATATTTTTGATCACACTCTGTCAGCTGACGGCGGTAAATGACAAGATGGCAGAGTACACCAACGGTCCGGGCACAGCTTCTTTGAATGCTGCACTAATGCACACCCTCCAGAGGCACAGAGACATCCTACAGGTTTGCCCACTCATTCATCATCTTCCATACTTTTTAATGGTGTACTTTGCACACATTTCAATGATATTATTTCCTATACCGCCTCTTCATTTTTCCATTCCAGGATTACACACACGAATTCCACAAAACTAAAGGAAACTTCTTAGCCATTCGGGAACGGGAAGACCTATTAGGATCTGTCCGAAAGGACATTGAGTAAGTAAACTACCGTAATTCAAAATATGCTGGTCATGCGCTACCATTGTGGAGACATATAATGTACAAACTCAATTCCAATGCAGTTGGTTAAACTGGGATTGAAGGGTGTGCTCCAGTGAAAATGGCTGCCATCGAATGAGTTAACTCCATAAGTGTTTCTGTTTGTGTATTTTGCAATGCGGCCACAGAAGTTGACCAGTGATAGAAAAGGGTGTGATGATAGAGTTGAAGAACGGCAACTTTGTGCCATGTGTCCAGCGTCCATGTCTCTGATCTGGCTGCGCATTACAAAATGGATAAAGTGACAATTACAAATCTACAGACTGCTACAAAATACACTTGGATGGCATAGACTCAAGCCCACTCCGACCCTTTGGAGGTTAAGCAGAAGAGAAAATAGGTGGATGCTTTTGTTGCAGCTGTCATTTGGCCAGACAGGGGGCAGGAGAGATCCTCTGATACAGTTTCCCCAAGATTTATGTGTAACAGTGCTCTTATGGATTATAAAACAGCCACTGGCTTGTTTCTGGGAACAATGCAACAGTTTAGCAAACACTGCGCAGTGTTCCCATCTTGGACAATCTGTTGTGGGTTCTTATTTGCAAAAGCAATTTTTGCACATGCGAGCACACAAACGTTACTGTTGTTGTCGCTATTCCATTTCTTAAGAGCAACATGAAGCAGAGTTGAACGCAGACTACTGGACCCGCTTTTACTGTCAGCCACAAAAAAAAAAAAGACGACAGCATTGTGCCCTTTTAAAAAGCCTTGCCTCATCCCTGCCTCTTGGCTTGGCCCTACCACGGTGAGTGCATTGTAACATTGTAGTTCCATTTGACGCCTGTACTGGGAATTAAATGGATGCATTTGTTATACAGTGTCCACTTACGGTAATTATTTTATTTATTTTATATTTTTTTCCCCCGCCCCCTCACTTTGCCTTTTGCACTTTATCTCATTCTTTTCTCCATGTGAGGGTGGGGCTGAATTAAATGACCAGAAACCAGCAAGAAGCTTAGTCACCAGATGCTGATAAATGGGTTGCATCAAAGAAATGGGTGTGGGATGTTCACTTTGCCACTTGTGTGGTATCTATCACATTCACGAAAGGGGAAACGGAGCCTTCTTTATCATTGTATGATGGTGCTCTTAAGTATTTACATGGAAGTACGTTTTTCTTTGGGACTTTGTAAAATGTCGTCTTCCGTTAACTGCTACATGCAAATGTAAAATCCTCGTTTTGTGGTGTCCCTTGATGGAATATTCTTGTTGTACCCGGTAGTTGCACCAGTGATAATGCCCATCGCCAAGGGTTTTTGGGCATTTGCTAAACAGGTTTTCCAGGTTTCCCCTTCCTCACCCAAGGGAACGCGCGGGTGTTTCACTTTTACCCCCATCATGGAGGTTTGCGGGACTAGGTAAGACATTGCAGACAGATGGTGACCGGGAACCTGATCCGAAGAAAGTTTGCTCTTCGGATGTTGGACAAGGTGATCTTTGTTTGCTGCACGTTCTCGCCATTTAGTCCGAGCTCCGTGCTGTCCTGTTCTCACAATCCTGCTCGATCGTACTTGTTTTAAAAAGCTCGCACAATCAACTGTCGCGGCCATTTTGACGCTTTAGAATTTTTGCAGTGCTGCTCTCTTTAGAACCACTCATGCGAAGTCACGGCTAATGTAAGTGGATGTTTCCTCTCACGACTGCTTCACATTAAAGCCTTTCTACTGGTGAACCACAGGAAAGCTTTTAATGTAACAGCCATGAAAGGAAATGCTGTGGTTTTGGTGCCCGCTATTACAAAGATACCGGTTGACTCAGAAGTTAGGCCAAAACTCCCAATGATAATGCAAGATTGAGTTCCGGCTGTCCGGTGCTCCAAATGTTGCCGAGCACCGCTTTACCACCATTCCATACCACTATTTGAATACAAGGGAAATGAGGGAAATGTTTTGAGGTTTCACCCTGAAATATTCACAAAGTCAGAGCTTCAAGAAGCTTCTCGACTCGACCCCGAAGCGATTCGCATGCCGCTTTCCTTAATTATTCAAAGCGTCACCCTGTGGCAACAGGAAATGGCTCTCCGGAGTGTGACAGTCAGCCTAATATGTCGTTGACAGTCTCAGAGAGATGTTTGGGGATTTCAACATCTGCTCCGTGCCCTTGACTCGGAGGACAATGCATCTATTTTGTCATCTCCTAAAACAAGAAAACCAGTCTTCTAAGTCAACAGTTATACATTGTCGCCTATATCTTAACCGGTATGTGCTTTTTTTTTTTTCTCTTTTAGAACCTATAAGAGTGGATCAGGAGTTAACAACAGAAGAACAGAGCTGTTTCTGAAGGAACACGAACACCTGAGAAAGTAAGTTCCCATCACGTGGGACCTGTCAATTCTCGTATGTTCGACTACGGCTGGCTGACTTTATTGTAGGCCAGCTAGCTGAGGGAAGTTTGAAATCTGAAACAGATGCATCGTTTAATAGAGGTTACATTGCATCGGCCCACGCCGCTGATTCTAAACCCCTCCGGAAGTAGCGCAGTCAAGAGAAACGACACTTCCAAATATAGGTTAGACTTCATATAATTTCATGGAGCAAATATAAGAATTTTGCCCGTAAATGTGGATTAGTGCATCTGGTCGTTCAAAGGGTGAGATAAGGTAAGAAAACCTTTATTTGTCTCACAACGGAGGCATTTCTTCCTCTGCGTGCGAGTCCAGCATATTCCATTAGGATTGTGTCAAGTGACATTTTCCCACTTAACCACATCCCATATTACAAGGTTTCTTTCCCCTGACCATAGGAGGGAGAGGAGATAGAACAGTGGAGCTGTACAATAAGTTGCACTTCATTGATTGACACTTGATAAGATTCGAGACAATGCATTAGGCAATAATGCCCGAAGAAAAATGTTTAAAATGTCTGACTTTCCTTGTATTGCACCGGTGGGCAAGTGGAATGCTTCACCGTGTATTTGTTTGAAGTGTTCTTGTAGCTCCTCGCCTCGTTTTCACGATATAAGTTGCGCATGGCGTTCAAAAGATGAGAAAGATACACACTAATTTAAGAGACGTTGCACACTGATTCAATTTGCTCCAAGTGCTGTCAATCTTTGCACCATGACCGGTGCTTCTTATCTGTGACTCACATTCGTTGTATCCGTTTTTCCATCTCTTCACCATAAAGGTGGGTGTTGATCAATAAACTAGAGGGGCGGAGGTGCAAGAACAGCTCAAGGGCAGGGTCACACTGACGAGGACTTGCTGTCAAAAATATGTCATACTTTTGTGTGTGTGTTTGGTTTCAACGTTGCTTTTGACGGACTGTCCAGGAAATGTACAGTCGCTCTTGGCCCATTCGGGTGGACGCTGTAAATCTAGTGTCGCAATTTTAAAGGTTCATCTAAATACAGGTAGTGTTCAATGCGGCACTGTTGGCTTGAAATCTCCCTTGCATCTTCCCCTCACAACGGCTTTTGTATGATTTTCATTTCGGTGTGATCGAGGGAGTTGACAAGATGTTTAGTTTTCAGCTAAATTACAAACCGAAAGCCCACTGAACACTTGGGCTATCAATTTCTAAATGAGACAACATTCTTCGGGGGCTTGTGTGATGCATCGTTCTGCTGAGGATTATTCGTATCATTATTTCTTGATCTCTAGCCAAACAGCCGCCTCTTGAAGGTAAAAGTTTAAGATGTTTCATGTCTTCGGCGACTTCTTGTGGCTCAAGTTCGATTGAAACGGGAGAGGCCTTGAGCATTTAATTGATCTCAAAATGACATTAGTCTGATAACAGAAACCACACATTAAGCGTGATGACTTCGAAGTGTTCTTGAAAGTGGGCTCAACAACCACGGCGTACCGTCTTTTTGGTTTTGGCTTGTTTGCTTTACGAAAGCAACCAAATTGACTCCCATTATGTCATTCATTCCATAGAGCTGGATGTTTTTTTTTTTTAGAAACCTAATTTACAAAACTAGTGGAAATGTGTCTTGTTTTTACTGAGCATCCTTTCATGTTTGTTTCTACCATTGCCAGCGTGTGTACGCAAACGGGTCAGCACAACGCCGATGTATGGACACACTAGCAAAGAACAGCGGGAACAGTCGACTTGATCGAAAAATCAGATATGCCTGCACTCTGAGCAGGATCGTAGCCACACAGTTTTCTAATTTAGATGTGAAAGCTAAAGTTTTGAAGCGCTCATTAACTGTGTCTCGACATGTATGTTGAGGGTTTTCCTCTCTGGCTCCTGTTTTAACACAATTAAATGTTCATTACTCCCGGTTGTCCGAACTAGAAATACTGTCGTTAACCAATTTATCTATTTCTTTCATTCCATGTGTAGTTCCGATCGACTGATGGATGACACAATAAGGTAAGACTTTCCTCCGTTGCCATACTCAAATTGCTGCTGTCACATCCAGGAATCGACACTGGCTATAATTGTCACGTATGGATAAAATGGTTGCTCGTCGTTCTGTTTAAGAAAGAAAAACAAAATGGTCACTTAAATGGACCGGGCATTTTTTTCCTCCTCACTCTTTGGCATCAAACTGCAAATGGTGACTGATTACAGAGAAAGTGTGAAAAGAAGCTTCAGCTCTAATTTCAATGCGGTCGTTCATATTGAAAGGAAGTCGATGGGAAGTTGCTGCCGTCGGCAAGTTGTTGGTACCTGACTGAGGAGAACACGATCCCCTTCTTGGCATTGCTCGGGGGACTTGACTGTTCCCTCAGCAGTGCCCACCCCCGAGGAAGGCACACGGCCTCACACGACATGGCCTTGAAACGCTGCTCTTGAACGTTGCCCGCTCCCTCAATCGGATGGAAGGTGGTCTGCCGCAGCCCCTCCTTATACTCTTCATTCCTCCTAGCATCCAAAAGCCCGAACAACAACTTGGGTTGCCTCGTAGGGAAGAGTAAACCAATAAATACAACAAGCGGCCTTTTGAGAAAATGTTGGCAGGATGCTCCGTAGTTTTGTGTTGATTTATTTTCCTCCTATCCATATCATTTGCCCTTGTCTTTGTAGCATTGCCATGGCAACCAAGGAGAATATGACATCCCAAAGGGGCATGCTGAAATCCATCCAGAGCCGGGTCAACACACTGGCCAGTATCCTTTTTGCCGTGGAACTGCTTTCCTTGCTTCACTTTCAATCGGATCATTTGGTATTGTCCTTAATGCTTTGCTCTCCAAGACCGTTTCCCAGCCATCAACAGTCTCATCCAACGAATCAATCTTCGGAAGCGAAGAGACTCCCTCATCCTTGGCGCCGTGATTGGCGTCTGCACCATTCTTCTCATGCTCTACGCTTTTCATTGAGTTTCAAAAAGCGGCGAGTAGGTCGGCTATTTGATGTGTAAGACCGTCAGGAAACGGTTCGTGATTGAGGAGCCCGGGAGACTGCTTAGCACGCGGATGTGACGTCTGTCCAACAACAAGATCTACTGAACTTATATCTAGCTGTATGACAGATGGACAACATTACTGGTGGGTGGATACTTTGCCAGCTCCGGGTCACAGGAAACAAAAGTACTCCTAACTAGAAACTTGCATCATAACTCCCCGGAAGAGACGATATGCTGAGAAATTGATGAACTGTTGGAATATGTGACCATGTTTTTTTGTTTGGTTTTTTTCCCCACATTGCAAAGATTTTTATTGGAATGATTCTTTTTAATTGATGTGCCAGTTTGAAATGGGTGTTAATACAAGTTAATAAATTATTCATTTGTTGTAAAAATTAAGTCAGACTCAGATCCCCCTCGTTGAATCACAAAGTAAATGTGACATACGACTGTTTTGGAAAAGCTGAATTGAATTTCACTGGTAACACCCGAGTACCAAATTTGTTGAATCAATAAATCACATAACTAGAATCTGTCATACAAAGTAAAGTAGGCCACAAAATCTCAGCAAGCATAAGCATCATGCCACAATCGAAAGAAATTGGAAAAAAAAAAGATTGAAGTTATCAGTCTACAAAAGGTTACAAAGCCTTTTCCAAGACTCTGGGGCTCTAGCGAACCACTGTTCAGAGCCATGATCCACCAATGGAGAAAACTTGCAACAGTGGCAAACATTCCCAAGAGGGCTCGACCTGCTAAAGTCACTCAGACGACTCATCCAGGAGGTTGAAAAAGAACCTAGAACATCCAAAGAACTCCATACCTTGCTGGCCTCAGTTCAGGTAAAATGAGTTCCCAGGCGAAAACCACTGCTGTCCAAAAAGAACACACAGGCTCGTCTAACATTTCCCAAAAGATATCTTGTTGATCCTCAAGACTTTCGGAAAAACATTCTGTGGTCTGATAAGTCAAAAATTGAACTTTTTGGAAGATATGCGGCCTACTATGTCTGGGGTACAAGTGGCAGAGCATTTGATTAAAATCAACAAAAAAAACATATCAACTGTGAAGTGTGGTGGTGGCGGCGTGATGGTCTGGGGCCGCTTTGCTACCTCAGGACCAGGACAGCTTGCTGTGATTGATGGGACAATGAATTCTGCTGTCTACCAGAAAATCCTGAAGGAGATAGTCCGACCATCAGTTTGCGTCCTCGAACTCAAGCACTCCTACATCATGTCCATTACTTGAGTGTAAGCGTGAGCTCAGCCACAGTATCGTATATAGATTATATATAGAGATGCAGGTAAATAAAATAATTCTCTCTGTATGATGTTGTACATCAATGCAAACTCCAATCACAATGAGAAAAACATTAAATAGCTCTCATTGTTTTTAAATGATTGTAAATGTAGATCTTGTATATTGGATCTCATTAGATTGCGCGGATGTTCTTCATCAGGGGTGTCAAACTCATTTTTGTCGCGGGCCACACTCTAGTTCCAGTTTCCCTTGGAGGGCCATTATGAATTTTGGGAAACCATATAAATATTGAATCCCCTCCACATATTACATACACAGCGCACAACAAATTGATGAATGACTAGTTTTAAATTCTGAAGTCAAGAATAATGACTGTCATTGTGGATTACATATTTGAAATTTTCTTTCAGACTTTAGCAAGTATCCTGGACCGTGAAATGCTTGATTTGCTTTCGCGGGCCACACAAAATTATGTGGCGGGCCAGATCTGGCCCCTGGGCCTTGACTTTGACACCTGTGTTCTTCATGAAGTGGCCCATACGCAGTGAGTGCAGCATTGCATATTTTAAATTGTACGTTGGTGTGAATGTAAATCATGGTTTATGTGCCCTGTGATTGGCCATTTTTGATTAGCGATGATATCTAAGGCGAGGTTATACTTCTTTTTTCATGTTTTTTTGTTTTACACTTTTCATCGCTGCTTCTCATTAACTGACACATTCCAATCAGCCACTGCAAATTTAATGTTACCATAAACATCTCATCATTTCCATTCCACGAGAGCAGAAAAGGGTATTTAAAGCATTTAAACGGTTTCAACCTTACAAAACAACATCACCAAGACAAAAACGTCAGCCATGCATGCTAACATTTATTCCAAACATGCAAAATGACCACCACAAATCGCAGATGCTCGTTACACCAGCCTAGGGATAACAAGGGGTAAAAAAAGAAAGAAATAAACCCAAATTCAGTGTAATCTTTGAAAATGCTTTCCCTTCCAATGTGAATGTTTTTTTAGGTTTTAACTAAATAAAGACAATCATTGGATAAGGCTGCCTCTGGATGTTGGATGAATAATATGCTTGAAAGTGGTAACGTAGCCAGGATGTGTTGAACTTGGCATGGTCAGCATTGTCGATCTCGTGGTAGTTGCATAGTTGTGTATGATTTGTAAGCAACTGACTTCATTATTCCTGCAGAGAGTGTGAGTAAACAATCTTTGTGTACCAAAGTTTCAACCTATGCTTATACATACTTGTTAAGTCAGTGTGTGTGTGTGTGTGTGTGTGTGTGTGTGTGTGTGTTTGCAGTGCATACATTATCTGTTCAATTTGGATGTTGAGCTTCAAATAAACTGAGAAACATCTCTTACAAAAAAATTCATACAACATGCATAAATATTGCATATATTGCCTTACATATACATTTCATCCCTATACAATGAGCAGAAAAAAACAGATGACAAACAATTCTAACTGTAGCCCAACGTAGCGGTGATGATGTTGGACAAATAGGTCGTTCTCTTAAACAGGTTAAGGGCACAAGGTGAAGGACTTGGAGCAAAACGTTTGCAATGAGTGCATCCAACATGTGCGTTGGTGTATTTGCCATGTCGATAATATTTTGCAAATGTTAAGATGGATGCGTCAGAGTTACAATTCAGTCTTCACACCTAACCTTCTGTTTACACTTAATTTCATTCTTTTGGACTGGTAAAGAGTCATTAATGCACAGGAAGAATTTCCACGTCCACATTCAGTCATGCAAATATGCTTACTGTTTTATAAATTAAAAAATGGTGAAAGACAACAAACCGTTCCAAATGTGTCCCGTCCCGATTTCATTCGATTCTTCCGCTGTCCCAGCTTGACATTACCAGTCATGTTAGCAAATGTTCATCTCATAGGTATTTATGTTTCAGCTGTATAGGCCTTCGGCACAGCAAGAATATACGAGGGTTACATGGGCGCTGTCCAAACATGGACGTCCAAACAGAAAAAGTGATCAAGCATCCCGCAGATGTAGAAAAAGTCGTTTGTGCTCAACTCATCCACTCCGTTTTGCAGTTGTATTCCAAAAGCAATTTGCAAATCCAGACATGTCGGAAAATCTTCATCCTCGACGTTGCATCAGGTTCGTATCGTTCTTATATGTCAAGCAAATGTGAGTGGAGTTGAATGCATGCATTTTGGATGTCGGGACTGCTTGCTGCAGCAATACCCATCTTGGTGAGGGTTGGCTTACTGAAGGTCATGATGGCATAATTATAATGTGGTAGAAGGAGATAGCTATTGTATCGTCTTTTATGCATATGTACAGGAGCTCAATATTTCTCTTTTTTCTCTTCTTTTTGGGGGGTGTGGGGTGGGCTTTTTGGGTGTTTCATCCTTCACGGCTGGTTTCTTTCCGCGTCATGCCGTTCATGTCAGTTGATTGCTGCCAAAGACACAAAGGGGAGAAAAGCTTTAAGTTGGTTAATTGTAGGCAGCTGCATATTCAGCCTATTGTGGCTTGCTGAATCAAATACTGTACCACACACACACACACACACACACACACGCACACACATACATGAGCAAGCAAATGTGCTGAGCTTGGACAAAAGAAACAGGTTCGTGCTTGTCAGCTGTTCATATATCACCATGTTGTCATTAAGCAGAAATGAGAGTTTGTTGTTTGGCACCTGCTACGTGCGCGTGCCATGCAGTCGCAAACATCATATGTCACATTGATGTAACTCTTCATGCATATGAAACACGTGTCCAGTGAATTGTTCTTTCGAGTTAAAACATAAAAAGATTGCGTCGATTGATTGAAATGAATTGAGATGTGTTCGTATGCTTTTTGAAGAACCTGACAAATGTTTTCAAGCATTGTGTGTACAGAATTCAGTCCCCATTGTTTCCGATTGGAAAAATCGTTTCCAAAGCCGAGGTCAATCGGCCTCCCAAAAGAGATTGTTTCCCCTTAGAGGTGATTGCGCATTGAATGTTTTCATAACAGTTGTTGTTTTGTTGTACCTGAAAGTGAGACAAATACAATGATGGCGACCACACCCAGCACGATGGAGACGATGCTGAGCAGACGAGCCAGTCGACCCAGACGTCGGGCCCCGTCCACGTCCCCCGCCTGGAGACTGTTTCTGGACTGGCGGCGCACAAAATCAGATGCTCATCAACACAACCAAGCGATCCGGTGTAAAGAGTGCAAGAAACCTACAGTTAAGTGTAGCAATAAATAAAAGGGGAAATTGCTTGTTAACAGCTAATGTGGAATATGTTTCCAAAAATAAATCACATTTAAAAAATGATAGAGCAAGTGCATGAGAACCACATTTTTTCTGGCTGTGTTTTTGTTTGTCGGCCTGAAATGACAGGAAGGAACTGTTCTTGTTGCTTAGTATTTAAAGGTAAAAAGCTGTCTTATGCACAGTTAAAAAAACATTTTTAAATTCTCTTTGTGTCACAGGCCGGTGGTCCAGTGGTTAGCGCGTCAACCTCACAGTGCAGAGGTTCAATTCCAGCTCCGGCCTCCCTGTGTGGAGTTTGCATGTTCTCCTCCGGGTAACATGCATGGCAGGCTGATTGAACACTCCAAATTGTCCCCAGGTGTGAGTGTGAACGCGGACGGTTGTTCGTCTCTGTGTGCCCTGCAATTGGCTGGCAACCGGTTCAGGGTGTCCCCCGCCTACTGCCCGGAGATGGCTGGGATAGGCTCCAGCACCCCCCGCGATTGTGTACTCGTTGGCCTATAAACAGTCAGGCTTTTAGGAATAATCAAGGCCTGTCAAATATGACATATTTTTTTTGAAGACACATCCCGCACCCTTTCATCTCCAGTACTGCAATGTGAATGGGGCAAAGCCCATCCTGGGGGAGTATGTATTGATCCAGAATCAGCACACACACACAGACACACCTGCATTTGCTGCACACGTTCTTGTGGCTCCAGCAGAGGAAGCCCGCTAAGTGAGTAAATGTTCCTCTTCTCTCTTGTCATTAATAATGGACGAGCGGCAGCAGCAGCAGCAGCGGCAGCAGCCTGGCTCGAGGTGAGGGACACAGCAAAGAGCTGGTGTGCATCTCAAATGGTTCATCATTTTGCTTGAGGAGCTTCGTGTTCTTTCACAATTTAGGCTGACATTTTATTTTCAATGAGAACATTTCTTGGAGTCAAATTGCACACATAATGTTGCGAATGGAGTTTTGGAGGAGCACCCAAAGTTGGTTAAAACTGCCAACACTTTGCGCTGCCTGGGTGTTGAGCAGCCCTGAGGGGCCTCCCGTAGAGCTTTTAGATTCACTGTTGCGACATTAAAATCGGCATTAAAATTGCAACGCACTCAATGCAGCTGGATGATCCAATCTGCTCGGAGCACGACGTCACCGCTCTCATTCCTGGGCCAATAAAATACATCGCGACTCATAAATTATATTTGGACAGACGTTTCTGCGTTACATGGATGGAACTGAGTCAGCTCCATTCACACCATTTGCTCCCCGGGGCGCCGTCCATGCTCCATCTCACCTCCCGCCTCGTTCCATCCGTGCATGCAATCGGATATCTGGACTTTTATCAACTCAACAAATCTCTCCAAGCAATCTTCGGGGGCATCACATCGAGTTAGTGGGAATCACTAGAAAGTGTCAGCGCAATGCTAAATAATAAGCATCCTCCATTAGGCGGAAGCTAAACACATGAAGCGACAGGCTTGTTCAGACGATCACGTTTCACGGCAGCCAAATGTAACATCGCCGTAATCGTCACAAAAATGCATCAGAGTGCACTAACTTGATTTCTCGCTGTTCTGGTGCAAGGAAATCCAATTAGGAAAAACTTTGGTTGGAATCATTTGCGATGTCCACGCAAAGTGATCATGGCAACGAAGCACAATGAGATGCAATTAGAAAAGCCAATTTAACATGAAGAATATCTCAGCGGATTGGTTGAAGTCATCACAAAGAGAGTGACCGAGTGGAAAAACACTTTGCAGCATGTGATGTCAGCATGAAAGCACATATTTTGATCCATACGCCATCGGCAAATCTGCCGAGCGGGCGCCGCTGCTGCAGTTCAGCCCTCGCCGTTATCTGGATATGGTTGCTGTAAAAAGCCATTAGGCCCGCATTGCTGATCCTCTAATTGGCCGCACATCGTCCGCGTTAGCCGGCCACGGTGTGCATCTGTCCCAGATCTGCAGCCCGATGGCGTGTTGCCAATTGTCCGGCTGATAAAAAAGAGCACTACCATTTGTTGGGTCACATTTTCATGAACACTTTAACCTACTATGCTACTGTACTGTATTTACATCATTATGGTGATACTATAGGGTCGCTTCGTAGTTTTTTTAGGTTGTACTTGATATAAAAGGTTTTGGAATGACTGGCCTAGCCGAGGCTATAAAAACGTGTGAGTTCTTTGGTGTTGTCCCATGTCAACATACAATTAAATAATTGACAAAAAATGGGGAGAGGTGTACATACTTTTGTGACGTACTGTTTGCAAATGGTGTAAAATCATCTTAGCTTCACCCTCCACAAGACAACTACTGAACAACCCAAACCATGCTCTCTTTTGCATTCAGATTTTACTCCAGTAATTTGTGTTTTGTTCACTTCTTCAGTTAGTTCAGCAGCAGGGTTGTGCGAAAACTAAAAGACCTGCATGAAATCATGATATTGGTATCAGTACAGTCGCTCCTTGTGATTGACCGGCGACCAAGTCCCGGGAGGAGTGTGCCAATAGGCTCCAGCTCCACCTGACCCCCGAACAGGATAGGAAGGACTGTCGGGAAATGGTTGCTGTCCACTTGCATTGAGGCAAAGTGGAACATTGTTCGGGCTCGGTGGAGTTCTATGTGCTAGTCAGTGCCATTCTGCTTCACTTTTGTCCATCAACCGGTATTTGAGAGCACATTCCGGCACTCAATCACACCGTCTGGTGATACGCCCCTTTCATGTTTCCGAGCCATTCGAGCCCTTTTCAAAGCAAATTCGCTCACTTTTAAATCAGTTACTCACTAGCACTATCGTAAACCTGTTTTCTCTCCCAGGCTCACTTGATCTGACGTTATCTGACTTAATTCCCATGATGCACCGGATCCATTTGGCGTTCCTCTCGCACACGTCGTCCCTGCGAGGAAGGCGGCTTTCGCCGCGGCACGGGGAGCGGATGTTTATTGCTGTCACACCGCAACGCTGCAAACTGGCACAATCTGCTCTCTGCAGCAGAGTAACTAAATTGACTTCTCTCACCGTCTATTGAATTAGCGTCCCAGATCCAGTTTCCTTCTCCTACACTTTGCGTCTCATGGCTCGCTGGCAATACCTCGCTCACTTCCTCTCACACATATGCATGCACACACATATTTCAAGCCATTAGCAAGTGTATGTCAGTAAGTTCATGATGAAGACTCATGGTAAGTCTGGTGGATCCTGCTTGATAGCCCAAAGGAGTGATGTCACAGAACTAATGGGCTCAGTGAGTTGCCTTCACTTTGGTTTCAGCCAGCCAACTTTCGCAATCGGGCAAAATGTTGGCAGTCAAGAAAATGGGTGGATGAGTGTGACCTCCTTGAGGTTTTCGGTGGTGCATTCAAGAACGTCCCTTCCATGTGGACTTCAAGACTCGATCCGTTTTGATTTAGAAATATTGAAAAGAGACTATCGCTAGTTTCCATGACTGATCTGGAGCCTGTCAGTTACGTAATATGTCCACATTGTTCGTTCATGATTGTTGTGTTTATAGTAAGAATTGATATATCAGTATATTGTCTTATAATTTTCTAAAACTGATGAGCAAAGAAGTCAGAGGCTTCTACTACCTAATGTAGAGTTGTGGCGTCTCCCAAATGCAGTCCTCTCAAAGCTGTTTAAATACTTGCTGAGTCAACATCTTTTTCAGAAGGATGGAACCAGAAATTTTTCAGCTTCCAGTTTTTGTTGTTGTGACAAATAAACACTACACCCGAAACAACTGCCTTTTTGGCTCTCGGAGGTAAACTCAAAAAGGTGTCATTAGGCTCAGTGACTTTCATTACCTTTGTTCTGACATCTCATACCACAATAAAGCCCCTTTTTGTTGCACAATGTAGGCAGTTAAAAGAAGAGTCTTAAAAGAATATTTTTCAATGAAAAATTCCAAAATGAATACCTAGGTCTGACAACATCTGAATAAAAATCTTCCAGACTGATTATTGCCGAAATGCGTTCTATGTTGCTGCACTGGGAAAGTTGCTTTGGTGACTTAATTAATTTTTTGGTTCACTCACCATAATGGAGTAGACGAGGGCCACGATGCTGACGGGCCACACGGGGAAGAAGCAGGAGATGATGACGAGGATCAGGTAGTCTCGGGGCTGGGGGCTTTCCTGCACTGTGGCGTTGCCGGTGGACGAGCGGCTGAGGCTTACTTTGGACGGTGAGAGCGGCGCGTCGGCGGTCAGCTGCCCCGCGGAGCCCGATCGGACGTTCATCCCGTGGCCGTTGTGGTCCGGCTCCGGCCCCTTGGCCTGGTTGTGGTCCATGTTGATGGAAAACGACGAGGACATTTTGAGCCCTTGGCTCGCGGGCTCGCTGGTGACGGCCAGTAGCTTCTGGGTCTCCTGGAAGTCAGCCAGCTGTGCGCCGGCTTCTCCTCCACCACCGCCGCCCTCGCCTAGGTTGGACTTGAGAAAGTCGCAGTCCGTGTTGATAGCCATGCTCGCCTCGATCACGTAATTGTCCAAATTGCTTCTTCTCGTTTGTTTGTTCCCAAATTTAATCTTGACGATGGGCCATTATCGTGCAAAAGTTTTACAAGTGACTTTTGATTGTGAGTGAAATCCTCATAGATTAAAAAAGAGAGTCCGCTCTCTCGTGAATTACTTTTGAAATTGTCCACTTAATCACTTTGCTTCATTCACATACACTTAAGTTATTTCCAGGATCACACACGTGTGCCGGATCGGATGAGGAGCAAACAAAGTGGAACTCCATCCAGTCTCGCTCTTTTATCCGCTTTCTTCTTTTTTCAATGAAAAAGACGAGAAAGATGCACCTTCCGTCCTCCACTAAAAGGCTGGTCTGAGCTTCTTGTCCCTCCACCCTATTCACTCTGCGGTAGTGATGTGTCGGTCGCGAACGAGCCGGTACAAAGAGCCGGCTCATTGAAGTAAACGATGAGAGCCGGCACCCGCCCTCGAGAGCCGGCTTTGTCATTTCCTTCGTCATCCTTCTCTCTCTCTCTCTCTCTCTCTCTCTCTCTCTCTCTCTCTCTCTCTCTCTCTCTCTCTCTCTCTCTCTCCCTCTCCATGTCACTTTCTCTTTTTCCACGTGTCTGAAGCAGGTTTGGAAGTGGCTCAGCTGCCATGCTCAGAGACGTAGACCAGAAGAGAAAGTGGAGGGGCAAGGGGCTTGGTAGATACTGTACGGAGTGCACGCTGAGCACATGCTCCGTCGCATCTGCGCAGCCACAGACAGACTAAGGAATTGACTTTCCCAGTTCCAACTCGTCCAGAGGATCATAAACACAACGACAAAGACCAACATGGTGAGACAGCACCTGATAAAGGGACCCAGAGAGTTGTATTTATTCGGTGGGACTGTACTTGTAAAGTTTAGAACCACTTCAGTCGAAGGTTTGTCATTCCTATTGGTCACCAGTAAACAGGGCCCTGACGTTTCGTAAAGACCTTCACCAACACCGTCGACGACAGGCATGAGCCTCTTGCTTCATGAAATGTTTTGTGAAAGATATGTTCATTAAATTTCAACATGTTCCTAGTGTTCCTGTGCATCTTTAGACCAAAACATATTATTTTGGTTATTTATAGCAGAGTATGGTATAATTTTTAATGGTCCGGCCCAGTTGACATCTACTGAGGCCCTATATGGCCCACAATGTAAAATGAGTTTGACACCCATGCTATACATGGTCGTTTTTTTTGGCAAAAAACGCCTTACTATAAATGGTCGTTTTTTTTTTTTGTCGAAAAAGGCCTTACTATACATGGTCGTTTTCTTGGGCTAAAAACGCCTTACTATACATGGTCGTTTTTTTCGGCGAAAAACGCCTTACTATACATGGTCTTTGTTTTCGGCTAAAACACCTTACTATACATGCTTGTTTTTTTTGGCTAAAAATGCCTTACTATACATGGTCGTTTTTTTCGGCTAAAAACGCCTTACTATACATGGTCGTGTTTTTCATCAAAACGCCTTACTATACATGGTCATTTTTTCGCTAAAAACGCCTTACTATACATGGTCGTTTTTTCGCTAAAACGCCTTACTATACATGGTCTTTTTTTCAGCTAAAACGCCTTACGATACATGGTCGTTTTTTCGGGTTAAAACGCCTTACTATACATGGTCGTTTTTTTCGTCTAAAAACGCCTTACTATACATGGTCGTTTTTTCATCGAAAACGCCTTACTATACATGGTCATTTTTTCGCTAAAAACGCCTTACTATACATGGTCGTTTTTCAGCTAAAACGCCTTACTATACATGGTCGTGTTTTCATCTAAAACGCCTTACTATACATGGTCATTTTTTCGCTAAAACGCCTTACTATACATGGTCGTTTTTCGCTAAAACGCCTTACTATACATGGTCTTTTTTTCAGCTAAAACGCCTTACTATACATGGTCGTTTTTTGTCGAAAACGCCTTACTATACATGGTCGTTTTTTCGGTTAAAACGCCTTACTATACATGGTCGTTTTTTTAGTCTAAAACGCCTTACTATACATGGTCGTTTTTTCATTAAAACGCCTTACTATACATGGTCATTTTTTCGCTAAAAACGCCTTATTATACATGGTCGTTTTTCGCTAAAACGCCTTACTATACATGGTCGTTTTTTGGTTAAAACGCCTTACTATACATGGTCGTTTTTTCGGGTTAAAACGCCTTACTATACATGGTCGTTTTTCGTCTAAAAATGCCTTACTATACATGGTCGTTTTTGGGATAAAACGCCTTACTATACATGGTCTTTTTTCAGCTAAAACGCCTTACTATACATGGTCGTTTTTTGTCTAAAACGCCTTACTATACATGGTCGTTTTTCGGGTTAAAACGCCTTATTATACATGGTCGTTTTTCCGTCTAAAACGCCTTACTATACATGGTCGTTTTTCGTCTAAAAACGCCTTACTATACATGGTCGTTTTTTGGGCTAAAACGCCTTACTATACATGGTCGTTTTTGGTCTAAAACGCCTTACTATACATGGTCGTTTTTTTGTCTAAAACGCCTTACTATACATGGTCGTTTTTTTGGTCTAAAACGCCTTACTATACATGGTCGTTTTTGGGTTAAAACGCCTTACTATACATGGTCGTTTTTCGGCTCAAAACGCCTTACTATACATGGTCGTTTTTTCGCTAAAAACGCCTTTACTATACATGGTCGTTTTTTTGGCTAAAACGCCTTACTATACATGGTCGTTTTTGTCGAAAACGCCTTACTATACATGGTCGTTTTTCGCTAAAACGCCTTACTATACATGGTCGTTTTTTCGGTTAAAAACGCTTTACTATACATGGTCTTTTTTGTCTAAAACGCCTTACTATACATGGTCGTTTTTCGGGTTAAAACGCCTTACTATACATGGTCGTTTTTTTGTCTAAAACGCCTTACTATACATGGTCGTTTTTTCGTCTAAAACGCCTTACTATACATGGTCGTTTTTTCGGTTAAAACGCCTTACTATACATGGTCGTTTTTTCGGGTTAAAACGCCTTACTATACATGGTCGTTTTTTCGGCTAAAAACGCCTTACTATACATGGTCGTTTTTTTCGGCAAAAAACGCCTTACTATACATGGTCGTATTTTCTGCTAAAAACGCCTTACTATACATGGTCGTTTTTTTGGTCCATAAAACGCCTTACTATACATGGTCGTTTTTCGTCTAAAACGCCTTACTATACATGGTCGTTTTTTGGGCTAAAACGCCTTACTATACATGGTCGTTTTTCGTCTAAAACGCCTTACTATACATGGTCGTTTTTTTGTCTAAAAACGCCTTACTATACATGGTCGTTTTTTTTTGGTCTAAAAACGCCTTACTATACATGGTCGTTTTTTCGGGTTAAAACGCCTTACTATACATGGTCGTTTTTTCGGCTCAAAACGCCTTACTATACATGGTCGTTTTTTTCGGCTAAAAACGCCTTACTATACATGGTCGTTTTTTCGCTAAAAACGCCTTACTATACATGGTCGTTTTTTTCGGGTTAAAAACGCTTTACTATACATGGTCGGTTTTTTTTGTCGAAAAACGCCTTACTATATATGGTCGTTTTTTTTTGTCGAAAAACGCCTTACTATACAAGGTCGGTTTTTTTTGGTCTAAAAACGCCTTACTATACATGGTCGTTTTTTCCGGTTAAAACGCCTTACTATACATGGTCGTTTTTCGGTTAAAACGCCTTACTATATATGGTCGTTTTTTTTTGTCGAAAAACGCCTTACTATACAAGGTCGGTTTTTTTTGGTCTAAAAACGCCTTACTATACATGGTCGTTTTTTTCGGGTTAAAACGCTTTACTATACATGGTCGGTTTTTTTTGTCGAAAAACGCCTTACTATACATGGTCGTTTTTTTCGGCTAAAAACGCCTTACTATACATGGTCGTTTTTTTGGTCTAAAACGCCTTACTATACATGGTCGTTTTTCGCTCAAAACGCCTTACTATACATGGTCGTTTTTTTGGCTAAAACGCCTTACTATACATGGTCGCTTTTTTGTCTAAAACGCCTTACTATACATGGTCGTTTTTTTCAGGTTAAAACGCCTTACTATACATGGTCGTTTTTTTCGGTTAAAACGCCTTACTATACATGGTCGCTTTTTTGTCTAAAACGCCTTACTATATATGGTCGTTTTTTTGGCTAAAACGCCTTACTATACATGGTCGCTTTTTTGTCTCAAAACGCCTTACTATACATGGTCGTTTTTTTCAGGTTAAAATGCCTTACTATACATGGTCGTTTTTTTGGTCTAAAACGCCTTAGTATACATGGTCGTTTTTTTCGTCTAAAAACGCCTTACTATAGATGGTAGTTTTTTTTTACTAAAAACGCCTTACTTTTGATGGTCGTTTTTTTCGGGTTAAAATGCTTTACTATACATGGTCGTTTTTTTTTGTCGAAAAACGCCTTACTATATATGGTCGTTTTTTTGGCTAAAAACGCCTTACTATACATGGTCGTTTTTTCGCTAAAACGCCTTACTATACATGGTCGTTTTTTTCGCTAAAACGCCTTACTATACATGGTCGTTTTTTTCGAGTTAAAACGCCTTACTATACATGGTCATTTTTTCGAGTTAAAACGACCTTACTATACATGGTCGTTTTTTTTGTCTAAAACACCTTACTATACATGGTCGTTTTTTTGGCTAAAAACGCCTTACTATACATGGTCGTTTTTTCGGCTAAAAACGCCTTACTATACATGGTCGTTTTTTTTTCGGGTTAAAACGCCTTACTATACATGGTCGTTTTTTTCGCTAAAACGCCTTACTATACATGGTCATTTTTTTGGCTAAAAACGCCTTACTATACATGGTCGTTTTTTCGCTAAAAACGCCTTACTATACATGGTCGTTTTTTCGCTAAAACGCCTTACTATACATGGTCGTTTTTCGCTAAAACGCCTTACTATACATGGTCGGTTTTTTTTCGGGTTAAAATGCCTTACTATACATGGTCGTTTTTTTGGTCAAAAAACACCTTACTATACATGGTCGTTTTTTTCAGGTTAAAATGCCTTAATATACATGGTCGTTTTTTTTCGTCTAAAAACGCCTTACTATACATGGTCGTTTTTTTCGTCTAAAAACGCCTTACTATACATGGTCGTTTTTTTCGGCTAAAAACGCCTTACTATACATGGTCGTTTTTTCGGGTTAAAACGCCTTACTATACATGGTCATTTTTTCGAGTTAAAACGCCTTACTATACATGGTCATTTTTTTCGCTAAAAACACCTTACTATACATGGTCGTTTTTGGCTAAAACGCCTTACTATACATGGTCGTTTTTTTCGGGTTAAAACGCCTTACTATACATGGTCGTTATTTTCAGGCTAAAACGCCTGACTATACATGGTCTTTTTTTTTACTAAAACGCCTTACTATATATGGTAGGTTTTTTTTTACTAAAACGCCTTACTATTGATGGTCATTTTTTCGAGTTAAAACGACCTGACTATACATGGTCGCTTTTTCGTCTAAAACGCCTTACTATACATGGTTATTTTTTCGGTTAAAAACGCCTTACTATACATGGTCGTTATTTTCGGCTAAAACGCCTTACTATATTATGGTCATTTTTTGTTTTTTGTCGAAAAGTGCCTTACTATACAGGGTGGGGTTTTTTTTGTAGAAAAACGCCTTACGATACATGGTCGTTTTTTTCGGGTTAAAACGCCTTACTATACATGGTCGTTTTTTTCGGCTAAAAACGCCTTACTATACATGGTCGTTTTTTTCGCGTTAAAACGCCTTATTATACATGGTCTTTTTTTTCGTCGAAAAACGCCTTACTATACATGGTCGTTTTTTCAGGTTCAAACGCCTTACTATACATGGTCGTTTTTTTCGGCTCAAAACGCCTTACTATACATGGTCGTTTTTTTCGGCTAAAAACACCTTTCTGTACATGGTCGTTTTTTTGGGCTAAACACGCCTTACTATCCATGGTCGTTTTTTTTGTTGAAAAACGCCTTACTATACATGGTCGTTTTTTTCAGGTTAAAATGCCTTAGTATACATGGTCGTTTTTTTCGGCTAAAAACGCCTTACTATACATGGTCGTTTTTTTCGGCTAAAAACGCCTTACTATACATGGTCATTTTTTTGGCTAAAAACGCCTTACTATACATGGTCGTTTTTTTCGGCTAAAAACGCCTTACTATACATGGTCATTTTTTCGGGTTAAAACGCCTTACTATACATGGTCGTTTTTTTCGGCTAAAACGCCTTACTATACATGGTCGTTTTTTTTGGCTAAAAACGCCTTACTATACATGGTTGTTTTTTTCGGCTAAAAACACCTTACGATACATGGTCGTTTTTTTCCGCTAAAAACGCCTTACTATACATGGGTCGTCGGTTTTTTTGGGTTAAAACGCCTTACTATACATGGTCGTTTTTTTCGGGTTAAAATGCCTTACTATACATGGTCGTTTTTTGTCGAAAAACGCCTTACTATACATGGTCGTTTTTTTGGGTTAAAACGCCTTACTATACATGGTCGTTTTTTTCGGCTAAAAACGCCTTACTATACATGGTCGTTTTTTTCGGCTAAAAACGCCTTACTATACATGGTGGGTTTTTTCGAGTTAAAACGCCTTACTTTTGATGGTCATTTTTTTCGAGTTAAAACGACCTGACTATACATGGTCATTTTTTTCATCGAAAAACACCTTACTATGCATGGTCGGTTTTTTTTGGCTAAAAACGCCTTACTATACATGGTCGTTTTTTTGGCTAAAAACGCCTTACTATACATGGTCGTTTTTTTCGGCTAAAAACGCCTTACTATACATGGTTTTCGGCTAAAAACGCCTTCTATACATGGTCGTTTTTTTCGGGTTAAAACGCCTTACTATACATGGTCGTTATTTTCGGCTAAAAACGCCTGACTATACATGGTCTTTTTTTTGACTAAAAACGCCTTACTATAGATGGTAGTTTTTTTTTACTAAAAACGCCTTACTTTTGATGATCATTTTTTTCGAGTTAAAACGACCTGACTATGCATGGTCGTTTTTTTCGTCTAAAAACGGCTTACTATACATGGTTATTTTTTTCGGTTAAAAACGCCTTACTATACATGGTCGTTATTTTCGGCTAAAACGCCTTACTATATTATGGTCATTTTTTGTTTTTTGTCGAAAAGTGCCTTACTATACAGGGTGGGTTTTTTTTTGTAGAAAAACGCCTTACGATACATGGTCGTTTTTTTCGGGTTAAAATGCCTTACTATACATGGTCGTTTTTTCCATCTAAAAACGCCTTACGATACATGGTCGTTTATTCGGGTTAAAATGCCTTACTATACATGGTCATTTTTTTCATCGAAAAACACCTTACTATACATGGTCGTTTTTTTCATCGAAAAACGCCTTACTATACATGGTCATTTTTTTCGGGTTAAAACGCCTTATTATACATGGTCTTTTTTTTCGTCGAAAAACGCCTTACTATACATGGTCCTTTTTTTCGGGTTAAAACGCCTTACTATACATGGTCGTTTTTTTCGGCTCAAAACGCCTTACTATACATGGTCGTTTTTTTCGGCTAAAAACGCCTTTCTATACATGGTCGTTTTTTTTTGGCTAAAAACGCCTTACTATCCATGGTCGTTTTTTGTCAAAACGCCTTACTATACATGGTCGGTTTTTTTCAGGTTAAAATGCCTTACTATACATGGTCATTTTTTTCGGCTCAAAACGCCTTACTATACATGGTCGTTTTTTTCGTCTAAAAACGCCTTACTATACATGGTCGTTTTTTTCTGGTTAAAACGCCTTACTATACACAGTCAAAATTTTCGGCTCAAAACGCCTTACTATACATTGTCGTTTTTTCGTCTAAAAATGCCTTTCTATACATGGTCATTTTTTGGGCTAAAACGCCTTACTATACATGGTCGCCTAAAACGTTTTTTCAGGTTAAAATGCCTTAGTATACATGGTCATTTTTTCATGGGTTAAAACGCCTTATTATACATGGTCTTTTTTTTTTTTCGTAAAAACGCCTTACTATACATGGTCCTTTTTTCGGGTTAAAACGCCTTACTAAACATGGTCGTTTTTTTTTTCGGCTAAAAACGCCTTACTATACATGGTCGTTTTTTCGCTAAAACGCCTTACTATACAAGGTCGTTTTTTTCGGCTAAAAACGCCTTACTATACATGGTCGTTTTTTCGGGTTAAAACGCCTTACTATACATGGTCGTTTTTTCGCTTTTTTACATGGTCGTTTTTTGGCTAAAACGCCTTACTATACATGGTCCTTTTTTTCGGGTTAAAACGCCTTACTATACATGGTCGTTTTTTTCGGCTCAAAACGCCTTACTATACATGGTCGTTTTTTTCGGCTAAAAACGCCTTTCTATACATGGTCGTTTTTTTTGGCTAAAAACGCCTTACTATCCATGGTCGTTTTTTTTGTCGAAAAACGCCTTACTATACATGGTCGTTTTTTTTCAGGTTAAAATGCCTTAGTATACATGGTCATTTTTTTCGGCTCAAAACACCTTACTATACATGGTCATTTTTTTGGCTAAAAACGCCTTACTATACATGATTGTTTTTTTCGGCTAAAAACGCCTTACTAAACATGGTCGTTTTTTTCGGCTCAAAACGCCTTACTATACATGGTCGTTTTTTTCGGCTAAAAACACCTTTCTGTACATGGTCGTTTTTTTGGGCTAAAAACGCCTTACTATACATGGTCGGTTTTTTTTCAGGTTAAAATGCCTTAGTATACATGGTCATTTTTTTCGGCTCAAAACACCTTACTATACATGGTCGTTTTTTTCGTCTAAAAACGCCTTACTATGCATGGTCATTTTTTTTGGCTAAAAACGCCTTACTATACATGGTCGTTTTTTCGCTAAAACGCCTTACTATCCAAAAACGCCTTACTATACATGGTCGGTTTTTTTTCAGGTTAAAATGCCTTAGTATACATGGTCATTTTTTTCGGCTCAAAACACCTTACTATACATGGTCGTTTTTTTCGTCTAAAAACGCCTTACTATGCATGGTCATTTTTTTTGGCTAAAAACGCCTTATTATACATGGTCGTTTTTTTTGGCTAAAAACGCCTTACTATCCATGGTCGTTTTTTTGTCTAAAAACGCCTTACTATACATGGTCGTTTTTTTTTGGCTAAAAACGCCTTACTATCCATGGTCGTTTTTTTTGTCGAAAAACGCCTTACTATACATGGTCGGTTTTTTTTCAGGTTAAAATGCCTTAGTATACATGGTCATTTTTTTCGGCTCAAAACACCTTACTATACATGGTCGTTTTTTTCGTCTAAAAACGCTTTACTATACATGGTCGTTTTTTTTCGGCTAAAACGCCTTACTATACATGGTCGTTTTTTTCGTCTAAAAACGCCTTACTATGCATGGTCATTTTTTTTGGCTAAAAACGCCTTACTATACATGGTCGTTTTTTTCGGCTAAAAACGCCTTACTATACATGGTCATTTTTTTCGGGTTAAAACGCCTTACTATACATGGTCGTTTTTTTCGGCTAAAACGCCTTACTATACATGGTCGTTTTTTGGCTAAAAACGCCTTACTATACATGGTCGTTTTTTTCGGCTAAAAACGCCTTACTATACATGGTCGTTTTTTCGCTAAAAACGCCTTACTATACATGGTCGTTTTTTCGCCTAAAACGCCTTACTATGCATGGTCGTTTTTTTGGCTAAAAACGCCTTACTATACATGGTCGTTTTTTTCGGGTTAAAACGCCTTACTATACATGGTCGTTTTTTTCCGCTAAAAACGCCTTACTATACATGGTCGTTTTTTTCGGGTTAAAACGCCTTACTATACATGGTCGTTTTTTTTTGGTTAAAACGCCTTACTATACATGGTCGTTTTTCGCTAAAACGCCTTATTATACATGGTCTTTTTTCGCCTAAAACGCCTTACTATACATGGTCGTTTTTTCAGGTTCAAACGCCTTACTATACATGGTCGTTTTTTGGGGCTAAAAATGCCTTACTATCCATGGTCGTTTTTTTCAGGTTAAAACGCCTTACTATACATGGTCATTTTTTCAGCTTAAAATGCCTTACTATACATGGTCGTTTTTTCGCTCAAAACGCCTTACTATACATGGTCGTTTTTTCGCTAAAACGCCTTACTATACATGGTCGTTTTTTTGCGCTAAAAACGCCTTACTATACATGGTCATTTTTTTGGGCTAAAAACGCCTTACTATACATGGTCGTTTTTTTCGGCTAAAACGCCTTACTAAACATTGTCATTTTTTCGGTTAAAAGGCCTTACTATACATGGTCGTTTTTTCGCTAAAACGCCTTACTATACATGGTCGCCTAAAACGCCTTACTATACATGGTTGTTTTTTGGCTAAAAACGCCTTACTATACATGGTTGTTTTTTCGCTAAAACGCCTTACTATACATGGTCGCTTTTTTCGCTAAAACGCCTTACTATACATGGTCGTTTTTTCGCGATAAAACGCCTTACTATACATGGTCATTTTTTGGGCTAAAACGCCTTACTATACATGGTCGTTTTTTCGGCTAAAACGCCTTACTATACATGGTCATGGTCGTTTTTTCGGGTTAAAACGCCTTACTATACATGGTCGTTTTTTTCGGCTAAAACGCCTTACTATACATGGTTGTTTTTTTCGGCTAAAAACACCTTACGATACATGGTCGTTTTTTTCGGGTTAAAATGCCTTACTATACATGGTCGTTTTTTTCGTCTAAAAACGCCTTACTATACATGGTCGTTTTTTTCGGCTTAAAACGCCTTACTATACATGGTCGTTTTTTTGGCTAAAAACGCCTTACTATACATGGTTGTTTTTTTCGGCTAAATACACCTTACGATACATGGTCGTTTTTTTCGGGTTAAAATGCCTTACTATACATGGTCGTTTTTTTCGTCTAAAACCACCATGGTCGTTTTTTTCGGGTTAAAACGCCTTACTATACTGTACATGGTCGTTTTTTTTCGGCGAAAAACGCCTTACCATACATGGTCGTTTTTTTGGGCTAAAAACGCATTACTATACATGGTTGTTTTTTTCGGCTAAAAACGCCTTACTATACATGGTCTTTTTTTTAGTCTAAAAACACCTTCCTATCCATGGTCGTTTTTTTGGGATAAAAACTCCTTACTATACAAAGTCGTTTTTTCGTCTAAAAATGCCTTACTTTACATGGTCGGTTTTTTTGGCTAAAAACTCCTTACTATACATGGTCGTTTTTTTTGGCTAAAAACTTCTTACTATACATGGTCCTTTTTTTTGTCGAAAAACGCCTAACTATAAATGGTCGCTTTTTTTTCCGTCTAAAAACGCCTTCCTATACATGGTCGGTTTTTTTTTCGGCTAAAAAAACCTTACTGTACATGGTCGGGTTTTTTCCGCTAAAAACGCCTCACTATTCATCAGGGGTGCATAACATACGGCCGGAACTGGCCCGCAAAGAGGTTTGATCAGGCCGGCACAATAAAAATGCACAAAAAACACAGAATGAATGTTTTTAATAGGGTGCAATTTGTGGAATGTCCACTGTTTTGATCAAAGGAAAAGACATCATTGTTTTGATCAGAGAAGAAGACAACAGCAGCCTCAGTCTGTCACTGAGACAGACCCAACACAACAAGCCTCATATCATTTTTCAGAGTTGAAGGAAGATTGTTCTTGGGTCCTCCCTGCCACAAGAGGGAGTCACCTGCTCACCGCCAGAGTCCACCTACGAGCACAGACCTGCAGGCAACACTTTTTGCTCTTCTTCCTGTTATTGGCAAGGTGCTGTAGTCACACTTTGGGCCAGCCTGAAAAGTAGGAGACATCTACACTCGTTCAATGCACCATCATGACTACTTTTTTTACTTTTTTTTTCTCCCCCAGGCAGCAGTACACATAATCGGCTTCCTGCTCTCGAAAGACCCAACAGTTTATCTCCCTGGTAAGTTTCATGCCCAACACATCTTTGTCTGCACCAGAAATTGACTTACGTGTAACTCATGGATGCCTTTCCTCTCAGGTCAACACACCTGTCCCACGTTCTTCTCAAGAGCTGACCACTTCGCCGCCCAGCAACAAGCACACTGCCATCCAACTTTCAACTATTTCCTCTGATTTTGTGATTGTCTACTCTGCAAAAGAAATAAAGCTTGATTACAAAGAACACTTCAACTCAACTTCATTTTAAACACATCACCACAATACAACTTAAAAAAAATAAACAAAATGATTTTCAGTTTTTTTCTCAACTTTTCTTTTTACTGTTTTTCTCAAAAAAAAAATTCCTGGATTTTTCTTCCAGGCAGAAATATCCAGGAAAGTTGGTTTGGCCTGGCTGGAATGATGGCTGATGATTCGCTGATAGCTGTGAAAGTGGGTGGAGCATGACGATAACATGCTGTGATATGTCTTTATTTCATATCGCCCCCTACTGACCGGGAAACCACAAAGAAGTTGGCAAGCAATCTGAATCTAATTTATAGTATTAGCCAAGCGTTTAAAAACACAAAACACTAAATTAGGGCATATCTTGAAGAACCACAGATTTCAAGGGCAGCTGATCCACTGAGCTGGTGGAAATACTGAGCTTCCGTCTACCCCCGTTTGATCAAAGTAATGGAGAGTAGATTGTGCATTGTAGCAACATCTGTCCCGTCAGAGAGGGTGTTCTCAAAGACTGGACAAATTGAAGTGTTCCAAGTTGAAGTATTTAGTTTTGTTGACTGCAAATTTAAAATAAAGCAAGGAGTAGCTTATGTTTGCTTTGTTCACTGCTGCTGTTGCAGTTAATACTCACTATTTTTGTTATGATGCAGCACGTTTGATTGTTGTTGGTTGACGTTTAATTTTGTTGCTTGTTTAATGTTTGGAGCCTTTTTAATGTTCAATAAAATAAGTAAAAAGCCATTTATTTGCTTGATAATTGTTGCTATTTGCAGTCAGTAGAGTGCAATACACTTATTTAATTCACCAAGTCATTTATTAAAATGTATGCTAAATTTGTCAAAAATATTTAAAAGAAAAGCTAAAGTTAAAAGAGCCGTTTGAGAGCCAAAAATAGCCGGCTCTTTTTACTGAGCCGATCGAAATGAACCGGATCATTGAAAAGAGACGAAAATCCCATCACTGGTCTACGGCTTGCCAGACAGGACGAAACATTTGTCAAGCTACATAACCCCATATTTTCCCTTTCCGGTCAGGAGCCACGTTTAAGATTTATATGATAAAGTAGTGTTAACAGAAACCGAGGATAAGTACCGGAAGCGGAAAAATAAATTATAATTATATTTTAGAATGTCAAATAAAATGCTGGAGGGCCTTAAATACGGCTAGAGATTTCTGACAGGGCTATAGAGCACACCCCTTCGAGCCACTCCTGCCCCGGTGTCGAGCCATCCGCGATTGCGACCAATGCAACCAAATATTTTTAAATAATATAGATGTATAATATATAGATGAATTATTTATATGCTTGAGCCTTGTTGATGATATTTCCCTTGACATGTAATTATTTATACAAATTATCATAGATAAAATTGTCTAATTTTGAGTGAAATGTACCATCTTTTCCAGTGTCCATTGGTCATGCATCTGTTGAACTGCGGCCGAACAGCTATTATACCCTATCAGCCCTGCTGTGTTTTATTTTGAAAGCAGTACTTCCTTACTTCTGCCATGACTTTTTAGATGTACGTCTAACTTGATGCTGCTGATGTTGATTGAGCAGAGCAGTCTATCAGGGAGTCCCCCGTTACACACACACACAGACACACACGCACGCGCGCGCGCACACACACACACACACACACACACACACACACACACACACACACACACGCACACACACACGCTTCCCCTCCCTTTCTCAACATCAGCACCAGTGTTTTATGGAAGGCTTTGTGCTGCTATGCAGAATTTACTTTCCGTTCATGTTCCTGTGGCACAGTCTTCCCAAGTCATCCACCGCCTATATATACAGCTACAATACAATGCTTGAGTCGGAACACCTAACACATTTTTCGACACTTTGCGTATTGTGAGCAGCTAATTCGCATGTGTCAGATAACAATCGTGGTGATTCTCTGCTGGGTGGGACTTTCATGTGAAACGTCCATCCACTGTGCATTTTCCTCCCAGTCCACGCCCATTGATTGTCATTATCGTTAGATCTCTGCATAGCGTGAGCCTCATTTCTCTAAGTGATGCTACCCCATTGTGGCCAACTCGGTGGGGATTCCCTTAAATGTAAACGAAAGCATAAATAAAGGTACAATAACTGTTGCTTAACATCCTAAGTAAAAGGATTCGAGTCTAGTATTGTTTGTTGCAGTGACGTCGAGCTGTGTGATGTAGGTCAGTGCTAAACCACTGCGAACTACAAGAATAAATACACGTTGATTGTTTAACTACAATCGACAGCCCAGTTCTTGTAGAAAGCGGTGACTAGACAGTAGCTACAGCCCACATGATTTCATTTTATGAGCCTCTGGGCTGCTCATGAAGTTGCGCTGCGGGTTGGATTCATGACTCCTGCAGGATCCCCTGCTACACCCGCAATCAAACACGAGCAGACGGTACATGTGGATTGAGTGACACCTCGTGGAAAGTCGCAGAATTACTTTCTTTTTCTTTACACCGGTGACGAGGGAGCGGTGCATAGATAGTGACAGTGATTTTCAAACAAATTAAACATGACCTTAGCAAACATGTAGGGAGCAGTTCAACAAATGAGTCAAATCCAATACGATAATGATTTTTTAAAAATAAAGTTTGTGAAGTGCCTCCTTGCATGTCGAGGCCACTTCAAAACATGCCCTTGTATTTGTTCCTGTCCTCCTCGTTCTTCTCCTCTATGCGCATGTTCAGCACTGCCAGTTCCATTTTCACAGCCTTTTTCATGCCCGGGTCTAGATCCAAAACCTTGCTGAAGTCCTGCCTGGCCTCAGCCTCATTCCACACCTCCAAATGGGCCTTCCCGCGCAGGTAGTAGGCCTTCATGACACCTAGGGGCCAACATGAACCGCTTTTATAAGTATAGTTGTTGCTTATAAAGTGAAACACATTCATGACTACAAACAGACCCCTTGAGTCATTGACAACAAAGCTTTGCGCATTTACTGAAATCCTGCTGCTTTATGACGGGTCATTACTTGTGCAGTCATAATGTAAACAAAAATGATCTTTAATGGCCAATTACACAATGATGTTACTGCAAATCGGAATGTTGCTGAAAGAATATTGGTGTTCCTCGGATTGCCTTCAGATGCGCTGTTGTTGTTGTTTGATTATATCTTAAGCGGTAGTAGTTTCTTGTTGTGGCATTTTTATGTGAACAATATTGGTTAGGCACTGGTGACTTACAGGAAGTAGCTGACATACCAGGAAAACTACAGTGGTCTCTTGATGTTTTTTTTTAATTACAATTGAAGTGGGAAAAAAGAACAGAAATTAATTCAAATTTATCTCCCAATGGATGCTATAAAATGCATCTGACAGAAATAATTGATGATTTGTGATAAAACTCCATGACTTAAATCCAATTTAAGCACATGTAGCACAGTAATTGCTCAAATTTGTTCTGGTCATGTCACACCAGCAGCCACTTGCTGCAAGATGAAATTTCTAGAGCTGAAAAAAAGAGCATGCAGGTTGTCACAACCTAACTGCTGAGACCCAGCAAATTTTCCAAAGCACCACTTTAGCGATTCTGAGACAAGTGTGGGTTTTCTCCAGGTACTCCGGTTTTCTCCCACATTCCAAAAACATGCATGGCAGGCTGATTGAACGTGCTAAATTGTCCCTAGGTCTCTGTGTGCCCTGCGATTGGCTGGCGACTAGTTCAGGGTGTCCCCCGCCTACTGGCCGAAGACAGCTGGGATAGACTCCAGCATCCCGCGACCCTTGTGAGGATAAGCGGATAATAAACTCTACTGCAACCTCAGCAGTCTCTCTCATATCAAATGCATGCAATGTGACTAATGGAACTTAATGTTGCATTCTCTTTGGTGAGATTTGTGAGTGTATGTGCGTGTGTGTGAGTGTGTGTGTGGTTTGCATCTAACCTGGGTGTTGGTTAATGATGTCACTGGTGTGTTCAATGACCTCATAGTACTCCTCTATGCGTAGGAGACACTGGCAGTAGTTGAGTGTTAAGGTGTGGGCCATCTTCTCCAGCTTCAGCCATGGAGCTTCCCACGCTTTCTCCTGGGACAAACACGTCACGTGATAATTGTCTTCTCAATGTGCGTCGCCAGGTCTGCTAGCATGTACAGGTATGTAAGGGTTGATTCTCGCACACTACAAAAAACAAGCTCACACTCTCAGGCTAATGAAACACACTCAGACATTCTTGAAACATAAGCATAATGTCTCAGATAATTCCAGTTTGTTTACAAGCGTGCAAGCAATTTTCCATATACCTGTAGGCGTGTTTCAGTATGATGTGTGAGAGGATTTCACTCATCTAAGTTTTACACCTGTGCATGTGAGGTTTCATTTGTGTGTAACCGTGAGTATTTCGGTCGTGCGTGTGTCAGCAAAAAGAAGTGTATGAGAGTGAGAGCGACAAAAAAAAAATATATCATTAGTGCATGTGAGAGCAATTTAATTGTGTGTGCGTGAGAGAGCATTGCAGTAGTTGCGAGTAAAACTCATGTTTGCTGCGGGCCACATCCTAGTTATGGTTTCCTTCGAAGGGTCATTATGACCGTGAGCCCAAAAAATGTATGATCGGCTCATATTACGTCTACACAGCAATTGGATGAATATCTAGTTTTGAAAACAATTCTTGCAATACCACATCATTTTTTTAAATGAATGCAATTTTCAATTTGGGTATACGGGCCACATAGAATGATACGATGGACCAGATATGGCCCTCGGGCCTTGATCTTGACACCTGTGCTGAGTGTGTGAGAACATTTCAGTTCAGTGTGTTTAAGTTGCTCTCTTTGCTCACCTTGGTCTGCACGTTTTTGATGCAGATGATGGCTTCCTTGTATTTGATCGTGGCATCTTGGTAGCGTCCCTGCTTGAAGAGCTTGTTCCCCTGACCGTGCAGCACGGGCACCACCTTCAGCCTCTCCTCATCATTCAACGCCCAAGACTCCCTGTTGTACTCACTGGGCTGCAGCACCTGTCACACACTCACATTTCTCACTAGGCTGGACATGCTTTGATACGCAGGTTCTCCCACCATTTTGGCTTCCGGTCCAACCTTGAGCAGTTCCAGAATGAAGAAGAGCGGCTTGGGCTCCTTCATCAACTCATCCAGGTCGTCGTAGCCCAGACTGTGGTAGGCAAACATGTTGGCCATGCCACACGTGCGAACGTGCCAGTCCACGGGGTCTTTGCCGTCTGCAATGCGTCTCATGCTCTTGGACACAAGCGGGTACACGCCGGTGTGCTTGGGAGGACAATGCGTCAAAGTGAAAACATTTATGGCCCGTAAACGTGACAAGTGAATAAGCCGCTACTCTGCGAGTGGCAACGGGATTTTATTGATGGTATTTGTATGATCATTCATGGCGGTACTTCACGTCCTCCCACATTCGGACCTCATATTACAGTGACAGTGATATTGTTCAATGTATTCATGGCCTTTGGCGAATGTTTTCAAATTTTAACCCTTCAATGGACCCTATAATTGTTCATTTTCATTTAAATGTTCATTTTATGACGTGCCGATTAAGTGTACATACAAGTGTAAACACGATGATGAAGCAATAATGAAACACAACATTTTAAAAAAGCAGTATAATGTCCTGGTTCATAGTGGGCTGTTGGGGGAATTTACTGAACGTAGAGATTTTCATGTTCCTCATATTTTGCTGAGTGCCTTCTATAAAGTGGAGTGTGTGTTGTGGGTCAATGTGTATGCGTATGTGTTGAGTCAGTCAGTAGAGGGACTAAACACTCTGAGCCCCTTCACATCTAATCAGAGCGAAGGAATGGCAGTATTGCTGAGTCGGCAGGAATCCGAGCCGATTAGGCAAAAGTGAGACGGCCGCAGATGAATGACAGTTTGTCTCCACCCATATGTCTTGCTCTCTCACAGACACACACACACACACTGGTTTATTGGTCGAAGGTGAAAAAAAATTACCGTATATATATGAAAAGATACAGTAACTGTTACACAAGCTACTCCATAGTGGTTTGAGTGGTTTTTTTTCCATTCTTATTTTATTTTTGGCTTGTCCACCATATCTTCCAAACTGTTTGCCGGGTTCTCTTGGTTTCATCAGAGCAAAACACTGACATAATCCATACACACTATGTGCATTTTGGACAGTTAAAGTGAGTTTTAATTCTATGTAAGATAAGTCTTGCCACCTTAGCGCAAATTCTAAATTCTACTATCGCAGTTGAGTTTGGTTAAGAGGTGAGATTTTCAAATTCAGAATTGTACGTGTTCTACTCACAACGGTGTCACACCAGAACTCGGCCACCTCTCCGATCCTCATGGAAGCCAGCAGCATCTCCCAGATGTCCAGTTTGAACATGTTGCCAATCACTATCTCCATGGGGGTGCCCACAGCCTTGCTGTCATCTATCACCGTGCGCTCATCATCACACAGTGTGGTGCGGAAGTCAAAGGTCACCTGAAACAAAACAAGTATCGACCCATGACATGAAGCTCAATTTGAGCCTCTACGATGATATGAAGAAATGGAAACATCTCATTTGTGGGTCGCGACTGAAGGTGGTGCTACTCGAACATGTTATGAATAGACAACTCCAAAGCTATTTCAATTCTGTGGGATAAATATGTTACATCACATATGAACATAGTTATTCAACAGGCCAGAAAATGGTTTTATAACTGCCATGGAAAATAAAAGCATGTTGCCAAGTTTTTTTCTGTTGTGCAAGAACGTGGCTTCATGGAAGCCTCGCTCACACATCTCTTGTGTATGCGTGTGTATTTTGTGATGAACAGCCCCTGTAGTGACTCAGGAGAAAAGAGGATGCAGTACAATGCAATCTTCTCTTTTGTTCTGTAGCAGGTCAAAAATGAAACAAAACTTGACATGTTTTTTTGTTGTTGTATATTATTCCTGCTAAAATGTGCTTTTGCATGACTTTTTTCGACTGGTGCTGATTTTCTATTTTAAAAAAAGAATCAATTTTGTAAAAAGCTACCGTATATAATATAAAATATATAATTATTTCTAATAAAAAAGTGTTCAGTGTTAATGTTATTATTTTTGGCAAATTACACATTGAGTGCAGCATCTGGAAAACCTTTGAATGTATCAGATTTTTTTTCCCATCGTGCATATGAAGAGAAATAGCTGTCTCGCGAATATCATCTACTCCTGCTATGAATCTAAAATATTGTGATTTTTTTCTGATACTGTGTCACCCTCTACTGGCTTGCATGTGAAACGCAGCTACATCACTCGCCCATTTGGGTTGAAACAGATTTCCCGAATTTGATCGCATCAAAAGTTTTAAAATCAATCGTCATCTCCCCAAATACAGTTACCACAGAAAATGAAGTACCCGAGACCAAACGAATTACCTTTGCCCCAGTGATGAATTTGGGGATTTCTCCGGTCCCACCATGCAAGATTTTCTTCTTGACGCCCTCGAAACCCAGCAGAAGGGCGTCCTGCATATCTGACATATTTCCTGGCGTTATTCGTTGAAATATGTCTCACCTTCTGTTGTCATCTATACGCGTGCAGTGAGTGGGCCCATAAGTGTGTAAAGTACATCTCTGAAGGAGGATTAATTCGGGCAAGGATAATAGGATCGTGTATTCGTCAGCAGCACTGTCTGTTAGCTTGGGGAAACATCTCGAAAGAAAAGGCGGTACAGGTCAGGCTCATATGATGACTTTGTCTGATACCAAGCATGATTACCTCCACCAAGAAGGATTGTTTGTGTTTGTAGGATTATTTCAAAGCAATTGAATTAATCTTGATGATGTTGTTGAGCTGCGAGAAACAATCCACAGTAATTACCGTATTTTCTCAAATAGGGGCCCTTCTGTGTAATTGACAATAAAAGTTCATTTTCCCTAAATAAACACTGCATTCCAAATGGCGTGGACTCTTTTTCTTTCTTCGGGATAAATGTACGATTTGATGCCACTTAACAACTGTAAGTGGCATAATAGCACACTTCTTGACCGCAACACTCATGGCATCTGTAAAAGGGGAGATCTACCTTTCCAGGAGGGACGTTAAGCAACATAGAACATGCTTTGTTCTGTTTTATTTATCGCAATATATTCACTCGACCAATGATTACAAAGGTCCTCGGTTTATAATAGAGTTTTGTTCCTCTTGCTGCCACGTAATCCAGATTTGTGGGTAGTCTATCTCAAAACAAGGCTAACAGAGTAGTGTAGTAAAGTCCTCCTTTTGCTCCAGCTAACCTGGGACTCTGAACAACAGAAGCAGTATAGAAACTGGATGGATTATTTAATATACTTTTTGAAATGCACTACAGCAAATAAAGGGATCTCCTTTAAACAAATTCCTGAAAGGGGGAAGTTAAGTAAAAAAATATATTTTCCTTTCAATCTATTCGAGGATCAATGCGAGTGTCACGTGACCAACCCCGGAAACCAAGCGAGCCGTGACGTTTGCAATTTCTGTCGACAGCAGGCGGCAGTAGAAATGTCAAAACGGCTGCACATAGAACTCATTGGAAGAACATTTTTGACTTGAGTTCCACTTCAATAAGCACCTTTACTCTTTACGAGCGAAACACATACGGCGATTGCACGAAGAAATAGTTGGTTACTCATATCTGCATTTCCCCCCCCTAACGTGGTCATTTAATTAGCGTCACCTAGAGGACTGAAGTTCAATGACATGATGTCATTTAACAGATATACTGTATAATTAAACGCGTTTTGAGTTGGATGGTATGGTGCACGACTGAGTGCCATTCTATATTTTTTTTGTGTGAAGGCAGACGTTATAATACAGAGTTAGTGCAATGGCGTGCATATCTGTGTGCGCGCGCGTGTGTGTGTGTTTCATGGAAGAGAATGAAATGGAAAAGGAAAATTATGGAGGAGGGGACATTGTTGTCATTCCAGAGGAAATTTCACTGATTTACATGGTGATGCGAACAATGCAATGAATGCTGAAAGCAGACAACTACATGATGCACTCAGTGACCTTTCTTACTTGGCATCTGCCACCTATCTGTGTCTGGGTGTGTGAGCATGTGCGTAGAATGTTCCCTCACAACGTCTGCAAGTAGTTTAGAGCCTTGCTCATGTTTTATTTCTACCCAGCGCACGAATACCATGGCTCATGCTTGCATAACTGTACAGCTGTGCGGTTTCCTTTGTGAAGGAACATGCCAGGTAAGTCCTTCACTAAGTTTGACTATCACGCAAGGTTGCTGTCTTATCTGTGTTCAAATAGCACCTCCATACCATGGATTGTGCTGTAACCTCCAATCAAGTCTTTTCTCCACTTACATGATAAGTATTAAGCAACGCAGTACAGTATGCACCTGGGTGCCATCCAGATAAACAGGTTTCATGATCCTGTTTTTGCTTTGATACATTTTGTCTTGGTTTTTGGACTTGTATTAATTAGATTCCACTTACCGTACCTTGTTTGCCTTTTTGTTTTATTTTGGGAAAATAACTACTTTTTTTTGTTGTTGCAGGTTTTAGTGAGGCCCCAGAGCTACTTGGTATTAAAAAATAATTCAGGAATCATTTTTACTACGGTTACATTTAGTCTCCGGAATACTATTATTAACACCAAATGTGCACATTGCTTGCATTTCGCACATGAATTACTAACGTGCGAATCTTCTCTGTATCGGTGTTACACAAGAATCATGGAAGCATACTTAAAATGAAAACAATTCCTTGTTCCTGATGGCGTTTACACTTGTGCTGGAAACAGTGACAACCTAACATGGACATATGATGCGCTCTTTTTCGTGGATGACAGGCTTGGAGTTGCTATGGTTACACCCTAGTCTGTCATCGACACCATTACGTCGACATGACGGTTCGATTCGAAAGCTAGATCGATATGATGTTGCTTTCAAAATACATTGAAGCAGAATTTGAATTTTTGCAGGAAGCGGTATGTGCGCAGTTCTGAATGGGCTCATTAAACAGTTATCCAACCAACCTGTTGGAGAAGAAACAATGCTATGACTCAGGGTACATGTTTGTCTGACTCATTGTTGCTTGCGTCACACTGCCTGTACCTCTCCACGGCCCTGCCTTTGAATGTCTCACTCACTGACTAAATGCGCACACATTTGAATTTGTTACAGCGTGGCACAAGTCATCAAATAAGACAGTTTGCTGAACACACACGCGCTTTTTGAGAACAGGTTTCCCCACAAGCAATCGGAAGGACAGACAAGTCAACCTGTCACATGTGGCCCTGTTGGAAACCTGCTGCCGATGCATTAGTTATAGTTAAAGCAAGTCATGCTCTATTTGCGGAAATTGTGGTCATGGATTTCCCGGGGAGGAGTAGCTGGCTGTGTAAAGGCCATTCATTCATATACATAGGTATCACACAGGGGAGGCCACTTCCATGACGTACATCATCCACACACACGTACGCACACGCATGTTTTAATGGGAATGAATGTGTGAGGTTTTGTGTTGCACTTATGGATTTGAGATAGAGCGAGGGGTGGGGGATGTTTCCTGACATTTCTTACTGCCTTTGCGGTCACACGAGAGCAGAGCAAGCGCGTGCCCAACACACACAGAATTCCCGACGTGGTCAGGGAGAGACACAGTCGGCAGTTTCATGTGTTCTGACGAAAAAGGCGAGACCTCCAGCGTGCATATGCCATACACAAGAGTGATTCTGCCTTGAGACGCATTTCTCTCAGTGGGAATCATTTGCTTCATTTGGTTGTCGGCCAGTGAGGGGAAAATGACACAACTGGCAGATTCCCCACCGGCTCAAGGTAACCTCCAAAGTGTTCCACTAGCACATCTTTCAACAATGTGAATTCTTCAGGGAACAAGGTCACAGATGCAAAGATAGATTGCATAACAAAATGGCAGGCACCCATCCACAAAATTCTGCAGAGAGTCAACAACAGCAATGGTGTAAGGAAAGAGTGTTTGACCGCATTTATTTTGTGTGATGTAACTCACTTTTCCACCAACTGGTACAGCTCCGTCCAGCTCGCAATGAAAACCTGATTTGGTTTGGTTCCACTGGGTGTGTGGGTGGAGCGGTAGTAGTTGTGTCAGCAACAAAAATAGTGGGACACGCTATGGATTCAACAAAGAATCCAGCAAATTGGATAACTTCAACTTTAGAGCTGGTTTTCTTTTGCTGCGCAGTACTGGCATTGCCTTAGCTGCTTTGCTAAGCCTTTTTTTACCTCCCCCTTCAAAAAAGCATCGCATGAATAGTTGCGAAAACTGTTAAAACAAAGTCAAATTAAATGCATCCATCAGACTAAGATGCACCGGGATGCGGTTTTACTCGTCGCGCACTCTCAATATGGCGGCAGCACATATGTGCTGTGATTATGATCGATCATTCAAGTGCCCCCTTTCATAGCTGCGCCGCCCTATGGGATGATTTTTAAAAATGGAACACAATGTTTCAGACGGTTGATTAGGCCAGCGGTTTACCCTTCACCGACCACTAAGATGTGAGGTTTAGATCGACTTCCTGTCACCAAATTGTCATTCCGCCACGCCTTCCTCTATTCGGCCTGCCCAACTTGGCGGCGACCATTCTGCAAAATTGGCAAACATACATAGCGAGCGTTGGGCGGATCTGAAAATCATTGAATCGCGGAGCAGATGCGCTGTCAATGAAAGAAGAGCCCAAATTTTCTAGACAGCGCTGTTCAAATGCCAGATTTTTCTGATGTAAAATCAAATGAAAACAAATGAAACAACCAATATGCAGACATAGACAACTATCTATCTGCAGTACTGTTGTAATCTTGTGTCATGCTACAAGCTGGCATTTGCCACAAGGACTTTTTAAAAATCATGCATAATTTTTTCAGGCCAAGAGGACGACTGCTATGCTATTTGTATGTGTGTGTGTGTGTATGTGTGTGTGCGTGTGTTAGCTGTTCTGACTTGTAACATTCTCAGGAACAGACCGCAAAAGTGTTTTGTGAAGTCACGCTGTGGGTATCAACAAGTGAGACGTTTCTGGAATAACAAAAAGCTCAAGAGTTGCACGGCGTGCACCTCACTTGCCGCTCTCGACACCCGTGAACAGCCTGTGAAATCAAACTACAAAACCCGTCACGTGATTAGCGTCTCTTGTAGCAAAGCATTCTTTCAATTCATAGTTACTTGCGATGCTCCACCGTAATGTCGGTCTTGGCTGTTGCAGTTTTTCTCAAGCCCCAACGCCCCCCCTGATCGGGCCCCTGCCAGACCACTCTCCACCGGGGCTCGACCTTTAAGCTGCATACCAGAACACATAGCAGGCGGGACAAAGGGTAAATGCATGCAACACATACAGTAAACAGAGTGATGTGGTTCAAGCTGAAAGTCAAGCATGGAAAAGATCATGTCGCTTCGGGAAAGAGGAGTACGGTACCATCAATGACAAAAAGATTCTGGACGTGTTGGCCATCAGTAGTTTGGTTTAAGAAGAGCCACCTTTGGCGGGACGTCCATTGACAGCATTGTTTTGATGAGGAACTGACAAATACCCCGTGCCCCCCACTGTGTGCTAATCGACCTAATGCAACGTACAGCCGTTGTAAACCTAATCCCATTTACGTTCATCATATAAGACGTTTACGTTCATGTCTGGCCCTTGCCCAACGACGGCAAACAAAAGAACAATTGATAGGCCGAACACCGCACATCACTTCAGCCACGTGGGTCTTTCGTAATGTTTGGATTTCAAGTTGGGAAACAGAAACAGAAACTCACTTACCTGATCTTGTGACTCCTTTCATGCTTGTGTTATACTTTGCTCCTAGATTGTTGGAATGAGCTTGTGCAGTAAGTCTGTGCAATAAACGACTAAACAACAACAATAACAATAATAATAATCAATTGGATCTGGTGGGCCGCTGCACCTACTGCGCAGTCTCTCATGATTCTGATTTCAAGCAAGCCGGGTCAAGTCATGACTTGGTTTGAGCAAGTCGTGAGCCAAGTCATACAATCAAATCGAATATAGTCATCTTGGGAGCTTCCTCCGTCAACGTGGCAGCTTCAGACCTCGTCTCGTAGCGTTTCCTGATGGTGGCCTGGTGTACGGCCAACATGACCCAAAAGATCATTTTTCTTTTAAAAAACTACATTTTAAAAAGAGACTTTCAAATGTATGTAGAATGACTTGTCAAGTGAAGTTCAAGTCAAAGTCAAGTTGGGTCGGTCATAAGTTTTAGCCAAGCAAGTCTCAAGTCAAAAAATCAGCGACTCGAGTCAAAGTCTTGCGACTCGACCCCCCCCCTCCCACTGCTGCCGATTGTTACACTGTTGACCACTTTATGTTATTTATTGCTTATGGCCTCTCAGCCAACACTTCTTGCACTTCAAGACTTGATATCATGCAACGACTCATTGGCCAAAATAGTCCTGGTGCTCCCAGATGAGATATGTGACGGGGCCCCGTTGGCCTTTTCTTCAGGGCCAATGGGGAGATGGAGAGAGGGGATGAGTGAAATGCGAGTGAAATGCGCGTGAAATGCGGCCAGCACAAGGTGAGTATCTCCCCGCCCAACAAACCTGGTCTAATCTTGTTTGTCTGGACTAGGTCAAGAGATTAAATGGGTGTTGTCCAGTGGCCATCCTGTCTGACCCCAATAGACTTAAACCCGGTGGCGACTTAAAGACAAATCATCTAGCTGTTAGGAAACACAAGGATAACGCCTGAATAAGATGCGATTGGTCTGAGGACAATCATGGGCAGTCTATTGGAAGACTGATCACAGATTAACATAAGTGAGATGGAGAGTTAGCTGTACAGAGAGGTGACTGGATGGATGCATCGACAGACAGAGACAGACTTGAGAGCGAAAGTCGCTGTTACAGTTAGGGAACAAGGCAAGCAGTGAGCGATGACTCCAGCCTCTCAGTGTCTGCGTCCGCTGGTATCCGCTGCGCCTTTGACCATAAACCAAGTCAACATGGTCGTCTGCACGAACATTCCCTGAATAGCTAATCGGTGAAGGCACCCTTTTTTACAATCCACTCTCATTTCCTAACTCAAGGAAATTCTGGAATAGACAGACCATATGCCAGAAGAGCCTTAATATGAAACATGTGCTCGGAGTAGGCAGGGCTGAGTCGAACAGCATCTATTTCCGCAAGTACAGACGCTCCCCGACTTACGAACATCCGAGTTACGAACAACGGTACATACGAACATTTTTACGGGTATGTCGAGAAAGAAAAGAAAAAGTTAGATTTTGTATTGCACGCCTTTTTCCGAGTACAGGTACTGTAGTGCTTCTTTCCGCCGCTAATACCGACGTGTGGCGCTGTGAGAGCTCGCCCAGCATCCACCCCGAATCCGGCTTCCTCTGCCCAGTGGTTAAATATCTCGTGCATCCATTATTCAATATGGTGGGTGAAAAGCGAAACGCTTCTAGTGAGAGTTGAAATGTAAAGAAGAGGCAAGCCATTTCATTTCAAATGAAAGTGGCAATAATAAAGAAGCTTGATGCGGGTGAGAAAATGGTGAGCGTTGCACGTGAATACAACATGAATCGTTCGACCATCGGTACCATTTATAAACAGAAAGATCGGGAGCTTCAAGCTGAAGCCGCTGCTAGTTTACCGGACAGCCAACCCTCAAGCCCGGAAGAACGTGACGAAAAGCTCTCTCCCCGTTATATGGATGTCAAACATATAAGCCTTAAACATACATTCCATACAAAATATAGCACTGAAGCAACTTACGAACGAATTGACCTTACGAACGATCGTTCGGAACGCAACTCGTTTGTAAGCTGGGGAGCGTCTGTATCTACGCATCTTGCTATAATGTACAATATACGATATAGGCCGACTCCTGCGGACTTAACGTAGTGGTTCACTGGCTTGACTTCTGTGCTGGCACTGTGTGTTCGGTTTCCGCTCAGTCATGGGGAAGAGTTGTCTGCGCCTGTGATTGTCGTTTGGCCTTGGCCCAAGTTCATCGGTCCGTCCGTTGGTCCATCTCCATATCATCCCTGCAAAATGGCTTGATGGGGAGAACCACACAATACCCTACAATTATCCTGCATTATACCCCAGACTGTGAAATGTAAGGCTCATGTCCCACCCACAAGACGAGGCCATTTTTAACTTCTTAGCTGTGAAAATGACTGTCATCGACGATGCAACGACATCATTCCCAGCGCTTCGTCGTTTTATGACAAACACATGGCAAGATATATATATACCGGTATATACATACACACACATATATGTATGTATACATATATGTGTGTATGGGCAGACCGGTGGGCCAGTGGTTAGCACAGTGCAGAGGTCGTGGGTTCGATCCCTGCTCCGGCCTCCATGTGTGGAGTATGCATGTTCTTCCCGGGCCTGCGTGGGTTTTCTCCGGGTATTCCGGTTTCCTCCCACATTCCAAAAACATGCATGGCAGGCTGATGGAACACTCTCGATTGTCCTTGGTTGTGAGTGTGAGCGCCGATGGTTGTTCGTCTCTGTGTGCCCTGTGATTGGCTGGCGAGCGGATCGGAAAATGGACGGATGGATATATGTAAACCACCAGTATGCTGGGGTCCACTGTACATGCATATTTAATATTATGTTTCGGTGGCTCTAAGTGTGAACGGTAATAAATCTGACCTTTCTAAATGTGCTTTTATCATAATGTTCCATCATCTACATTTTACCCTTCAGCAATGACAAATGTTAAAGTTCCAAATGATGTGCGTAAAAATCAATTTCCTCGTAAATTGCAAGCACACGCTCTTCTTCGTTAGAAGACATAAATGCTCCATTCTCCACTTTAGAACATGTGATCGGACAGCTAATGAGATCAAATATGATTTTTCATAATGGGAATGCAATGGATTGAGGTTACATTTGCTAGCCCGCGATTCAAAAAATGTGCTGTATTAGTTAATATGCTACTCGGCACAAATGAAATGAGCTTTTATATTTTGGACCAACGTGGTGTTCAATCATTCTGGTGCTGCCCCAATCTCTTCCAAGGGATTAAGTTGTCAGATTTCATTGAACTCTGAGCAGCCTCACTCCAGACCAAACCATCTTAGAAGGTGCAGGTCCAGTTATTTTTAACTTTGCCGGGTTGACGTCCGCTTTCCTCCTTCCCCTTTCAGCCCACATGTATATTTGCTTTTCAAATCGGAACACAAGATGAATTCAACTGTGTGGTGGCAAGTGGTGTGTACGTGCATGTCCACCCCGTGACCTCGAGCTGTCACATGTTAGCTGTGGGTGTCTGCCTGTCACAACCATGCCACCTCTCACGCGCCTCACACTTTCCAATCAATTACATCAGTGTTTCTCAAACCTGTGTCGAGCTAGGGCACCCATTTTACAAAAATAATACCCTCGTCTTAATTTACCCAAACTCAATTAAATCTGTTGAACTAAACACAAAGCAGGAAGACATGATATCTTGGAGAACATTTTATTGTTTTGCCCGTCGTCACTTTACATCACTGGCATTGATGGATGAACAAAGATAGACTTGTGTTTCACATATAGATACACAGAAAAAATGAACTGAAACGACACACTAGTGTTCCACGGCATGCTGGTTGGAGATCGCTGAATTACATAACAGGCCTTCTGTGAGGGGCACACCAGTCGGGTGGACCAGGAGGACCTTGGATCCACACTTGAGTGATTTAAATGCGCAGCCGCCAGTTTGTAAGAAGTTTTTCCCTCTCTTTGCTACATATCATTCGAGCTTTTTCCTTCTCCTTCACCTCGCAGCCCACCCATCTGGAACGAGAGTCTATTTTGGGCAGCTCAGTACGGGCCAAGTACCAGCTGCAATGTGTAAAACGCATCACGAATCGGACAGCACCTTGACAACGGCATGCAGTCTTCCCTTAGCGAAATACATAGTTAATATGTAAATAGGTTGGACAGATATATGAAGCAACATCCATCCATCCATTTCACAGCACTTTAAAATACTTGAAATGTTGAAGCAAGGCAACCATGGCAAATTATTTGTGGCTTGTAAACACACACCTTGGGCCAGAAGTTTCCAAATGGTTGATATTCAGTACAGTATTCGTTTTTGCAACGTGTAAATGGGCGTTACGTATATGCCAGTGTTCAATGATCGGCTCGGCAATTGCCTTCACGGGGTTCCTTTTCTGTTATGTGGGAAACAATGCGAAAATGCTTCCACTTGTGTTTCTTAGTGAAAACTAAACTCGCAAATCACTTTTTTGTCATGGTGTTAAATGCAATTTTATAAACCAAAAGTACTACAGGTATTCCAAGATTGAATACTCGTACTTGAATCGGTCTGAAAACAGATAATATCAAAAATCCCTCATCGTTAATTCGCATGAAGACGATGGGAGGGGCACTTAAAAGATTTCTCCCCTGAAGTTGGAGAGCCCCCGACCTATAGCACTCTACTAAGTGACGATATCAAAAGGGGTGAGTAGTTTTAGTTTGGTTTTATTTATAGTATCACAAAATGGATTGTGTTCAACTGTCGTAGAGGGGGGAAAAAACAGTCCTAGCTAAGCTAAGGCAACAGTGATTCTAATCAGTTTTTATCCAATTGGTGAGCAAATCAGCCGGTGTCATGTTTGTTTTTCGACACGGTTCAAGGCAAACGATGCATTTTTCACTCCTGGGCCAAAGGTCACAGAGGATTGTGGCGGCACGCTGGGCCACAGGCTTTAGTTGCGTCACAGTCAGTATTGAGTCAGGTGCACTCCCAAGGATCTCATTGCCAGCTGCCGTCGAGGCAGGGATAATCTGGCTAAGCAGCTTTCACATGATTTCACCTTCAGGGAAGAATTTAGGAGAGGTTTGTAAAGGGAGTGGCCTTGGAGCTCCCGACTGCTTTGACTAAAAGGACTGCAGAGTAGACACCACACCAAAGAACCTCTCAATAGACGGTACACTTCATTTGCTATTTAATAATCAAAAAAGTACCACCATGCCCGCTGCTGCTTTGTTTGGCAGAAGTCCTGAGAAGAGTTGTTCAGTTTCAAAAGTACCATTACTCCCTCCCCACCACCACTAAAGTCTCCAAGCACTCCAATGAGATTGGACGCAAAAAATCAAATGTTGTGAGGGCCAATCTCTCATCAACTATAGAGGCTAGCTAATATTAATGAGCTATCCACCACATATGGGGATGTTGCCCTGACCTTCTCTGTGAGAGGAAGCTCACATTCATTTCCACACGCAGCTATAGGGCCTGATGACTTGACATGCTGTGCCTCTAGAGTTTCCAAAGAGCAGCAGCAACCTTATCCTGCCTGCATGACTCCGCCACAAACATCGACGCACACGTCCAACCTCTGACTGTCACCTGACTGTGGCTCAGTGGTCTTTTTTTTTCCCCCCACTTGTAAAAACGGTTTCATGTTAGAGAAATTCACTTACACCGAAGCTAGCCACTCCACCCATGGAAAAAGGGAAAAAAAGGTCATCATGAATATAGTCTAGAATGCCGTATGTCAGAATTGGTGTGATGCATTGAAGCCCAATTAGATAGCTGTTCGACATCACGTTTACATTTGAAGGATTTGTGATATTTAGGACGCCTTATCGCAAGCGCTGCACTGTTTTTTTTTTTAATGCAGCCCCTTTGCTGGCATTACTAGGGTACAGTATTCTGCATTCACAGAAGACACAATCTCGGGGAACGGTGCCGTTTGTAAGCGTGCGCAACCAAAAATACCAATCAAGTTCTGTCAGTTAACACACACAAAAACTTATTTCTAAAAAGTACTCATTTCTCTAACATTGACTATTGTATACATAACAGATAATTACAGTATTAATCCCCCCCCCCCAAATTATGGGTTTACCCAATTTATTTGCTGGCGATGGTAAGTCTGCATTTGCAATAGTAGGGAAATTTAAAAACAAATGCTGAATCCTTTGGGGAAAAAAAAAGATCTTCAGGTGTCTTCTTTGCAAGCCTCAAGCATATGGAATGGTGCAATCTCTCATGACTTTGACTGGATAATTTCCTGGGAGCAGCTCAGGCAGGTGAGTGGTTGACCTGAAACCTGCAAAACACACAAAGTCAAGGTCCGAACTTTCCGTGTACCGTTGCAGTGCGCTAATGCAAGATATTGGCAATGCTACCAGAAGAGGATGTACAGCAGAGAGAGAGCAATAATCCCATTTTGGTGTTTGCTGTTTGTGTGTGTGTGTGTGTGTGTGTGAGAGACAGTAAGGATGAAGAGTGAGAAACAGCTTTCCCAGCACAAGGGCAAAGGTAAAGAGCAGACAAGATAAGGATATTAGGCCAAAGGAGTCAGAAGAAACTGAAAGGAATCCACATGCCCCCCCAAAAAACACTTCACTGAGTTCTTGATTCAATTTGTGATTCAAAGTAAGAATTCTGTTCCGAGTAGACAACACAGACCATGTGTGCGATGGAGAGAAAGCTGGGGCATCTGGTTTTGTTAAGGCCCCGGAACATTCCTTCCCCGTGTTGGACTCTGGCTGGGAGCTTTAAAGAGACATGCTCACTCTTCATATCCTGGTCTGGACTTTGCCCCCTCTCTTGAAGTTCCATTTATGAGAGGTAAGGGTCAGAGACACGATTCCTGTCTGTGTGTTTCGAGTTGGGCTAGTCTGAAGGACGCACGGAAGAATGGCAATGCATTCTCGTGACCCAGCTGCAGAAAAGCATCTGCGCACCCATGACGGCTTTCTAGCAGCAGTTTGTTGGCTGCGCAAGACTAAGATAAAGATTGGGAACACCGTATTTCCTTTTTAGTTGATCAACATTTTCACTTCCTCTACTGTGAATCACCAACATCCAACAGCTACAGAAAGCAATGCAACTATGGGATATGTCAAAAAAGCTCTTGGGACTGCTGTCCCAAATGATAAATTTGGTTTTTGTACGCTGCATGATCAACCGGCTCTTCTATAAAGGGTGCCCACTAATTCATCGAGGCATAAGAAGGGACGAGACTTGTGGCAGGCCAACTCGTAGCAGATTCACGATGGTGACGCACCTGCTCACAATGCCCTGAGCATCAGACAGTTCCTGGCCAAGGACACCATCACCGTGCTGGAGCAACCTCACTACTCACCCGACCTGGCCCTGTGTGAAAACAGTTACATCAAAAAAACTGTGAACTTTTTGGTTGAATATTCCAAAAACTATGTATGCCGCAAACACAACACTCTTCAACCAAAAGAACAACATACTTGCAGTTAAGCACAGTAGTGGCAGCTTCAAAAATTTGAAGCACAAAACGTTTCGGTTTCCGCTTGAAAACAAAAAGAAAAGCAGTCTAGCACATCTGAAATGTGTTCAGGAGTCATCAGAGGCACTTTAAATCGGAGCAGCTGCGTGTCGACTCCCTTTTAACATGAGGTTGAATGTGAATCGTAAAAATTCTGAACACATGCCAGTGAGGAGGGTGTGCACACTTGTGCAACCACATTACCTCCGTTATATTTACTACGCCGATTTTTTTTGTGGAAGTTTTAATTGAGTTGTACAGGTTATATGTCACAATGATGGCGGGGAAGCTTTGTAAGCACAACAACCTGACATTTGAAAAGGGGCGTGTGGCTTGAAATGGATTTGCTCAAATCTTCCTCGAAGCAACGTTTTGTTCCATGCAACAGCAAGTGTCATGGTATGCATCTCAGCACATGAACATGCCGCAGAAGAAACACGGTTTCTGTGACAGCTAAAACAGATCTCATTTTTGCCTTCAGCGATCATTCGGGGTGTCCCTCCCGCATCTTGCCCCAACTCATCAAGGAAATACGCCAACTCGATCATAACCCTGAGCAGGATCCGTGGTTGGAAATGGGAGGGGTGGACTCCATTCAGTCCATAGTCTCACTCGGGTCCTGACGCTAGAAGGGGTCTTCATTGCAGGGAAGAGCCGACCACAACAGTTCTTCAGCTGGCAGCTTTAGTTGGTACAGAAGCACATAAAGCTTGCCAGTGAAGAACTGCTGTAGGTCAGCCAATGAGCAACTCTTTAAAATGTTCACCTGAGGAAAAACATGGAAGACAATCCGGAAAATTGCTAATTTGGCCACCGGTTACAGCCTCTTGCTTACGGGTAGGACACTGAAAGGCTTCTGTTTAAAGAAGAGTCGTAAACATATCAAGCATTATGAACGCTTAGGAGTGCCGGGCTTCAAATTGGAAGCAAATGAATTGCTTTTATGTGATGCACAACTTTCAGCTGGCCACTGTACAATAGTCGTGAGGAGCCCCGGATTTGTCTTGCCTGGCCACCAGTCAGCTGGCCGAGTTTCAACAATCGTAGTCAGTCAATCTGAAAAGACTTCCACCAGCAGCAAATTCTCTCTCACTTCAAGGACGGGCCTTCAGGCAAATTAGCACACAGCCCTTGAACCCGCTAACCCTTGAAAACTCAACAAACCCCCATGCAGCTCTGCACGACAGTGGAAAGCTCGAAACTGCAAGGAAACGTACACCTTTTCACTGTTGCAGTACTCTGATCGTTTGGTTTTTGTTTTTTTAAACTAAAGTATCATTTGGAAAAGACCTCCAGGTTAGCTGTTCAAGCTTGTTCAAAACTGAGCCATGTGACACATTGGTCGCCAAAGGCATCTGCTTGGTTCTGTTTGTGTCCTTCTGTAAAGAAGCATCCACTAGCCATCGTTAACCCTGAGGAGACAACTTTCCTCTGGTGTGACGACATTCAAATGGGATCTTGCGTGATTGAGGAAAAACAGATCTTATAAAGGACAAAGGAAAGGGATGAACCGGATTCACAGATCAGAAGTGCTGAAATGTCCGTGTGATGACGGGTGGGACACCTCACGCCACGTGCAATAAGATAAGCCGTTTGTACGAAAATGTGCACACGGCTATGCTTTTGCACACACGGTTTCCAGGAGTGGAGATTTTTAAATCATCGGCTAATATGGCACAGGTAGGAAAGACAAATGACTGATTTCCCCATAGGAACCAACTTGATGTGATCATTTATAATTGCCCAATTATTTTTAGGATTCATCACTTATAGCCCGCCACAATATGCAATTAAGTTACCGAGAACGCAGCAGCTGCATCCCCACGTGAGTGTTTTACATCAAACAAAACGGTGCTAACGTTTGAAATAAATAAATAAGTAAAACTTTGCAAGCGGATCCAAAAGGCTCCGTTTTTCCATTGAGCACAGAAATGAAGAAGTAACGCCTCAGGCATCTTTAACAGCCTGTTGTGACAGAGCTGTTGCTTGTTAAGAGTCATTTCCACCCCTATTATTTCTTTGCACTCATGATATGTGAAGCACGCAGACAACACGCACTCAATGCGAGGCCGTCCCACAGTGGGGAACACAGTGTACCAAGAGTCATTGATTACACAGTCCTGATGACTCGGAGCACAACTACGGGCAGCTAGCTTTGTTTACTTACTATCAATATAACCAAATGCAAAATCATTTGAGGGTTTGGAAGGGAAACACCACAATCTGGAACTAATATAATCGAATTTGGCGAGACAATAAAGTATTTTGCAGTAATCAACTCTCTTCGTATAACCTCATTACTGAGGTATGACTAAAAAGTGCTCGGCCATTCAGTGGAGGATTAGATCTAAACGCTGGAAGTAATTGCGTGGCTAAGACGGCTGTGCACAGAATGACGCGAGCAAAAAGAATGGGAAGCGCTGTGAATCATTCCAAAAATATGCCATCCCAGAGCTCCACCTATGAAAATGCTTCCTGTGGTCTTTTGACTTCTTATGAAATGTGTTTTCACTCATGAAAGCCATTGCACCCAAAGTGCAGTCGGAACGGCGATATTCAACCTTTTCAAATTGTTCACTGAACTTTGTCATTGGAATCCAGATGCAATTGTATGAATCTAGTGTCGCACTTCCCCCATTGGTATAATTCTACCTCAATACAGTAGCCACAAGACGAAAGAAAGCATGACACAATTTGGAATTTGCCCCCCCGCCCCCAATGTGGTAAAGTGACAAAAATGGATTTCAAACGTCCTCGGACCATTGACTTTCCAGGGACGAACTCGGCATGGCTTTCTTTGAGACTCAAGCGATGACCCAAACTCAACACGAGTTGTTGAGCTACGAAGATTTTGAGGATTACGTATCGCAAGATATCGTACGTGAAGTAGGCAGAATGTTTTTCCAAAAGCAGACCCCATCATCAACAAAAACACACTTTCTAGTTATGTTTGTTTTATTTTTGTTTGTTCCAATATTACCTGAAGTTCACTTGTTACCAAATTGTATGGTGGGCGAGAGCTGGACCAAGAACCTGATTGCCGGAGTTTCATTTTGGTTATTTCTGATGCCAATCATTTTGAAATTCCAAGAATGATTAAAAAATGTGGACTGTGTGATGAATGCAACCAATTTGGAGTCTCAAGTCCCCTGAGGCCTGCCTCCAACAAATTGCATTCACATTCAAATCAGATCAAATACAGGTTACCGATTAATTGGCAGCTCAATTTAAATATATAATGGCTAAAATATGTGTTTTTCTTGAGCGCATTTCAAGAATACGCAATTTTGCATGATTCACGGGTTGGCCTGAAGGATATATTCATATTATTAAAATCCAGAGAAAAGCAGACTTCACAACTATCGAGGCTAAAGCACACACACATTTACTATTAAACTTCAGCTCTGAGTATCGGCAAGCGCATTATCTTATGCTCATTCTACTACTTCACTCCTGACAAACACAAACTAAATACGATGATTTTGACACATCCATCTAATACAGCGGGATTGTGCCATTTGTTTTTATGTGGAAACGAGCAGAAACTAAAGAGTTTACAGGTGGAAAAAGTCAAGTAATGTAATGCAGCTACATGACACGTATCATATTGCACATAGCCGATATTTTTTACTTAGGGTGTTAATTTGAAGCAAATAATGTCGTGTTCAGTTTACCTGTTCTGCCTCTGCGCTTGAACAGCAAGTTGGGACACTCCGACGTAGTCTGTCCATTTCCAAAATGCTGTGTGAGAGATGAAAACAAAATACTGTAACTTCAAAGTGCTTGTGACATTGCTTTGTTCCCTTTGTGTGAATCACTGAAACAACATAAGAGAGATCCCCCGGTATGAGAGCCAGCGTAAGCTAGCGAAAGGTTACCCAGCTAACATGAAATAACAACAATCAGATAAACTTAGAGGGTAGTGCTCTGGTAACGATATTCTGATAATGTCCAATAAATATAACATAGATGTACACTTTTGGGGATGAGCGTCATCCACAGCTAAAGTTAATTTGACAAGAGAGCTAAAAGCTAGTTGGGTAGCTTGTTGGCCGAGCCCATCTACCTACTTAACCCTATGTTGCATGGCTTCTGCAGGAGTTATTCAATTGTGGTTTGTTTTTAAATTTAGGGTAGATTATGGCCAAATATCATAATAAATTCACAATTTTGGGAAAAAAATACATAATAGGGGGTACTTGTGTGCATAATGGTCACTACAATTACCTTGCCAAAAAGCATGGCAGTACTGATAGGTAACACATAGAAACTGTTATTTATTGTGTTCTATATGTTCTATATACTCTTCTGCAGTACAATAGGGTATTTGGACCTTTTCATCTCACGGATAGAAATTATTCAACATTTTGTGGACCCTCTTTCACCTTTTCCTCCCGCTGTTGCGCACGCTAGTGACATCTCGCGGTGGATTTAAAAACTAAAACTGGTAACTTGAATAACCAATATGAGTTAAAGTTGTGGTTACTGTAAGTAACCCGTATGCAACATAGGGTTAATGGTCAATTCCTCGCACAACTTGCATTGAAGCCTAAACATTGCTTGTCAACATTAGGATTTGATTTGTTTTGAATGACAGGCTCAGGAGAATGACCTTAGCAAAAATGTCATGATATATTCAGTATTTAGGGGTGCACGATTATGGAATAGATTGATAATAATAATAATAATACATTTTATTTATAAGCGCCTTTCAAGACCAGTGTCACTTGTGTACAACTGCTATAAATGGCTTGAGTACATTAAGGTAAAAATAATCGGCAGTTTGGCTGACTGTTCAAAGAAGCACCTCTCAAAAAAATTGACCACATTACCTAACCCAAAATACGTACTTCATGCTTAACCGGCAAGATGTTGGAGACACTTTTTTGGGGTGAATTTTTCTTTCCTTCAAGTGCAGGATGGAATTCGCTTTAGGAAGTGATGACGCAAGCTGGCAGGAAGTCAGCAGGTGGGAAAGCGGAAATGACCCTTTCAGTCTTAATGCTGCGCATATGGAGCCAGGAATGCCTTGGAAGAGTGAGACGGGCATGTGCGTATGTGCGCGCATAACAAGGCAGGCTGGTTTGTGGCTCGGTGAGGACGCGGAATGAGAAATGAGACAACATGGCGGTCATGCTGCTCTGAGGCTCGGATGCCTCATGACAAGGCGTCTGGGTGTGAATGTGTCTGCATCTGCTGCAATCTCGTGTGAAGGATACATTTTATATACACGTTGCGTGAAGTGAGAGAGGAAGCTTTAAAAGGCATTGAGCTGAGACGTCGAAGACAGGATGCGACCAGAGAGAATTCAGATTTGTGAGTTTCCTGCATCTACTGGCCGCGTTCCGACCATTAAGTAGAAGTGTGTCAAAGACTACATTGTTTCATTTTATGTATGTTTGTGTCACCCTAAGTCCATCCTCTTGTGCCTGTATACATAATTTCCTGGGTCACCATCCCCCCCCCCCTCCATCCCCCAGAGCAGCAGTCCAGTTATTAGCTGAAAGACAGGAAATGTCGGCCCGGCCCGGGCGAGGGAATAAGAGCTGCCCATGCTGGATAAATCTGTTCAGTTTCATCCTTCCCCCTCAGTCATATTGTCACGAGAGTTATATTTCAAACATTTGCATGAGGCTCGCCAAAAGCCAAGTGTCACGTTTGCTGTTTGGCGCAAACGTTTCACCCTTCTCTTCAAGAGGAAACGTCCTATTGCTGAAGACGAGCTGTGATTAACTATAACAGGCAAGTCAAACATAAATACACTAAGAACGAAAACAAACACCCAAAAGGAAAAGACAGTACTGAAACTATGACTAATATGAATGACCATAGATGATCATATGAATGCCCAAATTTAACACTCAACTGACTCACTCCCAAATGAACAGCATGTTATAGATTGAACCCAACATCTAAATGTAGTGACCACATTTTTTCCTGCCACCTATAAAAAAGACCCAAAGAGTGCGAAAACCAGTCAAACCCCCCCCCCACAAGGCGCAGGTGCTCATTTTGCTGATTGAGTTTATGAACTGAATTTCTCATTTAACTAAAAAGGATTACAGACTGCACGCCGTGATGAAACGATAAGCTGATGACAGTTGACCTCAAACGGATAAATGTCAAGAAAAAAAGGAAATTAATGCTGAATAGAGGTCAGATGCAATTTTATGCCAGTCTCACCACACTCCACCATACTGAAGGTATGCATGCATGTGGAAGGACAATCGTCGGGTATGCTGGATGAAAAAAAAAAAAATGGCACCGCTTGTGCTAGAATGTGTGATAGTCTGTGTGTGTGTGCGTGTGTGTGTGTGTGTTTCATGTCGTCCTGGATGCGGCTGTACCCAGATGGCCTGCGAGCACGATGCGCTAAGCTAACGGAGATGAGAACAACATTCACCCTGAGGTTGTGGGCTGGCGGAAAAATAAATAAATAAATTGGGACCTGCCCTACAGTTCGCAAACAGCCACTGCATTGACATTGACAAACCTACAGTAGCCTACATACATTACACAGCCAACCGTCAGCTAAAGCCCGTTGAATAAATCCTCGAGTATTGTTCTTTGGGAAGCCTATCTCACAGGTCAGTTGTAATGATGACCGAAGACACTTAAAGTATCAGATGTCGAGATGGAAATTGCAATTACATTTTAGTCATGAACGGGCCAACTTCAGTAATACACAACACTCACTGGTTACTAACCCCGTGACCAAGATGGATCTTTGCAAATAACTCATGAATTTCCTGTCCCCAAGTGATTAAGACATCTCTGGGAACACAAGAACAATAAAGGGGCGAGACAAGCAGTTTGAATTAACCGCTAATCACTTCGTCAAGGCGTGTGATGACGCATGAATGCCCACGCTCTTTGCATATCATCTAATTTGATTGTACATTTGTACCCCAGGCACTATCCGGGGTGAGTAGGATTTTGATTGTGAGCACTTGTCCCGATCTCAATGCGCTATTTTTCCCTTTGTCAACATTTTTGTTCCGCTAGGCCTTCCCGTCCTGCCACTCCCAATAAGAACGCAATCCCCTCTCTTGACATTATCTTCTAACTTTCTCTTCTCCTCGCCGCGCCTTGGCTCTGTGCATCCTTAGGTTGGTCAGTTGAGCAAGGCCAAGTTACATTCTTGGGATGCCTGCTACATATGGTCCGCATTCCAGCCCGTCTGCCGAGAGGCCCACTGCTCCTCACCGCTGGCTCTGCACACACACCAACCCAAAGCGGTGTGTGCTGCAGCCTAAAATAATCTTTATGGATAGCTCATACGATGCCAGCAGGAGACTAAATCTTACTAAAGCCTCATAAATTAAGAGCCATACGTTACATTACGAACTGAGCCAACCATGTTGGTTTATTTAGGTCTCTAAGTGTAGAGGCGGAAAGTGGCGCTTACTCTGGCTGTAGAAGTATCCCTGTCCATGTCTAAAAAGGTGTGTGTGCGCGCGTGGGTGCGCGCGTGTGCCTCCATTTGTTATCTAGGTCAAACAAAACCTGGATGCCATTAATTTAGTAAATCCTGACACTCAAAATGCACACAAATCAAAGGCAGCCATGTTTGATTAATCATTGGAACCCTGCAAGAGTGGAAACTCACTATTGGCTTGATGTGGCGTTGACTGGTGATGCATGGACGTTTGATTGCTGTATGATAGATCTGGTCCTGCTCACTCGAGTAATGCGGTCCCAGGACGATTCCCACCGACTTCCACAAGGCCAGGCTGGAATTTCACTGCAGTGTGGGCATTCTGCTGAAGGCGTTAGGCAGCGGAAAGCAGGCTCCTCTCTGGAAGCACAAAAGAGCAGAATGGTAAAGTTTATGTTAGGGGCTATAAAAGAACAAATGCAGGGTTGGCTAAGATTACTCATAGGCGCTAACGGGAATATGAACAGTGGATCCAACATGACCCAGTCCTTCAAGCTGAAGAGTATGAAACGACCATTTGAGCATAATTCTGACTTGCTAAAAATTCTAATACTGTCACTCATTTGAATATAATTTACACTGTCCAAAACTGTGAACCATTTGAAATAAAGAAAGATGTCTTTTACTTGCAATAAAGTGGTTTTACCGTTTAAGCCTGCGCATGACAAATGAATGCAAAACACCAACAACTAATTTGCTTGTAGACAAATCATAACTGATCAAAACGTTTTCATTGGGCCAGCAAACAGGAGCACCTTTGATGGTGCTAATGCGTCATTATCACACACTTCCCTTTCTGTTTAAAACACACAGAGACGGAATGGAAGAGTGGAATGTTTCACCGATAAGAACGCAGTGGTAGCAGGCTCAGCCTAAAGTAAAAATTTGTGGGACAGCTGGAATGGTAGGAGAGGTATCCAAAATGCAGTTATATATTTGACAGGTCACGAATAATGGAGCACCAGCATGTAAAAAATGGCAGGGCTACAGGGCACGGAGGGCTTTTCTCCCACATTTGCTTGGTTAAGTCTCAACAAGTGGTCTGATGCCTTCCATTTTGCAGTGCAATATGCAACAGGAAAACCACACATTGCCATGGGCACAAGCTCTCTTCCGCGATTTGAAATCCAGTCCAAAGCATTTAAAGCAAATCCAAGCTAGCAGCTCTGATCATCTGATAGCGCTGTTGGGGCGTGGCCATCCCAAATATGCAACCTCACTGCAGCTACCGCATTTCCACCGCAGGTCTGGTGCTATGTCGATAACAGTCAACCTTAAATCGTGCTTACGTACACCAAATCACTCCATGGGGCTTGTCACTCACGGGCTCCATTTGGAAAAGAACGAGTGACTCAGCAAACGACACACTTTTATGTTTATTGGTTGTGTTAAATGTCAGCAATGCTGACGGTGGAAAATTCAGTTCCAAATCTCACTGTGGCCAATTTGGATGGGTTTAGGCCAATGGTCTGACTCAATCCTTTCCAATTTGCTGACTAATACACACGCATACATGGAGTGATGAATCGTCAGACTTACACAAATAATTCCTACTATGGCGGGTGGATTTACCATTTAAATTAATATGCGTAGAACATAATTCCAATGTAGTATGCCCTTTGAGTGAGAATGCGCGAGTGTCTAGGGAGTGGCTCACTGGACGTCAGTCACTACTGGACGACAGCATTAATCACATCCGGCCACGCAGATAACACATCAATGAGCAACCACCAATGCATGAATCGGTAACTGCAATGTACTGCAGCTAAATAACAATTATGGACACGATACAGCTAGCATGTAAACGAGGTGGTCAGATAGGAAGGCGGGGTGGGAGCGTTACAGTAAGATTACGGAATACACTGCAACCATGCAAATGGACGGTTAAGAATTACACTTAATTCTCCACAAAAAATGACTGAGATTCCAATTTTGCAGCACTCTCCCACTGAAAATGTGTCACCGTAACCCGAGTCCAACCTTTTGTGCGACGCTAGTTGCAACACTGAACCTCCCACACAGAACGCAACTGCTGAGATTGGAACAGTATTAAGGCTAATAGTCCTCAAAAATGTCTGCCACAATACTCTGCATTGATCCAAATTGCGCAACGGCACTATTTAAAATGTTATTTTCACAGTCAACAAGTGGTGACAGAGAAAGGCCATTGGCGGTTTAGTTAGTGATGGGCGATGGCAAGAGCGTCATGTACCCTGCAGGCATTTACTTTTAGATGGCATTAACAGTTGAATGGAAGAGATCAATTTATCAGTGAAGGTGATTAGATGACAAGGTCAGCGCCATTTAAGGGCCAGCATGCTGAGTGCAGGTGGGAAAAGACACCCACGGCTTAAACAGAAAGTTAACCCATTATTATGTCTGCCTTGAAAATCCGAGACGAACATGAGAGGCTCCGACCACCGCCAATAGGATCACATAATTGCAGCCACTAATGGAGGGCAGAGGTCATTGCATAACTCACCCTGCAACAGGTTGATCAGCACTGGCATGCACAATAGCATTTGATGACGCACAAAAAAAAAGGAAATATGGAAATGACGTAATTGTACTGCACTTGGAAAAATCATTACCGGTACAACGGCCAAAAAATCCACAGATTCATCAATCACAGCCTCACCTTTCATCCATCACCTTGTAGATTCCTGAAGTAGGTCCTGGTCTTGTGGCGCAAATTCAAAACGGTCTTTGACAAGTGTGTATAAAATGGGTACCTGGACATATGCGGTAGGGGGGGGGCAAAAGGCAAGCTTGAAAGGGGAAATAAATGACTGAGGAGGTGGAGGAGGGGCAACTCTCCACATCCATGTTGAGCTGCAAAGGGTGGGGCCTTGAAGAATTCACTCAATCTTCCTTACTTGACTAAAACCTTATCTTAATTAGACTATACCGTGCCAATCTGCCTTTGCCCTGAATTGTGATCAAGCTGTACCGTGTCACCTTTCACTTCGATGACAACTGCTTCAGAGGCAACTCTTGAGGCTTCAGCTTCATCCTCCACCCAGACGTTCTTCAGGGACATCCTAGCACTTATTTAGACCCAATAACACACATGAAATGTAGACGACCCCGACACATTGACTACCGGGTATGTTTACTCGAGTCATACATGGCGACAAAAGACGTCAGACAGCCACGAAATCGCTATATCTCACTTAAAAGTTTTCAAAAGGGATTTTCACACTTACTTTGAGGTAAATCCACCGATTCCACTGCGCCACTTGGGAGCACGATTCTGACAGCGAATATGCGCAGCTCAAATGGGAGGACGATTCGGACTGTTCGGGCCGGTTTCAACCCACGCCCAGTTGGCCTGTGGCGGCTGTCTACTGTAAAGTTGCCACGTCCGTTACATTCGGGAGGCCTTGTTGAAGCCCAGAAGAGCATTCAAAAGCATCAAGCCACCTCTCTGTGTGCTATTTATTAAGGCTGCCACGCGCGTTTCAGGTCGACAAGACGTTCAAGGTGGCCAAGACGTTTGGTTATGTAAGATGTTGAAGAAAATGACCGAACGCGTCTAAACGCCTCGGCTTGAAGACCAGAAGGGGAGTGCCCAACCCTGGCCGGCCAGGCTCCCACGACCAACATTTGGTTTCCTAAGCTTATCCAACGCAGACGCCTGAAAGCCACACCTTAAACTCTCTCAGTGAATTTCTCCGGAGCGTTCGACGAGGCCGAGAGCTCCCAAGTTCTCCGCGGCTTACACTGCGTGTCGACTACTGAGCAGTGACGTTTGTACACGATAAACGTATATAGAATATTTATACATGTATTTATTTTTTTTTTAAGAGAGAGCGAGGCTAAAGCAGAATATCCTGTTGACCGGTCACACCCCGTGCTCCTTCGCTGCTCCTCGGGACTTCCCTCCCCGGTCTCTCCCTCCGTCCAACTCATCTCTTCAAACCGGCTTCTCTGCCCGATCAGCTGGTAGGATCGTGACGTAGAGACAGCCCGTAGACCAATCGCGAAGAGAGTGGGAGAACAAGTGCACACGCCCTCCCTTAGCGTGGCATGACGGGCATGCTTATTGACCAACGGGGAGGTACACCACTGTGAGAAAATAGGCGGGCTCTATGTTACACGGCCAATCGAATTGCTTCCGCCCAAAGGAGGTGCTTTCATTTCCGACCTATTGAATAGCAGGAATTGTTATGAACTTTTCCACATGACCAGCCTGCAGACACATCTTAGTGCTGGTTTTCTGTGGGAGTCCACTATGTACTGTAACAAAAATTTTCCTATGATAATTGCAGAGTGGGGAGGTGCTCTTATTTGGTGTGGGCTCCTATTGGGCGGTCTGCTGGGTTGGGGGTCCATGACATGCCTTTATTTCTGTTCTTAGACTTAGCCGAAGATGATTTTTTTTGTCATCGATATGCCTCAAAGATTCTATTTTTTTTTGCAGATTATGCATATACACACAAAAAGTAGGATATTATATACTGTAAGTCAAATAAGAGTGAAGAACAAAATGTTCCATCAGGGTTCTTATGTCTAATTTGAATGTGGTAACATTTTCAAATTCCTCCTCAGTGTTTGCATACATATGGGATGCAGAGTAGGACAGTTCTTAAGGTGCACATCTGACAAATCCACCACCCTCACTGTGTAAGTGTTCTCTCATATTTCTTGTTTTACTGCTATCTTTCTGGTCTATTCCACATGAAATTGCATGACTAGAGGTGAACCTGGAGCACATTCTGTTCACAGTGCACAGGTTACGCAAATGGCACAGGTTAAGTAAACCGCTGAGAGGACTCAACCCAAGACCGCGCTGTAGATTATCTTTTTTTTCCCCCAAAAAAGATAATTCTCCAACCTAAACCTGGTCTGGTTTAGGTTGGATAATTTACATTTACACAAACATGCAGAAAAGTGACATTTGGACACCTGAAAGGGAACTAGCGTGAAAACCTCCCTGGAATAGACTTTGTTCTTCATGGTCTCCCCAGGGAATATCCATTTTGCACAAAATGTGTTTATTCTTGATAACAATATAACCCTTTAGCATTTTAGTCTAATTCAAGCATTTTGCTTCTCAGCAAACAAATCATTCCTGTGCATTGGAGTGGAGTGGGAATAGGCTTTCACACCCAAATAACAGATTGCACTTCCCATGGACAGAATCTCCAATTAGAGCCTTCCCTATTGAAAGGTGGGGAAAATAGCTGTGAGCTACTGTTTCTTTCTACATTGAAGAAAAAAATTGCCAGGTTCTTCTCTCATAACACGGTTCAACAAAAAACCCATCAGGGTTGTCGGTACAGGACCATGATCTTTTACTCATTTAATTTTCCAAGTGTTTTGTTATGGTGGAACCTCGAAGCTTCTATTAGCCATAAGCTTTCACAATTGAACACCCCCCCAAAATAGTATGCCCCTTCAGTTATCCAAAATCATGCATGTATGTGTAGCTCATCTTAGCGAGTCCTTTACAAATACATCTATGCCTGTTGTGCCAGCACCAACAACAGTTATTGAGAGAAGAACAGAGAGGACTTGTGTTCAAAGACGTTCAATATCCATTATTAAAGTTACGTCACAATGTTGTATTGTTTTACATTGCCTGACTATTTCCTTTTCCACTTGTACAACAATTACATTTGCAGTTCTTCTTCCTATTATTATTATTATTGAGTCTCGCATGACTTGTGAGCGCCACCATGGGATCGGTTTCCACTCGGTGACAGCTTGGATGTGGGTGTGAATGGTGGTTTGTCTCTCTATGTGTCCTGCGACTGACTGGCAACTAGTTCTGGGTGTTGTCCGCTTTCCGCCCGAAGTCAGCTGGGATAGGCTCTGACGTGTTCAAGATAAGCGGAGTTGAAAATAGATGGATGGATGATTTTATTATTGTTTATATATTTATTTTTCATTATTTACATTGTAGATATTGAATACTTTACATGACTTTAATTACAAACCCGCTGTACAGTGCACTTTATCTTTACATCATAGTGAGGGTTCTGAGAGAAGGGGCCATCAAACTCTTGCAGTACAAATACACAGTAACTAATGCACTTTAAACCGTACCGTAGCAGCCCTTCCACTGGCAGGGGCACAGAGCAGTGAAGTTATGCGGATCAAAGGTAACAGCCTGTCAACATTCTTGCTGTAATATGAAGTTACACAATGCAGACTCAGCACAGTGACACAGCTTTTATCCCTTGCCTCGATTTATGTTGACGCATTCACAAATCTGGTCAGGAATGCGACCACAAGCACACGTCATTCAGGAAAACAATACTTCCTTCTGCATTACTGCATTCTAATCCATATGAAATAGTTCCTTTATCCAGGATCAGACAGCGGTGATGTGTGCTTCGTATCCAGTGATTTCAATCTATTGGGGCGAGATGTACCGGTAATTCTGAGCAAAATACTTGCTGCGCAACTAATAGGAAGCATGTCTACATATTAGCCTGCCACTGTATGTACTATTCAGGTGCATTGAATGATGTCACTCCACCCTACAAGATCAAATGTCTTTGTGCATGGGTGTTGTCTGTGTATGTTGTGACTTTTGCGCAATATTTATTCCAAAAGAAGGCCCAACCACAACAAGGGGTGTCAAGAAGAATGTGACGGGAAAAGAATTGTGTGTCGTTACGTGTTGCCACAGTTAAGTTCTTTTTTCAAAAATACCTCTTAGAAATACACAAGTGATTATAAACAAATAAAACATTTACCAGTGTGGTCGAGTTTTCAGGTTCTGTGTTACAGTGGGTGGCAATGTGACTATGAAAAGTATTGACCTTAATTATCAATAAGAAAAACAGCGTGCACTGCAATAATTTCTTTTGATTTGAAATGAGGCGAGTTGCACAATCCCAAATCATATAATACAACACTCTTTGAGCACAAATTAGAGTGCAAAGTGCTGGCAACAAATAACTCATGTGTTGCTTGATTGTGGTTCACTCAGTCTGTTCACCATCAGCGAGAGATTGGCCAAAGGGAAGTCAAGGGAGCTGCCTGTGTCCCTTTAAAGAACTCCCATGGTCAAAAGAAAGTGATTTGTCGTGCTGGCAGCCAACCAGGTTGTGCGTAGTGTCGAGACTGAAGCCAATGAGGAGCCATGCTCGGTGGAGGTTACAAAAGAAGCCTTGAACCCAATGACTCAGCAAAGTTGTATGCGTGTGAGATGACACTTTGCAGCCATTTAAAGGGCCAGCATGCATGTAGCCAGCCGGCCTTTAAAAAGGCAGCTGAAGAAAACGGTCTAAAAATCAAGCATGCACTCACTCCATCTTGGACAAATCATGTAAAGTATGCGGTCCTGGCTGGTTCTCAGCCTGATTATGCCAGCAGTGCAGTTGTGCAGAACTACGCCTATTTTTTAAACCTTGTTTTACTTAGAACACGTCAGACTAGTTGTATTTTTACTGTTAAAAGTACAGTGCTCCATCTTGGACAAGATCTATCTGCAATAAAAGCCTTCATGTTTCCATCCATGAGTTACAGTCACATTTTATCGATTTACCCCAGTAATCATGGAGGAATTTGCATTTGTCTTATTTTATCCTGCTCTATTGTACTGTAGTGCGATGAGTGGCAAGTAAAAAAAAAAAACCCAAGCTAGCAAAAATGACTTACAATATGTTTCATCTCAGTGTGTTAAAGGTGAAGAAAATTTACAAGATACATAAAGTCAACACACAATTTGCCTTCGCGGCCACATAAAATTTTGTTGTGTCTCAGATCTGGCTCCCATGCCTTGAATTTGACATTTGTGCTGTAGCCACGTGGACAGAGCTACATTTTGTGCCCTGGGGCACAAAAATATGCTTAGAGCCCCAAGTGCGAGGCCAGATACTTGACTTTTGGGTATTTTCGTATCGATCTGGGATTTTCTTTTTCCAATTTCCCCCTGTTCTACATAGGGGAGCATGCAATGAATGTTTATCAGTGTTTTCTTTGGGGTTTTTAATCAAAAACGATATATTTTTGTGGGGGTGGGATTAATCAAAGGGCCATTGAAAGTGCAGCCTGCGGGCCGCCGCCAGATGCCCATCTCTATAATCCCACAGTATGCCAACTATCTGAAAAGTTGGAATATTAAATTAACCATCTACATTGGACTGTTTTCCCTGAAATGTGTGTGTGTGTGTGTGTGTGTGTGTGTGTGTGTGTGTGTGTGTGTGTGTGTGTGTGTGTGTAAAATATAAAAATGAATGTCGATTGTTGATAACGCGTTTTGAAGTTCTTGTTTTGCGGTCCCCCTGAGATCACCGTGGCCACCCCATGACCACCGCAAGGATAAAAGTCAAGCTCCACCACTGCCTGAAAGGTAATTCCATTTTTACATATCTAATTACCTAAATTGCAATGAGATTGCACAATGTACAGCGTTTCTGGTCATGCTACTCTGTGAATGAGTGTGCATGATGGCCATCTGGATACGTCGTGACAATTGCAGATAAAGGTATCATTTTGTTCACAGCAGATTGGATGTTGGTCCAAAGTTCCATGATGTTCCTCAGTGATTCAGTAACCGCTGCCTGTGGTTCAAGTCACCTCTCCGTTCACTTGAACCTTAACATTTCTTTTCCTCGGCTAAAAAGCACAACAGCAATAATTTCCTTATTGAGTCGTGTGATTCACACACAGCTCTGTTTCATAATCTTGTCAACTTTGTGAAGACAGCTGCGCTCATTCCTTCAAAATCAGGGCTGTGGGTCACCAACCTTTTTGAAACTGACAGGTACTTTCTGGGTGTTGAATAAAGAGAGTTACCATTCATTCATTCATTCAATCAATCATTGGTTTGAATTCTATGCTGTCAGTCAACTATTTAGCACATCCGTCTCACAGTCATGGGTTTTATTCCGGCCTTCCAGTGTGGCGTTTGCATTTTTTCCCCGTGTTTGCCTGGGCTTTCTCTTGGTACTCCAGGTTTCGTCCCACATTCCCAAAACATGCATGGCAGGTTAACGGAACACTCTAAATTGTCCCTAGGTGTGATTGTGAGGGCGAATGGTTGTTCGTCTATGTGTGCCCTGCGATTGGCTAGCAACCAGTTCAGGGTGTACCCTGCCTACTGCCCGAAATTATTCTTTGTCCAGGGATTCACACAGCGCTGCAGCATTTCCACGAGGTTTATCTTAATTGTCACATGCAGGGCCAAGGCCTACTAACTGATATGATCAGCCTTGCTGTTGGTGGAAAAGGAGCGCATTATCCTAAGACAGCCCGGTCAAACCTCCAGTTTCTCCAAACACCCTTGTTTGTCCGATACCAAAAATAAAGCCGTAATGATGACAGTAATAGAAAAGGACCTTTCACTTAATACAAAGTGACAACAATATAACAGGAATAGGGATATTATAATGAAGCTAATTGATGTAGACGGGCTGGCATAACCGTGGTGGCTGAAAGTGATGACATCACTCTGATAGGGACTCTTACCAAAGACGCGTTTGTGACAAGTGCTGGCAATAACCGCTCACAGTGTCTCTCAGGCATCACATCTTTCGCTGTGTGTTATGGTCGAGAGGTTTGTCAAGTCGTTCCATTCACGCGTTTGCAATTTCCAATATTTGGGGGAAATTCTAAAATACTTATGCTGGCAGTTGTTCATCAGTGAAATGATCTGTGATCTCTTTTTTGTACCTCTAATTTGATTTTTAAGAAACAACCGCGCCTAATGAAGAACGACCAATCAGAGACAGGTGTGATGGAGTGACTATCAATCATTGGCCCTCCACTTGTGGGCACACTCATAGTGTAGCTTTGTCATAACGACAACACTTTGGACTTTAGGAGTTTTGTTCAACGATGGCGGAATACCCCCAAATGGGATGGGATGGGGCGGAATTTGTGAAGTCGGGCTCCATTCAAATGTCACTTATGGTTTTAAAACTGCAAACTCTCCCTAACGTTTTTTTTGTGTGAGCTCATCCGGAGCTTGGACATGTGTTGAAGGGCCATCCTTTCTCCGTCTGCTACAAGGCAGCGTTGCTCCCTCCATTGAACGGAATAAGCCATCTCCCATATCTCATTTAAAAATTGGAAACTGAAAACAGAGCAAGCTTTTATCTGACCCTTGGCCGCAGTTCGATGATTGACTTTGTGGTTGTATCGTCGGATTGCGGCCGCATGTTTTGGACACTCGGGTCACCACCTGGTGGTGAGTGGGCTCGATGGTGGGGAAGATGCCGGTCCGTCCTGGCAGACCCAAACGTATTGTGAGGGTTTGTTGGGAGCGTCTGGCGGAATCCCCTGTCAGAAGGAGTTTCAACTCCCACCTCCGACAGAGCTTTTCCCATGTTCCGGGGAGGCGGGGACATTGAGTCGAATGGACCACGTTCCGTGCCTCTATTGTTGAGGCGGCCAATCTGAGTTGTGGCCGTAAGGTAGTTGGTGCCTGTCGTGGCGGCAATCCCGTACTCGCTGGTGGACACCAGCAGTAAGGGATGCCGTCAAGCTGAAGAAGGAGTCCTATCGGGCCTTTATGGCCTGTGGGACCCAGAGGCAGCTGGCGGTATCGACTGGCCAAGCGGAATGCGGCCGGTGGTCGCCGAGGCAAAACTCGGACGTGGGAGGAGTTCGGTGAGGCCATGGAAGCCGACTTCCGGACGGCCGAGGAAATTCTGGTCCACCATCCGACGTCTCAGGAGGGGAAACAGTGCACCACTAACACTGTGTACAGTGGGGATGGGGCGCTGTTGACCTCGACTTCGGACGTTGTGAGCCGGTGGGCGGAGTACTTCAAGACCTCCTCAACTCCACCAACACGCCTTCCTTGGAGGAAGCAGAGTCTGGGGACTCTGAAGTGGGCTCTCCTATCTCTGTGGTCGAAGTCACCGATGTGGTTAAAAGCTCCTCGGTGGCAGGGCCCCAGGGGTGGGCGAGATCCGCCCGGAGTTCCTCAAGGCTCTGGATGTTGTGGGGCTGTCCTGGTTGACACGCCTGCAACGTCGCGTGGTCAGCGGGGAGAGTGCCTCTGGATTGGCAGACCGGGGTGGTGGTCCCTCTTTTAAAAGGGGGACCGGAGGGTGTGTTCCAACTACAGAGGGATCACACTCCTCAGCCTCCCTGGTAAGGTCTATTATGGAGCCTCGGATTGAGGAGGAGCAGTGTGGTTTTCGTCCCGGCCGTGGAACAGTGAATAAAAGGGTCAGGAAACAAAAATAGGACCGTGTCCCTCCCTGGGAGTATGGGTACCGAGCCCCTGATACGGGCTGTGTCCCTATACTGCCGATGTCAAGCTTGTTGTGCCTTGATCTGGAAAACATTATTCTTATGCTACTCCCTCTTTGCAAGGACGTTTCTCTTCAACTCTATTTGCCTGCACCTCAATCAAATCCACTGAATACACGCTACATCACCTGCACCGCAACTTATACCTGCTTTTAGCTCATCTAAAGATTCGTCCACTACTGTATCTCCCACCGAATTGTCATGTGCACAGAAGACGTGTATAAGAAAACGTCCTCAGTCCGCTGGAAAACTCAACATGGCAGAGCGCAGACCGCCAAATTACTCGACGGTGCCATAAAGTAAGCGTGCACCAGCACGAAAATCAAGTGCGGCAGTATTTATGACCAAGCACATGTGCGCTATCCTCAGTGTGTTTTTCATGCTGTGACACCAAACGGCATGCATGAGGCGGGCAGGCCAGCAGGATACCTCAACCCTGACTGCCACTCAGTTTTCCAATGCTCACTCTCAAAATCAATATATTTACTTACATAATGTTCTGGTTTGGACTGGAGGGAAGAGTCCAGCTGACTGCAACATGTGACTCGGTTTGGATAGCGTACTTCAATTACAAAGTGCCAATGTGCCGGTCCGTGTCATGTGACACGGAAACTCGTGACGTGACATCCAATGTACTAGTCTGACACAGCTGGCACAAATGGAGGAGCAAAGCAAAGCAAAGTGTGCTGTTGTGTTGTTTTACACCATTCGAGAGAGGTACGACGAGGTGCCAAGTATGTGACAAAAATACGTTTTCCACGGCAGCAACACAAGCAATTTGTTCAAACACTTGAAGACCATACATCCCGAGAGCCACAGGGCGATGAAAAAAGACAGCTAGGCCCAAAGCCAAGCCTCCTGCAGCACCTTTGCCAGAGTTGTGCTGAAGACAATGCCTGTTGCTTCATTTTTGAGATTATGGTCACAACCTGTTTTTGCACAACAAACCTCAGGTGAGGAAGATAAATACAAATACGGTAGTTGCTCATTACTTGAAACTGACATTGGTTTTAGGAATGTTTACTAAATATTTTGCTCAAGTAACGATGCAAAATCATACCCTGTGTGTATGAATGCATATATTTGTCTGGACATTTAGTTAATTCATCTTCAAAGTTTAATTACGATGTGCGCAACATTGTTATTATATTAGGTGCATCCCGATAAGAGGGAAAAGCTTTACAGAAAAAAATGGAGTCTTCTTGAGTTCAACTTTTTTCATACTCTTAGTTTTACTTTTTATGATGTATTGTGTAAAATCATACATTTGTTATCAGTGGCCACTATTTTTGGATATTATTTCCTTTAAAGTCTCTGGAAAAGTAAAATCACGTGTGTTTCGACATACAATACGCATGTTTGAGATCAAGTGCTGAAAGCAAGACTGCTGAAATGAATCAGTTGTGGTGACTTTGGCGACCCGGAGACCATAACATTGCTTGCAGTCTCACCAGGGCAATATCTCGGAGACTGTGACAACCAATTCAACCGGAAGTTGCTGCTGAATATTAGATATGAGGTGGCCAGTGCATGTTTTAATGCCACAATCAACTGAGCAATAAGGACCACTGTAAATTTTTACGAGCAGTCCATAACCCTCCCAAAACGATCCACTTTTGGGTCTCGATCCACCAGTTGAGAATCATTGGCTCATAGGAAGTTATCACAGCCGCCTGTGGGCACCCTCACACGCATGGAAAGACCATGCAAATTGGACATTAATTATGACTGTGACTATGAACTTCATAATGGAAAAAACACGCAGCCTTTGAAATAGCGACGTTGATTCAGATGGTTCAGAGAATTATTTGTTCTTGTGACATCACAGATTTCTAGGACCATTTGTTGCCTGACAGATGTCATAGGGGCACAATAATAATTGGATGGACTGGATAAATGAAAAGAAAAAAAAATGGTTTGAATGGTTGGCAGCACAAAAAGGCTTATTCCATCCATCGATTTTGTATAGTACTTGTCCTCCCAGATGACTTTGGGCAAAGGGCGGGGTACACCTGACAACCGGTCACATTCACACTGACATCAATGGACGATTAAGCTAACACGCATGGTTTTGGAATGTGGGAGGAAGCACAGTGAAAACCCACAGAATTGCGGAGAGAATTTGCAAATGCCTCACAAGAAGTAGTCTACATTCAAACGCTAAATGTCAGATGTGCGAAACAGACATAACCACTTGTCCACTGTGCTGCCCATAAGGATTATTATGAGACAAATGAATTGCAAAAACATTTGCACTTAATATAAAATACGTACTCATTTTAAAGAAATACATTTCAGAGTAATCCGGTATTCGTCCTGCATTCTACCTATCGAACCCTGCACCTCTGCACGGTGAGGCTGAAGTGCTCAACACTCGATCACCGTGCCAGAGACATTTCAAGTTTACGGAATTATACTTTGGCCTACGGTTTGGTTCTTCAGGAAGTTACAATGAGTCATTTTTTTGTTTCTCTAGATGGCACATGTTCACTGCTTGATCACAAGATACCAGTCGCATATGGAGGAAGTATAAATGTGGAGGAAAATTCCCCCAATCCCATTGAGGAAAGTTACTCATCGGTGTAAAAGTTGAAGTGAAATCATGCATGCTCTGGTTATACGGTAACAGGTAACATCCAGCATTTAAAATTAATCCAAAACAATTGAGTTTGAAAGTTGGAATTGTTACTTTGTTGTCTTTTTCTCGTGCCTTAAGGAAGCTCTAAAATGATACCAAATTTAAAACTTGCCATTAATCTGTTCCAGCCATGCGAAAAAACCCCCAATGAATGTTCTTTAAGTGTTGACATTCATTTTATAAATTCAGTTGATTGTTATTTCATTTTGATGGCAATGTGCATTTAATTTTTAGCGATGATGTACTTTTTGTAGTAAGATCAGCGAATAAAAAAATATCATGCCTCGAACATGTGTTATGACTGAGCAAGATTTTATCACTTGATATTCGGCTTGCTTGAACCAGGTAATCATTTGACGAGCTTGAATTTTTTCCACGGCGATTTGGGACTTCCTGGAGACTTACTTGTGACTAGCAATTACTCCTTGCTCTGCAAAGTGGCAAACAGTAAATGAAAGAAAATCTACCTGCAAAAGCCGTCCTCCCTGAACAAATTGTGTTTGACCTCATAGTTCCGACATCATTTGAAACTGTTTAGCGTTTGAGCAGGGGGGGGAAAAAAAGAAAAGACAGTTCTCATCAACTCGCGTATCTCCACTAGACTATTTTCCAGTGACGTATGGAGGATAAAGTCAGGCTTGGAGCATTTGCGGCTTGCCTGCAGCAAATTCCTCAACTGTCACATTACATCCAAGGTGTGGCCGTTCTCCAAGCTTGGTGTGTCCACAAGTTGCTGAGCCTTTTTTTGCCCCATTGGTTATGTGAGGAATATGAGATCGGACAACGCGGGGGCATGCCCTCCTTATGTAGTTCTATTCTTGTTAAGGCATGGTGTGTGTGCGTGAGCATTTGTGAGGGTAATGTTTGTCTGGGTTTTCACATGTAGCATGTGCATGCATGTACTCTTGTCTTGATGACTCAAGGTTCCTTGCAGGGAACCACCCTCTCCTTCGGGCGAAACTTGAGTTAGCTAAAGCTAAATAATCCAGTGGAACATGACAGCCCAAATGACCATGCACAAATGCTTTCGGAATTAAACCAAAGCATTTGTGTGTGTGCGTGTTTGCGCACAAGCATATACATAAATTGACTGTTGAGAATACTGTAACTGGAAGAAGCAGTTGTAAAAAAATGAGGAGGATCTTTTCCTCGCCGAAATCCTGTCTGGATTCAAGGACTGTGACGCCTTTCTCTCATTCTTTCTTTTCATCTCAAGTCTCTGTTAGTGATGTTTTACTGCTTATTTCCACGTGTCATTCTCTTGTTGTGCAGCGTTCAGAGTATTCTGTTCAAGACCCTGGGTTGTCTGACCAAACAGCCCGAAATGGAGGCCAGCGAGCAGCAGGCGGGCCATCAGAGTGTAGCGGGGATAATTCTTCCCTTTTCTGCAGCACACCAGTCCTTTCCAGGGAGACCTTTACTCTCTCATTATCTCCTGGGGACTTTGTCATCTTCTATTTCTCTCTCTGCTTATCCTACATCTCGCTTTTCACTGTTCTTCATAAATGAAATTGAAAACACATCTCTCCAGCAAAGCCTTATCTTGAACAAAAGACATGCCCTTTTTTTGTTTGTTTTTTACAGTTTGTAATATTTTTTTAGAGTGTGTGTGTGTGTGTGTGTGTGTGTGTGTGTGTGTGTGTGTGTGTGTGTGTGTGTGTGTGTGTGTGTGTGTGTGTGTGTGTGTGGCAAACGATGAACAATTCTTCAAAATCGAGGCTTCAAGCTGTTGAAATTATTTTTCCATACTTTCAATACGGGACTTGTCGGATGCTCAAGAAGACCTTTTTAAAAGAATAGATCTATCTTTGTTCATTCAAGCAGAATTATTTATTACCAAGGAAATGTTTTCAAGTTAAATGAGCATAACAAACACACGCACCCACACACACAAATAATTTGAGGAGTCATGATTGATTTCAGTCTTTTCAAAGTTGAACTCGCTTCTCTGTCGGCCCAATATTGGTGACCATGTGAACTGAGTCCGGTTAGACTCAGCAGAGTTCTAAATTTATTCTTCCATGTGCTGAGCTCTAATTTTAAACGAGGTGCTAAATATACGGACGCTTTCCAAGCCAAAAGCAGTGATAGCTGCGTCACTGTGACTGTCAATGTGACGTCTGGGAATGTTGACACCTGGAACGTTCCAGGAAGAAACCTCGTCAATGCTGCCATCTTCTGGACACTGGTGATGGAGCGGAGGTGGTTGCCATGGAAACATTCAATAACATGCTTGAATGCCTTGGAGGTGCAAGTAGGTCACGTTACCTTCACTTTGAATATATAATATAAATATACTACAGTAGTAGTAGTACTACGGTACTACTCGGTGTTACTCTACCTAGTTTTGAAAAAGCACTGTTGATTCAAGTCAGCGGAATGAATTCAGGCTCGCTTAAACGATCACAGATATTCATGTAATAGAGCACTCTGTTTGCTTCATCTTGCTGATTATACGAATTAAATGATCGTTAATCCGTAGAAATTAAATCTAGTTGAACTGAATGTTCTTATACTCGATTTACAATTTCAAAATGCAGTCGTTTTCTGCTGCCGGTGCTTGTTTCCTCGTTCCCAGAAAATTATGTGACAGTATTCATTGTTTTGTTGCACTCTTAAACCACAGCATGGAAATGACATTGCGCAGCTAACATCTGAAGCAGGGGTGCCCAACTTGATGAATATACTCTTAAGGGCCACACTGCAAATGGATGTTTGCACTAGCACAGCAATAGTAACTTACAATATTATTACAATACAATATTATATCGATATACAGTACACAGACACTGTAGTCAATAAAAACTAATGTTCAAACCAATGAATTCAACTCTACTTTTTATTCAGAGCTCTTTTTAAATTACACTTCAAACACAACGCATTTAAAAACAATAACACAGTTAAAAGCAATAAAAGAAATAAGAAGTGCACTAAAATACGTCTCATGCTGTGTGGAAAGCCAAGGAATAAAATAGGGTTGTTGGGAATCAAAGTGAAATAGGATCATTTCGCTGCCATAGAGTGATCCACACATCAATTTTCAACACCGCTCATCGTGAAGAGGGTCGCCTATTCCAGGAGCCTATTCCAGCTGACTACGGGCAAAATGCGGAATGACCCCTGAACTGGTCGACAGTCAGTCACGAACAACCATACACTCACCCCATGCTGCCTGCACCAAGTCCAGCGACTGTGATCCAAACATTGGTGGGATTTCCCTGGGTGGAGTGTCTTTGCATTTTATGTTTACATATTCGCTTTCGATTTGTGTCACCTATGTCCAAATTCATTATACGTATAGTGCTCGACAAATATATTAGTACAGTATATAATTACGCCAACCAAAGAAAAAAAAAACAGTGCTAAAGAGTTGGATGTGTCTTGTACTCCACGTTAGCCACCCCTGATATCCTTCCATATCACGGCATAAACTGAAGCTCTGGGTACCTTCCTCTTTTGCTGTCCCTAGAATTATCTTTGGTGTTTCTATTTAAGGTATAAACACCACAAATAGCCAAGAATTCCTCTATTATAAACATCGCCCGTGTATTGCATATATACTTTGGGGGTTAGGCAGAGACAACCACTCGGATGTATTCTTACTTATTACAGTAATGCAAAGGAGGTATCGTAAGAGCATTTAGAATGATAAAATATTCACATTTTTTGTGAAATCAGTGCAACTGCACTGGAGCAAAAGCAATGTGGGAGAGTGGGATACAGTATAACCCGTGAAATTCGTGTCAGATGTACCGAATTATTTTAGGCAGTAAAGGAATTAAAAAAATAAAGTAAACATTGTTTGTACATACGCTATTTATATATACAGTGGTACCGCTTCTTATGAAATTAATTGGCTCTGGAAGAAATTTCTTAACTAGAAAGTTTTATAAGTACAGACGCGTTTTTCATGTAAATGCCCTAATCACTACTTTTAACTTGTGGGTTACTTGGGGGGGGGGATCCATAATGAATAACATCAGAAGAATTGCTTCAATTTTTCTCATCAACTGTCCTGAAGGACATTCAACAGCACATGAGATCATCTTTGGCAAAAAGTACCATTGATGACTGTACTGACGTCAAATTCTGTTCTATTGTTGGTTGCGTTTTGTAGTTCGTGTACCCTGCATGACATCTCTTGTGAGTGTGAGTGAAGCTGGTCATTATACAAGCGGACATCGTGTCTGCTGGCACTGCTGTGTGTGTACTGCTGTGTTCCAGCTGTCTGAGTGGATAATGCTCAGTGGGTATACACGCAATCTCAAGATGAAATGGCCATGGGGACCGTGCTAGAATTCAAGATCTTTGTGAGCCTTGAGAAGAGGGCAAGTGCATTAGAGAAGAGCGGCATTGTAACCGAGCAAATGCTTCATCGTCCCATTTTAAAAATGCGGTCAATGGAGAGACTTGCCAATACACATCAAGTGGTCAACGTGTATCACACAGAACCATGTGTCGAGTCAACAATGCGGCCATATTCTAAAACATATTCACATTCACACTGAATCTTCATGTAAATCACTATGCATGTTTGCGGAAAGTGACAGGAAACCAGAGAACTTGCTAACTGCACCGAGATCGGGTGAACCAAGAGGCATGGTCACGTGCTGCCCATCAATGTTGCCCACCTTTTTCAATGTCAAAAAGGACATTTAGATGTCAAACAAAGGGTCATAGCTGGGGCACAATTTTAAGTCCACAGGCAAGAGTGCATTTGAGCTTGCAGCGACGACGACAAAAGGTAGCCAACATCACACGTTGTTACTCAATCGCGACTCTGAAGCTGAAATGCTGATTTTATTGCGGAAAGTCACTTTCTCGAATCAAGTCCAACTTTTACAAGGGCTTTGAAGTGGGAAGTCAGTCAATGGGGCCTTTTTGGAAAGTCATCTTTCTCCCACCTTCCCTTAACCTTTGTAGAAAACGTCATCGGGTCAACATTTTCCGACACGTTGCAGGAAAAGACCACTGAAATCCAAATTAAAGCAGGGGTGCCCAACCTGGTGCCCGCCTCTCTAAAAATAGCTCACCAGTGACGAGACCTTGTGATTTTCTCGGAACGTTGCAAAAGTGATCATTTGAAAGTGTGAAACTGGCAGTCAACTATGTCAATCACGACACTGGGAAGGATCCGTTGTCTTGTTTTGGGAACAGCAAAAGCATATCACTGTCATTTTTCTATTGATTTCCTTCACCGCGTGTATGACCTCTGCCAGTTGTAAATGGCATGGATATTATGGGAGCACGCAGGTACTCGTTTACATGTACTGACGCTGCGGTGTCGGAAGACTCTCCCTCCGGCGCCTCCCCCCAGACCCTTCCTCCTCGCAGCGAGCTGTTTTGTCCTCTCCTCCGCAGCAAAGAAGTCTGTGGTCACCCTGAAGAATTCCAACAGAGCTCGGTGGCTCCAGTTGGTTTCATGGTTAGCCGTCCCACTGTTTGGTGCCGCCGCCGGGTTAGCTGGCACAGAGGAACTTCCTTCGCACTGCGTGGAGAAACCACAGTGGCCGCCTCGGTCTGTTAGGAGGAGGAAAAAATGCGGGTTGTTCTCAAAAAGTTCCCAGGGTACTGTGGCCTGGGTATTTCCCCGGACGGGGTCGTCCCGAGCGCATACACTCAGCACGGGGATGGCCACTTCATCCACATCTCTTAAGGGTTCATTGCGTTCCCAGTAAGCTTCCCAAGAAGCACAAGTCCCTGTTGGTGCCGCCGATGCACAGTCACCCTGATCGCTTTGACAGAATAGAACTTCCTCCAGGCCACGAAGGGAACCGGTCGAAAAGAGGGTGTCCGTCCGTATGGCAGCACTTAACACCGTCCTGTATCTAAGCACGGCACATCCACAGACACACATAAAGAGAAACAACATAAGAAAATGCAGCGGCTCAATAGAACGTCTCTCCAATCGCTAATAGCCGATGATTGCAGAAGCCGTTGTCTTGTCACGATGTCTCTCCGAATCAATCGGTTGCCTTGCCAACTAAACCTTTCTAAATTGTTTGCGCTTTGCTTTTGAATGGTTCGTCAATATGATGAATTTGCAAAGCGGATTTTCATGATTTTTGTCTTCAGTACATTGGAAATAAGGCAAAGTTCGATGTGATTAAAGTGTGAAGGGTTTTTACTTTTCTTAATAAATTGCCTCCAACCACATGAGGAGTACGTAGATATTTTTGGTAGGTTTTTTTTCCCCCTCAGAATAATCAATGCTTTTTTTTTGCTGTCGTTTGCTGACCGAAGCATGAATGTTAAAAGTGTTTTTCCACCTCATTGTAAACATTGCATTTGCATATGATTGTAGATCTCTTCAAATTTCTGTTGATGTGTTTGTTGTTCACCAGCATTATTGATTTTTTTTTTTGTCTGACACATCATTACATTAGCTTCGCACAACTAGATTTGTATTGGGTTTTGTGTTCTAATTTAAAAAAAAGAAATAAGGTTTTGGTCCAACACACAGAAATAATCAATAGCACGACTCACTGAAAAGAAAACATTTTCTGGGTAAATGCTAGACGATTTGATGCTTTTCATCTAAAAACTCAGGTGGGAATGTTATGACCTCTGCAAAGTCGGAAACTGCTTTTGAAAGGTTGTGCGGGTGGCTGGACAAAATGAATAAAAACAACAACAACGAATGATCTATTACATTTTGAGATGACTGGCCACGGTTCTAGCCCCGCACCCAACCTCGGGGGAGACCAAAGTCGATCCATTTGGCCATCTTGTTCATGGTACCGATAAGAATGCAATTACAGGAAGCCCAGTGAGTACATGTTGGAGAGATAAATGACACCTTTGCTTTATTTACTTCTATCCCTTTGGACAAATTTGAGAACACAAGCAATTCTAAAGGAGCCTAGGGACGCTTTGCCTTCATCCAAAACATTTCAATATATACTGTATATTGAGAAATAAAATATATCCATAACACTGTGTTATGTACTTTTATCATTTTTACCTTTAAAACAACACACTTGAGCCTGAATCATTTTGAACTAGATATAAATGTTACAAATAATCAATTTGGAAAATTAGTTGTCACCACACCCCCTCTTCATACCTGCTTAGGCACATTTTCTGGTAGAGCACCAGGGCCCATTGCATGGGCCAGCAGAGGCCTTTCTCAAACCAGCTCTGGCAGCGAAAGACGGGCGACAGGCAGACGGCCGCCGTCAAATAGCTGGACGAGCCACACTCCCCCAGGTAGGAGAGGAGGAGGCCGGAGCCCGTACTCTCACTCACTGCATACAGTTTGCCGGCAGGCTGCCGGTAGCGAATGTACCGCACGGCCTCTCGGAGGTCTGCGGGGTCTCCAAACTGCTGGAGTTTGACAGTGGTGAGCGGGGTGCCGTTGTGGCTGCGGCGGTTGAAGACGGCAGGGAGGTATCCATGGGAAAGGGCTGCTTGACACAACTGTGGGAGGTGAAACACACGGACGGAAATGTTACCGTTATCTCAATAGGTTGCAGAATGTATGACGGAAACTTTGCACGAACATAAACAGCAGACGCTGAAATGGCAAATGAATGCACCCTAATAAGTATAGAAAAAGCTGCTGCATAAAAAAAAATAATAAAAAAAAGTCGCATTGAGAAGAGTGAAAATTTCTCATATGTATATATATATATATATATATATATAAAATCTCATATGTACTATAATGAGTACAATTTTCAGTTTTGAATGGTTGCCCCACCATGTACGAAAAGCAAATGGTCAAACTCTTGAATTCTATTTGCTACGTTATGTTCAATTTCATGTAAAACTAGAACTGAGAGCTAGAACTCCGAACAGAGGAGGCTCAAACTGAAGGAGGCGAACTCGCTGTGAAATGGCACGCTCGGCTTCATTTTCAGTGTCCAAATAGAAAAAGCAAGATTGCGCCGCTCACTCAAAGGAATAAATGTCGACACAAATGAGAGATCACAGACGTGTCTGCGGGAGTGCACACCCTTGGATGGCAAAGCTAAATTCCGTCTAGGTTAACGGCAAACTGCGACATCTTCATGCAACTTAACGGAAGAGAAAATAGTCAATCTGACGGGTACCAGTAAAAAGAAACACTCCTCTGCACATGACATCATTATGCTTGACGTGGCGTGATTAATTTGCTCTATTACTCATTTCATTTCAATAGCACGTCCTTGAATCTGAAAAGTAGAGTTCGAAGAATAGCTCACAAATAAAGCCGTTGATATCATATTTCAACAAGGATACTATACTCTACCTCCATTTCAGCAGGATGCAAATCGCAACCGCCCAGTTCCAAAGTAAAAATTGCGATGGGTGAGTTACTGGTTGGATGTTGAGACAGCTAACTGTCAAAAGGCGTCATGTTGCAATTTCAGCCTGGGCCTTTCTGTGTTGATTTGCCTGTGTGGGTTTTCTCTGGGTACTCCCACATTTTTCACATTCATGTGTACACTTATGTGTACACCCCAAATTGTCCCATTGGTGTGAATTTGAACGGTTGCTGGTTTTGGTGCACTCTACCAGGGCGAAACACCGCCTCCCAGTTACTGTATGTAGGATACGATCATATACTGAAAATCTCGAGTGAAGCTGGATCTGTTGGAAAATTGATGATCTAATTTTAAGACATAGATTTTGGATGACACAAATGTTGGCGCTCAGTCCAAACAAGTCTTTGTTTATGGTTTCCCAATATGTTTTGCTGTTTGAAATATACCGGTGTGGCAATAATTACCTGTCAATAGTTTAGATATTGATATTGTTTGGAATATTTGTATGATCCTTGCTGATGGCTCTGCATCAGTGCTCTGATTGTTCGAGTCTGAGCTCGTGTAGACAAACTAAAATGATGACAGGCAGTTTTTCCAACGGTTTGCAGTCAGAACGGCTTGACTCTCAGCTCAGTGATAAATTCCTAAAGTGAGAACATCGAGACTACTGTAGATCTGTTCTACTGTTCTCCAAGATAACATGATCAGATGAATATTAAATATACGGTAGCACCGCTCCCCCCCTAAAAAAATAAAAATTAAGATTTCCTTGTTCTAGTGAATAATCAGTATTTTGAGCATATCCTAAAACATACTTATACTGTAGTCATGCTTACTCAAGATGACATATGCATAAAATGTACCAAGTGCCCCTGCACCATTGGTTGAGGAGCACACTGTTCTAACACGTATGATTTGTTTAAATGTGAAATGCGGGTTGACCGCTGTCATTGAATATAGATTATTGCAAAGCATTTCCTCCTCATGCAGCTTTTTTTGAGTACCGTACAAAAAAAGTCATTTTTTTGCACACACACACCCACAGTCTTAGTGTATGTATGTCCCTTGTGCTGCCTCATCCTTGAAGCAAACTGAGTGACAACAATGAAAATGGCACATAAAATGAACACACAGCACTGCCTGGATTCCTCTTCCGACATTGTTTCAACCCAGTTGCTGCCCTGCCTTGATTTGACATTTCCATGATATTTGCATAAAGAGTACATGTTATAAAAAAGGTAATGAGTTCGCACAGTCCCAAGTGTTCAAAGTGTGAACTGGCAGCTATTTATTCAACGCAATGCAACCCTTCCCTTGGTCCCCACAAGTCAATTGATGCTATATTTACTCATTCAATTACCTCTGTGAGTGTATTGGGAGAACAGTATAATGGCTGACACTGCCTCTGCTCATTTCTATTCCACTGAGCTCTTAAACATTGGCATTAAAATGACACGGAGTGCCTTCCGACATCAAACACATCCATTTTAAATAAGTGCAACATTTCCAATGACAAAATGAAAACAATTCTGTCATACGGTAGGCTGCACTGTATTTTTCTATAATGGACTTGGCTGGTCATTCATTAGCTGTACTACTTTCTATATATTTATTGATAAAGCCGCCCAATTAAATTTAACTCTCCGCAATCAGTCATAATTTCATCGTGTGGTTGTGTTCTTATGATGTACTGTACATATTCTTAACAGCCCCTTTATTGTGTACCGGTACACTATAATTAGTCTCAGTATGAGGGCCATATCCCAAACTTTCCAATGATAATAAATCTCAGTACTAATGCTGTTAAATCAATAGCTCTCCGTGGGCATCAATTAAAACTCCGCATGAATACATGGAATATCATTAAGATGAGTTCTGATTGACATGGTGTATTTACTTCATCAATAAAGTTTATTATTGTGGCTGTTGTTGTAACTGGACCGGCATCACATATTGGTCTTTTCCCTTTTATTTAGCACCATGAGAGAATCTAAATATTAGAAACTGTCCTCAACATAATGCAGTGCAGCTCTAGTCTACACCACTGCAGACGAAAATCACATTATTGCACTGTACCTACAGCGCAGGTAATGTATTGGCTGTCGTGCAATTGTATTAATGCTCATATGGTAAGACCATTCAAGTAGAAGAAATTCCACTTTACCTGCAGCACATTTCTGGTGATCTTGCCGAACGAATTGGGGATGATGAGAAGGACCGGGCTGGTGGAGTGGCTGGAAGTCCTTCGCCTCTTCTGGTAGGAAGGAAAAGCCCAGTCCAACGCCACCAGTCCATCATCGCTCAGTTGCAGGTTGTCCCGCACAAAGTGGACCGGGCTGCCGTAGGACCAGCACGTCTCGTACAAGCTCTGCAGGACGGCGTTGGTCCGCCACGTCCAGCCGACCCACGGCGAGTAGCTGTTGAAAGAGGTGCAGTTCTTCAGGAGGTAGTTGGCCAGGGCGGAAGGTTTGCAGATGAGCTTCGCGCTGCGACTGCGGTCGTCGTCTTTCATTGGACTGTCCGGTTCTTTCGGCGCAGTTTTCCTACGCTTCTCGGTACCAGAAACTTTGGAACTGGACCAGATTATGAACATCAGAACCGCTGCGCACAGGACCACGAGCCATTCCAGCATGGTCGCAATGAAGTGCGCAGCCCGGACGCCTTTTCAGCGTGAGACTTGAGCACAATTAATACTAAATTGTCCTGACTCCGCTTGTCACTACACAACAAATAAGCATGGTTGCTGTCCTGCGATCTAATGCCGCCACGCGCAAATAAACACAATCCCGTTTTGTTTCGTTCATAGAGTCGGCCCCGTTCATCACATCTCAAGAGAGACGTCCCTGCCCAATCAGAGACTAAAACAAACAGCTGGCTCGTAGCGCAACAAAAAAAAAAGTGTCTGCAAAAGCTGAATGGAAACGCCTCCCATCAAGTCCAACCCCTCCCATCGTGCAGAGCAGGTACATGAAGCAGACGCAGAAAAGTGACCCTTCCAGAACATATTACCGGTACTGTATTCGTAGTTTTGAATACTGTATACAGTTACGTATAGTGATGGCAAAATGAAGCCCCATGAAGCAATGAAGCCCTGCAGGGAAATGCTTCACACACGATTCGGGGCTTCAAGATGAATCATTTCCTCGACTACGCCATCATGTGGACAGGAAAATGTATAACATGCTTGGTGCATGCAATAAAATTGTGGGGTGTAAACCATGCTCTGAACACATATGTATTTGAGGAGTGTTCTGGTACAAGTGAAAATGTGAAATAAGGAGGTAAAATAAAGTGCTTATTCGTTTTTATTCAAAAACAATATTTTATCCAAAGTTCTTGGACTCAGGCGGTTTCTTTTTTGCAGAGAATTTCACCTGCTTTTGAAAAACTCTTTCACATGGTACTGATGAAGCAGGGTGCATAGATATGTTATAGCAAGTTGGTTTGAAGTGGAATCCATAGCGTTTCTATGTCGCTTTTATTTCAGTCGAACCGATCGCATCATTTCCTGAATAGTCACGTGGTACACCCCTTCGTAGAGCTTCAAACGTTGACGTCATCAACACGCGCTTCGGCTCCCCATTCATGAACCACTCATCTAGATAACGCGCACACGCTTGTATACAGTTACGTAACATTCGTGATGATTACTTTTTATTTGATTTATTTTTATTTCATCAATACAAAACGTGATGATCAAAAACAAAACCCAAATATCCCCCCATCCATCGTTTTTCTGATCCATTTATCCTCACACGTGTTGTGGGGCATGCTGGAGCCTATCCCAGCTACCTTCGGGCAGCAGGCCGAACTTGCAACTTTGCACTGTGAGGCCGATGCGCGAACCCATAGGTGTCAAACTCAGGTCCCGGAGGGCCGCGGTACTGAATGTTTTCCAAGTCTCCCTGTTGCGACGCACCTGATTCAAATGATCAGATCATCAGCAAGCTCTGTGGAATCAGGTGTGTTGCAACAGGGAGACTTGGAAAACATGCAGGACAGCCGCCCTCCAGGACCTGAGTTTGACACCTATGCGCTAACCAGTCGGCCACTGGGCCACCTACCCAAAACATCCAACCAACCATTTTCGATGCCACTTATCCTCATAATCCATCTGAGGTGCTGTGATTTTAATTGGAGTCCATTTAGTTTTTGTCTTGTTTCTGAGTGCCTGTCGTCTTTGTCTCTCTGAAGAGGCGGAGACTCGTCAAGTCGTTAGTTTGGCTTCCAAACAGCCAAGTGGGATCAATGCCATTCTTATTGGGGTTTGAGACAGCAATAAAATTCAACCTAAAAGCGCTAAAAATGGGCGCTGCGACCGGAAAGTGACCGTGAGTCATATTACTTCCTGTTTCTGTCTGTTAGACATTTAAATGAATTATTGCTTGATAAGGAATGAGTGCGAGTTCTTTGGGACTTGTGTGGACCTATGCCACGAACAGATTAGTAAATGATTTATCTAATGCATGTAAAATGGGAAGAAGTGGTGCCTTCACAGTCAATGACCCCAGATGACCAACAACCCGCGTGTTGCCATACTGTTATTAAAATAGCATCAAATGAAGACTTTTCCAGGATAATGCTGTTGACGTTTCTGATGGAATTTACACAACTTCTGTTGTGACATTGCAAGTGAAAAAGAGTGGAAAAATAGAATGGATGCATTTTTTTTAGCAGTATCCAAGCAAAAAGAAATCTCATGGTCCTTTTTTTTTTTTTTTTTTTTTTGCCGCTTTTAATCTCACTTTGATATGTTTGGATGCACGCATTCAATTCTCTGGAGTGTCTTACCACCAAATCAAATGTGAAGCAACACAACCAATTACAGGTAATATTTTTGTGAACAGCTTGTTTGCGGAAATGGGTGTTGCTGTTTTGTCAGAGTTGGGATGATTGAAGTAATAATACAGATACAGAGTGCAGACTTGGTTTCCTGTATCTTGACTTTACCTGGTCAGAGCCCCCCCCCCCCCCCCCATTTGTTTTTTCTCACAATGATGACTAAACTAGACGGATAACTTACCGGGTTGTAACCTCATTGTGCATGTTTGTTATTATGAACCGGTGGCCAAGAGTGACATCACACCAAGGCCGTAACCTCGTAACCTGGGCAACATTTGAACTGAGGTCCAGGGCCATAAATGGAATGCGGTGAGACTGCAACGCATAACATCTGTGGTTTTATTATTATTTTAAAAATGTATTCTGTGTTCCCGCAGTGACACCTATTCACATGCGTACGGAAGTTAATGTCAACGCCAGTCTCTTCGGGAAAAAAGAGCACACTTCATAAACAGCGATGGCCTTAGATCACATCTTGACTTGTAAAAGGCTCGTGTTTAAAGTTGAATTTAGATGCCAGATTTTGATCTCTCTTGTTGATTGCCCCCCCCCCCCAGACCCACACACACTGTTACCATGGCACTGCCTTACAAGCTTTGAGCAAACAGGAAGTGTGCCAAGGCTTTTTACACATTGCTGCAACTCATGTGAAAAATATGTTTGCACATTTGTGGCTTTGAGTGGCTTTAGACCTTAATGCAGCCTGAAAATCACAACATTGTTGTCATTCATGTGTTCCTCCATGTGTTGTGTTCAGAGTGAACAGGGCGGCTGTACTGCCATAGATGGGTCCACTTAGCTGGTCTGGGCAGACCAATTTTGCTATCCTGGAGGATAGTCACTCCAGCTTGTGAGGATGTTTAGCCTGTGGAATAATTTAACACACATTTGTTTCACTAAATGACTCTGAAACATTAATGTCCTTTTACCTCTGCTAATGTCGCCGGGATCAGTGTTTGACAACTTTTACTCAGCCAAGGCATATACCGTATATTGGAAAAATTCCCAGTCCACCACCAAACAACAATGTCACAAAATGTATACACGGTAAACTGAAGTCATGACGATCTCATTTCAGTTTAGACACCAATTGACTCAGTTGATGTGAACTCTCGGCCTGATTAGCCAGGAATTTAATTATTCTTTTGTCTGAATGACAACAGCTGGCTATACGGGTTTCTGAAACATTCTGCCATCGAATTGAATAGCATACAATTGTTGTGCCTATACATTATACGTAGTCTGGTCTAGATAGCAAGCAGAATGAAGGACAGCGATGAGATAACTATCTGTCAAGTTGACTGGTCTTCTTTTTTTTTCAAGGTCAAAAGCAGCCAACAATGTTATGCTTGTACCTCTTGCACATTTCACTGCAAAACCACTTCCTCAATAGCCTCTCTCTTCCTGTGGGGTGGTTAAAACAAATCTTAGCATTTGAAAAGTAAAACCCACAAGTGGAACGCTTATGTTCTGTAAGTTAACAATTTGGTGCTCTCCTAACAATCAGTTTCATGTTCACTTTGTTCAGAGTCTTGGACTCACTGACTCGCATGCAGCATTTTTCGTCTGGAACTAAGAATTTTGATTGGCCAAATATAAAATGTCTAGACTGTGATGAGCGGAAGTCAAAATAACACTGAAGAATCCCCAAAGGCTTATTTTTAATGAATGCCACCAGGAAAGCTAGCCTCAGATATGGCATGCTGAGCACGAAAATCAAGATGTGCAAAAACACCTGAAAATAATGGTAACTACAACAGGAACAGTACAAGAAATGGAAAGGAGAAGCTGACCCAGATGTGGGGGACAGCGCAGTTGAATTATGAAGTTCAACAAATCCTTTGTGCGCAATTGTCACAGGAGGTTACATTTGTAGAAACAAAAGGAGGAGCAATTATGCATGATAATTCAGGCGAGCGAGTGCGGTAGCCTCCCCCTGCGATTTCTGAAGGCTCCTCAAAGAAATATCCGGATGTCACACCTCATGTCGTCATCGGTCTTATCAAGCATGATGTGTAAATATATGCAATCGTTTTTGGATGGGAAACAAACTGGGTCACTGAAAGGCACGGGAAGATCATCGCAACGGCACAGACATCACTAACAGCAAATGTGCCCTCAAATATGAACAAAGCAGTTGCACGCATCCTTTTACAACAGCACTGAGGCGTTGAGAGTGAAAGGCAACTATCAGTTGAAACACTCGAAGGCATTCAAAGGACATTTTGCAGCACGGAGCGAAATGTTTATCAAATCTTTCTTTGCTTTTATACATACAGAAGATGCCGTTAACGGCCAATTTATGCTGAGCTGGATCCAATTCCGAGTGAGTCTCTGTTGTGTAGCCAAGCTGCCTTGTTTCTTTGTTTAATGGATGGTCAGTCGGCTTGAGTTAGCTCTGCAAGCTTTCTGGGGGTGACATGGTTTTGCATGCGTTGACAGATGTGTGTGTGTGTGTGTGTGTGTGCGCATCGTTTTTGCAAGCACTGAATGTACAGTAAACACCACATGACTTGCCCCGGAGGCGAGGCGCGTGCACGGGATCCAAATGTGAAGATGTTGACATGTATACAACAACTCGGTCTGCAAAAGAGATGAATTTCAGTAGTAGCTGAGAGGCATCACAAGTTAGGTTCCCTTTGAAATCCGAAGAACATCAACGTGACGACTCTTGATTGACTCGTATCCCTTCTTGCAGAATGGATAAACAATGCCTCAGGCAACGCAGGCCTGACTGACCTTTGTTTTAACTAAACACTGCAAATATATCCTGGTTTTCGAAACTCTACATCAGCATTTACATAGCGGCTATTATTGTAAAATATCTGCCTGTGGCAACTCGACAGAAGGGGGTTTGCAAGGGGAGCAGTGCCCAACCAGAACTATCATCCATACACTGCTTTTCTTTCTATTTAATATGTATTCGGTAAAATTGAGTAAATTTTTTACAGGGTCACAATTTTTTGTCCCCTCTAATTGAGTGGTATTCAAACATTTTGGAGTTTGCATGTTCTCCCCGTGCCTGCGTGGGTTTTCTCTGGGTACTCTGGTACCATCCGTGACAGGCTTTCCTAGTATCTGGTTGTCCATAAATGCACTTTCAGTCAATGTAACAGAGACAAATAATATTTCTTATGTTACTTGCCCACAGTCACACACAGATACGATCAGTATTAAATGAATTAACAGTTCTCCGCCCAACGAGATATTTCCAGAGCTGTGGCCACCGATCTTGCCTTTATCTTTAGAAAAGGGGAAGTCACCGAACATCAGCATCTGTTAACGCCACTAACAGGAAGAGCGGATACAGAACAGGACAAACCGAACTCCGATACGACACAAACACAGACAACATGCCCCTGTCTTGTTATTTCATGCATAACGTACGTCAAGTGAGATGCGTGCATAATGCGCAAAAACACCTTTACCCCAGTTCGGCGAGCACCAGATGAGTCACATTGAGATTGTTTGACTTTGTTGGACTTTTTGTGTTACAATTATTCCATAAGAAAAGCCATCTACCATCAGCAGTGTTGTGAGCTGAACTTGAGAGAAGGAGACTGAAAATAATTAGACTCTGGACTCCTGTCACTTGTTGCCAAAGCGGAGGTTTTATTTGCTCTTACGTTTACATGCGAGGCACATTTGAGACACCAGTTACCTGATCATTATGCTTTCAGTATTCATCATTGACAATTGACCATGTCATTGTTTTTAGGAGCTACCATAAACTGTGGTTATTATATTGTCATACTCGTACTGTATTGCTGAGAAAAAAAATGTCTGAACAGATGGAAACTGGAACTTCTATTTCTATCATTTTATATCTGCAATCTTGAGCTGCTTTTATATGGCGACATGTGTCGTCATCCGCCAATCAAAATGGTGTTGAGTGAACGCTGACTTCACTTTGGAAGACATCAAACTATTGAAACATCTTGGAAGCAGAAAATGTCTTTCATATTTTGTGTCAGAAAAATGTGAAGGCTAATTCCAAAATACACACACACACGCACACACATAACTCATATTAGTTTCAATGCCATTTAAGGCTTGCTCTCACTTTTGTAAACACGCTGGAATCACAATGCTTTGTGTGATAATACAGTATGATGGTTTATGAGCTCAGAGTACATAAGGACAATACCACTTTTTTAGTCACTAGTACAAGTATTCAGTCTTGAGTATTCGCCGCTACCGACAGCAAGTACCGATGCCACTAGCGCTTGTGGTACATAACATTTCAAGTCACACAATGACAGATAATTTTGAACAAAGACCTTTCTGATGCCCATGGACTTTTTTTTTAAACTTACCGTTAAGTATCAGGAGCTGGCATCCGCATCAGTACCCAATACCTTCAAATAAAGCTGGTATTGACCAGGTACCAATTCCTTGTATCGGTACTCGCCCATCCCTAGTGGTTCCCACGACACCTAAATGTTAAGCTGTTCTCCAAAACGAGATAAAAGACACATTTTAAAAATAGGAATGATCTTGCCATGTTGTTTGTTGAGAACAGACTTTGTTGAATGTATTCAGACTGAGCCAATCAATTAAAATTAATGTTTTCAAAAATTGGAGGTCTTGTTTTTCTCAGAATAATCCTAAAATGTCATTGTGTGTGAAAAGCACTTCAACTGCTCCCAAAAACTTGTGCAGGACTGTAGATGAGATGACTTCTTGCAGTTGAGAACTTAATGCTTGGAAAAATCCAGTCGGATCTTATTTGTTTATAGTGGAAACCCAGGAAAGGTTAGTGATAATAAAATACAGGCTCCAGCAACCATCTTTAAATTTTTTTGTGCGTGCGTGTAATGAATAGTGAGTTTTTCAAAAACGTTAGTGCCAAAATTGCTTTCCAATTCTGAAATGACCCGTATAACATGTGAGATTTTAATACAGCGAGCGCAACGCAGATTGTTTTAATGCTTCGCTGTCCCTCCACTGGCACACGCCCAGTTTTAAGTGCCACTGGGGATGAATCCCATTGTTTTGTAAAGAATAGATGCAGTCTGGCTCCACACAAAGAAGTGTCCTTTCCTGTTTAACACAAAAAAAAAAAAAAATCATCCGTAAAATGCAATGTAAGGAAACATTTTTAGCCATGCCCTGCCAGCTGGTCTGTCAAGAAAGCAAGCTAACCATATTTGTTTCAATTGATGTTCCAGCCATCTCAGGTTAATTAGTAGCATAGAGGTCAAGGTAATGAGGTGGAAAGCAGCAACAGTTCACTTAGAAGTGCACTCTCCACGGGCAATAGCCAAGACATCCTCTCTCCCGCTGGTTTCAAAACAACATGATAAGGCCTCGCGATGAGACAGATAGATGGACTTAGTTTGAGCCACTGAGTCCACAGGAGTCACTGTACTGACATCCATTCATCTCTGTGGTCATTGGAGCAGTTTGTAAAAACATACAGAACCCTTACAGTTTTCCAACGTCATGTGCAGCACTCCTTTGCGGTCTCATGGGTTCTGAACTTTCTCTCTTTGTGTTGATAAATATGCCTGTCTTCTTATCAAGTGTTTCCGAACCTTTATTGAGCTATCCATTTTACATTCCAAACAATCTTTTCGCAGACCACCAAATAAAAGTTTCGCAAAAAGTATAAACACTGAAATGATGATTTTTCTCGTCACAATTTACTCACAAACTGACATGCTTTAGAGCTCATATTAATTATTCTGTTTGTCCGACGCGACTCTCTTCTCATTCGTTCCCACAGCTTCACTGTGCTTTAAACTGTGTGGACTGTGGAAGCTGAGCGTCAACCGCGCGGACGCTGGGCGTCGAGAGAGTTCCGTTGGATTGTCCCAATGCATTGAAACGAGATGAGTCATTGGATAAATGCTGGTTTTGTCCCGCCCATTGGACGCTCAGCGTCCCTGGGAGTCTATGGACAGTGGGCGTGCAGAAGCTCAGCTTTTCTTCATCATGATTGGATGATCTCGCTGAGGCTGAGCCAATCACCGATCTTATGGTGAAGTCAACCTTGACATTTTTTTTCAAAGGAACTTAGAGTAGAATTCACGTATAAATTAGAGCTGTCAGTTTAGCGCATTTTTATTGCCATTAATTTAAATGAATTTTATCGGGATCAAAAATTTTCTCGCGAGATTAACGCGGCAGACGTCACAGCGGATGTTACGTTGCTCTATCAATAAACCAGAAACAAAACATCAAGCGCGCTGCACAGGTCCACGCACGTTTGTTTTGCCAGCCACGGCAGCGCGAGACACCGAAAACGGATACTTAAATAGTTTATGAATGGAAAGTTTACTTTTAAAAAGTTGCCAGATTGTTCCAATGACAAGACCAAAGTTACCTGTATGTTTTGCAGTCGTAAACTGAGCTATCATCATAGCACGTCGAGTCTGAAATACCACTTAATGGCCAAGCACACAGCTGACGTGCGTAACTCCGCCCCCTCGTCTCAGACCGACAGCTATGGATCATTTCAAAGCAAACAGCGTGGGCTAAAATGTTGCTAGAACAGGGGTGTCTTTATTTAGCTCATTTTTGCATAATTGTCATGTTTGTCCGTCTGCATTCTGACGTTTAAACGAAGTAAATTGCGTTTCAGCTTGGTTTAATCATGCCGGCGCTCCACTTCCGGGATTGAGTATTGGGACTTGTAGTTCTTTTGTTCGATTCGACTTGATATGTTTGTGTTGTATGGTTTCTTACGTTTAAAACAATGAATAATGATGGCGATAATGATACATAGCGAAATCAGGGTTGATTACATTATTTATTAAACGTATAGTTAAATAAAGGTATTAATTAATGTCAATTATATACATATTTACATTGTGATGCAGAAAGATAGATATATTAATTTTTTACTGCATTTATGTGTAGTTTAGGTTATTACCTGCTTCTGATACTTCTGTTACAACTACTACTACTACTACTTCTGCTGCAAAGTGCTCCAATAAATGATCGAAAAAGTACAGAATGAGAGCTCCTTCCATGCTGACCGACAATCCCTATTTAGGGGGCCGTGAAAAATTATAGGCTGAGGACTAGTTTACCTTAGATGTGCACTTTATATTGCGCTGTTTTGATTCCATAAAAAGAGCTGTTCAAGCTGCTGTTGTGTGACAAAATATTTTTTTCACTGTTGTTGATGGACAGTAATATTGTGTGAGAGATGATGTGTGAATAACTGCTCCAAGTGAAAAATGTTCATGTAAAATTGAAAATCGAAATTATTTCAGTAAATATTTGCATTTTGCACATAGAAAACTGATTCATGATTCCATGTTGATGAGAGCATTAAAATGGGGGAAAATAGTACAAAAAATATAAAAGGAAATTCAGAAACGATAAAAAATGTGTGAGTAATCATGATTAATTTTTAGTTAATTTGAGTTAATTATGACAGTTGAGTTTTTAATTAGATTAAATATTTTAATCGTCTGACATCTCTAGTATAAATAAATGGACACATTTTATGAGGTAGGCCGAAATTGAGCTTCTCCTCCTTGACAGACCAGCATCCGCCACTGCAGAAGAAGTAGGCCTCGTGGTAAAATAATACAATAAAATCATGAGCGTTGCTTTGTTTTGTCATGAACATGCATTTAAGTGTGTGACTAACTTAATCAGGGAGCATTGTGGGACTCAAGCGAGGTCGACAATTCCATCTGCTGCTAACCAGCATTTACAGACCCCCGAGCCACAGCCACCTGCAATGTCATTTCACTGATAAACGTGTAATTAGCCACCTATTCATTTGTGTGCATGCGGTCTTCAGGGCTGTAAATGAAAGGTTCTGATTTGAACACACAGTACGCCACAATCTTAATTATCTTATTAAGTAAAAGAAAACCATTGCCAAGGGCTGCTTCATTTGCAGAGATCACTTAGATAACATTTGTTGTGAAGTGAGGCTCTCGAAGTAAAGACTCTTCACATTCAAAATCCAAATTTAACCGTTTGATTTGGACACAGTGTTCAAGTCAACAACGACATTCAGGACAAGCGTGCTCGTTTGAGTTATTTTGTCATGTAACCCCCTCTTGTGGTCAAGTACTTTTACGCTTTTAGATTTGATTTTATTTCATTGAACAGTATTTTTGTTGTTGTTGTGGTAATTATTATTATGGTGGATAATTTATCATTTAATCTGCAGTTATTATGTTCCGGCAACTAATTCACTCGTTTGATGAAGTCGGACCCCAAATGCCTTGAATGTTTATTAAAACATAAGACACGATTATTTTTGATGAACACAATGCGCCTAATTACCTTTGACTTCTCTTAATTAATCAAAGATCCACATGTGCAAGGTATATGAGAATTGGTCACAAGGTTAAAATTGAATTGCTAATATCTCCCTCTAGGTGGAACCATTATCCCATTCCTTTAGTTGAGCAGCATCCTGCCAATGCTCAGCCAGCCACTGTAAATTTAAAATAGGCTTTTTCAAAGTCAAACACAAATATAGGACCCAAGAAACATTCTGTATGGGGCGATTAATCATCAATCAATTCGTATTAAGTCTGTAAGATGTTTTTGTTTTTTCATGACGGATTAATGAAGCTATTCAGATCCCATCTTTTTTTGTGTGTGGGTGCTGGACGTCGGAGCGCATTTTCATCCCTTGCATCAACCCCCTCCCAGTTCTGTTCGTGCCCATGCCGCTAATAGCATTGGAACATGTGATTACTTGATTTGTGATGACAATGGAAGCCATTATCATCTCCATCATTGGTGAAATGTGCTTGAGTTTGGACTTTGCTCTTTCATGCATGCTGTCATTTTGTGCCTCGCAAGCATGTCGTATTTACATGCATGACTGCCAAAACAGTCCACCATGTGATGCACCTCTCATGTATTTTTTCATGCCCAAATGCACAAGGTCCCTCATCACAGACCTCGTCAATATTAGACACGAGGCATGTTAGGAGTCCCGTAATGGAAAATAATTGTTAAAATAAATAAATACGAAAATAGGTCTGACGTTTAAAGATAGATATTAAATTGGAGATCACTTTTTTTCTTCCGCCGGGTTAGATTTGCATCTGATTCACAATTTAGATTATTTGTCATCAAATAATACATCATTTGGTGAGAAAAAAAAATATTTGAACAGATTGATACATGGGAATTTGGCTGTCCTCAGAATTAACCAATCACATTCAACCACATCTCCCACCAATTAATGTGCCTATGATGAATCCCATATTCATTTTAGCTAGTCAAGGGATTTTTTGGTATCGATTTTTACGGTCACACCTTACAGCACAGACTTAAGTTGACCTCTTTCATTTTCAGGGCATTCTCACTGTGTTACCAATTTGAACAGGAAATTTAAACTGAATTCACCTTTATATCCGGCCTTGAGCTAATCCACAAAAACTTTCACGCTGAACGCTAAAAGGCTAACCCCGAGCATTAAGGAATGTAATATTGATTTGATTTATCTTTATTGGCTTTTTATTCCAATATAGTGCATTATTTACTATATGTGTGTGATTGGAATTCTAGAACACATTTGCGCAAGCATTCAAAGGGTGATATGAGCAGCAAATAAAATTAAATCCTAAAAGACCAGCTACCCATCATGACACCATTTAAGGGAGGAGCACATAATGTCTAACCATCAATAACTATTATGGGCTCAATACATACAGCATCCAGATGTCAAGGTCTGCTTGTATTGAGGTCTGTTCCCATTTCTGACAGCTGCATGCATCACCGGCTCCTTTGTCTGAGCCAATCACTAGCTGGCTACTGGATTTTTTTCCTTATACTGCAGTTGGACAAGAGCTGCGCATACACATAAGACTGAAAAGAAGGGAGAAAAGGAGACCATGGCAAGTGATAGTCAGACAGAGAGCGGAGAGGGAGAAGAGACCACTTACCACTGTGACGTGAATTTGTTAACTGTATAACAAAGAGGAGAGCGGTGTCACAGCGGATCGGCCAATCAGGTGCTTAGAAATTGGGCCACTTATGACATCAATGCTGGAATCGGATGACAGTTGCCCGCATGAGGGAGCTTTCCAGCGAAAGGACAGACGGGGAGAGCATAATGTGATGCTCTGTTCAGCAGTAATATAAAATACGGTCACAGAGTGTAAAAAACTTGCAGAATTAGTGCATGCATACATAGTTTGCACCAGAAAATGAAGATTCAAGAAAAAAAAAGTCCTTTTTACTGTCTTGTTTTCCATTTGTGGATATGATGTTTTCACTGTTCGACTTGTATACTAATAATGAAGCCCATCGCTAATAATCATATCCCATTTCCGTTGAGATGCATGCATAAGGATGTGTTTTATTTTCATCTTGAAATTATTGTGAAGTTGAATTAATATTTTCTAGGCCGTGGTGAGCACCCATAATGAGTATATAGAGCTCCAAGAAGCTATACAAGACTGCATTCAGTGAAATACTGAATCTGTGAATGTGCACGGATGCACAAAACAACAACAACAACAAAACTAAGATGTCTGCTTGCAATAACTTTTGGTCTCCAAGGAAAATGCATTTCTGGTTTTCACACGTTATTTCAATACTTTTTGTCCAGAATGTTTGCGGTTTCACAGCTGCATTATGATTTATTGCACGAAAGGGAGTATGGTCAAACCGAAGCTTCAGATGAGAGATCAAGACATCCTTTTACGGGCTCACTGAAACCCGGGAAACAACTACAGGCGCGATTCACATACGTACTGCGTATAGAAGTGACTCTGGGGAGAGAAAGAAGCGCAGTGCTTCACGACAGGCCGCCGGCCGCGATCAGGCTGTTTTTCTGAGGAGTGAGGAAATATTTGGGTTTGTATCTAATCTGTCACACTGATAGGAGGTCCTTCTCTTTTCCCACAAATTCTGGTACATCAGCGCCCGAACAGACTCCATTGTACGATGCAAAGTTGGAAAAGTCCCCAATTGTATCGGATATACATGGCCATGGTTTGTCAGACGTTATCTCGCGGAAGCATCGATGTACTCTTCATGGCACATATTCCAAGTATGATGTGGATTTTCCATGGCTCCTTATTTTACAAAATCCCTTGTGATTATGACCCAAAAATTCAATATAAATGAGACCCATGAGATTGTACTGCACATTAAATCTGCCATTCAGTCTATTTTCTTTCTTTCTTCTCCATATTTCTGTGAGTCTCCTATGGGAAGGTGTCAAAATGATAAAGCAACAGAGAGTCTGGGAGAACCGGGCAGGAAGCAAAGAGATGGGAGATGGTCTTGGGGGGGACTTGACACATAGATCGATTTACTCATGTATTTATTTAAGATTCCCTCATGCTTTTACAGGACATTGTGGTTTCACAGCACACAAACGTACCCGTGCAAGCAACTTGCACGGGCATTATCATTTTGTCTTACCAGTCCTGACAGTTTGTTCAAGCCCGTTGCTGGGTGAATGGCTTTACAAGTTAGGACAATTATATTATGCTTCTGGTAGGACATTGCTCTGAGCCGGGGTAACACAGCAGGAGTTCCCATTCTCCAGGCAGCAGACATGGACCGTGTGTATGTGTACGTGTGTGTGTGTGTGTGTGTGTGTGTGTGTGTGTGTGTGTGTGTGTGTGTGTGTGTGTGTGCGCATAATGCATTGTGTTATCCGGCCATCCATCATTTTGGTTCCATTTACCCCCCCCCCCCTTGCAGCCCTGTACAGAATAAGCGCTGTTGAAGATGGATAGATGGATGAATCAAGATTCTTTTCACAAATAATCCATTCATGTTCTTAATCCAAATATAATAAAGACACTAAAATATTCTTTTCTCCATTCCCGGTGAAGCCGAAGAAGCTCTCTGAAGTCGTGGGCCATATAAATCCAGATGAAAGACAAACAGTTGTGTTTCTCATGTTCTTCACATCATTAGATATGAACCTAGAATTTGTCCGAAGAGCTTCAACTGATATAACTCACTCTCTTTTTACCTAGTCTCTTGTCCAAAGTCATTAAAATTCTCGATGTCTGTGTCATGTTTTCCACTAATGAACATGAGAAATGTTCATGTGACCCGTGTACGTCTGCATGTGTGAATGTGCGAGGCGTCGTTCTTGCGTTGTTGTTTTTGCTCGGATTAAATCCAAGTAAGATCGTTTGATTGCTCGCCGCCACTAATCGCGACCAGTCGCCTGTTTGAGTGATGTGACGATAACGATGTGAATCACTCACCCTTTGTGGATGACTTAAGAAAAATAGGCCGATGAATCATGCCTGTGTGTTTGTACACACGCGTTTGCCAGTAATATTATGCAGGGCCACGTGGACACTGCACAATGTGTCACCATGCTTTCTGACAGTGATTTGATGTATCAGAATATTATGTATACTATAGATCATATATTTTTCTTCTACACCACGGCTGAGAAGTCACAATATTGTTGCCAATAGCTTACAGTACACGAGCTGTGTATCATGAGTATGATTTGGGTTTTTTTGGTACTGTCTTGGAAGTGTTTTTCGATAACAATTGTCAAATCAAGTTTATTGCAAGTTCAACAGTAATCTGAGTCTGTAGCAATATCACGCGTATCTGAATTACGTTTAATATTTGTTTAGTTTGACTGGGAATTTTGATGCCTCTGGTGATTGCCCTTCTGTGTGTGTGTGTGTGTGTGTGTGTGTGTGTGTGTGTGTGTGTGTGTGTGTGTGTGTGTGTGCGTGCTAGCGAGTGCGCGCGCATTATCCTGTTATCCCTGTGGCTGCAGTGTTGAGTAGTTAGTTGGACAAACAGAGTGAGGGTCACCCAGAGGTGTCTGCGGCGAGCGGAAGATTGGGAAACCGAATTCAAACAAATTGGACTGAGACCAGCCGTGGAGCACAGGTAGAAAAACGTGATAACATTTTTCTCAGTTTCTTCACATCTCCTGACAAGGTATTTGTTCTTAGTATGTAAGGTCACAAGGGTGAGGTGCATACAAATAAGGACATTGACGTCTAATCCTCTCTGTATTAGCCGTTAATGTTGCAGGTAAACAAAATGCAAAGCCACAAAGCAGTACATTTTGGTTGAAAAATATGTGGAAGTGGCGTTTTTACTGTTATGTCTGTCACACTGATTGTCAAATTCATTAGTGGGTTAACTGATGCAGCTATCACCATCCCGACCTAATTCACATGACCGTTTACCACTGAAAACACAAATGGCAATTGAAATGAATCTGAAATCTGATTTAACGTATACTGCATTATTTATACACCACATTGTAGTTATTTAAGTTCAGGTTAGTAAGTGAAAGATGAAGACTGTGAGGTCAGTAATATGTTAATATGCAATGCATTACTCTCACTCTAAACGAGTATCATTTCGAGACCAGTAATCAGATTAACGTTACTTTTCCAATTAACTGTGCATAGCTGGGAGGGGTGGGGGGATTGGTCATTTTCCGCAGTAAAAAGACATACAGTACGGCGATGCTTTCTTGCGCTGTCTCTGGGAGGGACAACACACATGTGCCATATTACGGTTACAGCGAGCGGCACGCACGCGCACACAAATAACGGATGGAGGAGAGAAGCCTCATCTAATTTCTCTATTTGCAACTTCACGTGTCCGAGTATGCACTATAGTTGACGTATGTGTGCTTCTCGGAGTAGTAGCGCTATTTACCCGCATTAGTGGACAGAACGTTCTGTTGCACAACAGTAGATAAAAGAATGACATTTTAAAGTGCATTCACCTGTGTATACTTTGAATGACTTTACGAAAAGGCATCGAAACTCAGGTTGAAAGAATGACATTTTGCATGTCTTGTTTTGTTTTTTTAATGTCAATTGTGTTCGACATTTGAATCAAAATTCCAAACGGGTCCAACACGACCCACTTTGTAAGGTTTAAACCGAATATCAAAAATATCAACTAAATGCTCAAGCGGCTTTGCATCGGTATAAATTTGCAGCATTGCTCTCGACTGATGATGATGGTATCGGTCTTCGAGGTGGACAGGTCCAGCGCCGCTTGTGACAAACATCCCGCCAGCGGCTTTCGGAGCGCTCGGCGACCCGAGCACACGTGTCACGCTGTAGCAGCAGGCTGAGATTATCAGACACTTGGGCACCGTCTCTCAGAGGAGCGGCGAGGTCCGTTTGCGTGATGCGGGCTTCACAAAGCATCGAGGCGACTCTGGCTCTCGTCTGCCTTCGGCGGCCGGATGCGCTCCTGAGCTGCTTTTGACTGGCTGCCTGTGTTCGTGCGCCTCAACCCCCACCCCACCCCACCCCACCCTCCGTGTTTACGGTCACTGTGCCTTCTTTTGGGTCGGGCCCGTCCCTCATCAGTTGTGCCGCTGTTTTTCGTCTCGCGGTGCGCCACTTTGAGCCAAACCGCTGCGCAGTCAGCCCCCACCTACTTCCCTCCCTCGCTCCCTTCCCTCCCTCCTCACCCCGCCGCACGTTCTCGGCTGGCCGGACCCCGCTGCTCGTCCGACTGGGTCAGGGAGTGTCCGTGGCGTTTCACCAAGGCCGCCCCCCCTGTCTCTGGAAGCAGAGCCCAGGCCGGCTGGAAGACTCTACCTGGCCTGCCTGCTGGGTGTTTTGCTTCCGCGTTATGCTGACCGGCTCCTGCCGGCCCCAGGGACCAGCGGGACGGGGTGCTGTGGCTCTGTGACCGGGGCGAAGGAGGAGGACATCCCTGTCTTCAAGCGGAGACGGAGGTGCAGCTCCATAGCAGCCTCGGAGATGATGGCTCACAGTCAGAGCAACAGCAAGTCCCACCGCAGGACTTCGCTGCCTTGCATTCCGCGGGACCAGGTAAGACGGACGCGTGGCCCTTTAAACGCGCGCGCTTGTGTGGTGATGACCTTCCAGCCGCCGTGGGCCCATTTTCGCTGCGACACGTGTGGTGTCTTTAGGCAAAGTACCCCACAGGACGTATCTAGCGGGTAATAACAATGTGTGTAGTATCAGCAATGGCCATCGTAAGTCTTCATGGGCATCCATGTTGTGCCCTCCTGATGTTTATTTGCACTTTGCTACTACTGTTAATGTGTTCATCAGCGTCCTGCTGGGCTCACTTTGATTCTTCATGCAGGTTTGATGATATAATTACTGTGGACACTGCTGTGTTTGTGTGTGTGTGTGCAGAGGGCACAATGGCATGTTTTATCATCTTACCATGTGTGTTGTCCAGACTCCAGCAGCGGAGTGGGAACCGTTTTACCTTTTTACTAACTGAACAAACTTACAACACATTTTATCATAACAATGTGTGTGGAGCTGGTTTTGGATTTCATCGGCCACTTAGATATGACTCATGTTCCAGATTGACCGCCTGACTGTCTGCTTGTTGTCATCAAGTGCTGCATCTTAATGGATAATGGATGTTTATAAATGTTAATTGAATGTCTTGAGTCTTTCTGAGCAACTGTATTTTTCCGGATTTATCAGAACACTCATTCAAAAAAAAAAAAAAGAAAGAAAGAAAAATAGGAGTTGACCGCTGGATGTTAACAGTTCCTTAATTTCAGATGGGTAGAATAATTCCTAATTGTTAAGAAGTCATTTAATCCCTATCTTGAAGCAACTGCAGCTAAATGTTGTGCATTACTTGACAGTGACCAACAGAGAGTTGCTGTTGAGTCACTCTCAACTATGGCCTACGGCATACTGCCGTTATCGCTCAATTCCTCTGGGCAACATTATTTTGCTCAATACAACACGAACATTTATTTGTGTTGACTTTAGTACATTGCGTTATATGCAGTGGTGTACATAAGTGGTGTGCCGGTGCGCATGAGGAAAGAAAATTGAACATTGCGCTCAAGTTCGAGTCAGCACTTTAACACACCTAAGGTCTGTGGATCAAAAAAAAAAACTCTGAATACCTGAGTTCTGCTCAAAGTCTCAGTTCATTTATATCGGGGATGAAAACATTATTGTTTCCGTATTCTTCTCAATCTATCCTTTCTTCTCATTTTCATCACTATTTTCCCACTATCTTTTAATTTATCTGGACTGATCCTTGGTTGTAATCATTTTAATCTAATTATCTTAGATTATTTTTTTCTCATTTTTATAATGTCTAATATCATAATATTTTGTTTCTCATTCTGTAATCCGTTGAATGTTTTATGTTAAGGATTTTGAATTGTCTTCTAAATGAAATATGCGATATAAATAAACTTGCCTTGCCTTTTAGTTAGTGAGAAACAGTCATATTCCAAACAATTTGTGGTAAATATTAGTCGGCTATTAAAGTTGTCTGATAATTGTATCCGATATCAAAAGCAGGACAAAATGATCTAAATTACACAACTCACCAGCCTCAAAATTGTTTACATCGAGACTTTTTTATTCATTCCAACTGAAATGATTCCGACTGAAGATCTCTGGTCACCAACTTGCACGCTCCATCGTTTTCATCTGAAGAGCCGTTTTACAGCGGTGTGACCTGCGCAGATCGATGTAAACATCGCAGGAATTACCAAGATGGAGTTCACTGTTTTAGCACAGCGGTCTGGATTGTTTTCACAGTTTTATGAAAGCAAAGTCAGGATAAAAACAAGTTACAAATAGCTTGAAATAAGTTCTCCCATCACAGACAAGCTGCGGGAAGGTGCCGCCATTTTCAAGTGCGTAAACAATGACATCACTGAGCATTTACGTCAAATCAGAACATGCACAGACCAGACCGAACCGGCCAAGCCAGCTAAACATAGCCTCAGTGTGTTTAGCGGCTCCTGCCGTTGTAATATGCTTTATTTCGGCGCCAAGAAACACGAGACAGGCTGTCTTCTCCGATTGGTAAGGGGGGATACGCTCCTCTCTTATTGAGTCCTACACAGTGGGAACCGAGCAGAAAAAAAAAAAGAAAAACAGAGGAAGTGGAGCCGAAGGCATAACAAGCACTCGCTAACGGTGGCCACTCTGATGATTTTCTTTCTTTTTGTTTTTGTTTGAATATTCAGAACTTTCTCGATGTGTGACGGGCTTAACAAATTCTCTCTGTGATCCCATAACATTTGGCCGCAGTTTTGCGTTTCAGTGGGTTCGTTTGAGGGTCAAAATACACATCTTATGTCGCAAACAGGGTTGGGAACGTGCTTATTTCCAGCCTTGAGAATGGTCTATGTCCTGACGTGAAAGCGGCCCGTGGTGCCAAGAAAAAAAAAAAAGATTGGGAACTGGACCGACCCTTTACAGAGCTATGTTAACTACGTTAGCGGATCACAGGGTCTCTTACTGCAACTCAGAGGAACTGGCCATATAACTTTATTATTATATAACTCAATTGTAGCTTCAAGCGAGGCCCTAAATCAGAAGGACTGTTAAAGAATAATTAATAATAACTGATGTCAATTGTCTTTTTACTTTCACGCTTAAAAGTCTTTTCAAATATGCTTTGCTTATACTTGCAGTTCTGCTAGGAAGTGGCTGTTCTTGTCTCTCCTTGAAATATACAATTTCTCTCTCTCGCCGACATTCCTTTCGAGCGTAGACTTTCTTCCCTGAGGATGAAATCGGACTATTTTCTATTGTAAATTTGTTCTCATGATTTGGCTTGTTTATTGGCAATTGGTATACAGAAATCACTTATGGTATCCGTGTTGGTCACGGTGCTGTTTGCAAAAAGTATTCCATTATCAATTTTTATGGACTCGGGCGCAAGTGCATACAGTACGTACACAAGCACGAACACAGTGACAGGTGCTGAGGCTAATATGTTCCCTCTTAACATTTCTTTATATGTCCCATATAAGTAGTGAGTCATGCATTTGCGGTTGGACCAATATGAGAGGTTGCAGGCCGTGTCCTACATCAGGTGTACCCTGGCAAGCCCAATGGTTGTTTTATACTGTATATCAAAGTGAGGCAATTACCGCAACAACTTGCTGGGCAATTGCACTGATGTTCTGATTGAAGGAGGAGAATTTAGTGAGAGAACTGTTTTTACACGTTGGAGCATCTCCAGAGCTTTGTCGTGTATTTCAAGAAGAAAAGGTAGACAAACAAGAGGCGTAGGCAGAGGCAGAGAAGGCCTCTAACTAAACTCCGGTGCTATTCATATTTCAGAAAAAAATATGCCTTAAATGATTCCTTCATGAGGCTGAACAACTGTGTTAAAATTGCCCACATCCTCAGTTGAACAGCTGATGCTATTCTACCTCCGAAATGTGTTACTGAGGGTGTTTGGTGGTGGAGGTAAGAGGTGGACCAAAATCGTTTATTTGTAAATACAAAAAGGCAAACAAAATCTGGAAAAAAACAAAATACTATCATAACGTGTCCTCCACGTCATTCACAATAGAAATTGCTCAAATTCAGCCTTCATTCTTCTATTTGTGGGACTCTTTTTCCCCAATTTTTCATCAGTACTGCCTCTCTCACGTCTTTCGAGGTGGTCCGCTGGACTTCTAGTGGGTGAAAGGGTCATTTGTTGGTAGGGAGATCATTAAGTGTGCGGTGCGCTTTGTTGGTCATTTCCAAGTACGTACGCCACACTGTAATACGAACAATAGCAACACATTTTGCTTATATTCTCACGTAGATGGTCCCTCACGTGCTCAAAGACAGGCACTTAACTGGACTGGAATCAGCAACATACTCTATTTCCAGGTCTTCTCTGGTTTTTATGTACTGTATATATATTTATGTTTTGTTATTCAATTATTTTTTTGCTGTCAATGTATATGGTCAAACAAATGACACGGTCTTACCTTAATGAGGATGATGCCATGCTGCAGTCGATTTGAATGATTTAAATGGTTGGACACGTGTAGTACAGCACTCTCCTGCGAATGTTCTGAACTCATATTTTCTGAAGACCTTCAGTCATTTGACCAGTGACATTTTATAGGGAAAAAAAAGTCAGAATGGTACACACAAGAAACTTAAATAACAGTTGGGAACAATTGACTATTATGAAGCAGCTTTGTGGTAGTCACATGTATTAGAAGCGTTACCGCTGTGAGATACCAGATTTGAGAGTACTACTGTACACTTAAGGCAACCAAATGGCAAACACAAGACTCACAAACAATAAATAGATGCTTGATATGAATCCTTACAAAGGTGAAATTACGTGTGTATTCATTTAGTTAACTAATACGGGCACGGGTCAACAGAGCCACATATCGCCAGACTTCAAATGGCACCGTCACTGATGCGAGACTTGGATCTGAGGACCTGGCCGCACCGCACAGCAGAGAAAGAGCAAGCCAGAATGCAACTCCATAGTTTAATATAATCGTCACCCAATCAGCTTGCCCATTGAGTCTGACTCGCTTCAGCATGAGTTTTGAGACCAATCACGGTATACTGTACGTCCCCAGCGCGGTTGGAAGACGGGGAGACTTAAGCACAGCGTATTTGCTCATGCATGAGAACATGAAGGTCAATCAATGCGATTATTCCCCCCTGCCAGTTAATCATGATAACCGCCATTTGAAAGTACCTCTTGGACAGTGGGCTATTTTCAGGGAAGGTAGCAGTTGTCATTGTTTTAAGAAGAAGGATCACATGAATGCATTGCAAAAGTGCCTGAATAACAAAAAAGGAAAGAAACCCCCCCCTGCTATTCAGGTTCATCAACGCCTTTGAGATTGCACTTCAATGCACACAAAAAGCAGTTCTACTCAGGAGTAAATGTGTTTTTCCTGAAATATTTGACCCTTTACAAATAGAGGTCAGATCTCGGATAAGGCAATGCCCCGTTGCATAACATAGTCATCATCACATCATTTGCAGTATCTGTGTCAGAGGGTGTGTGTGTGTGTGTGGGGGGTCTGGAGGAGGGAGGGGGACTTTCAAAAGATTTTGAAGTAAAGACGTGCTCAGAAGTCTATTTGAGGGGAGGCCCACATTCTCTCTTTGACGCAAATGAATTTCCTGAGAGACACACAACCTGTTCTCGTTTCCAGGGCTTGCTGAGTTCATCAAGGCTTATTAGCGCTTCCTTTGGGACCGCTGAGAAAATTGGTCTTCATTTCAAATAAATACACAACATTTGGAGAGTTTATCTATGCAAAAGGAAGCCAACAAGGTTTGAATTAATGGAACAATTGTGGGGGTCTACATTGTGTAGGAGACTGTTTGTTATTCAATTGATTTTCTGTTTTGTTTCATTGTTTTCACTTTTCTGGGCATCAGTCAAGGGATCATTAAGTTAGGTTTTTTTAGGAGCGGCCCTGAACGCCTCTCGAGTCGAACGGCAGTTGAGAAGACGCGTAGTCCAAGATAGACGTGTCTGTATTCGCCCGAGTGTGAAACTCATTAATAAAGTGCATATTCTGAAAAACACCGCGGCAGCTCTGTTTGCTTCGAGCTGCAACATATTTTGGCGAGCCAGCCAGAGAAGGGTTCTTAGTGACCGTGGAAGCTACAGTTAGCGACGACTGTTAGCGCCGACTGTTAGCGCTCTCCGCACCGCTGAAGAGGGCCCCTCTCCTACGAACCCGGATATTTCTGAAAAACGGATCCGCTTGTGAGTACTAAAGATGGAGTGCGAAGACTTAAGGGACAAAGTTACCACCACGCTGTGCAAGCTAAGCTGGGATCAATTAATGGAGGTGTGTAACTTTCTTGATGTCTATGATGACGAGGAAAGGGAGACTACCAACGGCAAAAGTCGGCGAGAGTTAAGGAAACTGATCGAAAACAAATTGGATGAACGTGAGCAAAGCCACAAATCGGATGATGGACAGTTTATTCATGAACTCTTATCGTTTCTCAAAGAAAGGCTGCCGAAAGGCGATGCTCGCGAGTGGCGCTCTTTCTCCCGCCCCACGCCTGCGACCCACCAATACGACGAGTTGCGGGAAGAAATACAAGCATTACAAGAAAAACTCAAAATGGTGGACGCCCCACTCGCCTGGACACAAAGTCAGCCACCAGAAAAAATACCTGAGGTGACTATCCGAAGGGAGTTTCGCATCAGTGGCCAAATAGGTGAAGGCGGGCAGCGCGACAGACTATCATACACCAACCTGCTCCACCAAATGGAAGTTGGACTTCGTAAAGGCCACAGTGAATCAGAGGTGATCGAAGCAGTGATCAGAGCCATCTGCCCAGGACTCAAACTGCGAGACATGCTTGAGCTAAAGACAGATGTCACACTCTCTCAGTTAAAAACAATACTGAAAGGACATTACAGAGAAGACGACACATCTGACTTGTATCAAAAACTGATCAACATTTCCCAGGACCCAAAAGAGTCTCCGCAGGACTTTCTCTTCAGGGCAATTGAGCTTAAAGATCGGCTTCTGTATGCATCCAGAAGAGAACCAGCCGAACACTACAACGAAGATCTGGTCAAAAGGAAGTTTTTGAGGTCAGTGAGTACAGGACTACTGAATGACAATATTAAGTTCCAGATTAAACCGCTTCTCGACAGCTCCGATGTGGCTGACGAATTACTGATTGAGAGACTGAATGAAGCAGCGAGCCTCGAAGCAGAGCGGGTGAACAAGCAAAAGAGAAACACCGCCAAGTTGCCAAGAATCAACGAGATGCAAACCACAGAGGGGCCACACGGTGGAACGCAGACCCCATCCCAGAATACCGCCGTAGCCAAGGAGAAACTCAAGACGGCTCCAGCTCCTCCTGATGTCCATGCCCTGGTAGCAGAACTAAAAACTGAAGTTGCGGCGATGAAGCAGATGGTGCTTGCCTCCTTGAACACCACTAAGTTCCAGCCTCCCGGGAAACCAGCGGGCAACGACATCACCCGGCGGAGGAGAGGATGCAGGACCTGCCAGGACAGCGGCGAGGAGACAGCTGTACCCACTGCTTCAAGTGTGGCCAGTCGGGTCACATCTCTAGAGGATGCCGAGCTCCACGTCTGCTGCAGGAAACGACAGAGGGCCACTGCCACGGGACCAGTAGTGACCCAGCGACCTCATCACGAGTCCCGCTACTGCCATCACTGTCGACTCAAAGAGCAAGGAGATGCGCCACTCCAGACTTGTGCAGGCTGCTCATCTGCCACGTACTGTTCCAAAGCCTGCCAGACACGGCACTGGCCGGAACACAAGCTCACCTGCACCGCGGTAAGACTGGTTGAACACCATTTGAGTGAGAAGGACGAAAAGAGGTGGTCATCGCACATTGGTAGTCTTGATACATTATCAAATAAGCAAGGGCGAAACTGATTAAACTAATCGGTAGACGTAGAATGGTCAGGTGCACTTTTGATGATGTACCAATTACGGCGTTGTGGGATACCGGCGCTGGCGACAGTGATAAATGACAAATGGAGAAAAACACCTACCTCATACCACAATTCGAGGGATAGATGAACTCTTGGGACCAGAACCTCTAAATGGGCTGGCTGCTAACCAGACAAAAATACCATTTATTGGGTGGGTTCGGTTGAGTTTCGACTTACTGGTGTAGAAGATTCAAGCCCGAGTCTGTTAGTGCCCGTACTCGTCTCGAGCGACTACAATGTAGCTCAGGACCCTATTATAGGATTTAATGTGATAGAAGAAGTGATTAATTACCAACTAAAACAGGGTTCAACCAAAAGTGATTGTGCAGCCAACATTGTGAGCAGTGCTTTTGACATGGATATGGTGTCCGCTAAGACCTTCATTCATTTGTTGCACACGCACCAAACGGTAAATGAAGGGATTCAGGTGAAAACAGGAAAGGGTAAAATTGTCCTAGGTCCAAGGGAAGCCACCACCATTCGCTGTCGCACACGTATACAGGTGGATGGAGGCACTGCTATGTTGTTTTGCCCAAACTTGAGCCAGAGTTTGCCTGGAGGATTGCGTATACAAGAAGTACTGTTCAAGGCAACGAGAGGCAACGCAACCTCTGTCCCAGTACCAATCACTAATACCAGTAGTCATAAAATAATTCTGGATCCATGCGTTGTTTTGGGACATGTTGAAGGGTCAAAGCAATATACCCAGCAGCTCTACAGCCTGTGAACCTACCAAAACTGGATGAAAATGACGCAGACTGTAAAACTTGTCAACTCCCGCAGCTACACAAGCGAGAAATGGGATCCTCCTGTACTGTTAGAACACCTAACGAATGAGCAGCAAAATGCAGTGAGGGAAATGCTCAGGGAGGAGTGTAACGATTCGCCGGGATGAAAATGATGTCGGCAGCATACCTACCCTCCGCATGCACATTTCTCTTCATGATCATTCACCAGTCCAAAAGACTTACATTAGCGTGCCCAAACCACTACACCAGGAAGTGAAAGCATACCTGCAGGACTTAATCAACAGGGGGTGGGTCACAAAATCAAAGTCACCGTATTCCTCACCGATAGTGTGTGTAAGAAAAAAATCGGGGGAGCTCAGACTTTGTGTAGACTATCGTGAGCTTAATCGCAAATCCGTACCAGATAGACACCCTATTCCTAGGATACAAGACATGCTAGATAGCCTTACCGGTAGTTCGTGGTTTACTGTGCTTGATCAAGGGAAAGCCTATCACCAAGGGTTTTTGGATGAAGAAAGTCAGCCACTCACAGCGTTCATTACGCCCTGGGGTTTGTACCAGTGGGTACGGATCCCATTTGGCCTGAGTTCTGCCCCGGCTGAATTCCAGAGAAGCATGGAGGAGTGTTTGTGGGGTTTGCGGGATGATATTTGCCTACCTTACCTCGATGACAATTTAGTTCACAGCAAGTCGTTTCAAGACCATGTTGAACATGTGAGAGCAGTTTTACAAAGATACCAGAAGCACGGTGTTAAACTTACTGCTAGGAAATGTGAACTTTTCAAGCCTAAAGTCCGATTTTTGGGCAGGATGGTGTCAAAAGACGGACATGGCATGGACCCGGCAGAGATTGCTCCCGTCTTGTCACTAAAAGATAGACACCCCTGCACGGTGGGGGAGGTGAGACAAGTTTTAGGATTTCTGTCTTACTACAGGTCATACATACAAGACTTTTCGCGCATTGCCAAACCATTGTACGAGCTCTTGGCCGCCCCAGCTCACCCGAGACTCAAGAACACAGATAAAGACAAAAAAGGGGAAAAGTAAACACATTCAAGGGCAGTTGCCATCATCTGTCCCGATTACATGGACAGGGACCCACCAGCAGGTTTTGTGCTGCCTGGTTGACAAGTTGTCAAATCCTCCTATCCTTGGTTACCCAGATCTCAATCATCCATTTGTGTTACATACTGATGCCTCTCAGGCGGGACTAGGAGCTGTGCTCTATCAACGTAGCAATGGAAAATTAAGGGTCATAGCCTATGGGTCTAGGACTTTAACACCGCCAGAGAAAAACTACCCCATGCACGCGGGTAAATTGGAGTTTCTAGCACTCAAGTGGGCTATCTGTGAGCGCTTTAGAGATTACTTGTTGCATGCACCATCTTTTGTGGTGTACACAGACAATAACCCGCTCACTTATGTGTTGACCACTGCTAAATTGAACGCCTCTGGTCAACGATGGGTAGCAGAATTGGCAGATTTCAATTTTACCATAAAATACAGACCAGGCAAAACCAATGCCGATGCAGACGGGCTATCTAGGATGCCCATTGATTTCGAGGACTACATGAGCCGCTGTACGCAGTCTGTTAGTCAGGATGTAGTAACAGCCACACAACAGGGTATCTTGGTACAGCAATTAGAGCAAACTCCCATGTTTAGTGCCGTCTCCTTTGATACCCTCCAACAGCAAACAGGAGCTGAACGACTGTTAGACACTATCCAGCCAATCCCCAGAGAAGAGATTTGCACAGCTCAGCAGCAAGACCCTGTAATAGGTAAACTGTACAGTTACATAAAAAGGGGAAAGAGACCTGCCGCACATGAGCTTAAAGCTGAGAGCGCAGGGGTCAAGATTTTGGCCAGGGAGTGGACTAAACTCAAAATCAAAGAAGACGGGACATTGTTCAGGGTAGCTGGAAGGAAAACCCAACTGGTTCTCCCCTCAATATATCACCCCCTCGTCTTGAATGAATTGCACAAACAAATGGGCCATTTAGGCTCAGAGAGAACACTACATTTAGTGAGAGACCGTTTTTATTGGCCAAAAATGCAAAAAGACATACTGCACTTTGTCATGAACGTATGTGAATGCCTAAAGAAAAGAAAGCCAAATAGGCAAACACGGGCACCAATGCAGAGCATTGAAACTACACACCCCTTTCAATTAGTGTCGGTTGACTTTCTTCACCTGGAACAGTGCAAGGGCGGTTGTGAGTATATTTTGGTGGTCATTGACCATTATACACGCTTCGCACAGGCATACGCGACTACAAACAAATCAGCGAAGACGGTGGCAGAAAGACTATTCAATGACTTTTGCCTTAGGTTTGGTTTCCCAGAAAAGCTTCACCACGATTTAGGGAGAGAGTTTGAAAACAGGCTGTTGCACCACCTAAAGGAACTGGCAGGTATAAAAGGGTCTCACACAACCCCATATCATCCTCAGGGTAATGGGCAAACAGAACGATTCAACAGAACCCTTCTCTCGATGTTGAGAACACTCACTGAAGAACAAAAATTAGACTGGAAAAAACACCTTCCCAAAGTAGTACATGCCTACAATTGCACTGCTAATGAGGCCACGGGCTACTCCATTCTTTCTACTTTTTGGTAGGTTCCCAAGGCTTCCTGTTGATCTTCTGTTTGGCACTAAGCAGGATGAAAACCCAGGGTCCTATCAAGATTATGTTGATAAATGGAGAAACAGGATGAGCGAGGCTTACAATATTGCCTCCAGGAATATGGCTAAGTCAGCTGATAGGGGCAAGATAGAATATAATAAGAGAGTCCATGGTCCACCCCTTCAAGTAGGCAGCCGTGTTCTTGTAAGAAATGTTGAAAAAGGAGGCCCAGGCAAAATCCGCTCTTATTGGGAGGATGGTATCTATGTCATAAAACGTCAAAAGGGGGAGAACAGTCCTGTGTTTGAGCTGGAGCCAGAAAATGGCAAAGGCAGGACAAAGGTTTTACACAGGAATTTGTTATTGCCTTGTGACTTTCTCCCACTGACACCCGATCGAAACCAGACTCCCACCGAGACAAGACCAAAAAGACACTCTCGTGAAAACTGCAGGAAGAATCTGCAGGAGATGCATCAGGTGGGAGATGGGGAGGATTCGGATGAGGATTTATCCGATGATGTCATCTCATGGTCTGTCCCGGAGCAACACAACCAACCCTCTCTGGACCCCGCTGCTGCAGAGTTTGTCCCCCAGTTTATTAGAGATGGACAGAACGAAGCTCTCGAGCAAACAGTTGATGAAGGGATGGAATTAGCCCCTTTTCCAACAGGGAGGGAGGTTGATGACGATGTAGATGTAGGTGATATAGCCAATGGGTCAGATTCGGGAGATGCAGTGGAAACAGGGCAGCTGCGCCACACCCACAGAGAGAGAGAAGGAAGCCACGGTGCTTGACTTATGATACATTGGGTCAACCGACCTTCACAGAGAGGACGTTAGCTACTAAGTGTTTGGACTTTAGGGGTTACTGGCGACCTTGGTGAAGGATGTTTAAAATGTTATTTTCATGCTTGTTGCACCTGACTTTCACATTGTTCTACAGTATATGTGCCTTGTTGTTTATTGAAGCAGGTTGACAAATGTAACACGTGAATGTGAGGCCTAATGTTTTGGTATTATGACTGTTGAATGCTTTCACTGAACAGAGGACTCTACAAAAAAAAAAAAAAAAAAAAGATGTTCCCTGTTTAACTGTCAATAACATGCTGTTCTGTCTGTAAGCTTTTCTATATTATGTCGAGACGACACATTTTAAGTGGGGGAGAGTGTAGGAGACTGTTTGTTATTCAATTGATTTTCTGTTTTGTTTCATTGTTTTCACTTTTCTGGGCATCAGTCAAGGGATCATTAAGTTACGTTTTTTTAGGAGCGGCCCTGAACGCCTCTCGAGTCGAACGGCAGTTGAGAAGACGCGTAGTCCAAGATAGACGTGTCTGTATTCGCCCGAGTGTGAAACTCATTAATAAAGTGCATATTCTGAAAAACACCGCGGCAGCTCTGTTTGCTTCGGAGCTGCAACAATTGTCCTCTAAAATAATGTGACACATTCCTTCACCAGATATCGCTAGAATGAAATCAAACCTTAACATTCAAGGATCGTCAATCACTCCTTTAAAGTGCTCGTCATTTCTCACATGCTTTTGTCGAACTCTTTGACAGGAAGATACTTCTGAAATATTCATGATGCATTTCTTAAAAGAATCGCAATGAAAACAAATAATAAGCTGTCAGGCTTGCAGCCTGCATCAAAGTCACTTCGACACTGTCAAATATACTGTCTGGAAAAGACAAAACTGACAATCATTACAGCGAACACTATTCCTAATTTCATTTTATTTTTTAAATTCAAGTAAAGATTAGCTGCTCGCAGAAAATACGCGGTACACTTTCTGACTTCACTCATGTCTCGTGAAATGCCACATATGATGACTGTTTGACCTGGAAGTGTCACTTTGATTTGAAGCAAACATATTGATTGAACTCCAAAGATATGACATTTGGAGTCGATATCTGATGATCGTGTTACGATATTGTACTATGAGAGATTATCTTTAAAAATATAATTATAGGAGAAGAAGGATTTAAAAAAATAACATTCTGATGAAATGTGCAGTCAGCCTAAACCTGCAGTCAAACAGCAAAATGTTTTCGTGGTCAAACTCACTCAATGGAACTTCATGACGGGGGAGGGATCTTGGAAAGAGGGAGGTTTGGGGGAAAGGCGTAGCGATGAAAGATGGGGGAGGAAACGAGTGGGGGTGGGAGGTGGTCGGCTGCCAAGAAACATCACAAGTGTTGATGGCAAAAGGACGACGAGTCGGTCGTGGCGCTCAAACTAAACGCGACGCTCCGAGCCCTCGCGTGGACTCAGATACGTAGCGCTCAAGCAAGTTTACCTCGATCGTACGTTTTGAGCGGGGCTCATGTTTTCTATTTGTTGTCACCAGGCGATGCGCTCGTGGCTCCATGCCATAATGCTTCACAGGGAGAGGCGAGGGCCAGAGAGATAAAAGAGCAACAAAAGTGTGAAATGTCACTGCCACAGCTCACTACTAAAAGGAAGCAGTAAATACTTTTAACCCGGCCCGTATACCCATGCAAACTCTCTCATACATATAGTGCAGAGATGGGCAAACTACCGCCCGCGGGCCGGATCCGGCCCGTTGGGCTTTTTAATCCGGCCCGCCGAAGGTTGGTACACAACACAATTAAGGTTCGATATAAATGACTGCATTCATTTCATTTGGACTTGTAATGACAGGCATTTCAACGCCAGGTGGCGCAGTTACTTGAAGTTGCAGAGCACAGGGAGGGAGGGGTAGACGATACGGAAGCCAGCAGTAGCGCCAACTCAAGCAACTCCCGCTCGATACGACGGAATAAGTGTGTCCGCGCCGCTATTTTCTATCATTGGATCCAAAACACCGACATGCAAGTGACTCTTTGTTGCAGTGAGTTTTACTGCAATTGCGAACATTTTCACGTCCTGTCGATCATGGCATGATCAATGAAAAGGAACAGAAATCGCCACGGAAGAGAAAGTGAAGTGTATCTGATTAAACGAAGCGGGTTACAAAATACGAAACATTCAGGAGACGCTTGGAGTCTGAAAGACTGAAATCTACAAGACTTTGAAAAACGAGAAAGTGATTTGTGCTCAGTCGGATTCTGGCTATTTCCATGCCCAGAGTGAATTGCTTGCGGCTCGACGGACAGTCGAGTAAATAAACGTTTCCAGGAATGGTTTGACTGCTATCGTGCTAAAAACTTTCCGCAAACTGGACCGCTAAAAAGAGAGGAAGCGAGTCCCAGAGTGCTAACTATGAGCATAGAAGACTTCGAAGCGACCCGTGTCTGGCTTCAAAAGTTCGCTATGCGACATCAGCTGAGCAACGCTGTCATGTGTGGTGATCGAGGGGAGGTCAAATCAGAGACAATGAGTGAGTCTAAAGAAAAGCCACCAGGTCTCTTACACGTCTCATTTTGTAGCAAATAGTCCTATAAATCCTATCTTTGTTATATTTTGTCATATACCTGTACTGTATGCTGCAGTTTTTGGCCAATATATTGTTGCACTTTGTTGCTTGTGTTGTCACACATGTATGTTGCTCACATACTTGAACCTTCATACAGGACATATACCATAGTTGTTTCACTATTCACATTAAAAAAAGTATGGTAATACTTTCATGCTTTTGTTCTGTTGATGTTTGGTATGGACTGTCAACATATACATTTTTTTTAATATGTACTGTATCTTGTCCTGACACGGCCCACCTGTCAAATTTAGAAATCAATGTGGCCCCGAGCCAAAAAGTTTGCCCACCCCTGATATAGTGGCTTCCTCACTGGCTGCCCAGATGAGGTTTGGTGGCCCTGGACAAGGATTGCCTTGTTACTTGCTCAATGGTGTATTTTAGCTCCAAAATATGCTCGGTCAGGCCCAGCGCACATTGACACCGCGACTTGCGCCAGAAGACAAAGCCTTCTTTTTTTTTTTTTTATTCTTCCCAGGTTATTTGTGGAGGAGGCTATAAACCATTTTAAATCATTCTAATAAAAGTGACATTTGTCCAGACCTGTACATTTGACAAACAATTGTATTTCATATTGGATCTTGACCATCTTGAACAAAAGAAGAGTCTGTACATCAGGAATGGCACTGCAATGTCAATATTTTCGGGCATGCCAAAATTAGCATATACTCGAAGTACACTCACAAGCACATGCTAGCTAAATATTTCTTGCAAATGCACTTGAGTGTCTTCCTGAACAGCTACGCATCATAGAGGCCGTGCTTCGTGTATACGTGTGTCTACTTTCTTGTGGCTTTTCCTCTGTCAACAGTCTCCTGACCGTGTTTTTGTCTGGGATTGTCCAGTTTACCGATCATATAATCAAGGGTATAATTGAATCCCATGCATCTGGGAGTGCTCTTATGTCTCTTCCATTATGACTTATAATGCTCAAATGCGTGTCTCATTCACAGATGCTGCAGACATACATTGATGACATACACAGAGCAGCTAAGTGCCAGAGGTCATGTGGCCTTTGTAGACTGTCAGCTGGCTCGTGATGTCATATGTTGCAAGATAACCTTCCTGTCACTCTGTGGAGGATCATCCTATCACTTTTTCAAAATAACACATTCACATTATTTCTATGCTAATATGAAGGGCGCGATTTTCGTGTCCAGCACAAGTCTAGCAAAAGCGCGACTGTGTGCATGGGTGGAGTTTTGTTTCTTTCGCTATTAGTTGCAGTTAGAAACGTGTGTTTGAGGGGTTGTGGACGTGAACACATTAGACTTGCTTAGCGGCCGCAGCACAGGAGAGATACACAGTCTTTATGGTGGAAGCAGAAACAGACTCGCTGGAGTCCATACAGGAGATTGATGCTCTGAGCTCCGAGTACATTTATAAGGAACTGCAAGATCTCCACTTGCTGACGGTGTAAAATTGGCCAGGGCGATCACTGATCATTTCTGTGAAGTGGGCACTTGGAGTCCGTCTTCCATTCCAAGTGTTCATGTTCAAACTGTCTCAGCATGGATGAATGGACGGATCAGTGTTGTGCTTCTCGTGCTATTTAACCATCACCGGCTCTGCGCGTAACTCATTGCAAAGGTTGGATAGTTACTCTTATTAGACCTCAGAAAGATTTAAAGACTATGGTTGTCTGTAAACATCCCAAACCCCACATGGGATTTTGATGACCATTTTCACCTTTTTTGGGGGGCTATGTGACTTTGGAGGTTCCAACACATACCATCTGACCAACTGACTGAACATCAATCAGAGTTGGGACTGCTGCAAGGCAAAGATCTGAACAAGGCTACAAATAAACTTGTTGCACGTTGGCCCGTCCGTGTAAGTCTACAACCGAGAGCAGAGCTGTCAGGGCTCTAAAAGCCTTGTTGCGAAAGGTGACAGAGAAACTGATCACTGTTGATGGGAGATGGAGAAAGTTCCATCATGACATATTTGGGGTTTAAAAATCTAAATTGATTTCAATTTGATCATCATAAAATATAACAAGTGACACAATGGGGATGTTTATTTGCGATGACGGCAATCATGATATTATGCAGGATGAGTATACATGCTCTCATCTGACTTCAAAAATTAGAAGTCTGGACAGAAAACCGAAAAACTAGTTTTGTCACATGGCATTTGTGCCCGTTGCCCATGATAACAACACCTGGTCCCCAATCATGCAAATTATGCAGCGCTGATGCCTCCAAACATTACTCAACAGTGTTCATCTTTTAAAATAAAATAGTTTTTTCTGTCTATTTGTATCCAATTCAGTACCCTTCAATGTGCCTCTTAACACATCTTGGCTGAGCGCATCTCCATCACCCACCAATTTAGTCCCATATTGTTGATTTGTCCCATTCTGTTCTGTGGTTGCCTGATTGTCCTGTAATATCAATTGAAGTCCTGCGGCTCCATGCTGATGGGAGGGAAAGTGTGGACCTGAAATGCCCGGCACCGTCAGTGTCAATCAACGAAAGCAGAAAGCTGACAGAGAGAGAAGTGGGTTATGGGGAGCTCTGACGCACTCTGCTCTTGCAGCAGTAAGAGTAGGATGACAAGCTGGCGTCAGTAGCCTTACATGGGTACAAAAACGTGCGGTAAAAGCACTCCACTTAGCCGTGCGGTCTTGAAGGGAGGAAATGATGTGTGTGAATTTCAAATGAGCTCAGTGTATGCAGGATTTGTTAGCGTGTGATGCATTTTAGTCACTGAAGTAAAGATGACATGTAGGTGTCACGGGAGCTGTAATACAAACAGTTTTTTGCAATTTGCATTTGTGCGTCTTAACTGTGTGTTTGGGAATGGGCCATCTTTCTGGTCCAAAATCAATCACCCCTGAGCTCAGAAATGTTCTTCCGAATGAAGGGATGACAAATCCCCAAAACAAACTGTATTGTAGAAAGTCTTTGCGGAAGAATGTTTTGGTTACAAGTCGGAAATGGACTCCATATTTTCTTTCAACTCAGTCTCAATGCTGCATAGGTCAGTAATATATCTGCACAGTGCACATACACCCAAGTTAAGCACATCATGCGTCACACACGTGATAGGGAAAATGGAAATGTATTTGACATTACATGCAAAGCCTTAGTCATGCAACTCCTCTGTGAGGCACACACACACACACACAAATGTGCACAAGCACACACAATTGCCAGTGGCAATCCATTCACTGTGGACACAGAAGGGTGAAAAAAAGATGTTATTCCTCCCTAATAATATGAATTTCTAATGTATTATTGGAAGTTGTATTACCTTTCACTCAAGGCACTATACATGGAGTATTTATTTTGTTTATTTTGAGACTTTTTGAGAAATCTGTATCAGTCCCTTCATGACATCATTAAGTCATAACAAGGACAAAATCATTCGTTGAACCTTAAGGAACATTGTCAAATCACGACACACTGCATTGTAATGTAAAGCAGACAATAGTCCCAAATATCCATTTATGCATCCATCCATTGTCTGAACCGCTTTATCCTCACGAGGGTCGCTGGTGTGCTGGAGCCTATCCCAGCTGTCTCCGAGCAGCGGACGGGGGCCACCCTGAACTGGTTGCCAGTCGGTCGCAGGGCACACAGAGACGGACAACCATCCACGCTCACAATCACACTCACACCTAGGGACAATTTAGAGTGTTCCATTAACCTGCCATGCATGTTCTTGGAATGTGGGTGGAAACCGGAGTACCCGGAGAAAACCCATGCAGGCACATGCAATCTCCAAACCGCTGGAATTGAACCCTGCCCTTGTGTATTGTGAGTCGAGCATTGTGCCACAAGCAAATTGTAAAATCATTGCAGCCCGAGGATGAGGGAATGTTTGGTGGATGGTGAGTTGTATGCACATGAACCCTCAGTGGTGACAGAAAGTCATGAGTTCTTTTCTTCATCAGTAGCTCCTGCTCCTCTTTTATTTTTGGGCATGAGGGCAAGTAAAGAAGAGACAGCGAATGGAACGTGTTTGGTCTGTTTTTTCCCCCCCATCCCTCATTCTGTAATGCATTGGGAGCAGCTGTGCAGGCCTCGTCTTTTGGATCAATGGGTGGTACTCAGAAAACATAGTCCAGGTATGTGACATCAAAGTCCAAAAAATTGAACCAAGTAAAAATGATGAATCAAATCTTCCTGCAGTGTATTATGACAAAATAAAGTTAGTTCACACGGCGCTTTGCGCACAGGTGTTTTTGAATGTCGTGGTCTATTCCATTGTTTCGTGAGCATTTGGTGGCTGGATACCAAACGCTGAGCACTCAAGTTAAAAAAAATAAATAAATGAATAAATAAATTCATTAATATTTTTACACTTGAACAGCTTCACTATCGAAATACAAATGCGTTAAGTTGAAAAACAGTAACAACTTACTAATCGTACACAGGCAAAAAAAGAGGACTTTTAGCTGGTTGATTTGATTTTGAAACCCATCAAACCAGATACAAGCCCCAACAAACAATAACGACCCCTTTGAACAGACCTTCAGTGATTGACATGTAACAATCCATGAAGAGAACCATGTTCTGATAATCTCGTCCTCACGACCCGCAGTTTGGTTGTCATGCACCACCTCTAGCACAGGAAACCTTCCACAAGTACTACAGGGGCGGGCCTAGTATTATTGTGATGATCAACTGGGCACCGAGTAGCTAGTTTATGGCCCATTGATGAGTCACCTTGATCTTTGTCCCAACATATCTTAGTAACCGGGTATTTCCAATACCTGGGATCTGTGTGAATTGCAGGTGGTCCCATCGCTGGTACGGCAGTCTAACACTTGCAATTGGCAGATGCAGAGCGGGGTTGGGCGGGTGAGAGGGCAGGGGGAGGTTCATGAAGCGGCAGAGAGAAGAGGAGCAGATGAGTAAAGAGGGCAAGGAAATGTTGGTGGGCTGCACCGCTGAAATGCCAGTTGCTCTGTGTTGAGGTTCGTGTGCCATTTGAACTGCAGTTAAGGACAGAGATCACTGCAGAGGCTGCTTCAGCGATTTGTATCACAAGAATTCTTGCTTTGTGCTCAGACCCAACACAAAAGATGCAGAGGAGGCACTCATCGGGTATAATGGGATGTCACCTGGACAATTCACGTCCTGCTAAGCAGGTAGAGTCTTTCTTGCGGTCAAGACTTTCTAGACAGTATATACGTGTACCTGTCCTGCGTTTGTGCATGCGTGCGCTGACAATTAGAAAGCCGTCTAATCAGTAACGAAGAGATGGCACAAGTTGAAGCGATGTCTAAATTAAGCTTGATCCAGCCTAGTTTTTAGGTCAGTTCTGAGTGTGCAGCATTTGGTGAATAAGCAAAAGTGGGAAACGGCTGATGAGAGATTTTGTGTCACTGTTATTATTTCATGACCACCATGTTCCTTTCATAAAATTAGATGTGTTCGTTTTTATCCTATCCTGTCCCAAGGGAATACCGTTGCTCTGCATGTCTTTCTTGATGTCCACTGAGTTGTAGTCACAATTTTGAATCCTGCGATTGTCTTAACCATTTCTTCTTAAAATGTCGTATTTAAAAGGAATCGCAAAGAGACCCAGGAAATGTGATCAGCACACCCATCTTGTGCTCATTCGAAAATTGATCGATTGTCATCCTCTACAAATCAATATTTACACTTGCCATGACTTAACCACCTTGCAACTCTGATCTCTGCAGTCTTGCAGTGGTGTGTAACTCTGCAATCATTCTCTTGCATCCAGAACATGAACGTGGCCTCTGGCGTGTGTTGTTGATTTTGGCCGCTGGGGCATGCATTTTTAAAGACGGGAGTTCCAAATTGTATGATGCTATTCTATGGTAACCAGATATTTCATTGGGTACACCTGTAGCTATTTCATAAAGTAAGAGCTGTAAGCAGCTCACACACCTTAACCTACATCACTTCAAATTAACCCAATCGAAAATTAAACTGAGCATTTTTGTTTGAACTTTCAATACATTTACATTGCATCCGATCACATTATACAGGTGTACCTTTAAGTTGTGAACAGTGCGGGCTATATTTTTTTCGAATACACTAATAATGACTGGAACAGAATGTAGCTATGTTGGTGTAGCTTATATTGTGGAGGAGCTCAGATGGCCTGCTCGAATGAGCTGTTCCCATTTTCACTTGACTGACCACAGGCTGCCTTTGGACTCAGCTCCTCTCCCTCTCTTATCTTTCTCTCTTTTGCTTTGCTCTTTCGCTCTTCTCTCACCATCTGCCTTTATGCCTGATCTGCCTACATATCTTCTTACTGTCTCTGGAGAAGACTGGGGGTTGCGGGTTGGAGTGGGAAAACTGAAAAAAGTTGGAAATAGCAGAAATGGGGTGGAGGAAGGAGGAGTGGATGAGAACTGACAGAGATTTAACATATTCTGGACGCAGAGTGAGCAGGAAAGTATATATATATATATATATATATATATATATATATATATATATATATATATATATATATATATATATATATATGTGGCCCTTCAAGTAGTTGTTTCCCAACAAGAACGCCATTGTAACAAGTTGGTATATATATATATATATATATATATATATATATATATATATATATATATATATATATATATATATATACTTTCCTGCTCACTCTGCGTCCAGAATATGTTAAATCTCTGTCAGTTCTCATCCACTCCTCCTTCCTCCACCCCATTTCTGCTATATATGTGTGTGTGTGTGTTTTAATGTGATGAAGTATACAGAACATTGATGTGGTGAGATAACATAATATAAAATGTGGCAGCGTATTGTGGGTAGCACATCTGTCTCACGGTTCTGAAGTTTGGCTTTTGTAAATATGTGACCTGCAATTGGTTGGTGACTAGATAGATCAATGGATGGAGGTAAGTTAGCTACCTAGCTAGATGGATGGATAGATAGATAGATAGATAGATAGATTCCTTGACCTTCCTTGACAACAGCACCATGTGTTCATGGTTCAACAAAACAATAATACAGTATGTGGCCCTTCAAGTAGTTGTTTCCCAACAAGAACGCCATTGTAACAAGTTGGTATATGTTTGCGGGTCAATTTCCAGGTGTGCGGGTAATGAGTCGTAGACTATAATTTGTTCGTTCAGTGACTTTCGGCCATGTTGCTGTTGCTGTTGCTGTTGTGCAAGCGGGTCTAACATATTGATTGACACTTCCCTTGCTGTCTCCGTGGACCTTTATTCTAAAATGAATCAATTACTGGACCTCTCCTTTGCCCTGCTACACTGCTATGGCATTAAATAAACTCTAAACATTGACACTAAATTCACCTGTCAATGTTTAACTAACAATCACTGTGTTGTGTCATGTGGCAAAAGCTGAAAATATCCAAATAATAAAGTATTAATTTATGAAAGGCTCATACAATTTGGAACAGTCTTCCAGAAGATGTGAAACAGGCCTCATCTCCGATCTTGTTCAAGGGTCAAGGTCATCTATATTCATCTTATATATTGTCAAATATGCTTACATTTGACATGCAGCATGGATGAAATTTCTTCCTCTCAATCCTCAGTGCAAATATGCATGCAAATCCAGACTAAAAACTGTTTTATTTAGCTCCGCATTGGACAACTGAGCGCATTTTGACTTATGTTCACTGAAAGTATCGTATCTTGCATTTAATGAAGTTAATTGCTGAATATTTTCATGTTTTATTCTATTTCCTGTAAGGCACTTTGAATAGCCTTGCTTACAAACTGTGCTCAGCAAATAAGCTTGCATGTTCTTGCTTTGATACATTAGGATCAGTCAAAATATTGTCCTGTTACAAAAAAAAAAGTGTCCTCAACTCCAAGGTCGAAAACTCTCATTGGTTCCCAGATAAACAGACATACACAAGCTTCCCCTGTCACCACAGAGAGAGTCCATTACTGCCAGGTAATGGGTTAATGTCACAATAGCAGGATGTCATAAAGCTCTGGAGTGCTGGAGTGGTCTAATGGGTTTTGTTCAGGTTGAGGTGACACGTGCACACTCGCACGCGCACTTGTGCCGTCACACGCTCTTCCAGGAAACAATCTCCTAACAAGTTGATGATGGCGTTTACTCCTTCGCAAATATGGTTGAAGTGTTCACGTGATTTGTGTTAGGGAGCATGTTATGGGAATCGTCTGCCGTTTTTGATTGAAAAACAGAATGGTAATTGTTGCTGGCATTACTTTTCATGTCCCCAATTCTCCGGGTTTAATAACAGATGCAGGTAAATATGTGAGTGACGAAGTTGAAAACGTTTTAATGCACTTAAAGCAATAATACAGCATGAAGTGTGCATAAGAGCATCCAAATTTAAGCTTTGCGTTGGCTGAGAGTGTGTATACTCTGACCTTGAATTGTCTCCATTAGTGGCCTATTGGAATGCTCATGCTAGAAACAATGCTACCAACAAAGTAAGATTGCGCCGGTAATATGAGTTTAGCTGTTCACCTACTTAGCGCAAGGGCAGCAACGAGACAATGTCTCAGAGATTGGAAAATTCAGTCATCTAAATTCCTGATATGCCACAAATTCATCAGATGGTCGAATGCCTGGTCTCGGGAGCAACCAGACGTCTTTTGCTGCCCCCCGTGCACTGCGGGTTTGTAAAGTTAAAAGTCGGTCACGGATGCAAGCAGAGCGGTAAAGAAAGAGGTAGCTGGCAGTCGTCCAGCAAAACTGCCTTGGGGTGAGGCAGATGGGTGAGCCAACACATAAAAGTGTCACGTGTGCTCATTTGCTTTGTGTGTTGCCTCAGTGATGGAGAAAAAAAAGAAAGAGGAGAAAACATCTGGTCTGGTTTCAATATCTACATTCAGCATCCTTTGGTAGCCATTCAATATTAAGTCTCCTTCCATGCCGCCGGATACAATACATCTTTATTTATATTGCGCTTTCACAAGAGCCAACAAAAAGCTGGTGGCACAGTGTTCAGCTGGTTACCATGTCAGCCTCACAGTACAGCGGTTGTGGGTTCAATCTCGGGCTCCTGCCTTCCTGTGTGTAAAGCAGGTTTTCTCCATGCTTGCGCGACTTTTCCCCAGGTACTCCCGTTTCTTTCCACATTCCAAAAACATGCATGGCAGGTTATCACTCTAAATGGTTGTTCGTGTATGTGTGCCTTGCGATTGGCTGGCAACCAGTTCAGGGTGTACCCCGCCTACTGCCCGAAGACAGCTGTGATAGGCTCCAGAACAACCGTGATCCTCGTGAGGATAAGCGGCTCGGATAGTCGATGGTTGGATCGATGAGTGAATTAGCACCATTCAAAATTTTTGGGAGATGCCACACCGATTTTTATTAACCAGATTTTTTATCTTCTAAATGGCTTTTACCTGAGTGCAAAAACAGTAAATAGCTGCGTTCTTCAGTAAATAAAGGAGAAGTGGCTAGTCGGTGAATTCACACAATTCTGAGAAAAAAAAATCAAAGCACTTTGAAGGAGCATGTATCAGACTTTCATAACTGCGTAGCCAACCAGAGATTGCACTCACTGGGCCACAGCTCTATTCGAGGCACATGTCAACACACCAATACACTACTGCGTGTGCGCGTGTGATGCGTGACTTTCAGCTCAATCACACTTCAGAAAAAGTGTATTCCTTTCCATTTTTACAAGAATATTCGAGCACGACTGACTGACTTCTTTTTTTTTTGTCTTCTCTTCTCAAGTCGTCCGGTACCAGTGTGTTGGTGGACATCGCAGTGATGGGTGAGGCCCATGGATTGATATCAGACTTGCTGGCAGACCCCTCGCTGCCCCCTAACACTTGCAGCTCTCTGAAGGCTGTCAGCAGTCTCCTCAGCACCCAGATTATCCTCCAGCCACTCCATCGGCCCCATGTGCCACCAGTCACACACGCCTGCTCCGACTCCGAGGACGGGACCGATAAAGTAGAAAGACTGGCCATTCCAAAGGTGAGTTTTTGTTTTCTTTTCTTCCTCTCCATTCTTAATAGAGATTATTATTACCTTTTTCAGCAGGATCCTGAACTCCGAACCATAGAAAGGAGCAAACTGCCTGCCGATTTTGCCACATTCCACTGATAACATGCTTCTTGGTCTAGCGACTAGTATGAAAGAACGGAAAAATGGAACGTTGTCATGCGCTTTCAAACTGGGGGCTTTATGTCTGTCTCAGCAGCAAACATTGAGGAGCTAATTTTTATGTCCAGCACAAATCGAGCGCAAAGTGTAGTCTAGCCGTGTGCATGGATGGGGTTGTCTATCTTTAGCTATTTTCGTAGATGCGTGCAGGTAGAAATGGGTATTTGCAGCTGTCTTATTTTCCGACCAATGGCAGCAGCTCACCTAATTCCTTTTAAATTTAGAGCAGGAAAGGGAAGCAGTCTTCACGGTGCAAGGACTAGCTGCAGCCCATGCAGGAAATCGTACCTCCAAAGTACATTTAAAAGGAACTGCAAGAAGATCTCCACTTGCAAATGATGTAAAATTGTCCACTCCGAAGAGGGCATTTGGAGACCACCGTCAGCCCTCGATCGTGTGTCCGTGTGTGACAATCCCTCCAACCTTAGTTGTGATGCGCTCAGGCAGCAAGCGCGTGTGCACTTGTTTACAAAGAGAGAGTGACACTGCAAGCCGCGGACACAAACATTAACAGTCCCTTTGGCTTGCGTAGCATGTCTCTTCGACCTCATGCTACCCGTCCACCCTTTTATCATGCAGCATAAACATTCGCTTCGTTCCCACCGGCTATATGGCACGGAGGCCGAAGACAGCCTAGTCACACCAAAACGGTGCCCCAAACGTAACCTTGTGAGAACAAACCAAATACAATAAAAACGAACTATCGGCAACTTTGTCCGTGCATTTATTTACTACACCATTTATTTGAGCTAGCTGTATGTTCAGCTTCACAGGATAGTTACACAGGTATCAGCATCAGGCAACAAGAACACGAAAGTGACAAATAATAAATGAACACTCATTTAAAACTGTGCTTGACTGTACATTTTGGGGGATTTTGCGAGGAAGCCACATGCCCACAGAGAACACTGACATCCTGAGAACATGAAAATTCCACACAGCCACCCTTCACCCTTAATTAAAAAAAAAGAGTTCTTTGTTGTTGTCAACATCCATATGCATATGTCCACCCTCTTTGCTGACACAGAATTGAGCCGTAATGGAACTAAACAATGATGCGCATGCCTCTGAAGGGCTTTTTAATGTTTTACAAGGCCAGCGCCTAAAATGTATGCAGGCACTTTAGGCGGCAAGCAAACTAAATAAAGCGTATGATGCAAGGCAAGAGAATGACCGACCAGGAAAGTAGCTTTCACACTGCATGAGTGCACACAAACATGGAGCTCAATGAAACTGCTGCTTGGCTTTGGCTCACTGAGAATATATTTGGGATCTCGTTTAGCAACGGGTACATTGACAATTAAGATCGCGACTGCTGCTCTGTTGAATGCAACTGCTTTGAGTAGAGAGCTTTGTTTGCTTCATTTAGCTACTCCCCATGTCTATAAATGACATACGATTGGATATGATTGTTCTGTGCTTTTGTGATTAGTTGGCAACCATTGCAGGATGTACACCAAGACTACTGCTCACCCACAATCTGAATGCTAGAAAATGGCCGATAAAGCAGGATAGAAAATGGGACAAATGGATGGATGTTTGAGGCCTTTACAATAATGACTCTGTGGCGCGGTGAGCCAGTGGTTAGAATGCCGACCTCACAGTGCAGAGGTTCAATTCCAGCTTTGGCCTCCCTGTGTGGAGTGTGCATATTCTCCCCGGGCCTCCCCGGGTTTTCTCCGGGTACTCCGGTTTCCACCCACATTCCAAAAACATGCATGGCAGGCTGACTGAATACTCTAAATTGACCCTAGGTGTGAGTGTGAGCGCGGATGGTCGTTCGTGTCTGTGTGCCCTGCGATTGGCTAGCAACCGGTTCAGGGTGTTCTACGCCTACTGCCCAAAGACAGCTGGGATAGGCTCCAGCACCCTTGTGAGGATAAAGCGGATTTCGGTATTTTCGATTTTAGCAAGGACCATGGAAGTTGACACACATGATTTTCTTTCACAGGCCGTGCTCTAACACAACTATATCGTGATGTCAGATAAAGTAAAAGTCTTGAGAGACCTGGCAGGGACATACAGGAGAAGACACAGGGAGGTGTTTGCAAATTGATGTGGTTACCTGTTGGTGCTTTATCAGTATATTGTGAATGTCTATCAGCAGGAAATTTAAGAGCACATCTTGGGCTTAGCGCTTGCCTCATCGGTTTTCAGTTGTGTTTTCTGCATTGGCAGCGTCTTAGGCGAAGCCTTCCCCCAGGGTTGTTGCGGAGAATCTCATCCACGTGGACCACAACCACATCTGCCACTGGGCTACCTGCCATCGAGCCCGGACCTGTACGAAGAAACCGCTCAGCTAGCATCAAATACACCACAGAAAGGTAATGGCAATATCACGTGTAATTTGAGGCTAAGATTGCTTCATCTTCCTTTTTTTCCCTTATTAATGCAGTGAATCATGGAGAAACTCAGTCATGACAACCATCTCAAAAAGCCGCTCCATGTCTGCCTCATGTGCCGCATCCGTCACATTGAACCACTTCTACAGCAAACCACCGGGAAAATCAGGTGGGCGAAAAGGTCCCGCTATAAGAATATGTTGAAGAAAATTTGCAATGACTGCGATTGGCCGGCAACCAGTTCAGGGTGTACTCTGCCTACTGCCTGAAGACAGCCGAGATAACCTCCAGCGTGCCCGCGACCTTACTGAGGATAAGTGGATCAGATAATGGATGGATGGATGGATGGAATTTGCAATGGGATTGTTGAATACAGCATCTGTTCGTTCAAACTATTATAAGGACATATCGACTGTGACACACCTCTCAATGAAGTAATTAAAACACAGTTAGGATACTATAGATAGTTGGGATTGGACATCTCTGTGTTTCTAACTTTGTGTGAACAGTTTGGGAGGTCCTCCTTTTCCAGTGCCTTGATGCAGAAGAAATAAAAAGCCCTCACTTTAAGCCCATTAAATAGCTTTGGGATGAACGAGAATCGCGCAAACAAACCCGAACCTCTCATCTAACATCAGTGACATTAGAACACACCTGTACACTCCCAACATACTGTAGAAAGGCTTCTGTTATTGTGTCACTACCTTGTGGGGACCTGCTGTACTTGTCTATGTAGTGTCATCCCACATGTGTTTAATGTAGCGTCAGATCATTAATTGCTCCACAAAGTTTGTCATTCTCTCCTTCAGGTTTCATCAACTCCAACATATCACCTTTGAGCTCCCCATGTCCGTCGCCACCTGTTCAGGGTACCCCTGTCTCCAGCCCAACTATCAAGACATGTTTAGTTCAGCTTCCTGAGATTTCCGTGCCGCTGACCGAGCACACCCCGGCTGGCTGTGTGGTCTCCAAGAGTCATCACCGAGCCTTAACACACAGCCAGAGCGCCCCAAGCTCCACCACCCCTCACTGGCGACCGCCATCACTCTGTAGCAGGTTAAAATAGCTTTACACACCAATAATAGCAGAATTTGTCACACGCACTGTCTGCCAAAAGTCTTACAAGAGTGATGCCAGTTAGTTTAGCAGCTAAAGTTTACAATTGTGTACTGCACACTTTATGTCTAACTCAAAACTAAAAGTCAAAGTGAAAGACATGGTCAACAAATGATGAAACTTTTTTTCGCGGAACAAGGTTTGCAAAAGATGAAATGTCCATGTCCACGCAGGACTTTAAAATGATCTTTGGCCGGTGTTTTAAAGTTAGAATTCAGTCATGTGGGATTGCAATATTGACATACATGCTACAAATTTGCAACAAAACAAGAACAGATACAGTGTATGTAAGTAAATCTACTGTAACGGTCTGTGAGGAAATGAGTCACTTGATTTACCAGCATGAAGAGGACAGGAAATGAGTCGGTAATCAGAGAATGATCAGGATGAAATAATGCGCATTCTCTGCTCTTTTTATCAGCTGCGGCAGGCCATTCAACAATCGACTGAACCATGGGGTAGAGTCTATGGTCAAGGTAGACCGAATACCTTGTCCAGGTAAACCAAACAACAGACTTATGCTTGCTTGCATCTCAGATACTTTTGGCTGTCCTGCACAAATCTCACACAGATGATGATCACATATATATATATATATATATATGAACTCCTATATGTTGGATCACTGGGACACACAAACCTTTCCATCATGATAAGGGAGGGGAAACCTCAAATAGATTTGACCATGATTCTTTTATGTTTATTTCTCCTCTTAAATAGTTTGTGAGGCGACTAATGATGTCACTGAACAGTTTCATTGTACCAGTGCTGACTGCATGTTCCGTGTTCCTGTCAGAGGAGCGTGCGGTTACCTCATCGGACTACGACAGCACGTATGACAGCACTTATGAGACCAACCACAGTGACAGCAGCGACTTTCTACAGAATGAGGAAGAAGCTGAAGCAGGCAAGAAGCCGTCTGAGGCAAGAGAAGGCTGCCGGGAGTATCCGTCGGAGAGCATCGTTCTTCATCCCCTCCTGACATCCCCTGAGGTTGGCAAACATGTTTCATTTAATTTGATGATTTGATTTAGTTTGGAGAAGCACACAGGTCCGCTGGTTAACATGTCTGCTGGACAGTTCTGAGGTTCAGGGTTCAAATCTCAGCTCTGGCCTTTTTTTGTGTGGAATTTCCATGTTTTCCCTGTTATTGTGTGGGATTGTCTCCAGTAACTCGAGCTTTCTCCCACATTGCACAAGCGGGCATATTAGGTTAATCAAAGACTCTAAATTGCCCATAGGTGCAAATATACAGCAAATGTGGATGACGGTTTATATGTGGCATGCGAGTGGCTGTCGACCAGTCCAGTGCTTTCACCAAAAATCAGGCATGGGGATAAGAATTGGATTAAGGTTTTGCGATCCTCCACCTCAAATGAGGACCAGCAGGTTTGATGGATTTAATTCATTTTACATTTCGTTACTTCGATTGAATTTACATTTCAAATTCACTTTGAGACATTGCTTTTGCAATCAATACAGACATATTTTTATTTTGTGCATGTGGTGTATGTATAACACTGAGACATTTTTGCTACAGTGTATGCTGCAATATTTGAATATTTCCTGGCTGTTTAGCAACAAACACACATCAAACAATGAAAAATGTAATGACTGTACTGCAATTGCATCCCACCATTTCTTTTTAGTTTGTCCTCCACACACAGAACAAGCTAATCCTGGCCCCTGAGCCGCTGGTGATGCCTGGGTTGGAACCTCTCATGAGTCAGCTCGACAAATGGAATTTCCCAATTTTCAGTCTTGTGGAGCGGACACACGGAAAAACAGGTTGCATTCTTAGCCAGGTAAGGACTAATTATCTTTCTAAAATGATTGTGGCATTTATTTGATGACAACATTGATGGAGAGAAATACTGTATATAATGCGTGCATTGATGGAAAACTCAAACATAAATTACACCAAATTTGACCCAGATTACTTGGTTTAGTGAAGCCGTTTTTTTTCTTTTTTCCGGGCAATATCTTAGGTATCCTACAGGCTCTTCGAAGATGCGGGTCTGTTTGAGACCTTCAAGATTCCTGTAGCAGAGTTCATGAACTACTTTCACGCTTTGGAGAACGGATATAGAGATATCCCATGTGAGTACACGTTCCTGGTGTATTATTGCCAACATTGTTTTAATTGCCTTCACTGTGAAAAAAACCCACTTCAAGAGTAGTTGGGAACCTGCAAAAAGGATACGTTACATTTCATATCAATAAATAGCATCAACGTGTTTCATTTGGATGAAACACGTGCTTTAAAAATCTTAGGTACAAATAAACAACTTTAAAATTGTTTCTTTCCCTACACTTTTTGAGTTGTTATTTATTTTACCCAAAAAACTGAACATTAATGAAAATATAGGAAATATAAACAGATGTGAAGCCTCAGAATAGTTGAGAGCCTGCTGTCTGTACAGCTTTTCGATCATGCATTGACTGCCCTCTGCTGCTCATGATAGATCACAACAGGATCCATGCCACTGACGTGCTGCATGCGGTTTGGTACCTCACCACTCAACCCGTGCCTAGACTGCCCACGCTCCCGACTGAGAATGGCATACACACCGGTGAGATGCATTTCTTGGTCATGTCTAATCACCATCCGCTATTCCACACATTGTCTTAAAAGATGCATTTTCCCTTTTTTAAGTTTTTTTTTCCCCCCTACCTGTAGACCCAGCAAATGGCATAACCCCTGGTGCTACGGCCTTTCTGTCAACCAAGATACACTCTTTGCTGGAGGAAGGCTATGGCTCCTTGTCTTGCCTAATTCCGGGCCTGGAGCTGATGGCCTTGTACGTAGCTGCTGCCATGCACGATTATGACCATCCGGGAAGAACCAATGCCTTTCTAGTAGCAACCAGTGCACCCCAGGTAAATGATTAGGGGACTCTGAAATATAATTTCCTTTGATTTTCTTTGGCTAGTTAAATAAAAGTGAGTGGAAATGATTTTTATTTTTTTTCCCACTGTAGGCGCTTCTGTACAACGACCGTTCTGTCTTGGAAAACCATCACGCTGCTTCAGCGTGGAACCTCTTCATGTCTCGTCCGGAGTACAACTTCCTGGTTAACCTTGAACATGTTGAGTTCAAACGCTTCCGATTCCTTGTCATTGAAGCCATCTTGGCCACTGACCTAAAAAAACACTTTGACTTCCTTGCAGAGTTCAATGCCAAGGTAAAACAAGACATTTTGGACAATTCTATACTTACATCGGGAGGGGAACAGTTTGGGAAGGGTCCTTTTTTTTGTTTTGATTGAACATGCCCCAGTGTGTGAGGAATAATCTGTGGAGACTTCCTTTGACATGTTTATTGTGGAACAACTTGACGCAAACCTGACCTCTACCCCATATTTCCTTCTATTTTTAAACGATACTTTTTAATTGTCCGTGTAATGTTGTTTCTCTGATTGAGATCATCCCTAATAAATTGTTCAGAGTGACATTCTTCATATATCATACCAGATACTGTCTGTTCGTCATGCATGTGTACCCAGGTGGGTGATGAAGGAATGTCTGGGATCGACTGGACAAACGAAAATGACCGATTGCTGGTTTGCCAGATGTGCATCAAGCTCGCTGATGTCAACGGACCGCTGAAGTGTAAGGAGCTGCACTTGCAATGGACTGAAGGGATCGTCAATGAATTCTACGAACAAGTATGGTTCTAAACCTCTGCAATGCTTGGCTTCTGTTTGATGATTTACTGATAGATCAGATTTATCAAATTCTTCACAATACAAGGGGTTCATTTTGTGATAAGGCAGCACGCGCCGACTTGCGGCCCATGCGCATTCCAGTAGTAGGAACCTCTGTCGTAAACCGGGGCCCCCTGTTTCAGTCAGAAAAATATAATACGTTTTGATTAAATTAGTTTGGCAGTAATCAACACAGCACACTACATTATATTATTTATTTAGTATTCATATTCAGTGGCTTGCAGTTAAAATAAGACCAACATCCCCAAAAAAAAGACACCTTTTTATTTTCTTTTTATTCTAGTTGTTTTAACCCTATGTTGCATGGCTTCTGCAGGAGTTATTCAATTGTGGTTTGTTTTTAAATTTAGGGTAGATTATGGCCAAATATCATAATAAATTCACAATTTTGGGAAAAAAATACATAATAGGGGGGTACTTGTGTGCATAATGGTCACTACAATTACCTTGCCAAAAAGCATGGCAGTACTGATAGGTAACACATAGAAACTGTTATTTATTGTGTTCTATATGTTCTATATACTCTTCTGCACAAGTACAATAGGGTATTTGGACCTTTTCATCTCACGGATAGAAATTATTCAACATTTTGTAGACCCTCTTTCACCTTTTCCTCCCGCTGTTGCGCACGCTAGTGACATCTCGCGGTGGATTTAAAAACTAAAACTGGTAACTTGAATAACCAATATGAGTTAAAGTTGTGCTTACTGTAAGTAACCCGTATGCAACATAGGGTTAAAGTGGGCAAATTTAATTAAAAAAAAAATAACCAGGGGATCTGGTAATGATGTTTTTACAAATGACATCATTGAAGTTGAGAAAACAAATTGCCAAACTTCACTTGTCGCTAGTTTGACCACAAGTAAATGGTACTGATTGTCAGCAGTTAATTCATGTCTCTCCGTTGGTAGGGTGAGTACAATATGTCACTTAGCATTGACTCTCTGTTGCGGGCACTCATATGTATGGCGCTCCTTGTATGTTGATGAATTACTCAATGTCATTCTTACTCCACAAATGCAAAATGAGTGTTCAGTACCACATTTGGAGTACTGTTGGTACCATCTATACTTGCAAAAAAAAGGGGAAAAAACCCGGTGGGTTTTGTTACCATTTATACTGCCTAAATAATAGCGGGCACACCTCGCAGCAGTGCCTTTCACTGCTCAGCTGCAGCCTATTCCAGCTCACAGGGGGCTAAAGATGGGCTCTTTCCTGGTCGGGACAGCTGTCAGGTGCAGGGCTCAAAGTGCCGTTACAACAGTCGTGCAATTTAGAGTCAGCCAGACAAGCCATGCAAGCTCGAAAGAACACGCAGATTCCAGAGTCGAGATTCGAACCCAGAACCTCATGACTGTGAGACAGAACGTTGTTAAAGTAACAGTAAACCCCGTGTTTCCACATTAGGTCCGCATTTACGTGACCCTAGAATAATACAAGTTGGCACCTTTCTAGGGGGATGAAGAAGCAAGCCTGGGCCTTCCCATCAGCCCTTTCATGGACCGCTCAGCGCCACAGCTCGCTAAACTCCAAGAGTCGTTCATCACTCATATAGTGGGCCCCCTCTGCTCCTCGTACGATTCGGCCGCTCTGATGCCCGGTGACTGGGTCGACCTGCCGGAGGGGGAGGTGGAACAAGAAGAATCAAATGAGAGTCAAGATATGGAAGAGGAACAGGGAGATTGGGGTGAGGAACATATATCTCCTGGCGCTGACTTCCCCCGTATGTAAACCTGTCATTTATTCATGTTCCTCTCCAATGTGCTTGTTGTGAGTTCCAATTATTACTTCTGTTGCGAGTAGGTTTTCGATCATTGCCTTGGCATTCAATTCTTGGCAGGTGGATTGTGTTATTGCGTTTAATTTAATGAGCTATTTGGATTGTACAGGAAATTTAATTAACCAGGTCACAATCGAGCTAATAAATTCATTTTAATCTTAGTAACATTCATTTTCTTTTCCACAAGATCGCGGATGAACTGGAGCCTGCAGCAGAGATTTGCGGGCAAGGGTTTGGTCGCCAGCCAATTATAGGGCACATATTACAGAGCCCCAGACTTGACTTTTGAAGAATTTTTTTTTTTTTGAAACTTTGTTTTCACGTTGTCACTAATATGTACTCACGGGGAACTACTTTGTGGGCACAAATTACAACATGCGAATGAACAACTTGGCGCGCATGAAGTACTGTATTTAGAGTGTGTGTACAAAGTAGCCATGGCTCCCTGCAGGTCACTTGAATTCAAAAAATCGAGCTTCTTTCAAAGTTGAAAGGTCGAAGGAAAGCTACATAATGGACATGGGCAGCTTGATCAAATTTCATTTTAAGCTCGGGATGAGTTATAAGGACATCATGAAAATCTTGGCATCGCAAGAAAATCGTTATCACCGAGAGACATTCGAAAAGGCTGTTGAGAGCCAGCTCGCTTTACCGACGGAGGTACGATGCCGGTAAAGCGAGTTGATCGTTCTGCAACTGCAACATGAAGATCATGTAAATCGGAATAATTTGTTCATATGGAAAAAAATATATTAACTCTATGTTGGCAAGTGTGTGTCACGCAAGTGTAAAAATAGGAGCTTATTCATTCATCAAAGATGTTGTGTGATACAACACACATTCTTGACTCCTGGGTCTCTGTATGGCACTGAACGCGACGCTTCAGACGCTTTATGGCACTGACGGCAGACAGTGGCTTCAAGCGTGTGGAAATATTTGACCAAACACGAGACTGGTAGCACAGTCACTTGCACAATATGCAAATGAGCCCTCGAATACAATACAAGCACAAGGAAGTAGAAAGAGAGATACTTTTTCTTTTTGCGGGGTAGTATTTTCCTGTAGCCTGGCTACGAAGTCCCGTCTTATGAGACTGGCCAGCTCGTTGTCGAGAAGGACATGCAAAGGGTTCCCACTACCGATGCATCCATGCTCTGTAATGTTACAAACGTCAAGTGCATTTTTATATTTCCCTTCGTGGGAATCATTGGGGTGTGTTGATAGATAAAAAGGAAAGCTCGTCGGAATGTCAGTTTCTGAACCTTGTGTCATGTCCCTCGTGTCTTCCAGAGAGGCACAAGACAAAGACGGGAAACAGGAGGAAAGTGTTCTGCCAGATCACACAGCACCTTGTGGAGAACCACGAAATGTGGAAGCGAGTCATTGCTGCAGAAGTCCAGGAGGACCCCTTGAAAGAAGACCCAAACTGTCTTAGTTCCTCCACTGAGCCAATTACAGCCATTGATGAGGAAGAGGAGGAACAAGCAAGCAAAGAGGAGGAAGATTTGACCGAATGTTTCGATAAAAACGAAGAGGTGCCAGCTATAGATGACGGGAACGAGCTCTTGCGATCGCAGATGTCAGGCGGGGAAGAGGAGGAATCCCAGTGATAATCTGAACAAGTGCGTACTCCCAAAGCAGGAATTTGTTTTTACCGTTGTTTGTTTGCTCTCCTAACTCTTAATATGGTAGCCAGCACATCACTTTGACACAACACTGTAGAAGATGTTTTGGGTAATTTGTGCCTAACAAAAACAGGGTTTTCGACTAGAGATTTTTGGAGGAGCAAAAGACGTGAACTCGGTGAAGACAAAGAAGAAGAAGAAAAAAAAACTTGATTTCATCCGTGGTATCCGGTCTTTACCTAGCTCGCCCTTTCTTTTAACATCCGCGCAACCACACAGATGACTGAATTCCTCCATCAGTGAGAAGTACGAGGTGTGTCTGAAATGTTCCAGGGCTTGCGTTAAATAGAATTCATTATGCTTGAACATATTTCAAACTCAAAGGAAAGTTTTTTTCTTCATCTATGAAGACATTCGGCGGCTTTTGCTCCATTCAATGGGCGAGAAGATGCGGCGTGAGAGTCGAGGCAGGTCAACTGATTCGGACTCTTTCTTTTGTGACACAAATCCTTGAAATATTTGGACACACCTGGTACATTGTCACATTCCTTTGCCAATTACTCTCGTTGCTCGTAGCCTCCCATCCGAGCCGTGGCGTGCAAAGCACAGTGGATGTCCGTGACGAGCGTATGAAAATTGGTATTTGGATTATGAGTAGTGACCGGCCAAAATGATTTTGCTGCCCACACACCATCACGTCGACGAGGAGGGTGAGTGGGGAAAATGCCTGTCAGGTGGACATCCAGGCCCACGCCCACTCATCCCCACCGCCCCCCCCCTATCCCCACCAACCCATTGCCCACCACTACATCTGAGTCTGAGGAGACTTCCTTTCATAGACAATGAGATAAAAGCCAAGGAAAAGCTGTTTCCACTGAGGCTTGGCAATGATGGGAAAACGTACGGTGGGGGGAGAGGAAGAGGGGGGGCATCACACCTGCATACTTAGACTGAAGTTTTATATGCGAATATAATCCTACAGGACAAACATGTTTCATACAGTGGACAAAATAGGAGGCTGAACAAAGAGCCCTCTAAAAGCTTTACCACCCATCAAAGAGAAAAAAAAAAAACAACTTACAAAAAATGTTTTACTTGGTGTCAAACAATAACGTGTTTCGGTGTATGTTTCCTCCCACAGCACACTAACACGTTGATAGGTCATGCATCTCAGGTAGGCAGGGAAATAAAACCAAGATGACCTTATGACGGTACTTTCCAAGGCAACTCATCCGCTTGAGATGATTACCGTATTTTCACGACCATAAGGCGCCATTAAAAGTCTAGTGTATGAGCCGAGTTCCAAAGCCTGACTGAGCGCGCTTCTGGCCAACACGCTGTTTATATAGAGAAAAGGCGGGCGTAAGTGACGTCAGGCATGCGGAAGTCTGCCAATGAGTGAAGGGTGGGCGTGCCCAACAACACGGTGCGCCGAATGGTCGTGAAAATACGGTATTTAGATTATTATTGATTTAACGTAAGACCGTGTACATACACGTGATTCCCTCTCCAACAAAACTCGCAGAACAAGATGACCGATCGTATATTCAATGATTTGCAAAACTCTCGTTCTTTTCTCACGTTATGGTATGATTTGCTTTTTAATGCCAGCCCTCGGCTTTACAGCTCAAATTTTAGCATGCGAATGAAAAACATTTATGTTTGGTGCCATATATCGAACAGTATACACGGACAAAATTGCTGGTACTCTTCCGTTAAAGAAACACACACAATGGTCACTGAAATGCAAGCGACATAAACAAGCGAGAAATCGGAAAGATGTCCTTTGGACAAATGAGACAAAACTGAAGCTTTTTGCCAAGTCACATCCGCTCCATGTTTAACAAGTGAATTTTTAAATTTTTTTTTAAATCGGTGGCTGCTTTACTACATCTGGTACAGGGTTTCTTGAATCTGTGCAGGGTACAATTCAAATGTTAAGACTATCAAGGCAATCCTGAAGTGAAATTTGCGCTGCTCAATGTCGAAAAGCTTGGAGCTGGTCATAGGTCAGGGTTCCTCTACTTGGCTAATGACCCCAAATATATGGTTAAAAGGACTTAAGAACAGCTGAGAACACAACATTGGATTAGTCCGAAGCGCCTAAATCCAATCTTGTATTGTAATCAGATCCAAATACTTCATGACTGGACTTAAGTCGATTATTGACGGACCTGTATTTTACTTTATTTGTAAATGTCTCTCAAGTTTCACTCCACTATTTCAGATAAGACTTTTACTCAAGTAATACTGTACTCTCCAAGTGACTTCTAACAAAGTGACTGTATATTCTGTTAGGATACTTTTACTCCAGTATCACCTTTAGATACTTTAAACGGGACTGTGTAAATCGCATCTGACCTCTCTGAAAGGAAACGGAAACATGAAGAAGACACTGTTCGAACCTGAGACAAAGTGGTGGTCACTTTAAGAAAGATTTGCGCTGGTCCGACATCACTCAGGGTCAACAAACCATTCTGTCAAACTTAAGTCAACTGGATTTAATGATCCCTACCTGAAAATACGTTGGTCCATGTCTTTGATGACGCTCATCATAGGGAAGTCGATCTATTGACACTTGTCGGACAATTGAACCACGTTAAAGAAAATACACGAGGCGCGTCTTGTGTCGCAACTATGAACTTTGTGAGGGTTTTTAGGACGGCGTTTGACCCTTGGAACAAATCGTTTGCATTCCATTATTTCGTGTGGCAATCATTTGATGACATCCAAACAAAGATAGCATTCGATTATTGTGTGAAATACCCACCGCGATTTTCCTCACAACCTTGTCGAGGGGCGCGTGTGGCAAAGAGGATCCCAATCGATTTCCAGAAATGAAATGAGTTCGCCGTCATTGTTTAACCACCGTGGAACCAAGGGAGGAATTACTTTGCACCGCAATTCAAACAGCTTAATTGCAACCTCTTAAAGGTCAACAAGTACAAGGCTTCGGCTCCGGAATCACACTATGGAGCTTAGAAAACGCAACGGGCCGATGCGCTCTCACTCTTCCCATGAACAGCGATTCCCTTTGCATGTTTTATTCTTTTCATCACTAAGATATGACTGCAATTATCTGATGACAAACCATAGCAACTATCCCGAAAAAGCCAGAGAGCGGAGAGTTGACATTGCGAGCATAAAAGCACACCACATCCACCAACTTAATCACGACTTCAAGCGCGTGTGAGCGAAATGCCCTCTCCGACGCATTTTCAGACGGAAAGGTCATTGAAGATTACTTTTGAAATGATACAGTTTGCAAAATAATGTTGTCAGCCAATAAAATTGTCTGACTACGAAAAAGGAAAATTGAACGGGCATGTTTGCAGAAACTGAACTGCTCACTTGTGACCCAATTACTTAACTCAATTAGCGTTTTTCCAATGTTAATACCCCTCTAATTCATGAGCTGGACCCATTGCACAGTTCTTAACATGCCCCTCGTGCGGAAGAGAGCTAAGCCGTGCAACCCATTGCTCCTGACTGCCAAGGCTTGACAAAAGATTAAAAAAAAAACATTTTTTATTGGTCTTTGATTTAAACAAAATATCTGTCCAAAGAAAGGGCTCATTGTCCCTTTGTATGTTTCAAAGGAAACCAACGCGTTTTATGTAGAAGACCTTGACTCAAACAACAACAACAACCAAAAAAAAACAAGGAATGCAACTTGGCAGGAGGACAAACGCCACGTGATATGTTCCGGGTGTCCAGATCCTGTGCCGACACTATTGGGCGTCGTCGTATCACGAGCAGATGCAGCAACAGGCATCTATAGCAGACGACTTGCCACCGACGTCTGATTTGTTTCGTCGAAACATACAAACCCATTTTTTTTTCTTTCCGTGCTTTCCA